>CAWUFW010003954.1:242500-1672284 GCA_963921515.1 Calotriton arnoldi
AAACTCAGAGAAAAAGGACCATCATGAAGGGGCTGAGAGGCAGGTGCATACCCGGGCCCCTGGGGGCCACGGCGGGCGGGCCCAGGTGATGCCTTCCCCCGTCTCAGCATCCCCGGACCTCCTGGAGGTCTGACTGAGCAAACTCGGAGAAAAAGGACCACCGGGAAGGGGCTGAGAGGCAGGTGCATACCCGGGCCCCTGGGGGCCCCGGAAGGGCGGGCCCGGGTGCTGTCTTCCCCCGTCTCAGCATCCCCGGACCTCACAGAGGTCTGACTGAGCAAACTCGGAGAAAAAGACCATCGGGAAGCGGCTGAGAGGCAGGTGCATACCCGGGCCCCTGGGGGCCTCGGCGGTCGGGCCCGGGTGCTGCCTTCCCCCGTCTCAGTATCCCCGGACCTCACAGAGATCTGACTGTGCAAACTCGGAGAAAAAGGACCATCAGGAAGCGGCAGAGAGGCAGGTGCGTACCCGGGCCCCTGGGGGCCCCGGCGGGTGGGCCCGGGTGCTGCCTTCCCCGTCTCAGCATCCCCGGACCTCACGGAGGTCTGACTGAGCGAACTCGGAGAAAAAGACCATCGGGAAGCGGCTGAGAGGCAGGTGCATACCCGGGCCCCTGGGGGCCCCGGCGTGCGGGCCCGGGTGCTGCCTTCCCCGTCTCAGCATGCCCGGACCTCACGGAGGTCTGACTGAGCAAACTCGGAGATAAAGGACCATCGGGAAGGGGCTGAGAGGCAGGCGGGCGGGCCCGGGTGCTGCCTTCCCCCGTCTCAGCATCCCCGGACCTCACGGAGGTCTGACTGAGCAAACTCGGAGATAAAGGGACCATCAAGAAGGGGCTGAGAGGCAGGTGCATACCCGGGCCCCTGGGGGCCCCGGCGGGTGGGCCCGAGTGCTGCCTTCCCCCGTCTCAGCATCCCAGGACCTCACGGAGGTCTGACTGAGCAAACTCAGAGAAAAAGGACCATCATGAAGGGGCTGAGAGGCAGGTGCATACCCGGGCCCCAGGGGGCCCCGGCGGGCGGGCCCAGGTGATGCCTTCCCCCGTCTCAGCATCCCCGGACCTCCTGGAGGTCTGACTGAGCAAACTCGGAGAAAAAGGACCACCGGGAAGGGGCTGAGAGGCAGGTGCATACCCGGGCCCCTGGGGGCCCCGGAAGAGCGGGCCCGGGTGCTGCCTTCCCCCGTCTCAGCATCCCCAGACCTCACGGAGGACTGACTGAGCAAACTCGGAGAAAAAGACCATCAGGAAGCGGCAGAGAGGCAGGTGCGTACCCGGGCCCCTGGGGGCCCCGGCGGGCGGGCCCGGATGCTCCCTTCCCCGTCTCAGCATCCCCGGACCTCACGGAGGTCTGACTGACCAAACTCAGAGAAAAGGACCATCGGGAAGGGGCTGAGAGGCAGGTGCATACCCGGGCCCCTGGGGGCCCCGGCGGGCGGGCCCGCGTGCTGCCTTCCCCTGTCTCAGCATCCCCGGACCTCACGGAGGTCTGACTGAGCAAACTCGGAGAAAAAAGACCATCGGGAAGGGGTTGAGAGGCAGGTGCATACCCGGGCCCCTGGGGGCCCCGGAAGGGCGGGCCCGGGTGCTGCCTTCTTCCGTCTCAGCATCCGCGGACCTCACGGAGGTCTGACTGAGCAAACTCGGAGAAAAAAGACCATCGGGAAGCGGCTGAGAGGCAGGTGCGTACCCGGGCCCCCGGGGGCTAAATGGACCGAGAGTGCCCAATCGATCAGAGTACGGCTGGGGCATCCCCTTGGCAGGCCACCCTGCGCAGGGGGTATGCTGGCTTAGCATCCCTGCCTGCTCCCAGGGCAAGCAGACTCGGAGAAAAGGACCATCAGCAAGTGTCTGAGAGGCAGGTGAGTACCCGGGCCCCTGGGGGCCCCGGCAGGCGGGCCCGGGTGCTGCCTTCCCCCATCTCAGCATCGCCGGACCTCACGGAGGTCTGACTGAGCAAACTCAGAGAAAAAGGACCATCGGGAAGGGGCTGAGAGGCAGGTGCATACCCGGGCCCCTGGGGGCCCCAGTGGGCGGGCCCAGGTGCTGCCTTCCCCCGTCTCAGCATCCCCGGACCTCACGGAGGTCTGACTGAGCAAACTCGGAGAAAAAGACCATCGGGAAGCAGCTGGGAGGCAGGTGCGTACCCGGGCCCCTGGGGGCCCCGGCGGGTGGGCCCGAGTGCTCCCTTCCCCCGTCTCAGCATCCCCGGACCTCACAGAGATCTGACTGAGCAAACTCAGAGAAAAAGGACCATCATGAAGGGGCTGAGAGGCAGGTGCATACCCGGGCCCCTGGGGGCCACGGCGGGCGGGCCCAGGTGATGCCTTCCCCGTCTCAGCATCCCCGGACCTCCTGGAGGTCTGACTGAGCAAACTCGGAGAAAAAGGACCACCGGGAAGGGGCTGAGAGGCAGGTGCATACCCGGGCCCCTGGGGGCCCCGGAAGGGCGGGCCCGGGTGCTGTCTTCCCCCGTCTCAGCATCCCCGGACCTCACAGAGGTCTGACTGAGCAAACTCGGAGAAAAAAGACCATCGGGAAGCGGCTGAGAGGCAGGTGCATACCCGGGCCCCTGGGGGCCTCGGCGGTCGGGCCCGGGTGCTGCCTTCCCCCGTCTCAGTATCCCCGGACCTCACAGAGATCTGACTGTGCAAACTCGGAGAAAAAGGACCATCAGGAAGCGGCAGAGAGGCAGGTGCGTACCCGGGCCCCTGGGGGCCCCGGCGGGTGGGCCCGGGTGCTGCCTTCCCCGTCTCAGCATCCCCGGACCTCACGGAGGTCTGACTGAGCGAACTCGGAGAAAAAAGACCATCGGGAAGCGGCTGAGAGGCAGGTGCATACCCGGGCCCCTGGGGGCCCCGGCGTGCGGGCCCGGGTGCTGCCTTCCCCCGTCTCAGCATGCCCGGACCTCACGGAGGTCTGACTGAGCAAACTCGGAGATAAAGGACCATCGGGAAGGGGCTGAGAGGCAGGCGGGCGGGCCCGGGTGCTGCCTTCCCCGTCTCAGCATCCCCGGACCTCACGGAGGTCTGACTGAGCAAACTCGGAGATAAAGGGACCATCAAGAAGGGGCTGAGAGGCAGGTGCATACCCGGGCCCCTGGGGGCCCCGGCGGGTGGGCCCGAGTGCTGCCTTCCCCCGTCTCAGCATCCCAGGACCTCACGGAGGTCTGACTGAGCAAACTCAGAGAAAAAGGACCATCATGAAGGGGCTGAGAGGCAGGTGCATACCCGGGCCCCAGGGGGCCCCGGCGGGCGGGCCCAGGTGATGCCTTCCCCGTCTCAGCATCCCCGGACCTCCTGGAGGTCTGACTGAGCAAACTCGGAGAAAAAGGACCACCGGGAAGGGGCTGAGAGGCAGGTGCATACCCGGGCCCCTGGGGGCCCCGGAAGAGCGGGCCCGGGTGCTGCCTTCCCCCGTCTCAGCATCCCCAGACCTCACGGAGGACTGACTGAGCAAACTCGGAGAAAAAGACCATCAGGAAGCGGCAGAGAGGCAGGTGCGTACCCGGGCCCCTGGGGGCCCCGGCGGGCAGGCCCGGATGCTCCCTTCCCCGTCTCAGCATCCCCGGACCTCACGGAGGTCTGACTGACCAAACTCAGAGAAAAAGGACCATCGGGAAGGGGCTGAGAGGCAGGTGCATACCCGGGCCCCTGGGGGCCCCGGCGGGCGGGCCCGCGTGCTGCCTTCCCCTGTCTCAGCATCCCCGGACCTCACGGAGGTCTGACTGAGCAAACTCGGAGAAAAAAGACCATCGGGAAGGGGTTGAGAGGCAGGTGCATACCCGGGCCCCTGGGGGCCCCGGAAGGGCGGGCCCGGGTGCTGCCTTCTTCCGTCTCAGCATCCGCGGACCTCACGGAGGTCTGACTGAGCAAACTCGGAGAAAAAAGACCATCGGGAAGCGGCTGAGAGGCAGGTGCGTACCCGGGCCCCCGGGGGCTCCGGCGGGCGGGCCCGGGTGCTGCCTTCCCCCGTCTCAGCATCCCCGGACCTCACGGAGGTCTGACTGAGCGAACTCGGAGAAAAAAGACCATCGGGAAGCGGCTGAGAGGCAGGTGCGTACCCCGGCCCCTGGGTGCCCCGGCGTGCGGGCCCGGGTGCTGCCTTCCCCCGTCTCAGCATCCCCGGACCTCACGGAGGTCTGACTGAGGAAACTCGGAGATAAAGGACCATCGGGAAGGGGCTGAGAGGCAGGTGAATACCCGGGCCCCTGGGGGCCCCGGCGGGCGGGCCCGGGTGCTGCCTTCCTCCGTCTCAGCATCCCCGGACCTCACGGAGGTCTGACTGAGCAAACTCGGAGATAAAGGACCATCAGGAAGGGGCTGAGAGGCAGGTGAATACCCGGGCCCCTGGGGGCCCCGGCGGGCGGGCCCGGGTGCTGCCTTCCCCCGTCTCAGCATCCCCGGACCTCACGGAGGTCTGACTGAGCGAACTCGGAGAAAAAAGACCATCGGGAAGCGGCTGAGAGGCAGGTGCGTACCCGGGCCCCTGGGGGCCCCGGCGTGCGGGCCCGGGTGCTGCCTTCCCCCGTCTCAGCATCCCCGGACCTCACGGAGGTCTGACTGAGCAAACTCGGAGATAAAGGACCATCGGGAAGGGGCTGAGAGGCAGGTGCATACCCGGGCCCCTGTGTAGAAATAAAAACCTTCTTAGGGGTTCACTGATACATCTGGTCCTTAAGACCAACAAAGAAGAGATTGGCACAGAAGCTGTAATATCAAAAAAACATGTTTTATTAACCTCAGATGAGGGAGATTGCATCTTACGGTACCCGCAGGCCACTGTAGGAGGCATTCTAATGAGTGCAGAGAACAGGGTCCTTATATATGTATTTGTTACATAGTCAGCATAAAATCAAGGGGAGGTCCTAGCACATACAAGCATGCTTATTGACTAATATGGGTATACAAAATTTGCTTGCTCCACAAAGTGGGAGGGAGACTAAACTGCTTACATGAGTAAGAATAGCCTGACAGTTCTATACTAGGAGCAGGTGCATTCGACCAGCTAGGCCTCTCTGAGCATGTGCAAGACTCTGGAAGAGGGAGAAAGCACATGGCGAGCACATGGCTAACTAAAATGGCTGCCAAGTACAAAATGGCTTTCAGCTCATGCTAACAGCGATTCCTGCAATCTTTAGCAGATAATCCTTTTAGCATGAGCTAAAGACATTCCCATGATCTAGTAGAGACATAGAAAATATTTTGCACATTTTCTTCTCATAAATTCATCAATATCCTATGCTAGGTGGGCATTTACATTCTAAACATTTCATTAAGCAGGTATATACAAGGTATAAGCAGGAGTACAAAGTGAACAGAGCATTGGGTCATACAGGTAGCAAGAGAGAATAATGACTATTATCTCAAACAGAAATCTCAATATTTTCCAATCCTAAGCAGAAAGCAAATACCAAAACCATCTAGTCTAATTTTAAGTTTCAGGGCTCTGATGTATTTCAATGACTATTTATGTCAATTTCAAAATAGCCAACAGCACATACCTAATAAAAACATTTTCAATAGACTTTCTCAGTATTTTTTATGAGGGCTAAATTATCAATTAATATACTTAAGGAAAGAGTAAAGTAACATGCTCAGATGAACTTTTCTCGTGCAGAATAAACATTACTCTTAAAAAATATTAAAGCAATCAGACATATTATTACAAAAACAATCCTGGCTCCGGGGGACCAGGAGGACCACACAGGGCCATAGGAATTAGGACAAGGAGCCGCAAAGGGCTGCTCCTCCAAAAAAAAATGGGACGACCAAAGGGGTACATTACTAACAAAAAAAAGAGTCCTTGGGAATTTCTAGAACCACCAGCCAGAGGGGAGTCTTCTCCCTGTGTCCGTTTGAGCCTCACAGGCAGGCTCTTGTTGTTCCCACGGTGGAGCTGCACAACTCGCAACTCAAGAATCACAGAGAAGGAAAAGTCTTTCTTTCAGGATAGGGCAATCACCCCCCCAGGGCAAATACCCTCAATGATCCTGTCCAGTGTCTCAGGCAGTGCACCAGTTTTCTTCACTTTAATCTAACAGGCACCAAGGGCACAGCACCTGTACCCTAAACTCAAGTCCTTCCCTAACTCCTGTATTGCACCTCTGGCGCACTGCTCTTTTGTTAGGGCCACAAATTGTATCCAGTGTGCTCGGGCATCTCTTGATCAACAAACAAAGGCGTAGACTTGCATTCACTTGGGACCAGGACTCAAAGGCCTGAAGCAACCCTTGTTTCAAAGGGGGTCACCTCAAGCAAAAGCCTCCTTGCCGTCCTTGTCGTTCTGTGACTCTCTCAGCTGGGCATCAAAAACTGGATCCACACAAAGATTTCTCCATCCTGATTTGTAACCCCGTCTTTCGCCCAAGACAGTGGCAGGGGTACACACTTCACGTCCCAGTGCTTCCGCCTTCACTGAGGTCCTAGTTGCCAGCAAGGCCTATGCTGGTTCCTTTCGTTTTGACTGTAGGCTGGACTGGTGCTGACTCCCAGGCTGGATCTGATGTCCGGGCCCCTCTGGCAATGGTTGTAAGGCAGCAAATATCTATTGGTGGACAGAACAAGAGGTCTTTAGACAAGGCACAGAAATAATCTAACAACAGAAAGGATAGTCTCAGAATACTTCCTTAGTCTTGGGGCGCCCCATACATTAGCAAGGCACCCAAGAGCCACTTCATCTATCTGAGAGTAGAAAACCCTGGACCTATTGGCAAGTATAAAAGGAACGTTTTGGTGAACTGACAAGAGTAATACATCACCCAATCCCAAACAGCCAAGGAAGTCTGTGTTCATTTACTAAATTCTGAGAAAAAGAGAAAAACAATACAGACATACTCCAAATACTTACATTGGTGTATTCCTATATTACCAATCTGAAGAACCCTCAAGAAAAAGGAAATGTTCTACACTTTTACTCATAGATTTTACATTACTTGTACAGGACTGCAGACACTTGTAAAATAATTTCTCTTACATGTTATGCTTAGGACCATGCTCTCATGTTATAGGTGCAGCAGGAAAATCTAAAACTGCTAATTTAACAGGGATTCTTATTGCAAAAAGAACTAAACTTCAACATAGTGAGTACATTTTCTCCAGCAGAACATGTTATGACAAACAAACTCCTATAAAACAATATTTTCCTTCAAAATGTTTGCTAAGGATCACATGAGCGTCTTTCCTGCATTGTACTTTTCACGATCTGGACTATGCAACATCATTTTCAAAAGGAAAAAAAACCCTATCTCCAGCTCTAATAAGGGCTGTCAGCTTATTGACAGAGACTAGCTAATAAAAAACTAGCAATGCCCTTGCAAAACTGTATAGAACATGAGAATAACATAAACAATAATAGTGTTGCCACCTGAGATTTTTGAACAGAAACCGCCACTATACAGTTCTCCTTAAAGATCAAATAAGGGAACATCAATCTGTTCTACTCATTCTTTCATACAGGATGGGCAGTAACATAGCATAGATTTTATCATTTTATTAATGCTAACAATTTTTAAAACAGTATTACTGAATAGCCAATAACTATCACATGGCCATTTCCTAGACAGCTTAGACAGACTCAAAAAAAAGTGAGAAAAAGAAGAGAGAAAACATAATTTTGCCTACCCTTAATTTGTAGAAGAGCTAGCCTCCTTCCCCCATTTTGACAGTAGGAAAACCTGAAACAGGTTTTACTTCTGTCAACACTTTCAACCCCTATTTGTAGCAACTGGGCACAAACAAACTTGTAGGAGATATCTTAGAAAGTGGCTATTCTCTGATTCAAGCACATCGAGTACTGTAGAAAGCGTCAGCAACAAATGTATCAATTCCTTGAGCAATTGTACTAGATTAACATGAGGGTGCATGAATGCAAACTAAAATCCATTTCCTCCTTATCGTAGCCCCTACACAGTATTCTTTAAACTCAAACCATTATTTTGATATACATGGCAGATCAATGCTCAACTGAGGGCTGTTTTCCTTCGTTTCATATGACTGCGCAAAACGTGTGTTTGCCAAAAATAGGAAGCAAAGCTTCTCTTTCTCTCTTTGCGCTATCATCTCATCTTTCAAAAACTTTTCGAAGGTCGAAGTGTCCCAGCAAACATTACCCTTCACCCTGCTAAGTTGCTAAATGCAGAACTCCGACCTTTGACCCGTTCAGCAGCTGTTCATTTTGTTTGTGCAAGGCTTGCCATGCGGTTTTCGTAATGCAAAGCAACTCTGGAGAATCACAGCTAAAAGGCAGTCCTGTCCGATCCGTTTGCCAGTAATTTAAAGGTAGGATAATAACGTCTGCTGGTTTCTGTATACTTATTTTCATTTATGTACAGTATGTGGTGTGTAGTCTAGTAATACAGAGGTCAGCTGTTTGTTTTATACTTGCATATACTTTATGGAAGCCTGAGAGCACGTTAAAACTGCCTTGAGTGGTAGAACTGCTTGTAAAATTGTGAATTTAGCTCAATTTCGACTTTGGTGGTAGGGGCACTTAAAAATGAATATCCTACAATATTTTTGCATAATAGGAACCCCCAGAGTGTTCTCTAGATAGCCCAGGAATGGGAAATCAGAATTGTATAAGATATACCCTTATAAAAATGAGTTTTGTACGGCTGGGTAAAGTGACATTTCACATTTAAGTTCCCTTCTTATTGCGGTACAGCACTGCTTAAATTCAACTTTGATACTAGGAATTCACAGTATGATGATTAGGCTTTATAAAGATGAAAAAACGAATTTAAAGAATTTATGTTTAACAATATATTTTTTTCATATAATTAATTTTATTTATTTTTTTAATCAAAACCAACCATTTTGATGATTCCACATTTGAAAAGCAAGCTTCATTCGTAGCCTATCATATTTAAACGCATTCATTCATAACCCTAAGCACAGAAGCCTTACTTGAAACAGGAAAAGTCTGCGCCACTTTTTAAAAGGACAGTTATCATTTAACATCAGAACCACAGATGTACTTATGTAAAAAAGGCATTAAGAAAGGAAATCCCTACTTTCAATTTTGTTCTCTGTTATCCAAAATAATGAAACTGGTTTTTTGAAACTTTTAAAATAATGCAGGCCCTTATACCAGTTTTACACTGACTTAAAATTTCGCTGACTCAGCATTCCTGTCTGTGGCCGTGATCAGGAATAGCCATATGCTATTTATGCAGCTGTTGTTTGTCAGCAGGCGTCGAATTTTCACGCCTTTCTCAGGAAAAAACCCCTTTATTATTTGAAATACCCTGACAGAGTTAAATCCCCATTTGCTGTGTCAAACAGTTTCTTTTCAGTTAGTCAGTTTAAACACAGCTGTTGGAAAGCTTTTTCTCGGGTGCTGAAAGAAAAGCATGTCACAGTCTATTTAAAAACTGAGGCATTTCAATGCAGTCAAATCTATCTTTCTATAATGTGTATTTAGTTCAGCAACGACCAAATTCACTCATATGATGTGCATGCCTTTTAATGTCTAATACAATGTATTTAAGGAAAATGCTGTAACATGTATTTTAGTCTATTGATTACAAAACACACAATTTCGTTTTTTTTTCCTCTGTATGAGGCCTATTTTAATCCTATTGAATACGAATTCTAATTTTATCTTTAGCATTGTGGCAATTTGCACACATGTATAGTATCTTACTCTGTCAATTTAAATAGTAACATGCAGCTGTTTAGCATATGTCATATAATTCATTTCTGGATTTTTATTTAATATGTAAGTAACTAAATGACATTTTGCATAACAGAATGATGACAGCAAAAAAACATAAACAAACTCATTGAGCTCATTCAGATATTTACAGAAGGGGGTCATATACGCAGAGCACACAACACAGCGCGCTTAAAGCTAGACATTCTTTCACAAAGAGTACTCACACAAGTATTACCAATGTCAAACCACAAACCCCACATAGACATTTAAACACACATTTAACCCACAAATCAACACTTAGGACTGCTTACAAAGTGTACGCAAGACCAACCTATTTGTAAATACTAATTGTAAGTCATATTTACAAGAAGAGCTCTCAAAAGTAGCCCAAAAACTGTTCCATGGTCAAGAAGCCAAAATACACCAAATTCGCCAGTTTTGGCTGGTAGAACACTCAAAAAGCGCTCTGCATATCACCACTTATGAATGTTACTAAGTGCGCAGATCCGGATCCGTTTTATGTACATATTTATTTCCATGGGGTACTTAGTCACCAAGGAAGAAATATCTTTTTACTATACGTAAACCTATTTAGGTATCCCCTCTGAGGGGAGTCAACTAAGTACTTACTAAATCCATATCGGTACCTCCAAAACAGCAACACTTTCAACAAAAGTGTGCTAGAAGCAGGCATGTCAAGAATATTATAGCATATATAATATTATACTCCAAGTGACACTTAACACAATGTGTGCCGTTCAAGTTTTCAAAGTTAGAGAAAAATCTCCTCATTACCTGCCTATATGAATTGCAATGCATATATAACTTACAAAACAAATTCCAAAATTGGCCAATCATACAAACAAAGCCACAGTAAGTGTTACTAAAACTACCTTACCAATCAAAGGCATCAAACCAACAGCAAGTGCCGCAAAACGGCTCTTACCAATCAAATGGTGTCCAGATTCCAACTGCCAAGTTCTGAGTGACCTAACGGTCGTTTTAAAATACTCACGCCAAAGAAGTTCTCAGTCGGGAGCGGCAAACACTTGGAGGATCAGATCAGGAAGACCAGAAATATACTGGGCTGGAAGACAAACAATCTCCGTGCGCAGGGTACCTCCTCAGTAGATTCCTGTCCTGTACTCCTCAGTAGATTCCTGTCTCCCTTCAAGACCACTCCCTTGGATAGCCGCTGCACCGATGAGGTCCCTGTTCGGGCGCCATTTGTAGAAATAAAAACCTTCTTAGGGGTTCACTGATACATCTGGTCCTTAAGACCAACAAAGAAGAGATTGGCACAGAAGCTGTAATATCAAAAAAACATGTTTTATTAACCTCAGATGAGGGAGATTGCATCTTACGGTACCCGCAGGCCACTGTAGGAGGCATTCTAATGAGTGCAGAGAACAGGGTCCTTATATATGTATTTGTTACATAGTCAGCATAAAATCAAGGGGAGGTCCTAGCACATACAAGCATGCTTATTGACTAATATGGGTATACAAAATTTGCTTGCTCCACAAAGTGGGAGGGGAGACTAAACTGCTTACATGAGTAAGAATAGCCTGACAGTTCTATACTAGGAGCAGGTGCATTCTACCAGCTAGGCCTCTCTGAGCATGTGCAAGACTCTGGAAGAGGGAGAAAGCACATGGCGAGCACATGGCTAACTAAAATGGCTGCCAAGTACAAAATGGCTTTCAGCTCATGCTAACAGCGATTCCTGCAATCTTTAACACCTGGGGGCCCCGGCGGGCGGGCCCGGGTGCTGCCTTCCCCGTCTCAGCATCCCCGGACCTCACGGAGGTCTGACTGAGCAAACTCGGATAAAAAGGACCATCGGGAAGGGGCTGAGAGGCAGGTGCGTACCCGGGCCCCTGGGGGCCCCGGCGGGTGGGCCCAGGTGATGCCTTCCCCCGTCTCAGCATCCCCGGACCTCCTGGAGGTCTGACTGAGCAAACTCGGAGAAAAAGGACCACCGGGAAGGGGCTGAGAGGCAGGTGCATACCCGGGCCACTGGGGGCCCCGGAAGAGCGGGCCCGGGTGCTGCCTTCCCCCGTCTCAGCATCCCCGGACCTCACGGAGGTCTGACTGAGCAAACTCGGAGAAAAAGGACCATTGGGAAGGGGTTGAGAGGCAGGTGCATACCCGGGCCCCTGGGGGCCCCGGAAGGGCGGGCCCGGGTGCTGCCTTCCCCCGTCTCAGCATCCCCGGACCTCACGGAGGTCTGACTGAGCAAACTCGGAGAAAAAAGACCATCGGGAAGCGGCTGAGAGGCAGGTGCATACCCGGGCCCCTGGGGGCCCCGGCGGGCGGGCCTGGGTGCTGCCTTCCCCCGTATCAGCATCCCCGGACATCACAGAGGTCTGACTGAGCAAACTCGGAGAAAAAGGACCATCGGGAAGGGGCTGAGAGGCAGGTGCATACCCGGGCCCCTGGGGGCCCCGGCGGGCGGGCCCGGGTACTGCCTTCCCCCGTCTCATCCCCGGACCTCACGGAGGTCTGACTGAGCGAACTCGGAGAAAAAAGACCATCGGGAAGCGGCTGAGAGGCAGGTGCGTACCCGGGCCCCTGGGGGCCCCGGCGTGCGGGCCCGGGTGCTGCATTCCCCCGTCTCAGCATCCCCGGACCTCACGGAGGTCTCACTGAGCAAACTCGGAGATAAAGGACCATCGGGAAGGGGCTGAGAGGCAGGTGAATACCCGGGCCCCTAGGGGCCCCGGCGGGCGGGCCCGGGTGCTGCCTTCCCCCGTCTCAGCATCGCCGGACCTCACGGAGGTCTGACTGAGCAAACTCGGAGAAAAAGGACCATCGGGAAGGGGCTGAGAGGCAGGTGCATATCCGGGCCCCGGCGGGCCCCGGAAGGGCGGGCCCGGGTGCTGCCTTACCCCGTCTCAGCATCCCCGGACCTCACGGAGGTCTGACTAAGCAAACTCGGAGAAAAAAGACCATCGGGAAGCGGCTGAGAGGCAGGTGCATACCCGGGCCCCTGGGGGCCCCGGCGGGCGGGCCCGGGTGTGGTACTGAAAATTCTGGACCTGTGTCATTAACATCATTGTAACATGACGATTTTGGTATCAGCAGACCGGTAATGACAGGTATGCTATATCTGAGTATTTGCGTCATATTCGAGTGACGGGATCACTCTAATATTAACGATTCCCTTGTGAACCCTCGGGTTCCATTTTGTGTACGGCAGCCATTTTGTGGTTGCCCTCACATAAGGCAATGACTAAAGCCAAAACGCGCCTTAGGGGACACGTACACTTTCAGTGACCTGGGCAAGCTGACTCCACTGTCCAGAGCCAGAACCTGTTCGGCCAGTTTTAGTTCCCAGTGGCCGATCGAGATTAGGGGCCCAGGTGCAGCATGCCATAAACCCTTCATTGCACACATCTATATCTAAATCTTATTCACACCTGTCACTGCTCTTTCTTTATGACCTGCTTTACGAGGAGGAGGTGCCCGGTTTTATTAGGGGTCCAGATTATATCTGTTGCAGGTGTTGGGCCTCACTGGGTATTTGGTTGTGGGCTGGACAAACTGAAAATGGGCTTGTCATCATGAATCTGTTTTTTTTGTTGTAAGAAATATGTGAATGACTCACTGTAAAAATAAGGAATGTTTGCCTAAAGCATAATATTCTGTATAAAAGAGATAGCTGGTTTGCATGAAAAGGCAGTCTCCTGAGAACATACACATTGTTGTACTTCTAGGATACCTGTTGCTGGCTGCAGCCAATAAATTGATCTTTGAAGCCACCAAGAAGACTCTGTGTTTCTGTAGTCTGAGACAGGAAGAACTCGAGGTCATTGGGTGTGTTCCCTGGCACCGCTGGGTCCAATAAAACCCAGTACTTCAATTGGCGCCCAACGTGGGGCGATTTCAGCGGTACCGGTCCAAGCCAGAGGTCGTGAGGAGCTTCGTGTAAAATTCTGGAGGAAGGCCAACCACTTCATCGACCCCTGTATGTCGTTCGTGGTCCGAAAGTCTTTGCTGCGAGGTTCCCCGCGTCCCGACGGCTACGAAGGACTGCTGCCCTGACTATCGCCCTGTCTTGGACCCTTTTATGATTTGTAGAGCGAGACAATAGACGAGTCTTCTGGTGACGTCATCGATACCTCAGTTAAGTATAAGTGGAGCATCTCCCAGTCCTTAGTCTTGGTTCTTAGTTTTGGGTATCCCATGGGATCTTTGATTTGTTAGGATCTTTTGATTTGGAACTTGCAAGTACCAAAGCCGAAGGACTCGTGTATTCACGAGACTGTCGTATTCGATAATCCTTTGAAGTTTGAAGCTAGACTAGTGAGCGAAGATGCCTGGTCTTAGCAGACTTGGAAATTTGTTTTGTCTTGGTTGTAATAGGGATTCCCGATTGGAGGACTCGTGTCCGGTTCCTCCAATTGGAACTCCAACCTATGAGCTCTACGTGAAGCATGGAGTGGGCCCTATCACGTATAATAACGTATGGGTTAGGTACACAAGGAAAGATGGTGTCCTAAAGTGGCCCCAATATGGTAGTTTTGACACCGAAATTCTGGATAATTTAGAGGTTAGACTTTTTAAGAAGAAAGCCCGGCCGGCGATGTTTGACTCTTTCCGCCTATGGCGAAAAGAAGCCAAACAGAAAGAAATTAAATTAGTAAAGAAGAATAAAAGAGAAAAGGGTATTTCAATAATGCAAGCTGCTATGCAGTATAAG
Source organism: Calotriton arnoldi (assembly GCA_963921515.1). Lineage (NCBI taxonomy): Eukaryota > Metazoa > Chordata > Amphibia > Caudata > Salamandridae > Calotriton > Calotriton arnoldi. The sequence continues at coordinate 256,861 of CAWUFW010003954.1, forward strand.
GATGATGAAGAGGAACAAGCGAGTGAACAGCTGCACAGGCAACGTAAATTGGCAATTGATAAATGTTATCCAGTTTTGCCACCTCTTCAGCAAGATACAGTGAAGGAACTTGAGAAGGATCCTTTAACCCTATTAGTGCCCATTGAAAATCCTTCAGTGCCAAGCCATTTCATGACTTTTTGGAGTGCTTTGCTTTAACATACTGTAGTTTGTGTAATTATGATTATAGTGTTGGGAAACTATATATTTTTGGTTTCAGTACTTCTTGTACTATCAATTTATATATAAAACATACATTTATAAAACACCCTGAAGTCACATGACACAATTCAAGATGGCCGACAGGTGACAGTGAAAATGATAAGTGTAAATGACCGCGTTAGTAGGGTAATAAAAAAAATAGTGTTTTCCAAATGCAGATACACAGAAATATTTATTATTCTGTTAGCTCACCAGGTAAAAAGGCAGGTTTTGATTATTTTTAGTTTTTTGTGTTTTTTATGGCTATCTATCATACTATGACATAGATATAAGGCACATACATTTTTCACATGTTTCTATTGTTGTGCAGAATCTAAAGTTATAAGCCTAGCAGAATAGGTTCACAGTAGTAAAATGGATGTTTCAGAGACGCCTGTTAGTAAAGACATGAAAATTCATATTTTTTCTGTTTTGGACAGCACTTTACATACTACAAAATGGCCAACATGCTGTTTCGTCTGTTGTTGTTTTTCATATAATGGTCTCAATCTTGTTATTGGCGATGTGACCAACATCTCAAAATTTATTTTTTGACTTTTATGCAAAGCAGTGATGCATATTTTGTGAATAGGTGGCATATGATTTCATACATAGTCTCTTGAAGGTCACAGTCCTTGACCTTTGACCCCAAATTGTAGCTCCTGGAAGTTTGCAAAGGATGTATCTTTATAACAGTGAAATTGTTTATGCAAAGTGAGGTATCATTTGAAAAGTCATTGTCTGATCTCAAAGGTCAACTAGTCAAATTTTTTATGAGGTTAAAAAACCGTGACCTTTGACCCCTAAATACACATTATTTAACCTTTTTTAGTTTTTATTCTGTTACCCTTGGATCAATTTCAGCAAGTGTGGTATTATCGGACTTGGCAAGAAAAGTAAAAAAAAATCTTTGTTTGAATTGTTGAAGAGCTCATAATATTTGACCTTTGACCTCTATTTGCACTTATTGTAAGTGTTTCAAGGTGTTTATTCCATTATGGCTAGATAATTTTTTATATGTATTGCAGTGTTTGAATTGTCATGATAAGGACTTACATTTTTCTTGGTTAAATTCGTATGGGGGTCATGTGGTTTGACCGTTGACCTCTATTTTCACTGTTCTAAGTGTTTCATGGTCATTAATCCAATATTGTTAGATCATTTGTTACAAGTGAGTCATTATTGGAATTAATTCCTATTTATTTACTGTGATGGAGGAGGTTATGCTTTTTGACCTTTGACCTCTAATTACACTTGTTTAGGTGTTTCAAGGTCATTATTGCACTACCCTTGGATCATTTATTACTAGTGTTGCATTGTAATTGTCTTGAAAAATACTTGCATTTTCATTGGTTTAATTGGTGTTGGGGGATCATGTCTGTTGACCTTTGACCTCTAATTTCACTATTCTAAGTCTTTGTAGGTCATTAATCTATTACGGTTGGATCTTTCCTGCCCCTACGACCCCTACACCTCTACTTACCTCTGCTGTCATTGGTCTCCCTCCTGCAACCTCGGAACGATGCCTGCAGCCGGTTTGTCAAAAGAAGAAACTCCATTGAGAAGCATTAGGCTCCCGACGCTGAAGTGGTACCCTGCACCCGGCCCCCTGTGCTGCTGGGTGTGTATGTTTGGTGCTGCTTTGTTCCCCCCTGTGCTAACCCCCAAAGTCAGGCTCCTGCAACCGATCTACTTATCTGTAAGCAGTGTGGCTCCAGGCACCATTTTTTTTTTAGAACAAACTTTATTGGGTTTTTCCACATTACAAACCTCTACATCTTTTTCAGTTATCATGCAAGAAACATCTGCTATGTTCCCCGCAGACCAATTACAATATCGTTCCAATAGTGTGGTACAGAACAAAATCTCCAATATTATGCATATTATTACATGAACTTATATTAGTAACATAAATGACAATGCTCTGATTGCAACCCATCACTTCCCCCTCCCTGCCCTCCATACCCACCCGCTCCCCCTCCCTGGGCTCTGGTTATATATCTTCTGAGTCGTATTTACGTCTCTGTCATCATCCTGAGTGCGGCAAGCCTTGTTCCGCATTTAGAGGTGTCCCCGATCTATACACTATATTCCTGGTTGTGTGTGATGTGCGTCCCCTCATTGCGATTGCGGAACATCGAAATACCGTCTGGGCTACTTCCTTTGAAGGCCTCCAGTGCTATATCCCACTCTAGTGATATTGGATTTTTCCAGAGTCCCCTGGCCTCCTCCCTATGCAAGGATGCGCTTTCCGCCCCCGCCCATCTGACCACTTCATTATGCTAGGTATATAATGAAGGAGCTTTTGCCGATTTCCAACACATTGTGATAGATCTTTTGGCCAACAATAACGCCAAATCTAGAAAATGCAACTGTACTTTTTGTGTTGGTCTGCGTCTACGAAGACCAAGTAAGCACTCCAACGCCGAGTTTCCTGCAGTAAGATGGGTAACTGTCTCAAGTGTTCGCACTACTCAATCAATCAATCATCAATCAATCAGTACATTTATAAAGCGCACTACTTACCCGTGAGGGTCTCAAGGCGCTGGGGGGGTTGGTGCTGCTACTGCTCGAATAGCCAGGTCTTGAGGAGTCTCCTGAAGTTCAGCAGATCCTGGGTCTGTCGCAGGGGGATGGGGAGGGTGTTCCAGGTCTTGGCGAGGTGGGAGAACGATCTGCTGCCGGTGATTGCTCTTCGGATGCAGGGGATGGTGGTGAGGGCGAGGTCGGCGGAGCGGAGCTGGCGGTTCGGGGTGTAGAAGGTGGGACGTCTGTTGAGGTATGTTGGTCCGGTGTTGTGGAGTGCCTTGTGAGCGTGGGTGAGGAGCTTGTAGGTGATCCTCTTGCTGACGGGGAGCCAGTGCAGGTCTCTTAGGTGGGGTGTGATGTGGCTGCGGCGGGGGATGTCGAGGATGAGACGTGCAGAGGCGTTCTGTATTCGTTGTAGTCGTTTCAGGAGTTTGGTCGATGCTACTGCGTAGAGGGCGTTGCTGTAGTCCAATCTGCTGCTGACGAGGGCCTGGGTGACCGTCCTTCTGATTTCGGTGGGGATCCATCTGTAGATCTTGCGGAGCATGCGGAGGGTGTTGAAGCAGGAGGATGAGATGGCGTTGACTTGCTTGGTCATGGATAGCGATGCGTCGAGGATGAACCCCAGGTTGCGTACCCCAAAAGACACTCAGCCCCGGGCAGGCCCATAGCATATGGAGTAGATCGGCCTCTAGCAACTGACATCTAGGGCAATGATGGGCAGTGGACGGGTACATCCTCTGTAGCCTGTGCGGTGTTAGATAAGCTCTATGCATAATCATGTATTGTTTGAATTTAAACCGTGCATTTCGCTGAATCTTCCTAGGGTAATCTAAGATATGTGCCCATTCTCTGTCTGTGAACTCCCGTCCCATATCCGTCACCCATTGCGTGTGCGCGAATACTCAAATACAGCCATTTAATGAGGTGGCTTCCCCGCCCCATAAGGTAAAGCGCTTTAACTAGTTTGTGTGTCTGGGGTTCCACCCGGTCGGGGGACCACTGCTTTTTGATATAATGTAGTAGCGCAGCATGCATAACGTACAAGGTATTGGGAGCCCCAGTTTCTTGTATAAAATTGTCATGGTCCACACAAAATTCTCCCTTTTCTTCCTTTGGATGATCGCCGGACCATTATTCATGCCCTTATTACATAACACCAGGATTATGCAAACAGCCTGTATGTTGGAGCGCCAGCCTACTTGGTCAAACGCCTGCAGATTGTGCAGAATGCAGCGGCAAGAATGATCTGTAACATTCCATATCGTCACCCAATCTCACCACACTTAAAAAGTTACACTGGCTGCCCGTGACTAGACGCATTCAGTTTAAATCTCTGGTCCTGGCTTATAGATCAATGCAGGGTCCTGCCTATCTCAGAGCTAGACTTAAGCATGCTCAGTCCATCCGATCACTCAGATCAAATCATCTGCACCTCTTGTGGACTCCCCGGTTTCGTCGATCTAGAATGGGAGGCAGAGCTTTTGCAGTTATTACTACGAAATCTTGGAACAGCTTACCATTGTCCCTCCGTATGACAGAATCTGAAGGTTTATTTCGACGCAATTTAAAGACCTGGCTGTTTACCAACCCTTAGCCGCTCAGTGATACTTACAACTGTTAACCATCCGTAGCGCCGGGACACCCCCGTTGGGGATAGCTGTGCGCTATACAAGTTTCAACATAAATAAATGAATATGATGGTCGTCTGCCAAGATTGTGTGTTGTCCATGTGTAGTGTTTGTCTTTGTCAAACCTTTCCCTCAAATACCCCTTCCCAACCATTCATCAAACCCTAACCCTCTTCCCCCGGGCTGTGTGATTTGTATTGAGGTATGACTAAATTAATTTACACCAATAATTGATCTCACACTTTCTGGGGCGGATGTGGTGAAAGCAACACTAACTCAAGGTAGGGCGAGGATCTTCTTCTGCTTGCCCACCCATGCTCAGTATTTGCAAGTCAATTTTTCTTCCAGAGGAACATAATCCATCATAATTAATTGCCAGCATCGGTTCATCATCCTTACAGCACTAAAGGTTACGCTTGTCCACGTCATATGTCGAGTCAACTACAGTTTGTAACTTGTACTAGGCTATCCCCACCACCATTATTTTTGTACATTAAATTGGTGGGAGGGGGTCATGTGGTTTGACCTTTGACCTCTATTTACACTGTTCTAAGTGTTTCATTGTCATTAACCCATTACTGTTAGAATATCTGTTACAAGTGAGGCATTATTGTATTGTAATGATGAGTACCTACATCCTCCTTAGTTACTGTGTTGGAGGAGGTTATGCTTTTTGACCTTTGACCTCTAATTATACTTGTTTAGGTGTATCAAGGTTGTTATTGCACTACCCTTGGATCATTTGTTACTAGTGTTGCATTATTGTAATTGTCTTGATAAATACTTGCGTTTTCATTGGTTTAATTGGTGTTGGGGTATCATGTCTGTTGACCTTTGACCTCTAATTACACTTTTCTAAGTCTTTCAATGTCATTAATGCATTATGGCTGGATCCTTCCTGCCCCTATGACCCCCTACACCTCTACTTACCTCTGCTATCATTGGTCTCTCGCCTGCAACATCCGGTGCCACGCCTGGAGACTTTTTGTCAAAAGAAGAAACTCCATTGAGAAGCATTGGGCGCCTGGCGTTTAATTGGCACCCTGCACTTGGCCACCCCTGTGCCCCTGGTGGTGTATGTTTGGTTCTGCTTTGAAGCCCCCTGTGCTTGTGATTACCCCCAAAGCTTGGCACCTGCAACCGATCTACTTATCTGCAAGCAGTGTGGCTCTAGGCACTCCCAATCTCCATTGGAAAGCATTGGGCCAACCTCCGACTTTGACCTCTGCACCCAGCCGCCCCTGTGCCACTGGTGGTGCAGTTTTGGTACTCTCCTTACCCTTTACCCTAGCTGACCTTTCCAAGTATACTATGAATCCTTATATAGATGACCAGACTTGTTAGACCAGCATGGTCTGGCAGCATTTCTTGAGAGCCGGTGTGTGATGGTGGTCAACACAGGTTGCCAATGGAGACTCTTCGATGCTCTCCCATTGACGGAGGCTTGGGAGCCCCGGACTTCGAATGTTATTATTTGTCCGCCCAACTACAGTGGGTGGCACAGTGGCCAGCTGGTTCCTGCCGGGAGGAAACGGGCCTGACGGGTAGATTTACTCCTCAAGAAGCATTACTAGAGAAGCTTCTGGCTTGAAAGGCTGACCTCCCATGGCAAGGGATTCCGTTGTCTGTGGTCCTGGAGTGTTGGAAGCGATTTATACGACAAACAGCTGGGAACCCACTATACGGCCCAGAATTAACACTGTTAGGATTGTTTGTTGTTATAAGTTTACCCTTTGTTTTGTTGAATGGCCACTGCAATAGTTCCTATCTTAGCCACATGTGGAGCACTGCAAAATGGCAAAACATCTTATACACTTTCCTGGTATCCTGGAAACTCCCTTAGAGGTATTTTACGCACAGGGAGAATAAATGACTAACTATAAGGTATCTGGATGAATACGTCAGACAGGCAGAATCAGTAACCCATGGACACATGTTGAAACCCTGTGGTACCACCAGCCGGGGATGCATGTGCGGTCATATCTCATACTGGGGATAACTGTAAGGTGATTGATTAAATCCTTGTAAAGTGCTATGAATATATGATTGGAATGTATGTTGTAAAATGGCAATAAAGATATGTTAAAAAAATAACATTCTTGGCAGAGCCAGGAGACACAAAACAAGAGCAAGGTTGCCTTGAACCAACTGTACAAAGTGGTGCTGTGGCTCTGCTGGCAGTAAACACACCTCAGTAAGGGCATTAGCTCAAGGAAAGCTGCAAAGCATGTACCTACAAGCTGTCCCTAGGCTAAACATGTGAAGTTGATGGTTGTTGAAGTTCTGGTCCACCTAGAAGGGGAAAGAGAGAGAGAGTGTGCCTACAACCTGACCCTGTTCTAAACATTCATGGCAGAGCGAGGAGATACAAAACGAGAGGCAGGTTGCCTTGAACCAACTGTACAAAGTGGTGCTGTAGCTCTGCTGCTGGCAGCAAACGCACCTCAGTGAGGGCATTAGCTCAAGGCAAACTGCAAAGCATGTACCTACAAGCTGTACCTAGGCTAAACATGTGTAGTTGATGGTTGTTGAAGTTCTGGTCCACCTAGAAGGGGAAAAAGAGAGAGAGTGTGCCTACAACCTGTCCCTGTTCTAAACATTCATGGCAGAGCAAGGAGACACAAAACAGGAGCGAGGTTGCCTTGAACCAACTGTACAAAGTGGTGCTGTGGCTCTGCTGCAGCAAACGCACCTCAGTGAGGGCATTAGCTCAAGGCAAGCTGCAAAGCATGAACCTACAAACTTTCCCTATTCTAAACATGTGTTGTTGATGGTTGTAGAAGTGCCTGGTCCACCTAGAAGGGAAAAAGAGAGAGAGTGTGCCTACTACCTGTCCCTGTTCTAAACATTCATGGCAAAGCGAGGAGATACAAAACGAGAGGCAGGTTGCCTTGAACCAACTGTACAAAGTGGTGCTGTGGCTCTGCTGGCAGCAAACGCACCTCAGTGAGGGCATTAGCTCAAGGCAAGCTGCAAAGCATGTACCTACAAGCTGTCCCTAGGCTAAACATGTGTAGTTGACAGTTGTCGAAGTGCTGGTCCACCTAGAAGGGGAAAAAGAGAGAGAGTGTGCCTACAACCTGACCCTGTTCTAAACATTCATGGCAGAGCGATGAGATACAAAACGAGAGGCAGGTTGCCTTGAACCAACTGTACAAAGTGATGCTGTAGCTCTGCTGCTGGCAGCAAACGCACCTTAGTGATGGCATTAGCTCAAGGCAAACTGCAAAGCATGTACCTACAAGCTGTCCCTAGGCTAAACATGTGTAGTTGACGGTTGTTAAAGTTCTGGTCCACCTAGACGGGGAAAAAGAGAGAGAGTGTGCCTACAACCTGTCCCTGTACTAAACATTCATGGCAGAGCGAGGACATACAAAACGAGAGGCAGGTTGCCTTGAACCAACTGTACAAAGTGGTGCTGTGGCTCTGCTGGCAGCAAAAACACCTCAGTGAGGGCATTAGCTCAAGGCAAGCTGCCATAAACCTACAAGCTGTCCCTAAGCTAAACGTGTAGTTGACTATTGTTGAAGTTCCTGGTCCACCTAGGAGGGAAAAAGAGTATGTCTATAACCTGACCCTATGCTCCTCTTGTTGAAAGAGTAAAAACTAGATCCGGATTCCTAGAGCGTATACCAAGCTGCTTCCCAGGAGGTCCACAGATTTGGTATACCTTCTAGTCACCGACTTACCTGAATGATGTTTCTTTGGCAACATCCAACAGTCTTTCCAGCGTGACGTGATTGTTCATCTTCTTCACCTTCATCACAGACACCATCAAAGTGTTCTCATGAGTACGGTTTCCACCATGTGAAGAAAAAACATAATTTAATGATTAAATATTACTAGTCACACATCCCCAAATCGCACCCATCCATTTATTTGATGCTCGCCCTCTTACTATGCAGAGTTGGATTGTAAGTAGCATTTTCCGAGGCAGAGCATCCCATCAGAAACTCTCATGCAGAACACGGTTGGTATTAGTGAAACCATGTAGTGCTAAACCAAGGGCAATCAAATCACTTCCAAAAAGACATTGGTCACCCTCTCTCACCCCCACATCAAACGTGACTGACTTTCCACTGGTTTATATCCACCCACTTGTCAGTCAACACAGTATGCTTCTCGGTACCCTTTTCTGATAAGTTAGACTGCTATTTATTATGCAGGGTATAGCAGTTCTAATTACTCTGCACTGTCCGCAAGGTCATGCAAGGCTAAGCTCATTGTTTATCCAAGCTGAGATCAAAAGATAGTCACAGAACAGGACCCTTCCTTCTAGACTAACAACCCAGTATTTAATGGAAGATGAGGATTTTGTTGCAGTAAGTACCAAAATCTTCATGTTAATGCCAGAAGCTCATGATGGCACCAGATAAATATCAAAGAACTCAGGTTTTATCAGATGTAATAATTATTGCATTAGACAGTGGCTATCTCATAATTAGGATTTAGGTGTGCAGTTATTTGTGTGTCACCCCTTTTACTTCCTCTGTATGGTAGTACTAGGCACATGAGCGCTTCCTTTTCCTCTGTGTGCACAAACAATTTCTTTAGGCTATTTTCCCATCCATTGTGTGCACTAACATGTGAACACACCCTTCTTCAATCACTGCATAAGACATAAGGCCTTTCTTGCTCTGCTGTATGACACTAACATACTGGAAGCCCTTCTGTCTGCTGTGTGTAAATTATCACTTGCATACAGCCTTTGCCCATCCTCTCTATTCACTAATATTTGCATGCGCCACTGCTTTCCCCTCTGCATAGCACTAACAAGTGCATAATGCCATATTCCTTTCTATATATGCGAGACCTAAAAGGATAGTCTGGAGAGATAAAGATTGGGGGTGCACCTCTCACACAGTATGATGCACCAAAAACAGCTAAAGGAAAACTCCTTTCATGTGAACAAGGTGAATCCTAACTTTATCACAGATTGCATTTGTTAGGCAACACTGTCTAAGTGATGAGATGTAACTCAGGAAAATTAAGTTTTACTCCAGTATTTACACTTTGGTCGCAATTGAAAGGGTTGTATAAAGGTCCAAGGGGCTGGGCTTGGCAAAATGTTGAATTTAGTGCATAGTCCTGCATTACATGCTGAAAAGTGAGAGTTTCACAGCTAGAATCCTAAAGTTACGAGACAGCCTGAAAAACCTTGAGCGTCGCACATCAAAATCCGTGGGTATAAGATAAAGTTATTAGTCCATAGAGGACATGAGTAGTTCTCAAGCCCCGCATCAAAATCTGAGCCGAGGAACTGCAAAGCAGTGAAAATGTCCCTGCCAAGAAAATAGGTGACAGGCTAACAAGAGGGTGAACCCACAGTTTGCAGCACCCTAAGAAAAAAGAATCCTGTTCCAGCCCACAAGAGCTGCACACAAAGCTAACACTTCTGATTCTCATGAAAATCTGAGCTGCAGGGGCTCGGAACGCTGAACATTGCAAAGTGACCACTCCCAAACTCTTACATTTTCAGAGACTACTAACAACATCATTACATATCTATGAGAGCAGAAAAAACACCCACCATAACAGCTTGGAGCAGTCCCAGTACATGTCGCTTTGGTGTGGCCTAAAGATAGAGATATGTAAGTGTAATTAAATCAACAAGAAAATCATCACCACTAAGTCAAATGTTGAAACGGATCAGTTTGGCTTCTCCTGTGCAACATAAAATTAGACATCTGTTTGGGAGGGGAAATCCACTATATTTTAACAAAATATGTGTCTATGACTCTCATTTTTTACTTTCTCAATGCCTGTGAAAATAAAACACCAAAAATTACACGTGCAACACAGTGGAACATATGACACTGTTCAAAGACTTTTAGGGCTGATTCATACAAATACACAACGAGCATGCATATTACGATATAAAGATATAAATGCACTGCAACATTTTCACAGAAGTTACCTATGGAATTTGGACAGGTCCAGTTTCAGTAACCTGTGCAAATTAAAGTTGTGCAGGGAGCAGTTGGTGCAAGATCTAAAATCATACCCATAAAAATACCAGTTGAGCCCTCCTCCTCCCACTGTCTGACATGTCACAATCTTCCCTCAAGCCTGTTGAATGGCTATTACCATTTTACGCCATTCTATACTAACCTAAGGTGTTATCACCCATTCACAGATCTACATAATCAAAAATCCAATGCCTGGTCATCACTGGAGCTGCTGAGCTGAGTGGAGTGCAGGGGCATGAGCTAGGGGAACGATCAGGTCAGGTCACATGGTGCACTGTCTCTGGGGCTCGCAGTAGCGCAGAGCAGACTTCATACTTCAATTCTTGCCAGAGGCTGGCCAGCTTTCCATGCCCCTTCTCTCAGTTTACTTGCAGCTGAGGACAGCTCACTGTCCTCCTATCCTGCTGCTCCCTCATAACTTCTCTACAACTCAAATCCAGCTTTCCCCTCTGCCCTGTACCAAACCCCTCCTCGAACTCACATGCCCCGGAGTCAATAAATCTCTCAGTAACTCTCCACTTTCTCCTTACTTTCTCTTTCTATCTGCTCTGGGACCTCTCTATCCATCATCTCACTTCTCTGTCCTGAGCTCCGTCCTTCTTCACCTAGAGCTCTCACTAATCTCACCTAGCTACACTGTCATTTATCATCCTGCCTGTAGCTCCACCTCTACCCCTTCTTTCAGGGGTCTCCGTCAGAAGCCGACTAGAGCCTGTTTACCCTACTCTCCTTATGACACCTGTCTTACAGCAGCTACTCATTTAACTTCTATGGGCCAGATGTACGACCTGCCAAATAGCGCCTCGCAAATTGCGTCGCATTTGCGACTCGCAATTTGCAGGCGCTATTTGGCATGTTCAACAGTGTGTTGAATATTAATGAGCCTCTCGCAATTTGCGAGCCCATTAGGAATGACAGGCCCTCCCAGGGATGGTGGCCTGCTGGGCTCAACAGACCACCATGTCTGGGACTGCTTTTAAATAAAGCAGCTTTTTTTTAATGCAGCCCGTTTTCCTTAAAGGAAAATGGGATGCATTTAAAAAGAAAAATGAAACGTTTTCGTTTCATTTTTTACGGGCAGGCAGTGGTCCCTGGGAGCACTGCCTGCCCTTAAAAATAATATTGCATGCATTTGAAAAGGGTAAGGGGTCCCCTGGGGACCCTTCCCATTTGTGAATTTGTGAATGCATTACCACCTACTTGAAGTAGGTGGTAATTTGCAAGTGTTTTGTGACCGCAATTGCAGTCGCAAAACATTGGTACATAGCTTTGCGGTCGCTATTAGGAAGGGAACGCCCTTCCTAATAGCGAGTCGCAAACCAGTATTTTGCGAGTCGCAATTTATTTGCGACTCGTAAAATACTGTTTGTACATGGGCCCATGCTTTTTAGCGTCCGCAAACAGGTCTAAGACCCGTTTGCGCACACTAAAAGCGTTATACATCTGGCCCAAAGACTTTAAAACCCCTTGCACATTGCTGCTTCCTTGTCTAAATCTCTTGAGATATCTTGTGCCCCTCGCATAACTGTATGCAGGGGGCACTAAATGCTGCCAACCACGCTCCAGTAATTAATCAGTCTGCGTGTGCTTCGAGACTCTTCCTGAGTACTTAGCTTTTTAGTACACTAGGGAGCAAGTTTACTTTTGGAATTTGTTGATGATATCCCTTCACCATCTCCAAATACGAGATGGGGGCTCTCAGCTAAACACATTTCTAGCATGGTACCGCCCCTTCCAAAATTATTCATTATTCAATCTCCGGGAGATGCAGAGGCACGCAGAGTTCTAGTCCATAGCAGATTGGAAACATTTGCCTACAAAAGACAAAACAATGCAAGGTGTACCTTCAAAAATTAGTTCAGAATTAGAAGGTATTATGAAAAAATATGTGCAACCATGCAGTAAAGTGATTTTACTCTACTCTTGCCACACATGCTCAAAATGTGTAAATGTGCAAAGTGCAAAGTTTGTGTAATTCTTTTTGCAAAGCTGAAATATGTTTTGTTTCCATGGCCAGACTTACCATTTGAGGCTTTATCCTGGTTCAAAGCATTGTACTCACACAGTTCGGACTGAACGTCCTTTGTACAAGTGCACATGGTTTTCATTTTCTCACCGTCCACCCTACTCCAGTAAACTCATAAATCAGCGCAGATTGACACAGGCCCAACTAACATAGGCTAGACTCACAAATTCACACAAACAGCACAAGAAATACAGATAGATTCCAGGCATCTGTGACTGTTACTTGGAGGCGCAGGCCAGGCATTTAACCATGGGACCACGCTTCTCATTGCAAGGCATGCTCTCATCCCACCTGCCATGTTTCCTAGGACCATGTGTAATGTGCAACTCCAGTACATGCTTGTTTCATTATTCTGGGGCTTGTAGTCCTGTTTTATAATGGGGTAAATTACACTACAAGCCCCAAAATTCAAAGGAAACACCAGCAGTATATCATGCAAGGACCTAGAAAACGTGAAAGAGCTGCTGTCTCCTCGTGTGTGTTGTTTAGAATATGTGAAACCAGGTTCTGTCGGTAGAGACCAGCACCCTACTTTCAAGCATGGTTCTAGGGGTCGGGGACAATAGTCCACTGGCTTGTACATGCAGAGGAGCTCAGTTTGAGGGTTATAAGAGAAAGTGCTGAGTTTGGGGCTGCGCTGCAGACCTGAGGGATTTCAATTACATTGCGCATTAGGTAAACACAGACTTTGCAATATTACCCAGCCAAAAAAGCGATGAAAAGCCTGAAGGAAAAACAGATATTTTACTTACTTCCTGAACAACTCATCTTCACCATTCGCCAAACACAACTTATGAGGCTCGTTATGTGTTACTGAACTGTTATAATGAGGCCAGTGGAAAAAACAAAGGAGAAAGGGTTTTGGGCAGTTTGCCTGCCAAATCTATTGTAAAATTAGTTGTTTGTAGTTATTTTACAAAGTGCATGCTGCCGTGTGTAATTTTTAAAGGGAAGCTTTTGAAAGCGAAGATCTTCAGATATGTAAAAACACGTGCTCAAAGCCAACCAGCCTCTTTCATTGCTCCCTCGAGTGTGCAAATGCCTGTTACAGGCCCAGTTATAACCGTCAAAGCTTTTGCAAAGGATTGTAACATGACGATGGACAACAGCTTGCAGATATTGTAGTTCAGCAAAATGAGGAAAGTTTTTTTAATTTATTATGGTGTAACCTTGCCTCCTTTGCAGCCGATCCTGTATCGTCTCTCTAACTTTCTCAGGGAACGCACCTCATCGGCCTGTAACATAACACAGATTATGTCCATTTAAAACGCCTTTCTTTTTTTCTAAAACTCTACAATTGTGTACTGTACCAAGGAATAGTTTTGTGGCTTGGGACAGACATGACTACAATTGAGGGAGGAGCTCAGAGCCGAGTGTCTGCATGGAGCTGAATAGATCGGATCGTGGCACTTCTAATTTTACGTTCGAAGTGATTGAGAAATTTGAAATAAACTTGTCAAAGTACCTAATTCAATGGTGCTATTTAGTGAGCCATACCTGCACTGGTTTCTTGGTGTTTTCCGATCAAGGCCAGAAGCGGTGGACACGTCGAGCACGCATGCTTGCTGCACTGTCTCTGGGGCTTACGGCAGATTTCAGCAATGTCTCCGAGCTGTCTGCGCCCTCTAATGGTAAACAAGGGCCAGTGCAGCTTTCAGCTGATGCTGCTTTTCATTCCGAGAACAAGATTTTTCCACTAGTTTTAAGTGAGGAAATCTCCGTGAGTGGGTCACAATATGGCCTAATACTGCTTTGGAACGAACAAGGGAGGTGTTCTAGATTGTCATTTGAGGCCAGTTTTCATTTTCCAGTGACACAGCAGGAGAGGAACTGCTCCCAAATGAGTGTCAGCTCCTGGGCCGATCTGATCGGCCTGAGCACTTTCGCTTTTAACACAGGGCCGATTAGATCGGCCCATGGCACTTCTTAGGTTAATGTCTCATTTGTTGAATTCACCACCTCCTTATGCGCAGAGTGCTACAGCACCTCCGCAACCTTTAGTTGTACAACCCCCAGTTGTTGTACCTCCGGTTCTTCCACAACCACCAGCTATTTTTCAGTTGGCACCTACTACTATGGCGCAGCCCCCTCAAGGGCTGCCACCTTTACTACCTGTTCCATCTTTACTTCCTATGACTTTGCCCCCTGCATCTATTTCCCTCCACACTATCCCTTCTGACACTGCCTCTGCATTTGCTTTGTCTCCTCCTGTTTTTCCTCCTGTTCATTTGTCAACTTCTCCTTCTGTCCGACAGAGAATGACAAACACTGTTACTAGTATTTTGTCTCCTTTCTTTGGGTCACCGACTACGACCCCCGTTTTAGAGCGTAAACAATTGGGTAGCCAATTGCCCGATTCTAGAGAGAAGGGAGTATTGGATCATTTGGCGCATAAATGGGTCACTGACCCTACAATATATGAGTTAGAGTCTGTTATGGATGTCTTCCACCAATGGCAAGCACCGAAACAGAGATATGTTTTTGACAAAATGTGCGAAGTTCTTCTTGAAAGATTAAAAGATTGTGATATGGAGGCCAATCCGCCTGAGTTGTGTCGTGTACGGTTTGAGTTTTCCAAAGGCACGATTGTGGGTTCCGATATTGAGAAAGCAGTTGCGACATTATTATCATTTAGGAGTGAGGGTATTTCTCGACTGTTGTTTGAGCCAGAACCCTCTGTTAAAAGGAAGGTCAGACAGTATCCCATGAGAGAAGTTCCCCCAGTTTGGAAAGAAGGAGACCTAAATGCTGTTCCACCTATTCAGCCTCATTTTCAACGTGTGTGGGTACATGTTCCATGGAAGCGAACTGAAGTCCTGGCTCTTAAGCAGACTCTACCCGACCCCGTAAAAACCCTGCAGGTTATTATAAGGAATTATCACAGACTGCAGACTCCTGTGTTATGAATTTAGCTGATATAGACATGTTGTTTGGAAATGTGGTCCCACAGCCTTTATGGAGAGTGATCCGTCACACGGATCATGCGCCGGAGTTAGGGGACACATGGATTAATATCAATGCGGCAAATGACAGACAAGTAGGCGGTGCTAAACCAGAGCCTTTAGTAGCAGACCTCCCTGGTAGGATCGTTACTTACATGAAGACTTTGATGCCTGCAATGCGTGTAAATTGGGATAAATTGTCTGCATGCAAGCAGAAGAAGGAGGAAAGTGTATCTGACTTCTTCACTAGGTTTGAAGAGACATTTATCGACCACAGTGGTCAGGATATGAGTACAGAAGGTGGTCAAAGGTTGTTTGTTGACAAGTTTGTGCATAATTTGCTTCCCGAATTGTGTAAAAATTGAAAGATTCAGAGAGTTCTTGGGCCGTTTCCTCTTCAGCACAGATATTGGCTACTGCACAATACTACGAAAATAGAGATAAAGATGAGAAAGATAGAGCAGACAAGAAAACTAAAGAGTTAAAAACAAAGGTTCTTTTACAACAAGCGTATCCGCCTCGTAGTAATCAGCGTGACTATCAGCAACCTCAACAGTATCAGAGGAATTCGCAAAGGTTTGAGTATCCTCAACAACGTGCTCTGATAGGCCCTAACCAATGTTCATATTGTAAGGAAGAAGGTCATTTTAAATATAATTGCCCTATTTTGTTGCAGCGTATGAATGGTATTTCTGGCGCAAGAGGTCGAGGTGTTCCACAAGCACCTAGAGCTAGAGGACGCGGAAATTTCACCCAGAACGCGCGCCCATTTCCTCCTCAAAATTCAATGAATAGTTTTGATCAGCAGAATAACGCGTCTGGTAGGACGACTCAGTACTATGCTGATGACTACTATGCAGAAGGTGAGAGTATGGAAGGTGATGATTGCTAGGACAGCCATAGACAAAGAGAGGGAGTTGTTTCAGTTCCAGTAGATCAGAGTGGACCTTATATTGAGGTGATTACATCAGGTGTGTCAGAGCCTTTTCTGTTGGATACTGGTGCTACAAAGAGTTCTATTATGCACTCTAAATTCCCTGGCGCACCTTTGTCTGGCGAAACTAATGTTTCAGTAGGTTTTTCTGGCGCCCCGGTTAGGAACCCGATTTCTAGCCCTATGTCTCTTTCTGTTGGACCTTGTGAAATCGAAGCACCACTTATTCTAATGACAGGTTGTGGTGAGAACTTGTTAGGATTGGATCTGCTGAAAAGATTGTATGCGACATTGTATTGTTCTCCTTCGGGAGTACAACTCACATTGGGTAAGACAGTGGTTTCACCAATATATTTGTCAAAGGACAAACTTCCAACAGAATTGTCGTTTCTCCCTGATATTCTTTGGGCTACTGGTCCCAATGATGTAGGTCTTTTGGAAATACCGCCATATGTTGTAACGTTGAAAGCCAATGTTAAAATGCCGCGCATTCCCCAATACAAGATCTCTAATGAAGGTGAAAAAGCGTTGCTAGCGATCATTTATGATTTGATTGAGAAAAATGTAATTGAAGAGACAAGAGGTAATGTTTGCAATAGTCCTGTTTTACCTGTCTTGAAGCGTACTGACTCTTCTCAGCCACCTGTTTACAGGTTTGTGATTGATCTTAGAGAGGTAAACAAGATAGTTGTGCCACAGTTTCCAGTCGTTCCCGATATCACTGCTTTACTGACAATGATTCCAGCCTCAGCCACTTGGTTCTCGGTGATTGACTTGAAGAATGCTTTCTTCAGCATCCCTATTGCCGTAGAGAGCAGGGATATTTTTGGATTCTGTTTAGGAGGCCGAAGCTTCCGATTTCAGAGAGCTCCTCAAGGTTTTTGTGAAAGTCCTTCTATCTATAGTCAGGCTCTGAAGTCTCAGCTTGACACTCTTGTGTTACCTGATGGCGCTACCCTTCTACAGTACGTCGATGATTTGTTAGTTGCTGCAGATACTAAGGAGATTTGTAAAGAAGCCACTTTGTCATTGTTGCGTCATTTGTCTGATTTACACCACAAAGTGTCTCTTTCCAAGTTACAGTATTGTCGACAAGAAGTGACCTATTTAGGTCACCTCTTATCGAAAGAGGGAAGAAGATTGACCCCAGAAAGAATTCAGGCAATTGCAAAATTAAGTGTGCCAATGACACAGAGAGAAGTGCGTGCTTTCTTAGGTATTACATCCTATTGCAGACAATGGATACCGAATTTTTCATTGATGGCTAAACCTTTGGTAGCATTGACCTATAAAGACACGCCGAATCCCCTTCCTTGGTCCGAAGATTGTCAGAAAAGTTTTTCCGAATTGCGTGATGCATTGTGTTCGGCTCCTGTGTTGGGTACCCCCGACTACAGCAAGCCCTTTACGCTGTATGTCCATGAGAGAGAAGGATGTGCATTATCAGTGTTAACACAGTCTTTTGGGGACAAGCAACGTCCATGTGCATATTTCTCGTCGATTTTGGACCCGGTAGCTAGAGCGTTGCCGAGTTGTTTGAGAGCCACAGCGGCAGCAGCTGTTTCTATTCGACAGTCTGCTGGTTTGGTGATGAATAATACGCTGGTCGTGATGGTCCCACATGCAGTGGATATTTTGTTAAACAGGACCAAGACACAGCACTTAACTAGTGCTCGATTGTCAGGTTACGAGTTGACACTTTTAGCGAGCCATGTGCACATAAGAAAATGCAACACGCTGAACCCAGCTACATTGTTGCCAATTATAACAAAGACAGATTTTCCGGAACAGCATGATTGCTTTCTTAGGACAGAAGAAGAAACGAAAGGGAGAGTAGATCTTAGGGACACTCCTCTTGTAAAGTGTGATGGTACCTTATGGGTGGATGGGTCATGCTTCAAGCTTCCGAATGGTGATACGACTGCGGCATATGCTGTCACGACTTTACATACGATTGTTGAAACTGCACGTATCCCACATAATTCAGCTCAAGCAGCAGAGTTGACTGCACTTATGAGAGCGTGTGTATTATCAAAAGGAATGAAAGTGACCATATATACCGATAGCCAGTATGCGTTTGGTGTGGCCCATAGTTTTGGACGCTTGTGGAAGGAACGTGGGTTCCTCACGTCTCACGGTACGAAAATACAGCATGGTCAATTGGTGAATGAGCTCCTGGAGTCACTTACTTTGCCATTGCAAGTCGCGATTGTGAAATGCAGTGCACATAAGAAGATCACTGACGACGTTGGTCGCGGTAATATGTTTGCTGATGAAGTTGCGAAAGAAACAGCAAGAGATGTGATGAGTCGAATGTATGTTGCGGGCCCTGCAAGATGGATTGGTGACGTTGGAATGTGTGAAGATACGATAGAGAGTGTGAAGTCCATCCAAGCTGAAGCTACGGATAAGGAATTAAGTACGTGGAGAGAGAGTACGGGTAAATTGGATGCAAATGGTTGTTGGGTTGAATTGTCGGAGCATCAGCGATGGTTGTTACCCGATACATATGTGCTTGCAGTGGTTACAATGGCACATGGGATGGCCCACATCAGTGTGAAAGGAATCTGTAAGTTATTGGCTCCAGTGTGGCAAAATGCTGGAATTCCCAAATGTGCAGAGAATGTGGTCAAAAATTGTATGGTTTGTTTGAAATACAATCCTGGTAAGGGAACCCCAACTCCAGCTGGTCATTTTGCGCCTCCAACGTATCCGTTCGAGGTTTTGCAGCTAGATTTCATCCACATGGAGAGGTGCAACAATTTGAAATACGTACTCATTGTTGTTTGTGCCTTTTCAAGATGGGTAGAGGCATATCCTCTGAAAGATAATACTGCCTTGTCCACAGCGAAAGCCCTTCTCAAAGAGTTCTTCCCTAGGTTTGGTTTGCCGAGAATGGTGTGGAGTGATAATGGGGGTGAATTTGTGGGTCAAGTGATGAAACGAGTGTGTGAAGGTTTAGGAATCCGGCAGAAATTTCACGCTGCAAATCATCCCCAATCAGCTGGATTAGTTGAGTGCTATAATGGCACTCTTAAACTAAAACTGGCCAAGATACAAGCAAGCTCTGGCCTTAAATGGCCTGATGCGTTGCCATTAGCACTGTTGTCAACTAGGATGACCGTACATTCCCGAGTAGGACTTAGTCCTCATGAGATAGTGTTTGGTCGCCCGGCTAACATATGGGGAGTGCCGAGGCCAACGAAATTCAGCGAGATTGAACACCCTGTACTGCTTGATTACTTGCATGATTTGACGGCTAAATTGCGTGTTTTACACCAACAGGTTCATAATACACTGCCTCAGGCTTCTAAAGATCCAGGGCATGCAATCAATCCCGGATCGTGGGTGTTAATCAAGAACTTTCAGCGGACAAAGAACGATCAGCCCTGCTGGATTGGCCCCTATTTGGTGATTTTGTCCACAAGATCTGCAGTGCGAGTACAAGGGAAGAAAAACTGGATCCACGGCGTACACTGTAAGAGGGTCCCTTTGCCTCTACCATATGACCGGTGGGTCCAGGAGGGAATTGCTGACTCGGAAACTGAAACAGTGCCTCGTTTTCTGCCTTTTAGTGACGCACGCGTCACAGGGACAAATTCTGAGCGAGAAAGTGACGATCTTCTCCAAAGAGCAATACCATCACCACTTCGATTGGACACTACTGAGCCTGAACTTTTGTTTTGCGACCAGACATTGCCTGGAAAAAGCCGTTATAACTTGCGACCGAGAGTCATGGACAAATAAAATGAAATTTTGGTCCTCCCATCCGAAAACCTGTTTTTGAACCACCATCCGGGTTCAGCTGTAGGGTCGTGGTGAAAAGACTTGAGTGTGTAGCCTGCGGACACAAGGTCTACGGGTCTGGTTTGTTCTAGGGCGTTCCCTGGGACATTCAGAAACACTCTCAAGTGAAGAAAACCAACCGCCGCGAACAGCACGTTAGAGGATGGAGCCTTTTCAGATGGAGAGACCTGTTGAAAGAATAAGTTTCAAGAGGAAAATATGTGCAACCATGAGCAGAAAATGTTTTCTAATTATGTGTCTTTGTATTTTACTTAGTCTAATGATGTCTTTAGTGGGGTATATCATATTCTCTTTTCAAGTGACATCTGCACCCATTGTACAGCCCATGCCTTCCTCTACTATCTCCTCACATTCTTTTCACCCTCTACCTGAACACGAGTCCGTTAGAAGATTAGAGTTTATGAACAACTCCTTTGTTCAGCTCTTACACCAACACCAGCTAGTAGTGAACAGAACCAACTGTTGGGTGTGTGGCCTTATGCCTCATACTACTGAGAAAGGTATTCCCTACCTAGTGCTGCCATTCAGCTACAATGGTTCTGTGTGGGCATACCGAACGATGTTCATCTATGCTCGCGAAATCCACCCCTACGTTCCGTCAAAGACAACCCAAAGAATAGTGCTCTAGTTAAGGGGATAGTCGACATGATAAGGGGAACTAGTTCCTACGAAACTATCCCGGAAGATGAGACACTAGCGTATATTGGATGGAACGTGACTGGATATGGAGCGAGTCTGAGCGAGAACCAGCAAGCAAAAAGATCCGCTCCAATTTGGATTGTACCCCATCAGGGTCATCTATGTCTGCAAGGTAATGGCAAGAATCCAAGAGCTCAGTTAGGGAAGAGTATCTGCACTGAAACGTATATTTTTGCGTCTCAGACTTCCCCTTTGTTCTTAGCAGCTAGGGGTACCTACTTTATCTGCCATGATAGGGCCTACACGTGGTTGCCCCCTGACTTCTCGGGCACATGCTTCGTTTCATTCCTGTTGCCTCCCACCTACACAGCTGCGGCAGATTACCATAAGATAAGAAGAATTAGGGGTGTCTTCAGCAAGGAAGACACTGCAGGACAAGAAGCGGGAGACTTCTTTAGGGGTTTTCTGCCGTTCTGGGGACCTATGGCTAACAACAGGAATGTGAGGCAATTGACGCGAGTGGTTGAATCCACCATAGTCGAAACTGTCGGTGCCCTTAATAATTTGACTGCTGAGCTCCAGTCGGACCGCCTTATGACCCTGCAGAACAGGGTCGCGTTAGACATCATACTTGCAGACCGTGGTGGGGTATGTAGAGTGATCCAATCCAGTTGTTGCATTTTCATTCCAGATAACGCTCCAACAGTGTACCAGGCCATCTCCAAACTACATAGGATCTCTGAATCCATCCATATAGATGAAGGAGACTGGTCGTTGATGGGATGGTTCTGGGAACTGTTATCCACCTGGGGATGGAAAGTTCTGATGGTCATTGGGATACTTCTAGCCATCCTTTTCCTGTTTTGTCTGTGCATACAGTGTGTTCCTGCCATATGCGGCCTATGTGTTACATCATGTGTAAGGAAACCTGTATCAAGGGACGAGCTAAGTAATAGGATGATGCTACAGCAACATCTCAATGAATTCATGAACATAGACCTAGACTCAGATTAGCATGAGTGTAAGTAAATTGCCTATGTAAGGGCAAAAGGAGGGTCTGTGGTACTGAAAATTCTGGACCTGTGTCATTAACATCATTGTAACATGACGATTTTGGTATCAGCAGACCGGTAATGACAGGTATGCTATATCTGAGTATTTGCGTCATATTCGAGTGACGGGATCACTCTAATATTAACGATTCCCTTGTGAACCCTCGGGTTCCATTTTGTGTACGGCAGCCATTTTGTGGTTGCCCTCACATAAGGCAATGACTAAAGCCAAAACGCGCCTTAGGGGACACGTACACTTTCAGTGACCTGGGCAAGCTGACTCCATTGTCCAGAGCCAGAACCTGTTCGGCCAGTTTTAGTTCCCAGTGGCCGATCGAGATTAGGGGCCCAGGTGCAGCATGCCATAAACCCTTCATTGCACACATCTATATCTAAATCTTATTCACACCTGTCACTGCTCTTTCTTTATGACCTGCTTTACGAGGAGGAGGTGCCCGGTTTTATTAGGGGTCCAGATTATATCTGTTGCAGGTGTTGGGCCTCACTGGGTATTTGGTTGTGGGCTGGACAAACTGAAAATGGGCTTGTCATCATGAATCTGTTTTTTTTTGTTGTAAGAAATATGTGAATGACTCACTGTAAAAATAAGGAATGTTTGCCTAAAGCATAATATTCTGTATAAAAGAGATAGCTGGTTTGCATGAAAAAGGCAGTCTCCTGAGAACATACACATTGTTGTACTTCTAGGATACCTGTTGCTGGCTGCAGCCAATAAATTGATCTTTGAAGCCACCAAGAAGACTCTGTGTTTCTGTAGTCTGAGACAGGAAGAACTCGAGGTCATTGGGTGTGTTCCCTGGCACCGCTGGGTCCAATAAAACCCAGTACTTCACGGGTGCTGCCTTCCCCGTCTCAGCATCCCCGGATCTCACGGAGGTCTGACTGAGCAAACTCGGAGAAAAAGGACCATAGGGAAGGGGCTGAGAGGCAGGTGCATACCCGGCCCCTGGGGGCCCGGCGGGTGGGCCCTGGTGCTGCCTTCCCCGTCTCAGCATCCCCGGACCTCACGGAGGTCTGACTGAGCAAACTCGGAGAAAAGGACCATCGGGAAGGGGTTGAGAGACAGGTGCATACCCGGGCCCCTGGGGGCCCCGGAAGGGGGGCCCGGGTGTTGCCTTCCCCCGTCTCAGCATCCGCGGACCTCACGGAGGTCTGACTGAGCAAACTCAGAGAAAAAAGACCATCGGGAAGCGGCTGAGAGGCAGGTGCGTACCCGGGCCCCCGGGGGCTCCGGCGGGCGGGCCAGGGTGCTGCCTTCCCCCGTCTCAGCATCCCCGGACCTCACGGAGGTCTGACTGAGCAAACTCGGAGAAAAAAGACCATCGGGAAGCGGCTGAGAGGCAGGTGCGTACCCGGGCCCCTGGGGGCCCCGGTGGGCGGGCCCGCGTGCTGCCTTCCCCTGTCTCAGCATCCCCGGACCTCACGGAGATCTGACTGAGCAAACTCGGAGAAAAAGGACCATCGGGAAAGGGCTGAGAGGCAGGTGAATACCCGGGCCCCTGGGGGCCCCAGCGGGCGGGCCCGGGTGCTGCCTTCCCCCGTCTCAGCATCCCCGGACCTCACGGAGGTCTGACTGAGCGAACTCGGAGAAAAAAGACCATCGGGAAGCGGCTGAGAGGCAGGTGCGTACCCGGGCCCCTGGGGGCCCCGGCGTGCGGGCCCGGGTGCTGCCTTCCCCCGTCTCAGCATCCCCGGACCTCACGGAGGTCTGACTGAGCAAACTCGGAGATAAAGGACCATCGGGAAGGGGCTGAGAGGCAGGTGCATACCCGGGCCCCTAGGGGCCCCGGCGGGCGGACCCGGGTGCTGCCTTCCCCTGTCTCAGCATCCCCGGACCTCACGGAGGTCTGACTGAGCAAACTCGGAGAAAAAGGACCATCGAGAAGGGGCTGAGAGGCAGGTGAATACCGGGCCCCTGGGGGCCCCAGCGGGCGGGCCTGGGTGCTGCCTTCCCCCGTCTCAGCATCCCTGGACCTCACGGAGGTCTGACTGAGTGAACTCGGAGAAAAAAGACCATCGGGAAGCGGCTGAGAGGCAGGTGCGTACCCGGGCCCCTGGGGGCCCCGGCGTGCGGGCCCGGGTGCTGCCTTCCCCGTCTCAGCATCCCCGTACCTCACGGAGGTCTGACTGAGAAAACTCGGAGATAAAGGACCATCGGGAAGGGGCTGAGAGGCAGGTGCATACCCGGGCCCCTGGGGGCCCCGGCGGGCGGGCCCGGGTGCTGCCTTCCCCCGTCTCAGCATCCCCGGACCTCACAGAGGTCTGACTGAGCAAACTCGGAGAAAAAAGACCATCGGGAAGCGGCTGAGAGGCAGGTGCGTACCCGGGCCCCTGGGGGCCCCGGCGGGCGGGCCCGGGTGCTGCCTTCCCCCGTCTCAGCATCCCCGGACCTCACGGAGGTCTGACTGAGTGAACTCGGAGAAAAAAGACCATCGGGAAGCGGCTGAGAGGCAGGTGCGTACCGGGGCCCTGGGGGCCCCGGCGTGCGGGCCCGGGTGCTGCCTTCCCCCGTCTCAGCATCCCCGGCCCTCACGGAGGTCTGACTGAGCAAACTCGGAGATAAAGGACCATCGGGAAGGGGCTGAGAGGCAGGTGCATACCCGGGCCCCTGGGGGCCCCGGCGGGCGGGCCCGGGTGCTGCCTTCCCCGTCTCAGCATCCCTGGACCTCACGGAGGTCTGACTGAGCAAACTCGGAGAAAAGGACCATCGGGAAGGGGCTGAGAGGCAGGTGAATACCCGGGCCCCTGGGGCCCCGGCGGGCGGGCCCGTGTGCTGCCTTCCCCGTCTCAGCATCGCCGGACCTCACGGAGGTCTGACTGAGCAAACTCGGAGAAAAAGGACCATCGGGAAGGGGCTGAGAGGCAGGTGCATACCCGGGCCCCGGTGGGCCCCGGCGGGCCCCGGCGGGCGGGCCCTGGTGCTGCCTTCCCCCGTCTCAGTATCCCCGGACCTCACGGAGGTCTGACTGAGCAAACTCGGAGAAAAAGGACCATCAGGAAGGGGTTGAGAGGCAGGTGCATACCCGGGCCCCTGGGGGCCCCGGAAGGGCGGGCCCTGGTGCTGCCTTCCCCGTCTCAGTATCCCCGGACCTCACGGAGGTCTGACTGAGCAAACTCGGAGAAAAAGGACCATCAGGAAGGGGTTGAGAGGCAGGTGCATACCCGGGCCCCTGGGGGCCCCGGAAGGGCGGGCCCGGGTGCTGCCTTCCCCTGTCTCAGCATCCGCGGACCTCACGGAGGTCTGACTGAGCAAACTCGGAGAAAAAAGACCATCGGGAAGCGACTGAGAGGCAGGTGCGTACCCGGGCCCCCGGGGGCTCCGGCGGGCGGGCCCGGGTGCTGCCTTCCCCCGTCTCAGCATCCCCGGACCTCAGAGAGGTCTGACTGAACAAACTCGGAGAAAAAGGACCATCGGGAAGGGGCTGAGAGGCAGGTGCATACCCGGGCCCCTGGGGGCTGCAGGCGGGCGGGCCCGGGTGCTGCCTTCCCCCGTCTCAGCATCCCCGGACTTCACGGAGGTCTGACTGAGCAAACTCGGAGAAAAAGGACCATCGGGAAGGGGCTGAGAGGCAGGTGAATACCTGGGCCCCTGGGGGCCCCGGCGGGCGGGCCCGGGTGCTGCCTTCCCCCGTCTCAGCTACCCCGGACCTCACGGAGGTCTGACTGAGCGAACTCGGAGAAAAAAGACCATCGGGAAGCGGCTGAGAGGCAGGTGCGTACCCGGGCCCCTGGGGGCCCCGGCGTGCGGGCCCGGGTGCTGCCTTCCCCTGTCTCAGCATCCCCGGACCTCACAGAGGTCTGACTGAGCAAACTCGGAGATAAAGGACCATCGGGAAGGGGCTGAGAGGCAGGTGAATACCGGGCCCCTGGGGGCCCCGGCGGGCGGGCCTGGGTGCTGCCTTCCCCCGTCTC
Organism: Calotriton arnoldi; assembly: GCA_963921515.1. Lineage (NCBI taxonomy): Eukaryota > Metazoa > Chordata > Amphibia > Caudata > Salamandridae > Calotriton > Calotriton arnoldi. Next base: position 282,563 of record CAWUFW010003954.1, read on the forward strand.
AGCATCCCTGGACCTCACGGAGGTCTGACTGAGTGAACTCGGAGAAAAAAGACCATCGGGAAGCGGCTGAGAGGCAGGTGCGTACCCGGGCCCCTGGGGGCCCCGGCGTGCGGGCCCGGGTGCTGCCTTCCCCCGTCTCAGCATCCCCGGACCTCACGGAGGTCTGACTGAGCAAACTCGGAGATAAAGGACCATCGGGAAGGGGCTGAGAGGCAGGTGCATACCCAGGCCCCTGGGGGCCCCGGCGGGCGGGCCCGGGTGCTGCCTTCCCCGTCTCAGCATCCCCGGACCTCACAGAGGTCTGACTGAGCAAACTCGGAGAAAAAAGACCATCGGGAAGCGGCTGAGAGGCAGGTGCGTACCCGGGCCCCTGGGGGCCCCGGCGGGCGGGCCCGGGTGCTGCCTTCCCCCGTCTCAGCATCCCCGGCCCTCACGGAGGTCTGACTGAGCAAACTCGGAGATAAAGGACCATCGGGAAGGGGCTGAGAGGCAGGTGAATACCCGGGCCCCTTGGGGCCCCGGCGGGCGGGCCCGTGTGCTGCCTTCCCCCGTCTCAGCATCGCCGGACCTCACGGAGGTCTGACTGAGCAAACTCGGAGAAAAAGGACCATCGGGAAGGGGCTGAGAGGCAGGTGCATACCCGGGCCCCGGCGTGCCCCGGCGGGTGGGCCCTGGTGCTGCCTTCCCCGTCTCAGTATCCCCGGACCTCACGGAGGTCTGACTGAGCAAACTCGGAGAAAAAGGACCATCAGGAAGGGGTTGAGAGGCAGGTGCATACCCGGGCCCCTGGGGGCCCCGGAAGGGCGGGCCCTGGTGCTGCCTTCCCCCGTCTCAGTATCCCCGGACCTCACGGAGGTCTGACTGAGCAAACTCGGAGAAAAAGGACCATCAGGAAGGGGTTGAGAGGCAGGTGCATACCCGGGCCCCTGGGGGCCCCGGAAGGGCGGGCCCGGGTGCTGCCTTCCCCGTCTCAGCATCCGCAGACCTCACGGAGGTCTGACTGAGCAAACTCAGAGAAAAAAGACCATCGGGAAGCGACTGAGAGGCAGGTGCGTACCCGGGCCCCCGGGGGCTCCGGCGGGCGGGCCAGGGTGCTGCCTTCCCCCGTCTCAGCATCCCCGGACCTCACAGAGGTCTGACTGAGCAAACTCGGAGAAAAAGACCATCGGGAAGCGGCTGAGAGGCAGGTGCGTACCCGGGCCCCTGGGGGCCCCGGCGGGTGGGCCCGCGTGCTGCCTTCCCCTGTCTCAGCATCCCCGGACCTCACGGAGGTCTGACTGAGCAAACTCGGAGAAAAAGGACCATCGGGAAGGGGTTGCGAGGCAGGTGCATACCCGGGCCCCTGGGGGCCCCGGAAGGGCGGGCCCGGGTGCTGCCTTCCCCCGTCTCAGCATCCGCGGACCTCAAGGAGGTCTGACTGAGCAAACTCGGAGAAAAAAGACCATCGGGAAGCGGCTGAGAGGCAGGTGCGCACCCGGGCCCCCGGGGCTCCGGCGGGAGGGCCCGGGTGCTGCCTTCCCTCGTCTCAGCATCCCCGGACCTCAGAGAGGTCTGACTGAACAAACTCGGAGAAAAAGGACCATCGGGAAGGGGCTGAGAGGCAGGTGCATACCCGGGCCCCTGGGAGCTGCAGGCGGGCGGGCCCGGGTGCTGCCTTCCCCGTCTCAGCATCCCCGGACTTCACGGAGGTCTGACTGAGCAAACTCGGAGAAAAAGGACCATCGGGAAGGGGCTGAGAGGCAGGTGAATACCTGGGCCCCTGGGGGCCCCGGCGGGCGGGCCCGGGTGCTGCCTTCCCCCGTCTCAGCATCCCCGGACCTCACGGAGGTCTGACTGAGCGAACTCGGAGAAAAAAGACCATCGGGAAGCGGCTGAGAGGCAGGTGCGTACCCGGGCCCCTGGGGGCCCCGGCGTGCGGGCCCGGGTGCTGCCTTCCCCCGTCTCAGCATCCCCGGACCTCACAGAGGTCTGACTGAGCGAACTCGGAGAAAAAAGAAAATCGGGAAGCGGCTGAGAGGCAGGTGCATACCCGGGCCCCTGGGGGCTCCGGCGGGCGGACCCGGGTGCTGCCTTCCCCCGTCTCAGCATCCCCGGACCTCACGGAGGTCTGACTGAGTAAACTCAGAGAAAAAGGACCATCATGAAGGGGCTGAGAGGCAGGTGCATACCCGGGCCCCTGGGGGCCCAGGCGGGCGGGCCCAGGTGATGCCTTTCCCCGTCTCAGCATCCCCGGACCTCCTGGAGGTCTGACTGAGCAAATTCAGAGAAAAAGGACCACCGGGAAGGGGCTGAGAGGCAGGTGCATACCCGGGCCCCTGGGGGCCCCGGAAGAGCGGGCCCGGGTGCTGCCTTCCCCGTCTCAGCATCCCCGGACCTCACGGAGGTCTGACTGAGAAAACTCGGAGAAAAAGACCATCGGGAAGGGGCTGAGAGGCAGGTGCATACCCGGGCCCCTGGGGGCTCCGGCGGTCGGGCCCGGGTGCTGCCTTCCCCGTCTCAGCATCCCTGGACCTCACGGAGGTCTGACTGAGTTAACTCGGAGAAAAAGACCATCGGGAAGCGGCTGAGAGGCAGGTGCGTACCCGGGCCCCTGGGGGCCCCGGCGTGCGGGCCCGGGTGCTGCCTTCCCCGTCTCAGCATCCCCGGACCTCACGGAGGTCTGACTAAGCAAACTCGGAGAAAAAGGACCATCGGGAAGGGGCTGAGAGGCAGGTGCATACCCGGCCCCGGGGGGCCCCGGCGGGCGGGCCCGGGTGCTGCCTTCCCCCGTCTCAGCATCCCCGGATCTCACGGAGGTCTGACTGAGCAAACTCTGAGAAAAAGGACCATAGGGAAGGGGCTGAGAGGCAGGTGCATACCCAATCCCCTGGGGGCCCCAGCGGGTGGGCCCTGGTGCTGCCTTCCCCGTCTCAGCATCCCCGGACCTCACGGAGGTCTGGCTGAGCAAACTCGGAGAAAAAGGACCATCGGGAAGGGGTTGAGAGGCAGGTGCATACCCGGGCCCCTGGGGGCCCCGGAAGGGCGGGCCCGGGTGCTGCCTTCCCCCGTCTCAGCATCCGCGGACCTCACGGAAGTCTGACTGAGCAAACTGAGAGAAAAAAGGCCATCGGAAAGCGGCTGAGAGGCAGATGCGTACCCGGCCCCTGGGGGCCCCGTCGGGCGGGCCCGGGTGCTGCCTTCCCCCGTCTCAGCATCGCCGGACCTCACGGAGATCTGACTGAGCAAACTCGGAGAAAAAGGACCATCGGGAAGGGGCTGAGAGGCAAGTGCATACCCGGGCCCCTGGGGGCCCCGGCAGGCGGGCCCGGGTGCTGCCTTCCCCGTCTCAGCATCCCCGGACCTCCTGGAGGTCTGACTGAGCAAATTCAGAGAAAAAGGACCACCGGGAAGGGGCTGAGAGGCAGGTGCATACCCGGGCCCCTGGGGGCCCCGGAAGAGCGGGCCCGGGTGCTGCCTTCCCCGTCTCAGCATCCCCGGACCTCACGGAGGTCTGACTGAGAAAACTCGGAGAAAAAAGACCATCGGGAAGGGGCTGAGAGGCAGGTGCATACCCGGGCCCTGGGGCCCCGGCGGGCGGGCCTGGGTGCTGCCTTCCCCGTCTCAGCATCCCTGGACCTCACGGAGGTCTGACTGAGTGAACTCGGAGAAAAAAGACCATCGGGAAGCGGCTGAGAGGCAGGTGCGTACCCGGGCCCCTGGGGGCCCCGGCGTGCGGGCCCGGGTGCTGCCTTCCCCCGTCTCAGCATCCCCGGACCTCACGGAGGTCTGACTGAGCAAACTCGGAGATAAAGGACCATCGGGAAGGGGCTGAGAGACAGGTGCATACCCGGGCCCCTGGGGGCCCCGGCGGGCGGGCCCGGGTGCTGCCTTCCCCGTCTCAGCATCCCCGGACCTCACAGAGGTCTGACTGAGCAAACTCGGAGAAAAGACCATCGGGAAGCGGCTGAGAGGCAGGTGCGTACCCGGGCCCCTGGGGGCCCCGGCGGGCGGGCCCGGGTGCTGCCTTCCCCGTCTCAGCATCCCCGGCCCTCACGGAGGTCTGACTGAGCAAACTCGGAGATAAAGGACAATCGGGAAGGGGCTGAGAGGCAGGTGAATACCCGGGCCCCTTGGGGCCCCGGCGGGCGGGCCCGTGTGCTGCCTTCCCCGTCTCAGCATCCCCGGCCCTCACGGAGGTCTGACTGAGCAAACTCGGAGATAAAGGACCATCGGGAAGGGGCTGAGAGGCAGGTGAATACCCGGGCCCCTTGGGGCCCCGGCGGGCGGGCCCGTGTGCTGCCTTCCCCGTCTCAGCATCGCCGGACCTCACGGAGGTCTGACTGAGCAAACTCGGAGAAAAAGGACCATCGGGAAGGGGCTGAGAGGCAGGTGCATACCCGGGCCCCGGCGTGCCCCGGCGGGTGGGCCCTGGTGCTGCCTTCCCCGTCTCAGTATCCCCGGACCTCACGGAGGTCTGACTGAGCAAACTCGGAGAAAAAGGACCATCAGGAAGGGGTTGAGAGGCAGGTGCATACCCGGGCCCCTGGGGGCCCCGGAAGGGCGGGCCCTGGTGCTGCCTTCCCCGTCTCAGTATCCCCGGACCTCACGGAGGTCTGACTGAGCAAACTCGGAGAAAAAGGACCATCAGGAAGGGGTTGAGAGGCAGGTGCATACCCGGGCCCCTGGGGGCCCCGGAAGGGCGGGCCCGGGTGCTGCCTTCCCCGTCTCAGCATCCGCAGACCTCACGGAGGTCTGACTGAGCAAACTCAGAGAAAAAGACCATCGGGAAGCGACTGAGAGGCAGGTGCGTACCCGGGCCCCCGGGGGCTCCGGCGGGCGGGCCAGGGTGCTGCCTTCCCCCGTCTCAGCATCCCCGGACCTCACAGAGGTCTGACTGAGCAAACTCGGAGAAAAAGACCATCGGGAAGCGGCTGAGAGGCAGGTGCGTACCCGGGCCCCTGGGGGCCCCGGCGGGTGGGCCCGCGTGCTGCCTTCCCCTGTCTCAGCATCCCCGGACCTCACGGAGGTCTGACTGAGCAAACTCGGAGAAAAAGGACCATCGGGAAGGGGTTGCGAGGCAGGTGCATACCCGGGCCCCTGGGGGCCCCGGAAGGGCGGGCCCGGGTGCTGCCTTCCCCGTCTCAGCATCCGCGGACCTCAAGGAGGTCTGACTGAGCAAACTCGGAGAAAAAGACCATCGGGAAGCGGCTGAGAGGCAGGTGCGTACCCGGGCCCCCGGGGGCTCCGGCGGGAGGGCCCGGGTGCTGCCTTCCCTCGTCTCAGCATCCCCGGACCTCAGAGAGGTCTGACTGAACAAACTCGGAGAAAAAGGACCATCGGGAAGGGGCTGAGAGGCAGGTGCATACCCGGGCCCCTGGGAGCTGCAGGCGGGCGGGCCCGGGTGCTGCCTTCCCCCGTCTCAGCATCCCCGGACTTCACGGAGGTCTGACTGAGCAAACTCGGAGAAAAAGGACCATCGGGAAGGGGCTGAGAGGCAGGTGAATACCTGGGCCCCTGGGGGCCCCGGCGGGCGGGCCCGGGTGCTGCCTTCCCCGTCTCAGCATCCCCGGACCTCACGGAGGTCTGACTGAGCGAACTCGGAGAAAAAGACCATCGGGAAGCGGCTGAGAGGCAGGTGCGTACCTGGGCCCCTGGGGCCCCGGCGTGCGGGCCCGGGTGCTGCCTTCCCCGTCTCAGCATCCCCGGACCTCACAGAGGTCTGACTGAGCGAACTCGGAGAAAAAAGACCATCGGGAAGCGGCTGAGAGGCAGGTGCATACCCGGGCCCCTGGGGGCTCCGGCGGGCGGACCCGGGTGCTGCCTTCCCCCGTCTCAGCATCCCCGGACCTCACGGAGGTCTGACTGAGTAAACTCAGAGAAAAAGGACCATCATGAAGGGGCTGAGAGGCAGGTGCATACCCGGGCCCCTGGGGCCCCGGCGGGCGGGCCCAGGTGATGCCTTTCCCCGTCTCAGCATCCCCGGACCTCCTGGAGGTCTGACTGAGCAAATTCAGAGAAAAAGGACCACCGGGAAGGGGCTGAGAGGCAGGTGCATACCCGGGCCCCTGGGGGCCCCGGAAGAGTGGGCCCGGGTGCTGCCTTCCCCCGTCTCAGCATCCCCGGACCTCACGGAGGTCTGACTGAGAAAACTCGGAGAAAAAAGACCATCGGGAAGGGGCTGAGAGGCAGGTGCATACCCGGGCCCCTGGGGGCTCCGGCGGTCGGGCCCGGGTGCTGCCTTCCCCCGTCTCAGCATCCCTGGACCTCACGGAGGTCTGACTGAGTTAACTCGGAGAAAAAAGACCATCGGGAAGCGGCTGAGAGGCAGGTGCGTACCCGGGCCCCTGGGGCCCCGGCGTGCGGGCCCGGGTGCTGCCTTCCCCGTCTCAGCATCCCCGGACCTCACGGAGGTCTGACTAAGCAAACTCGGAGAAAAAGGACCATCGGGAAGGGGCTGAGAGGCAGGTGCATACCCGGCCCGGGGGCCCCGGCGGGCGGGCCCGGGTGCTGCCTTCCCCCGTCTCAGCATCCCCGGATCTCACGGAGGTCTGACTGAGCAAACTCTGAGAAAAAGGACCATAGGGAAGGGGCTGAGAGGCAGGTGCATACCCAATCCCCTGGGGCCCCAGCGGGTGGGCCCTGGTGCTGCCTTCCCCGTCTCAGCATCCCCGGACCTCACGGAGGTCTGGCTGAGCAAACTCGGAGAAAAAGGACCATCGGGAAGGGGTTGAGAGGCAGGTGCATACCCGGGCCCCTGGGGGCCCCGGAAGGGCGGGCCCGGGTGCTGCCTTCCCCGTCTCAGCATCCGCGGACCTCACGGAAGTCTGACTGAGCAAACTGAGAGAAAAAGGCCATCGGGAAGCGGCTGAGAGGCAGATGCGTACCCCGGCCCCTGGGGGCCCCGTCGGGCGGGCCCGGGTGCTGCCTTCCCCGTCTCAGCATCGCCGGACCTCACGGAGATCTGACTGAGCAAACTCGGAGAAAAAGGACCATCGGGAAGGGGCTGAGAGGCAAGTGCATACCCGGGCCCCTGGGGGCCCCGGCAGGCGGGCCCGGGTGCTGCCTTCCCCGTCTCAGCATCCCCGGACCTCCTGGAGGTCTGACTGAGCAAATTCAGAGAAAAAGGACCACCGGGAAGGGGCTGAGAGGCAGGTGCATACCCGGGCCCCTGGGGGCCCCGGAAGAGCGGGCCCGGGTGCTGCCTTCCCCGTCTCAGCATCCCCGGACCTCACGGAGGTCTGACTGAGAAAACTCGGAGAAAAAAGACCATCGGGAAGGGGCTGAGAGGCAGGTGCATACCCGGGCCCCTGGGGCCCCGGCGGGCGGGCCTGGGTGCTGCCTTCCCCGTCTCAGCATCCCTGGACCTCACGGAGGTCTGACTGAGTGAACTCGGAGAAAAAAGACCATCGGGAAGCGGCTGAGAGGCAGGTGCGTGCACCGGGCCCCTGGGGGCCCCGGCGTGCGGGCCCGGGTGCTGCCTTCCCCGTCTCAGCATCCCCGGACCTCACGGAGGTCTGACTGAGCAAACTCGGAGATAAAGGACCATCGGGAAGGGGCTGAGAGACAGGTGCATACCCGGGCCCCTGGGGGCCCCGGCGGGCGGGCCCGGGTGCTGCCTTCCCCCGTCTCAGCATCCCCGGACCTCACAGAGGTCTGACTGAGCAAACTCGGAGAAAAAAGACCATCGGGAAGCGGCTGAGAGGCAGGTGCGTACCCGGGCCCCTGGGGCCCCGGCGGGCGGGCCCGGGTGCTGCCTTCCCCGTCTCAGCATCCCCGGCCCTCACGGAGGTCTGACTGAGCAAACTCGGAGATAAAGGACAATCGGGAAGGGGCTGAGAGGCAGGTGAATACCCGGGCCCCTTGGGGCCCCGGCGGGCGGGCCCGTGTGCTGCCTTCCCCCGTCTCAGCATCCCCGGCCCTCACGGAGGTCTGACTGAGCAAACTCGGAGATAAAGGACCATCGGGAAGGGGCTGAGAGGCAGGTGAATACCCGGGCCCCTTGGGGCCCCGGCGGGCGGGCCCGTGTGCTGCCTTCCCCGTCTCAGCATCGCCGGACCTCACGGAGGTCTGACTGAGCAAACTCGGAGAAAAAGGACCATCGGGAAGGGGCTGAGAGGCAGGTGCATACCCGGGCCCCGGCGTGCCCCGGGCGGGTGGGCCCTGGTGCTGCCTTCCCCCGTCTCAGTATCCCTGGACCTCACGGAGGTCTGACTGAGCAAACTCGGAGAAAAGGACCATCAGGAAGGGGTTGAGAGGCAGGTGCATACCCGGGCCCCTGGGGGCCCCGGAAGGGCGGGCCCTGGTGCTGCCTTCCCCGTCTCAGTATCCCCGGACCTCACGGAGGTCTGACTGAGCAAACTCGGAGAAAAGGACCATCAGGAAGGGGTTGAGAGGCAGGTGCATACCCGGGCCCCTGGGGGCCCCGGAAGGGCGGGCCCGGGTGCTGCCTTCCCCGTCTCAGCATCCGCAGACCTCACGGAGGTCTGACTGAGCAAACTCAGAGAAAAAAGACCATCGGGAAGCGACTGAGAGGCAGGTGCGTACCCGGGCCCCCGGGGCTCCGGCGGGCGGGCCAGGGTGCTGCCTTCCCCGTCTCAGCATCCCCGGACCTCACAGAGGTCTGACTGAGAAAACTCGGAGAAAAAGACCATCGGGAAGGGGCTGAGAGGCAGGTGAATACCCGGGCCCCTGGGGGCCCCGGCGGGCGGGCCCGGGTGCTGCCTTCCCCGTCTCAGCATCCCCGGATCTCACGGAGGTCTGACTGAGCAAACTCTGAGAAAAAGGACCATAGGGAAGGGGCTGAGAGGCAGGTGCATACCCAATCCCCTGGGGGCCCCAGCGGGTGGGCCCTGGTGCTGCCTTCCCGTCTCAGCATCCCCGGACCTCACGGAGGTCTGGCTGAGCAAACTCGGAGAAAAAGGACCATCGGGAAGGGGTTGAGAGGCAGGTGCATACCCGGGCCCCTGGGGGCCCCGGAAGGGCGGGCCCGGGTGCTGCCTTCCCCGTCTCAGCATCCGCGGACCTCACGGAAGTCTGACTGAGCAAACTGAGAGAAAAAGGCCATCGGGAAGCGGCTGAGAGGCAGATGCGTACCCCGGCCCCTGGGGGCCCCGTCGGGCGGGCCCGGGTGCTGCCTTCCCCCGTCTCAGCATCGCCGGACCTCACGGAGATCTGACTGAGCAAACTCGGAGAAAAAGGACCATCGGGAAGGGGCTGAGAGGCAGGTGCATACCCGGGCCCCTGGGGGCCCCGGCGGGCGGGCCTGGGTGATGCCTTCCCCCGTCTCAGCATCCCTGGACCTCACGGACGTCTGACTGAGTGAACTCGGAGAAAAAAGACCATCGGGAAGCGGCTGAGAGGCAGGTGCGTACCCGGGCCCCTGGGGGCCCCGGCGTGCGGGCCCGGGTGCTGCCTTCCCCCGTCTCAGCATCCCCGGACCTCACGGAGGTCTGACTGAGCAAACTCGGAGATAAAGGACCATCGGGAAGGGGCTGAGAGGCAGGTGCATACCCGGGCCCCTGGGGGCCCCGGCGGGCGGGCCCGGGTGCTGCCTTCCCCCGTCTCAGCATCCCCGGACCTCACAGAGGTCTGACTGAGCAAACTCGGAGAAAAAAGACCATCGGGAAGCGGCTGAGAGGCAGGTGCGTACCGGGCCCCTGGGGGCCCCGGCGGGCGGGCCCGGGTGCTGCCTTCCCCCGTCTCAGCATCCCCGGCCCTCACGGAGGTCTGACTGAGCAAACTCGGAGATAAAGGACCATCGGGAAGGGGCTGAGAGGCAGGTGAATACCCGGGCCCCTTGGGGCCCCGGCGGGCGGGCCCGTGTGCTGCCTTCCCCCGTCTCAGCATCGCCGGACCTCACGGAGGTCTGACTGAGCAAACTCGGAGAAAAAGGACCATCGGGAAGGGGCTGAGAGGCAGCTGCATACCCGGGCCCCGGCGTGCCCCGGCGGGTGGGCCCTGGTGCTGCCTTCCCCCGTATCAGTATCCCCGGACCTCACGGAGGTCTGACTGAGCAAACTCGGAGAAAAAGGACCATCAGGAAGGGGTTGAGAGGCAGGTGCATACCCGGGCCCCTGGGGGCCCCGGAAGGGCGGGCCCTGGTGCTGCCTTCCCCCGTCTCAGTATCCCCGGACCTCACGGAGGTCTGACTGAGCAAACTCGGAGAAAAAGGACCATCAGGAAGGGGTTGAGAGGCAGGTGCATACCCGGGCCCCTGGGGGCCCCGGAAGGGCGGGCCCGGGTGCTGCCTTCCCCGTCTCAGCATCCGCAGACCTCACGGAGGTCTGACTGAGCAAACTCAGAGAAAAAGACCATCGGGAAGCGACTGAGAGGCAGGTGCGTACCCGGGCCCCCGGGGGCTCCGGCGGGCGGGCCAGGGTGCTGCCTTCCCCCGTCTCAGCATCCCCGGACCTCACAGAGGTCTGACTGAGCAAACTCGGAGAAAAAAGACCATCGGGAAGCGGCTGAGAGGCAGGTGCGTACCCGGGCCCCTGGGGGCCCCGGCGGGTGGGCCCGCGTGCTGCCTTCCCCTGTCTCAGCATCCCCGGACCTCACGGAGGTCTGACTGAGCAAACTCGGAGAAAAAGGACCATCGGGAAGGGGTTGCGAGGCAGGTGCATACCCGGGCCCCTGGGGGCCCCGGAAGGGCGGGCCCGGGTGCTGCCTTCCCCCGTCTCAGCATCCGCGGACCTCAAGGAGGTCTGACTGAGCAAACTCGGAGAAAAAAGACCATCGGTAAGGGGCTGAGAGGCAGGTGCGTACCCGGGCCCCCGGGGGCTCCGGCGGGCGGGCCCGGGTGCTGCCTTCCCTCGTCTCAGCATCCCCGGACCTCAGAGAGGTCTGACTGAACAAACTCGGAGAAAAAGGACCATCGGGAAGGGGCTGAGAGGCAGGTGCATACCCGGGCCCCTGGGAGCTGCAGGCGGGCGGGCCCGGGTGCTGCCTTCCCCGTCTCAGCATCCCCGGACTTCACGGAGGTCTGACTGAGCAAACTCGGAGAAAAAGGACCATCGGGAAGGGGCTGAGAGGCAGGTGAATACCTGGGCCCCTGGGGCCCCGGCGGGCGGGCCCGGGTGCTGCCTTCCCCCGTCTCAGCATCCCCGGACCTCACGGAGGTCTGACTGAGCGAACTCGGAGAAAAAAGACCATCGGGAAGCGGCTGAGAGGCAGGTGCGTACCCGGGCCCCTGGGGGCCCCGGCGTGCGGGCCCGGGTGCTGCCTTCCCCGTCTCAGCATCCCCGGACCTCACAGAGGTCTGACTGAGCAAACTCGGAGATAAAGGACCATCGGGAAGGGGCTGAGAGGCAGGTGAATACCCGGGCCCCTGGGGGCCCCGGCGGGTGGGCCCGGGTGCTGCCTTCCCCCGTCTCATCATCCCCGGACCTCACGGAGGTCTGACTGAGCGAACTCGGAGAAAAAAGACCATCGGGAAGCGGCTGAGAGGCAGGTGCATACCCGGGCCCCTGGGGGCTCCGGCGGGCGGACCCGGGTGCTGCCTTCCCCGTCTCAGCATCCCCGGACCTCACGGAGGTCTGACTGAGCAAACTCGGAGAAAAAGGACCATCGGGAAGGGGCTGAGAGGCAGGTGAATACCGGGCCCTGGGGGCCCCGGCGGGCGGGCCCGGGTGCTGCCTTCCCCCGTCTCAGCATCCCCGGACCTCACAGAGGTCTGACTGAGCAAACTCGGAGATAAAGGACCATCGGGAAGGGGCTGAGAGGCAGGTGCATACCCGGGCCCCTGGGGGCCCCGGCGGGCGGGCCCGGGTGCTGCCTTCCCCCGTTTCAGCATCCCCGGACCTCACGGAGGTCTGACTGAGCAAACTCGCAGAAAAAGGACCATCGGGAAGGGGCTGAGAGGCAGGTGCGTACCCGGGCCCCTGGGGGCCCCGGTGGGTGGGCCCGAGTGCTGCCTTCCCCCATCTCAGCATCCCCGGACCTCACGGAGGTCTGACTGAGTAAACTCAGAGAAAAAGGACCATCATGAAGGGGCTGAGAGGCAGGTGCATACCCGGGCCCCTGGGGGCCCCGGCGGGCGGGCCCAGGTGATGCCTTCCCCCGTCTCAGCATCCCCGGACCTCCTGGAGGTCTGACTGAGCAAATTCAGAGAAAAAGGACCACCGGGAAGGGGCTGAGAGGCAGGTGCATACCCGGGCCCCTGGGGGCCCCGGAAGAGCGGGCCCGGGTGCTGCCTTCCCCCGTCTCAGCATCCCCGGACCTCACGGAGGTCTGACTGAGAAAACTCAGAGAAAAAAGACCATCGGGAAGGGGCTGAGAGGCAGGTGCATACCCGGGCCCCTGGGGGCTCCGGCGGTCGGGCTCGGGTGCTGCCTTCCCCCGTCTCAGCATCCCCGGACTTCACGGAGGTCTGACTGAGCAAACTCGGAGAAAAAGGACCATCGGGAAGGGGCTGAGAGGCAGGTGAATACCTGGGCCCCTGGGCGGGCCCGGGTGCTGCCTTCCCCCGTCTCAGCATCCCCGGACTTCACGGAGGTCTGACTGAGCAAACTCGGAGAAAAAGGACCATCGGGAAGGGGCTGAGAGGCAGGTGAATACCTGGGCCCCTGGGCGGGCCCGGGTGCTGCCTTCCCCCGTCTCAGCATCCCCGGACCTCACGGAGGTCTGACTGAGCGAACTCGGAGAAAAAGACCATCGGGAAGCGGCTGAGAGGCAGGTGCGTACCCGGGCCCCTGGGGGCCCCGGCGTGCGGGCCCGGGTGCTGCCTTCCCCGTCTCAGCATCCCCGGACCTCACAGAGGTCTGACTGAGCAAACTCGGAGATAAAGGACCATCGGGAAGGGGCTGAGAGGCAGGTGAATACCCGGGCCCCTGGGGCCCCGGCGGGTGGGCCCGGGTGCTGCCTTCCCCGTCTCAGCATCCCCGGACCTCACGGAGGTCTGACTGAGCGAACTCGGAGAAAAAGACCATCGGGAAGCGGCTGAGAGGCAGGTGCATACCCGGGCCCCTGGGGGCTCCGGCGGGCGGACCCGGGTGCTGCCTTCCCCCGTCTCAGCATCCCCGGACCTCACGGAGGTCTGACTGAGCAAACTCGGAGAAAAAGGACCATCGGGAAGGGGCTGAGAGGCAGGTGAATACCGGGCCCCTGGGGGCCCCGGCGGGCGGGCCTGGGTGCTGCCTTCCTCCGTCTCAGCATCCCTGGACCTCACGGAGGTCTGACTGAGTGAACTCGGAGAAAAAAGACCATCGGGAAGCGGCTGAGAGGCAGGTGCGTACCCGGGCCCCTGGGGGCCCCGGCGTGCGGGCCCGGGTGCTGCCTTCCCCCGTCTCAGCATCCCCGGACCTCACGGAGGTCTGACTGAGCAAACTCGGAGATAAAGGACCATCGGGAAGGGGCTGAGAGGCAGGTGCATACCCGGGCCCCTGGGGGCCCCGGCGGGCGGGCCCGGGTGCTGCCTTCCCCCGTCTCAGCATCCCCGGACCTCACAGAGGTCTGACTGAGCAAACTCGGAGATAAAGGACCATCGGGAAGGGGCTGAGAGGCAGGTGCATACCCGGGCCCCTGGGGGCCCCGGCGGGCGGGCCCGGGTGCTGCCTTCCCCCGTCTCAGCATCCCCGGACCTCACGGAGGTCTGACTGAGCAAACTCGCAGAAAAAGGACCATCGGGAAGGGGCTGAGAGGCAGGTGCGTACCCGGGCCCCTGGGGGCCCCGGTGGGTGGGCCCGAGTGCTGCCTTCCCCATCTCAGCATCCCCGGACCTCACGGAGGTCTGACTGAGTAAACTCAGAGAAAAGGACCATCATGAAGGGGCTGAGAGGCAGGTGCATACCCGGGCCCCTGGGGGCCCCGGCGGGCGGGCCCAGGTGATGCCTTCCCCGTCTCAGCATCCCCGGACCTCCTGGAGGTCTGACTGAGCAAATTCAGAGAAAAAGGACCACCGGGAAGGGGCTGAGAGGCAGGTGCATACCCGGGCCCCTGGGGGCCCCGGAAGAGCGGGCCCGGGTGCTGCCTTCCCCGTCTCAGCATCCCCGGACCTCACGGAGGTCTGACTGAGAAAACTCAGAGAAAAAAGACCATCGGGAAGGGGCTGAGAGGCAGGTGCATACCCGGGCCCCTGGGGGCTCCGGCGGTCGGGCCCGGGTGCTGCCTTCCCCGTCTCAGCATCCCCGGACTTCACGGAGGTCTGACTGAGCAAACTCGGAGAAAAAGGACCATCGGGAAGGGGCTGAGAGGCAGGTGAATACCTGGGCCCCTGGGCGGGCCCGTGTGCTGCCTTCCCCCGTCTCAGCATCCCCGGACCTCACGGAGGTCTGACTGAGCAAACTCGGAGAAAAAGGACCATCGGGAAGGGGCTGAGAGGCAGGTGCATACCCGGCCCCGGGGGGCCCCGGCGGGCGGGCCCGGGTGCTGCCTTCCCCCGTCTCAGCATCCCCGGATCTCACGGAGGTCTGACTGAGCAAACTCTGAGAAAAAGGACCATAGGGAAGGGGCTGAGAGGCAGGTGCATACCCAATCCCCTGGGGGCCCCAGCGGGCGGGCCCGGGTGCTGCCTTCCCCGTCTCAGCATCCCCGGACCTCACGGAGGTCTGGCTGAGCAAACTCGGAGAAAAAGGACCATCGGGAAGGGGTTGAGAGGCAGGTGCATACCCGGGCCCCTGGGGGCCCCGGAAGGGCGGGCCCGGGTGCTGCCTTCCCCCGTCTCAGCATCCGCGGACCTCACGGAAGTCTGACTGAGCAAACTGAGAGAAAAAAGGCCATCGGGAAGCGGCTGAGAGGCAGATGCGTACCCGGCCCCTGGGGGCCCCGTCGGGCGGGCCCGGGTGCTGCCTTCCCCGTCTCAGCATCGCCGGACCTCACGGAGATCTGACTGAGCAAACTCGGAGAAAAAGGACCATCGGGAAGGGGCTGAGAGGCAAGTGCATACCCGGGCCCCTGGGGGCCCCGGCAGGCGGGCCCGGGTGCTGCCTTCCCCGTCTCAGCATCCCCGGACCTCACGGAGGTCTGACTAAGCAAACTCGGAGAAAAAGACCATCGGGAAGCGGCTGAGAGGCAGGTGCGTACCCGGGCCCCTAGGGGCCCCGGCGGGCGGGCCCGGGTGCTGCCTTCCCCCGTCTCAGCATCCCCGGATCTCACGGAGGTCTGACTGAGCAAACTCGGAGAAAAAGGACCATCGGGAAGGGGCTGAGAGGCAGGTGCATACCCGAGCCCCTGGGGCCCCGGCGGGCGGGCCCGGCAGCTGCCTTCCCCGTCTCAGCATCGCCGGACCTCACAGAGGTCTGACTGAGCAAACTCGGAGAAAAGGACCATCGGGAAGGGGCTGAGAGGCAGGTGCATACCCGGGCCCCTGGGGGCCCCGGCGGGCGGGCCCGGTTGCTGACTTCCCCGTCTCAGCATCCCCGGACCTCACATAGGTCTGACTGAGCAAACTCGGAGAAAAAGAAACATCGGGAAGGGGCTGAGAGGCAGGTGCATACCCGGGCCCCTGGGGCCCCGGCGGGCGGGCCTGGGTGCTGCCTTCCCCGTCTCAGCATCCCTGGACCTCACGGAGGTCTGACTGAGTGAACTCGGAGAAAAAAGACCATCGGGAAGCGGCTGAGAGGCAGGTGCGTACCCGGGCCCCTGGGGGCCCCGGCGTGCGGGCCCGGGTGCTGCCTTCCCCGTCTCAGCATCCCCGGACCTCACGGAGGTCTGACTGAGCAAACTCGGAGATAAAGGACCATCGGGAAGGGGCTGAGAGGCAGGTGCATACCCGGGCCCCTGGGGCCCCGGCGGGCGGGCCCGGGTGCTGCCTTCCCCGTCTCAGCATCCCCGGACCTTACAGAGGTCTGACTGAGCAAACTCGGAGAAAAAGACCATCGGGAAGCGGCTGAGAGGCAGGTGCGTACCCGGGCCCCTGGGGGCCCCGGCGGGCGGGCCCGGGTGCTGCCTTCCCCGTCTCAGCATCCCCGGCCCTCACGGAGGTCTGACTGAGCAAACTCGGAGATAAAGGACCATCGGGAAGGGGCTGAGAGGCAGGTGAATACCCGGGCCCCTTGGGGCCCCGGCGGGCGGGCCCGTGTGCTGCCTTCCCCGTCTCAGCATCCCCGGCCCTCACGGAGGTCTGACTGAGCAAACTCGGAGATAAAGGACCATCGGGAAGGGGCTGAGAGGCAGGTGAATACCCGGGCCCCTTGGGGCCCCGGCGGGCGGGCCCGTGTGCTGCCTTCCCCGTCTCAGCATCGCCGGACCTCACGGAGGTCTGACTGAGCAAACTCGGAGAAAAAGGACCATCGGGAAGGGGCTGAGAGGCAGGTGCATACCCGGGCCCCGGCGTGCCCCGGCGGGTGGGCCCTGGTGCTGCCTTCCCCCGTCTCAGTATCCCCGGACCTCACGGAGGTCTGACTGAGCAAACTCGGAGAAAAAGGACCATCAGGAAGGGGTTGAGAGGCAGGTGCATACCCGGGCCCCTGGGGGCCCCGGAAGGGCGGGCCCTGGTGCTGCCTTCCACCGTCTCAGTATCCCCGGACCTCACGGAGGTCTGACTGAGCAAACTCGGAGAAAAAGGACCATCAGGAAGGGGTTGAGAGGCAGGTGCATACCCGGGCCCCTGGGGGCCCCGGAAGGGCGGGCCCGGGTGCTGCCTTCCCCGTCTCAGCATCCGCAGACCTCACGGAGGTCTGACTGAGCAAACTCAGAGAAAAAGACCATCGGGAAGCGACTGAGAGGCAGGTGCGTACCCGGGCCCCGGGGGCTCCGGCGGGCGGGCCAGGGTGCTGCCTTCCCCCGTCTCAGCATCCCCGGACCTCACAGAGGTCTGACTGAGAAAACTCGGAGAAAAAAGACCATCGGGAAGGGGCTGAGAGGCAGGTGAATACCCGGGCCCCTGGGGCCCCGGCGGGCGGGCCCGGGTGCTGCCTTCCCCGTCTCAGCATCCCCGGATCTCACGGAGGTCTGACTGAGCAAACTCTGAGAAAAAGGACCATAGGGAAGGGGCTGAGAGGCAGGTGCATACCCAATCCCCTGGGGCCCCAGCGGGTGGGCCCTGGTGCTGCCTTCCCCGTCTCAGCATCCCCGGACCTCACGGAGGTCTGGCTGAGCAAACTCGGAGAAAAAGGACCATCGGGAAGGGGTTGAGAGGCAGGTGCATACCCGGGCCCCTGGGGGCCCCGGAAGAGGGGCCCGGGTGCTGCCTTCCCCGTCTCAGCATCCGCGGACCTCACGGAAGTCTGACTGAGCAAACTGAGAGAAAAAGGCCATCGGGAAGCGGCTGAGAGGCAGATGCGTACCCGGCCCCTGGGGGCCCCGTCGGGCGGGCCCGGGTGCTGCCTTCCCCCGTCTCAGCATCGCCGGACCTCACGGAGATCTGACTGAGCAAACTCGGAGAAAAAGGACCATCGGGAAGGGGCTGAGAGGCAAGTGCATACCCGGGCCCGTGGGGGCCCCGGCAGGCGGGCCCGGGTGCTGCCTTCCCCGTCTCAGCATCCCCGGACCTCCTGGAGGTCTGACTGAGCAAATTCAGAGAAAAAGGACCACCGGGAAGGGGCTGAGAGGCAGGTGCATACCCGGGCCCCTGGGGGCCCCGGAAGAGCGGGCCCGGGTGCTGCCTTCCCCGTCTCAGCATCCCCGGACCTCACGGAGGTCTGACTGAGAAAACTCGGAGAAAAAGACCATCGGGAAGGGGCTGAGAGGCAGGTGCATACCCGGGCCCCTGGGGGCCCCGGCGGGCGGGCCCGGGTGCTGCCTTCCCCGTCTCAGCATCCCCGGACCTCACAGAGGTCTGACTGAGCAAACTCGGAGAAAAAGACCATCGGGAAGCGGCTGAGAGGCAGGTGCGCACCCGGGCCCCTGGGGGCCCCGGCGGGCGGGCCCGGGTGCTGCCTTCCCCGTCTCAGCATCCCCGGCCCTCACGGAGGTCTGACTGAGCAAACTCGGAGATAAAGGACCATCGGGAAGGGGCTGAGAGGCAGGTGAATACCCGGGCCCCTTGGGGCCCCGGCGGGCGGGCCCGTGTGCTGCCTTCCCCGTCTCAGCATCGCCGGACCTCACGGAGGTCTGACTGAGCAAACTCGGAGAAAAGGACCATCGGGAAGGGGCTGAGAGGCAGGTGCATACCCGGGCCCCGGCGTGCCCCGGCGGGTGGGCCCTGGTGCTGCCTTCCCCGTCTCAGTATCCCCGGACCTCACGGAGGTCTGACTGAGCAAACTCGGAGAAAAAGGACCATCAGGAAGGGGTTGAGAGGCAGGTGCATACCCGGGCCCCTGGGGGCCCCGGAAGGGCGGGCCCTGGTGCTGCCTTCCCCCGTCTCAGTATCCCCGGACCTCACGGAGGTCTGACTGAGCAAACTCGGAGAAAAAGGACCATCAGGAAGGGGTTGAGAGGCAGGTGCATACCCGGGCCCCTGGGGGCCCGGAAGGGCGGGCCCGGGTGCTGCCTTCCCCCGTCTCAGCATCCGCAGACCTCACGGAGGTCTGACTGAGCAAACTCAGAGAAAAAGACCATCGGGAAGCGACTGAGAGGCAGGTGCGTACCCGGGCCCCCGGGGCTCCGGCGGGCGGGCCAGGGTGCTGCCTTCCCCGTCTCAGCATCCCCGGACCTCACAGAGGTCTGACTGAGCAAACTCGGAGAAAAAGACCATCGGGAAGCGGCTGAGAGGCAGGTGCGCACCCGGGCCCCTGTGGGCCCCGGCGGGTGGGCCCGCGTGCTGCCTTCCCCTGTCTCAGCATCCCCGGACCTCACGGAGGTCTGACTGAGCAAACTCGGAGAAAAAGGACCATCGGGAAGGGGTTGCGAGGCAGGTGCATACCCGGGCCCCTGGGGGCCCCGGAAGGGCGGGCCCGGGTGCTGCCTTCCCCCGTCTCAGCATCCGCGGACCTCAAGGAGGTCTGACTGAGCAAACTCGGAGAAAAAAGACCATCGGGAAGTGGCTGAGAGGCAGGTGCGTACCCGGGCCCCCGGGGGCTCCGGCGGGCGGGCCCGGGTGCTGCCTTCCTCGTCTCAGCATCCCCGGACCTCAGAGAGGTCTGACTGAACAAACTCGGAGAAAAAGGACCATCGGGAAGGGGCTGAGAGGCAGGTGCATACCCGGGCCCCTGGGGGCTCCGGCGGGCTGACCCGGGTGCTGCCTTCCCCGTCTCAGCATCCCCGGACCTCACGGAGGTCTGACTGAGCAAACTCGGAGAAAAAGGACCATCGGGAAGGGGCTGAGAGGCAGGTGAATACCGGGCCCCTGGGGGCCCCGGCAGGCGGGCCTGGGTGCTGCCTTCCTCCGTCTCAGCATCCCTGGACCTCACGGAGGTCTGACTGAGTGAACTCGGAGAAAAAGACCATCGGGAAGCGGCTGAGAGGCAGGTGCGTACCCGGGCCCCTGGGGGCCCCGGCGTGCGGGCCCGGGTGCTGCCTTCCCCGTCTCAGCATCCCCGGACCTCACGGAGGTCTGACTGAGCAAACTCGGAGATAAAGGACCATCGGGAAGGGGCTGAGAGGCAGGTGCATACCCGGGCCCCTGGGGGCGCCGGCGGGCGGGCCCGGGTGCTGCCTTCCCCGTCTCAGCATCCCCGGACCTCACAGAGGTCTGACTGAGCAAACTCGGAGATAAAGGACCATCGGGAAGGGGCTGAGAGGCAGGTGCATACCCGGGCCCCTGGGGGCCCCGGCGGGCGGGCCCGGGTGCTGCCTTCCCCGTCTCAGCATCCCCGGACCTCACGGAGGTCTGACTGAGCAAACTCGCAGAAAAGGACCATCGGGAAGGGGCTGAGAGGCAGGTGCGTCCCCGGGCCCCTGGGGGCCCCGGTGGGTGGGCCCGAGTGCTGCCTTCCCCGTCTCAGCATCCCCGGACCTCACGGAGGTCTGACTGAGTAAACTCAGAGAAAAAGGACCATCATGAAGGGGCTGAGAGGCAGGTGCATACCCGGGCCCCTGGGGGCCCCGGCGGGCGGGCCCAGGTGATGCCTTCCCCGTCTCAGCATCCCCGGACCTCCTGGAGGTCTGACTGAGCAAATTCAGAGAAAAGGACCACCGGGAAGGGGCTGAGAGGCAGGTGCATACCCGGGCCCCTGGGGGCCCCGGAAGAGCGGGCCCGGGTGCTGCCTTCCCCGTCTCAGCATCCCCGGACCTCACGGAGGTCTGACTGAGAAAACTCGGAGAAAAAGACCATCGGGAAGGGGCTGAGAGGCAGGTGCATACCCGGGCCCCTGGGGGCTCCGGCGGTCGGGCCCGGGTGCTGCCTTCCCCGTCTCAGCATCCCCGGACTTCACGGAGGTCTGACTGAGCAAACTCGGAGAAAAAGGACCATCGGGAAGGGGCTGAGAGGCAGGTGAATACCTGGGCCCCTGGGGGCCCGGCGGGCGGGCCCGGGTGCTGCCTTCCCCCGTCTCAGCATCCCCGGACCTCACGGAGGTCTGACTGAGCAAACTCGGAGAAAAAGGACCATCGGGAAGGGGCTGAGAGGCAGGTGCATACCCGGCCCCGGGGGCCCCGGCGGGCGGGCCCGGGTGCTGCCTTCCCCGTCTCAGCATCCCCGGATCTCACGGAGGTCTGACTGAGCAAACTCTGAGAAAAAGGACCATAGGGAAGGGGCTGAGAGGCAGGTGCATACCCAATCCCCTGGGGGCCCCAGCGGGCGGGCCCGGGTGCTGCCTTCCCCGTCTCAGCATCCCCGGACCTCACGGAGGTCTGGCTGAGCAAACTCGGAGAAAAAGGACCATCGGGAAGGGGTTGAGAGGCAGGTGCATACCCGGGCCCCTGGGGGCCCCGGAAGGGCGGGCCCGGGTGCTGCCTTCCCCGTCTCAGCATCCGCGGACCTCACGGAAGTCTGACTGAGCAAACTGAGAGAAAAAGGCCATCGGGAAGCGGCTGAGAGGCAGATGCGTACCCCGGCCCCTGGGGGCCCCGTCGGGCGGGCCCGGGTGCTGCCTTCCCCCGTCTCAGCATCGCCGGACCTCACGGAGATCTGACTGAGCAAACTCGGAGAAAAAGGACCATCGGGAAGGGGCTGAGAGGCAAGTGCATACCCGGGCCCCTGGGGGCCCCGGCAGGCGGGCCCGGGTGCTGCCTTCCCCCGTCTCAGCATCGCCGGACCTCACAGAGGTCTGACTGAGCAAACTCGGAGAAAAAGGACCATCGGGAAGGGGCTGAGAGGCAGGTGCATACCCGGGCCCCTGGGGGCCCCGGCGGGCGGGCCCGGTTGCTGACTTCCCCCGTCTCAGCATCCCCGGACCTCACATAGGTCTGACTGAGCAAACTCGGAGAAAAAGAAACATCGGGAAGGGGCTGAGAGGCAGGTGCATACCCGGGCCCCTGGGGGCCCCGGCGGGCGGGCCTGGGTGCTGCCTTCCCCCGTCTCAGCATCCCTGGACCTCACGGAGGTCTGACTGAGTGAACTCGGAGAAAAAAGACCATCGGGAAGCGGCTGAGAGGCAGGTGCGTACCCGGGCCCCTGGGGGCCCGGCGTGCGGGCCCGGGTGCTGCCTTCCCCGTCTCAGCATCCCCGGACCTCACGGAGGTCTGACTGAGCAAACTCGGAGATAAAGGACCATCGGGAAGGGGCTGAGAGGCAGGTGCATACCCGGGCCCCTGGGGCCCCGGCGGGCGGGCCCGGGTGCTGCCTTCCCCGTCTCAGCATCCCCGGACCTTACAGAGGTCTGACTGAGCAAACTCGGAGAAAAAAGACCATCGGGAAGCGGCTGAGAGGCAGGTGCGTACCCGGGCCCCTGGGGGCCCCGGCGGGCGGGCCCGGGTGCTGCCTTCCCCGTCTCAGCATCCCCGGCCCTCACGGAGGTCTGACTGAGCAAACTCGGAGATAAAGGACCATCGGGAAGGGGCTGAGAGGCAGGTGAATACCCGGGCCCCTTGGGGCCCCGGCGGGCGGGCCCGTGTGCTGCCTTCCCCGTCTCAGCATCCCCGGCCCTCACGGAGGTCTGACTGAGCAAACTCGGAGATAAAGGACCATCGGGAAGGGGCTGAGAGGCAGGTGAATACCCGGGCCCCTTGGGGCCCCGGCGGGCGGGCCCGTGTGCTGCCTTCCCCGTCTCAGCATCGCCGGACCTCACGGAGGTCTGACTGAGCAAACTCGGAGAAAAAGGACCATCGGGAAGGGGCTGAGAGGCAGGTGCATACCCGGGCCCCGGCGTGCCCCGGCGGGTGGGCCCTGGTGCTGCCTTCCCCCGTCTCAGTATCCCCGGACCTCACGGAGGTCTGACTGAGCAAACTCGGAGAAAAAGGACCATCAGGAAGGGGTTGAGAGGCAGGTGCATACCCGGGCCCCTGGGGGCCCCGGAAGGGCGGGCCCTGGTGCTGCCTTCCCCCGTCTCAGTATCCCCGGACCTCACGGAGGTCTGACTGAGCAAACTCGGAGAAAAAGGACCATCAGGAAGGGGTTGAGAGGCAGGTGCATACCCGGGCCCCTGGGGGCCCCGGAAGGGCGGGCCCGGGTGCTGCCTTCCCCCGTCTCAGCATCCGCAGACCTCACGGAGGTCTGACTGAGCAAACTCAGAGAAAAAAGACCATCGGGAAGCGACTGAGAGGCAGGTGCGTACCCGGGCCCCCGGGGGCTCCGGCGGGCGGGCCAGGGTGCTGCCTTCCCCCGTCTCAGCATCCCCGGACCTCACAGAGGTCTGACTGAGAAAACTCGGAGAAAAAAGACCATCGGGAAGGGGCTGAGAGGCAGGTGAATACCCGGGCCCCTGGGGGCCCCGGCGGGCGGGCCCGGGTGCTGCCTTCCCCCGTCTCAGCATCCCCGGATCTCACGGAGGTCTGACTGAGCAAACTCTGAGAAAAAGGACCATAGGGAAGGGGCTGAGAGGCAGGTGCATACCCAATCCCCTGGGGGCCCCAGCGGGTGGGCCCTGGTGCTGCCTTCCCCGTCTCAGCATCCCCGGACCTCACGGAGGTCTGGCTGAGCAAACTCGGAGAAAAAGGACCATCGGGAAGGGGTTGAGAGGCAGGTGCATACCCGGGCCCCTGGGGGCCCCGGAAGGGGGGGCCCGGGTGCTGCCTTCCCCGTCTCAGCATCCGCGGACCTCACGGAAGTCTGACTGAGCAAACTGAGAGAAAAAGGCCATCGGGAAGCGGCTGAGAGGCAGATGCGTACCCGGCCCCTGGGGGCCCCGTCGGGCGGGCCCGGGTGCTGCCTTCCCCGTCTCAGCATCGCCGGACCTCACGGAGATCTGACTGAGCAAACTCGGAGAAAAAGGACCATCGGGAAGGGGCTGAGAGGCAAGTGCATACCCGGGCCCGTGGGGGCCCCGGCAGGCGGGCCCGGGTGCTGCCTTCCCCGTCTCAGCATCCCCGGACCTCCTGGAGGTCTGACTGAGCAAATTCAGAGAAAAAGGACCACCGGGAAGGGGCTGAGAGGCAGGTGCATACCCGGGCCCCTGGGGGCCCCGGAAGAGCGGGCCCGGGTGCTGCCTTCCCCGTCTCAGCATCCCCGGACCTCACGGAGGTCTGACTGAGAAAACTCGGAGAAAAAGACCATCGGGAAGGGGCTGAGAGGCAGGTGCATACCCGGGCCCCTGGGGCCCCGGCGGGCGGGCCCGGGTGCTGCCTTCCCCCGTCTCAGCATCCCCGGACCTCACAGAGGTCTGACTGAGCAAACTCGGAGAAAAATGACCATCGGGAAGCGGCTGAGAGGCAGGTGCGTACCCGGGCCCCTGGGGGCCCCGGCGGGCGGGCCCGGGTGCTGCCTTCCCCCGTCTCAGCATCCCCGGCCCTCACGGAGGTCTGACTGAGCAAACTCGGAGATAAAGGACCATCGGGAAGGGGCTGAGAGGCAGGTGAATACCCGGGCCCCTTGGGGCCCCGGCGGGCGGGCCCGTGTGCTGCCTTCCCCCGTCTCAGCATCGCCGGACCTCACGGAGGTCTGACTGAGCAAACTCGGAGAAAAAGGACCATCGGGAAGGGGCTGAGAGGCAGGTGCATACCCGGGCCCCGGCGTGCCCCGGCGGGTGGGCCCTGGTGCTGCCTTCCCCGTCTCAGTATCCCCGGACCTCACGGAGGTCTGACTGAGCAAACTCGGAGAAAAAGGACCATCAGGAAGGGGTTGAGAGGCAGGTGCATACCCGGGCCCCTGGGGGCCCCGGAAGGGCGGGCCCTGGTGCTGCCTTCCCCGTCTCAGTATCCCCGGACCTCACGGAGGTCTGACTGAGCAAACTCGGAGAAAAAGGACCATCAGGAAGGGGTTGAGAGGCAGGTGCATACCCGGGCCCCTGGGGGCCCCGGAAGGGCGGGCCCGGGTGCTGCCTTCCCCCGTCTCAGCATCCGCAGACCTCACGGAGGTCTGACTGAGCAAACTCAGAGAAAAAAGACCATCGGGAAGCGACTGAGAGGCAGGTGCGTACCCGGGCCCCCGGGGGCTCCGGCGGGCGGGCCAGGGTGCTGCCTTCCCCGTCTCAGCATCCCCGGACCTCACAGAGGTCTGACTGAGCAAACTCGGAGAAAAAGACCATCGGGAAGCGGCTGAGAGGCAGGTGCGTACCCGGGCCCCTGTGGGCCCCGGCGGGTGGGCCCGCGTGCTGCCTTCCCCTGTCTCAGCATCCCCGGACCTCACGGAGGTCTGACTGAGCAAACTCGGAGAAAAAGGACCATCGGGAAGGGGTTGCGAGGCAGGTGCATACCCGGGCCCCTGGGGGCCCCGGAAGGGCGGGCCCGGGTGCTGCCTTCCCCCGTCTCAGCATCCGCGGACCTCAAGGAGGTCTGACTGAGCAAACTCGGAGAAAAAAGACCATCGGGAAGTGGCTGAGAGGCAGGTGCGTACCCGGGCCCCCGGGGGCTCCGGCGGGCGGGCCCGGGTGCTGCCTTCCCTCGTCTCAGCATCCCCGGACCTCAGAGAGGTCTGACTGAACAAACTCGGAGAAAAAGGACCATCGGGAAGGGGCTGAGAGGCAGGTGCATACCCGGGCCCCTGGGGGCTCCGGCGGGCTGACCCGGGTGCTGCCTTCCCCGTCTCAGCATCCCCGGACCTCACGGAGGTCTGACTGAGCAAACTCGGAGAAAAAGGACCATCGGGAAGGGGCTGAGAGGCAGGTGAATACCGGGCCCCTGGGGGCCCCGGCAGGCGGGCCTGGGTGCTGCCTTCCTCCGTCTCAGCATCCCTGGACCTCACGGAGGTCTGACTGAGTGAACTCGGAGAAAAAGACCATCGGGAAGCGGCTGAGAGGCAGGTGCGTACCCGGGCCCCTGGGGGCCCCGGCGTGCGGGCCCGGGTGCTGCCTTCCCCGTCTCAGCATCCCCGGACCTCACGGAGGTCTGACTGAGCAAACTCGGAGATAAAGGACCATCGGGAAGGGGCTGAGAGGCAGGTGCATACCCGGGCCCCTGGGGGCGCCGGCGGGCGGGCCCGGGTGCTGCCTTCCCCGTCTCAGCATCCCCGGACCTCACAGAGGTCTGACTGAGCAAACTCGGAGATAAAGGACCATCGGGAAGGGGCTGAGAGGCAGGTGCATACCCGGGCCCCTGGGGCCCCGGCGGGCGGGCCCGGGTGCTGCCTTCCCCGTCTCAGCATCCCCGGACCTCACGGAGGTCTGACTGAGCAAACTCGCAGAAAAGGACCATCGGGAAGGGGCTGAGAGGCAGGTGCGTCCCCGGGCCCCTGGGGGCCCCGGTGGGTGGGCCCGAGTGCTGCCTTCCCCCGTCTCAGCATCCCCGGACCTCACGGAGGTCTGACTGAGTAAACTCAGAGAAAAAGGACCATCATGAAGGGGCTGAGAGGCAGGTGCATACCCGGGCCCCTGGGGCCCCGGCGGGTGGGCCCAGGTGATGCCTTCCCCCGTCTCAGCATCCCCGGACCTCCTGGAGGTCTGACTGAGCAAATTCAGAGAAAAAGGACCACCGGGAAGGGGCTGAGAGGCAGGTGCATACCCGGGCCCCTGGGGGCCCCGGAAGAGCGGGCCCGGGTGCTGCCTTCCCCCGTCTCAGCATCCCCGGACCTCACGGAGGTCTGACTGAGAAAACTCGGAGAAAAAGACCATCGGGAAGGGGCTGAGAGGCAGGTGCATACCCGGGCCCCTGGGGGCTCCGGCGGTCGGGCCCGGGTGCTGCCTTCCCCCGTCTCAGCATCCCCGGACTTCACGGAGGTCTGACTGAGCAAACTCGGAGAAAAAGGACCATCGGGAAGGGGCTGAGAGGCAGGTGAATACCTGGGCCCCTGGGGGCCCCGGCGGGCGGGCCCGGGTGCTGCCTTCCCCCGTCTCAGCATCCCCGGACCTCACGGAGGTCTGACTGAGCAAACTCGGAGAAAAAGGACCATCGGGAAGGGGCTGAGAGGCAGGTGCATACCCGGCCCCGGGGCCCCGGCGGGCGGGCCCGGGTGCTGCCTTCCCCCGTCTCAGCATCCCCGGATCTCACGGAGGTCTGACTGAGCAAACTCTGAGAAAAAGGACCATAGGGAAGGGGCTGAGAGGCAGGTGCATACCCAATCCCCTGGGGGCCCCTGCGGGCGGGCCCGGGTGCTGCCTTCCCCGCCTCAGCATCCCCGGACCTCACGGAGGTCTGGCTGAGCAAACTCCGGAGAAAAAGGACCATCGGGAAGGGGTTGAGAGGCAGGTGCATACCCGGGCCCCTGGGGGCCCCGGAAGGGCGGGCCCGGGTGCTGCCTTCCCCCGTCTCAGCATCCGCGGACCTCACGGAAGTCTGACTGAGCAAACTGAGAGAAAAAAGGCCATCGGGAAGCGGCTGAGAGGCAGATGCGTACCCCGGCCCCTGGGGGCCCCGTCGGGCGGGCCCGGGTGCTGCCTTCCCCCGTCTCAGCATCGCCGGACCTCACGGAGATCTGACTGAGCAAACTCGGAGAAAAAGGACCATCGGGAAGGGGCTGAGAGGCAAGTGCATACCCGGGCCCCTGGGGGCCCCGGCAGGCGGGCCCGGGTGCTGCCTTCCCCCGTCTCAGCATCCCCGGACCTCACGGAGGTCTGACTAAGCAAACTCGGGAGAAAAAGACCATCGGGAAGCGGTTGAGAGGCAGGTGCGTACCCGGGCCCCTAGGGGCCCCGGCGGGCGGGCCCGGGTGCTGCCTTCCCCGTCTCAGCATCCCCGGATCTCACGGAGGTCTGACTGAGCAAACTCGGAGAAAAAGGACCATCGGGAAGGGGCTGAGAGGCAGGTGCATACCCGAGCCCCTGGGGCCCCGGCGGGCGGGCCCGGCAGCTGCCTTCCCCGTCTCAGCATCGCCGGACCTCACGGAGGTCTGACTGAGCAAACTCGGAGAAAAAGGACCATCGGGAAGGGGCTGAGAGGCAGGTGCATACCCGGGCCCCTGGGGGCCCCGGCGGGCGGGCCCGGTTGCTGACTTCCCCCGTCTCAGCATCCCCGGACCTCACATAGGTCTGACTGAGCAAACTCGGAGAAAAAGAAACATCCGGAAGGGGCTGAGAAGCAGGTGCATACCCGGGCCCCTGGGGGCCCCGGCGGGCGGGCCCGGGTGCTGCCTTCTCCCATCTCAGCATCCCCGGACCTCACGGAGGTCTGACTGAGCAAACTCAGAGAAAAAAGACCATCGGGAAGCGGCTGAGAGGCAGATGCGTACCCCGGCCCCTGGGGGCCCCGGCGGGCGGGCCCGTGTGCTGCCTTCCCCCGTCTCAGCATCGCCGGACCTCACGGAGGTCTGACTGAGCAAACTCGGAGAAAAAGGACCATCGGGAAGTGGCTGAGAGGCAGGTGCGTACCCAATCCCCTGGGGGCCCCAGCGGGCGGGCCCGGGTGCTGCCTTCCCCGTCTCAGCATCCCCGGACCTCACGGAGGTCTGGCTGAGCAAACTCGGAGAAAAAGGACCATCGGGAAGGGGTTGAGAGGCAGGTGCATACCCGGGCCCCTGGGGGCCCCGGAAGGGCGGGCCCGGGTGCTGCCTTCCCCGTCTCAGCATCCGCGGACCTCACGGAAGTCTGACTGAGCAAACTGAGAGAAAAAGGCCATCGGGAAGCGGCTGAGAGGCAGATGCGTACCCCGGCCCCTGGGGGCCCCGTCGGGCGGGCCCGGGTGCTGCCTTCCCCCGTCTCAGCATCGCCGGACCTCACGGAGATCTGACTGAGCAAACTCGGAGAAAAAGGACCATCGGGAAGGGGCTGAGAGGCAAGTGCATACCCGGGCCCCTGGGGGCCCCGGCAGGCGGGCCCGGGTGCTGCCTTCCCCCGTCTCAGCATCCCCGGACCTCACGGAGGTCTGACTAAGCAAACTCGGAGAAAAAAGACCATCGGGAAGCGGTTGAGAGGCAGGTGCGTACCCGGGCCCCTAGGGGCCCCGGCGGGCGGGCCCGGGTGCTGCCTTCCCCCGTCTCAGCATCCCCGGATCTCACGGAGGTCTGACTGAGCAAACTCGGAGAAAAAGGACCATCGGGAAGGGGCTGAGAGGCAGGTGCATAACCGAGCCCCTGGGGGCCCCGGCGGGCGGGCCCGGCAGCTGCCTTCCCCGTCTCAGCATCGCCGGACCTCACAGAGGTCTGACTGAGCAAACTCGGAGAAAAAGGACCATCGGGAAGGGGCTGAGAGGCAGGTGCATACCCGGGCCCCTGGGGGCCCCGGCGGGCGGGCCCGGTTGCTGACTTCCCCCGTCTCAGCATCCCCGGACCTCACATAGGTCTGACTGAGCAAACTCGGAGAAAAAGAAACATCCGGAAGGGGCTGAGAAGCAGGTGCATACCCGGGCCCCTGGGGGCCCCGGCGGGCGGGCCCGGGTGCTGCCTTCTCCCATCTCAGCATCCCCGGACCTCACGGAGGTCTGACTAAGCAAACTCTGAGAAAAAAGACCATCGGGAAACGGCTGAGAGGCAAGTGCATACCCGGGCCCCTGGGGGCCCCGGAAGGGCGGGCCCGGGTGCTGCCTTCCCCCGTCTCAGCATCCGCGGACCTCACGGGGGTCTGACTGAGCAAACTCAGAGAAAAAAGACCATCGGGAAACGGCTGAGAGGCAAGTGCATACCCGGGCCCCTGGGGGCCCCGGAAGGGCGGGCCCGGGTGCTGCCTTCCCCCGTCTCAGCATCCGCGGACCTCACGGGGGTCTGACTGAGCAAACTCAGAGAAAAAAGACCATCGGGAAGCGGCTGAGAGGCAGGTGCGTACCCGGGCCCCAGGGGGCTCCGGCGGGCGGGCCCGGGTGCTGCCTTCCCCCGTCTCAGCATCCCCGGACCTCACAGAGGTCTGACTGAGCAAACTCGGAGAAAAAGGACCATCGGGAAGGGGCTGAGAGGCAGGTGCATACCCGGGCCCATGGGGGCCCCGGCGGGCGGGCCCGGTTGCTGACTTCCACCGTCTCAGCATCCCCAGACCTCACGGAGGTCTGACTGAGCAAACTCAGAGAAAAAAGACCATCGGGAAGCGGCTGAGAGGCAGATGCGTACCCCGGCCCCTGGGGGCCCCGGCGGGCGGGCCCGTGTGCTGCCTTCCCCCGTCTCAGCATCGCCGGACCTCACGGAGGTCTGACTGAGCAAACTCGGAGAAAAAGGACCATCGGGAAGTGGCTGAGAGGCAGGTGCGTACCCGGGCCCCTGGGGCCCCGGCGGGCGGGCCCGGGTGCTGCCTTCCCCGTCTCAGCATCCCCAGACCTCACGGAGGTCTGACTAAGCAAACTCGGAGAAAAAAGACCATCGGGAAGTGGCTGAGAGGCAGGTGCGTACCTGGGCCCCTTGGGGCCCCGGCGGGCGGGCCCGGGTGCAACCTTCCCCCGTCTCAGCATCCCCCGGACCTCACATAGGTCTGACTGAGCAAACTCGGAGAAAAAGGACCATCGGGAAGGGGCTGAGAAGCAGGTGCATACCCGGGCCCCTGGGGGCCCGGGCGGGCCCGGGTGCTGCCTTCTCCCATCTCAGCATCCCCGGACCTCACGGAGGTCTGACTAAGCAAACTCTGAGAAAAAAGACCATCGGGAAGCGGCTGAGAGGCAGGTGCATACCCGGGCCCCTGGGGGCCCCGGCGGGCGGGCCCTGGTGCTGCCTTCCCCCGTCTCAGTATCCCCGGACCTCACGGAGGTCTGACTGAGCAAACTCGGAGAAAAAGGACCATCAGGAAGGGGTTGAGAGGCAGGTGCATACCCGGGCCCCTGGGGGCCCCGGAAGGGCGGGCCCGGGTGCTGCCTTCCCCCGTCTCAGCATCCGCAGACCTCACGGAGGTCTGACTGAGCAAACTCAGAGAAAAAAGACCACCGGGAAGCGACTGAGAGGCAGGTGCGTACCCGGGCCCCCGGGGGCTCCGGCGGGCGGGCCAGGGTGCTGCCTTCCCCCGTCTCAGCATCCCCGGACCTCACAGAGGTCTGACTGAGCAAACTCGGAGAAAAAAGACCATCGGGAAGCGGCTGAGAGGCAGGTGCGTACCCGGGCCCCTGGGGGCCCCGGCGGGCGGGCCCGCGTGCTGCCTTCCCCTGTCTCAGCATCCCCGGACCTCACGGAGGTCTGACTGAGCAAACTCGGAGAAAAAGGACCATCGGGAAGGGGTTGCGAGGCAGGTGCATACCCGGGCCCCTGGGGGCCCCGGAAGGGCGGGCCCGGGTGCTGCCTTCCCCCGTCTCAGCATCCGCGGACCTCACGGAGGTCTGACTGAGCAAACTCGGAGAAAAAAGACCATAGGGAAGCGGCTGAGAGGCAGGTGCGTACCCGGGCCCCCGGGGGCTCCGGCGGGCGGGCCCGGGTGCTGCCTTCCCCATTCTCAGCATCCCCGGACCTCAGAGAGGTCTGACTGAACAAACTCGGAGAAAAAGGACCATCGGGAAGGGGCTGAGAGGCAGGTGCATACCCGGGCCCCTGGGAGCTGCAGGCGGGCGGGCCCGGGTGCTGCCTTCCCCGTCTCAGCATCCCCGGACTTCACGGAGGTCTGACTGAGCAAACTCGGAGAAAAAGGACCATCGGGAAGGGGCTGAGAGGCAGGTGAATACCTGGGCCCCTGGGGGCCCCGGCGGGCGGGCCCGGGTGCTGCCTTCCCCCGTCTCAGCATCCCCGGACCTCACGGAGGTCTGACTGAGCAAACTCGGAGAAAAAGGACCATCGGGAAGGGGCTGAGAGGCAGGTGAATACCGGGCCCCTGGGGGCCCCGGCGGGCGGGCCTGGGTGCTGCCTTCCTCCGTCTCAGCATCCCTGGACCTCACGGAGGTCTGACTGAGTGAACTCGGAGAAAAAAGACCATCGGGAAGCGGCTGAGAGGCAGGTGCGTACCCGGGCCCCTGGGGGCCCCGGCGTGCGGGCCCGGGTGCTGCCTTCCCCCGTCTCAGCATCCCCGGACCTCACGGAGGTCTGACTGAGCAGACTCGGAGATAAAGGACCATCGGGAAGGGGCTGAGAGGCAGGTGCATACCCGGGCCCCTGGGGGCCCCGGCGGGCGGGCCCGGGTGCTGCCTTCCCCCGTCTCAGCATCCCCGGACCTCACAGAGGTCTGACTGAGCAAACTCGGAGATAAAGGACCATCGGGAAGGGGCTGAGGGGCAGTTGCATACCCGGGCCCCTGGGGGCCCCGGCGGGCGGGCCCGGGTGCTGCCTTCCCCCGTCTCAGCATCCCCGGACCTCACGGAGGTCTGACTGAGCAAACTCGGAGAAAAAGGACCATCGGGAAGGGGCTGAGAGGCAGGTGCGTACCCGGGCCCCTGGGGGCCCCGGTGGGTGGGCCCGAGTGCTGCCTTCCCCCGTCTCAGCATCCCCGGACCTCACGGAGGTCTGACTGAGTAAACTCAGAGAAAAAGGACCATCATGAAGGGGCTGAGAGGCAGGTGCATACCCGGGCCCCTGGGGGCCCCGGCGGGCGGGCCCAGGTGATGCCTTTCCCCGTCTCAGCATCCCCGGACCTCCTGGAGGTCTGACTGAGCAAATTCAGAGAAAAAGGACCACCGGGAAGGGGCTGAGAGGCAGGTGCATACCCGGGCCCCTGGGGGCCCCGGAAGAGCGGGCCCGGGTGCTGCCTTCCCCCGTCTCAGCATCCCCGGACCTCACGGAGGTCTGACTGAGAAAACTCGGAGAAAAAAGACCATCGGGAAGGGGCTGAGAGGCAGGTGCATACCCGGGCCCCTGGGGGCTCCGGCGGTCGGGCCCGGGTGCTGCCTTCCCCCGTCTCAGCATCCCTGGACCTCACGGAGGTCTGACTGAGTGAACTCGGAGAAAAAAGACCATCGGGAAGCGGCTGAGAGGCAGGAGCGTACCCGGGCCCCTGGGGGCCCCGGCGTGCGGGCCCGGGTGCTGCCTTCCCCCGTCTCAGCATCCCCGGACCTCACGGAGGTCTGACTAAGCAAACTCGGAGAAAAAGGACCATCGGGAAGGGGCTGAGAGGCAGGTGCATTCCCGGGCCCCGGGGGGCCCCGGCGGGCGGGCCCGGGTGCTGCCTTCCCCCGTCTCAGCATCCCCGGATCTCACGGAGGTCTGACTGAGCAAACTCTGAGAAAAAGGACCATAGGGAAGGGGCTGAGAGGCAGGTGCATACCCAATCCCCTGGGGGCCCCAGCGGGTGGGCCCTGGTGCTGCCTTCCCCGTCTCAGCATCCCCGGACCTCACAGAGGTCTGGCTGAGCAAACTCGGAGAAAAAGGACCATCGGGAAGGGGTTGAGAGGCAGGTGCATACCCGGGCCCCTGGGGGCCCCGGAAGGGCAGGCCCGGGTGCTGCCTTCCCCCGTCTCAGCATCCGCGGACCTCACGGAGGTCTGACTGAGCAAACTGAGAGAAAAAAGACCATCGGGAAGCGGCTGAGAGGCAGATGCGTACCCCGGCCCCTGGGGGCCCCGTCGGGCGGGCCCGGGTGCTGCCTTCCCCAGTCTCAGCATCGCCGGACCTCACGGAGATCTGACTGAGCAAACTCGGAGAAAAAGGACCATCGGGAAGGGGCTGAGAGGCAAGTGCATACCCGGGCCCCTGGGGGCCCCGGCAGGCGGGCCCGGGTGCTGCCTTCCCCGTCTCAGCATCCCCGGACCTCACGGAGGTCTGACTAAGCAAACTCGGAGAAAAAGACCATCGGGAAGCGGCTGAGAGGCAGGTGCGTACCCGGGCCCCTAGGGGCCCCGGCGGGCGGGCCCGGGTGCTGCCTTCCCCCGTCTCAGCATCCCCGGATCTCACGGAGGTCTGACTGAGCAAACTCGGAGAAAAAGGACCATCGGGAAGGGGCTGAGAGGCAGGTGCATACCCGAGCCCCTGGGGGCCCCGGCGGGCGGGCCCGGCAGCTGCCTTCCCCCGTCTCAGCATCGCCGGACCTCACAGAGGTCTGACTGAGCAAACTCGGAGAAAAAGGACCATCGGGAAGGGGCTGAGAGGCAGGTGCATACCCGGGCCCCGGCGGGCCCCGGCGGGCGGGCCCGGTTGCTGACTTCCCCCGTCTCAGCATCCCCGGACCTCACATAGGTCTGACTGAGCAAACTCGGAGAAAAAGGACCATCGGGAAGGGGCTGAGAAGCAGGTGCATACCCGGGCCCCTGGGGGCCCCGGCGGGCGGGCCCGGGTGCTGCCTTCTCCCATCTCAGCATCCCCGGACCTCACGGAGGTCTGACTAAGCAAACTCTGAGAAAAAAGACCATCGGGAAACGGCTGAGAGGCAGGTGCATACCCGGGCCCCTGGGGGCCCCGGCGGGCGGGCCCGGGTGCTGCCTTCCCCCGTCTCAGCATCCCCGGATCTCACGGAGGTCTGACTGAGCAAACTCTGAGAAAAAGGACCATCGGGAAGGGGCTGAGAGGCAGGTGCATACCCGGGTCCCTGGGGGCCCCGGCGGGTGGGCCCTGGTGCTGCCTTCCCCTGTCTCAGCATCCCCGGACCTCACGGAGGTCTGACTGAGCAAACTCTGAGAAAAAGGACCATCGGGAAGGGGCTGAGAGGCAGGTGCATACCCGGGCCCCTGGGGGCCCCGGCGGGTGGGCCCTGGTGCTGCCTTCCCCGTCTCAGCATCCCCGGACCTCACGGACGTCTGACTGAGCAAACTCGGAGAAAAAGGACCATCGGGAAGGGGTTGAGGGGCAGGTGCATACCCGGGCCCCTGGGGGCCCCGGAAGGGTGGGCCCGGGTGCTGCCTTCCCCCGTCTCAGCATCCGCGGACCTCACGGAGGTCTGACTGAGCAAACTCAGAGAAAAAAGACCATCGGGAAGCGACTGAGAGGCAGGTGCGTACCCGGGCCCCCGGGGGCTCCGGCGGGCGGGCCCGGGTGCTGCCTTCCCCCGTCTCAGCATCCCCAGACCTCACGGAGGTCTGACTAAGCAAACTCTGAGAAAAAAGACCATCGGGAAACGGCTGAGAGGCAGGTGCATACCCGGGCCCCTGGGGGCCCCGGCGGGTGGGCCCTGGTGCTGCCTTCCCCTGTCTCAGCATCCCCGGACCTCACGGAGGTCTGACTGAGCAAACTCTGAGAAAAAGGACCATCGGGAAGGGGCTGAGAGGCAGGTGCATACCCGGGCCCCTGGGGGCCCCGGCGGGTGGGCCCTGGTGCTGCCTTCCCCGTCTCAGCATCCCCGGACCTCACGGACGTCTGACTGAGCAAACTCGGAGAAAAAGGACCATCGGGAAGGGGTTGAGGGGCAGGTGCATACCCGGGCCCCTGGGGGCCCCGGAAGGGTGGGCCCGGGTGCTGCCTTCCCCCGTCTCAGCATCCGCGGACCTCACGGAGGTCTGACTGAGCAAACTCAGAGAAAAAAGACCATCGGGAAGCGGCTGAGAGGCAGGTGCGTACCCGGGCCCCCGGGGGCTCCGGCGGGCGGGCCCGGGTGCTGCCTTCCCCCGTCTCAGCATCCCCGGACCTCACAGAGGTCTGACTGAGCAAACTCGGAGAAAAAGGACCATCGGGAAGGGGCTGAGAGGCAGGTGCATACCCGGGCCCCTGGGGGCCCCGGCGGGCGGGCCCGGTTGCTGACTTCCCCGTCTCAGCATCCCCAGACCTCACGGAGGTCTGACTGAGCAAACTCAGAGAAAAAGACCATCGGGAAGCGGCTGAGAGGCAGATGCGTACCCGGCCCCTGGGGGCCCTGGCGGGCGGGCCCGTGTGCTGCCTTCCCCCGTCTCAGCATCGCCGGACCTCACGGAGGTCTGACTGAGCAAACTCGGAGAAAAAGGACCATCGGGAAGTGGCTGAGAGGCAGGTGCGTACCCGGGCCCCTGGGGCCCCGGCGGGCGGGCCCGGGTGCTGCCTTCCCCGTCTCAGCATCCCCGGACCTCACGGAGGTCTGACTAAGCAAACTCGGAGAAAAAGACCATCGGGAAGTGGCTGAGAGGCAGGTGCGTACCTGGGCCCCTTGGGGCCCCGGCGGGCGGGCCCGGGTGCAACCTTCCCCCGTCTCAGCATCCCCGGACCTCACATAGGTCTGACTGAGCAAACTCGGAGAAAAAGGACCATCGGGAAGGGGCTGAGAAGCAGGTGCATACCCGGGCCCCTGGGGGCCCCGGCGGGCGGGCCCGGGTGCTGCCTTCTCCCATCTCAGCATCCCCGGACCTCACGGAGGTCTGACTAAGCAAACTCTGAGAAAAAAGACCATCGGGAAGGGGCTGAGAGGCAGGTGCATACCCGGGCCCCTGGGTGCCCCGGCGGGTGGGCCCTGGTGCTGCCTTCCCCTGTCTCAGCATCCCCGGACCTCACGGAGGTCTGACTGAGCAAACTCGGAGAAAAAGGACCATCGGGAAGTGGCTGAGAGGCAGGTGTGTACCCGGGCCCCCGGGGGCTCCGGCGGGCGGGCCCGGGTGCTGCCTTCCCCCGTCTCAGCATCCCCGGACCTCACAGAGGTCTGACTGAACAAACTCGGAGAAAAAGGACCATCGGGAAGGGGCTGAGAGGCAGGTGCATACCCGGGCCCCTGGGGGCCCCGGCGAGCGGGCCCGGGTTCTGCCTTCCCCCATCTCAGCATCCCCGGACCTCACGGAGGTCTGACTGAGCGAACTCGGAGAAAAAAGACCATCGGGAAGCGGCTGAGAGGCAGGTGTGTACCCGGGCCCCTGGGGGCCCCGGCATGCGGGCCCGGGTGCTGCCTTTCCCCGTCTCAGCATCCCCGGACCTCACGGAGGTCTGACTGAGCAAACTCGGAGAAAAAGGACCACCGGGAAGGGGCTGAGAGGCAGGTGCATACCCGGGCCCCGGGGGGCCCCGGCGGGCGGGCTTGGGTGCTGCCTTCCCCCGTCTCAGCATCCCCGGATCTCACGGAGGTCTGACTGAGCAAACTCTGAGAAAAAGGACCATAGGGAAGGGGCTGAGAGGCAGGTGCATACCCGGGCCCCTGGGGGCCCCAGCGGGTGGGCCCTGGTGCTGCCTTCCCCGTCTCAGCATCCCCGGACCTCACGGAGGTCTGGCTGAGCAAACTCGGAGAAAAAGGACCATCGGGAAGGGGTTGAGAGGCAGGTGCATACCCGGGCCCCGGGGGGCCCCGGCGGGCGGGCTTGGGTGCTGCCTTCCCCCGTCTCAGCATCCCCGGATCTCACGGAGGTCTGACTGAGCAAACTCTGAGAAAAAGGACCATAGGGAAGGGGCTGAGAGGCAGGTGCATACCCGGGCCCCTGGGGGCCCCAGCGGGTGGGCCCTGGTGCTGCCTTCCCCGTCTCAGCATCCGCGGACCTCACGGAGGTCTGACTGAGCAAACTGAGAGAAAAAAGACCATCGGGAAGCGGCTGAGAGGCAGATGCGTACCCCGGCCCCTGGGGGCCCCGTCGGGCGGGCCCGGGTGCTGCCTTCCCCCGTCTCAGCATCGCCGGACCTCACGGAGATCTGACTGAGCAAACTCGGAGAAAAAGGACCATCGGGAAGGGGCTGAGAGGCAAGTGCATACCCGGGCCCCTGGGGGCCCCGGCAGGCGGGCCCGGGTGCTGCCTTCCCCCGTCTCAGCATCCCCGGACCTCTCGGAGGTCTGACTAAGCAAACTCGGAGAAAAAAGACCATCGGGAAGCGGCTGAGAGGCAGGTGCGTACCCGGGCCTTAGGGGCCCCGGCGGGCGGGCCCGGGTGCTGCCTTCCCCCGTCTCAGCATCCCCGGATCTCACGGAGGTCTGACTGAGCAAACTCTGAGAAAAAGGACCATCGGGAAGGGGCTGAGAGGCAGGTGCATACCCGGGTCCCTGGGGCCCCGGCGGGTGGGCCCTGGTGCTGCCTTCCCCTGTCTCAGCATCCCCGGACCTCACGGAGGTCTGACTGAGCAAACTCTGAGAAAAAGGACCATCGGGAAGGGGCTGAGAGGCAGGTGCATACCCGGGCCCCTGGGGCCCCGGCGGGTGGGCCCTGGTGCTGCCTTCCCCGTCTCAGCATCCCCGGACCTCACGGACGTCTGACTGAGCAAACTCGGAGAAAAAGGACCATCGGGAAGGGGTTGAGGGGCAGGTGCATACCCGGGCCCCTGGGGGCCCCGGAAGGGTGGGCCCGGGTGCTGCCTTCCCCCGTCTCAGCATCCGCGGACCTCACGGAGGTCTGACTGAGCAAACTCAGAGAATAAAGACCATCGGGAAGCGGCTGAGAGGCAGGTGCATACCCGGGCCCCCGGGGGCTCCTGCGGGCGGGCCCGGGTGCTGCCTTCCCCCGTCTCAGCATCCCCGGACCTCACGGAGGTCTGACTAAGCAAACTCGGAGAAAAAGGACCATCGGGAAGGGGCTGAGAGGCAGGTGCATACCCGGGCCCCGGGGGGCCCCGGCGGGCGGGCCCGGGTGCTGCCTTCCCCCGTCTCAGCATCCCCGGACCTCTCGGAGGTCTGACTAAGCAAACTCGGAGAAAAAAGACCATCGGGAAGCGGCTGAGAGGCAGGTGCGTACCCGGGCCCCTAGGGGCCCCGGCGGGCGGGCCCGGGTGCTGCCTTCCCCCGTCTCAGCATCCCCGGATCTCACGGAGGTCTGACTGAGCAAACTCGGAGAAAAAGGACCATCGGGAAGGGGCTGAGAGGCAGGTGCATACCCGAGCCCCTGGGGGCCCCGGCGGGCGGGCCCGGCAGCTGCCTTCCCCCGTCTCAGCATCGCCGGACCTCACAGAGGTCTGACTGAGCAAACTCGGAGAAAAAGGACCATCGGGAAGGGGCTGAGAGGCAGGTGCATACCCGGGCCCCTGGGGGCCCCGGCGGGCGGGCCCGGTTGCTGACTTCCCCCGTCTTAGTATCCCCGGACCTCACATAGGTCTGACTGAGCAAACTCGGAGAAAAAGGACCATCGGGAAGGGGCTGAGAAGCAGGTGCATACCCGGGCCCCTGGGGGCCCCGGCGGGCGGGCCCGGGTGCTGCCTTCTCCCATCTCAGCATCCCCAGACCTCACGGAGGTCTGACTAAGCAAACTCTGAGAAAAAAGACCATCGGGAAACGGCTGAGAGGCAGGTGCATACCCGGGCCCCTGGGGGCCCCGGCGGGCGGGCCCGGGTGCTGCCTTCCCCCGTCTCAGCATCCCCGGATCTCACGGAGGTCTGACTGAGCAAACTCTGAGAAAAAGGACCATTGGGAAGGGGCTGAGAGGCAGGTGCATACCCGGGCCCCTGGGGGCCCCGGCGGGTGGGCCCTGGTGCTGCCTTCCCCTGTCTCAGCATCCCCGGACCTCACGGAGGTCTGACTGAGCAAACTCTGAGAAAAAGGACCATCGGGAAGGGGCTGAGAGGCAGGTGCATACCCGGGCCCCTGGGGGCCCCGGCGGGTGGGCCCTGGTGCTGCCTTCCCCGTCTCAGCATCCCCGGACCTCACGGACGTCTGACTGAGCAAACTCGGAGAAAAAGGACCATCGGGAAGGGGTTGAGGGGTAGGTGCATACCCGGGCCCCTGGGGGCCCCGGAAGGGTGGGCCCGGGTGCTGCCTTCCCCGTCTCAGCATCCGCGGACCTCACGGAGGTCTGACTGAGCAAACTCAGAGAAAAAGACCATCGGGAAGCGACTGAGAGGCAGGTGCGTACCCGGGCCCCTGGGGGCTCCGGCGGGCGGGCCCGGGTGCTGCCTTCCCCGTCTCAGCATCCCCAGACCTCACGGAGGTCTGACTAAGCAAACTCTGAGAAAAAGACCATCGGGAAACGGCTGAGAGGCAGGTGCATACCCGGGCCCCTGGGGACCCCGGCGGGCGGGCCCGGGTGCTGCCTTCCCCGTCTCAGCATCCCCGGATCTCACGGAGGTCTGACTGAGCAAACTCTGAGAAAAAGGACCATCGGGAAGGGGCTGAGAGGCAGGTGCATACCCGGGCCCCTGGGGGCCCCGGCGGGCGGGCCCGGTTGCTGACTTCCCCCGTCTCAGCATCCCCAGACCTCACGGAGGTCTGACTGAGCAAACTCAGAGAAAAAAGACCATCGGGAAGCGGCTGAGAGGCAGATGCGTACCCCGGCCCCTGGGGGCCCTGGCGGGCGGGCCCGTGTGCTGCCTTCCCCCGTCTCAGCATCGCCGGACCTCACGGAGGTCTGACTGAGCAAACTCGGAGAAAAAGGACCATCGGGAAGTGGCTGAGAGGCAGGTGCGTACCCGGGCCCCTGGGGGCCCCGGCGGGCGGGCCCGGGTGCTGCCTTCCCCCGTCTCAGCATCCCCAGACCTCACGGAGGTCTGACTAAGCAAACTCGGAGAAAAAAGACCATCGGGAAGTGGCTGAGAGGCAGGTGCGTACCTGGGCCCCTTGGGGCCCCGGCGGGCGGGCCCGGGTGCAACCTTCCCCCGTCTCAGCATCCCCGGACCTCACATAGGTCTGACTGAGCAAACTCGGAGAAAAAGGACCATCGGGAAGGGGCTGAGAAGCAGGTGCATACCCGGGCCCCTGGGGGCCCCGGCGGGCGGGCCCGGGTGCTGCCTTCTCCCATCTCAGCATCCCCGGACCTCACGGAGGTCTGACTAAGCAAACTCTGAGAAAAAAGACCATTGGGAAGCGGCTGAGAGGCAGGTGCATACCCGGGCCCCTGGGGGCCCCGGCGGGCGGGCCCAGGTGCTGCCTTCCCCGTCTCAGCATCCCCGGATCTCACGGAGGTCTGACTGAGCAAACTCTGAGAAAAAGGACCATCGGGAAGGGGCTGAGAGGCAGGTGCATACCCGGGCCCCTGGGTGCCCCGGCGGGTGGGCCCGGGTGCTGCCTTCCCCCGTCTCAGCATCCCCGGACCTCACAGAGGTCTGACTGAACAAACTCGGAGAAAAAGGACCATCGGGAAGGGGCTGAGAGGCAGGTGCATACCCGGGCCCCTGGGGGCCCCGGCGAGCGGGCCCGGGTTCTGCCTTTCCCCGTCTCAGCATCCCCGGACCTCACGGAGGTCTGACTGAGCGAACTCGGAGAAAAAAGACCATCGGGAAGCGGCTGAGAGGCAGGTGTGTACCCGGGCCCCTGGGGGCCCCGGCGTGCGGGCCCGGGTGCTGCCTTTCCCCGTCTCAGCATCCCCGGACCTCACGGAGGTCTGACTGAGCAAACTCGGAGATAAAGGACCATCGGGAAGGGGCTGAGAGGCAGGTGCATACCCAGGCCCCTGGGGGCCCCTGAAGAGCGGGCCCGGGTGCTGCCTTCCCCCGTCTCAGCATCCCCGGACCTCACGGAGTTCTGACTGAGCAAACTCGGAGATAAAGGACCATCGGGAAGGGGCTGAGAGGCAGGTGCATACCCGGGCCCCTGGGGGCCCCGGCGGGTGGGCCCGAGTGCTGCCTTCCCCCGTCTCAGCATCCCCGGACCTCACGGAGGTCTGACTGAGCGAACTCGGAGAAAAAAGATCATCGGGAAGCGGCTGAGAGGCAGGTGCGTACCCGGGCCCCTGGGGGCCCCGGCGTGCGGGCCCGGGTGCTGCCTTCCCCCGTCTCAGCATCCCCGGACCTCACGGAGGTCTGACTGAGCGAACTCGGAGAAAAAAGACCATCGGAAAGCGGCTGAGATGCAGGTGCATACCCGGGCCCCTGGGGGCCCCGGCGTGCGGGCCCGGGTGCTGCCTTCCCCCGTCTCAGCATCCCCGGACCTCACGGAGGTCTGACTGAGCAAACTCGGATAAAAAGGACCATCGGGAAGGGGCTGAGAGGCAGGTGCATACCCGGGCCCCTGGGGGCCCCGGCGGGTGGGCCCGAGTGCTGCCTTCCCCCGTCTCAGCATCCCCGGACCTCACGGAGGTCTGACTGAGCAAACTCGGAGAAAAAGGACCACTGGGAAGGGGCTGAGAGGCAGGTGCATACCCAGGCCCCTGGGGGCCCCTGAAGAGCGGGCCCGGGTGCTGCCTTCCCCCGTCTCAGCATCCCCGGACCTCACGGAGTTCTGACTGAGCAAACTCGGAGATAAAGGACCATCGGGAAGGGGCTGAGAGGCAGGTGAATACCCGGGCCCCTGGGGGCCCCGGCGGGCGGGCCCGGGTGCTGCCTTCCCCCGTCTCAGCATCCCCGGACCTCACGGAGGTCTGACTGAGCAAACTCGGAGATAAAGGACCATCGGGAAGGGGCTGAGAGGCAGGTGCATACCTGGGCCCCTGGGGGCCCCGGCGTGCGGGCCCGGGTGCTGCCTTCCCCCGTCTCAGCATCCCCGGACCTCACGGAGGTCTGACTGAGCAAACTCGGAGAAAAAGGACCATCGGGAAGGGGCTGAGAGGCCGGTGCGTACCCGGGCCCCTGGGGGCCCCAGCGGGCGGGCCCAGGTGATGCCTTCCCCCGTCTCAGCATCCCCGGACCTCCTGGAGGTCTGACTGAGCAAACTCGGAGAAAAAGGACCCCCGTCTCAGCATCCCCGGACCTCACGGAGGTCTGACTGAGCAAACTCAGAGAAAAAGGACCATCATGAAGGGGCTGAGAGGCAGGTGCATACCCGGGCCCCTGGGGGCCCCAGCGGGCGGGCCCAGGTGATGCCTTCCCCCGTCTCAGCATCCCCGGACCTCCTGGAGGTCTGACTGAGCAAACTCGGAGAAAAAGGACCACCGGGAAGGGGCTGAGAGGCAGGTGCATACCCAGGCCCCTGGGGGCCCCTGAAGAGCGGGCCCGGGTGCTGCCTTCC
Source organism: Calotriton arnoldi (assembly GCA_963921515.1). Classification (NCBI taxonomy): domain Eukaryota; kingdom Metazoa; phylum Chordata; class Amphibia; order Caudata; family Salamandridae; genus Calotriton; species Calotriton arnoldi. The sequence goes on from CAWUFW010003954.1 coordinate 324,256, forward strand.
CCCGTCTCAGCATCCCCAGACCTCACGGAGGACTGACTGAGCAAACTCGGAGAAAAAAGACCATCAGGAAGCGGCAGAGAGGCAGGTGCGTACCCGGGCCCCTGGGGGCCCCGGCGGGCGGGCCCGGGTGCTGCCTTCCCCCGTCTCAGCATCCCCGGACCTCACGGAGGTCTGACTGACCAAACTCAGAGAAAAAGGACCATCCTGAAGGGGCTGAGAGGCAGGTGCATACCCGGGCCCCTGGGGGCCCCGGCGGGCGGGCCCGGGTGCTGCCTTCCCCCGTCTCAGCATCCCCGGACCTCACGGAGGTCTGACTGACCAAACTCAGAGAAAAAGGACCATCGGGAAGGGGCTGAGAGGCAGGTGCATACCCGGGCCCCTGGGGGCCCCGGCATGCGGGCCCGCGTGCTGCCTTCCCCTGTCTTAGCATCCCCGGACCTCACGGAGGTCTGACTGAGCAAACTCGGAGAAAAAAGACCATCGGGAAGGGGTTGAGAGGCAGGTGCATACCCAGGCCCCTGGGGGCCCCGGAAGGGCGGGCCCGGGTGCTGCCTTCCCCCGTCTCAGCATCCGCGGACCTCACGGAGGTCTGACTGAGCAAACTCGGAGAAAAAAGACCATCGGGAAGCGGCTGAGAGGCAGGTGCGTACCCGGGCCCCGGGGGCTCCGGCGGGCGGGCCCGGGTGCTGCCTTCCCCCGTCTCAGCATCCCCGGACCTCACGGAGGTCTGACTGAGCGAACTCGGAGAAAAAGATCATCGGGAAGCGGCTGAGAGGCAGGTGCGTACCCGGGCCCCTGGGGGCCCCGGCGTGCGGGCCCGGGTGCTGCCTTCCCCCGTCTCAGCATCCCCGGACCTCACGGAGGTCTGACTGAGCGAACTCGGAGAAAAAGACCATCGGAAAGCGGCTGAGAGGCAGGTGCATACCCGGGCCCCTGGGGGCCCCGGCGTGCGGGCCCGGGTGCTGCCTTCCCCGTCTCAGCATCCCCGGACCTCACGGAGGTCTGACTGAGCAAACTCGGATAAAAAGGACCATCGGGAAGGGGCTGAGAGGCAGGTGCATACCCGGGCCCCTGGGGGCCCCGGCGGGTGGGCCCGAGTGCTGCCTTCCCCCGTCTCAGCATCCCCGGACCTCACGGAGGTCTGACTGAGCAAACTCGGAGAAAAAGGACCATTGGGAAGGGGTTGAGAGGCAGGTGCATACCCGGGCCCCTGGGGGCCCCAGCGGGCGGGCCCAGGTGATGCCTTCCCCGTCTCAGCATCCCCGGACCTCCTGGAGGTCTGACTGAGCAAACTCGGAGAAAAAGGACCACCGGGAAGGGGCTGAGAGGCAGGTGCATACCCAGGCCCCAGGTGGCCCCTGAAGAGCGGGCCCGGGTGCTGCCTTCCCCCGTCTCAGCATCCCCAGACCTCACGGAGGACTGACTGAGCAAACTCGGAGAAAAAAGACCATCAGGAAGCGGCAGAGAGGCAGGTGCGTACCCGGGCCCCTGGGGGCCCCGGCGGGCGGGCCCGGGTGCTGCCTTCCCCCGTCTCAGCATCCCCGGACCTCACGGAGGTCTGACTGACCAAACTCAGAGAAAAAGGACCATCCTGAAGGGGCTGAGAGGCAGGTGCATACCCGGGCCCCTGGGGGCCCCGGCGGGCGGGCCCGGGTGCTGCCTTCCCCCGTCTCAGCATCCCCGGACCTCACGGAGGTCTGACTGACCAAACTCAGAGAAAAAGGACCATCGGGAAGGGGCTGAGAGGCAGGTGCATACCCGGACCCCTGGGGGCCCCGGCATGCGGGCCCGCGTGCTGCCTTCCCCTGTCTCAGCATCCCCGGACCTCAAGGAGGTCTGACTGAGCAAACTCGGAGAAAAAAGATCATCGGGAAGCGGCTGAGAGGCAGGTGCGTACCCATGGCCCCTGGGGGCCCCGGCGTGCGGGCCCGGGTGCTGCCTTCCCCCGTTTCAGCATCCCCGGACCTCACGGAGGTCTGACTGAGCGAACTCGGAGAAAAAAGACCATCGGAAAGCGGCTGAGAGGCAGGTGCATACCCGGGCCCCTGGGGGCCCCGGCGTGCAGGCCCGGGTGCTGCCTTCCCCCGTCTCAGCATCCCCGGACCTCACGGAGGTCTGACTGAGCAAACTCGGATAAAAAGGACCATCGGGAAGGGGCTGAGAGGCAGGTGCATACCCAGGCCCCTGGGGGCCCCGGCGGGTGGGCCCGAGTGCTGCCTTCCCCCGTCTCAGCATCCCCGGACCTCACGGAGGTCTGACTGAGCAAACTCGGAGAAAAAGGACCATTGGGAAGGGGTTGAGAGGCAGGTGCATACCCGGGCCCCTGGGGGCCCCAGCGGGCGGGCCCAGGTGATGCCTTCCCCGTCTCAGCATCCCCGGACCTCCTGGAGGTCTGACTGAGCAAACTCGGAGAAAAAGGACCACCGGGAAGGGGCTGAGAGGCAGGTGCATACCCAGGCCACTGGGGGCCCCTGAAGAGCGGGCCCGGGTGCTGCCTTCCCCCGTCTCAGCATCCCCAGACCTCATGGAGGACTGACTGAGCAAACTCGGAGAAAAAAGACCATCAGGAAGCGGCAGAGAGGAAGGTGCGTACCCGGGCCCCTGGGGGCCCCGGCGGGCGGGCCCGGGTGCTGCCTTCCCCCGTCTCAGCATCCCCGGACCTCACGGAGGTCTGACTGACCAAACTCAGAGAAAAAGGACCATCCTGAAGGGGCTGAGAGGCAGGTGCATACCCGGGCCCCTGGGGGCCCCGGCGGGCGGGCCCGGGTGCTGCCTTCTCCCATCTCAGCATCCCCGGACCTCACGGAGGTCTGACTAAGCAAACTCTGAGAAAAAAGACCATTGGGAAGCGGCTGAGAGGCAGGTGCATACCCGGGCCCCTGGGGGCCCCGGCGGGCGGGCCCAGGTGCTGCCTTCCCCCGTCTCAGCATCCCCGGATCTCACGGAGGTCTGACTGAGCAAACTCTGAGAAAAAGGACCATCGGGAAGGGGCTGAGAGGCAGGTGCATACCCGGGCCCCTGGGTGCCCCGGCGGGTGGGCCCGGGTGCTGCCTTCCCCCGTCTCAGCATCCCCGGACCTCACAGAGGTCTGACTGAACAAACTCGGAGAAAAAGGACCATCGGGAAGGGGCTGAGAGGCAGGTGCATACCCGGGCCCCTGGGGCCCCGGCGAGCGGGCCCGGGTTCTGCCTTCCCCCGTCTCAGCATCCCCGGACCTCACGGAGGTCTGACTGAGCGAACTCGGAGAAAAAAGACCATCGGGAAGCGGCTGAGAGGCAGGTGTGTACCCGGGCCCCTGGGGGCCCCGGCGTGCGGGCCCGGGTGCTGCCTTTCCCCGTCTCAGCATCCCCGGACCTCACGGAGGTCTGACTGAGCAAACTCGGAGATAAAGGACCATCGGGAAGGGGCTGAGAGGCAGGTGCATACCCAGGCCCCTGGGGGCCCCTGAAGAGCGGGCCCGGGTGCTGCCTTCCCCCGTCTCAGCATCCCCGGACCTCACGGAGTTCTGACTGAGCAAACTCGGAGATAAAGGACCATCGGGAAGGGGCTGAGAGGCAGGTGCATACCCGGGCCCCTGGGGCCCCGGCGGGTGGGCCCGAGTGCTGCCTTCCCCGTCTCAGCATCCCCGGACCTCACGGAGGTCTGACTGAGCGAACTCGGAGAAAAAAGATCATCGGGAAGCGGCTGAGAGGCAGGTGCGTACCCGGGCCCCTGGGGGCCCCGGCGTGCGGGCCCGGGTGCTGCCTTCCCCGTCTCAGCATCCCCGGACCTCACGGAGGTCTGACTGAGCGAACTCGGAGAAAAAGACCATCGGAAAGCGGCTGAGAGGCAGGTGCATACCCGGGCCCCTGGGGGCCCCGGCGTGCGGGCCCGGGTGCTGCCTTCCCCGTCTCAGCATCCCCGGACCTCACGGAGGTCTGACTGAGCAAACTCGGATAAAAAGGACCATCGGGAAGGGCCTGAGAGGCAGGTGCATACCCGGGCCCCTGGGGGCCCCGGCGGGTGGGCCCGAGTGCTGCCTTCCCCCGTCTCAGCATCCCCGGACCTCACGGAGGTCTGACTGAGCAAACTCGGAGAAAAAGGACCACCGGGAAGGGGCTGAGAGGCAGGTGCATACCCAGGCCCCTGGGGGCCCTGAAGAGCGGGCCCGGGTGCTGCCTTCCCCGTCTCAGCATCCCCGGACCTCACGGAGTTCTGACTGAGCAAACTCGGAGATAAAGGACCATCGGGAAGTGGCTGAGAGGCAGGTGAATACCCGGGCCCCTGGGGGCCCCGGCGGGCGGGCCCGGGTGCTGCCTTCCCCCGTCTCAGCATCCCCGGACCTCACGGAGGTCTGACTGAGCAAACTCGGAGAAAAAGGACCATCGGGAAGGGGCTGAGAGGCCGGTGCGTACCCGGGCCCCTGGGGGCCCCAGCGGGCGGGCCCAGGTGATGCCTTCCCCGTCTCAGCATCCCCGGACCTCCTGGAGGTCTGACTGAGCAAACTCGGAGAAAAAGGACCCCCGTCTCAGCATCCCCGGACCTCACGGAGGTCTGACTGAGCAAACTCAGAGAAAAAGGACCATCATGAAGGGGCTGAGAGGCAGGTGCATACCCGGGCCCCTGGGGGCCCCAGCGGGCGGGCCCAGGTGATGCCTTCCCCGTCTCAGCATCCCCCGGACCTCCTGGAGGTCTGACTGAGCAAACTCGGAGAAAAAGGACCACCGGGAAGGGGCTGAGAGGCAGGTGCATACCCAGGCCCCTGGGGGCCCCTGAAGAGCGGGCCCGGGTGCTGCCTTCCCCGTCTCAGCATCCCCAGACCTCACGGAGGACTGACTGAGCAAACTCGGAGAAAAAGACCATCAGGAAGCGGCAGAGAGGCAGGTGCGTACCCGGGCCCCTGGGGCCCCGGCGGGCGGGCCCGGGTGCTGCCTTCCCCGTCTCAGCATCCCCGGACCTCACGGAGGTCTGACTGACCAAACTCAGAGAAAAAGGACCATCCTGAAGGGGCTGAGAGGCAGGTGCATACCCGGGCCCCTGGGGGCCCCGGCGGGCGGGCCCGGGTGCTGCCTTCCCCGTCTCAGCATCCCCGGACCTCACGGAGGTCTGACTGACCAAACTCAGAGAAAAAGGACCATCGGGAAGGGGCTGAGAGGCAGGTGCATACCCGGGCCCCTGGGGGCCCGGCATGCGGGCCCGCGTGCTGCCTTCCCCTGTCTCAGCATCCCCGGACCTCACGGAGGTCTGACTGAGCAAACTCGGAGAAAAAGACCATCGGGAAGGGGTTGAGAGGCAGGTGCATACCCAGGCCCCTGGCGGCCCCGGAAGGGTGGGCCCGGGTGCTGCCTTCCCCCGTCTCAGCATCCGCGGACCTCACGGAGGTCTGACTGAGCAAACTCGGAGAAAAAAGACCATCGGGAAGGGGTTGAGAGGCAGGTGCATACCCAGGCCCCTGGGGGCCCCGGAAGGGCGGGCCCGGGTGCTGCCTTCCCCCGTCTCAGCATCCGCGGACCTCACGGAGGTCTGACTGAGCAAACTCGGAGAAAAAAGACCATCGGGAAGCGGCTGAGAGGCAGGTGCGTGCCCGGGCCCCGGGGCTCCGGCGGGCGGGCCCGGGTGCTGCCTTCCCCGTCTCAGCATCCCCGGACCTCACGGAGGTCTGACTGAGCGAACTCGGAGAAAAAGATCATCGGGAAGCGGCTGAGAGGCAGGTGCGTACCCGGGCCCCTGGGGGCCCCGGCGTGCGGGCCCGGGTGCTGCCTTCCCCCGTCTCAGCATCCCCGGACCTCACGGAGGTCTGACTGAGCGAACTCGGAGAAAAAGACCATCGGAAAGCGGCTGAGAGGCAGGTGCATACCCGGGCCCCTGGGGGCCCCGGCGTGCGGGCCCGGGTGCTGCCTTCCCCCGTCTCAGCATCCCCGGACCTCACGGAGGTCTGACTGAGCAAACTCGGATAAAAAGGACCATCGGGAAGGGGCTGAGAGGCAGGTGCATACCCGGGCCCCTGGGGGCCCCGGCGGGTGGGCCCGAGTGCTGCCTTCCCCCGTCTCAGCATCCCCGGACCTCACGGAGGTCTGACTGAGCAAACTCGGAGAAAAAGGACCATTGGGAAGGGGTTGAGAGGCAGGTGCATACCCGGGCCCTGGGGGCCCCAGCGGGCGGGCCCAGGTGATGCCTTCCCCGTCTCAGCATCCCCGGACCTCCTGGAGGTCTGACTGAGCAAACTCGGAGAAAAAGGACCACCGGGAAGGGGCTGAGAGGCAGGTGCATACCCAGGCCCCTGGTGGCCCCTGAAGAGCGGGCCCGGGTGCTGCCTTCCCCCGTCTCAGCATCCCCAGACCTCACGGAGGACTGACTGAGCAAACTCGGAGAAAAAAGACCATCAGGAAGCGGCAGAGAGGCAGGTGCGCACCCGGGCCCCTGGGGGCCCCGGCGGGCGGGCCCGGGTGCTGCCTTCCCCGTCTCAGCATCCCCGGACCTCACGGAGGTCTGACTGACCAAACTCAGAGAAAAAGGACCATCCTGAAGGGGCTGAGAGGCAGGTGCATACCCGGGCCCCTGGGGGCCCCGGCGGGCGGGCCCGGGTGCTGCCTTCCCCGTCTCAGCATCCCCGGACCTCACGGAGGTCTGACTGACCAAACTCAGAGAAAAAGGACCATCCTGAAGGGGCTGAGAGGCAGGTGCATACCCGGGCCCCTGGGGGCCCCGGCGGGCGGGCCCGGGTGCTGCCTTCCCCCGTCTCAGCATCCCCGGACCTCACGGAGGTCTGACTGAGCAAACTCGGAGAAAAAAGACCATCGGGAAGGGGTTGAGAGGCAGGTGCATACCCAGGCCCCTGGGGGCCCCGGAAGGGCGGGCCCGGGTGCTGCCTTCCCCCGTCTCAGCATCCGCGGACCTCACGGAGGTCTGACTGAGCAAACTCGGAGAAAAAAGACCATCGGGAAGCGGCTGAGAGGCAGGTGCGTACCCGGGCCCCCGGGGGCTCCGGCGGGCGGGCCCGGGTGCTGCCTTCCCCCGTCTCAGCATCCCCGGACCTCACGGAGGTCTGACTGAGCGAACTCGGAGAAAAAAGACCATCGGGAAGCGGCTGAGAGGCAGGTGCATACCCGGGCCCCTGGGGGCCCCGGCGTGCAGGCCCGGGTGCTGCCTTCCCCCGTCTCAGCATCCCCGGACCTCACGGAGGTCTGACTGAGCAAACTCGGATAAAAAGGACCATCGGGAAGGGGCTGAGAGGCAGGTGCATACCCAGGCCCCTGGGGGCCCCGGCGGGTGGGCCCGAGTGCTGCCTTGCCCCGTCTCAGCATCCCCGGACCTCACGGAGGTCTGACTGAGCAAACTCGGAGAAAAAGGACCATTGGGAAGGGGTTGAGAGGCAGGTGCATACCCGGGCCCCTGGGGGCCCCATCGGGCGGGCCCAGGTGATGCCTTCCCCCGTCTCAGCATCCCCGGACCTCCTGGAGGTCTGACTGAGCAAACTCGGAGAAAAAGGACCATCAGGAAGCGGCAGAGAGGCAGGTGCGTACCCGGGCCCCTGGGGGCCCCGGCGGGAGGGCCCGGGTGCTGCCTTCCCCCGTCTCAGCATCCCCGGACCTCACGGAGGTCTGACTGACCAAACTCAGAGAAAAGGACCATCCTGAAGGGGCTGAGAGGCAGGTGCATACCCGGGCCCCTGGGGCCCCGGCGGGCGGGCCCGGGTGCTGCCTTCCCCGTCTCAGCATCCCCGGACCTCACGGAGGTCTGACTGACCAAACTCAGAGAAAAAGGACCATCGGGAAGGGGCTGAGAGGCAGGTGCATACCCGGGCCCCTGGGGTCCCCGGCATGCGGGCCCGCGTGCTGCCTTCCCCTGTCTCAGCATCCCCGGACCTCACGGAGGTCTGACTGAGCAAACTCGGAGAAAAAAGACCATCGGGAAGGGGTTGAGAGGCAGGTGCATACCCAGGCCACTGGGGGCCCCGGAAGGGCAGGCCCGGGTGCTGCCTTCCCCCGGCTAAGCATCCGTGGACCTCACGGAGGTCTGACTGAGCAAACTCGGAGAAAAAAGACCATCGGGAAGCGGCTGAGAGGCAGGTGCATACCCGGGCCCCCGGGGGCTCCGGTGGGCGGGCCCTGGTGCTGCCTTCCCCCGTCTCAGCATCCCCGGACCTCACGGAGGTCTGACTGAGCGAACTCGGAGAAAAAAGATCATCGGGAAGCGGCTGAGAGGCAGGTGCGTACCCGGGCCCCTGGGGGCCCCGGCGTGCGGGCCCGGGTGCTGCCTTCCCCGTCTCAGCATCCCCGGACCTCACGGAGGTCTGACTGAGCGAACTCGGAGAAAAAGACCATCGGAAAGCGGCTGAGAGGCAGGTGCATACCCGGGCCCCTGGGGGCCCCGGGCGTGCGGGCCCGGGTGCTGCCTTCCCCGTCTCAGCATCCCCGGACCTCACGGAGGTCTGACTGAGCAAACTCGGATAAAAAGGACCATCGGGAAGGGGCTGAGAGGCAGGTGCATACCCGGGCCCCTGGGGGCCCCGGCGGGTGGGCCCGAGTGCTGCCTTCCCCCGTCTCAGCATCCCCGGACCTCACGGAGGTCTGACTGAGCAAACTCGGAGAAAAAGGACCATTGGGAAGGGGTTGAGAGGCAGGTGCATACCCGGGCCCCTGGGGGCCCCCGGAAGGGCGGGCCCGGGTGCTGCCTTCCCCCGTCTCAGCATCCCCGGACCTCACGGAGGTCTGACTGAGCAAACTCGGAGAAAAAAGACCATCGGGAAGCGGCTGAGAGGCAGGTGCATACCCGGGCCCCTGGGGGCCCCGTCGGGCGGGCCTGGGTGCTGCCTTCCCCCGTATCAGCATCCCCGGACATCACAGAGGTCTGACTGAGCAAACTCGGAGAAAAAGGACCATCGGGAAGGGGCTGAGAGGCAGGTGCATACCCGGGCCCCTGGGGCCCCGGCGGGTGGGCCCGGGTACTGCCTTCCCCCGTCTCATCCCCGGACCTCACGGAGGTCTGACTGAGCGAACTCGGAGAAAAAGACCATCGGGAAGCGGCTGAGAGGCAGGTGCATACCCGGGCCCCTGGGGGCCCCGGCGTGTGGGCCCGGGTGCTGCATTCCCCCGTCTCAGCATCCCCGGACGTCACGGAGGTCTCACTGAGCAAACTCGGAGATAAAGGACCATCGGGAAGGGGCTGAGAGGCAGGTGAATACCCGGGCCCCTGGGGGCCCCGGCGGGCGGGTCCGGGTGCTGCCTTCCCCCGTCTCAGCATCCCCGGACCTCACGGAGGTCTGACTGAGCAAACTCGGAGAAAAGGACCATCGGGAAGGGGCTGAGAGGCAAGTGCATACCCGGGCCCCTGGGGGCCCCGGCGGGCGGGCCCGGGTGCTGCCTTCCCCGTCTCAGCATCCCCGGACCTCACGGAGGTCTGACTGAGCAAACTCGGAGAAAAAGGACCATCGGGAAGGGGCTGAGAGGCAGGTGCGTACCCGGGCCCCTGGGGGCCCCGGCGGGTGGGCCCGAGTGCTGCCTTCCCCCGTCTCAGCATCCCCGGACCTCACGGAGGTCTGACTGAGCAAACTCAGAGAAAAAGGACCATCATGAAGGGGCTGAGAGGCAGGTGCATACCCGGGCCCCTGGGGGCCCCGGCGGGCGGGCCCAGGTGATGCCTTCCCCCGTCTCAGCATCCCCGGACCTCCTGGAGGTCTGACTGAGCAAACTCGGAGAAAAAGGACCACCGGGAAGGGGTTGAGAGTCAGGTGCATACCCGGGCCCCTGGGGGCCCCGGTGGGCGGGCCCGGGTGCTGCCTTCCCCCGTCTCAGCATCCCCGGACCTCACGGAGGTCTGACTGAGCAAACTCTGAGAAAAAAGACCATCAGGAAGCGGTTGAGAGGCAGGTGCGTACCCGGGCCCCTGGGGGCCTCGGTGGTCGGGCCCGGGTGCTGCCTTCCCCGTCTCAGTATCCCCGGACCTCACAGAGGTCTGACTGTGCAAACTCTGAGAAAAAGGACCATCGGGAAGGGGCTGAGAGGCAGGTGCATACCCGGGCCCCTGGGGGCCCCGGCGGGTGGGCCCGGGTGCTGCCTTCCCCCGTCTCAGAATCCCCGGACCTCACGGAGGTCTGACTGAGCAAACTCGGAGAAAAAGGACCATCGGGAAGGGGCTGAGAGGCAGGTGCATACCCGGGCCCCTGGGGGCCCCGGCGGGCGGGCCCGGGTACTGCCTTCCCCCGTCTCAGCATCCCCGGACCTCACGGAGGTCTGACTGAGCGAACTCGGAGAAAAAAGACCATCGGGAAGCGGCTGAGAGGCAGGTGCGTACCCGGGCCCCTGGGGGCCCCGGCGTGCGGGCCCGGGTGCTGCCTTCCCCCGTCTCAGCATCCCCGGACCTCACGGAGGTCTGACTGAGCACACTCGGAGATAAAGGACCATCGGGAAGGGGCTGAGAGGCAGGTGAATACCCGGGCCCCTGGGGGCCCCGGCGGGCGGGCCCGGGTGCTGCCTTCCCCCGTCTCAGCATCCCCGGACCTCACGGAGGTCTGACTGAGCGAACTCGGAGAAAAAAGACCATCGGGGAAATGGCTGAGAGGCAGGTGCATACCCGGGGCCCCTGGGGCTCCGGCGGGCGGGCCCAGGTGATGCCTTCCCCCGTCTCAGCATTCCCGGACCTCCTGGAGGTCTGACTGAGCAAACTCAGAGATAAAGGACCATCGGGAAATGGCTGAGAGGCAGGTGCATACCCGGGCCCCTGGGGGCCCCGGCGGGTGGGCCCAGGTGATGCCTTCCCCCGTCTCAGCATCCCCGGACCTCCTGGAGGTCTGACTGAGCAAACTCAGAGAAAAAGGACCACCGGGAAGGGGCTGAGAGGCAGGTGCATACCCGGGCCCCTGGGGGCCCCGGAAGAGCGGGCCCGGGTGCTGCCTTCCCCCGTCTCAGCATCCCCGGACCTCACGGAGGTCTGACTGAGAAAACTCGGAGAAAAAAGACCATTGGGAAGCGGCTGAGAGGCAGGTGCGTACCCGCCCCCTGGGGGCCTCGGTGGTCGGGCCCGGGTACTGCCTTCCCCCGTCTCCGCATCCCCGGACCTCACGGAGGTCTGACTGAGAAAACTCGGAGAAAAAAGACCATTGGGAAGCGGCTGAGAGGCAGGTGCGTACCCGCCCCCTGGGGGCCTCGGTGGTCGGGCCCGGGTACTGCCTTCCCCCGTCTCCGCATCCCCGGACCTCACGGAGGTCTGACTGAGCGAACTCCGAGAAAAAAGACCATCGGGAAGGGGCTGAGAGGCAGGTGCATACCCGGGCCCCTGTAGGCCCCGGCGGGCGGGCCCGGGTACTGCCTTCCCCCGTCTCAGCATCCCCGGACCTCACGGAGGTCGGACTGAGCGAACTCCGAGAAAAAAGACCATCGGGAAGCGGCTGAGAGGCAGGTGCGTACCCGGGCCCCTGGGGGCCCCGGCGTGCAGGCCCGGGTGCTGCCTTCCCCCGTCTCAGCATCCCCGGACCTCACGGAGGTCTGACTGAGCAAACTCGGAGATAAAGGACCATCGGGAAGTGGCTGAGAGGCAGGTGAATACCCGGGCCCCTGGGGGCCCCGGCGGGCGGGCCCGGGTGCTGCCTTCCCCCGTCTCAGCATCCCCGGACCTCACGGAGGTCTGACTGAGCGAACTCGGAGATAAAAGACCATCGGGAAGCGGCTGAGATGCAGGTGAGTACCCGGGCCCCTGGGGGCCCCGGCGTGCGGGCCCGGGTCCTGCCTTCCCCCGTCTCAGCATCCCCGGACCTCACGGAGGTCTGACTGAGCAAACTCGGAGATAAAGGACCATCGGGAAATGGCTGAGAGGCAGGTGCATACCCGGGCCCCTGGGGGCCCCGGCGGGCGGGCACGGGTGCTGCCTTCCCCCGTCTCAGCATCCCTGGACCTCACGGAGGTCTGACTGAGCAAACCCGGAGAAAAAGGACCATCGGGAAGGGGCTGAGAGGCAGGTGAATACCCAGGCCCCTGGGGGCTCCGGCGGGCGGGCCCGGGTGCTGCCTTCCCCCGTCTCAGCATCCCTGGACCTCACGGAGGTCTGACTGAGTGAACTCGGAGAAAAAAGACCATCGGGAAGCGGCTGAGAGGCAGGTGCGTACCCGGGCCCCTGGGGGCCCCGGCGTGCGGGCCCGGGTGCTGCCTTCCCCCGTCTCAGCATCCCCGGACCTCACGGAGGTCTGACTAAGCAAACTCGGAGAAAAAGGACCATCGGGAAGGGGCTGAGAGGCAGGTGCATACCCGGGCCTCGGCGGGCCCCGGCGGGCGGGCCCGGGCGCTGCCTTCCCCCGTCTCAGCATCCCCGGACCTCACGGAGGTCTGACTAAGCAAACTCGGAGAAAAAAGACCATTGGGAAGTGGCTGAGAGGCAGCTGCGTACCCGGGCCCCTGGGGGCCCCGGCAGGCGGGCCCGGGTGCTGCCTTCCCCCGTCTCAGCATCCCCGGATCTCACGGAGGTCTGACTGAGCAAACTCTGAGAAAAAGGACCATAGGGAAGGGTCTGAGAGGCAGGTGCATACACGGGCCCCTGGGGGCCCCAGCGGGTGGGCCCTGGTGCTGCCTTCCCCCGTCTCAGCATCCCCGGACCTCACGGAGGTCTAACTGAGCAAACTCAGAGAAAAAGGACCATCGGGAAGGGGTTGAGAGGCAGGTGCATACCCGGGCCCCTGGGGGCCCCGGAAGGGCAGGCCCGGGTGCTGCCTTCCCCCGTCTCAGCATCCGCGGACCTCACGGAGGTCTGACTGAGCAAACTGAGAGAAAAAAGACCATCGGGAAGCGGCTGAGAGGCAGGTGTGTACCCGGGCCCCCGGGGGCTCCGGCGGGCGGGCCCGGGTGCTGCCTTCCCCCGTCTCAGCATCCCCGGACCTCACAGAGGTCTGACTGAGCAAACTCGGAGAAAAAAGACCATCGGGAAGCGTCTGAGAGGCAGGTGCGTACCCGGGCCCCCGGGGGCTCCGGCGGGCGGGCCCGGGTGCTGCCTTCCCCCGTCTCAGCATCCCCGGACCTCACAGAGGTCTGACTGAACAAACTCGGAGAAAAAGGACCATAGGGAAGGGGCTGAGAGGCAGGTGCATACCCGGGCCCCTGGGGGCCCCGGCGGGCGGGCCCGGGTGCTGCCTTCCCCCGTCTCAGCATCCCCGGACCTCACGGAGGTCTGACTGAGCAAACTCTGAGAAAAAAGACCACCAGGAAGCGGCTGAGAGGCAGGTGCGTACCCGGGCCCCTGGGGGCCCCGGCGGGCAGGCCCGGGTGCTGCCTTCCCCCGTCTCAGCATCCCCGGATCTCACGGAGGTCTGACTGAGCAAACTCTGAGAAAAAGGACCATAGGGAAGGGGCTGAGAGGCAGGTGCATACCCGGGCTCCTGGGGGCCCCAGCGGGTGGGCCCTGGTGCTGCCTTCCCCCGTCTCAGCATCCCCGGACCTCACGGAGGTCTGACTGAGCAAACTCGGAGAAAAAGGACCATCGGGAAGGGGTTGAGAGGCAGGTGCATACCCGGGCCCCTGGGGGCCCCGGAAGGGCAGGCCCGGGTGCTGCCTTCCCCCGTCTCAGCATCTCTGGACCTCACGGAGGTCTGACTGAGCAAACTCGGAGCAAAAGGACCATCGGGAAGGGGTTGAGAGGCAGGTGCATACCCGGGCCCCTGGGGGCCCCGGAAGGGTGGGCCCGGGTGCTGCCTTCCCCCATCTCAGCATCCGCGGACCTCACGGAGGTCTGACTGAACAAAGTCAGAGAAAAAGGACCATCGGGAAGGGGCTGAGAGGCAGGTGCATACCCGGGCCCCTGGGGGCCCCGGAAGAGCGGGCCCGGGTGCTGCCTTCCCCCGTCTCAGCATCCCCGGACCTCACGGAGGTCTGACTGAGCAAACTCGGAGAAAAAGGACCATCGGGAAGGGGTTGAGAGGCAGGTGCATACCCCGGGCCCTGGGGGCCCCGGAAGGGCGGGCCCGGGTGCTGCCTTCCCCGTCTCAGCATCCGCGGACCTCACGGAGGTCTGACTGAGCAAACTCAGAGAAAAAAGACCATCGGGAAGCGGCTGAGAGGCAGGTGCGTACCCGGGCCCCGGGGGGCTCCGGCGGGCGGGCCCGGGTGCTGCCTTCTTCCGTCTCAGCATCGCCGGACCTCACGGAGGACTGACTGAGCAAACTCGGAGAAAAATGGGAAGGGGTTGAGAGGCAGGTGCATACCCGGGCCCCTGGGGGACCCGGAAGGGCGGGCCCGGGTGCTGCCTTCCCCTGTCTCAGCATCGCCGGACCTCACGGAGGACTGACTGAGCAAACTCGGAGAAAAATGGGAAGGGGTTGAGAGGCAGGTGCATACCCGGGCCCCTGGGGGCCCCGGAAGGGCGGGCCCGGGTGCTGCCTTCCCCGTCTCAGCATCCGCGGACCTCACGGAGGTCTGACTGAGCAAACTCGGAGAAAAAGACCATCAGGAAGCGGCTGAGAGGCAGGTGCGTACCTGGGCCCCTGGGGCCCCGGCGTGCGGGCCCGGGTGCTGCCTTCCCCTGTCTCAGCATCCCCGGACCTCACGGAGGTCTGACTGAGCAAACTCGGAGATAAAGGACCATCGGGAAGGGGCTGAGAGGCAGGTGCATAACCGGGCCCCTGGGGGCCCCGGCGGGTGGGCCCTGGTGCTGCCTTCCCCCGTCTCAGCATCCCCGGACCTCACGGAGGTCTGACTGAGCAAACTCGGAGAAAAAGGACCATCGGGAAGGGGTTGAGAGGCAGGTGCATACCCGCGCCCCTGGGGGCCCCGGAAGGGCGTGCCCGGGGCTGCCTTCCCCCGTCTCAGCATCCGCGGACCTCACGGAGGTCTGACTGAGCAAACTCAGAGAAAAAGACCATCGGGAAGCGGCTGAGAGGCAGGTGCGTAGCTCGGGCCCCGGGGGCTCCGGGCGGGCGGGCCCGGGTGCTGCCTTCCCCCGTCTCAGCATCCCCGGACCTCACAGAGGTCTGACTGAGCAAACTCGGAGAAAAAAGACCATCGGGAAGGGGCTGAGAGGCAGGTGCATACCCAGGCCCCTGGGGGCCCCAGCGGGCAGGCCCTGGTGCTGCCTTCCCCCGTCTCAGCATCCCCGGACCTCACGGAGGTCTGACTGAGCAAACTCTGAGAAAAAAGACCATCAGGAAGCGGGTGAGAGGCAGGTGCGTACCTGGGCCCCTGGGGGCCCCGGCGTGCGGGCCCGGGTGCTGCCTTCCCCCGTCTCAGCATCCCCGGACCTCACGGAGGTCTGACTGAGCAAACGCGGAGATAAAGGACCATCGGGAAGGGGCTGAGAGGCAGGTGCATACCCGGAACACCTGGGGGCCCCGGCGGGCAGGCCCGGGTGCTGCCTTCCCCCGTCTCAGCATCCCCAGACCTCACGGAGGACTGACTGAGCAAACTCGGAGAAAAAAGACCATCGGGAAGCGGCTGAGAGGCAGGTGCGTACCCGGGCCCCTGGGGGCCCCGGCGGGCGGGCCCGGGTGCTGCCTTCCCCCGTCTCAGCATCCCCGGACCTCACGGAGGTCTGACTGAGCAAACTCGGAGAAAAAGGACCATAGGGAAGGGGTTGAGAGGCAGGTGCATACCCGGGCCCCTGGGGGCCCCGGAAGGGCGGGCCCGGGTGCTGCCTTCCCCCGCCTCAGCATCCGCGGACCTCACGGAGGTCTGACTGAGCAAACTCAGAGAAAAAAGACCATCGAGAAGCGGCTGAGAGGCAGGTGCGTACCCGGGCCCCCGGGGGCTCCGGCGGGCGGGCCCGGGTGCTGCCTTCCCCCGTCTCAGCATCCCCGGACCTCACAGAGGTCTGACTGAACAAACTCAGAGAAAAAGGACCATCGGGAAGGGGCTGAGAGGCAGGTGCATACCCAGGCCCCTGGGGGCCCCGGCAGGCGGGCCCGGCAGCTGCCTTCCCCCGTCTCAGCATCGCCGGACCTCACAGAGGTCTGACTGAACAAACTCGGAGAAAAAGGACCATCGGGAAGGGGCTGAGAGGCAGGTGCATACCCGGGCCCCTGGGGGCCCGGCGGGTGGGCCCGGGTGCTGCCTTCCCCCGTCTCAGCATCCCCGGACCTCACGGAGGTCTGACTGAGCAAACTCTGAGAAAAAAGACCATCAGGAAGCGGCTGAGAGGCAGGTGCGTACCTGGGCCCCTGGGGGCCCCGGCGTGCGGGCCGGGGTGCTGCCTTCCCCCGTCTCAGCATCCCCGCACCTCACGGAGGTCTGACTGAGCAAACTCGGAGATAAAGGACCATCGGGAAGGGGCTGAGAGGCAGGTGCATACCCGGGCCCCTGGGGGCCCCGGCGGGCAGGCCCGGGTGCTGCCTTCCCCCGTCTCAGCATCCCCAGACCTCACGGAGGACTGACTGAGCAAACTCGGAGAAAAAAGACCATCGGGAAGCGGCTGAGAGGCAGGTGCGTACCCGGGCCCCTGGGGGCCCTGGCAGGCGGGCCCGGGTGCTGCCTTCCCCCGTCTCAGCATCCCCGGACCTCACGGAGGTCTGACTGAGCAAACTCGGAGATAAAGGACCATCGGGAAGGGGCTGAGAGGCAGGTGCATACCCGCGCCCCTGGGGGCCCCGGAAGGGCGTGCCCGGGGGCTGCCTTCCCCCGTCTCAGCATCCGCGGACCTCACGGAGGTCTGACTGAGCAAACTCAGAGAAAAAAGACCATCGGGAAGCGGCTGAGAGGCAGGTGCGTAGCCGGGCCCCCGGGGGCTCCGGCGGGCGGGCCCGGGTGCTGCCTTCCCCCGTCTCAGCATCCCCGGACCTCACAGAGGTCTGACTGAGCAAACTCGGAGAAAAAAGACCATCGGGAAGGGGCTGAGAGGCAGGTGCATACCCAGGCCCCTGGGGCCCCAGCGGGCAGGCCCTGGTGCTGCCTTCCCCCGTCTCAGCATCCCCGGACCTCACGGAGGTCTGACTGAGCAAACTCTGAGAAAAAAGACCATCAGGAAGCGGGTGAGAGGCAGGTGCGTACCTGGGCCCCTGGGGGCCCCGGCGTGCGGGCCCGGGTGCTGCCTTCCCCCGTCTCAGCATCCCCGGACCTCACGGAGGTCTGACTGAGCAAACGCGGAGATAAAGGACCATCGGGAAGGGGCTGAGAGGCAGGTGCATACCCGGAACACCTGGGGGCCCCGGCGGGCAGGCCCGGGTGCTGCCTTCCCCCGTCTCAGCATCCCCAGACCTCACGGAGGACTGACTGAGCAAACTCGGAGAAAAAAGACCATCGGGAAGCGGCTGAGAGGCAGGTGCGTACCCGGGCCCCTGGGGGCCCCGGCGGGCGGGCCCGGGTGCTGCCTTCCCCCGTCTCAGCATCCCCGGACCTCACGGAGGTCTGACTGAGCAAACTCGGAGAAAAAGGACCATCGGGAAGGGGTTGAGAGGCAGGTGCATACCCGGGCCCCTGGGGGCCCCGGAAGGGTGGGCCCGGGTGCTGCCTTCCCCCGCCTCAGCATCCGCGGACCTCACGGAGGTCTGACTGAGCAAACTCAGAGAAAAAAGACCATCGAGAAGCGGCTGAGAGGCAGGTGCGTACCCGGGCCCCCGGGGGCTCCGGCGGGCGGGCCCGGGTGCTGCCTTCCCCCGTCTCAGCATCCCCGGACCTCACAGAGGTCTGACTGAACAAACTCAGAGAAAAAGGACCATCGGGAAGGGGCTGAGAGGCAGGTGCATACCCGGGCCCCTGGGGGCCCCGGCGGGCGGGCCCGGCAGCTGCCTTCCCCCGTCTCAGCATCGCCGGACCTCACGGAGGTCTGACTGAGCAAACTCGGAGAAAAAGGACCATCGGGAAGGGGTTGAGAGGCAGGTGCATACCCGGGCCCCTGGGGGCCCCGGAAGGGCGGGCCCGGGTGCTGCCTTCCCCCATCTCAGCATCCGCGGACCTCACGGAGGTCTGACTGAGCAAACTCGGAGAAAAAAGACCATCGGGAAGCGGCTGAGAGGCAGGTGCGTACCCGGGCCCCCGGGGGCTCCGGCGGGCGGGCCCGGGTGCTGCCTTCCCCGTCTCAGCATCCCCGGACCTCACAGAGGTCTGACTGAACAAACTCGGAGAAAAAGGACCATCGGGAAGGGGCTGAGAGGCAGGTGCATACCCGGGCCCCTGGGGGCCCCGGCGGGCAGGCCCGGGTGCTGCCTT
Source organism: Calotriton arnoldi (assembly GCA_963921515.1). Classification (NCBI taxonomy): domain Eukaryota; kingdom Metazoa; phylum Chordata; class Amphibia; order Caudata; family Salamandridae; genus Calotriton; species Calotriton arnoldi. The sequence continues at coordinate 342,348 of CAWUFW010003954.1, forward strand.
CCCCGTCTCAGCATCCCCAGACCTCACGGAGGACTGACTGAGCAAACTCGGAGAAAAAAGACCATCGGGAAGCGGCTGAGAGGCAGGTGCGTACCCGGGCCCCTGGGGGCCCTGGCAGGCGGGCCCGGGTGCTGCCTTCCCCCGTCTCAGCATCCCCGGACCTCACGGAGGTCTGACTGAGCAAACTCAGAGAAAAAGGACCATCGGGAAGGGGCTGAGAGGCGGGTGCATACCCGGACCCCTGGGGGCCCTGGCGGGCGGGCCCGGGTGCTGCCTTCCCCCGTCTCAGCATCCCCGGACCTCACGGAGGTCTGACTGAGCAAACTCGGAGAAAAAAGACCATCGGGAAGCGGCTGATAGGCAGGTGCGTACCCGGGCCCCTGGGGGCCCGGGCGGGCGGGCCCGGGTGCTGCCTTCCCCGTCTCAGCATCCCCGGACCTCACGGAGGTCTGACTGAGCAAACTCGGAGAAAAAGGACCATCGGGAAGGGGCTGAGAGGCAGGTGCATACCCAAGCCCCTGGGGCGCCCGGCGGGCGGGCCCGGGTGCTGCCTTCCCCGTCTCAGCATCCCCCGGACCTCACGGAGGTCTAACTGAGCAAACTCGGAGAAAAAGACCATCGGGAAGCGGCTGAGAGGCAGGTGCGTACCCGGGCCCCTAGGGGCCCCGGCGGGCGGGCCCGGGTGCTGCCTTCCCCCGTCTCAGCATCCCCGGACCTCACGGAGGTTTGACTGAGCAAACTCGGAGAAAAAGGACCATCGGGAAGGGGCTAAGAGGCAGGTGCATACCCGGGTCCCTGGGGGCCCCGGCGGGCGGGCCTGTGTGCTGCCTTCCCCCGTCTCAGCATCGCCGGACCTCACGGAGGTCTGACTGAGCAAACTCGGAGAAAAAGGACCATCGGGAAGGGGCTGAGAGGCAGGTGCATACCCGGGCCCCTGGGGGCCCCGGCGGGCGGGCCCGGGTGCTGCCTTCCCCCGTCTCAGCATCCCCGGACCTCACGGAGGTCTGACTAAGCAAACTCGGAGAAAAAAGACCATCGGGAAGCGCCTGAGAGGCAGGTGCGTACCCAAGCCCCTGGGGGCCCCGGCGGGCGGGCCCGGATGCTGCCTTCCCCCGTCTCAGCATCCCCGGACCTCACAGAGGTCTGACTGAGCAAACTCGGACAAAAAGGACCATCGGGAAGGGGCTGAGAGGCAGGTGCATACCTGGGCCCCTGGGGGCCCCGGCGGGTGGGCCCGGGTGCTGCCTTCCCCCGTCTCAGCATCACCAGACCTCACGGAGGTCTCGGGTGCTCCGCGTCCCGGGGGGCTCGGGGACCCCGGCTGGGCCTCAGGCATGGGGAGGACCACCGGAGCTCTCGGGCCCGGTCGCCCGGGGGAGGACTGCCCGGGACCCATGGAGCCCATCCCGGGCACCTTGCCACGCCGTGGTCCGGAGGAGGGAGCCCCGGATGCCTCGGGAGGTGTTGTCCAGGCATAGCCCATCTGGTCCCCGGCAGAGAACTGCCAGCCCGGGAGGGGTGTCCCGGCATGCCCTGCCCCTAGTAATCCGGAGGAAGGCTACCACGCTTTCTGGGAATCCGTGTGCACCGCGAGGCTCAGGGGACCCTGGGCGCGAACGTGCCTGACCTCATGGAGCCCTGACTGGGATCCGGGAGGCAAATGAGCCCTCATTGGGACTTCCAGGGCGGCCCGGCCATCTGGTCGCCCCATTGGAAAGCATTGCGTGCGACCAGATGGCCGAGGGGAAAGGTGCGACCAGATGGCCGGGGTCGAAAGGACTGCCATCTGCCCGCCCCGAGCCGAGCCTGCCCGGTAGGGCTCCCGCCTGCCCACGCAGGGCTCGGGGGCTCCGCGTCCCGGGGGGCTCGGGGACCCCGGCTGGGCCTCAGGCACGGGGAGGACCACCGGAGCTCTAAGGCCCGGGCGCCCAGGGGAGGACTGCCCGGGACCCATGGAGCCCGTCCCGGGCACCTTGCCACGCCGTGGACCAGAGGAGGGAGCCCCGGATGCCTCGGGAGGTGTTGTCCGGGCATAGCCCATCTGGTCCCCGGCAGAGAACCGCCAGCCCGGGAGGGGTGTCCCGGCATACCCTGCCCCTAGTAATCCGGAGGGAGGCTACCCCGCTTTCTGGGAATCCGTGCGCACCGCGAGGCTCAGGGGACCCTGGGCGCGAATGTGCCCGACCTCCTGGAGCCCTGGCTGGGATCCGGGAGGCAAATGAGCCCTCATCGGGACTTCCAGGGCGGCCCGGCCATCTGGTCGCCCCATTGGAAAGCAGTGCGTGCGACCAGATGGCCGAGGGGAAAGGTGCGACCAGATGGCCGGGGTCAAAGGGACTCCCATCTGCCTGCCCCGAGCCGAGCCTTCCCGGTAGGGCTCCCGCCTGCCCACGCAGGTCTCCGGGGCTCTGCACCAGGGACCCTTGTCACGGGCAGATGGACACTTGGCAGGCGGCAGGACGGGGGCTCACAAACCCCAGGCCCTGACTGAAACGCAGTCCCCGGGGCCGGTCCCTGCTTCTCAACCCAGCCAGGCCAGGGAGATCGGGGAGCCTGCCCAGGCACGAGGGACCCCTGTCCCGGGCACACGGACCCTCAGGACGTGCGCTCGTTTTCCACACATTGTTTTCCAAAATTCTGCGTAGTGGCGCTACGCCAACTACGCCCAGCCCTATTCATATGTCTGCATGTAAAAGTTAAAAAATTGTTGTACATTTTTTGCAAGCATATATTTTAACTGAAACACACATTTGTAGTTTTTATTTTTTTAACTTAATTTAACACAACATTAATTCTTTAAATGTATTTTATAAAACAGTATATTTTGTACGTATCTATTTTTTGGGTAAATACAAATGTGTAAATAATTAATTTTAAATGTATTATTTACTCATTATATTTTTTAATTCATTTTTTTACAAAATCCCTCAATTAAAGTGTTTTTAAAACAAAAACAAAACCACATGCATTTAACTACAGAAATGCACTACATAATACTCTTTTTGTAAAAATAAAAATGAATAATGAGCAATTTGCATATGTAAACAAACTAGCCAATCTAAAATGGTGGATGCCTGACGTTTCTGTCAGGACATTTCCAATTAGAAAGACGTTGGCGGAAGTTGACTGGGTAGTGGGTAATGTGTGTAAAAGCAATGTACAATAGCTCAAGGACTAAATATGCATAAGAAACCTAACGGAGGCACTTGCCTGTTATTCTCTTCATTTGTACTGTACATTGAGGCACTACACCAATATATAAGTGAGCATTCGTTTTAATTTCATCAGCAGTTCACCGATGTGGATACCTGCCGTGCAGGCAACCAACTTTGTTCCTGCAATGTCTCACTTGCCATGAACCCAGACCGATTAACATAGACAAGCTTCAGTGTCATATTTCTTTTATAATTTTCTCCTGTTTGCTCCTTCTCTTTTTTGTGCATGCTGTCTACTGGGCATGATCACGCTATGAATTTGTATTTCACTATTTTGCGTGCACATACACACACAGAAAATGATGATGACATTATGTATAATTATTCTAATTGACAGCTGTAAATATTGTAACATTTGTTTACAAATTATGGTTTTTCAGGGCAGAATGTGTTGTTGTGTAGTTCCAAGGAATCCCCAGGACCTGCATGTTTTGGATGACCTAAACTGAGGGCTTGGTGTCCAAACTGCTTCTGGACACTGGAGACCATTAGACCAGCTAGCTCTACAGTGCCACTACCACCCCCCTGTATCTTACAGCAGTCTAGGTAGTTTCTGGCAACCACTGAACATGACTACCCTGATTCCTCAGGGATCGTGGAAAACAGTACAGTACTTTTCGCTCAGTCACTCATGCTTGCTTATTCTCAGAAAATGCACAGGATGGCGGTTAGGACGTTTCAATAAGTATTTATTGGTCCAGCATCAGCCTTGTGTAAAACATATTTGCTGCGACAATCAGGAGACAGAAGCATATGAAAGAAATCGCAAGTGCTAATATAGTAAACAGTAGATACATTTCTACCATAGTGCTAAGAAGATGAACATATACAGTTCAGATAAAACAGTAGCATGTGCATACTACTATAATGTGCGCCCTACGCAATCTGCCTAAATGTACCTAGCTTAGTTATGTAGGTATAGCATGTATATGTGTATAGATATATATGTATATAGCCAAGAATCCCCTGGGGAAGAACCAACCCCCTCACCTGATGGTAGAGAATGAAGGACCCCGTCTCTGCTCCGAGGATGACACCCCGCAAGGGATGTCAGACCACAGCATGTCGAAGATTAAGCATGCAGGACCCCATGTCAGCCTGAAAGGAATTCTCCTCTAATTTGCAGGGGGGAATAAGGGTCTTATATACTAGATTGGTCCCTCCAGGGTTTCTTCTAGAATCGATATGGTTTGAAAACAATTTTCTAAAACAATGCAATCATACACAGTGGGCTGTTGGCCAAGGATGAAAAAAGTGGTGACCCTTATACAGAATAAGTAAGCATTGCCTGAGGGCATGTTTATGTACGTCAGGTACAAGGATTATGATAGAATACTAAGAGTCTGGTTTCGAGGAGACAGGAGCAAGCTACTAGGTAAAAGGTCACCTGTTTAGGACTGTTATTGTCGTGTGGATGGAACTATGTATGTAAAAAGGGGCATACATGACAGGACTAGCCTAAAAGACATAACACCCACTCCTCACCAAAAGGTCAACAGGGTCAGCTAAATAAAGATAAGGCAATTAGAAGTGTAAAATCATTTAAAACTAAGATACTAAAAGACATTTCTTAAAAAGGCCTGCAAAAATGGGCATAAAAGAAAAAATCAATTTTCCCTAAAAGTGTTCAAAAAATCTTCCAAACTTGTATATGCAGTTATTATTACACTGAGCACTTTGAAAGCCACTTTGCTTAGTTAGAGCAGATAAGGAAAAATAAAACAAAGTCAGTTTCGACCTTCAATTTGGTAAATGTTTTTTAAAAATTGCCAAATAGTTCCCAGCACATGGAAGGGCAGATTGTTTATGAATCCTCTGCTGAAGACTTAACATCACTGAGTGTTGTATCTGCAGGTGGCAATCCCTCAAGCACTTCCAATAGCATGTTGAGTGAGCAAAGATGGTCATCTCTGGTTCCCACAGCAGCTGCTGGGGAAGAATTAGATGCCTGCATGCCTGAAACTCATGCATGTACTTCTGGAGCAGAGCCGATTTCCCTTTCAACAGGAGCGGAAGCATCCCTTGGAGGCTCTAGATTTGCCATCATCAACATGGGAATACGTTGTGAATAACTGTACATGTGGGCCTGCAAGGGCTCCAGAAACACGTCTATGTCCGGCGGTGCAACCGATCGTAGTACATAGAAAATAGGTAGTAGTGGACCCTAAAGGGAGAAACCGCACATCAAATAATAGCCATGTATATGAGTCATAATCATGGGCGTGTAATATTGTTATCAAAAAATATTTAGATCGGGGTGCTAAGTCAGCCTATAACACCTACTACCTAGAGATGTTATCAGCACATTATAACATAACATGCATATACATAAAACACAATGAAGCTTTTAACAGCACACCCTTATTTAATGTTAATCAGTCCATGTTAGAATTGGGGGTCTCTAGTTGGCACAGGTAGGTACTTGTGACAAATAGGGACCCTCGCCTCCAGTCAGGGTAAAGGGGTACACTCCTAAAATAACCCCTGCTCACCCCCTTGGTAGCTTGGCACGAGCAGACAGGCTTATCTCAGAGGCAGTGTGTAAAGCATTTGTGAACACATACAGTAATCTAGTGACACACTACAGATGGACACCACACAAGGTTTATATCAAAAATAAGTATTCTTTATATAGTTTTAACACAAGACCATAAACGACAAAAATCCACAATACTGTACTTAAAATGGTAGTTTTAGCTTAGTTCAGTTCAGTTCTTAAGATGCGACACTTTAAGTCAATGTACCTTTACGATGCGGGACGCTTCCACAACAAGCAATGTTGCAGCGATGGAAATGCGACAAAGTTCTGGTGCAAAGAAATAAAGACGTCAAGTTCTTCCTGATGCGGCACGCTTCTCCGAGGTTGCGAGAAGTCTCGACTCGATGCGTCAGCTACAGCGGCGACACCCTTGTTCCGTGATGCGACGGCAGCGGCTTTGGCGGCGACCCTCTTCTCCGACGTTGCGAGACGCTTCCGCTCGATGCGACAACTGCAGCGGCGACACCCTTGTTTCGTGATGCGACGGCAGCAGCTCCGACGGCGGCACGCTTCTCAGTGGATGCGAGGCGCTTCTCTTGATGCGGTGCAATGCGACAGCTACAGCGGCGACACCCTCCTTCGGAGTTGCGACGGCAGCGGCTGCGACGGCGACACGCTTCTTCCTCGATGCGAGACTCTTCTCTTGATGCGGTACAATGCGACAGCTACAGCGGCGACACCCTCCTTCGGAGTTGCGACGGCAGCAGCAGCGACGGCGACGCGCTTCCTCTTCGTTGCGGGACGCTTCTCTCGATGCGGTGCAATACGACAGCTACAGCGGCGACACCCTCCTTCGGAGTTGCGACGGCAGCAGCAGCGACGGCGACACGCTTCTTCCTCTTGAGTCGCGCTTCCAGCTCCTTGCGACACGCAGTCCCTTCAGAAGGCCCAAAACAGCAGCAGGCACTTCCAAAGGATTCTTGGGGAGCTGGTGGTTGAAGTCTGTTGTCCCTGAGACTTCAGCAGGAGGCAAGCTCTTTTCTCAAGCCCTTGGAGATACTTTACAAGTTGAATAAAAGTGCACACAAAGTCCTTTCTCCTTCCTTTGGCAGTCAGGCAAACACTGCAGGCAGATCCCTCTAGCTTAGGGATAATCTTCTCCTCAGTTCCTTCTTGGTTCCGCTCCTCAGCAAAGGTTTCTTCTTGTTTCCCAAAGTGATCTAATTTCCTAGGGGTCTGGGTCCCCTTTTATACACAGTTTTCCTTTGTTCCCTGAAGGCAGAGAGGCCTCTGCCTAGTCAAAACCAGTTCTGGTCAGTCCTGGAGCACTTTGTTTTTCTGACTCCTTCTTTCCTTTCAGAATGTGGGGCAGGGTGCTCAGCCGCCCGGCAGGAGGTGGAGCCAGCATTGTGGAAGGCAGGCACAGCCCTATTCAGACCCAGGTGCAACTCCTCCCTCCACTCTGGATGCAGATCTTTCTATTCAGCCCTGTGCTGACTCACCCTGTCTCCTGTAGCCACCCCCAGCCCCTGTCACTCAATCTCCAGACAAGGAATACACAACCTAGCAGAGGCAGGCTTGGAAGTTTAGGCAAGAAAATACCCACTTTCTAAAAGTGGTATTTTTCAAACACAGAATGTTAAAACCAACTTCACTAAAAGATGTATTTTATCATTCTGAGTTCAGGCATACTAAATTCGTTTTTCTACCATGTTCCCTGGGTCAGTTCTGACTATAAGGTGTAATAGTCAGTCTGCCCATTCTGGCCTATGGGGAGCAGGTAGCCTTGCAATAGTGAAAACGAAAATGGCTGTAATTCACTATTAGGACATGCCACACACACCAGGGCATGTCCTACCTTATACTTACAATGCACCCTGCCCTAGGGCCTACTTTAGGGGTGACCAACATGCAGTAAAGGGAAGGTTTAGGGACTGGTAAGTGGGTGTACTCACCAAGTCGACATAGCAGCCCTAGGCTGCACACAGGCTCTGCAATGGCAGGCCTGAGGCACATTTTACAAGCCACTTCTGTGGGTGGCACAACCAGTGCTGCAAGCCCACCAGCGGTATTGGATTTACAAGCCCTGGGCACACTCAGTGCACTGTACTAGGGACTGACAAGTAAACCAATCATCCAATCATGGAGTCACTAATCCATAACACAATTTACAATGGGAGAGCGTATGCACTTTAGCACTGATCAGCAGTGGTAAAGTGCCCAGAGTCATAAAACAGCCAACAACAGGTCAGAAAAAATATAGGAGGAAGGCAAAAGTTTAGGGATGACCCTGCAAAAGGGCCAAGTCCAACACAACCCCTTCCAGCCAAAAACGCAGGGGAGACCAATCACTACCCTGATGGGCTTCCTGCTTTGGGCGATAGAACCTGGACCCTGGCCCACAACAGCAGGGGCATACTCCAGTTCTACGCCAATCTGAACCTATTGGAATCACTCTGTCCATACTCTCAGGGTCCACTAAGCTAGTCCATGGGGAACCCTTCTCCTCACCTGTGGACACCATCTGTGCAGCACCTAACCTTAACTTGCTCACAGGTGTGTCCCAACAGACAGAAAGCAAGCCACAGTGGCCACTGACAGTGGTCAGGGATGAGACCCAGGCCTTATGCCTCTCAGGGCTCTCAAACCTCTGTGGCGTCAGAGAGCGGGGGCAGTAGCCCCAGGTGCTTGGCACCCTTTGTCCATTCTCCCTCCTGTCAGGTCAGGTATGACATCCTGACACTGATCTACCAGCCCCGGGCCTGTACCTGGCGGCTGGACTGGAGACTGGGGTGGGCTTTCCCACACCCGGTCCTCCTCCTTGGGGCTCTGTACCCTCCCACATGGAGCGGTACCCCCTTCCAGAATTGTCAGGGCACCTGTGGCAGGTGTCCTGCACACTCGCCCACCAGTTCAGGGGTTCTATCCTGCAACTGGGCGTCCAGGTCAGGGGGACACCCTGAACCTGGTCCTCCAATCTAGGGTCTAAACCCTCCAGTTGAACCGGGGTCAGAGGCGAGGACTCCCTCCTCTGCACCCCCTTCCAGAGTACTGCCCCTCCCATCAGGAGCGGTACCCCTACCAAAATTGTCAGGGCACCTGTGGCAGGTGTCCTGCACACTCGCCCACCAGTTCAGGGGTTCTATCCTGCAACTGGGATCCCAGCATAGGGTCTGTACCCTTATACTGGGCAGAGGCCAGGGGTGAGGCTGTCCTCTCCCCGCCCCCTTACTGGGGTCCTGCACCCTCCCACCTGGAGCGGTGCCCCCAGAAGACAAACTGGTAGGGGCACTGTTAGCAGCTGCCCCTTCCTCCAGGTCAGGGGGACACCCTGAACCTGGCCCTCCAACCCAGGGTCTGTACCCTTAGGCTGGACCTGTGCCTGGCAACCCAGGACTTCCGGGAGGGTACACCAACCCCCCAAGGAAAACACACTCCTCTAGAGTTGTGTAAGAATCTGCCTGGTGCACCAGGACTTCCTGGGGAGCACGCATGCCCCCCAGAGGGTAACACATCTCTCATGTGTTGTGTGACAGTCCGCCTGGCGCAGATCTCCCAACCCCTGTCCGTCTGACAGTGTGTGAAGATCCCCCAGGACAGAAGTGGTGTCACCATGGTCATTCACTGGTGACTCAGCCCTTCTGGCTGGTCCCTGACCCACTGGTTCTTCCACTGGGGACTCTCTCCCCCTCTCACCCCTCACTCTGGACTTCTGCACCCTCCCAAGTGGAGCGGCACTGCCAGATACCAGAAACACTGGAGCTCCATTTACAGACGCTCCAGGTTCTCTAGACACTAGGAGATCCTCCTCAACAGGCGGCCCATCAGGACAGCCTAGGCTCCCTACCTGGTGTTCCCTTAAAGAACCATCCAGGCTCTGAGACTGGGTTTCGGGCACCTTGGGACACGCAGCCCCACACTCACTCCTTCTCCACTGAGACAGGACGTGAGTCCCCACACCCCTCCCATTACCACGGGACCTAGCTGGGCTACACTGAACCTCTCCCACCACTCTGGGTTGGAAGACACCTGAGCCATTCCTCTTAGGGTCACTCCCCAATGCCTCTTCAGACCCTCTGGAATCCACCAAAAGGTCTGCCTCCATTGTGAGCTCCCTGGGGTCAGAGAACTCACACTCCAACAGGTGTTGGCATAGCTCTGGAAAACAGGGACTTACAATATGCTCTCCCACAATTGGATCACATAACCCCTCACAGGTGTTAACCAAACTATCCTTCACCTCACCATCCAGTGCCTCACACACATACCCCACACCACTCTCCTGAGACTGGCAAGACAGTATCTGACTGTCTCGGTCACTCAACCCACACTCTTCTGGGCGGTCTTCACACTCACACACCAGGACTTTAACCATGGGGGAACCCCTCTCCCTGTACCTCTCATCTAGAGTCAGTAGAGTGTCCCTCCCACCACTAGGACCATGAATCCCTGTGTCAGTTTCCCTATTCCTCTCAGTGACACTGCGCACTACTGGAGCTACCTCATGTCCTTGAACCTCCTGGTGTATGTTAACCCCCTCCAAGTCAGGCGCCACATCTCTGGGTGTGTGCACTACTCTCTCAGCACTGAATAACTTAATTTTGCTGCCACCATCTGAGCTGGACTCCACCTCCAACTCAGCAAAGCTCACTTCCTGAGCTGCCCAAATTTCTTCTTCTTGGGGTAAGGCCCTCTGAGCCTCATCAATCTCTCTCAGCTCTTCATCAATCTCTTTCAGCTTCTGCTCATGAGCCAGAAGCCAGCTATTTTTTTCTGTTTCTCCCTCACTTTTAGAGAATTCCTCCTCCTCAGACTCAACTGGTAGTGTTGCCTTCCAGCGGGGTAACTCATACTGAAATAGGGATGCCTCTAGATCCTCCCTGGACCTTCTCTTCACAGGCAGCCCTCTTTCCTTGCAAAACACACGTAGCTCCTTCATTGTGTAGATAAACATGTGCCAGAAGTTGAGTTCCATTTTGCAACAACTAACCAGAGTCATGGCATCAAAAATACCTCCAGGAGGACACCATAAAACAGAAAAACAGTATGTGGTAGCGTTTGGTCTGCACTCACTAGTAGTGTTCACCAATCACTGTACATGAGTCACAAATGCAAGTCCAGAATCCTCACCGCTGACCACCAATGTTAGAATTGGGGGTCTCTAGTTGGCACAGGTAGGTACTTGTGACAAATAGGGACCCTCGCCTCCAGTCAGGGTAAAGGGGTACACTCCTAAAATAACCCCTGCTCACCCCCTTGGTAGCTTGGCACGAGCAGACAGGCTTATCTCAGAGGCAGTGTGTAAAGCATTTGTGAACACATACAGTAATCTAGTGACACACTACAGATGGACACCACACAAGGTTTATATCAAAAATAAGTATTCTTTATATAGTTTTAACACAAGACCATAAACGACAAAAATCCACAATACTGTACTTAAAATGGTAGTTTTAGCTTAGTTCAGTTCAGTTCTTAAGATGCGACACTTTAAGTCAATGTACCTTTACGATGCGGGACGCTTCCACAACAAGCAATGTTGCAGCGATGGAAATGCGACAAAGTTCTGGTGCAAAGAAATAAAGACGTCAAGTTCTTCCTGATGCGGCACGCTTCTCCGAGGTTGCAGAAGTCTCGACTCGATGCGTCAGCTACAGCGGCGACACCCTTGTTCCGTGATGCGACGGCAGCGGCTTTGGCGGCGACCCTCTTCTCCGACGTTGCGAGACGCTTCCGCTCGATGCGACAACTGCAGCGGCGACACCCTTGTTTCGTGATGCGACGGCAGCAGCTCCGACGGCGGCACGCTTCTCAGTGGATGCGAGGCGCTTCTCTTGATGCGGTGCAATGCGACAGCTACAGCGGCGACACCCTCCTTCGGAGTTGCGACGGCAGCGGCTGCGACGGCGACACGCTTCTTCCTCGATGCGAGACTCTTCTCTTGATGCGGTACAATGCGACAGCTACAGCGGCGACACCCTCCTTCGGAGTTGCGACGGCAGCAGCAGCGACGGCGACGCGCTTCCTCTTCGTTGCGGGACGCTTCTCTCGATGCGGTGCAATACGACAGCTACAGCGGCGACACCCTCCTTCGGAGTTGCGACGGCAGCAGCAGCGACGGCGACACGCTTCTTCCTCTTGAGTCGCGCTTCCAGCTCCTTGCGACACGCAGTCCCTTCAGAAGGCCCAAAACAGCAGCAGGCACTTCCAAAGGATTCTTGGGGAGCTGGTGGTTGAAGTCTGTTGTCCCTGAGACTTCAGCAGGAGGCAAGCTCTTTTCTCAAGCCCTTGGAGATACTTTACAAGTTGAATAAAAGTGCACACAAAGTCCTTTCTCCTTCCTTTGGCAGTCAGGCAAACACTGCAGGCAGATCCCTCTAGCTTAGGGATAATCTTCTCCTCAGTTCCTTCTTGGTTCCGCTCCTCAGCAAAGGTTTCTTCTTGTTTCCCAAAGTGATCTAATTTCCTAGGGGTCTGGGTCCCCTTTTTATACACAGTTTTCCTTTGTTCCCTGAAGGCAGAGAGGCCTCTGCCTAGTCAAAACCAGTTCTGGTCAGTCCTGGAGCACTTTGTTTTTCTGACTCCTTCTTTCCTTTCAGAATGTGGGGCAGGGTGCTCAGCCGCCCGGCAGGAGGTGGAGCCAGCATTGTGGAAGGCAGGCACAGCCCTATTCAGACCCAGGTGCAACTCCTCCCTCCACTCTGGATGCAGATCTTTCTATTCAGCCCTGTGCTGACTCACCCTGTCTCCTGTAGCCACCCCCAGCCCCTGTCACTCAATCTCCAGACAAGGAATACACAACCTAGCAGAGGCAGGCTTGGAAGTTTAGGCAAGAAAATACCCACTTTCTAAAAGTGGTATTTTCAAACACAGAATGTTAAAACCAACTTCACTAAAAGATGTATTTTATCATTCTGAGTTCAGGCATACTAAATTCGTTTTTCTACCATGTTCCCTAGGTCAGTTCTGACTATAAGGTGTAATAGTCAGTCTGCCCATTCTGGCCTATGGGGAGCAGGTAGCCTTGCAATAGTGAAAAACGAAAATGGCTGTAATTCACTATTAGGACATGCCACACACACCAGGGCATGTCCTACCTTATACTTACAATGCACCCTGCCCTAGGGCCTACTTTAGGGGTGACCAACATGCAGTAAAGGGAAGGTTTAGGGACTGGTAAGTGGGTGTACTCACCAAGTCGACATAGCAGCCCTAGGCTGCACACAGGCTCTGCAATGGCAGGCCTGAGGCACATTTTACAAGCCACTTCTGTGGGTGGCACAACCAGTGCTGCAAGCCCACCAGCGGTATTGGATTTACAAGCCCTGGGCACACTCAGTGCACTGTACTAGGGACTGACAAGTAAACCAATCATCCAATCATGGAGTCACTAATCCATAACACAATTTACAATGGGGAGAGCGTATGCACTTTAGCACTGATCAGCAGTGGTAAAGTGCCCAGAGTCATAAAACAGCCAACAACAGGTCAGAAAAAATATAGGAGGAAGGCAAAAAGTTTAGGGATGACCCTGCAAAAAGGGCCAAGTCCAACAGTCCAACACAAATTTAGGATGAATTCCAAGCACAAACCAAATACATATATTGGTTTAACTGATTACTGGAAAGTTTCTTTCAATTAAATCAGTATTGTCCAAAGCCAACGCACAGCCCAAAGCGAATTCAACAATTTTCAAATCTTTGTCTTTATTAATTCTTTTAAAATATTCCCAGTACACGATCTAGCCGACACGTGTTTCGTCTGCACTCAGACTTTTTCAAGGCAGTATGGGAATGAAGCAACAGTAGGTTCGAGTAATGGTGAAACACACGGGCGCATCAATTTGCATACGAAGTATCCTAGAATTGTCATGTGGATTGCCCGATGATCTCTAAAACACTGAAACCACTGAATATGTAAATCAAGTAGTCAGTCCTTAACGGTTAAATGCTCAGGGTGAAAGATTGAGGGTACAAATCCAAGATACGATAGTACCCTGAAGACACAATAGTCCACGGCAACTGACGGCACAGCAGTCCGCTCGCAAAAGGTAAACCGATGGAAGTGTCAGACACAGGTCCATCACGCATCCGAATCCGCAGAAGAGGCAGCGGACCGCAGGCAGGACACAGTCTAGCCAGACCGGTTTAAAAGACAGGATCCGATGCTTACTCAGCTCTTGAAGCTGAGGCGTACCCAGGTAGAATACCATATGTTCACAACAACATCATTCCAGCAATGTTCTCTCCATGTCTTGAGGGATTGAGACGTCCATTGCAAATCAATAGGATTAAAATCAGGATGCCGCCACTGATAGCAGGACCAAAGAAAGCCCTCCAAAAACGCTTTCAAGTACGGAGTGTATGAAGTCTGGAAATACTCCGAAGATGGTCTGAAATGTAGTTAATAGACCTGATCCAATACGCCTAAATAAGTGTACGATCCCTTTCATATCAGACATGTTAAAGATACGATGAACCATTTCTCCAAAATGGAATGCGAAGTTTGTACGGACCAGGGCATCTATCTCTGCCAAAGACCTTGCAGCCTGGAAATTGAAAGTCTCTCAGGCTGAAGTTAAAGCCACATTTTGTTGAAACAACATGGCTTTCAGTCTGCTCAGAGAATCAAACATTATACTGGGAACAATCAATGAAGGTTACAGTGGTGCCTCCCTAACTATGCGAGCTGGGGGAAACAATACTTGCTTATAACAAACAACCCTGAAGTTTACTGTTACTAGATATGTGATGCCTGGCACCATCCCGCAACAGCCTTGATAAATCAGCATTAAATAACTCCCATTGTAGAGAAACTCAAAAACCTGATGAATCACGGCAGCTGGGGAGCCTTTCAAGTAGCAAGAAAAGTTCGCTATTGAAGCATTACACGCTCCGTGAAGCGAGACCTCCTTGCACACAAAACACCCACTTAAAGCCTTCTCACAGTCTGTACCACTTAAGAAATCTTCAGTGTCCTTATTTATACACCTATATCTGTACTGCAACTCCCATGTTTCCTCTATGTACCCTTCACCCAACGCTTCATACCTGCCTACCTTGTGGTATCTAAGGCAGTATTGGAACTGGAATGTCGTGATTTCAGCGTGATATAGCCATGAATTAACCATTCCGTAGATGGTGACTCTGCTACTGCAAAAGGTAACTTCTCTAATTTTTCAATGAGCAGCATGGTGTACTTTGCATCTCTGCGTGCCATGGTCTTTTGTCTGTCGGTAAGTTCATAAGCCTAAAACAAATTTGTGACGCAATGATTGTAGCGTTCAGCTTAAAAGCATAATGGAGCGCAATTGAGATTGTCCATGTTGTAGAATAGACAAATCTTGTTCCATTATGTCAATTGCTGCAGACTCAATGTTACCCAGTGAATAAATATGTGAAGATAGTGTGGTCATTCCATTGTCTACCACAGCTAATGCCTTTTCTAGTTTAATTCTATCAATCTCACGTAATCTCTTAGCACCTTCCTGTTGGGAGACGTTCCACAGTTCATTTTTTACGTGGTTTCTTGGGACCTAGCAAGAAATCCCTAAGATCCATGTTATCAGACAGAAGGGACAAGTGTTCTTTCGCCTGTAATAGTGTTGAGGTTTTTAGCCATTATAGGCATAACTTCCCAACACTATAAGAAGTCACTACCCGTGGGTCATCTGCTTGTACATGGTGTGGGTCAGGCCTATGGATACTAAACCCTCTGGTAGTACCCTTGAATCTTGATTGACACCTATTTGTGTTGATAGGCCAAACCAACCAACCCTTCCAATTGGGAGATGATGAATTGTATGTACCATTCTGTAGCATTGCACCCAGTAACTCCTCACTTATCAGTGTATCATTCGATATACCTTCAATAGGTGTGGGCAAGGGGATGCGTGGTATTTTCAGGTCTTTAACTTTTGCAAACCTGTAGCAGGTAGTCTGTTGCACTGTTCTGTTCAGAGAGATTATCTGTAATGGTATGAGGCAAGCTCTAAATAAAGCCTCAGTTCCCTTAACCTGCCATTCTTTTGTTCCCCAGATGGATTTTGTGTCTATCATGTCCCTCCAATAGTCGAAACCTTGTATAGACAGTTGGGAGATAAAAGGTGCTGAATATATAAGCTTGGTGTTTGTCAACATCATTTTCTTCGCAGTTGCATTTGTCTGTGCAAGCTTATAATAGTATGACGTTGGGTCCGATGTATTGAACTCTGAAAAGTATGCAAATTTCTGTGCGAATGTGGCAGAACTACCTTTTGGCGGTGTCGGGCAATGTTCCCATTGATGGTAAGTGTTAACAGTGCATTGGAAACTAGCTTTGTGCAAAAGGTGATGACCATAATGCTGGTAACAATACATGGAATCAACATCAGGTGTATCTTCATACAATTCCCTGTAAGAAAATGCAGCAGATTGTTTTAAATCTGAGAGCATAGTATTTACAGTTTCAATGTCCCAATCATCAGAGAGTGTACTCGGGGTAATGAAATCATTCAATGAAATTTTAAATACATGTGGAATTTTCAAATGTTCAGTAGGACCAAATACATCATATGAAACCCTATCTCAAACTATACCATCCGGTACTGGAACTGCTGCAATGTTTACTAGGGACAGGTCTCTCTGTTCACGGTGTGATGACATATGAGGTTTTAAGACCAAGTTCACAGATTGTACTGCAGAGAATTGTGGGAGATAATGTCCATTCAGTAGTAGGAAAAAGACAGTTACTATACCAATCCAAATTAGCAGGAACAGGATTCCCAATGCAAACCAAAGAAGCAACCAAAGGGACACAAAGTAAGAATTTTTCAGCCAGAAATAAAATTGTCGAAATCTTTCTTTTTTGGAAATGTGTGGCATTTGCTCAGGTTCACTTGGATCTGAAGAAAAGTCATCAAGTTGATGAAGTAGCCAGACTCAGTTCGATCTATCTTTGGTAGCTCTGAAGAGTTTGTAAAACTGGCAGGTGTTTCTTGTGAAGGTACATTAATGTAGATTTCATTATTGGGCCGAATTACAATTTGCGTTTAAGTTGTATTGGGATGTTGTTCAATTTCAACTGGTGTAATTCGTACTCCGTTGTTTGATACTCCTGCATTTTGTGCAGAGGAGTCTTGAAATGTTATTAGTCTTTCCATCTGAACTTCCTGTATGGTAGCAAGATGACATCTGCGGCTTCTCAGGATTCCAAGCTGCCTACTGTTGAGAATCGGCCACATAGTGTGGTTTGATCAGCTCAATGGAGACAAATATTCTTTCTTTTTTGCCGGCAAGAGGTGGAAGAGTCTTGTCCCTATGACTGCTAGGACAGGTACGGGTGCTCTGTAGGATTGCCCAAACTCCTTCCTGTCTACGATATTTTCTCTGTCCAGGTCCCAATCTTAAGGACCCAGGCAGGCCTCTCCGGAACCGGTTTCACTTCTGCAGTGGTGGTGCGCTTTACTTGGACGTTGCTTTGGAATTGCCAGAATTCATTGAGTTCCTGTAAAACAGCCAAACGATCATTCAATTCAAATGGTTTTACATTTGCCACTGTGCTGGCACAATCGAGGTCAGGTACCCACTTTATTGTCCCAAACAGGATCTCATAGGGGGTACGTCCTCTCAAGGATTTTCTTTGCATGTTGTTAGGTGCCCTCTGGACCCCATTTATGTGACTGACCCAACTACCACCCGCACCTAATACCCTTGTTGTTAAGGATTGCTTTAGGTCACGGTTTTTCCTCTCTACCACCGAATTTCCCTCGGGATGGTAGGGGGAGCAGTACTGCAAGGCCACACCCAAACTTCCCATGGCTTCCTTGTAAGCCCGTGAGCTAAACGCAGGGCCACGGTCAGAGTGTAACGTGCTAATTGCGTATGTCCCGATGAAAACTTGCAAATATTTTATATCAGTTCGGGCATTAGCTGAGGCCAAAACCATAGAAATCTAGAGCATGACTCCACTGCCACCAAGATGTACTTGTAGGCCCATCTGAATTAAGGGGGCTGCAGTGGTCAAAATAGACACATGCAAGAGGTCTGTCTGAAATTAGTAATGGTGTTTGCGGTGGCCGGACTACGGTGGAACCTTTCGTCTGCTAGCAGATGTCGTACTTTAGGACATAACCCTTGGTTTGTTTAGACAAACCTGGCCACCAATATCGCCGCTTCAGTAATGAAATTATAGCAGTGACTCCTGCGTGTGCTGAGCCCAGACCCTCATGTGCAGCTAGAATCAAACCTAATCTGCGATCCATGTTTGGTACAACTCTATCCCCCACTCCTGGAATTTGAGCATACAGTGTATTTTTTGCATCTATTTATAGGTGTACTTGAGTGGAAAGCCCTTCGGCATAGCCGAGCCATTTCTCTCAGCATGGACAGCTATCAGTATGTCTCCGTCTATCCTCGTGCTAGAATGAGTGATTGCAGCAACTGCAGCAGTTCGCACTGTCACCTTGGCGTCTTCATCAGCCAGTGAATTCCCTTCAACCTGTATGCCAACATGCTGATGACGTAAGCCCATGGCAGGCATTCCTTCAGCTTTGCCACTTGTTCCCATAACAATTTATGCTTAATTGTGCAACCTTTGGAATCTCTCAACCCATTCTGGCCCGAGTAATGAAGATATTCATTATAAGATTTTACACAATAAAACGAATAGCACACTATAAGTATGGGGAATTCCCGATCTGTATATTGTAGGGAGAGTATCAGGGCTTCAGTTCTGCCAGCTGCGCAGTGCAATCTCCTAGAGATTGTGTAGTTGTATTGCTGGGATGGAATTTACCGTCCCGCTATACTCCCTTCACTATAGCACATGCTGCGCTATACTGTTGTTTACTTCCAATGGCAGCTTGAGCAGAACCATCAGTGTAAATGATGTATTCATATTTTTCTCGAGGCACGATTTCATTCGGGAGAGGGTATTCTTGTTCGCATTGCAGGAATGCTTGTGTTTTCAGTGTAGGATCATATTTGTAATCTACATCTGTTGCAGTGAGAGAATAGCCCCTTGTATCCATCTTGTGTGCAGTGCTTTCACATTTGGAGTGCTCGCTTTGGTCACAGCTTCTAAAGTTGGTATTGGGGTTACAACGATTATGCGTTTCCCCTGTGCTAGTGCTCTTTCTCTTACTACAGCAGTCTGTACTGCTGTCAGTATTTTTTCTGTTGCTGCAAATCGCATTTCAGCATTTGTGTATAAATGTGATTTGTAGGCAATTGGGACTGTCTCACCTTCATTGAAAGTGATGTATGTATATCCTGATAAACCCGGGACCACCCGGATCACCAAGTTGCTAGAATTCACACGTGTGTGAAAATATTTTGATGCTATCATGTCAGCCTGAATGGAATGGAGAGTAAGGGAAAGGTAACCTTTGTATATGTTTGGCATGGATGTCTGTGTGCTTGCGTGGGTGTGATGGCTATTTCTGATGAATGCACTGTCATTTTGATTATGTCGCCAAAAGCCCACTCGTATTGCTGCATCTTGGTAACATCACTCACCATAGTCCTTTGCACGAACAGAGGCACTGCGAGTTTGATTTGAGTTAAGATTACTATCTATACCACACCCCTTGTCACTGACTAAGTTTATATGAGTACAAGTACTAGAGGCACCATCACCTTCGTGCTTGCTGGTAATCTCACCCACCTTAAACACCACTCGCCTAAATCATAATAATGATTGTCTACAAACAATGTCTAAACTAGACCTTGGTATCCTTGTTGATTTTTATCTCTCCCTCCCCCTTTCCCTTAGGTCTTTCTCCTCGGGATCCTTTGACCCGGGGTCCTTAACTGCATCTGCTTACCATCTGATAATTACTGAACCAGTATTGCGGTAGTGTCAGAGTACCTTTACATTATTCCTTGGTCCTGATGAAGTGCCACCAGACCCGTTAGGGGCTAACTAGGCACGAAACATGTCGAACTAATGCACCACACTAGCCCTATAGGATCATTATATCCAATTAGGGCCCACCTTTTAAGTTAGGCTAGTGCCCCTTGAGAATAAAAACAATAGTTAAGGTTGCCCTAGACCTTTTTTATCCTTCACACTCACTGCACTACTTAGCCCACACACCCGCACTCACCCTACGGCTTCATCATCAAAAGATGATCTCCACCAAAGAGCCCCTTCGCGGGTGCCCATCGGGCATTGCAGCGCCGGCCCGATGAGGAGCAGGCCCAATGATGAAGCATGACATCCTTCGGGGTGTGTGAGGGCACTTTTTAGAAAAGACCTTCTTTCCCTTCCCTTAGGAACTGCACACCCTATTGATTCGCACTATTACCTTGGAGCATGTGTGCAGGACCTGCTTAAATATAGCTTCTGGTTCCTCTTGTTTAAGATTTATGTGCTAATTTTCAAGCCAGCTACTTTCTTCTTTTTGAATTGAGGTTTTGCTTTTGGTGTTTCTTCCTGCTCGATAATGTAATCTGAATTGTGATGTGTTTCCATTTTTGTCTTTGGTCGATCTTTAGTCTTTTGTTCTGATCGCCCGTCCTTCTCTGAGATTTTTGATGAAACCTGAAAGGAACGAAAGGAACGTGTATCAGAGTCCTGATACCTGTCAGGTTTCCTAATGTTATCACGATTCCTAAGGTTATACCTCTTTTCAGAGGACTCCCGTTGGGGAGACCAACCCCTTGATCGTGAATTCTTTTCTGTATTGTTATTTTTAGATTGTTTGTTATCCCATTTAGTTTTAGAAGAAGAGGGTGCTTGCTTCGAGTTGTCCTTGTCGGGACTACCTGCCATTTTTGGTTTCCTGGTTTGGCTCCCAAACTATCTTTACCTAATGCAACATAGGTTTCTTCAATAAATGTTGGTAACTCTTGCTCCTTATTTATAGGAGCTATTTCCCTTAGGCAGTGGTGTATGGCCACTTCTGCTGCCTCCCCTCTTATGTTGCTCAGCATTATTGCAGAGACTTGGGCAAAATTACCCATCAGTTTTATCCCCAAGTACAGGGCAGGTCCTGCCCCGTACTTATTCTGTATCTGTTTCAATACTTCTGGAAAGACTGCTATGGAAAGGGTACCGTGTATTCTGATGTAAACGGCAGCAAAGATTGCTCCCCATGTGGTACAATCCTCAATCGAGGGAACCATCACCATTGGTAAGCAAATTGTTGGCAGTCTATGTTTTTCCTACGGACTCGTATGGGGAAATACTGCTTCCAGCTGTGCACTTTTTTGTGCTATCCAGAACGGAATTTGCTCCCATTTGGAGGGGACTGTCCCCATTACTGATTTTAGTGTTTGTGGGCTAATTGTAGGTGTGGTCTGATGTGGACCAACTGGAGCATTTCTCGCAGGTTGGACTGTTAATGTTCGCATGACAGACTGAACAATCTGTCTGTATAGCCGGACTATGTCTTTGAATATTGTACAGACTTCATCCACTGGTAGTGTATCTATCTCAGGATGTGAGGTGTATGTCGCTAATACCGGCCAGGTTGCTCCTTCTATGCTGATACGACCGAGTCTTACGACGGATGTTGTGTGTGGAAGGGCGCCTTTAAACCAGTTTCTGTGTTGCTGGTAAGTTAACGGGACTTCAGAGTCTTCACATATAATGTATTCTTATAGTGGTTCAACTACAATGTATGTGTGAAACAATTTAGTCTGTGGATCTGCAGGTGGGAAGTGAACCCAAGAAGAGAATGCCTCTGATCCGAACACCTCGTGTGCCTTAATCACGAACGTAACACAGCCACCTATAGCTGATACGTCGTGTTCTAACAATTTTATAGTTACTGCATGTCTGCAGTTTTCTGTAGTGTTGAGAGCGTTTGCAAATTTGTCTTACCCCGAACCCGAACCACTACTTGCATTGTCAGACATTCTGAAAAGGAAAAGAATAAAAGCATTTGTAATTAGGTGTTTTGCACAACGTGGGGACATTTTATCCTCACAAGCTTGTTTAAACCTTCAGCCAATACACAGGGCATATCTGCCCAGCTGAGGCGGATCTCCAGTCCCACTTCAGATGTCTCTGAAAAGTGTGAGTAGGGCTTTCTGAAAAAGCATGAGTGAACTACTCAGATTTAAACTGTTAATATAAGATCCAAGCCCCACGTTGGGTGCCATGTCGTGTAGTTCCTAGGAATCTCCAGGACCTGTGCGTTCTGGATGACCTAAACTGAGGGCTTGGTGTCCAAATCGCTTCTGGACACCGGAGGCCGTTAGACCAGCTAGCTCTACAGTGCCACTACCACCCCCCTGTACCTTACAGCGGTGTAGGTAGTTTCTGGCAACCACTGAACATGACAACCCTGATTCCTCAGGGATCGTGGAAAACAGTACATTACTTTTCGCTCAGTCACTCGTGCATGCTTATTCTCAGAAAATACACAGGATGGTGGTTAGGACGTTTCAATAAGTATTTATTGGTCCAGCATCAGCCTTGTGTAAAACATATTTGCTGCGACAATCAGGAGACAGAAGCATACGAAAGAAATCGCAAGTGCTAATATAGTAAAAAGTAGATACATTTCTACCATAGTGCTAAGAAGATGAACATATACAGTTCAGATAAAACAGTAGCATGTGCATACTCCAATAATGCGCACCATACATAATCTGCCTAAATGTACCTAGCCTATATTTGTAGGTGTAGCATGTACATGTGTATAGATATATATGTATATAGCCAAGAATCCCCTAGAGAAGAACCAACCCCCTCACCTGATGGTATAGAATGAAGGACCCCGTCTCTGCTCCGAGGATGACACCACGCAAGGGATGTCAGACCGATGCGTGTCAAAGATTAAGCATGCAGGACCCCATGTCTGCCTGAAAGGAATTCTCCTGTAATTTGCACAGGGTAGTTAGGGTCTTATATACTAGAGTGGTCACTCCAGGGTTTCTTCTAGAATCGATATGTTTTGAAAACAATCATAAATGTTTTAGAAACAATCCTAAATGTTTTCTAAAACAATGCGATCATGCTCAGCGAGCTGTTGGCCAAGGATGAAAAAAGTGGTGACCCTTATACAGAATAATTATGCATTGCTTGAGGGCATGTTTATGTACATCAGGTACAAGGATTATGATAGAATACTAAGAGCCTGGTGTCGAGGAGACAGAAGCAAAATACTAGGTAAAAGGTCACCTGTTTAGAACCATTATTGTCGTGTGGATGGGACAATGTATGTCTAGCCTAAAAGACATGACAGTGTCAGTCATGTTATTTGTACACATTACAATATGGCCGAAACAGGAGCAGCTTTGGTAGTCCTATGTTAATTTCATTCACCATGTTTAAAGGACACATGATTGGTGTTTGTGCATATGTGATCAAGGCTGCTGGGCAGCCGAAATGCGTAATGTGTGAATAAGCGGATTCCTGCATCTCACCCTGCCTGGTCCTAAGGGTGTGCGTTTTATACTACTTTGGAAGCAAAAGGAACAAATGATGGACGGAATGCTGAACAATGCAAACATTTATCCCCAGTCACAAAGATATGGGTTTAATCCATTGTTCTTTTGCTCACCACGCCACCCCAGTTTGGACCCAGCCATATGCAAATCAGTCTTGATCCTGTGCCTCATGGGAACAGTCCAGCCCGAACTGCCAAGCCAGGTCCTCCCTGGACCAGAGACAAGCATCCTGGGACCGGTTTCAGGGCATCACCCCACATCAGCCAGGCTAGCTTGAATCCAGTGGCGCAAATTATCTTTGCTATTTGTACTATTTCATAAACAACTCAGCCTAGATGATGTCACTGGCCTGGATTAGTAAAATAAGGACATGACAAGGGAAAAGGGTACTCAAAAGGTTACAAATTTCTTTTTAATGTTATAAAAAGAAAAAAGATAAAAACTATCCTATTGCTTTTTTAACAAAAAATGCTTATGATTGATTTCTCAAAAATGTGTTACATCAATACAAACAAACTAAAAAAGTCACAATTTGTTTCTTAATTTTTTGTATCCCTACATGTCAACTCCCATTAGAAAAAGGACTTCTGGAAGGCCATCCCCAAGAAGGTGCGGACCCTGGGGATCTACAAGTGGTACAGCATTCATTGCAGGCAGCAATGGGAGGATCTACGATGCTAGACCAAGAAGCCAAAAGAAGTCCAGCTCAGCCAGTCCTCCGACATGCCAAGCATGTGCGCCATACCCTGACCCCCTCCCAATAGTCCGCACCCTTGTGGTGGCCTATCCCCAGCTTGATGGGTAGTTGAGAGCCCAACAGCAGCAACAAGGGGATAAGTTCTTTTTGGAGTTTTTCATTTGAACTAGGTGGGCCCGATTCACAGAACTAACTTAAGACAAAATCCTAAACTTACTACCATTTTGGTATTCACAGAAGGCACTTACTCATTTTGGTATTCACAGAAGGCACTTACTCATTTCGGTATTCACAGAAGTTAGTAGTCCTAACTTTAGGACTCCTAAATGCCTTCTGTGAATACCGAAAGTCTTAAAGTTAGGATTTTTCTCAGTTTAGGAGTAGTAAAGTTAGGACTCCTAACTTTAGGACTCCTAAATGCCTTCTGTGAATACCGAAAGTCTTAAAGTTAGGATTTTCTCAGTTTAGGAGTAATAAAGTTAGGACTTCTAACTTTAGGACTCCTAAATGCCTTCTCTGAATACCGAAGAGTCTTAAAGTTAGGATTTTCTCAGTTTAGGAGTAGTAAAGAGAGTCCTAACTTTACTACTCCGAAACTGAGAAAAATCCTAACTTTAAGACTTTCGGTATTCAGAGAAGGCATTTAGGAGTCCTAAAGTTAGGAGTCCTAACTTTATTACTCCTAAACTGAGAAAAATCCTAACTTTAAGACTTTCGGTATTCACAGAGGGCATTTTGGAGTCCTAAAGTTAGGACTCCTAACTTCTGTGAATACCGAAATGAGTAAGTGCCTTCTGTGAATACCAAAATGAGTAAGTGCCTTCTGTGAATACCAAAATGGTAGTAAGTTTAGGATTTTGTCTTAAGTTAGTTCTGTGAATCGGGCCCAGAATTTTTTGTTACAGCAACACATTATGGCATCAACATTACAAGTATGCATGTATATTTGGGTCTGGTGTATGTTGTGAATGTTTGGATGTGTGAGGTTTGACTGGAGTTTGGTATTCTGGTGAGTGTGTGGTTTTGGTTGGTGTTGTTTTGTGTATAGGTTAGTATTCCACCTTCTTCCACCGCAAGATCGCCGACATCCACAACAGCTTCAACACCCAGACAGCCCCAACTAAGATCGATGCACCAGACCCGCCGCACACCATCGACCACGACCCCCTGCCAGCCTGGACCAGCGTGAACATCGAGGACACCATCAAGACCATGAGCACAATACACTCCGGCTCCCCGTCAGACCCTTTCCCGCACCACATCTTCAACAAAGCCAGCAGCTCCATCGCACCCCACCTGTACAACGTCATCAATCTCTCCTTCGAGACCGCGACCTTCCCAGAGAGCTGGAAACACGCAGAGATCAACGCCCTACTAAAAAACCCAAGGCGGACCCGAGAGACCTCAAGAACTTCCGGCCCATCTCCCTGCTTCCGTTCCCAGCCAAGGTCATCGAGAAGATCGTCAACAAACAGCTAACCCGATACCTCGAAGAAAACAGCATCCTGGACCCATCCCAATCGGGGTTCCGCAGCAACCACAGCACTGAGACTGCCCTCATCGCCGCCACCGACGACATCAGGATCCTGCTGGACAACGGTGAGACCGCAGCCCTCATCCTGCTGGACCTCTCCGCCGCCTTTGACACTGTCTGCCACCGCACTCTACGCGCACGCCTCCATGACGCAGGGATCCGAGACAAGGCCCTGGAATGGGCCACCTCCTTCCTCGCCGGCTGAACCGAGAGAGTCCGCCTCCCACCATTCCGATCCGAAGCCTCCGAGATCATCTGCGGCGTACCCCAGGGATCGTCCCTCAGCCCAACACTGTTCAACATCTACATGGCCCCGCTCGCACGCATCGCCAGACAGCACGACCTCAACATAATCTCCTACGCCGACGACACTCAACTGATCCTCTCCCTCACCAAGGACCCCCTCGCCGCCAAATCCAACCTCCATGAAGGAATGAAGGCCGTCGCCGATTGGATGAAGATCAGCCGACTAAAACTGAACACGGAGAAGACAGAGGTCCTCATCCTCTGCTCCAACCCCTCAGCCTGGGACGACTCCTGGTGGCCAATGACGCTGGGAGTAGCCCCGACACCCACTGACCACGCACGCAACCTGGGAGTCATCCTCGACTCAACGCTCTCCATGGCCAAGCAAGTCAACACAGTCTCATCCTCCTGCTTCAACACCCTCCGCATGCTTCCAAGATCTGCAGGTGGATCCCGACAGACACAAGAAGAACAGTCACCCAGGCCCTCGTCAGTAGCAGACTTGACTATGGGAACGCCCTCTACGCGGGAGCCCCGGCCAAGCTCATCAAGCGACTGCAACGCATACAAAACGCCTCCGCATGCCTGATCCTCGATGTACCACGCCACAGCCACATCACCCCCACCTGAGAAACCTGCACTGGCTCCCCGTCGACAGGAGAATCTCCTTCAAACTCCTCATCCACGCACACAAGGCACTCCACAAGACTGGCCCAGCCTACCTCAACAGATGACTCCTCTTCTACGTCCCCAACCGCCAACTCCGCTCCGCCGACCTCTCCCTCGCCACCGTCCCTCGCATTCGAAGAACTACCACCGGCGGCAGATCCTTCTCCCACCTCGCCGCCAAGACCTGGAACACCCTTCCACTAAGCCTACGACAGACCCAAGACCTGCTGACCTTCAGGAGGCTACTCAAGACCTGGTTGTTCGATCAGTAGCAGCACCCCACCCCCCCTTTTTTCCCTAGCGCCTTGAGACCCTCGCGGGTAAGTAGTGCGCTTTACAAATTCTGTGATTGATTGATTGATTGATTGGTGGTTTGGAAGAGTGTGCTGTTGAGGTGTTTGTTGAGTTTGTGGTGCTTGTGAGTGTGGTGGTGGTGGGTGTGGTGGTTGTTGTGTAAGATTTGGGTGTGGTGTTGGTTGCGGGTGTGGTGGGGTTTGTGGTGGTTGTGGGTGTGCTATTAGTTGTGGGTTTTGTGTTATTAGTGTGTGTATGTTGTCTATGTGTTTGTTGTGCTTGATTGTGTATTTGTGTTTTTGTGTGTCAATTGGAGTAAGTGCCTGCAAAGAAGTGAGTGTGCTTGGGCTTGTGGTGGGAGTTAGGATTTGGGTTGAGGAAGGCTGATCTGAGTTGGGCAAAAGGTTGGGCTGGTTAGGAGGCTTGGGTGAGTGAGAAGGCTATTTCTGCAAGTGATCTCTGCATGCCAGGCATTGAATTGTGAATGGCATCTGGAAAGGCAACCATTTGTTGCATTTGGCAGCTAAGGCCCTGGATGCCATTCACTTTCACAGTCTGGTCTACAGAGATGCTGTGTAAGAGGTCAATAGCCTTCTGACTCAGCACAGCCAGGGTGACAGGGGTTGAGGTGCCTGTGGCAAAGGAGACCCCAGCCAACTGGGGGGAGCAAGAGGAAGAGTAGAGATGGGTCTCTGGGTGATGGCCAAGGACGAGGCTGGTACAGTTCCTGTAGAGTCCACCACCACTAGGGACTGGTCACTTGTGGAGGCCTTCAAAGATGATTACAAGGTGAGGGCCTCCATTCCAGTCCCCTCACCCTCCATGCCACTGTGTCCATCGGTGCCAGATATTTCACCACCCAAAACACAGTGTCCAACTGCTTCCCCGTCTTCTTGGCCCAGGTCCCTTTTGCCTGCTCTTGAAGATGCTGTAAAGACATGTACAGTAGTATTATTGTATCTGTGTAAATATAACTGATCATGAATTTGTTTCTCAAAACAGTTTTCCAAATTTTCATATTTCACCTGCTTCAAGGATTTTAAACTTTGGTTTATATTTATCATTATCTGCTGCACATAGGGAACATCTTCAGAAACCATATGGTCACAGTTTTCTAATTTTCCATTATTGCTCATTCATTATTTTTGATCATTTCTCTTAACCATTTTCAATTCTCTCTAGGAATTGTTAACATCTCTGAATAGTTCTGATTTGTTGTTCTGAATAGTGAACTTATGTCACAAAAAGCACAAATCCCTTTGTACATTGTGTGTACAAGGCAACAAAAAACTGATTATTTTTAATTTAAAAAAATAAAATTATGAAACAATGTGTATCGATATTTACAGCAATGTTGTGCCAATATTTGAATAAAATAAAAGCCTGTTTCATTTGTCACCACTTAAAATAGTGGCTAGTTTGTTTAAATATACAAAATGCTGATATTATTAATTTGTTTCAATAAAAAGAGCATTATGTTGCGTGTTTCTGTGGTTAATTGCGATAGTTGCATGGTTTTGTTTACACTTTCATTGACGGACGTTTTGTAAAAGAAAATTATATAATGAGTAAATAATACAATTAAAATGTATTATTTACACATTTCTTTTCAACAAAATTAGACATGTAAAAAAGTTGACTTTTTTTATAAAATATTTACATAATTAATGTTATGTTGAATTATGTTAAACAATATTTAAAAAAAATGAAATGTGTGTTTTATTTTAAATATATGTTTTCAACAATTTACAACAATTTTTTAAATTTTAGAAGCAGACATATGAACCCAGGGAGGGTGAGGAGATGAAAGCCTCAAGTTCGGAGACCATTTACAGACCTTTCCACCATGGAAGAACGCAATATAATAAAAAAAATCCAATTAAATAGGCAAACGTTTAATGATTTATGTCATCAGCTGGAGCAAGATCTTCTGCTTCACAGTAGGAATCCCACATCAATAACACCAATAGTGAAATTAATGACAGTACTCCATTTTGTGGCCACAGGAGCATTCCAATACAATGTTGCAGTATCTGGTGGAATATCAAAACCAACTTTCAATGCTTTCTTTTTCAGTGTTGAGACTCATCAACAGCTTAATACAGTTTCCACGAAATGAGGATTCTGCCAATGTGAAGGGAGATTATTATGCTTTGCGTTGCCTATCACGTGGTTGGAGCAATTGATGATACACATATTGCCTTCATGCTACCACACGCAGAGAATAAGTCTACCGCAATCAAAATAACTTTTGCGCTTACCAGATTTGCACATCACCAGCATGTGTGTGTGTTTTCCAGGGTCAACCCATGATTCCTTTGTTGTGTGGAATTGCACCATACCCATTCAAATGTCACAACTCCTACCTGAGAGGATCTGGCTTGTTGGCAAGTACAATCTGTAAATATATTTTTGGGTTAATGTGAAGTGTAATGATCAAACATTAGTATGTATTTTTTTTTAATAATTAAAAAATAATTTAGTAATTGCACTAGACAAGGTAAAACGTTTTTTGAAAAATATATGTAAAATCAATGTTAGCCCTAAACTGTAATCATTTTACTTATTTATTTATGTAACATTTCTCCTGGTCTAGTACATACATTTTCTGTATTTTAGTAAATTTAAATTATCTGATTTTTGTGAGGTGCAATGCATATGCGTTTATTTATACACTTATGAAGTTTAAATAAACACACCTGTATTAACACTTATTGTTTTTAAATATTTATTATTGTTTCGATTCAGACATGATCACAATAATTGTATCGCAAACGTAATACAAAAAATAACATTTAAACAGCAATAGCAAAGTCCATCAAAAGCAAATAATATGCATAACACAACTTCCAAAAGCCTGAGATAATATCATCATATGCAGATCATATAGCAACAATTAGATTATGAACATAAGCCATTTTATGGCTAGAGGGTCTCTGACCGTAGCAATTGCTAGCTCACATCAAAATATTTGACAAATAATCGTCCACCACTCCACCGCCTTTGGGGGGAAGGGGATACCCAAGACCTGGCTATGTATAATCGGGCAGATACACCTCAACAACCACAGTGACCCCGACTCCACCGCCCTCCTAGACAACCTCGCTAACATCGGACTAAAACAGCTCATCACCACCCCTACCCACAAAGCAGGACACACCCTAGACCCCATCTTCGCAGGAGGGAACAAAGTCTGCCTCAGCCACACCTCGCAGCCCCTCTGGACAGACCACCGTTGCATACACTTCCCCTTCAGCACCACCACGACGCACCAGCCCATGCAGCGCCCACCACAACGGAACTGGGGCAAAGTCACAGAAGAACATCTCCACGCCACCCTCACCCGCGACCCCCCCTCCACCACGACCGATGCCAACTCCGCTGCCAAGGAGTTTCACCACTGGATCTCTAGCTGCGCACCCTTCCGAAAACCCGACAGACAGTGCCCCTGAAGGCCCCCTGGTACACCACAGACCTCCAAGATGCCAGACGCTCCTGCAGGTGCCTCAAAAAGTGATGGAGTAATAGCAAAGCCTCCGAAGACCAGACCACCTACAAGAACGCCATGACAGAATACCACCAACGCATAAGAGCCACCAAGAGGACCTTCATCCGGAACAAATCCTCACTAACTCCAGCAACCTGAAGGAACTCTTCAACATCATCTAGCAATTCACCAAACCACCCAGCGAAGCCACAGACGTCACACCCTCCCAGGACCTCTGCAACAAGCTCAGCACCTACTTCCACACAAAGATCAAGACCCTCTACGATAACTTCAGCGAGCAAACTCCAGAAAGCACCCTCCTCCAGCAAGGACGGCCAGCCCACCATCACCACCTGGACCCCAGTCACCACAGAAGAGACCACCATGACCATGAGAAGCATCCACTTGGGGGCCCCCACTAACCCCTGCCCACCGCACATATTCCACAGAGCTGCAGCCGCCATAGCACCAGAATTATGCCACACCATCAACACCTCCCTCGGATCTGGCATCTTTCCTGACGACTGGAAGCAGGCTGAGATCAAGCCCCTCCTCAAGAAACCCTCCGCCGACCCGACGGACCTGAAGAACTACCGCCCCATCTCGCTCCTCCCCTTCACAGCCAAGGTCACTGAGAAGATTGTCAACACCCAGCTTACCACCTTCGTTGAAGAGAACGACATCCTGGACTCCTCCCAGTCCGGATTTCGAAGAAACCACAGCACCGAGACCGCCCTACTGGCTGCACTCATCCTGCTGGACCTCTCTGCAGCGTTCAACACCATCTCCCACCACACCCTTGCAGCCAGACTCCACGACACCGGCATTAGGGGAACACCCCTCGACTGGGTCCGCTCCTTCCTCGCCGGTAGAACCCAAAGGATCAGACTCCCTCCCTCTCCGAGCCCACAGAGATCAACTGTGGAGTTCCCCAGGGATCATCGCTCAGCCCCACGCTCTCCAATATCTACATGGCCCCCCTCGCCGCCATCCTCAGACAGCACAGACTCACCATAGTATCCTAAGCAGACAACACACAGCTCATCCTTTCCCTCACAAAGAACTCCGAAGACTCCCGACTTAGCTTCCAGGAAGGTATGAAAGACATCGCAGCCTGGATGAGCAACTGCTGCCTAAAGCTCAACTAGGAGAAGACAGAGGTCCTCATCCCTGGACCCTCCCCCACCACTTGTAACAACTCCTGGTGGCCACCCGCCCTCGGAAACCCACCCACACCTACGGACCACGCCCGCAACCTCGGCATCAACCTCGACTCCTCCCTCACCATGACTCGCCAGGTCAACGCCGTCGCCTCCACCTGTTTCAACTCCCTCCGCATCCTCCGCAAGACCTTTAAGTGGACACCCCCCAAAGCCAGAAAGACCGTCACCCATGCACTCATAACCAGCAGACTTGACAACGGGAACGCCCTCTATGCTGGAATCAACAAATCCCTGCTACACAGACTCCAGACCATTCAGAACAGCGCTGCCAGACTCATTCCCGGGACCCCCCGATAGGAACACATGACCCAACACCTACGAGACCTTCACTGGCTCCCCATCGAGAAGAGAGTAACTTTCAAGCTACTCACCCACGCCTACAAATCACTCAACAACATCGGACCCAAACACCTCAATGACAGAGTCCGTTTCCACGTACCCAAAAGAAATCTCCTCTCAGCTGACCTCGCCCTGGCCGAAACCCTGTGCATCCAGAGAGCCAGAGCGGGTGGAAGAGCCTTCTCTTACATGCTGCCACGGCCTGGAATGAACTCCCGGTCAACATCAGACGCTCCCCCACCCTGGGCACCTTCAGGAAGAGCCTAAAGACCTGGCTTTTCAGGTAACCCCAGAGCCGCACCTACCCCCCCCTCAGCACCTTGAGACCCTCACGGGTGAGTGGCGTGCTTTAAAATCCCCTGATTGATTGATTGATACAATTATAATCAAAATCAGTAATCTGGAGCTAACATTGCAGTCCATTTTATACCCCATCATGATCTCCCTAGAGGACAGCTGTAAATCTCAACCAAAGAGGGGAATCACTAGTTGGGCCACACTGACCCAAAGTTCGTGAAGGGCAGGGAAACCAGCAAACATATGTACAATATCTATTGCATAGCAGACACACTTCAGACATCGGTTCTTGTCTGAACCCCAGCTCGTAGTCTATTCTGACATCCATTCAGGTGTATAATACAGCATACAGATAGTCTTAATCCATTGCAGCTTTAAGCTTACCAAGAGAGTAGACCGGTCGATAATCTCCAGTGTTCTGAATCTCTCCGGCTGAAATCTCAGAGGCAAGCATCCTGCTCCACTTAGCAGCAAGTAGTAAACTATCATCAGTGCTATGCGAGCAAAACCTCTGATATAGCACACTGAATGAAGCTTTTCCAGGTGCCCTATAAAAGTAAGACAGAATATCTGATTCTTCAAGATCTGCTGGTTCCTTGCCCCTGTGCAAAAAGTAGTCCTGCAGCTGAAAATATTTAAAGAAAAACCAATGAGGAAGATCGTGTGAAACCTGAAGAGAAGCAAATGAGTTGAATCTGTTAAGATCATATAATTGTCCTACAGTCGTCACCACTAACCTTGCCCATGCCTTGCTCATCAAATGTGAAATATTTTGGGAAATGCTGTGTTGCGCCACAATAGCATATCTGCGTGCAATGTAGTCAAAGAGTACCTAGAGCATATTTACCTCTAGATACGAATGATATCGTTATTAATTTTGAATCAAACCCATTTGTAGTAGTGAGGATCCGCATGTCTATGGAAAAAAAATACTGCCTATCCCAAGATGGACAGTTGGTATCCCAAGATGGACAGTTCTGGTTCCTGACCAGTAAGCAGACAGCATATTTGACCAGCGAATGCTGCACAAAAGTACAATTTAAAATCAGGTAGTGGAAACCCCCTCGTTTCAAGAAGTGTAAAGTCCATCTAGCCTATTTATAGTCCCATAGAAAACTGGCGATGACACCTTCTAGATGCCTAAAAAAGAGTCCGGAACTTGTGAGATAGGTCGTTCATTTTGATAATATTACAGAGCCGATTATGCTAATAGGAAGCCAGTGCCATGAATGCAGCTTGGCGATTACTGATTGAAGCAGGGATTCATAATTAATTTTTAAAAATCTCACTATTCACCTTGACTCCTGGTAAGTGGCCATTTTCACCCAGCCAGGTGTAGCTTGGTTCCAGTGGCACAGTGAGCACAGAACCCACATCTGAGAATATCTGTCACACTCAGGGCAGCACCTGCAACAACAGCAAGGTGATGAATGGAATGCTTGAATTAATTTCATCCTCTCACAATCTTTCGAGGATCACCCATCATGCCACCTGAATTTAGACTCTGCCATAAGTAAATCTGTCTTGACTTTGCTCAATAGGAACAGTCCTGATGGAACTGCCAGGCTAGGACCTCCCTGAACCAAAACACAAGCAACCAAAGTCCAGGTTCACCCTGGTTGGCACTCTTCAGTCAGGTGTAGCTTGGTTCTAGTGACACAGTGAGCACAGGATCCACATCTGTGCATATCTGCTGCACTTAGGGCGGCAACTGCAACAACATCATGGTGATGGGTGGAATGCTTGAATTAATTTCAGCCACTGGCGAGTGCTCAGGCCGCACTCCAGTCCATTGTTTTTTGCTCACAAAGCCACCTCAGTTTGCACCCAGCAACATGGAAATCAGATTTGACCCTGCTCCAATAGGAACAGTCCAGCTCGAACTGCCAGGTCTTTTTGACTCTTTCTGTTACTGCCAGCAGGTATGGCTCATGATCCTATAAGAGCTGAACAAACTCTTTAATGAGAACAGCTGTGGATTGTTTTGTAATGTATGTACGGTGAATCATTCAAAATACATCTGTTTACTTTTCATGTACCTGTTTACAACCATTTGTCTTGGATAACATTTGTGGGTATCCAAGCCATACATGCAGTAGCTGCACTTTAGTTCAGAAAGGATAACATTGGAACACCAACATCATGCCTTCTCAAACTTATGGAAAGTACTTCATTAGCCATACACATCAATGCAGACATCTAATATTAATACACTATGGCCATCATTTATTTAGGCATGTTAAGTAGCAAAATCCAGAACCAATGCCCACCATTTTATCTTCTCCCCTAAATGATCTGCTAGATTTTGGCAGAATGCACTAATTTTAGTCCTAGGAATCCAACAGAAGCAATGCACTTTTCCATCCCTCACCACCTCTACCAGTGGCCAAATACAGAGGGATGTGAGGGCCGGTGGTAGAAACTTAGAAAGGGAATGAGATAAGAGAGGAAACTGAGACACTGGACTCTCCTACTCTGACTTCACACCTCTCTTGATTGGGGATGTTTGTAGGATGTAGTGGATAGTTCCAAGACAAACAGATACCTTCAGTAACTTGCTGTAAAACATTCCATATCGAATCATAAGTTTTGGGGAAGAAAAAGGCCCATAGAGAGAGGAAGCAAGTTCATGGCAGTCTACGGAGGCAGTGCGACTGGTGCAACCACACCGGGCACTGACTCCTGATGGGGGCATCATGCTTGCAGTATTTTATGGTTTTAAAATCAACTGTGTGCTGTGCTGTGTCTTCAGCAAATTTCAGGCAACAATAAAAATGTAGAGATAACTCTGGCAATTAATGTTCTTCCTAAAGAGAAATCGGAGGTTTGTCTAGTGCAAGTTATTACTCATGGTAAGGTAGCACAGAGGGTTGAAATGCCTGCTGCAAAGAATGTGTACCATTCAGATCACAAAGTGGACATAATGTAAATAGGTCAGTGGGTTACTGCTTTTGTCTGAGAGATCCTTTTGTTACTTGCAGTTTATAAGTTGTAATCCTAACATAGAACTGTGGTGACATATTAACTGGCATCAAAGAGCTGCATGCAAACTATAGATTAGAGAATTATGATTTTTTTCCCAGTCTTTCGTTATCCTAAGGTTGGAAAAAGGGTTAATTTGGATAGAAATCAATTCTGATTATTAAAGAGAACCCCTAACTATCGTGTTACATTTGAAATTCTTAGTTTGTGTTTCTCCAGACCAAGCTCTCTTAATCTATACAGCCTACCAATATGGATGACATGTGACTGCTACACCTTGTAGGGTTCTATCTTAAATAACATATCCTATTCACTGATTTACACACCTATGATTGATTGTCTCTGTGTAGTCTGTGTGATGTAAAGTTCTCTGACACCCTACACTGGTATGAGTGGCGGTGGCGGAGGTGGTCATTGGGGGGAGCCAGCAAACATTGTCACACAGGGTGTCACCAGCACTAAAACCAGCCCTAAAAAGCCTACTGGCCCATGATGGAAGGGGGCGTGGGAATTCCACACTTAACCCATTAGTATCAGTCTGCACAATTTCACTATATGGTAGAGTGGTCGTGGCCCAAGACAGAGAAACACTGGTGCTCTATTGATCAGGAAATAGCTGGGATCCACATTTGGAAGATACCCTGGCTCCCCAAACCACACAGGCCTGTATAGGTTTATATCTCAGATATCAAAATGAGAATGGATCACTTGACCTGAGTAATCAGGGTTTTATGAAATTCGTGCAGTGTACCGATAAAAAACCCTCATTCACGTACAAAAGTCGGAAAAGCGGTATATCTTGATTATCCGCCCTGCTCTTAAAAACGTGACAGCATCATCATAGGGTTAGTTTTTGTATGCTTCCTCCATCCGGAGGAAAACCACTGGTTATTGCAGTAGTGATCAAAGAAAGGTGAAATTGTTTTTAGTGAAGTGAATCTCAAAATGTTAAAAACTCGTAGACCCCGATTTGTAAAATTTAATCAATCTGGGTTCGAGATATATTAAAATCTGTGTCGTGCGTGGGAAGACTAGTTAGTGGTCTAGCGCACTGTGAGGGTCCATAAAAAGGTCGACATGTTTCAGCCCCAGTGATTGCCCTTGTGGGTCAAGTGGGCTTTCTTCAGGACCTAAAAAAGGAAAAGTGGTGGAGACCTTATTTTGTATGGGTCTCTATGTATCAGGGTGTATTGACCCGATTCTCATGCGGTCAAGTAGTACCTTGAGTCTTAAATTGTGGATTTCAACAGGCAACCAGGGAGCTTGTTACCTGCTGTGCAGTGTAGTACGACTTGTGCTGACACTGCCTCTGGTCGCTACGTACGCCACGTTTGAGCATCCGGGAGAGCTGCACATAAGCTCCGATTCGCGCCACAAGACGATCCACGGCGACGAGACGAACAAGCCAGCGACGAGTACGAGTCGAAGACACGAGAAACCCGAACGAGACGAACCAACCATGAATCCCATCGCGCAGGTCCTACCAATACTCTACATCTATTACCGGGACCGGCACGGACGCGTACGGCGCAGACGGTAAGTCAAACACCCACAACACAAACAAACGACACGTACCCGAAATATGTCACACACACATAGGGATGCACAAATGACGTACACAAGCAACAGCAGAACCATAGGGGTGGGATGGCCAACACCAATGCCATACACACCCATAGGGGGATGGATGCCTACCACCAACACCACCCTACAACTACCCCTACTCATGGGTGGCTAGATGCCTGCCACCACCCCCCACTCATGGGGGTGGATGCCTACCACTACTGACATCCCCACCCATAGGGGGCTGGATGCCTACCACTACTACCATCCCCACTCATGGGAGGCTAGATGCCTGCCACCACCCCCCCCACTCAAGGGGGGCTGGATGCCTACCACTACTGCCATCCCCACCCATAGGGGGATGGATGCCTACCACTAACACCACCCCCACTCATGGGGGGCTGGATGCCTGTCACTACTGCCATCCCCACTCATGGGGGGATGGATGCCTGCCACTACTGCCATCCCCACCCATAGGGGGCTGGATGCCTACCACTACTACCATCCCCACTCATGGGGGGATGGATGCCTGCCGCTACTGCCATCCCCACCCATA
This sequence comes from Calotriton arnoldi, assembly GCA_963921515.1. Taxonomy (NCBI): domain Eukaryota; kingdom Metazoa; phylum Chordata; class Amphibia; order Caudata; family Salamandridae; genus Calotriton; species Calotriton arnoldi. The sequence goes on from CAWUFW010003954.1 coordinate 379,310, forward strand.
GGGGGCTGGATGCCTACCACTACTACCATCCCCACTCATGGGTGGCTAGATGCCTGCCACCACCCCCCCCCCACTCATGGGGGGCTGGATGCCTACCACTACTGCCATCCCCACCCATAGGGGGCTGGATGCCTACCACTACTACCATCCTCACTCATGGGGGGATGGATGCCTGCCACTAACACCACCCCCACTCATGGGGGGCTGTATGCCTGTCACTACTGCCATCCCCACTCATGGGGGGATGGATGCCTGCCACTACTGCCATTCCCACCCATAGGGGGCTGGATGCCTACCACTACTACCATCCCCACTCATGGGGGATGGATGCCTGCCACTACTGCCATCCCCACCCATAGGGGGCTGGATGCCTACCACTACTACCATCCCCACTCATGGTGGGCTGGATGCCTACCACTACTGCCATCCCCACCCATAGGGGGATGGATGCCTACCACTAACACCACCCCCACTCATGGGGGGCTGGATGCCTACCACTACTGCTATCCCCACTCATGGGGGGCTGGATGCCTACCACTACTGCCATCCCCACCCATAGGGGGCTGGATGCCTACCACTACTACCATCCTCACTCATGGGGGGATGGATGCCTGCCACTACTGCCATCCCCACCCATAGGGGGCTGGATGCCTACCACTACTACCATCCCCACTCATGGGGGGCTGGATGCCTACCACTACTGCCATCCCCACCCATAGGGGGATGGATGCCTACCACTAACACCACTCCCACTCATGGGGGGCTGGATGCCTGTCACTACTGCCATCCCCATTCATGGGGGGATGGATGCCTGCCACTACTGCCATCCCCACCCATAGGGGGCTGGAGGCCTACCACTACTACCATCCCCACTCATGGGGGGCTGGATGCCTGCCACTACTGCCATCCCCACCCATAGGGGACTGGATGCCTACCACTACTGCCATCCCCACTCATGGGGGGATGGATGCCTGCCAGTACTGCCATCCCCACCCATAGGGGGCTGGATGCCTACCACTACTACCATCCCCACTCATGGGGGCTGGATGCCTACCACTACTGCCATCCCCACCCATAGGGGATGGATGCCTACCACTAACACCACTCCCACTCATGGGGGCTGGATGCCTGTCACTACTGCCATCCCCACTCATGGGGGGATGGATGCCTGCCACTACTGCCATCCCCACCCATAGGGGGCTGGATGCCTACCACTACTACCATCCCCACTCATGGGGGGCTGGATGCCTGCCACTACTGCCATCCCCACCCATAGGGGGCTGGATGCCTACCACTACTGCCATCCCCACTCTTGGGGGATGGATGGCTGCCACTACTACCATCCCCACTCATGGGGGCTGGATGCCTACCACTACTGCCATCCCCACCCATAGGGGGATGGATGCCTACCACTAACACCACCCCCACTCATGGGGGGCTGGATGCCTGTCACTACTGCCATCCCCACTCATGGGGGGATGGATGCCTGCCACTACTGCCATCCCCACCCATAGGGGGCTGGATTCCTACCACTACTACCATCCCCACTCATGGGGGGCTGGATGCCTGCCACTACTGCCGTCCCCACCCATAGGGGGCTAGATGCCTACCACTACTGCCATCCCCACTCATGGGGGGATGGATGGCTGCCACTACTACCATCCCCACTCATGGGGGGCTGGATGACTACCACTACTGCCATCCCCACCCATAGGGGGATGGATGCCTACCACTAACACCACCCCCACTGATGGGGGGCAGGATGCCTGTCACTACAACCACCCCTACTCATAGGATGGGTAATGCATGACACAACTAGCATACTCCCACATAAGGACTGTCTGTAAATTACATCCCACCCCCAACACCATGACAAGCGTGTGTGGTCTGTGTCAAATGCATACAACACTGAACATGACATTGAACATACAATGTGACCCCCTAACACATGTGTCACACATAATTGTGTGTGTGGCCTACACAATGCAAGCAGACCATGACCACTGTGGCAATGGGGCCCAAAGCCCCATCACCACAGTGCCCAAAAGGTAAGTGTGTGCTCCATAGCTGAAGCACATTTTGAACAGTGTGGCAATGGGGCCCAAAGCCCCATCGCCACAGTGCCCAAAAGGTAAGTGTGTGCTCCATAGCTGAAGCACATTTTGAACAGTGTGGCAATGGGGCCCAAAGCCCCATCGCCACAGTGCCCAAAAGGCCAGTGTGTGCTCCATAGCTGAAGCACATTTTGAACAGTGTGGCAATGGGGCCCTAAGCCCCATCACCACAGTGCCCAAAAGGCAAGTGTGTGCTCCATAGCTGAAGCACATTTTGAACAGTGTGGCAATGGGGCCCTAAGCCCCATCACCACAGTGCCCAAAAGGCAAGTGTGTGCTCCATAGCTGAAGCACATTTTGAACAGTGTGGCAATGGGGCCCTAAGCCCCATCACCACAGTGCCCAAAAGGCAAGTGTGTGCTCCATAGCTGAAGCACCTTTTGAACAGTGTGGCAATGGGGCCCTAAGCCCCATCACCACAGTGCCCAAAAGGTAAGTGTAGTCCTGGTAAAAGCTGCTAAACCAAAAATGCAGGGATTATTCCTGGCCACACAACACCAAACACTACAGTGGCATTGTAGTGCTTATGTCCCATAGCAACATAGATTGTGTGAGGCAAGCAGTGCAGTGCCAATGACACATCGTTCTAGCCATGTGCACACAAACATCAGCCATGGGGGCCCACATTGTCTACATTCACAAATAACACAATGACAGAAGTGAGCATCATAATGCAGACCCACATATCTGCAGCAATGGACACACAAATGTAGATATCCTGTGGAGACTGTAGATGTCATGTGAACAAATACCATACCATGGCAGCAATGGGACATACTAACCATGATCAATGTGCTGACTGATGACCTAGCAGTCCCAGGGCCAGCAGGGGAAAGCCAACAAACAACATACAGCCAATGGCAAACTAAAGATATGCCAATGCAGTGGTGCAAATGCACAAACACAAACAGGCAGACTCACACTGCATATCATACACAACAGGTGAGGGGGTTGTGTGCCAGTGTCCCCAGGCAAACACACAACACATGAGGAGGCCAGATTCACTAATACACAGATGTCAAAACAGTCACATACAAAACTAACTCAGGGATTGGATTCCCCTATGTGGGCAAACAGGCATTGTGAGATGAGAGGGAGCCCAAATTACACATGTCACACAAGCTTGTAGGAACAGCAACAAACACAGCAAGAGACAGAACCACCACAGCACTCCCCCCAGGGACCCCACATTGTGGTGACACTAGCCTGCATGACAATCACACTGTGATGGCAAAGGTAGATGTCATCCACACTGTGAACCACAGCCATGTGTCCTGAGCAACAAACTACCATCACACCTATACAAGCACAAAGCACTCAGCATGGCCTGCCAGCCAAGAACAACATGGAGGTAGTGCCCCAGCTGTACAACAACTCACATTTGCACACACTCAATGCCACACACCTTGAACTCCACCAATGTGCAGCAGTGAAGCTCACATGGACTGCTGACATTGCACATGCACCCATGAAAATCCCAGGGGTGGTGGGGGGAAATAAGGTGCAGAAACCCATCACACATGGCCAGTCAACAATACTTGTGAATGTCTGACACACTGCACAGTATGCCGTACATGGGCATGACGTGAAATCCACCCCAAACAATAGGATCCTGGCCATAGTCACACACCAATGAAGAAGCCAAGCTGACCCACAAAGGACACACATAGACAACTTCCAACATTGCAGCTCTGACCCTGAGGAGTGGCAGCAGTCACACACACAACGTGTCACAATCACTGAAAGCATACACAAACAGAAAATCACATTACTCATGTAACCAACAAGTGCCAAGAGGAATCTTGACTGTGTCCCATCTGCGTTTGCCCACATCCCCAGCCCTGACAACAAAGACAACTAGGGATGACAACCTCATTAACATTAGTTTGCCATGCACCCACATCCCAGAGAAACCAGGTCCAAGATGCTGGATGAACACAGAACAACTCAGCAAGCATCACAAACAGGAACATCCTTAGGGACACAGCCTGTGTAGGAAAAGGAGAAGGGTACACGCACAGACATGCCTGCACAACACACAACACGGGCACAGCCTATATCACGGAATCACGCACTGCCATGAGGGCACTATACTCCTGTGGAAGGTCAGCTGTGCCAAACCTTGTCTGTGCATGACTCAAACATGTCAGCAGAACACTCGGTCAGTGAGTCAACAACTACAACACACTGAAGGCTCTGCTCATATCAGCCTGGGCACGGGAGTGTCACGTCAGTCATCTGCATACACCCAAGACACGTGTCAAGCAACTTGCACTGTGTACACAGATGAGTCCTCCAAATTTGATGTGCTAAACTGCATGTCCATTGGAGACGGGACACAGTCAGGGTACTAGGAACATTGGACAGTGGTAAGCCCACCAGATGTGCATCAGTGTAGGACAAAGATGGTAAACTACAAATGCTAAACGTACATCCCTGTGTCAAATGCTGAACATTACACCCTCAGACTGCAGCAAAGGATGCTATAGATCCAGACTAGATTAGGACACATATCCCATGGACCACATGGAGCCCATCACAGCAAAACTTCATTTACCTGATCTGAACACTATTACAACAGCAAATGCATGATTCCACACATCTACATCATGTACCTCCAAAGATTAACCACAAGTAAACAAAAGAGTCTTTATTCAGCAAGTGTGCAACTCAAATCAAAAGTCCAAAATAAACTAAGGCCAATGGCCAGTCCAAATATACAGTCCCAACAGGGTGATGTGTGACAACTTGTCAACAATTGCTTGCCTGCACAGGTACGGACAGGGGACATCCCCTTGGAGGGGCATACGAGGGGCAGGCCAGGCACCGCAGGGACAGGATCAGGGGATGCCAGAAGGAGGCAGTGAAGGGGAGGTGGGTGCAGGAGTGTCACCGGCAACTGCAGTGGAGGTGTCTGACTCAGGGGGCTGGCACCACCGCAGGGCTCAAGTCAGATGGTGTTGGTGCTGCAACCACTGCAGTGGGCTGGTCAGATGGAATGGACTGGGTCCCCAATGCAGTGCCCGAGTCAGACGGGGTGGTTGTGGACTCCACCGCAGTGCATGACTCCAAGGTAGTGGAAGGGGGGCAGAAGAGCTGGGCAGGACAGAGGGGGGACACGGTCTCCACACCAGTGGCACAAACAGGCAGAGCGTCTGGTTTGGGAGTGGAAGAGCAAGTGGCAGGGGGAGGGCCTAAGCAGTTTGGGGATGCGGTATCGGTGTGTGGGGGAACCTGGGGCAGGGTGTGGCGGTGGAACCTGTGGAGTGGTGGCCTGGGGGATGGAGGTGAGAGACTGGGTGGTTGACTTGCAGGGCGGTGGCGGGGTCTTGCTCTTCCGGGACCGGGGGACTTGCGGGTGGGGGCTCACTCTGCCTGTGCCTGGGGGAGGGTGTCCGGGGCGAGGGCACTCCCTCTGTGTGGGTGGACTTCCTCTTCTCCCGGTATGCTGGATCAGCGGGATTGGAGGGGAAGAGGCCGAGGTCACTGAGGAAGAGCTGCTGATCAGGTGGGGTTGCAGGTGAGGCAAGGGAAGGGGTCTTGGAGGGAGAGGATCTTGAGGATTGCGGAGTGACTGTGGTTGCCTGTGTGTGTGTGTGTTCCCCATCCCCTGTGTCTGTGGTATCAGTCCCCTGAGGATGCTTGTGTGCACGTCTTGCCTTTCTCTTGGGTGTGTCTGTGCTGCTCGTGTCTGTGTGTTTGGGTGACTGTGCAGGTGTGCATGTGCTTTGGACAGGTAGGGGGGCAGGAAGTGTGGATGGGGCAGAGGTGGGAGGGGTGAGGGACTGTTGGAGGAGGGACACTGCTGCCGTCAGGGAGGAGTCCATGGACTTATTGCTCCTCTGTAGGGCAGACATACCCGTCGAGATGCCCTCCATGAACGACACCAGCTGTGTCAACAGAGTGGTGTGTGCATGGAGGACACTCAGCATTGCTGTCTGCCCTACATGGAGCTGCCGAAGGAGGTACACAGACTCCTCACTCAGGGCAGCAGGGGACACAGGGGCAGGGGGTGCGGTGCCTGGCATGAAGGAGACACGCTCCCGAGTACGGGAGCCTCCACGGACCTCAGGAATGGGAGCCAATGGGAGGGCGGTGGTGGTGGTGGTGGCGGGGCCAGACAGACTAGCTGGCCTTTGGTGGCTGCTGAGACCCGCCTCCACAAGGGAGTCATCCTCCGAGCTGCTGTGGTCCTCAGCTGAGGTGGATGGTGCTGAGGACTCCTCGGTGTGGCTCCCCTCGCCCTCCGTGCCACTGGGTCCCTCTGACCACTCGTCCGATGCTGACCCAGTCTGGCTCCGCTGCTCCTCCTGGTCCGTGGAGCTGTCCCCTCCTGTGGCCTTGGATGTATCTGCAAACAATTAGGGAAACAGACAAACATCAGTCACCTGCACTGACCGCACACACCACAGTAAGTACAGCACATTACAGAGCAAGCCCTGGCATCCTTAGTTGAACATTGCCTAAAGTCCCCACACAGATTCGGGAAGCCAATTGTCAGTCTGATGGTCAACCATGGGACTCACACCCTCCTGCCCTTGCACCCATCTGTCTGGTGCCTGTCTGATGGTAAGACCCCAGTGCGGACACATGCACCACCTACACAGTTGTTGGACATTGCAGGGAACACGGTGAAGTATGTGAACATGCACACATCACATCTCTTGCCACTGAGTCAGTGCAGGTGTCCGGATAAAGGGATGGCCAGAGTCTAAATAGAAATGCATGTGATGCATACCAGCACCAGACACCTTGATGCACCCATGTCCGGATAGTCAATGCCACAATGGGGTGCATGTTGCACATGTCACTCCCCTGCAGGATCAGTCTCAGGAAGTTTAATGCCATGACACAGGAATGCGTGCAAAGTCATACATTACTGTCTCAAGTCACATAGCCATGGCAGCCAGCCAACAACAGTCTGCACTGTGTCACAATTCGAGGGCATGGGGAATGCAAGTTATGTGACTGACAAGTGCACATGTCCATCCCCCAAATACCACATCATCTGTACTACTATTTGTCCACGTCATACCAACTGGACATATGGGGGACAGGAAACACAACTCTCTGAACATGAGCACCTCACAGTGTGCTGTGAATGACAACACAGCTGCCTGAAAGTCACAGTCGCAAACACCTGTGTGCACAGTCAAGTGATCAGACACCTATAAGTCACAGAAGTATCGTCTATCATGGTGACATCTCAGATGGCATGCTGAGCCCTAACCCATAAACATACCAGTAGTCCTGACAACGAAGACACAGCACAATGAGACAGAGGCAGACACCTGAGGGTACATTTCACTGATCACAACATGCCAGATAATACACGGGAGTGGGAGTACAGAGTGTATTGCATGCCCTGGAGTAGGCATGACTGTCCAGCTCCACCTGTAAGAGGGATGAGTCCTGGACAGTAGGCAGGTGGCTAAGCATGTGTGACACACTGGATACACATACTCACTCCTGAGGCCCAAACATTGTTCCCACCAGCAGCATGGGTGTGTGCCAAATTCCCCAGGGACATGTGGTGAGTCAGAGCAGCAAGCGGACCACATATCAAAGTTACACCCAGATCACATGTCAGAACTTAGGCATTGTGTAAGCAATTGAGCCACCCATTAATCGCACAACATAGTCACGGGAACAAATGCTGTCCCCCACCTTGAGCAAAGCAAAATGCAATGACACAGTCCCCAAATGACACAATTTCCCGACTATAAGGGCCACACATATGCGTATCAGAGGAGAAGTGGGCATGTCACAAATGAGGGACATGGGTCCTGGACCACATGACTGATGTACTGTGGAAGTTTAACCAGGCCAGAGGAGGGCACATAGCATGTCAGACAAAGTGCACAGTGCAGTCATGGACTCACCCCCTCCTTGCTGCTGTCTGTCCTTCAGCTGCCCATCCAGGTCAGGGAAGACCACCGCCAGGATCCGGAGCATGTGGGGGTCAGGGTCCGGTGTCCGCCCCTCCTGCGAGGAGGCGACAGCTTCAGCTGGACCCTTGCGATCCTCCGGGTCCAGCCACGAAGGTCCTGCCACCTCTTCTGTCAGTTGCGGATCCTGCGCCTGTAGACCCCACGGATCTTACTTTCCGGGCGATGGTCAGCCAAATTTCCTGCTTCTGGTGGGCATCAACCTGTGCGGATGACAAAGTGAAAAGGCCATTTCTACACATGCAACATATACGTGCATCACACAGTTGGATATACATGTCTCAATCACAGGGGCATATGATGTACACAGGCAGTGCAACAATGGCTATGAACAGTTTGCCAGCAGTCACTACATGGTATCATTGCATGGGAAGTAAACCTAGTTGGAATGCACTGTTACTGCACTGTACCAGTTCAGTGCATAAAACTACACACTTTGGGGTGTGACAACTACTCAGTGGGCATGCTAGCCAGTGGTGTGCACACTGAAAGCCCTGCTAGTCAGACAACATGCACAATTAGTGAGGCAGTGGACAGCACACTCACCTGCTCCCCTGGTTTCCCATACAGCTTGCTGTACTGTGGAAGGAGGCTGACCAGCAGGGCCTGGTTCTCCTCAAGGCTGAAGGCTGGTGCTCTCTCCACAGTACGTGCCATTGCAGGAGCCAGAGGATGCCGAGACAGCAGCAGTGTTGGTGGCAGATGTCGTCCTGGAGCATGTAGTGCAGGCAAGTGAGCTCTCAGGGGAACAGCCAGCATTATATGTGTGCTGCAGAGGCAGATACTGTCCCATGTGTCCAAAGTGATAGGTCCAAGTCGTTTGCATCTTCTGAATTTGACCAATCCATGGAATAGCAGCACTAATACACGCCCACAGCATCCTTCAAATCTTCAACTTCATGACACCCATGATTTTGCAACATTGTTGTGGCTGGCCAACTGAATTCACTGCATCAGACTCGTTGGAGCTTCGAAAACGCGTCCGTTGCCATGCCAGGCCCCAGCCAATGTGTGCGCACCGTTCTGTCCATTGCTGTACAATGCGTACCAGGCATACAACGCGTACCCGCTCACATACAATGCAATGGGCCGACCGGGCACATCGATCGGTCCATTGCTGTACAACGCGTACCAGGCATACAACGCGTACCCGCTCACATACAATGCAATGGGCCGGACGGGCACACCGATCGGTCCATTGCTCTACAACGTGTACCCGCTCACATACAATGCAATGGGCCGGCCGGGCACACCGATCGGTCCATTGCTGTACAACGCGTACCAGGCATACAACGCGTACCCGCTCACATACAATGCAATGGGCCGACCGGGCACACCGATCGGTCCATTGCTCTACAACGCGTACCAGGCATACAACGCGTACCCGCTCACATACAATGCAATGGGCCGACCGGGCACACCGATCGGTCCATTGCTCTACAACGCGTACCAGGCATACAACGCGTACCCGCTCACATACAATGCAATGGGCCGACCGGGCACACCGATAGGTCCATTGCTCTACAACGCGTACCAGGCATACAACGCGTACCCGCTCACATACAATGCAATGGGCCGGCCGGGCACACCGATCGGTCCATTGCTGTACAACGCGAACCAGGCATACAACGCGTACCCGCTCACATACAATGCAATGGGCCGGCCGGGCACACCGATCGGTCCATTGCTCTACAACGCGTCCCTGGACAGGTCACACACATATGTCACCATGCTGGTCACTGGTGAACCTATGCCAGCCACATTTACTTTCCAGGGACTCAGGGGCACACCTACAACACCACACCCAGTCCACACTGTATATAAGGCATGTGTGGCAGCATAACGTTATCTGTGTATGGGGGTGAACATGTGGATTTTGGGGTGGCACTTGGGGGCAGACACACCCAGGCTGTGCACGTGTTCATGGGGACAGGGTCCTTTGTGTGTTGTGCACCTGACCACTGTGGTGTGCAACTTTTCATTTCTGAGCATGTGTCATGGTCACATTTCCAGGTTGTGTATGTGTATGACATGTCACATACCCCCAGGCTCACATGTGGGAAGGCATGTACGTCACAGGGTGGCCCATTCCAACAATAGTGATGTCCCTCCACAGTCTATGTGCATGTTGTGTATCACATGTCTCTGACTCCATGTGCACAATGGGAGACAGTCTCCACATCCACGTGGTTTGTGCATGAACTTTGATGGTGTGTGTGTGTGTGTGTCACAGACGTCCATGTCTGTCCTGCAGAGGCTACAGGGACCACTACCTGTGGGTGTCATGTTTGTTTTTCTGACGTGTACATGATACGCCATGTCATGCCAGTGTCCATGTGGCAAGACAGGGTCCCTGGGAATCTACCTGTCAATGAGCTGTGATGCCTGTGGAGCATCTGTCCAGATATGTCACTGTGGTATTTGTGTGGAACATGAGAGCAGTTAATGGGTACTGTGACACAGCCTAATGGTGTCCCATAGCACACCCTGGAACCTGTTGTCAACACTTGTTGAACAGAGATGTTAGATGATGTCCATGTAGGTGCCATATATGTCCAAACGGAACGACACACACATCAAGTACTTGTGTTTGTTAATGATGTATCATGTGAAATTGTGTATGGTGAACGGCACATAGGTGGGGTGACTGACAATCTTGCTTTCTTCACCTATGCACTGCAGGGCTCCTGGTGTCCATCGACCATTCCCAGACCTGGCAACGATGGTGGAACGTGACAGCATCCGACGGTACCGCTTCACCAGGCAGCTGATTGAGGATTTGGCAGTGCGGTTGGAACTACATTTGCAGCCTGGCCGGCCGTATCCTACAGCGCTGACCCCCAAGGTGAAGGTGATGGCAGCCCTACACTTCTTTGCCACCGGTACCTTTCAACACACTGTGGCAACTACTGGTGGGATGTCACAGACTATGTTCAGCCGTGTGCTATGCGATGTTTTGGGGGTAATGTTGAGATACCTGAACCAGTACATCTATTTCCCAACACGTCAACGACTCACTGATGTCAAGAGTGACTTCTATGCCCTGGGGAGGATGCCACATGTAATTGGCTCCATTGATGGGACACATGTGGCTTTGATACCACCACAGGCGCATGAGCAGGCATACCGGAACCGTAAACATTACCATTTGATCAATGCTCTGGTGGTATGTCTTGCAGATATGACCATCTCACATGTGTGTGCCCGTTTCCCCGGATCGGCACACGATGCCTACGTGATGAGGAGTAGTCGCATCCCGAGGATGATGTCACAGATGCCGAACCAGCGTGCCTGGCTTGTTGGTGTGTACTGACTTTGTACCATTGTGTGTGTTCTGCTATGTTGTTTTCCGCACACATTTTCAAATCGGCTAATGTGCAATTGTCAGTCTGTAGGTGACTCGGGATACCCCAACATGCAGTGGTTGCTGACACCCCTCAGGAACCCTGTGACACCAGCCCAGATGCGCTACAATGAGGCACATGGTCGGACGAGGAGGGTGATTGAGCGGACCTTTGGTCTCCCGAAGAGCCACTTCCGCTGCCTGGACAAGACAGGAGGGGCCCTCCCATATGCCCCAGCAAAGGTGTGCAAGATTGTCATCGTCTGCTGAATGCTACACAACCTGGCAGTGCGGAAGGAGTTGCCTCTCATCCTGGATGACGATGACCAACGTCCCCCACCTGTGGAAGATCCTGGCCTGGGTCACGATGCCAGTGAAGATGATGATGGTGATGTCCGCACACAGCTCATCACCAACTTCTTCAGCTGAATGTGAGTCTCCAGAGGGTTGTAATGTCAATGATTTGAGTTTGCATGATATGTGTGTGTGGTGCTCTGGTGCTGTTTGAGTGTGGCCATGTGCTACTTGACTGGATGCGTGCAGCGATGTGTCCTTGCAGGTGGTATGTACTGCCCAAAAGTGTTGACATTTTAACTTGGTTTTGTGTAGTTATCTCGTGACATGTATTAGACATGAGTATTGCCGTTCTGTGCTGTTCTTCAGTGGTTTTGACTGTGTGTCATGTCTGTCCTTCACAGGGTGCTGCCGGAGTTGTCTGATCAACTTGGATCCCCCGAATCCATGATTCAACTTCCAAGGTAGAAGCAGTTGTTTCCCTACAGGTGATGTGCCACACACCCCTGGACTTTCTATCTTCTGCACTTTTTGACTTTGTGGCCACAGCCAGGTTGGATTAGCTTGCATTTGTAGTGGAAACAACATGTTGCAAATGTGTAATAAACCTGTGCTTCAATTTGGGATGTGCGTTGTCTGTAGTCACACATCTGACTGACATTTGCTTAAAGCACCTGTAGTCTAGTTGACATTGACTGTGAATAGGTGGCGTGTCTGTGCATTACACTGTATTTCGTTGCAACATCAGTATAGGTGATGAGTCTGATGGCCCTGGTGTGTATGTGTTGTGTGGCCCTAGTGGTGTGTCTCCCTCATATGTGTCACGTCGCCATGACTGACATGACGGTGTTGGACTTGCTGTAGCAGTTAGCATGCACAGTGTCATTTAGCAGATCACCATCTACATGACAAAAACCATGTTGGAATCACAACAGAGGCAGATATGGTGTATTGGTGAGTTTATTTACATACAGGTCTGAGAATGGTGCACAGGATGGTGGGTGCTGTACATAGAAATTGGAATCCAAAGTTCCCATGTGAATTGGAAGTCTTGGTAGCTGAAATGTCCAGAGTAAAGTCCACAGTCATCTGATAAATTTGGCCAACTAGAGCTCCCCATGTCATGTGGGAGAGTTGGGTTGGCTTCGACAGGTCGTGCAGTTTGCACACAGAGGAAAAGTTCCAGAACAGGTGTTGGCTTCCTGGGGGATGTAGATGGCCATCGGCCTCTCAGTTTTGCCTCCTCAGACGGCCCCTCTTCTTGGGGGGGGACCCTCAGGTGCAGGCTGCGGCGGTGCAGGGGACTCTCTGCCAGAGTCCTCCTCCCTCCCTGTGGCATTTGCAGTTGTTTCAGCAGCAGTTGTTGTGGGCACACAGGGAGATGAGGCCATGTTGGTGCTGATCTGGCGGAGGCATGTCAGTATGTCCCTATACACCGCTGTCAGTTGTTCCAATGTGTCCCACTTGGACTCCATGCCAGACATGTGTGTCTCGACACGTGACATGTGTGTCTCAACATGTGACGTGTGTGTCGACACGGGACATGTGCGAGTCCAAGCGGGCATGATGGGCAGCCTGCTGCTGTTGTATGTCCTTGAGGATCCCCACTACCTGGCTGACCTCTCCGGTGCTAGTCTGGTACGCATCCGCGATGCGTGCCAGTTGTGGGTCATCATGCAGTCCAGACCCTTCTGCAAAGAGCGACCTATGTCTACCACCCCTCCCACCACCCCTGGCGACACGTGCAGGACCTGCGGTGGCACGCACAGGTGACCGTGGGCCCACTTGGGTGTTGTTCCTGGGCTCGTTGTCACCAGCTCCAGTTTGGGCCTGGGTCCCTGCGCTGTTGTCATCTGTGGTCCTTGGTCTGTCCGTGTTGGCAGGGGTGGCCTGTGTGTTGGCAGTTGTTGGAGGGTGGGTGCAGGGGGTGCAGATGTTGGTCCTGCTGGTGCTGCATGATGACTCACACCGGAGGGTCCAGCTGGTTCTTCGCCATCCGAGGAGTGCAGTGGCTGATCCACACCAGTGAGCTCAGTGTTCCCCGGAGCCTGGGACAGGGACTCCTCCTCGTCTGCTGCTGTGTCCCCATCATCACCTGTTTTGGGGAGAGACACAGATTGTATGTTATGTTTCTACTGGCATCAATTGTTCAAACACCCGACAGTTGTGACTGTACCTCTGGATGTGGGCCAGGACATTGCATTCTCCTAAATTGTGACAGTCAGAGAGTAATATTGGTGTAGCCCATTGTCCTGCCAACCTGTGGCATGTCAATGTGAATGTTGAGGTGTGTGCATGACCAGCATTGGTGGTATTTGGTTGCCATCCAGGCCTCCTTCTCCCCCAGCCCAGTTATCCCACCATGAAGCGTGCTTCCATTGCAGGGAGTGCAAGTTGTCTTTCAGGATGTCAGTCAGTGGTGTCCTGCTGTTGGTTGTTGCACAGTTCCCAGCAGGGCCTTGTGCTCCCCCAGCAGTACCCAGTGTCAGCCATCTTGTGAGTCCTTTTCCACTCCCTGTGATGTGAGCATGGTTGAGAGTGGTGTTGATGGGCCAATTGTGAGGGTGAGCAATATCTGTGCCTACAACTCCCATCATGCTATTGCCTCCACCCCCTTCCCAGCATGCCCATCCTTCCTTCCTTTTGACTCTGCTTCCCTGTGGGGTGGGGTGCCTGTGCTGACAAGATGGCTGGGAGTGTTGTCCTGGCAGTTGTTTGGCTACAAGTCCCAAGAGTGTCCCTGTGCTTCACACAGCATAACCCAGGGTGGTGGTTCTTTGTGGGATCTTCAGTTAGGATGTGAGGCATTGCATTCTCCCAGGTGGGTTATGTGGAGTTAGTGTTGAGGGGGTGTGTGAGGGGAGGTGCTTGTAACTATGGTCAGTGCTGTGAGTCCTCCTTCCCACACAGCCAGATGTCCCACCATGGAACGTGCTTCCATTGCAGGGAGTGCAAGTTGTCTTTCAGGATGTCAGTCAGTGGTGTCCTGCTGTTGGTTGGTGCACAGTTCCCAGCAGGGCCTTGTGCTCCCCACAGCAGTACCCAGTGTCAGCCATCTTGTCAGTTGTTTTCCACTCCCTGTGATGTGAGCATGGTTCAGAGTGGTGTTGATGGGCCAATTGTGGGTGTGACCAATATCTGTGACTACAACTCCCATCCTGCTATTGCCTACACCCCCCTTCCCAGCATGCCCATACTTCCTTCCTTTTGAGTGGACTTCACTGTGTGTGAGTGTGACAGCAATGGCAAGATGGCTGACAGTGTGGTCCTGTTGTTTGTTGGTGCCCAGTTCCCAGCAGAGCCTTGTGCTCCCCACAGCTGTGGCCAGTGCCAGACATCTTTGAAGTGGCTTTTGACTCCCTGTGAGGTGTGCATGCTTCAGTGCTAACTTGCTGGGCCATGTTGGTGTGAGATGTTGATCTGTGACTACCACTCCCATCATGCTATTGCCTACACCACCCTTCCCAGCATGCCCATCCTTCCTTCCTTTTGAGTGGAATTCAGTGTGTGTGAGTGTGACAGCAATGGCAAGATGGCTGACAGTGTGGTCCTGTTGTTTGTTGGTGCCCAGTTCCCAGCAGTAGCCAGTGTCAGCCATCTTGTCAGTTGTTTTCCACTCCCTGTGATGTGAGCATGGTTCAGAGTGGTGTTGATGGGCCAATTGTGGGTGTGACCCATCCTTCCTTCCTTTTGAGTGGACTTCAGTGTGTGTGAGTGTGACAGCAATGGCAAGATGGCTGACAGTGTGGTCCTGTTGTTTGTTGGTGCCCAGTTCCCAGCAGTAGCCAGTGTCAGCCATCTTGTCAGTTGTTTTCCACTCCCTGTGATGTGAGCATGGTTCAGAGTGGTGTTGATGGGCCAATTGTGGGTGTGACCAATATCTGTGACTACCACTCCCATCATGCTATTGGCTACACTGACTTGACCAGCATACACAGAATTCCTTCCTTTCAGTGAGCTTCCCTGTGAGGTGGTGTTCTAGTGGTGGGTAAATATCTGGGAGTGTTTGTTGGTTCTATTTGTGCCACTGCCTTGCTGTATTTGTTGTTAGGTTTGTAGATGTCATGACACAGTTACATTTCACTATGAGATGGCAGGTATTGTGTTTGTCTGACTAGCATTCACATCTTGGGATGGATATCTTTTGGTTGCTGTGTATTTGCTAAGTGTGCATGGTTTGCCTATCCCCTTGACTGTGATGTGTGTGTGTTGTCAGACCATATTGTGTATATTAGTTGTGTACTCACCAGGCTCTGGGATGTCTGTTAGTCCGTATACGCTCACTGGTGGTAGGATGGCCCGCACCTTCTCCTCCCAGGGCCTGAGGTATACTGGTTTTGCAGGAGGGCCACTGCTGGTGTGCTGGCTGAGGAGGTAGTCCTTTTTGAGTAGGTCCCTGACCCTCCTGCGCACATCATACCACCTGTTCTGGATGTCTTCCTTTGTGCGCAAACTTGGTGATTGTGCATTGACCCTGTCGACAATCCTCGCCCACATCTTGGTTTTCTTCGACATGGGGGTCTGTTGTACCAATGTACCAAACAACTGTGGCTCTACCCTGAGGATCTCGTCTACCAGGACTTCCAATTCACAATCTAGGAACTTATGGTTCTTCTTTGGGGGCATGGTGATGGGTGGTGGTGGTGATTGATGTGTGTGTGTGTGCAAGTGGGGGGTGTGAGTGTAGGTTTAGCTGGGTGTGTGTGAGGGTGCTATTTGTAGGTGTGGTAATGGTGTATGGCTTGTGTGATGTATGAGCTGTGAGTGTGTCTGTGGTTGCTGTGTGATGGTGTTCTGTCTGGCAGGTCAGTGGAATTTGCAAGGGATCATGGTAGGGATTTGTGTCCTTTATGTAGGTGGAGTTGGAGGTGTGTCCTTGTTCCATTTTTTTTTCCTCCCTGTATTTATTGGCTTAGTGGTTGCTTGTTTGGCCCTTTTTTTTCTAATTTTTCCTTGGTGTTTTTGGTGCATGTAGGAGTCGTTCTTGTGTCCGAGTAGGACGCTGCAGTTGTCTGGTGCGATCTTGTCTGACTCGCTCCCGCTGTGTGTCAGTTAGGTTTCATATGCGGCGTACGAGTCGGTCGCGGAGTATTGGGTTGCTTCGGCTGGGTTTTGTATGCGTGTCGGTCGTACGGCTTGTGCTCCGGGCGAGTCGGTCGTGTTTTGCACGCACAGCATCGTACTACGCGGGTCGGAGTTCGCGGGTACGTTTTCGTTCGGGTTCAATCCGAGTGCGTGTCGGTCGGTTCGTTTCGCGTGATTTCCCGGCCGGATGGCTTGTTTCCGTCCGGCTCGGTCGGTCGTTTTTTATTCCGTCCGAGTCTGTCGGATTTCACATGCATTTCATCGTACTACCCGGGTCGTACGGCGCCGGTCCGAGTCGGTCGGACTAAATTCCCGTACCGAGTCGGTCGGTATGTTTTCCGGCCCGAATCGGAATCGGCCCCTTAGTGTGGTTTGTCCATTCTCACTTGTCAGCCATGTTACAACTGTTTTCCACTTCTCATGGAGTCGCTCATTTGTCAAGTGTAGGGAAGTAGAGATAGAAATGACTACAACTACTATGAGGCCCTGTTTCTGTAACTCTAAACAAGATGCAATAGTGTTGTTTGTCCATAGTCACTTGTCAGCCATGTTAGAACTGATGTTCATCTCTCATGGAGTTACCCATTTATCAAGTGTGGGCAAGAAGAGATAAAAATGTCTGCAACTACCATGAGGCCCTGTTTCTGTAACAGAAAATGAGAAACAATAGTGTTGTTTGCCCGTTCTCACTTGTCAGCCATGTTACAACAGTTTTCCACTTCTCATGAAGTTGCTCATTTGTCAAGTGTAGGGAAGTAGAGATTGAAATTACTACAACTACTATGAGGCCCTGTTTCTGTAACTCTAAATAAGATGTAATAGTGTTGTTTGCCTATACTCACTTGTCAGCCATGTTACAACTGATGTTCACCTCTCATGTAGTTAGCCATATTTTGTCAAGTGTGGGGAAGAAGAGATAGAAATGACTACAACTACCATGAGGTCCTGTTTCTTTAACAGAAAAGAAGAAGATATACTGTGGTTTCCCCTTACTCACTTGTCAGCCATGTTGCAACTGATGTTCACCTCTCATGGAATTACCCATTTGTCAAGTGTGAGGAAGTAGAGGTAGAAATGACTGAAACTACCATGAGGTCCTGTTTCTTTAACAGAAAAGAAGAAGATATTGTACGGCTTGCCAATTCTCACTTGTCAGCCATGTTACAATTGTTTTCCACTTCTCATGGACTGAGCAATCTACATACAATGCTCTACTCAGAGGCATGCCTGCCTGCTTAGCTTGATGTTGTCCTGGTCTCCTCAACTGAACTTATTGATGGCATCAGTGATACCATTCCAAGTGTGTCCCTCAAATACATGTAAGGCATTAAGGTAACTCTGCTGATTAGAAGTGGCAGGTGACCCATTGACTCTACATTGCTGACATGATGACTAATGCTAAATGTTTGGGGGATGTCATGTTCATTCCTTAATCCAAAATGCAACATATCAGCACAACTAATGAGCCACTCAATTCTACTGTACATATTGAATATCTCCAAATGTCTTATAAACATGTTCAATACCAAGAAAATAGATTTCGATAGCAATCTCTATCTATTTTTTTATTCCTTGTGATCGCCTTACTGTGACACAAACGATATGGATGTAGATACCACACTTCCACCAATAACAATGTTCTGTATTTCTCAACAAGTTGATCTGGCACAGCAGCTGGCCAGTGCTTGGCCACCAAACAGACTCCTGCTCCAACCCAGGATCAAGCCCTCTGTGATGACAGCACTACTGGAGACGGATGACCTTCCTGGCACATCTGGTCATCCTGGGTAGGCGTCAACAGTGGGTCTTACTGTGCCTACAACAATACCTCCCACCCCAGCTGCAACATCTAAGCCAACCCCTGCCACCCCATACTGTATACCTAGCACAGTCACTATCATCTTGTGCCCTCCAGTCCTGTATTCTGAAGTGACAATCACCAACCCAGTCACTGAGGAACCAAGGACCAAGTGGGAGGGTGCAGCCTGGTCCAAGGGACAGGCCGGTTGTGGTACGGTTGTGGGAGGGTAACTGTGGGTCCTCTGAGTAACCCCACTGGGGCCACTCACATCCAGACAACCATTGACTAAGTCTTGGGAGCCTATCAGGACTCCCAAAGCATGATGGGCCAGGTACTAATGGAAATTCAGGAGATGAAACAGCTGCAGAGGGACGTAAACCAGGAGCTGGCCACCCACAACACCAACATCGGCCAGCTCATTAGCGTGCTGAAGGACATCAACATCACCCTCTGAGGGCGTTTCCACCACCATCTACTCCGTCCTGTGGTCCAACTACATCCGGGCCATCGACATCTGCGGCAGCCCCAGGAAGGTAGGCCCTGTCAGCGGAAGACACTGCTGCAGATACCCCAGTCTCAGCAGCAGCGGAACCCCCTCTCCTCCACAGGATGAGACGCCCACCCAAAAATCCAGGAGGTGTGGATGGCAAGACACCCACCACCACCAGTAAGAAACCTCATACCTAATTTCTTCCAGTGTGTGCAACACATTCACGTTATGGGTTATTTCTGGACACATTTACATTTCTAATGGGAGTAGTATTTTGGCATCTACAACTATGGTTTCATTCACCATGACTGACTTCTTCACTTTTGGTTTTCCCTGTTTGGTTTTGCACATTGTTTATTTTCTCCTGCAATAAATCCACTAGTCACAAACTCATAGCCTCCTGTAGTATCTCTCATATCTAGCAATGTCCATATACTCCCATGTGAACTTTACAATGACAAAACAAGCTACTTGTGTAAGCATGGATGTGCTGAATGTAAGCAATGTTTAAGTCAGGATCACAACCGTGTCATGCCAACACATACATACAAGTGTATGGTCTCATAACATCTTTATTCCATTGTTCCAATCATAGGCTGGCATGATGTCACAAACATAGCAAATGATACATGACTCAAATATTCTGTGTCAGTGATCACATTTTCAGGTGCAGACCTTGACAACATGGAAGGATGGGACATATAAGACAATTCCATATAGAATAGGCAAAATTAAACTAGGCCTAAATCCTCAGCTGGAGCCATATCCCCTTCCTCACAAAAGGAATCCCATAACATTTAAACCAATAAACAGACACATGGCAGTACAACAGTTTCTGATCACAGGGTCATTCCAGTCCAGTATTGCTCCATCTGGTTGAATGTCACAAACAAATGTCAGTGATGTGCCACAAGCACTTTGGCCTAAAATGAAGAGACACATCAACAGCTACATACAGTTTATACACAATCAGGATTTAGCTAATGTGAAGGCAGAATTGCTTTATTTGGCCCAACACAACATTGTGTTGCAGCACATGATGGCACACGTTTTGCATTAGGACCACCAGTCCAATGGACCACTCTTAACTTCCATCCTATTGTTGTGCAAGCTGTCTTGGTACATAATTGGTGCAGCCAAAGTCTGTGACTGCCATTCTCAGGAACAATCCATGTCCACTTCGTACATCCAAACAGCATCATATACCTGCTAATGTCACAACTCTGAAATGTTCAAATGAAGATGCCAAGGTTAAGGTACCTAAAACAGACCAAAATAAAGAGATTAGCTATGAAACCATACATATGACACAATTCACATAGTCAATGTCTAGAGAACACACTACATGACAAAATTCTAAACTAAACAAAGCAACACTGACAAAAGGGAGCATCTATCATGCCCTTTCTCAATAAACACATTTTTCCAGATTTTGCCAGACCTTTATCTTTCTAGTATTTCCCATAAACATCGTCCTTACAGGTGGGCGGAATTTGCGTAGTCGCGCTACGCAAAGCTCCGCGAAACGGTAAAAAATCTCCGCGAGCACGCAAAAGTTCTGCGAACACGCGGAATTGCTTGTTCCGCCCGTTCGCGATGCTTTCTTCCTGTTCGCGAACGCTGTTTGCGTGCTCGGGGAGAAATATCTCGCGAACACGCATTTTGAAAGCGCGAACAAGCAAAAAACTCCGCGAAGCCGCGGATTGCGGAATTTTTAGCAATTTCGCGTTCTCCGCGGAACGCGAAATTACCCAAAATCCGCAAATTCCGCGAGCGGAACGGAATTTACTGCCCAGGCCTAAATTCACAACAAGAGTTGATTTAATAGTCATGACATCCCACAACATACTTACACTCATGAAAAGATGTTGTTGATGAGATCTTGATGCAAGCCAGCTCCTTCCTCTTCATCACTATCATCTTCATTTGTCATTTCAGGATCCTCACCTTGCATGTTGATAGAATGGAAGGGCTTCCTGTTATTTTAAACTTGTTCCCTGGCTTGTGGTGGTACTAAGGCAGTATGGGTGCCATCAATGGCTCCAACCACATGTGGGATGTGACCAAATCTATAGACGTCGCCTGTCACAGTGGCTACATCCTCACATCTGGGGAACTGGATGTAGCTGTCCATGTTTCTCATCATTGCTGAAAGCACGTCTTTTAGCACACCACTGAGCATTGGTTGTGACATACCACCAGATACAGCCACAATGTATTGAAACAAACCTGTGGCCAGAAAATGCAATATAGACATACGTTTCACAATTGGTGGGTGTTTTGAAAGTGGATTATTATAGTGATAAATATATATCTACCACTGGCAATAAGGCCACTAACAGTCTAGGGCTCAGAATAGGTCTCAGAAAATTATTCCCATGCTCTACCCTTGGTAGCTTGGCTGCGAGTAGGCAAGCTTAACTTCTGAGACAGGTATGTAAAGCATTTAAAAACACCAATTTAGTAAATAATTAAGACACAACACACAATAAAAATCCAACACCAATTTATAAACATAGGAAATATTTGTATCTTTTAAATGACACCAAAACAAAAAATATTCAATGTAGGGAACCGGAGATATGAATTTTGAAAGATTTAGTACTGTATAGCACATAGAAACGTATAGCGCCTATTGGGACATCTGGTTGTGCTAGACCAGGACAAAGTCAAAGCTTCAGGCTGATCACGATGGAGCCCTGCACGGCTACCCCTCGCGGTAGGCCTCGATCAAAGTTTTTACCTTCTCACTTAGAAACTTTCCTGGACCTTTTATAGCCGGCGTCCCTCGAGGGTCTCCACCAGTTCGGGATCGATGAGGGTTCGTCAGCTTGCCTTTCGACAAGCTCCCGGTCAAACAATGGAAGTCAGACCTCAGGGGATTTCTAGCAGGATAAACTAGGGATCCAGGCCGGTGCACAGTAGAAGGTCAGCAGCTTGACTCTAGCGGTTGAGCCAGCCAAGACTTTTACCTGCGGACTTAGAAACTTTTACAGAGCTTTTTCTCCAGGGGTCCCTCGCTCTCTTTACTAGGTCAGGTTAGGGTAGGGTTTGCCAGCTTGGCCTTGGATGAGCTCCCAGTCAAACTCTGGAAGTCAGTCCTCCGGAGCTTTTCAGCAGGACGAACCTGGAGGGCAGGCTGGCTCGTGGTTGGGTCCCAAAGTGTCCAAAACTTACTCCAAGGGTCTGGAAGCTCCAAAATGGTCCTTGAAAGTTTGGGACTTTAGTTCCCACAATCCCCTTTGACAAAACCCTTACAAATCCACTGGAATCGCTACAGGCTGGCAAATCTTGTTGGGGATGGTCCAGGTGAGCTCTGTTAACCTGTAGCTTGGAAAGGATGTCCACTCTTTATTCCTCTTGAAGCTAGTTAGGTCCACAGGGTTGTAGTTCCAGATTGTGCAGCAGGCGCAGTCAGTCAGAGTGTAGGGCTTGGTGGGTGCAAATTAAACTTCCAGCATGGACCCTTCTTCTTTTGTGGTTTCAAGCAGCAGATATGAGAGGCTCTGCCCTTCTCAGATACTTATACAGTGTTCTCTGGGGTCAATCAGGAGGGCACTCCTGTCCAGTGAGGTGCAGGGCAACACACCTGTGCATGACCATTTCCTCCAAAGTGTGGCACATGGTCTCCCAGAAAGCACTATTTTTCCAAAATTCAATATGGCTGAAGTCTCATCAGAAAAGCAAGAGCTAACTTTACCAACCTCCAGGATGGCTCATCTCCATAGTTTCCCGCCCTCTGGCGTCTGCACATTCCTTCCTCAAGCCTGCCATATGGCTGGGCTCAGAGGGGATGGGTGTAGATGGACCTGACTTCTTCTGCCTGTCCCCTTCTTCCTTTGAAGCTTATGGTTTATGAACCCTCCCCCTTGCTCTGGCATTCCTGTGTAGCAGAACCCTCTCCTCCTAGATGGTTCCCCACCCTGGGTGCCACTTGTCACTTCATCAAAGCAGCCTGGCTAATCCACTTAACTCTGACCAATCAAGGCAGACCTCTGGAAGGCTGAAATTTGGCTTACAGACAAGTACGTCTTATAACTTCTTTTCTGTACATTTTAGGATAAATTCAACAAAAGCATTTTGTTGTATTTATCAATACCATTCTCCTACGTCCTTGAATTATAATTTTCAGTTGTCTCTTGCAGTAGTTATTAATTCACAAACTATTGCAATGTCAACCAATGGGGCTGGGGATCTACAATTGGGAAAAAGGAATGTTCAATTTCTCCAACACCATGCCCTATAAAATGTGTTTATAAGGACCCTACTTATAACTACATGACCCCCTACCACTAGGACACCTAGAGGAGACTTTAGGAGTTCTGTATATACAAAATTAATGTAGATGCACACTCCATACTGCTCCTAGCACAAAAGTCAATTTTGGGAATCACTTTACTACAATGAGGGAAGTGAAATGTTCAATTTCTCTATCACCAAGGCATATAAAACCTCTTTTATAAGGGTCCCCCTTAGAAGTACCTGACCCCCACCCCTAGGACACATAGGGGAGATCCCAGGGGTACCTAATAAGCCAAAATATTGTAGTGTTTCAATTTTTAAGTGCCCCTAACACCAAAGTCAAGTTTGGGCACAATCTACATTTAAAAGCAGTCCTGCAATGCAGGGCTGCTTTTAAAATGACCTCAGGCTCTCAGCATTGCATAGACATGCAAGCGCAGAAAGGGCTTCTGGCCTCTAAACTGTCATGCCCTATATACAAGGGACTTAAAGGTAGAACTAGGGCCTTTTAGGGGAGGTCATGCCAATCATATGGTACCCTAACCCATAGTGTATGCTAGTGTATGTAGGTGTTTTCACTGTATTCTAAGTGGGTTTTCAGCATAGCACTGACCCTGGGCCTGGTTAGGCAGAGCCCAGGGACAGTCAGAGTCAGTTACCACCAGTACCAGTCAGCAAACAAATGGGGGTGCCCATGGCACAGGATGACTTTGCAACAGTGGGATACATGTAGGATAAGTAATTTGAGGAAAGAGTTCAGGCTCCAACTGATGACATAAATCCTGTATTGTTTGCCTATTGAAACAAAACGTCATGATGACGTGTCTTTCTTCCACGGTCTGAAGGTCTGTAAATGGGCGGTACACTGGAGGCTAATATCTCCTCCCTCTCCCAGGGTACCTATGTGAGGAGCAAAAACAATTCTGAACATTGGTCATAGTGTCCAGAGTAACATATATGAAGAGTAAGCCAAAAGTCATGTGACAAAACATAACTGCTTCATAAAGCATTACACATAATTCACATAATCATTGTCTAGTACCCAAAATCCTCCAGTAATCCCCATTATGGCTTTCACATGCATCTGTAACAGAAATGTGCTTGTTATCCATTCAGAAATGTAAAATTTGCACTATAATGATGAATTTAGGAAATTATAGGTTAAAAACCTTCAACCGCAGCGTACAGTGCACCATACACATTCACTTTAGGCACAGTAATGCACTACACAGATGATTTGTGTGTTGGAAATTACATGTCAAAGGACTATTTCAAATGTAAACATGTTAGCCACCATTTGTAGAGGTGTAGACCCACTTAACAGTCACCAGTACTGTAGTTTCAACCGCTAAAATTGCAGATGCCTGACTTCGCATATAGGACATTTGGGATGCCCATCGCCGGCGGAAGTCCACTGCGTAGTGGGCGGTTTTATCCACGGTAGACACAGCCACAGGCTAACATTGTGCTTGTTACAGTCGCGGTCCAATGGCTGTCTCCGTCTATGCTGATGACTGCATACATGTACGCCTCAGTTTGAAAAATAACTCACTTGCCTCCTGGCACTGCTGCTATCAACACCTCCTCCAAATTAGCTGCTCTTTGCAACCTCTGGGAGCAATCAGGCCAAGCCAAGCAGGTGAAAGCGCTTGTTCCTTCAGAGGAGCTGGAGACCCTGATTGGAAAAGGTCCTTCTCCTGTATGGCCAGCTATATGGCCACCAGAGGAACAGGTAACTATCTCAAATACATTGTTTACTCTGTTCAACTTTATCCTTTCCATTCCCATAGGCTTCAATGTGCCTCTGAGTCCCAGAGTGAAATCAGAATTTTTATTGTGAAATAGCGTGGTCCTTACATAGGACAATCATGTAATGGGTTATCGGGCACTGTACTTTGTGCACTTAACATCACCATTGTGATGTGTGATAAGCCCATATCTTACCTGTGTTTAATGCACATATCTATTCATGTATATATGTCATGGTACCTATGATATATCTGCTAATCAGAAGAAGGTAAATGTGCAAATGCATGTATAGGTTTTATAGCATGAGCTGTGTCTGTATACTGTAAGAAGCAGTTGAGGATGATGTTAGCTATGTGTGTATTCCCACATATCACTCAGCCCACATCAAGCTTTGCCAAATTGCTTCACACACACAAAAAAGAGGTAGGATTGTTTAGTTTCATACTTGTTTAGTTTAAGTGGCATGTGCTAGATGCGTGAAAACTGCCCTCATCCACAAATTGTGGCATGCTTCATCATAAGGCTTGCTGACTAACACCCCTGCACAGACCAATGCATGGGGTAGAGCAAAGGAAAGGGGAAGGCAATACAAACATCAAATTAAATGAAGATAAAGGGATCAAAAAATAATTGTGCAGATTGTGAAATCTAAAACTAGCTCGGGTATATCCGCCGCTACGCTTTATTCCTGGACTACCCTGCCAGGATTAGAAATGGTAAAATAGGATAGTGGTGTCGGGGATTATTAGTAACCCTTCACCCCTCCTAGCTGCATACTCGTCGACATGTTTCAGCTGGTTTCTTGTCACCCTAACGTGGGTCAGTACGGCTTTTGTCAGGACCTCTGATACATGTATACCCCTTATTTCCCACCTTGATTCAGTAGGTTCTGGGTATGTCCCCTGGGTTATGGGGTTACTCGAGACACACTGTGGAAATACCTGTGGACAGAAGTATAGCCAACACAATCACAAAATTAAAAAACAAATTCAAAATCAAAGCACTGGGTGTGTAGTATCAACATCCAGATTCCTTCCGTAATTACTCTCTAGCACTTTTATCACTTTTGCACTTTTCTCAAAACCGATAATCATAGGGATCCATATCTGTCCCCCGATTGCCTGCGTTCAGGTCAAAAACTGGTACTATCTATGGTCAATTTGTTAAAGATGACTCTCATGGAAGTATTCCTTTCAGAAATCGTTAAAACAATTATATAAATATATATATTGGTTAAACGCCCACCCCTCAACGATCTATAGGGAGGGAGGCTAAATCTCCATCTGTTCAGAATTAAAACTGGATCTGCTCCTAAATACCTCTGTGATATAGTCCATCTCTACCATCCTTCCTGCCCCTTGAGATCTGCTTCACAGATTCGGTTCACAATACTAAAAATCCAACTGACGCGCGTGAAAGGTCAGTCCTTCTCCTTTTTAGGGCCAACACTATGGAACGCTATGACTGTGGCCTTGAAAGAATCAGTTTCTCTCTTAGCTTTTCGTAAAGGACTAAAAATCTGGCTTTTTTAACTTTGCTACTGTTCCCTCTGTATTCTCTTCTACTCCTGCCTTGCTCCGGGAAACCCTTGGGGGTAGCTGGACACAATACAAGTTTTTTAATAATAATAATGATGAGCTTTTCTTTAACAGAAATATAGAAATAATATAGAGGCATGACAGGCCACTGCATATAAGTGAATTAACATGAATATTGTCTCCTGATGCAACTAGTGTGTGACTACAGGGAGCTGCTTCCGCTCCCACGCCAATTCGAGCTTCTACTACTATGAAACTCGGTAAGTGCTTTTTATCTAGTAGTAATCTGGATATAGCCTCCATCCCTATAGATCATTGAGGGGTGGGCGTTTCACCAATATATATATATGTATATAATTGTTTTAATGGTTTCTGAAAGGAATACTTAGATGAGAGTCATCTTTAACAAATTGACCATAGATAGTACAAGTTTTTGACCTGAACGCAGGCAATAGGGGGACTGATATGGATCCCTATGATTATCGATTTTGCGAAAAGTGTAAAAGTGATAAAAGTGATAAAAGTGCTAGAGAGTAATTATGAAAGGAATCTGGATGTTGATACTACACACTCAGTGCTTTGATTTTGAATTTGTTTTTACATTTTGTGATTGTGTTGGCTATACTTCTGTCCATAGGTATTTCTGCAGTGTGTCTCGAATAACCACATAACCCAGGGGACAAACCCCGAACCTACAGAATCAAGGTAGGAAAGAAGAGGCATACATGGGATCAGAGGTCCTGACGAAAGCCGTATAGACCCCCGTTAGGGCTACAAGAAACCGGCTGAAACATGTTGACGAGTATGCAGCTAGGAGGGTTGAAGTGTTACTAATAATCCCAGACACCACCATCCTATTTTTCATTTTTAATCCTGGCCAGGTAGTCCAGGAATAAAGTGTAGTGTAGTTCCTATTTCCCTAATAGGCTCTGCGCATTGGAATAATGTCAAGTATTATAGGCTTGACATAGGACTAAGGTCGGTATGTCCCCATCGAGTATATTAAACTTAATTACTTGTGCCAGCTGGCTCAGAGGCCACTAGAAACTCCTTGAGAACAAGAAGGGAGTAGTTTCTGGCAACCGAAAAACATGACAACTTTGTTTCCCTTTAGAATCGGAACACGTCTCAGAATCGTGGAAACAATAGATAACAGTTTCACTCAGTCAATCGTGCATGCTTAATTTCTACAGAGTTACACAGAAAGGAAAGACGGGCGTTTCAATAAAAGGGTTTTATTGAACAGTCTTGTTTCTCGTGTAAGAGATAGGTGCAGTTACGATCACAAGACAGTATGCAAGATAAATAATGTACAGCGTAAGCAGTAGAAATAAATAATACTGCGCTAGCATTATCTTTTAGCATATATTCACGTACATAAATAACATGAGCTAAAAATGCGAGTACTCATAGGATGCGCCTCTAAGCTAGTCCTACCCCAATGTACCTAACCTAGTCTAGGTGTAGGGAAAGGTAGAAGTAGGTGGAGTATTCTCTAGTCTGGTATACTAAGAGTATGTTAAGTTTAGTACGCCAAGTATGGTATGCCAAGAGTCCCTCTAGGTTCTAGTCAGCTCCATACCTTGAAAATGAGAGAGGTGGGAATCTCCTGCCGGATCTGGAACTCTAACACCCCGCGAAGGGAGTCAGAACACTGGAAGCTGGATTCGTCTGCGTGCAGGAATGACAGCGTCTTCTCAGTGCGTCAGGCCAGAATACGGGCTCCTCTGAAGTCGAGGTCTCCTCTAACTTGCTTGGGCAAGGGAAGGTATATTTATACCTGGTAGGTGTCTAGGAATGTTAGCATTGACGTGAAGTCAGACAGAGGAAGACGTCAGGAATGAACCCTTACGGTATAACGGTTCATACATAATAGATGAGTTCTTGGAGAAATCAATAGTCCTGTGCTAGGGGAACTCCCGAAGCTTAAGGGTCTGGTTTCTAAGAACTCATTGTGACGTTAGGGTGGACGGATGTCGGTGACCATGCCTGTATTTGGAGTGCACGGTTAATGCCTAAATAAGGAGAGGAATCCCATGCCTATATAAGGGCAATGCGAATTGTGCCTATATAAGGACATGATTCAGGAAAACTTATATACGGACACCTAAAGCGGAATACAACAAAAGCATAGTGGCGGATTTACCTGAGCTAGTTTTAGATTTCACAATGTGCACAATTATTTTTTGATACCTTTATCTTCATTTAATTTGATGTTTGTATTGTCTTCCCCTTCCCTTTGCTCCAACCCATGCATTGGTCTGTGCAGGGGTGTTAGTCAGTAAGCCCTATGATGAAGCATGCCGCAATTTGTGGGTGAGGGCAGTTTTTACGCATCTAGCACATGCCACTTAAACTAAAGAAGTGTGAAACTAAACATTCCTACCTCTCTTTTGTGTGTTTGAAGCTGTTTGGGGAGGTTGAGGTAGGAACTTGTCCTCTTCCCCCCTTCTTTGTGTGTAATTGTTTGCCAAATTGCTGTCTGGGAGCAAGGCCTGACAATAGGTTGTGCCCATTATGGGCCATGGCCCAGACTGGGGCAGAGTTACTGCCCCAATACAACTGATGCACAGAGTAATCTCTATGTAGACCTGCAGATCCTTGGATGTGCCCAAAATGAGTTTTCTGAACCAATAGTAGCCCTGATTGCTTTTACATGAACTACATTTGGAATGGGGACTGAGGTAACCCCCTGACCTGATACTTCTTCCTATTGACCCACATTGTCAGTGTGCGTGATTTTACTTATGACAGTCCCCTTACTCCCACAGGTCTGTTATCACTTTTCCAGAAATCGTGCTTGCACTGTACATTCCTATTGCACATGTGACACATAACAGTGTAGATAGTTATTTACTTCTAAGGAGACTGTGATAAGTGAATCACCAGCTTTGTTACATTCAATCCAGTCATACAGGATATACAATGGTATGTTGATTGTCATCCCTGTAACAGTGCCACATATGGCAAAAGGTGTGTCCTGTGATGGCAGTACATACCACATAAACTCAATCATCCATAGTATGATATCCGATTAAGTAGTCAAAATGTCCACACATCCCCAGAGAGAACACTCTCAGTGACACACATGCAAGCCCTTTCATTGTGACCTTAGCCTTAGGATGAAGTCTATACTATGGTACCATGCTCTCTGGACCTTAAGCATCAAGTCAATGGGCCTGGCTGTAGAGGTGTCTGTAGAGTCATGCACAATTAGTTTACCCTTCAGAAGGTCACAATGGTTTATTGTGTGTCAGAGTACCTCACATTGCAGTACATGTAGGATGGCCCTGGGCTACATGATGTTAGTGGACTGACTTAGCCAGTGTAGGTCATGACCAGGGTTGAAGATAGTCAGCAGATGACTACAAACGTGTGTATTCATGTTTTTGTAGTGCTTAGCATTTGATATTTAGACATGTACTGTGTTAACTATTGATTACTGCTTGTGCTATGTGTATTTAAAATGTGTATCAACTATCAACTATCAACTAAACAGATATCCAAAAGCTTGCAGTTCCAATCTGTTTCTTCATCCATTTTACCCACACAGGTCAAAGCCCATCAGAAGAAAGCCATTTGGCGAGCCATCGCACGGAAGTCTTTAACCGGGGAAGCATCCATTGCAGGAAGAAGTGGGAGGACCTTGTGAGAAGTTGGCCTGGCATATGCTGTCCACTAATTATAGTGGGCACCTTGCACCAGTCCAAATCGACTCTTATGGTAGGTAGGTTAAAGACAACCTTATTGAAAGCTATCCTAGTGGTAGCTATGGAGAGCAGCCTTCAGGCTAAGCCTTGAAGGAATGTAAAGCAGCTTGTTTTACCAGTCTATAATCTCTTGAGTGACCAAATGAAAGAGCACCACACCAGGTATATATTCAAAATATATGTATTTATTACTAAACACACCCCTCTAGTCTCTTTATGAGGCTAGAGTTCGAAGTACATAGGTTATAAGATCTTAAATCACAATAATAGCACAAATACACGTTTGGGCCCTAGGGGCGTACCAAACCATATACCAATAAAGTGGTATGCGAACCACGACTGAACTAGACACTAGGCCTAGAGCCTCTAGAAGTGCTTGGACCACAAGGAACCACCCAAGGTAGTGACACAGGGGACCCACGGGAGACGCGTGCAGTGTAAATACACAACCGCGATACGCCGTTAACTTCTATGGAGAAAGGCGGGATCGGGAAAATAGAGGAAAGGGACACTTAGAAGAGGACTAGGACAAAACCCTTTGAGATCTAGGACTTTGAAGAGTCTCTACCCACGGGAGCACCGGAGTACTCGTGTTACCTCACCCAGGGAAGCCGGGTGCATAGGTGCCTTTCGGGGTCGGGTTTCGTCGTCGATTCGAATAGCGATCTGCTGCAAAGTGCTGCTGGCGGCCAAGGGAAAAGTGTCCGGGTGGATCCAAGAGTGGATCGGAGTTCTGGTGAACCTGAAAGCAGAGGGGACAGAGTCTGGGTCACTAGCCAGTGACCAGAAAGGCGATGGACAGATGCCCACCGATGTCGAGTGCTTCAGGTGCGTTGACGGTCGTCTTGACTCTTCAGCCACGAGGTCCGGGAGGCGTTGTCGGCAACCAGGAGCAGGATTCGGGCTGGTGCTCGATGTTTGTCGAGTGCTGAGGTGTCGGCGACCGGATTGGACCCAACAAGCCTTGGCAACGGCAAGTCTTGAGTAAGATGTAGATCGTCGATGGTGCAGACCAGCAAGGTCTGTGGAACTCACCCAGCAAGGGTAAGTGAGGGCAGGCCTAGAGCAACCAGGATGCCAAGTAAGGAAAAGATTGGCCTTCGTTAAGGGCTACTAGCCAACGGGCTAGCGACCGCGAAGGAGCCTTGTGATGCTGCACGTGGAGCTGGCTTGCAGGACACTCGTGGAGTGGGGGCCAGTGATCTTCGCTGCAGGTGGTGCTGGAGGCTAGGGCTACTCGGAGCCCAAAGCACGACTTCTTGGGAGACCCAGAAGATGGTGCACTTGCAAATGTGCTTGGTGTCCAGGGGTCACGGTCTCAAGTCACCCACGATAGCCACGGGCCTCAGCTTTGCTGGGGACTCAGGGTAGCCTCGAGGAAGTCTGAGAATCCACCTCTGGTGATGCGATGACTTCGGCGTCCGACGGGAGCTTCAGTAATGCGAACCGGACAGATGCTTCTTTGGTGCCTGCCAAGCAGGGGAGTCACTCCTTGACCCCAAGGGAGATTCTTCAGTCCTTTAATCTTGTCGTAGAGCGTCGAAGGTCCAGGATTCAGTTTCAGAGTTTTGTCCAGGTATAATCTAAAGTCCTAAGGACTGGGTTCCTACCTTTATTCTAAAAATAGGGGTTGGACTACTCTGTGGCCCCACCTATGGGTGGGTCAGGGCAGAGGGGTGGCTACACCCCTTTCCCTTTGTCCAGTTCGCGCCAAAGCAGGGGCTGCAAGCCCCTGATCCGGTTTGAACTGGGGTATGCACAGGGACACCAAATGTGCCCCCAGTGCAGGACTTCAAAGCACCCGAAAGTGCTCCCGCCCAGCCCCAATACACATTATCCTGTCTGGGGAGGTGGTCACACCTCCCTGGGACAGGAAACCTATTGTCCAGGCCTCCCCTGCCGGAGTTTCGTCCAGCAGCAGGAGGCCAGACTCGTGTCTGTGGCAGCAGCATCCATTTTGTGATGCCAGGGCTCTGGAAAGAAGTTACCGGACTCGTCAGAGTTAACATGTCTTTCCCTCTAGAAGGGTGGAATGCTACCCCGCCGCCAGGATTGGTGGGGGGTAGTATTCCAAGATGTTTGACACCAAACACAACATGTTTAGGTGCAGCCATTCCAAAGTTAGCATTTTACCGCGAGGATATAATGCGCTTAAGAGTATATGGTCAGGCTGCACTACAAACAGCATCAGAGATGGTCTCCGAACGCTGCAGAGGGGCCCTGCTCATGCAGGGGCACCCTCTCACATAGGAACCATGCACTCTGCCTTTAGGATTGATAAGGCCTGCCTTAGGAGTGACTTATAGGTTTATATGTGTGTATGTAGTTCGTGATATAGGTAACCTATATCACAGTAAGGGGTGCTTGCACCACCTTACCCAGGCTGCAGTAGCAGACCTGTGGTGTCAGTTTGGATGGCCTTCCAGGGGTGGCATAATACATGCTGCAGCCCCTGGCAGGCCTCTGAGGTACCTATGCCCTTGGTACATAGTATACCATATACTAGGGACTTATAAGGGCACTCCAAATCCCAATCAGAGATGTGCCTAAGGCACATGGAAACCATTTTAGAGAGGAAGCAGCTAGGCTGGGGTTCTGATTAGCAGGGCCCCAGCCAGACTAATGTCGAAAAACAGTGAAGCTTCAGCAAAAAGTGGGGGTACCCATGTGAAGCAGATCCTACTCTCCTACACAACCCCCCCAAACGTAGGGACATTAAACTAACCTTGCCCAGTTAAGTCTTCATGTTCTAAGTGGAAATACCTAGAGAGTCCATCTGCATTCGCATGGTTACTCCCAGGCCTATGTTCCACTGTAAAGTCCATCCCCTGTAGGGAAATGGACCACCTAAGCAGTTTGGGGTTTTCACCCTTCATTTGTTTTAGCCATAAGAGGGGCTTATGGTCTGTCTGAACCAGGAAGTGTGTACCAAACAAGTATGGCCTCAACTTCTTCAGAGCCCAGACCACAGCAAAGGCCTCCCTCTCTATGGCTGACCAACGTTTCTCTCTAGGGGTCAGCCTTCTGCTAATAAAAGCTACTGGCTGATCCTGACCTTCTTCATTCAATTGTGACAGTACAGCCCCTACCCCCAATTCAGATGCATCAGTTTGAACAATGAACTTCTTGGAGTAATCAGGACTCTGCAGAATTGGAGCAGTGCACATGGCCTGCTTGAGGTCATCAAATGCCTTTTGACAGCTAACTGTCCACTGAACCTTTTTGGGCATTTTCTTAGAAGTTAAGTCATTCAAGGGTGTCACTATTGATCCATACCCCTTGACAAATCTCCTATAGTACCCAGTCAGGCCTAAGAAGGCTCTCACCTGAGTCTGGTTAGTGGGAGCAGTCCAGTCCATGATGGTCTGGATCTTGCTCTGCAAAGGTTGAACCTGGCCTCCACCCACAAGGTGGCCCAGGTACACAACCTGACTCTGCCCTATCTGGCACTTAGTGGCCTTGATAGTCAGGCCTGCCTTTTGCAGGGCCTGTAAAACATTCCTGAGGTGGACCAGGTGATCCTCCCAGGTGGAGCTAAAGACAGCAATATCATCTAGATAAGCTGCACTATAGGCTTCCAGTCCTGTGAGAACTGTGTTCACCAACCTCTGGAAAGTGGCAGGTGCATTCTTCAGACCAAAGGGCATTACCACAAATTGATAATGCCCACTAGGGGTTGAGAATGCTGTCTTGGGCTTTGCAGTATCAGCTAGTCTGATCTGCCAGTAGCCAGCTGTTAGGTCAAATGTGCTGAGATATTTGGCAGAGGCCAAAGTATCTATGAGCTCATCTGCCCTGGGTATTGGATGGGCATCAGTCCTAGTGACTGCATTGAGACCCCTGTAGTCTACACAAAACCTCATCTCTCTTTTTCCACCACTGGTGTGAGGTTTCGGTACTAGGACTACTGGACTAGCCCAAGGGCTATCTGAGGGCTCAATTACTCCCAATTCCAACATTTTCTGGACTTCAGTCCTGATACAGTCCCTGACATGGTCAGGTTGCCTATAAATCTTGTTTTTAATAGGCAGACTGTCCCCAGTGTCCACTTCATGAGTGCACCAGGTGGTCTGACTGGGTGTCAGTGAAAACATATGTCGAAACTGATTGAGGACTTGCCTGCAATCAGTTTATTGCTGGGTAGTGAGGCTGCCTGCCAAGGCTACACCATCAACTGACCCATCGTCAGGGTTCTGTGAGAGCAGGTCAGGGAGTGGGTCACTCTCTTCC
This sequence comes from Calotriton arnoldi, assembly GCA_963921515.1. Lineage (NCBI taxonomy): Eukaryota > Metazoa > Chordata > Amphibia > Caudata > Salamandridae > Calotriton > Calotriton arnoldi. Next base: position 413,854 of record CAWUFW010003954.1, read on the forward strand.
TCCTGCCCTTCATCAGTAGCCATGAGCAAGCCCATGTCTGCCCTGTCCACATATGGTTTTAACCTGTTGACATGGAGAACCCTGTGGGGACTCCTGGGTGTTCCTAGGTCTACTAAATAAGTGACCTCACCCTTCTGTTCAACAATAGTGTGGGGTCCACTCCATTTGTCTTGGAGAGCTGCTGGGGCCACTGGCTCCAACACCCACACCTTCTGTCCTGGCTGGTAAACAGTCAGAACAGCCTTTTGGTCATGCCAGGCCTTCTGAAGTTCCTGGCTAGCCTCAAGGTTTTTGGTTGCCTTTTTCATGTACTCAGCCATCCTGGAGCGGAGACCAAGTACATAGTCCACTATATCTTGCTTTGGGGGCTTGAGAGGTAACTCCCATCCTTCCTTCACCAAGCACAGTGGACCCCTCACAGGGTGGCCAAACAGAAGTTCAAAAGGGCTGTAACCAACCCCTTCTGAGGCACCTCCCTATATGCGAATAAAAGGCAGGGCAAGAGTATGTCCCATCTACGCCTAAGCTTTTCTGGGAGCCCTTTAATCATGCCCTTCAAGGTTTTGTTGAATCTCTCAACTAAACCATTGCATTGTGGGTGATAGGGTGTGGTGAACTTATAAGTCACTCCACACTCCTTCCACATTGCTTTTAAGTACCCAGACATGAAGTTAGCACCCCTGTCTGATACTACCTCCTTAGGAAAGGCCACTCTTGAGAAGATTCCCAGGAGGGCCCTTGCCACCACAGGTGCTGTAGTGGTCCTTAGGGGAATAGCTTCTGGGTACCTGGTGGCATGATCCACTACCACCAGGATAAACCTGTGCCCAGAGGCTGTTTGGGGATCCATGGGACCAACAATGTCAATCCCTACCCTCTCAAAGGGCACCCCCACCACAGGTAGTGGTATCAGGGGGCCTTTGTAGTGCCACCTGCTTTGCCACTGGCTTGGCAGGTTACACAGGAGCGACACAACTCCTTACTGTCTTCAGACATGTGGGGCCAGTGAAAGTGAGGGACAATTCTGTCCCAAGTCTTGTTCTGGCCCAGGTGTCCTGCTAAGGGAATATCATGGGCTAGGGTCAATAGGAAGCCCCTGAACTTCAAAGGTATTACCAACCTCCTGGTAGCACCAGGTTTGGGGTCTCTACTCTCTGAGTACAGGAGTCCATCATCCCAATACACTGTATGGGGACCACTAGCTTTCCCAGCAGCCTCAGCAGCAGCTTGCTGTCTGAGGGGTTCAAGGGAGGGGCAGCTCTGCTGCTCCTGGCTCAGATCTGCCCTAGAAGGTCCCCCTGTCCCCAAGAACTCAACCTGGTCAGGTTCCAGTTACTCTGGGACAGTTCCTTCTTCAGGGCTGAGATCATCCCACTCAAGGGACTGATCTTCCTCCTGAGCCAAGGGGAAGGCACTGCCTTAACCCTACTACTCCTCCTCTTGGAAGGCACTTGGTCCATTCTTCCAGAATCCAAGGCCTGTTCAGTGCTAGACATTTTGGCTTGTGACCTGGTCACAGCAAACACATCTGCAGGGATCCCCAGCATTTCTGCATGGGTCCTGAGCTCCACTTCTGCCCAAGCAGAAGTCTCTAAGTCATTGCCAAGCAAGCATTCGACTGGTAGGTTTGCACTTACCACAACCTTCTTAAGGCCAGTTACCCCTCCCCAGGAGAAGTTAACAACTGCCAGAGTATGGTCTGTTCTGACATTGCTAGCATTGGTCACTTGGTACATCTCACCAAGCATAACTTGCCCAGGAAGCACAAGGTCTTGTGTCACCATTGTGACACTTGCCCCTGTGTCCCTAAATGCCAAAGCCTCACGTCCATTAATTAAAGGCTGTTGTCTGTACTTGCCCAGATTACTGGGACTCACAGTGGAGGTCACATCCATGCCTCCATCACAGACTAACACAGCCTGAGTCAGTTCCCTGACTAAGTCAGAGCCCAACTCAGTTCCCAGGGTGAACCCTACTAAACCCTTTGCTGGAGCACTTCCACCAACTGTACTAGGGGGAACAGGTGCCTTAGGGGCATTGGTGGGTGCTGGACTGGAGTCTTTGGACTTGGTGCAATCACTGGTCCAGTGGGTCTTTTGCTTACAGACCTTGCACCATGGTTTTCTTTGGCCTTTACCCTTGGTAGACTGGGAATCCCCACCAGAAGAAGATTTTTGGGGGCCTGATGAAGACTTTTGATCTTTACCCTTCTCCCCACCCTTGTCAGAGTTCTTAGCATCTTGCTTCTTGGTTTCCCCACCTTGGTTCTGTACCTTCTGCTTCACCCTGGTCCTGACCCATTTGTCTGCCTTCTTTCCCAATTCTTGGGGAGAGGTCAGATCAGAGTCTACCAGGTATTGATGCAACAGCTGATTTTGACAGTTATTAAGAATCTGCTCCCTCATTATCAGATTATACAATCCTGAGAAGTCACACACCTTACTGCCCATCAACCAGCCTTCCAGAGCCTTGGCAGAACAATCCACATAGTCTACCCAGTCTTGAGTCTGTGCTTTTTGGGTGTCTCTGAACTTCAACCTGTACTGTTCAGTGGTTAGGCCAAACCCATCAATAAGAGCACTCTTCAAGACCTTGTAATTATCAGCATCCTCCTCTCTAACAGTGAGGAGCTTATCTCTACCTTTGTCAGCAAAGGAGAGCCACAAGATTGCTGCCCACTGCTCCTGAGGGACCTTCTGTACTTTACAGGCCCTTTCTAAAGCAGTTATCCATTTGTGGATATCATCCCCACTCTGGTAGGGAGGGACAATCTTGCTCAGGTTCCTATGGTCATAGGACCTTTCCCTATCTCTAGGGACATGGCTGCCACCATGGGACTCTAGTCCCAACTTTCTTCTCTCTCTAAGGAGATCTAGGGATTCTCTATCTAAAGCTAATTGCTTTTTTCTGAGTTCCAGCTGAGTTTCCTCATACTGGACTAGCCTCTTTCTTCTCTCATGAGAGGATTCTCTCCTATGAGATGAGACAGAGCTCCCTATAGAGGTGCCAGAGTGGTTAGACTCCTGAGAAGGAGACCTAGACCTTCTGGGCACACTCTTAATCCTTCCTGGGGGGACAAAGAGGGCATCATTCTGATCATCCTCATCATCATCCACAGGAGGGATTGGGTTTTCCAGGTCAGGGTCATTGTCACCCTCCTGGCCAGTTTCAGAGGGGGCTGGGGGTATTGGTACCCCTGGCCTCCTCCTCTTCTTCTGCCCCACCCTCAGCTCCTACCCCTTCAGTCCCTACAGGCTTACTAAGGTCATAAGCCACCAACAACTCCTTGAGGTGTTGGGTGGTGGGGCTTTGGCCTGTCCTTATTTTCTCAAGTTGCATAAAGCTCTCAATTCCAAGAATGGGAGTGTATCATACTTGGAGGGTGGAAGCTCAATGGCTTCCTGCAAGGATTCTTTAGATCCTACCCTTAAAGACATTACTAGTGTGGTGTGGTGTATGCACTACCTACTCTAGTGTGGCCTACTAAACTCTCTTGAGTTGTAGAAAGGGTTGTGCTATCCCTTAACACACAACTCTAAGTTCAGTAGAACTTACTGTTATTCTAAGCTTAAATTATATGTACCTTAGGTACCTTTAGTGGTTTTCAGTTGATCAATTCAATTGAGATTATCTGGTAAAACAATAGCAAGCTGGAATCCCACACGCTGCACACCAATGTGAGAAGTTGGCCTGGCATATGCTGTCCACTAATTATAGTGGGCACCTTGCACCAGTCCAAATCGACTCTTATGGTAGGTAGGTTAAAGACAACCTTATTGAAAGCTATCCTAGTGGTAGCTATGGAGAGCAGCCTTCAGGCTAAGTCTTGAAGGAATGTAAAGCAGCTTGTTTTACCAGTCTATAATCTCTTGAGTGACCAAATGAAAGAGCACCACACCAGGTATATATTCAAAATATATGTATTTATTACTAAACACACCCCTCTAGTCTCTTTATGAGGCTAGAGTTCGAAGTACATAGGTTATAAGATCTTAAATCACAATAATAGCACAAATACACGTTTGGGCCCTAGGGGCGTACCAAACCATATACCAATAAAGTGGTATGCGAACCACGACTGAACTAGACACTAGGCCTAGAGCCTCTAGAAGTGCTTGGACCACAAGGAACCACCCAAGGTAGTGACACAGGGGACCCACGGGAGACGCGTGCAGTGTAAATACACAACCGCGATACGCCGTTAACTTCTATGGAGAAAGTCGGGATCGGGAAAATAGAGGAAAGGGACACTTAGAAGAGGACTAGGACAAAACCCTTTGAGATCTAGGACTTTGAAGAGTCTCTACCCACGGGAGCACCGGAGTACTCGTGTTACCTCACCCAGGGAAGCCGGGTGCATAGGTGCCTTTCGGGGTCGGGTTTCGTCGTCGATTCGAATGGCGATCTGCTGCAAAGTGCTGCTGGCGGCCAAGGGAAAAGTGTCCGGGTGGATCCAAGAGTGGATCGGAGTTCTGGTGAACCTGAAAGCAGAGGGGACAGAGTCTGGGTCACTAGCCAGTGACCAGGAAGGCGATGGACAGATGCCCACCGATGTCGAGTGCTTCAGGTGCGTTGACGGTCGTCTTGACTCTTCAGCCACGAGGTCCGGGAGGCGTTGTCGGCAACCAGGAGCAGGATTCGGGCTGGTGCTCGATGTTTGTCGAGTGCTGAGGTGTCGGCGACCGGATTGGACCCAACAAGCCTTGGCAACGGCAAGTCTCGAGTAAGATGTAGATCGTCGATGGTGCAGACCAGCAAGGTCTGTGGAACTCACCCAGCGAGGTTAAGTGAGGGCAGGCCTGGAGCAATTAGGATGCCAAGGAAGGAAAAGATTGGCCTTCGTTAAGGGCTACTAGCCAACGGGCTAGCGACCGCGAAGGAGCCTTGTGACGCCGCACGTGGAGCTGGCTTGCAGGACACTCGTGGAGTAGGGGCCAGTGATCTTTGGTGCAGGTGGTGCTGGAGGCTAGGGCTACTCAGAGCCCAAAGCACGACTTCTTGGGAGACCCAGAAGATGGTGCACTTGCAAATGTGCTTGGTGTCCAGGGGTCACGGTCTCAAGTCACCCACGATAGCCACGGGCCTCAGCTTTGCTGGGGACTCAGGGTAGCCTCGGGGAAGTCTGAGAATCCACCTCTGGTGATGCGATGACTTCGGCGTCCGACAGGAGCTTCAGTAATGCGAACCGGACAGATGCTTCTTTGGTGCCTGCCAAGCAGGGGAGTCACTCCTTGACCCCAAGGGAGATTCTTCAGTCCTCTAATCTTGTCGTAGAGCGTCGAAGGTCCAGGATTCAGTTTCAGAGTTTCGTCCAGGTATAATCTAAAGTCCTAAGGACTGGGTTCCTACCTTTATTCTAAAAATAGGGGTTGGACTACTCTGTGGCCCCACCTATGGGTGGGTCAGGGCAGAGGGTGGCTACACCCCTTTCCCTTTGTCCAGTTCGCGCCAAAGCAGGGGCTGCAAGCCCCTGATCCGGTTTGAACTGGGGTATGCACAGGGACACCAAATGTGCCCCCAGTGCAGGACTTCAAAGCACCCGAAAGTGCTCCCGCCCAGCCCCAATACACATTATCCTGTCTGGGGAGGTGGTCACACCTCCCTGGGACAGGAAACCTATTGTCCAGGCCTCCCCTGCCGGAGTTTCGTCCAGCAGCAGGAGGCCAGACTCGTGTCTGTGGCAGCAGCATCCATTTTGTGATGCCAGGGCTCTGGAAAGAAGTTACCGGACTCGTCAGAGTTAACATGTCTTTCCCTCTAGAAGGGTGGAATGCTACCCCCGCCGCCAGGATTGGCGGGGGGTAGTATTCCAAGATGTTTGACACCAAACACGACATGTTTAGGTGCAGCCATTCCAAAGTTAGCATTTTACCGCGAGGATATAATGCGCTTAAGAGTATATGGTCAGGCTGCACTACAAACAGCATCAGAGATGGTCTCCGAACGCTGCAGAGGGGCCCTGCTCATGCAGGGGCACCCTCTCACATAGGAACCATGCACTCTGCCTTTAGGATTGATAAGGCCTGCCTTAGGAGTGACTTATAGGTTTATATGTGTGTATGTAGTTCGTGATATAGGTAACCTATATCACAGTAAGAGGTGCTTGCACCACCTTACCCAGGCTGCAGTAGCAGACCTGTGGTGTCAGTTTGGATGGCCTTCCAGGGGTGGCATAATACATGCTGCAGCCCCTGGCAGGCCTCTGAGGTACCTATGCCCTTGGTACATAGTATACCATATACTAGGGACTTATAAGGGCACTCCAGATCCCAATCAGAGATGTGCCTAAGGCACATGGAAACCATTTTAGAGAGGAAGCAGCTAGGCTGGGGTTCTGATTAGCAGGGCCCCAGCCAGACTAATGTCGAAAAACAGTGAAGCATCAGCAAAAAGTGGGGGTACCCATGTGAAGCAGATCCTACTCTCCTACAGACCTGAGGTGCTGGACCAAGAAGATAGTGGAGGTCTAGCTGTGGAATTGCTCCCAATGTGGACAGGGCACGTGCAGGAGCCTGACCCCCCCTAATTGCCCACATACTAGTGGTGGCCTACCCGGATCTTGATGGGCAGTTGAGGGCCCAACAGCAGGTACAAGGGAGTGAGTCCTGGACAGTCATACATGTTACATTGGCAACTTTGTGTGTTACATGCAGGCATTTCCCCAACAATATTGGGGGTGGCCCATGTGCAACACACAAGAGTCATTGTTTGTGTAGGTCTGGTACTAGGTGCATGCTGATGTGCTGTGCCTATTGTCTTTATGACCAGGAACTCAGCAGAGTACAGTCCACTACCAATTTGCTGTCTTGCGCAGGCACCTGGCTGAGTGAACTAATAAATCATCTCATGTTCTTTGTTGTTCTGTGTGACAATTGTACCAAACAGGCCACTTGTCTTCCTTGTGTAAGGAGTGATGTTCCTTTGCTATTATCTCTCATATGATGGTGACTCTATTACACGTGACATGGCATACAGCCCACTCTTTATGCAGTGACTGTACAACACTTGCCATTGGTAAGTTGTGATTCAACAGTGACATGAGTGTGCAAACGTCTCTGATGCAATAAGCATTAGCGCCTACATGTTACCTTGTGTACATTCCCTGCTGTTAGTTCATCTGCAGTAGTGTTTCAAAATTCATTCACTGACTGGTGACATGCATGAGGGTGTGAGATGTCGAAATGTGGAGATCGTATGTGAGTGTCTACATGGATCCTTACAAGGCAATTTGAGTTTGCTATATCAAAGAGTGCTGTGATGTGCCATTCCATTAGGACTTTAGTGATCCCACATCTTCATGTCATAGACATTCACTGACACCCAACATCATATACACAAGTGTATTGGCTGGTATGATTGCAATCTATGAATAGCATTATAACCTGATGAAGCAGGCTCATATCAGCCAATACACAAGTGTATTGGCTGGTATGATTGCAATCTATGAATGGCATTATAACCTGATGAAGCAGGCTTGTAGATGTTCATTTGGCTATATGAAGTCTTATGCTGTGTGATTTTGGAGTATCTATCTCCCAAAACTTTATCCCTCAATGTTACTTTTCTAAACTACATGTGATACATAGTTAAACTACTTCAGTACAGCTTTCATTAGAGTTTTCAGATGTGGACATATGATGAAGTTTCAAGTCAAAGTGCCATCACTGTGCAATGAGCATTTGCAGTTGACATGATTTCTGCTACAGCACATATTGATGGTACATTGGTCCTTAACTTATCCTTCATGACTTCCTAATATGTTATACGGAAAATGAACATTTGTTGACCTGGGCCTTGTGTGAACATGGTGTAAATGTAAAAATTGTATCCATCCTATTTGGTAACATCATTTTACTATGGTATACTTCCAGTGCCAAAGTTTAGAAGGTGATCCACTATCCTAGTATGGACATAAGGATGGAGTGTTAACAAGTCCATCAATGCATTTGAAGCTGTCTGGGGTTATGACATAAGTGGAACCCACTGTTTGCAGGTTATGTAGCATGTGTTCATGTGCTCTTGCACATTTTCAAGCCTATATAGTGAACCATGAAGCTGGTGTGATATGTGCACTTAGTAAATGTTTTCTGTTGATATGTGATGGTCAGGTATAGTAACGTAGTTGCAATAAACATTTTTTACATGTCATTTCAGATTCATCCAGGGGAAGTGAAGGAGAAGGGGCCAATGTCATGGGGGGCACATCTGGACACAATGGTTCTGAACGTGACAGCACAGACACGGAGGGACGTAGTGACCAGGAGAGCATGGGGAGTGCCACAGAACACACAAGTTCCAGTTCAACATCATGTGAGTCATCCTCTGGTGGACACTCCAGAGAGGTGGCGGACATCACAGGATTTGTTCCACCTTCATGCTCGTCCAACACCCGAGTTCCATTGCCATCCTCCCTGTTGTTCCCCACCCAGTTGGCTGGGCAAACTCCCCTAACAGGGGGGCCCTCTCCTTTGTTCCAGGCACCGCAGCCCCTGCCACTGTCCCCCCAATGCCCTGAGTGAGGAGGGTATTGGCCTCCTGAGAAACATCTCTGTGGGTAAGACTGCACTCCTGAATGGCATCCAGGGGCAAGGCAGCCAGCTGACACATATGATGGCCTACCTGGAAGGCATCGACAGTACTATGCCTGGCCTACTGAGGTCTTTTCATGCTCTGTACTTCTCCCTCAGGGCAGCCTTCCACCCATCCCAAACTTCCACCCCACTTTCTGCCAATTTCCTATACAAATTCCCTATTCCCAAGCCTGTCCCAAGCACACTCACACATCCACATGCACACACTTCATCAGACCCAAGCCCCACACACAAACAAAAACAGCAATGAAGACGCAGGCATGCAACCACTCACCAGACACTCACCCCTCTCACCACCACCACCACCACCACCCCAACTTACCTCCAGACACCACACCCACAGATGCACCCCCAACCACCAACATACCCTGACACCACACCTGCATCCTCAGACCCATCACCAGCCACCAGCTATCACTGAGACAACACACCATCACCCACAGACCCATCCCCAACCACTAGCATTCCCACAGACACCACACTAACACCCACAGACCCATCCCCAACCACCAACATTCTCACAAACAACACACCAACACCCACAGGCCAAACAACACACTCAAACACCAGCATTCTTGCAAACAACACACCAACATCCACAGACCCCTCACAACCACCAGCATTGCAGAAGATACCACAACACCCACAGCCCCCAGCATACACAGCAAGTCCACAACACAGACACCCAAAACACGTAAACGCTCCCAGTCACCCACACAACAGACACCTACAGAACACACAGAAGATACAGCACACACACCTCTCACTTCAACTCCCTCTACCTCCCAAACCAAACTCCCTCCCAAACATCCTGACCATTTTTGCTGTGAAAGTGTCTTATTTGTCCTTGCCCTTAACTCTGTGAAATCCAACACCCGCAGTCAAAAAACCTCTTCCAAAGCCCAACCCATCCCTTCCAGGGAAGGGTTTGGCACAATGGCCATCCCTTCAAGGGAAGAGGCGTGGTGCAGCGGCCAGGGCGGCTGATTCCGGAACACGGGGCTCATGGTTCGATCGCCGGCGGCAGGTTAGTCCAGCACCATGTGACTCTGGGCAATAGTTTGCTTAATCTTCCCGACGGCCCCAGTGCCTTGAGACCCTAAGGGGTAATTAGTTCATGCTTTACCAATACCGTGTTTTTTCCACATCCCAATCCTCCCCTGAAAAACCTGATCCCCACTCCACTAAACCCAGCCATACCCCTAAGAAGTCCAAGAAAACCCCTCCTAAAACCAAACCCCTTCCCTAAACTGACCCCCCAAAGTACCATCTTCGAGGTTCCTGCCATGCCCAATAGATGCCCCTTTGTGAGGAGGTTCCCTGGCAGTGTCAGTAAAGGCAAGTTTAGTGGCCCAGCATTGTGCTGTGCCACAGAATTAACAAAAGGACTATCCATTGGCCTTTGTTTTACATGATATTTTGTCATACTATCATTAAAAAAATTCTTAATTTGGTAAAACATTAGTCCTGTCATTACTTTTCTTTTATTTAATGTTATTGGATAGTTGTTGATATGTGACTACAATTGTGTTTGCTTCATCAATGATTGCTGATCTAGTTAAAGTGGTTTCTATGATCTGACTGTGGACCCAGTGCTGGAGTAACACAGGACAAGGGAAAAGTTGAATGGATGTATATGTGGGATGAAATCCAATTGGGGCTGACATTGCATTGGGTGTTATATTATATGTATTTCCGCTTGGCTTGGCCAATCTCACCATCATTTAGGTTGCGCTTCTCCCAACGATGTAGGTTGGATATGTGTTTGATGTGTTCAAGTTAGATATGTGTTTATCCACACATAGAGGCTGTTAACTTGTCATACCTTTGTTGCCGTTTATATGGACATGTGTCCATTTTCCTGTGTGTACCTTACGCCTACTATATCTAAATGTATGACAAATGCTGTTAGTGCTGCGTTTGCTTTCATTACTTGCACTTACACATTTCCTACACATGCATGGCACTTGGTTATACTATTGGTTGTCCTTGATGTACTTCAAACCACAGGTTTTGTGCCCATAGAGGTTTTAAGGCATGTGCAAAGTTGGCTGTGGCCCAGGGCCGCACCCTTTCAGCGTTCCCCCTCGTAGATGCATACCTGTTCTGCAAGGAGTGTTTGCATTGTGCCCTTTGAATGCTTCTGACACTGATTATTTGTAATCCCATTTACTAACATTACCTTTTAATGTGGGTGATGTGTGAGTCCAAAATGGAATAATAGCAGAGACAGTGTTTTGAATTTCATGACACATCCTTACAGATGTATCTTTGATATCACAAAGGATGTGGGATGTGGGCAAAGTGAAGGTGTCACACAGATTAATAGGTGTGATATTGATAAGGAGGTGCTGTTATGTGATACAATATAATGCCACATCACTATCACTGATTATGAGATGTAAACACATGTCTATTTATAGAATGTGCATGTGCAGTGCCAGTAACAGTGACCTGGCCAAAAGGGCAAAAGGGCACATAGAGCTGTATTTGGGTCATACATTGAAAACAATTCTGAACATGGTCCCACAAAATATGCAATGCCCAGGGACCCCAACCCCTTTGCCAGGCCATGGTGGGGCATCTATTTGCTGAGGAGTCAATGGAAACAGATAAGAGTATAGCTTACCGCAACTGTGTCAGTTTTGGACGCCATTAAGCAGGTACATAGGCTGCAGGACATGTACGATCAGCACCATGATGGCACAGGATGCGTGGAGGTCAGTACAGGTGTGTTTTAGCCTTATTTCCCTCCCTTGCCACCAGCTCAGATGTGGTGGTTGGACCACCGCATTCACATCGGCTGTAAGGCACTTCATAATTGGGCTAGTGGTAACACTGTTGGTCCTCCCTCCAACAGATGCATTGGCCTATCCTGCCGCAATTGGGATTTGCTGGCGGTGGCAGTGGGACTGCGGCGGTCTTTCATCTATGTATTCGCATGTGTCATAATACGGCGGTCAGAATTCCAGCGGTGTGGCGGTGAATCCAACCACACCACAACGGTGGTCCCAAGACCCCCAAACTCATAATCAGGCCCTAGTCTCTGTAATCGAGGTCAAAACATCATGAAGCTGGGTAGTCAATGGACAAAGTCCTGGTGAAACATTTTACTTTTTGTGGGAAATCTCAGAATTGGACAAATTCAAAATTCTCGTCTAAGGGAGGTCTCTCTCTGGACGGATTTTTCTGGCTCCTTCTCCCAATGAAGATTTGTAACTTTGGAATTAGTCACTTTTTTGAGCTTGGATTCCTCCAGCGGGGTAAGGCTGCAGGCTGTAGCCTAACAGCGCTCCACAAAGCTGGATACCTCCGCCACAACATCCCTCTGAAATGAATTTGCTGCTGCAGAAAAGCTCAGAGTGGGAGCAACCCGAATCTTTGGCCAAGCAGTAACACACCTTTGTCTGATTGATTTGGCATGTTTGCGCCATTCTTCTGTCAGTTCTCCAGGACCAATCCTTGAAAAAGTTTCTAGGTCACAGTTTGTAGGGTAATCCATGAGGAGTACACTATGATACATATCTAAAGGCCTCAGGTTCTCAGGGGACAACACTTAGATGACAGGACTAACTCCAGGAAAGGCTACCAGCTGGGTCCAGGGTAGATCCAGTTGGAACAGGGCAGCTGGCTTCTTGAGGTAAGTGGGCTTCATGCAGCTTTTGTGTTCCTGTGACTAACAGTAGATCAGCCAACTGACTCTTGAAGTCAACTTCTCAGTCCTGTGTGCCAGTGGAAGCAGGTCTAGCACTTTGGGGGTCTCTTCATAGGTCACAACAGCAGGTGGAGTTCTTCTTCTGTCTTCCACAGGTCCAGAAATGTTCTAAAGAGGGAACTGGGGGAGCCATATTCTTGCCCAGTGCCAGCCTGTGCTTAGGGGGACAAATCCTGACTACTCCCTGACGAATGGAGTAAAGGCTCCTTGGGGTGAGCCATCCTACATTTGCAGAATCTCCTGTGTGTGGCACTGTACACTGTTGCATAGGGCCCCTATCTACCTAAAACCAACATGGGAGAACTTTTTTTACCCTGTGTAGGGCTCCCTGTGCCCACTAAGAGGTATGGCTATGATAATGAGTAAATCGTCTCCTGTGGTCACTCTAAACCAGTTCTTGGGTAACTGTCCTTCCACTGGGTTTGGAGACAAGCTAGCTGTGAAGACAAAAGGGAGGCAGCCCTAGGTCTGAGCTACATCTGCCAGAGTAGGCATTTTTTGAAGCTCAGAAAGGGATGGGTACAGCTCCCCAAGTCATCCTGATGAGAGAAGAAAAACATCCGCTACACACAAGCCCTTTTTCCCTAGTCTGAGAGCAATCCACTTCTCATCATCAACAGGGGAACCATCAGCAGTAAGGTGAAACTGAACACCAGCAGAAAGGCACAAATAGTGCAGGCTGGAAAATTACAACTTTCTAAAAGTGTAATTTTCCAAATCATAACATAAAATCAGGCTGGGCCATTAAATTGGACTTTAAATTACTATTAGTTCTCCTTGAAGTATCTTTCTATCTACTCCCAAACTGAACTTATGCATTATAAGGTCTAATAAAGTAACCCAGTGCTTTTCTTTGGGAAGGCCGGCCTAGCTACAGAGAAAAAGGACTTTGGAGATTTTCACTGTCAGAACATGTAAAGCAAACAAATTTCAAGTCCTGCTGTTTACATGTTTACTGTTTACATACCATGCACCCTGTCATATGGGCGTTTAGGGCCTACTTAAGGTGTGTCTTCTAAGCATTAAAAAGTAAGGTTTAGGCTTGGAAAAGGTTTATTTTGCCAGGTCGAATTGGCAGTTTTAAAACAACACACCCAGGCCTGGAGATATGGTTTGCATTATCACTATAGTGGTGGCACAACATGTGCTGGATTCAACTAGGGACATTTAACTTACAGGCCCAGGCACATGTTTGTACTATATACTAGGGATTTGGAGGTAAGTTAAATATGCCAATCAGGAATGTAACCAATTTCAACATGTTTTAGGGGTCAAAGCACATGCACTGGGGCATGGTTAGCTGTGCACCAGTATGCATAGTTAAATAACCAGTAGCATCAGCCAAGACAAAATGGAGGTGACAGTACAAAAAGAGGCATTTTCCTACAACTGACTTCCACACAACTGCAAGATAATTAACAATGTTAATATTCTGTTGTTTCATAATGTCCACAACTTGTATGCAAGGATTAGTAAACTCTGTAGAGTTCTAATACCTTATGCGTCGCATTCATATATACATGTACAACATATTCCAGTTTTTGAATTCTTCCTGTTTCATCACAGGATCAGGCAGTGGGGCTTGGGTCATCTCAGTGTCTCAAGCACAATTCCTAATCGATTTTTGTTTTAAGACAGAGCTTCTTGGCAGCCCTAATCCCTAAAGTCGTTTCATAATGCAGAACTGGCTCTCCTTAGGGACACCCTTTGATGTTCCCCGAGGAGGAGAGACCCCCTAGTTAGTTTTCACAACCTGTCGTTTCAAGAGGATAGCACCTCTTTATACTATCTGCCCAAAAGGGCTGGTTGCAGTTTATCATTGTTTTTGGTCACGTGGTGGGAAGTTGCCTACTGGCCTCCAGGTGTAAATAAAGTCCAGACACTTTGGGAAGACTGGGATCCTTTTGTTTTTATCTTGCCTTTTTTAGTAATGCTGATGTATTTTCACATTACGTCCAGTCATTGCTGCGAGACCTATCACAGATATCTAGAAATGTATGTATGGTGACGTTTCATGACACGCTACAGGTGTACTTGTTTTTACGGTTACCCATCGCTAATCATGAATATTTACTTTACAATAAGAATGGCATTTGAAAGGCAGTGGTAAGTGCTGCGCACAGATGGCAAATCCATCCCCACCTTTTCTACCCGGTTCTCCTTTGTGTCAGTGCCTTTCTGGAGAGAATCCACCAATACTCCGACCAGAACAACCCTCTGGACGGAATATCAAGGCATCTGCAAAAAGGCAGAGCCCCCCACATTACATTTTAGAGAGAAAACTATCCGAGACTCCTTCTTGCAGAGACTACCTGAGCATATCCCTGGTTAGGCATGCACTGCACGTTGGCTGGCATCTGCCCTCGTAAATATAAGCTAAAGCAGCACTGATGTCCATCTATTTTATTTTGACATGGACCTGCATGAACCCTGCTTCCTGTGGTGTAGTCAGAGTTTGGAGCTGCCGGCTTCTGACTTACTTTTTGCTAGAACTCTGCCTGTAGGCCCTGTTGCTGACCTCGCTTACTTGAAAGCACTCTCCCTCCCAGACAAAAGAGAATTTAAATGATGAACAGAGACTGCTGTATGGACCACGAACTAAGAAGTAGATTGCTTAATGCCTGTGGAAGTTTGTGGATGTCTGATGAATCAACTCAAACCCAGTGTCGGTTTCTCCCTGAGGGTGTCGGGGCTCCGCCCTTGTTACCAAAAGTGGTGGTGGCATGCTCAAATTCAAAACCCGTTTGGTTTTATTAATACACAGTAAATAATAGTAAAAACCAGTACTGGTAAAAAGTAAAACTAAAGTCAGTCCGACTCCGAGTTTGTGGTGGCTGGCTGACTGAGGCTACTCACGTGACTCTCCCCTGCCATGCATGCTCCCCCTTGCGGTCCCAAACAGCCAAACTCCCAAAGAAGCCTAAGTGTTTGCCGGGCGACAACATCACAGCCCTGAAGGCTGTGATGTCATCAGCTCGGCAAAGACCTAGCTTCAGGGCTGAGTCTCCACCCCCTGATGGCGTGGAGGCAAAGTTAGCCCCGGGCGTTTTATGTCCATGCCCGGTATTGCTAACCCTCCACATCAATCAGAGAGTGGAGAGCTTTCCCAACTCATTACAGGGCGTGGTGGGACCCACCCTGTGATGAGTTGGGAAAGGGGTGTGGCTGTGGCAGGCGGGAAGCGAGGATTCGAGTCTGCGCAGACTTGACCCTTCCCGCGCGTGTCCTACAGTCTGGAATATTCTGGAAGGAAGGAGGATCCAGTCAGAGTGCCAGGAGACTGCACTGCAGTAATAGTTGTTGGCTGCCTGGATTGATTGTCACGACACGGCCCTGCCCAGGTAAGTCCCAGGCGGGCATTTTTTGAAGTTATTTCTAGTGTGGACAATGCAATAGTAGATGGGCTGGCGATGCCATATGTGTTCCTACGGTGGTACTGGTACATTGCTTATACGTAGGCCCCAATCCTGCATGATTATTGCCTTAACCAGCTTTGTGTGAGCCCTTTGAGCCTGGTCTGACTTTGTGCATGACTTGTTATATTTTATTTGCGTAGACTCAAAAAATCTGGGGGCATATTAGCAAGGGCCTTATCGCCGCTTTAGCGGCACTTTTTGCCGCTAAAGCGGCGATTTTTTTATCGCCCTGATGGAGCAAGGTTTCATAAATGAAACTTGCTTGTATTCCATCCTCCTCACAGTATTAATTTATTAAACTTGTATTGTTAATACTAACCTTTGCATTCACGACACAAAGAAAAAGATGCTTGCCTATGTGTTTTACTAATGAATAACGCTTGTCTGTAATCCAAAATGGCCGCTATGCACGGGAAAACTCAATGCGCATGTCTCAACCATATCACATGGTGTGACGTCTTTCTTTGCTTGGTGGGAAACTTCTGCTTCTGCGCAGTGTGCATTAAAATGGCTGCTCGATGTTTTCACATGCTTCTGCTTGCTCTCATGTCATTATTAAATTGTCGTTTCCTAACGCTACTAACGCGGGATAGTATATATATTTAATTGGGAATAGAATAGAAATAGTGGGTATACAGTGAAACATTTTATTTCTGATTCTAATATTTTCTTCTTGCACTTTTATTAGTTCGTAAATTTGGGCCTGGGTTGGTGACCTTAAACTCGAGAGGCAAATGGTTCTGCGCATGTGTCTTGTGTGCCTGCCAAATGAAGTCAACCTGGACGAAGTCCAAGGCCGTAACCTGATGGCCAAAGATGTTGTACTAGTGCTTTCCTGTCACACATTGATACAATGTCTATGAAAATTGGTTTACATTTGTCATGAGACGGGTGGGAAATAAAGCAAATGTATTAATTTGAAGGGGTGGGAACGTAAAGACAATAGGCTTTACAATTTAGGCCAAATCAACATGGTGCGAGAATCCACCTCCTGTCCCTGTCCAATCAGAAGTAGTGGCCCCATATTTTAGCAACATTAAGGGGAGGTACATGGGCGTAGAAGGGTATATCAGATATAGAATTAGCTAATTAGCTAGAGCTGACTCTCAGAACACACAGAAGAGCCCCAGACTGCCAAGCTGATCGGTTGCTGACTGAATCCCTGTCCAGAAGAGGTCCTGAGGAGGGGGCGGCGGAGTCCATTAGAAGGAAGGCAGGGAAGAATCGAGAAAAGTCGAGTATCAGAGAGGGGAACGACGCAGGCGTCGTTGTAGAGAGGTCACCGGTCCGGTCCTGATCCTGGAAGAAGTCTTTGCTCTTCATCCTTCCTGGATCCTATTCTTTCAACTCCTTGGCTAAGGGGTTTGGTTCTCGCACTTAGGTAAATATAATGCAACCTTTAGTTGCGCTGCTGTCTCTATCTTCTCCTCTTCTTTAAACACCGTCATTGATTAGCAATAATCATTTTTATGCTTAATCTTGGGTATTGCGCTTAAGTACCATGTGGCTCTGTATTTTACTCTGCTAAATCTTTAGATAAACATTTTAAAACTTCCTCACTCAGTGGTTATTTCAGGATTTTGTATTATAATGAATGTCACTCATTTTAAATTTCCCAATTAGCAAAGGATTCATTGGTAAGTCATTACTCTTCAATCAGAAGGTAGCAGGGATTTTGATAGAGAGTAACAACTGATAAAACCCAGCGTAAGTATTAGCGTAGTGTGAATGTATGGGCCCAAGTGAGTATCTGGTGTATGAATGATGTTTGCTAATATCGTGCTGGATCAGTTTTCTGGTAATCAGAGGATGGTTACTCTTTGTTAATTGGGTAATGAGAATTTGTATTGTATTTTTATGAACTAACATCCGTGTATTCAAAGTTTTGTTTTATGTTGTCCAGAATCCCCGGGGTAAAAGGAATAGTGGATGGTAAGTGGAAGCCATACTGCAGTGAGGTTATCTGCCAGGCAGAAATAGTACTGGAAAGTTAAGCAGGACTTTCAGTACTCGTTAGGGACTCTATGCGTGTGAGTAATAGCAAAAGAGTACGCTGGTAAAAATTTGATGTTATATCACCTAGAAAGGGTAACATTGGAGAAGTAACAGGTACTTCTGGAGCTTGTGTGAAGAGTAGACGCAAGTGTTTTACTCGTAGTGTATGTTTAGTAAATGGAAAGGTTTTACTAAGGGTGAGAGAAAAACTATCTTTCCTATTTTTAGAAAAACTGGCACGATAGCGAATGTTTTATGTTGTTACTGAAATTTTATTAAGATTTATAGAGAAACTAAAGTTTGCGTAAGATTTTGTAAAGGGAGGGTCAGCTGCCAGAGAGGGAGCTGACGCCACAAAACGCTGCGCTGGGATTGGTTGAAACAGCGGGTGTGGAAAACCCTTGTAAAGGAGGGGTCAGTAGTCAGGAGTAGTACTGACGTCACAGGTGCCGCGCTGGGATTGGTTGAACCAGCAAGGACAGGAAAGAGCAGATTGTAAAGGAGGGGTTGACAGATAAACGTCACCAAAAGGCCGCGCAAGGATTGGCTAGGAAATAAAAGTTAGCAGAGACTTGATTGGTGGATATTTAGAAGCTAAAATCTTAGTGGATAAAGATTGCATGTTAAAACGCGATCCGACTTTAACAGGAACTCGTCCGGATAGGAGATTCCTAGGTTTTGCAGAATATAATTTTGTACACCGAAGATTAGATAGAATGTACGGAGAGAAGAGAAAATTGTCCTTTCTGCAAAAGATTAAGAACTATTTTAAAAAGGATAAACCACTCAAAACTAGAGAAGGAATTATTATTCCACCAGCTAAAACGCCTGCTTCATTCATGATGATGGAGAGAGGTTATCATACTTGTGTATGGATGGAGAATTGGATAGAATATACCAAAAATGATGGAATATTAGCATTTCCCGAGAATGGTACCTTCAATGGAAGGATTCTTCAAAACTTGAGATTGAGGATGAATGACTTAGAACCCAGACCTAGATTAACTCAGTACGAAGCTCTAGAAGAATGGGAAACCGAGGCATTTGAGCGGATAGATCTAGAAGTAATAGGAGTTATCCAGGATTTTTTCCCAGATATATACGTGAGTCTAGGGACGGTCAGATGAAACAATGGAGAAGGGCAATGATTACAGAAGGATTATATCCATTGTTTTCAGCAGAGGAGAAATTAGGAAGTAAGTGCACAGAAAAGACAAAACATTTAATGAGAAATGAGGAGTCTGAAGACGAATTTATGGAGGAAATGTTAAGAAATCCCCCACCATATCAGGAAGGGACAATTGGATGCACCCCAAGTGCACCACCAAAAACTCCATTAGTGCCACAGGTAATGCATGAATTCACCACAAGTAGAATACTTCATGACAAAGAAAAAGAAGCCCTAGAAAAGACCAGAACAGAATTAATACAGAAAATAACCCAGATAAAAGTACATCCTGATTCGTTGACCATACCTGTAACAATTGGTCCAGTAGTTCCATTATATGGTACTCAGGGAAGCTGTCCTCCACCGATACTTACACCTACTGCTGTGAATAATCCAAAACCTGAAGCTCCAGTTATAATTGAGGATCAATTTGGTGACTGTGAATCCACAATATCACTCATGGACTTGTCTATTCGAGGTTCTGTAAATAGTACTCCAAGGAAAGATGTACCTGGAGGTTCAAAAGATGTAAGTTTAATAACTTCATCAGGAGCAAAAAGTGCTACCATAGTAACACCTGAAGATCTAGAAAGATGGGTGCAAGGGTCAGTTAAACAGTGCACACCTCCGAAAATAATGGACATTCATAAATTGAAAGTCGAATTAGAAGAAATAATAGCAGGAAATGTAGGACTAGAACGCTTAAATACCTATGATGAAGAAGAATTATTGTTTCTGTGCAGGAGTATCACCAGAAATGTAAGGTTATTTCATGAAAAATTATCCAATTTAGCACTACAGATGGGAATAGAAATAGGGAGATCAAAGGTACTACAGAAACCCTATAGAGCAGAATTTTCAGACAAAGATTTAGAAAATATGAATGGCTCTGGAAGAAGATTACAAATAAGAGAATTAATGTTAGTTTTTCAAAAATGGGGAGACCTAGATAAATGGAAAACTAGGTGGGCCAAGAAAAAGGAAGAAGCACGAACAAGTAGAACAGCATCAGAATATGTGATGAAAGAAACAGGGAAAGCAGACCAGATGTATCCAATGCGAGAAGTTGCGGGAGGAGGATATGTACATGTCCCATGGAGCAGACAGGATATTTTATCATTTACGAATGATTTTCCAAAGTTGAGAGAAAAACCAATTGAATGGTACAAGCAGGTTGACAGGTTTGTGAAGGTGTCAAAGGTATTTGGATGGTTTGTTTGACATAGTGGTACCTGCCGATTTATGGACAGATTGTAAAATCACAGTGGATTGGCCAAGTGATGAATATCCTAGAGATCCGAAAACAGGTGCCCCGTCAAATGATGTAATGAAAAAGTATCACCAAGTGATAACTTACCTGAAAGGGAAAATACCACCGAAAGAAACAGATTGGGTAAAAATAGATCGAACTACCCAAGAAGCTAATGAATCAGTACATTCTTACTATGAGCGTCTATTGCAGGTATTTAAACAGTCTAGTGGATTTGAGGACATTGGAGACAAAAACATGAGTCAGTTTGTGTATCGATTTGTTTATGGTTTAAAGCCAGAAATTTGTCAGATGATTAAACAGCATATGCTGTGTTGGCAGGGAAAGCCCATAGATGAGATTCTGAAGTATGCAAAATATTGTGGAGACGATATCGAGGATAGACACAAGAAATTGCAGGAAAAAGTGATGTGGGCTCAGGTGAAAATGGCTGAGAAACAGGGAATTAATTTGGAAAATCCCAGTGAAAATCCAGGAAAAGATTCTGGAACGAATGGTGATACAGGGAATGGTGGAAAATTTAGAGGACAAATGAGTAGAGAAGAAGCTAAAAAGAAATTTCCTTGTCATGGATGCGGAAAATTGGGGCATTGGAAGGATGAATGTAAAACGATTCGGAATAATAATGGCCCAAATCAAAATTTAAATCCACAGACGCAGAATGACTCACAGCAGGGTGCAAATCCTCAGA
This sequence comes from Calotriton arnoldi, assembly GCA_963921515.1. Classification (NCBI taxonomy): domain Eukaryota; kingdom Metazoa; phylum Chordata; class Amphibia; order Caudata; family Salamandridae; genus Calotriton; species Calotriton arnoldi. The sequence continues at coordinate 434,700 of CAWUFW010003954.1, forward strand.
GTCAGTTGCCACCTGCACCTATTCAGGGTAATGTAAGCAGAGCAAAGCATGGTACAGACATCGGATATCCAGGAGGAAGTGGTAAGAATGATTATATGACATCACAATTTCTTTTGCAGGACGATTTCTGTCAATACAGTCCATGACGGTGCCTAGGCGAGGGGAAGAAGGAGTGCATACTTGGCGCATCCTTACAGGTAGATCAGTCAGGTCCATATGTTGAAGAGAATGTGAAAGGTAATAATATTACTTTCCTTTTGGACACTGGTGCTACCCGGTCTACTGTGAGAACAGCAGACATTCCAGACCTTCCTCTCTCTGGTGAAAATATCCAAGTAGTGGGGGTAGCTAATCAGCGGATTAGAACACCTCTTACTGAACCAATGGAAGTTAAAATCGGAAATTTCAGAGAAATGCATCAATTTGTAGTATGTGATTCCAGTCCAGTAAACTTATTAGGTAGGGATTTGTTGTGCAAGATGAATCGTACCATTTTCTGCACACCGGATGGTGTGGCAGTTCAGACACCAGATGAAGACCATGTATATAAATTTATGATTGCAAAACAAGGTACAGAAGTGGATGAAATGTTTTCGTTAATAACAAAAGATGAGTTGCCAGAAGAATTAAAAGATACAGTAAACCCCATAGTATGGGATTTCACCGGAAAAGAAGTAGGACTTATGGCTAAAATAGATCCAGTTAAAATTACTGTAAAGGAAGGTGCAATTTTCCCAAATACCAGACAGTACAAAATAAGTGCAGAAGTAAAAGCAGGAGTCATTGAAGAAATAAATCGAATGGTAGAACAAAACATACTAAAAGAAGTAATGAGTAGCCCATGTAAAGATTAAAGAAACCTAGTGGGAAATATAGGATTGTTCAGGACCTGAGGAAAATAAATAAGATTGTAGAACCATGTTGTCCCATAGTACCAAATCCTGCAGTAATTTTATACCAGATCCCGTGGAGTGCAGGATGGTTCACAGTAATTGATTTGTGTCAAGCGTTCTTTTCAATACCATTACATCCAGACAGCCAGTATCTTTTCTCATTTAAATTTTAAAACAAGGTTTATGTGTGGAATCGTGTTCCTCAGGGGTACACAGAAAGTCCTTCTATTTTCAACCAGATACTGAAAAAGTGCCTTGAAAAACTAGTGATGCCAGGAAGCTCAGTCTTAGTCCAATATATCGACGACTTATTGGTGGCATCGAACACCAGAGAGGACTCTGTTGTTGATTCCATAGCATTATTAAATCTTTTGGCAGAAGAAGGGCATAAGGTCTCACCTGAAAAATTGCAATTCTGTACAACAGCTGTTATGTATCTGGGACACCAAATTAAGAGAGGAAAAAGAAGAGTAACAGCTGAAAGAGTAGCTTTAATAAAGAAAATGCAAATGCCTGTAACACAAAGACAAGTGAGAATGTTCCTAGGAGTAGTAGGTTACTGTCGACAATGGATACCAGGATTTTCCATGTTAGCTAAGCCCTTAATTAACATGACAAAGAAGAAAGCAAAGGACCCTGTGGAGTGGGAGGATGAAAGTGTAGAAGCTTTTGTAAAATTGAGAAATGCCCTATGTTCAGCACCTGCCTTAGGCATGCCTGATTATAAGAGAGAATTTGCATTGTTCTGTCATGAGAGAGAAAATTGTGCACTTTCTGTCCTAACTCAAAGACATGGACTAGAAAGACGTCCTATAGCATATTTTTCTGCTACATTGGACCCAGTAGCAGCCGCGTTGCCAGGATGCTTAAAAGCAGTGGCGGCTACTTGTTTGAGCATTGAACAAAGTGAGTCAATTGTGATGGGACACCCTGTAAAAGTGTATGTTCCACATGCAGTTGTCATTCTGTTGACAAGAACCCGAACTCAGCATCTTACTCCTAGTAGGCTGACTAAATATGAAAGAATAATAATGGGTGCTGAAAATGTGAATATGGTAAGGTGTACTATAATAAATCCAGCACCCTTACTACCAGACCCACGTCATGATAGAATTAAAGATGATGAAGACGATGAACATGATTGTATACAAATTATAGAATTATGCACAAAACCACACCCAGATATAGAGGAACAGCCTCTTAAAAAGCCAGACAGGGAGCTATTTGTTGATGGTTCATGTCAAAGACATAAAGATGGTAAACTAACTGCTGCCTATGCAGTATGTGAATTAACTGGAATAGTTGAAGCATCTTATTTACCAGGAGTCAAATCTGCACAAGTAGCTGAATTGATTGCGTTGATAAAAGCATGCAAAATTGGGAGGAATCAGAGAGTGACCATATTTACAGATAGCCAATATGGTTACGGGGTTGTGCACGATTTTGGCCAACTATGGATGCAGAGGGATTTCATGACTTCTTCAGGATCCCCCATTAAAAATGGACAATTTGTAAGGGAATTGCTAGAAGCAATACAATCACCAAAAGAATTGGCTGTGGTGAAATGTGCCGCACACCAGTCAGGAGATGACTGGGTGGTAGTCGGCAACAGGTATGCAGATCTGGTGGCTCAACATTGTGCCAAAACCAGATTTCAGTCAATAAGAGGGTGGAAAGAATGGGAATCAGCTGCCAACTTATGCTGTATATGCCACCTGAAACTTGGAATGAGTTGAAGAAATTGCGAGATGAGTTTGATGAAAGTGAGAAGAATTTGTGGATCAAAGTGGGTTGTTCGCAAAGAGGAGATGATGAAGTATGGATCAGTGGTGATGGCAGACCAGTCATGCCAGACTGTTTACTCTCACAAATGGCTAGAATGCATCATGGAGACACACACATAGGGAGAGATGCAATGATTAGGCTGTTCAGACAAAATTGGTACAATCCCAAATTCAGAGCTGTTGCAGAGAGTCTTTGCCAGAGATGTCTAACTTGCCAGATGCATAATCCGGGGAGGAAGATAGTAATTGGATTTGGGAAAATTGGAAAGGCAGAGGGTCCATTTATGAGACTTCAGTTTGATTTCATACAGTTACCACCATGTAGAGGGCTGAAATATGTACTAGTCATAGTGTGTCTGTTTTCAAAGTGGGTGGAGGCTTACCCTACTAGGAGAAATGACAGCATTACAGTTGCAAAACTGGTGCTACGAGAGCTCATTCCTAGGTTTGGTTTTCCAGTAACTTTGGAATCAGATAGAGGAAAACATTTTAACAGTGAAGTGATTCAAATAATCTGTGAAGCATTTCAAATAAAACAGAAACTGCACTGTGCATATCGTCCAGAAGCTTCTGGAGTGGTTGAACAATTGAATGGCACTATAAAGTCAAGACTGGGAAAAATGTGTGCGTCAACATCATTAGAGTGGCCAGATGCATTACCACTTGTTCTAATGGGACTCAGAAGTATACCTGACAGAAACACAGGATTGAGCCCCCACGAAATAATGATGGGAAGAGCAATGAGACAAACACATGTTCCCACAAACAAACTGGTGAATATATCTGATGATATGGTTCTGGACTATTGCAAAGGATTGGCTGACCTAGTGCGTTCTGTCTCTCATCAGGTTGGAGAAGATGCAGTTTCCAGGCAGCCTGAACAAGAGCATGATCTGAATCCTGGTGACTGGGTGGTAGTGAAGAATCACACTAGAGAAACGTGTCTATCACCTAGATGGGGCAGACCATGTCAAGTCATACTGACAACGAATACAGCAGTGAAGTGTGCCAGATTTCCTAATTGGATCCATGTAAGTCACACCAAGAGAGTACCAGATCCCGAGGAAGAGAATCCTCAGACAACGCCAATCACTGAAGAGGCTGAAGGTTGCCCAGCTGTAGGATCTCAAGTTCGAGATTCCAGAGAAGCTGAAGAAGAACAACCGAGCACAAGTCAGGATTGGATACCAGTGGTAGAAGTTCCTGAAGTATACCACAGAACAAGAAGTCAAGTGAAATTGAAAGAAATTGAAGAAGATCAGATAGGTGAAGAAGAAGCAGTTCAGGAACAAGAAGAAAAGACATTAAGAAATCCTGAACAAGGTCAGACAGGGAAAGAAAACTGGACTCAAAACAGTGAAGACCTAATAGACTTTGATCAGGGACAGACAGGTCTAGAAGAATCCGGTCAGGCTGCAGAAGTTCACAGTGCAATAAGCCCTGATCAGAACAAGTTAGATCAAGAAGAGTGCACAGAAGAAGAAAACGTTGAAAATCATGAACTTGAAGAAATAAACAAAGAACAAGGTCAGTTATTGGAAACTCACAGCGGAGCTGTTACAGAGAAACCAATCAGACCTGAAAAATACAAAACAGAAGAAAAAGTGATCAAAGAAAACAAAGCAGTACTAAGCAGTGAAATTAACGAGATCACTGAAGACGAAAACAACGAAACAGTGCCAACAAAGAAAACAAGAAAAGGAGATCATTGGCCGAGTGTCATTAAAAGAGTAAAGTACCACATAACAACCAGAAGTGAAGATCCAGATCAAGTGAATGAAGTGACAAGTCAAACTGAACAAGAACATAAAACTCCGAAAAGAAGAAGTAAAAGACTGAAACTTGTGAATAACAAATTCAAAGGTCCTGACTGGACTTACATCATCCTTGAAGATTTTGAAAGCTCAGAATCAAGTGACAGTGGTGGCGAAGGAACAAGTGCAGAATTGACGTACGAAGAAGAAACAAGACCAACCTGATTAAGCAATAGAATAAGCTAAAGAAAAGAAGAAAAGATAAGAAGAGCAATCTTCCTTGTCGAAAAATGCCTGACGATAGAGTTGCTGGGAGACCAAAACAGAGATGTTGTAGAAGATGCTGTGCAATATGCATATGTAGTCTAGTAATGGTGCTTATAGTATGGTTAGTCCTGATTGTAGCAGTTCCTTACCTTATGATAATAGATAAAAAGATTAATAATGAAACTAAAGGGATGACAGCAAACATGAAGGGCAATAGAGTAGAACTAATGGCAGAAAGTGAACCAGAAATTCATCATGAAGTAGCTGACAACGATACTAGTTTAAACGTTTTCACAAAGTTATTGTTTCAATATGTAGACACCATGGAAGTTAGTAATTGTTATGTTTGTATGAAGTTACCTGAATCAGTAGCAGAAGGATTAACATAAAATCACTTACCACTGACATATGGCATATCATGTAGTGTTTTGTCTAGTTTATTTTATAGAACAGGGAGACTTCAGTATTATTATTCAAACTTAGGGCTCGATTCTGATGCGAGTTGGAAAAGCTTCCCGACCGAGGGCCTAATTCTGATGCGGTTAGGAAGGCCTCCTAACGGCATTTGCTCCTTCCAAATCGGATCGGGAACGTGTCTTCCCGACTGAGGGCCCAATTCTGATGCGGTTAGGAACAAATGTTCCCATTGAAGTCAATGGGAGTTCAACCAAATCGTATCTGGAAGCATCCGGATGCATCCTACTCCGCCGGTCGGACTTTCCCGATCCGAGTGGGTCGGACACCATTTCCCAACCGATTCGGTCGGGAAGCTTTTCCAACCCGCATCAGAATCGGCCCCCTAGATGTGATATTTTCTGAGGTTCTGATTCACAAGAGTATGAATCCAGTGCTTAGTAGTCAAGACGCACAGTTTATGGGAGAATTTTTCTTAACAATGAAACCAATAGACATAACACATGCACATAGACACAATCTAACATGTTCTTTACACGAAGAAGAAAAGATATTTTTGAATTTAGTAGAAGATAGAAGACATTGGGGCATATTAGCAAGACCCACGTTAAAATTATCGCCGTTTTAGCGGCAGGAAACTGCCGCTAAAACGGCGATAATGGGCTTGCTAATATGCGTTATAGAATTCCAATAGAAGCCCAGGTTAGAGGTCCTGAGGAGGGGGCGGCGGAGTCCATTAGAAGGAAGGCACGGGAGAATCGAGAAAAATCGAGTATCAGAGAGGGGAACGACGCAGGCTTCGTTGTAGAGAGGTCACCGGTCCGGTCCTGATCCTGGAAGAAGTCTTTGCCCTTCATCCTTCTTGGGTCCTATTCTTTCAACTCCTTGGCTAAGGGGTTAGGTTCTCACACTTAGGTAAATATAATGCAACCTTTAGTTGCGCTGCTGTCTCCATCTTCTCCTCTTCTTTAAACACCGTCATTGATTAGCAATAATCATTTTTATGCTTAATCTTGGGTATTGCGATTAAGTACCATCTGGCTCTGTATTTTACTCTGCTAAATCTTTAGATAAACATTTTAAAACTTCCTGACTCAGTGGTTATTTCAGGATTTTGTATTATAATGAATGTCACTCATTTTAAATTTCCCAATTAGCAAAGGATTCATTGGTAAGTCATTACTCTTCAATGAGAAGGTAATTGGTAGCAGGGATTTTGATAGAGAGTAACAACTGATAAAACCCAGCGTAAGTATTAGCGTAGTGTGAATGTATGGGCCCAAGTGAGTATCTGGTGTATGAATGCTGTTTCCTAATATCGCGCTGGATCAGCCCTATCAGCAAGCTGTCGCTAACAGGCGTTGGCGACAGCTTTCTGGCGATAGCGGCCGGTTTCCCCATCGCCTTGCATGCCAGCGATAATTATCGCTAATGACATGCAAGGTAGGCGTTCCCAACTAAAAGCAACTGAAAACAGTCGCTAACACAACTTCCCCCTATTAGCAACGCAGGCGAAGAGATAAAAAATGTTGCGCTAAGCGCGATTATCGCTAGAATTTAACACCTGCTAAAAACATGACTTACCTGTTTGTAGAATAGGAGGTGGATTGTCAGCCTAAGTCCACCATGGCGTTAATGCGTGAATATCACTGGATTTCCAGCGATATTCACGCATTTCGCCGCTATCGCTGGATATTTTATCGCATTGGAGATAAACCTTGCTAATCGCATGTTATCTCCGCGATAATATCCAGCGATAGGCGGCGTTAATAAAATACGCGCTATGCGCGGTTAGCGATAATTTTCGCCTGTTGTTGCTAATATGCCCCCTGCTTTTTTCATTTGTGCAATGGCGCCGAGTTCATGGTCAAGGAATAGCGTGGACTGGTGTTACCAAATTGTGGCATTATATTCTCTCTCAGTTTTTCTATACCAGAACGACGTCATAATGTGTAATTAGCAAAGGATAATATTACGTTTATCTGTGTGGGTATTGTTATGGTGTTAAGTGTGTGTGATCACCAGGCTTTTTGGTGAAGGACTCTTCACTATACACCGGACCTACACGGCTGGCTGGAGTCCTGTTTTATTATAACGGGAAAGTTGGAGCATACTGCAGACGCCATTTAGAATGCTTGGTCGGTGAGTGTCACCACGCTACTTATAATGAATAAATATTTATTTATGTTCAATTACTTAAAATCATTATATATGCGAATCTAAAATCAACATTCCATATATATATCGTGCTAAAATGATTTAATAAATTACATTAAAAAGATTTAATTGTAGACATTTTAAAATATTATACAGTGCAATCACCCTTGTGGCTCTGGCCAGGATTCTCACTAGTATTCTCAGGTTTCAGCCTGTAGACTGTGCGTTTGACAATGCAGTTTGTAAAGCGTCAGTGTATTTCCCCAGCCTAGCAAGGGTCTGTGGAGTGTTGATGAAGAAACACAAGTCCGAAACTTCTCAGTAGTGTCTATGGCCATTGTCTCGACTGAGAGGGGTTAGCAGGCGACGTCGGTGATTGGGTAAGCAGGGGCAGCAACACAGCAGATGAAACCAGGACTCGTGATGGTAATGTCATAGCCTGCATGAGGTTAGCTCATCCCCTCGAACCCAGGTTGGACTGAAGTCCACAATGGGTAGCGTGAGGAGCCTCATGAAAGTAATTTTCTTTCATGCCTGAACTGAAAATGATTGCTTTAAATGGGGCTGAGGTTTTTCCTGAATATATGAGGCATCCAAAACTGTAAAGCTAGACCTGTGACGGAGCCTTTTTGTATCCCATACAAATGAGGCTTTCGTGACCTGGTTGTTCACTGCTTTTTTCCATACTGAGAGCTGTGTGTCCTGATTAGGCAGGTCGGTGATCTCAATCTTCAGGAGGCTTACAGCTGTGTGCTAGGGAGAGCCTTCCTCTTCAAAAATTGTTTTGAGTTTTGCTTTTAGAGTGGGCGCAGAGGCTACTTTGAACCTACATTGATTTGCTAGTCTCTGCATGCAATACGTTTGTGCATTACTCCGTTCAACGCTGAATAGATTGCTTGTAAACCGAACAGTGCTGAATACACAATACAGTATTCTCTCGGCGAGGTGTATAATGTTGGGTGATTTTTGCAATTGTATATTGTCCTTTAAAAAGCACCTGCTACCACGTTCCTGGCCTCCAGCAATTATCGGGCATCACTTAAAATGACAAAAAACTGAGGGGATTAATGTATTCCTGGAAAGAGATGGATGTTTGTCTAGTGGAAGTTTTGACTCATCTAAAGGTAGCGCAGTGGGTTTAAATGACTGCTGCTAAGAATGTGTACCATATAGATAGATAAAGGTCATGTAATGTAAATAGGTCAGTGGGTTTCTGCTTCTGTAACAGAGCTCCTTTTGTTACTTGTCGTTTGTAAGTCTAAATCGTAATATAGAACATTGTGCTATTAACTGCCATCAAACAGCTGTGTGTATACTGCAAGCATTATGTTATAGCGATATGTTTTTTTGCCCACTCTTTCATTATCCTAATCTTGCCAAAAGGGTTCAGTTCAGCTGGGTAGAAAACAATTCTTGTTAATAAAGAAAACCCTAACAATGGTGTTACATTTTAAATTCAGAATTTGTGCTTTTCCAGAATATGGACTCTTAAACTATATTGCCTACCAGTATCACTAACATGTCACTCCAAGACTACACCCTGTAGTCCTGTCTGATGTAACATTTCCTATACACTGATTTAAACACCTATGATTGTCTCTGTGCAATGTGTGATCAGTAGACTGATCCAACCTATTTATGCAACATTATTAAAATTAATTGTGGTTTATTGCAATTTAGAATGGTTTATTCATGAGGCCTTGGAACTGATGATAGTTTGAGGGGAGGCAGTAGCCTGTTTCTGTTTAGCCCAGTGGCTTCCGAAAGTCTTAAAAATGCACCATTTCCCCACTCATTTTTCAAAATTTTCTCGGGGGGAATTCTCCCCCCGAACCCTCCTTAGGTCGTTCAGGCTCGCTCGCTACGCTCGCTTGCCCCGGGGTGCTCCACCACTAATTTTACACCACACCACTTTCAAATGTCACCAGCCGCCACTGCTCAAACCCCACATCAGATATTAAGTCAGGCTGTGTGCATAGAGGAGATTCAGTGGTAACATTGTCTAGTGAGCACACACCGTCCTACACCACTTTTATTTTCTTTCTTTTGACCATACAGTTGTAGTGATGTGGCACTCGGTTGTCTAGTCACCTAGGCCCTCATTTAAGGGGATTTGGCGTAGTGCAGCGCAGAAAGTCACCTTGCTGCGCTGCACTACGCCAGAGTCAAAGTGCAGGAATGCACTGTATTTATGCAATACAATGCTTTCCTGTCCTTTCCCCCTGCGCTGGCACCATTTTGGCAGCCTAGCACCAACGCAGGCACCATTGCACCCGGTGTTGTGGGCAGGATTGTTTTTGTGCAGGAAGGGGCTTCTTCCCGCACAAAAACAATCCCAAGAGGCATTTTCCTCTTTCTATGTGTGCTGCAGCATGCAGCGCACATAGAAAGGGGGAAAAAGTAGGAGGAATAAAGATATTTCTCCTCGTTACGCCTCACCTCGGGAGGTATAAGGATTCAGCACTTACCCAGATTTACATGATCTTGTAACTCTGAGTGTTGCATGGGAAAACAACTGCAACGCCCACAGAACACCTCCTGAGCGCAGAGTAAGGCAATGCTGAGGTCTGCGCTTCCTTGCCTTACTGCATATCTATGAGGCCATCCTAAGTCATGCATAGCGGCTGTGCATGGCCTCATAAATATGATTTTGTCATCTGTACCACTGGATCATCACAAAAAGTGACGCTCCGGTGGCGCAGGGCGCTCGTAAATTAGCTGTCTAGATTATAGGTAGACCATGGTGGGCTGTTGCTTTTGGGCTTGCACACTTTTAAATGGTTACATTAAACGTTTGTGAATATTATACACATCATATTAGCCCTCGTTTTCATCACTATATTCATTTATCACTATAGATGATGAATATCGTTATTTTGTATTGTGTAATATCTGCTGTTGGAACCTGCAGTTAAAACTGTACATGCATTTATATAAAGTAACTTATTAGAGTGTTGAGTTCTCACTCTGACAATGCAATCATCTTTATTCCAGGTGCAATAAATGTGTTGTATTGTACCTAGACGTCTTTGATATCACCTCCCCTGAGCTATGCGTTGAGTGATCGCATCTACACTGAGTCAATGAGACTTAATATATGTTTTTTCGAGGGTGTTCATCAGCATGTATATCCAAAAGTTCCAAGTACCAGTGAGACTCTTGGTAGCTTTGTCATCATTTGGAGGAGATACAAAGAAAAATGTCAGCTTTTTGGCTAGATAAGCCAATCAGCCAGCCTCACCACCCAGCAAAGACTCTTGGGAATCTAGAACACCATTTTAGAAATATGTATGATTATGCAATAAAATATCTAAGCCAGAAGGAAGTACCAGGGAAAAGTGCCCAATAGGTCATGACCTTGTGCGATCCAGGGCTGAAATGGACCCTATCAAATGTACAGAAATGTGTACCTTCATGGATAATGATTGATAACACAACTGAGACTGCTGGGATATTTAGTCTGTGGGAGGGACATGAATTGGCATGCTCGAAATTTGTGCAATCCCCTTTTGTGTAATCACATGAAATTTCAAGAAAATGGTGTGAAATTACACAAACCCACCATCGAGTGCTAACTTTTGAATGCAAGGGCACATTTTGCACACAAAAATGGCAAGAACAATAGCTGCTCATTTGCCTTAATCCCGAACAACTGCAATAGTATCTTTTACTGAATGGATGGAAAATTACAAGAAATGGAGTAATGGCTTTATTTCGGGCATTTCGAAGAATACGTGAAATACTGGAAATTACTTGAGATTATGCGGATGTAACAAAAGTTTCTCTCGGACCAAGACATAAGTACAAAACTCAAGTAATTGATAAACACTCCATATGATCAAAAGGAGGTGTACAAAGCAGCCCAAATAAAAGCAACTGAAAAGGAATGAGCGAAGAGGAAGCACAACACTATGGGCCCGATTCACAAAGGCAAAGTGAGACGAAAGTCTAACTTTACGACTTTTGGTATTCACAAAGGGAATTTCGAGTCGTAAATGCTCTTTGTGAATACCGAAAGTCGTAAAGTTAGACTCTCGTCTCACTTTACCTTTGTGAATCGGGCCCTGTAACTCTGGAATACCTGTATTGGCTGAAGAGCACCAGGAACTCCCCATACATAGTATATTAGATCCTAATTTAAAAGACTCATTTGATGCACTGCACATTTCAAGTCTGATTCCTGCTGGCTGTGAAGCTTGGGACAGACATTGCACCAGCATTGCTGTTGTAGCTTACCCAGCCCTTACTGAATATCATTGCATGGCTCTACCCTCTCGCCCAATTGGGTCGACTTGTAGTCTCATCAAGGATCATACAGGTTTCTTAACTAAGAATACAGGGCAACCTCATCTGGGTGTCATAGAAACGGCGCATTTATGGGCATCATCCCTCAGTTTCCGTATTGGAGGTCCAACCAAGTATTCTGTTTGTTATTGTATTAAATCTTTCTGTGGGTTATATTGCATTCATCTACTTGTGCCTGGGTAAGTTTTCTTATCACCAACTCTTAAGTAAGATGTAAACATCCTTGGGACACACGTGTTGTAAAAACTGTTGATTACCCTTTTCCTCCAATTATTTGTGTTATTTAAGTTTATTTTTAAAGTGTGGGAGGACATGAAGATTGCAGTTTTAGGTGATGCTGGGTTTGTAGAGCTGTTTTACTGATTACTTTTAGATCTTTTCCGTCAATTCTCTTTTTGTGGTCAGATAGAGAGGAGGGTGATGCTTGTTTTCCTTTCCAGGTAATGTATGGAGGCAGGACGAAGCTGATTCATAATTTAATTTAGTTCTTCATACTGTGAAGTTGTCAATTACAAGTACGTGCTAGGTTAGTTCTGTATTAAATTGTAATTGACAATAAATAAGTAAATACTGATGTCCTATACGATTTGCCCCATCCACCCCAATCACAAAACAATTCATGAGAAACATTTATATTTTCGAGCCATATCCGTACGTTTCTGATGTTGAGACTTGCAGATCTGTCTTAACTGTACTCCAGGAAATGTAAACTTTTCAAAAATTACATTGTGCATGCCTATGTATTGCACACCAGTTCTGTAGGTCGTGCACAATGCAGAAAGCCAGTGACTTAAGGCATAGGCAAAATTTGAAAAATCACATTTCTAATTTTTATTTCTTGCTTTAGACAGTAAATGGTTTTACAAGGGGAAGATACCTGTCCAAGCCCTGTCCTTTACTTTCAGCACCACTTAACCAAACGTCTTCTAAGCATACTTTTAGAAATGTATAGTAGCGTCTAAAAGCATTGCAATCTTTCAATGCACACAAAAATACTACTTTGTAGGGATCTTAACATTCGCAGCACGTATTTCCCCGACATTTCCTCATGGAACGCCTGTGTGTCTACCCTTATTTGTCACTTACACATGCAGAAAATCTGCACATCTTGTTGATTTCCACAACCGTGACGTGAGTGCCCACATAAATCTATTGATCCTGCCTAGTTTTGCATATGTGCTTTACATGTGCAAACGCCTCTTTTCCAGCACGAAGGTTTTATCTCTCTATGGCTTTATGAAATGCCCCCCTTCTTTACAATTTAAGCTTCGATGTGACATTAACATGGCAAACTCTGCATTTCTGTAATGAAAAGAATCGTAAATACGAGCATTATCTTTCAGTGAATCCCCAACTTTTAATGTAATGATCCTGCAACAGAGGAATATATACCTCTAAGCAATTTGTATTCCATGACACAAGAAGTAGATCTGTGTGTGACAATTTGTAAGCTCATTGAAAACATGAAAAACTAAGCCCAGCACCATTCTGATAATTAATCAACTTGCAACAACATCTTTCTCCAGTGAACCTTAGGTTGGCATTTGGAAGGTTACCTTTGCAGGTTAATTATGTCTGAATACAGTGCAGGCTGTTGAAAAATCCAATAAATAACACGTGTTCATTTCCAATTAAAACCTTATGTAAATCACTTCATTAGCGGTTTTTTACTGGGTTCCATTTTTTGCAATAATAATTATGACATAAAAGATATCTGCCACATGCACATGCTGAAAGCCAGAGGAGGACTTTAACTTAGTCCACCACTGCAGATACACCGAGCTACCTACTATGGGCCTGATTACAAGTTTGGAAGCCTGGAGCGAGGCACCATGCCAGCGACCGGCTCCAAGACCGCCAAACCGGTAGTTTGGCTGCCTGCTGCATTCCGATCACAATACAGGTTGGGCGGTCCTGCGGCAGCTGCCCCACAGTGGTGCCTTTCAAAGACTCATATGTGAGCCTTAGAAAGGCAGCACTGTGGGACCGCCACAGCACGTTCCAGCATGGCATGGACTGTGAAGTCCATGCCTGCTGGAATAGGGGTGCATACAGACAGTGGGGCGCACCATGTGCCCCCCTGAATGCACCTCCTATTCCATAGGCAACAGGGGGCCCTATAGGGCCCCGCAGTTTCCTCACCGCCACACTTTTCATGGCGGGGGCACCGCCATGACAACTGTAGTGGTGAGGAAACTCGTAATATGCTTGGTGGTGCTGCAGCAGCACCACCAGCATATTGTGGGCCTCAGACTGCTGCAAGACCACCAGGGATCACAGATCCCTGGCGGTAGAAGGGGTCCTACGGCTATCTGACTGCCAAACCAGTAATACGCGGTCGGACTGCCGGTTGGAGCGCCAAACTTGTAATAGGCCCCTACGACTGCTTTTTGAGACTTCAAAGAGACAGTCAGATGTAGTATGATATTCCATTCCAGCACATCTCCCTGCCATGTCTTTTTCCCACCTATGCCTTCTCAGGACAGACCATAAACTCTATAGAAAATATATCAGAACAGATATTCCACTGCAGTAACCACCTAAGTAGATTATGATAATAACAAATACAATAAAGTGATCTGCAGAGCTTTGCAAAGCTGGCAGCTTACTGAAAACCAGAAACTGTGTGCCTCTCTCTAACAATTCATTATCCATCACATTACAAACTGATGCATGCTATAACACAATAACTGATTCATGACGTAGCACTCAGGATGCATTTTATTTTCACATTGAATTCTGGGACTGGAAAAAGTGTCTGTGATGACATGAAGTGAGTTGTTCAAGTTAGTCACACTTGGGAAGGAGTGGTGGTGGTTATAACCAATAGAACATTTTAGTTTGCAAGAGAATTCTGTGCACCAAATTTTCCTCCTTCAAATCCATCAGAATTGCTTGGAGATACACCCAGGATAACATTTACCTGCACATCGTTTATCGACTACCTAGACCTCACAAAATATTAATTGATGATTTCATTGGATACTTACCAGATTATCAAATGTCTAACACACAAACAATGTATATAGGGGATTTTAACATAAACTGGGGCAAACCTACTGACCACTGTGTTCCCTTCCACTTCATTTTATCATTTGGGCCAGTTTCCCACTCCAACTGCAATATTCTTGAACTAGCCATGCATGAGGACTCTGATGTTATTTGCCAACCCCCAATTCATATTTAACTGGTCTGCCCATCTCACTGTGGGAGTCTTTATTAATTTTTCAGACACTCTCAACACAAACACTCTATTGAGGAACGGTATAGAAAAGGGCATCCAAACGGTTGGCTAGCATAGAATGTGACAACACATTTTCAAATATTTCAAAAACATTTGAACATTTTAAAGACACAAATAATCTGATTCCAGCAATGATCATAAGGAGATTGATTCCTTAGCCTCTCTACGTAGATCCATACTAACTAATAACACATGGGAATCTTTGTTCTCTGATGATCTCTTCATTTAGAGGGTGAAGCTTAGGAAATTGGAAAATAGGATTGCCTGGTAATGAGTAGGAAAGTAGTAAGGACAAGACTCAAAGCTATGACCACTGACAAAATAGGGATGCCTTCCTGCAGCACAGTTGCACACACAGGTTGCCACAAGCATGCATGCCTTATGAAACAAATAATCTCCTATATTGCAAATACAGTTCTAGCACAAATCATACACTCCTGGAATCTCAAGAAAATAGCAAGAGGAAGAAAACTATAAATGTCGGGAAATGTGGCAGTAGTCTTGACAAAATATTGCAAAAAACAACGAAACACAGGAAATGTTGGAAATGTGAAAAAAAAATACAATCCAATTGTAAAAATGTTTGTGGACTCCAAAATGCCCTTATCGCCCCTAGAACTCACAGCAGATTCAAAGATATTAAATGCAGAGTGCACACACACACTGACAAAGTAACCCTCACACACAGTATATAGAGGAGAGTGGTGGCTCCATCTGCATTACATCAATGCAATGACAACAACTATTCAGCTACTAATACCAGAAGATTACTTTTCCTACTTCTACTCTCCAGTTACAAAACATTGCCCTCAGCATCATCTTTAGAAGCACCATCCACTTTTTTGAGTTGGCTTACAGAAGTTACTGATATTAATTCAAGCTTATAGTTGGACAAAATGTATAGGATATAGAATTTAAAAATTACTGTAGAGATGAATTATTCCAGTAGGTAAAGAGCCATTTATATATTGGACTCTGCTTAATCATTGCACAATTGTTCCTTTTCCTAGGTGACAGCAGTATTCAAGAGGCACTGAATCCTTAAGTGAGTCCTCATCACAGCCGGAGTCGGAAAACTTCTTCCAGCATGCCCTTCCTATTCAGGTGAAATCTTCCTAGGTCCAGGAATTTTATGAGGAGATGAGGCTTAAGATGCCTGATGTATCCTGTGCTCTAGCCAGTGATTGGAGAAACTCTGCCACTTAATTCAGTCTTCTTACAGCCTCCACCTCCTTTTGCAACATTTCCTCTTTGCCTTATAGTACAATTCCCAGAACCCTTTACCCAACCAATAGGCTTGTCTTCAGCTACATAGCCACTCCAACCTGACAGGGGCAAACTGACTCTATCCCCCACTGTGACTGAAGTATGGCTGTCAAGAAGGGTTCTGGGAGTGAATTGGGGAAGCCCTTCTTGGAATCTCTAGGGCTGTCTTTTGCTCTTTCAATTTTTCTTGTAAATTCCCCAAGAAGCAAATATCTGCTAGGTGGTCAGATATTAACACCATCTTTTCCTTATTGGGCTCAGAGGCAGGCCAGTGTCTAGTGAGCCAGGTTCATTAACTCTCTGAGCCAAGGATCTGTATTCCAAGTCTAGATGTGTGGTAAGTGGCAGAACTGGCTTTTAAAATATCGCTTAGAGGGAGTGATGTGCGATTCACTATACCAACCTCCCAACATAGTACCGAACACAGAGGTATAGCAGATGAAACATGCCCTTCTCTAACACTGTTGGAGCAAGGCCCAAGTATGCACCTCTCAGGCTCAGCCTAAAACACTGCCTTAGCCAAAGTTACGTGAATATCTCACACAGAGGTGTCCATGCAGATCAATGATTTTTAATTACTTTCTGGTAGTCGTTCTGTTGAGTATAACAAACATTAACTAGACCTGCAGCAGTGGGTAGACTTATCGCTGCCTGATTCCATTACGAAGTGCAAGAATTTCTGTTTGAGGTCCCTCTGGCTACTATGGTGATTCATACAGTCATGTGTCTTATTATGCCTCATCTATACTGTTGTTGCTGGGTTGCAGTAAGGTGTTATTAAACTAGGCATTAATGGGTAGCTGATGTCCATGTACAGCCGAAGGTCTCCAATCTGTGGATCGCGACCCCCTGGGGGGCTGTGGAGTGATGGGAAGGGGGTCGCCCTTTCATTTGCAAAAAGAAACTGTCCCAGCGGTTACTTCCGATAGTTAAAATGCTTTCCCTGGAGTGTTATTCAGGGACTCTCTTGTGCTGGGAAATCAAAGCCAGGCGGACAGCTAAACATGCCTTTCTACCAGTGTGCTGCTGGCCTGAAAGAAATGCAAATGTGAAGAACGATTAAATGTAAAGGATTTGCAGATTAACTCATTGTGCACATTTGCATTTCTTTAAGGCCCGTAGCACACTGGCAGAAAAGTGTGTTTAGCTGTCTTCCTGGCTTTGATTTCTCAGGACAGGAGTGAATCACTTGAAGCTTTTTGAGTGGTAGTGCACAGAGTTAAATGAGCTGTGAAGTGCTTGCTTTTAATTGTCATTGTATTTACATAGTGCTTACTATCCCTGAGAATAAAATTGCATTACATAGGGTTTGGGTATTACTACAATATATGAGCCTCATTTACATTGAAATGGTTTAGGGCAGCTCCGCAAGTATTTATGTGGGCTGCCCTACGCCATTTCAAAAGGGCAAGAATGGGGAGACGCGCGAACGCGCGAAAACAAGATGGCCGCCTCCCGGTGAGCTCCGTGTTCAAGGAGCCCGTTTTTGTCGACGAAATTAGCATTTCCAGTCAGGAATTGCTGGAAATGATGCTAGCTGACTGCTAAAGCCCTACCTGTTGTTGTGGATGCTGTTTTTTCCTCCTTGGAACGTCGGAAGTACATGGTTTCTACCTCCTGCTTCAGCCTGCTCCAGCCTCGAGCTCTGCTTTCAGGTACTGCCCAGATTCCTGTCAGGGGGCGGAGCGTCTTCTCAGGAAAGGGCCTGGCTTTGGCCTAACCACTCCCACAGTCTGGTTTAGCTGCTGCACCAGCTTTTACAGAGAAGCAATTTCGGTACTTTTAATTTATACTTGCTTCATTATTCTTAATTACTCCTGTGCATTTTCTCATATGAAAATGGAGAATAAAACTCTACAAAATCCTAATAATAAAAGGAAAAATCAGACTTCCCCTCCTCCAGTAAAATCTAAAGTGGTGGAATCCAGTGAGCCATCCTTGGCTTTAATTCTTGACGAGATACATGCTTTGCGTGCAAATACTGAGAATATTGCGTCTGAAATTAAAAACTTACGTAAAGATATGGCCAGCATGTCGATGAAAGTATCGGATAATGCAATTAAAATACAAGACAATAAAGTAAAAATTGACGCTTTTACACCACTTGTGGCAAAAATTTCCCCTATGTCTACCCTTCTTCTGGATATGGAAAATCGTAATAGGCAATATAATTTGCGCATTTTTAATTTACCAGAGGAAGTTGAAGGCTCTAATTGTAGATTATACCTGGAAAATTTGTTACCTGGCCTTTTAAACGTCAAATTCCCGGAAAAATTTGAAATTGACAAAGCACATAGGATTCCATCCCATCGCAATCCTCAACATACTAAGCCAAGACAAATGATTTTTAAGGTACTGCGTCACCATCATTTGGTCATGATAAGGAAAGCAGCAAGGGAAATTCCATCTTTAATAGTTGATGGCAATAAAATATTTATTCACCAAGAGTATGCCAAAGAGACTGTCAAGATTCGTAAAGAATTTACTGATTGTCGCCCTCACTTGAGAAGTCTTGGATTTAAATTAAATACGGCTTATTTGACCCATCAACAATGAGAATCTGGAAAGATAATTTTTCTAAGTCCTTTCAACGTCCAGAAGACTTAAAATTATTCCTGGAACAGCACTCACAGCTATCACTACATTCTATGGATACGCATGACTCTGCAATTTGAAAAGTGTTTTCATATGCATTTCTGACTAATTTTTTCTAGCTCTTTACACGATGGGCTCCAACGGTTCGGTCATGCTTGTAAAGCATGTGTGCGTCTCAAAACTCGTATTAATGTTTATGTGTGGTCGTCTTTTTTCTGTTTGTCTGTCTCTGTTCTTTTTCCTCCTATTCCTTGTATATTATACTAGAACTACTACTCTCTGTAATTTTCTTCAATGTTTCCTCTTCTTCAATCCTTTTTCCTCTTCCTCTCTATTCTACTATGGCTAATACTCATAATATTAAAATTACTTCTTTAAATGTTAAAGGTTTGAGACATCCGGTAAAACGTACAAAGATACTAAACTATTTCAGAAGTTGTAAAGCAGATATTTGTTTTATTTAGGAAACACATATTGACGACAAAATATTGGATTATATGAAAAAACAATGGGTAGATTCTATTGTCTCTTCTCCTGCTAACGGGAGAAAGAATGGTGTTGCTATTCTTTTTGCTAAAAGATTACATTGTCAAATTTTAAGTAAAACATCAGATTTAGAAGGTAGATATGTTATAGTCAAAGTTAAAATTTATGATTCTGTCATGTATTTAATTAATGTTTATGGTCCAACTGCTGATGACCCTTTGTTTTGGTCTAATTTGACCACTGAAGTACTCAAGTTAGGCAACGTTCCTCTTATAGTTGGAGGAGACTTTAACCTTATTTCTGATCCTTTATTAGATAGATCATCCTTCACTAAGTTTAGACCTTCAAAAGCTTTTTAACTTTTAGAACTTTCCTTAAAGTTACAAAATTAATCGATATTTGGCGATTACATTTCCCTACGGATAAAGTGTTCACTTTTTTTCCAATCCTCATAATTCACACTCTAGACTTGATTATTTATTCATTTCCAGGCACCTCCTTAATTCTGTGGTTTCTCCTAACATTGGCAATATTGACATATCAGATCATGCTCTTGTGTCTTTTGTTTTGCAAGTTAATTCAAATTATAAAGTACAATCTAGATGGCGTATGAATACTGATATTATTCTTAATGAACAAAACAAACCAAAAATATTAACAGCTATACAGGATTACTTTCAACTTAACCCAGAAGGCTCCACTTCCCTTGTGAATAGATGGGACGCCTTTAAAGCTTATGTTAGAGGCGCTTCTATCTCTCTTATGGCATATGAGAATAAAACCTATAATATACGAATTAAAGAGTTGGATAAACAAATTTCAGAAGTTGAGAGGCTTTTTATCACTTCTAACGATCCTAAATATAAATTTAGGTTGCAGAAACTTAGATATGAATTTAATTCCATTCTTAGTAGAAGAGCTGGTATTCAACTTTCCAAATACAAAGCAAAGTTTTGTTTTAATGCTAATAGGTCTGGTCGACTGTTAGCTAATTATTTACGTATAAAAAAAGATAAGGCCCAAATAAATTCGATTCATGGTCCCAATGGGAAAATTGCCATATCACACAATGATATTGTTAAGGAATTTTTAAATTATTATACTAATTTATATAATCAACCTAGTTCTAATGACTCTTCTTTAATTGATTCTTTTTTATCTACTAGTAACTTACCCAAAATTTCTCATTTAGATAAAAATAAATTGGACCTGCCCATTAAAGAGGATGAAATTCGAGTAGCTATTAAATCTCTCAAACAAAAGAAATCACCTGGTCCTGATGGCATTCCAGCTGAATTTTATAAAGAATTTCAAATACAACTTATTCCTTATTTATTTAAATTATTTACCTTTTTAGCACTACAGGGACTATTACGGGCTCTTTTACTGAGGCGTTAATTGTTGTGTTATCCAAACCCAATAAAGATCCTACACTTGTCTCAAATTATCGCCCTATTTCTTTATTAAATCAAGATTGTAAATTATACGCTAAAATACTTGCTACCAGGTTAACATCTGTTTTAGATTCTATTATTCATCCGGACCAATCTGGGTTTATGAAGAATAGACATTCTGCAGATAATACAAGAACATTATTACATGTTATCGAACAAGGTTTTAAATTATCTATTCCAACAGGAGTGTTAGCTCTGGATGCTGAAAAAGCCTTCGATAAAGTTCATTGGCAGTTTTTATTCCATACTTTAGTTGCATTTAATTTTGGTGATGTATTCATTCGTATGGTAACTGCTTTGTATTCTGCACCGACAGCCCGGTTATTTATTAGTGGTCAAATTTCTAACCAATTTTCTCTTTTCAGAGGTACTAGACAAGGCTGCCCCCTCTCCCCGCTCCTATTTCTTCTGGTGATTAAGCCTTTGCTTGTGTCAATTAGGAATTGTAACGATATTAATGGTATTAAAATTAATAAGGTCAATGTTAAAACACTGGCATATGCAGATGATGTACTTTTATTTATTAGTAATCCTATCTCTTCACTTCCCCTTTATTTGAGATTATTTCATCATATTCCACACTTTCTGGTTACAAATTAAATACTAATAAAACTGAATTTTTTCCGATAAATATCCATTGTACCCCAGATATGTTACCCATGAAAGATATAATTTGGCAAAGAGAAAAAATTAAATATTTGGGTATTTTGTTCTCATCTACTATAAAATCTACAATTTCATTAAATTGTGAGTCTATTCTAACTTATATTAAAGATAAAATATCGAAATGGTCTCCACTTCATCTTTCGTGGTGGGGGAGAATGGACTCCATAAAAATGACTATAGCGCCAAAACTTTTTTACTCCCTCTCCATGATTTCTACCCAATTTCCTATGAAGTTTTATAAAGATATAGATCGGCTTCTATCCAAGTTTTTATGGTGCAATAAAGCTCCTCGTATCAGTTATAAAAAATTAAAACTGCCTAAATGTAATGGAGGTTTTGGTTTACCGGATT
Source organism: Calotriton arnoldi (assembly GCA_963921515.1). Lineage (NCBI taxonomy): Eukaryota > Metazoa > Chordata > Amphibia > Caudata > Salamandridae > Calotriton > Calotriton arnoldi. The sequence goes on from CAWUFW010003954.1 coordinate 456,336, forward strand.
TTTTTTTGTTATCATAAGGCCTTTATTTTAAAGCAAAGCTCTCTTTGGTTTAATCATTCTCAATTGAATAATTCCCCTGCATGGCTGTCTATAGAAAAAAGCTTAATAGATCCACTCCCCTTACCTTCTTTATTAACTATGTCTAATAGGTCAATATTTTTTAATAGATCTGTTATTCTGAAATCTACTAAGTTAATATTACATGATTTTGATTCTATTTTCCAATCACCCATGTCTATTACTGAAGACATGTCGTTGTGGTATAATTCAAACATAAAACTCACTAAAAATGTTAGATTTTGGCATTCATGGATTAAAAATGGTATTTTTTATCTCAAAGATATTTATTATAATAATACTTTTATAACTTTTGATGTTCTGCAAGAAAAATTTAACGTACCTTCTACTGATTTATTCAAATATGAATGTTTATGCAATTCGATTTTGGATTCATTTCCTCATTCTATACCTCTTAATGCTAAATCGGATTTATTGATTTATATTCAAACACTTTCCACCTTACCACATGGTGTTTCTAGATTGTATAACAAGATGATTACATTTAAAGGTGACAATATTGATAAGTTATTGACCTATTGGAATAATGAGCTTTCTTTATCATTATCCTATGAAACATGGAAAATTATTTGGTTAAATAGTATTTCAGGATGGCTACCTGTATCGCTCTATCAAACAAATTCATATATTTTATATAATTGTTTATGGTCACCTTTAAGACAGTTCCAAGCTAAACTCCTTCCCTCCCCTATATGTTGGCATTGTAATTTGCATACTGGTTCGTTAAAACATTTGCTTTTTGAATGCCCTTTTATTGTCAAATTTTGGACTGAAGTCTGGGATGTTATAAAACGCATACTTAATATTCAAGATGATTTGACATTTAGCTTAATAATTTGTAAATCTGTTGTTCTTTCTCATAAATTAGTAGACTTAGAATGTAAACTTTTTAATTTTTTAGTATCAGCTGCCTTAAAGTCCATTGCAGCTTGCTGGAAAGATGTTTCATCACTATCTGTTCATGCATGGTGGTCGTGGGTTATTTTTACAAGAAGAGGAGCTCATTTATCTTTGAATGGTGTTATTCATAATTGTGATTCTTTTCATTTATTCTGGAAACCTGTTGATAATTATTTATCTTCTTAGCAAGTTTAATGTTTATTAATAGTTTCTCTATCTTTTGATAGACAGTAGTTCTATTTTAGACTTATTAATAACGTCCGTATATTATCTCTGTTCCCTCCCCCCTCCTGTTTTAATTTATTGCAATAATAGACTATATTAGACTGTATTTATTTTGAATTTATTATGATTGTTAAATTCATATATGCATTTTAGGTACTTTTATTGTAATATTTCATTTTTGTCCTGTATGTTTATTATCTGAAAATTCAATAAAATATTTTGAACACAAAAAAAAAGGGCAAGAATGGACCGTATTTATAAGATATGGTGCATTCCTATCTTTTCTGCTGGCGCACAATTTGGTGGCTAGCGCCAACGCAGGCACCATTGCCCCATGGTGCAAGGGTGTGTGCATTGTTGGCAGGATTGTTTTTGTTCAGGAAGGCACAAATTCCTGCCAAAAACAATCCATGGAGGCTTTTTCCTCTTTCTATGTGTGCTACACATAGAAAGTGGAAACAACTGTGGAGAAATAAAGATATTTCTCCTCGTTGTGCATCCCCTGGGGCAGCGTACAGTTTTGACGCATCCTCAGGTTTACAGATCCTTGTAAATCTGGGAATGTGTCAAAGCCCATGGGAAAACCCACTGTAACGCCCATGGAACGCCCCCCTGACGCAGTGTAAGGCAATGCATCAACTTGCGCTGCATTGCCGTACACAATATCTAGGAAAAGTGACTTTGAGTGGCCTCGTAGATATAGGTCTGGACTCTGCGCAACCAGAGCATCATAAAAAGTGACGCACCGGCAGCACAAGGGGCTTGTAAATATTAAATAAGCCCCTATATTTTGGAAGCAGCCCATATATTTTAGAAGCACTATTTTATCATAAAACATTTTGCACATTTTGTAGCAGTCTAGCTTATACTGTGTGAAATGCAAGCATAAAATAAAGACTTACATATTCACAATGCTTTCTGTCACAGGCTGTGACCTCCTAGCATTAAAAATAGACAAGTCACTAGTCTCCACTGCACCAACCACGATTTAATTCTGTGGCTCTCTGGTTTCACACAGTTCTTTGCAGTGCATTAACTAATAGATGTTTCATAATGTACTATAGTGCATTTCCCGCTGAGTAACAACTTTTTAAAAATGTATTTATTATTCATTGAAGCTGTCCGTTATTTTATATGTAGCTACTTGATGGTGAAAGACCGAAAAAACATACATATGTTTTATTTATAATGAATGATGTTCAGCTACCTCTAGTTACATGCAGCTGTAAATGCCAAGCTGTCAGCATCCCATGAAATATAGTATGGTTTTCTACTAATGGCGTACAGTAAAGTTACAGCTATTATACCAAGGGCCACTGGAATTATGTGATTGCGCGGCAGCAGCGATTTTAGCATAATTATAGATTTGCCGCATTTGTCACATAATTCATCATCTGCCTCATAATCCGCCGATTTTAACAAAAAAAAGTATTTACTCAAAAGGTTTAAAAGGTACTAAAAAGCAGCAACAGGTGTTGCCGCTCAGTAGAAGGCCCTTTGTAAAGCTGTCTGGTCACCTTTTGTTGCTTATTGCTATATTTGGGTGTTAAACTGGTACTAATGAGGTGCAACCACAGATTTACCGTTTCTCTGGAGAACATTTATGGTTGTCAATGATAAGGAGTACCAGGTTCTAGAAATTTTTGTCCGAAGGGGGTCTTTACGCCTAAAAACCTTTGATGGGGGGGTCTTGACATCAAAAAGTTTGAAGACCACTGCTGTAGAGGAAGTGAGTAAAACAAATGCCTGTGGTCCGAAAAATAGAAGGTAAGTGGTGAGGGTTTAGCTTCCCTGGCTGAAACGAGTAAACTGTGGGTCAATTCTGCAGAGGGTTTAGTAGTGCGAGTGGAGCTCCTTTACTGCCTTGCTTGCACAATGCAGGGCGGGATAAAGGGAGGGGTCGGGGAGGCTCTCTGCCTTCGTGCACTCCTGAATTATTGACTGGTTTGCCTGAATTAATCAGCGTTTTCCCATGGTGCCTGGGATTAACCAGCAGGTGGCACTGTAAGTGCAGTGGCATGCTGATGCGAAGAGCGCTGACGTCATGCAAAAGGTATTGACGGGAGTTGTGTTCATGGAGATCGTCACAAGCGATCTCCCGGTCACTGTCAGGATTTTCAGGTGCAGAGAAAGGTGCAGGTTGTTGCGTGAGGCACGGGAGAAAAGAAGTGTGCAGAATTATAGGTCTTTTGTGGGCATAGTGGATGCTGAGTCTATGTGAGGAGAAAAAATGAGGAGACATTGCAAGATGACATAGGTGGCATGACCAGTGGGTTTGGATATATGGAAAGTGGTAGAAGGTGAAATAGGAGATGGAGCTGGTGCGGCCTAGGGTGTCCATGGATCAAGGGTCCCCCCCAGGCAGGAGCAGGCTAGAGGGTTCTGGCTGTGCAATGCCAGCAATGGAGTTAGGAGATGATGGACAGTTCCTGGCAGCATCCTTCATGGCACCATTATGCCAGTCAGAAGCAAGGAGGCAGTTATTGGGAGCCTCTCCAACACCAAGGAAGCATCTGTCCTCAACAATTCTGCCACCAAAATATGTTCCTGATTGGCAGTAGTCTGATAGAGAGTTGGTGATGGGGAGCGCCTGGGAGTGAGTGGAAATGAGGGATGAGGATGATGTTTTGTCCTTAGATTTGAGGATGAATACGAAGATCTGGAGGAAGGCGAGATTTTAGAATGTGAAGGGTTATTAGAGACACTGGAAAAAGGTGGGGGGGATGATAAAAATCTTGGTCATAGGTTTGGTGCATTACAGAAGTCACAAGTGGACAAGCACCTGCTATGGAGAGGATGGAGAGAAGATTCTCTGAGGAGCAAGGGACCCGATGAGAGAGAGGACAGAAGTGTTATTTGTCAAGAGGTCTGCCGGACTGGTGGTCGGTTTGTGATGTTGGGGCTTATGAAGGTAGTAAACGGGTAATGAATACGGTAGGGAATGGAGTTATAAGTGACAAAAAAGAAGGTTGCTGGTGCTTTTATTGGGACAAGCAACGACGACAGTGCAGAAATAACGGAGTGTATAGTGGCAAATGCAAGGGTTAACACAGTTTCTACTGCAACTGTAGGAAAGTAGGGTATTATGTAGTGTGGCTGGTTAGGCTTCACTGTGCAATACCTTCACATTATCCCAAATAGGGCCTTTGGATTCACACTAATAAATCCCTAGTTCAGTCCTGGTAGTGAGGCACAAAGCAGTCAGGCTTTACTAGAGGAACATGTGCTAAGCATTTGAAAAAGTCTACACATGAATGACTCAAAAGAAATACAACACCATTTTTTTAAAAATAAAGCAGATTTTTATATAAACTTAGACTACAGAATGAAGACAATCAGATGGGTATAACCAAAGTTATGTTATTTTAAAAGGAAAAATAAATCAGTGCATTTCAGTGCTGCAAAACTTTAATGTTGCGTTCAATGGGGAAAAACATTAGTGACAATCGGTCACTTGCAGGTCGAATCCAGTTGAAACTATTGAGTGGTAAGGTGATGAGGGTCCCACTACTAGGGTCTGACAGTCAGTTGAATTTTACTTGGCTTGTAGGGCCCGGATGCAGAGTTGTCCTGGCTGTCCCTGGTACTGAAGCGGGAGCCACAGGTTTGCTGATTTTATCGCTTAGGCGGTACCGCTGAGGAAAGGGAAGCAAACATTTGACAATGGGGCCACTGAAGGGCATCAGGTTGATGCTGCGGTGTTCCTTCGAGTCACTATGTTGAACAAAGTTAGAGGTAGCCAGACTGGCTACCAACAGGCCTTGGGAGTGGCATGCTCAGCCTGGGGTTACTTTGACGTCCTGGAGTCTGGGGGTAAACAGTAGCTGCCTAAAACTTGCTGGTGATCAGGACTATGTTTCCAAAAATGCACTAAACCATTTACTTTTGGGCGATCCCTCGGCGGGCTCGATGGCCAGTGATTCTTTGGTTCCAGGAGTGTGCTTTACTTGCGGCTGCAGGGGACTAGTACCTCTAGTCCAAGAGAGTTCTGGTGTTGCCTTTGGCATGCAGAGGGGTTCCTCTTTCCTTTGGAACTAGTCTTTGGTCCCGTATGAGTGCAGTCATGCAGTTGAAGAGTGGTTGCCACAGGTACAGGGTATTGCACCTTTGCTTTTGCAGGTCCTGAAGTCTCAGGCTCAGGCCTCTTCTTTGTCCATGGTTACAAGTCAATCAGATCTGAGGTTCTGGAGCCAGGAGAGCCCCTTAAATTTGAGATTTAGGGGCATTATGGGTGTGGTTGCTAGCCCTAGTGGCTAATTTACCCCTGAGGTGACCTCTTCCTGTGGAGCGTGGCACATTTTCTACTCAGAAGCCTCAATCCTGTCACTTTTGAAAATAGCAGAACACTTCACGGATGTACAGACTAGGTAGCCCACCCTAGAGGTGTGGCTAGCCTTCTGGGTGTGTACGCCTCCTGCCTATCTAATTTTCCCACCTGCCTGGGTTGCAAATGTGCCTAGGGCAGGGGGTTGGCTTTTTCATTGTCTGGGAGGAAGCCTGATTGCATATCAGAGGCAGTGGGAGCTTTGACACTCACTGCCTTGATGTGCCACTTCACTAGCCATCCTGTCAGGGATGGCTAGTCCCTGGGACCACTGCCTGCCCTTAAAAAATATTTTGCATGCATTTGCAAAGGGGAAGGGGTCCCCTGGGGACCCCTTCCCATTTGTGACTGCATTACCACCTGCTTGAAGTAGGTGGTAAATTGCGACTGTTTTGCGACCGCAATTGCAGTCACAAAACAGTCAAACATAGGGCTCAGAGTCACAATTAGGTAGGGACGCCCTTGAAACGGCCCTTCCTAATTGCGAGTCGCAAACGCTATTTAGCGAGTTGCAAATAAATTGCGACTCGCTAAATAGCATTTGTACATGGCCCTGTAGGGTTTTTGCATGCGCAAACGGGTCGCAGACCCGTTTGCGCATGCAAAAACGGGTCGTAAATCCGGCCCAGAGTTTTGCAGTGTAAAGGGGATGTTAGAAATTTTGTGTTGGTGTTAATTGGCAAAGGTTTATCAGTGACAACCATTTCTGGTAAGTTGGCTGGTTTGTCTTTTTATGGTAAGCTGCTAGGAGTTATAACCCAGCCAAATGGGATTTAGTGCAGAACGTTTTGTTTGGTTTGTCTAAGTTTCAGGGGAGGAGGGAGTTGCAGAGAGACCAAGTTTGATTCTCATTGCTAATAAGGTTGATGCAGGTGCTGCTAGTTTGCTGTTATGATGACTTTGAGGTGCAGGTTTTCTGCTTGTGTATGGTTTGGATGTTTTTTGGCGTGTTTAGGGGTCAAGGGTCAGTAGGGTTTACAATTTTGTTAGGTAATGATCAAATGTGATATTTAAAAATTGTGGATGTGTAAATTAATCAAAAACTGATCAGGTAGGTAGAGTTCAGTGGAGAATGTTCCGAAGTGTAGGGTATGTGGTTTGTCCTGTGGAAATATGTCATAGATATTTGATGTGTTATACTCAAAGACAGGGAGCAATTGTTTGTTATTTGGATGGTCCAAAATGGACCGTTGCCAATGTATTAGGTGTTCTTTGGAAAGCTTTGTTTATTTAAGTCTGAATCCAAGGCATTTTGTAAGTCATTTTTTCTACATAGGTTCTGCTTTAGAAACAGCGCGTTTGGGCCTGCAGGGTGTAAACATCAGGCATATAGGGAGATGACACACTAGATGTGCTGAGTAGTATACAAAATTGCGGATGGAGTTCTGAGTTTTTTCCTATGGTCTGTTCCTGTTTCTTGCTAACATTTCTTCTGTCTTTTCATAGGTTGTGTGAGGAGCCCAGCAGCAGACAATATGATGACCTGGATAGTTAGACATTTCCTTGTGTGATGGGCTGAAAAGTTTGCAGATAGCTGTCCTCATGGTCCTTCCATGAGCAGCCACCATGAAGTGAGTTGATGGGGTAAGAGTGGAATGAGTTGGGGGCAATTATTGCCCTTCCTGGTGGAGGTCTTTGTATGGGGAAAGGATGTCCTGACCTTTTAGTTTCCACTTGGGAGAGAATGATTTGGTCCAGTTGTTGAGGATGACCTTGTTAAAACCTATGAAAGATGACTTGACATAAATTTGTCAGCTTTGGACAGGCATGTGCATGGTGTGTTCTGCATTTGACCGCAGGAGACATTGGCATGGGTCCATAAAACACACTACAGTAGGCAAAGTGAGGCAAAAACTGAACAGGGCTATGAAAGATTTTGTTCGGAATGCAGGATCAAAGAGCCCATGATCACATCACTGAGGCAGATTTTACTTTATTTCGTGATGATGTTGTTCATTTGTCGCAGTTTGGAAATTTGTTTATCTTAGGGAGTTGTTGGAGTTTCTATCCAAGGTGTGGGGAGAGAACGTTTTGTGTCCATGTTATGAATAAGGTGTTGCATTAACTTTGTTGTCTGTTCAGTAGAGTGGGGGGAGAGGTGTGGCAGGAAAACTCCTTACCAGGATTTTCCTGGGTGGCAGTAGTTGGGGGGATGGTGAGTCATGAGCGGGTGTATCCACCAGTTAGGGGCGGGGAGCACAGAGCAGGGCCTATGGAACAACCTTGGGGGCTGTTGCAACTGGTTAAGATTTGGCGTTCCAAGAGTTTTGGGGCATGCTTGAGTGAGGTGTCTTTAGCAACAATAGGTGTGAGATGCAAAAGAAGGGGCATGTGAGAGTTTTTTGGGGAGGAATTTGGTATTTTGGGAGGGAACCTTAAGCGAGTGGGATTTGTCAGGATGTTACCATGTATTAGTGAGGCGTGGGGTTTTCATACATGTATTATATGTTAATGAGGTTGACTCACACCAGACCTCTCCTAATAAAGTGCCATTTTTCATAACACACTGGTCTGTGGTGAATGAACAATCTTGCATGAATGCAGATCCTCATTGGATGTTTGTGCTGGAATAGCGTGTGAACAGAAGTATCCTCAAAAAGGGCTTCTATATGAAAGTGAGGCTTGGTTAACAGTAAGGAAGGAGATAAGTGTGGCGCTAAAAAACTTTATAAAGGAAAATAAATTAATTGAATGTCTTGGGGAAAATAAAAAAATTAAATGGAAATTAAATGGTCATGTAATGTCATCAATAGATATAGAAACAATCTCTATATATGTCAGAGGTACAAGTAGACTAATTACTGCTACCGGTGATGTAATGTGATGAGTGGACATAACAAAATCATTATAGATGCATACATGCCAACCAACTCAATTCAGGCGAGAAACTACAGATTTTTTTTGTCAAACTTGTTTTTATTAGAGTTTACAAAGTATTACATAACATAGTACATTACTACCCCTTCCCTATATTTCAGTCCGGTACTTCTATATGACAATGCAGTTGCTTCAGGTTGAGGGAATATATTGGTCGCAAGACCAGGGTAAATAAATTAACAAACTGTAGTGTAGCTCCTATTTCCCTAATAGGCTCTGCGCATTGGAATAATATACCCTATAGGTTTGACATAGGACTAAGGTCAGTATGTCCCTATCGAGTATATTAAACTTAATTACTTGTGCCAGCTAGCTCAGAGGCCACTAGAAACTCCTTGACAAACAAGAAGGGAGTAGTTTCTGGCAGCCGCAAAACATGACAACTTTGTTTCCCTTTAGAATCAGAACGTGTCCCAGAGTCGTGGAAACAATAGATAACTATTTCACTCAGCTCAATCGTGCATGCTTAGTTTTCCTCAAAGTTACACAGAAAGAATAGACGGGCGTTTCAATAAAAGGTTTATTGAACAGTCTTGTTTCTGGTGTAAGTAAAATGTGCTGTTACGATCACAAGACAGTATGCAAGATAAATAATGTACAGCGTAAGCAGTAGAAATAAATAATACTGCTCTAGCATGATCTTTAGTAGATATTCATTTACATAAATAACATAGACTAAAAAATGCGAGTACTCATACGATGCGTCTCTAAGCTAGTTCTACCCCAATGTACCTAACCTAACCTAGGTGTAGGGAGAGGTATGAAGTAGGTGAAGTATTCCTCACTATGGTATACTAAGAGTATGTTAAGTCTAGTATGCCTAGTATGCCAAGAGTCCCTCTAGGTTCTAGTCAGCTCCATACCTTAAGAATGAGAGAGTTGGGCATCTCTTGCCAGACTCGAGCTCCAACAACCCGCGAGGGAAGTCAGATCACTGGAAGCTGGACTCTCTGCGTGCAGGGATGACAGCGTCTTCTCAGTGCATCAGGCCGGGAAACGGGCTCCTCTGAAGTCGAGGTCTCCTCTAGTTTACAAGGGCTAGGGAAGGTATATTTATACCTGAGAGGTACCTCAGAATGTTAGCATTGACGTGAATCGGACAGCGGAAGACGTCATGAATGAACCCGTAAGTTATAACGGTTCATGCATAATAGATGAGTCCTTGAAGAAATCAATAGTCCTGTGCTAGGAAAACTCCCGAAGCCTAAGGGCCTGTTCTTCAAGAACTCGTTGTGACGTTAGGGTGGACGGATGTCAGAGACCATGCCTGTATTTGGAGTGCACGGTTTAATGCCTAAATAAGGACTGGGATTTTATGCCTATATAAGGGCAGGGCGAATTGTGCCTATATAAGGACATGATACAGGAAAGCCCGTGTATGGACACCCTAAAAGGAATACAACACCCACTCCACTTTCGTGTGTACGACAATAATAAAATGCTAAACATTTAATATGCTAAACATAAAACGGAGTACCACATATTGCTAAAAATATTCCCTAAAAGCATTAAAAAGCATTTAAAAACCTATTAAAATGCAAAAGGTACTGTACATTTTAAGCATTGCTTTTCATTACAGGCATATATTTAAAATAAAATGCAATATGAATGAAATAAGCAGTAATATTTACATGTGACAAAAAAATGATCGCTAAGTTCTTCAAAAATCAAAGTCATTTCATGTCATAGAAATTAATGAACTTTTTTTAGACAAACAAGATGACTAAGTGTCTGTGGAAGTACCGCGAAGTCTGTACTATAAGGCTAGTTCTACTTTAAGCAGATTGAAGTGCCATTTTAGTTCGAAAAATGGGAAAAAGTTCAATTTTGGGAAGAGTTCCAAGTTTTTGAAGTATGAAGACCAAATTGTTACTGCATCTCTGGAACACTGTAGGCTGAATCAGAGTCAGTTTACGGGTCTGGTGTAAACATGAGATCATCTATTTCTGTAGACAAAACATCGTCCACTGAAGTTGGTGTCAGTTGGAACACCTCGTGTAGTAGATTAATTGCACAGAGATGTGAAGCATCGCTTCCAGCATAGGATGCCGCAGCAATGTTCGCGTCCGTTGTTACCTGTGTGCCTGTAGATCTTTCTCGTACCTCAGCAGCAGCCGGAAGCGTCTGTGAGATCTCAATGAATGCTGTCATCAGGATTGGTAGCCTCTGGGGACAACACAGAGCATGGGCCGTTATCGGGACCAGCAGAGTATCGACATCCGTTGGCGTTTCTGAGGGAAATGTTAGACAGGTGTCCAACACGCATTCTTCACCGCATAGCAGGCATCGTAGAACAGGTAAGATGCAATCTTGCCAGATTGGTCTCAACGACAGGAACCACGTGGTATTTAGGTCCCGTAGACGAGTCATGCCCAAAAGCTGTACTTTTCGCTCACGGCACATTCGTTCAAGGAGAGCTTTCTCCATTTTGCTCGGAGTGATGTCTGCGAATAGGCTGGCCATAGCGTAATAGCAGGAAGAGAAATAGAATTCCGGCAACAAGTGCTAGAATTAAAGGTATGCCACCAAACACCGAATGTGCAAAGTTCGGGATGTTTCCGAGTATTGCCTGGAAAGGTGCTAACAGACCGGAGCAGATGCTCTTAAATACATGTACAATTCTGGTTGTATCAGACATGTTAAAGATATGTCCTATCATTTCCACGAAATGTATAGGGCAGTTTGTACGTATTGAAGTCTGTATCTCAGCCGTAGTCCTTGCTACTTGTAGATCATAGGTTTTTTGGCCGAGGTCAAAGGCACTGTTTGCTGTAAAAGCATGGCTTTCATTCTGCTCAAAGTATCAAATCTTATAAAAGAGACGTTCAGCGAAGGCCACAAAGGCGACTCCCTGACTGTGTCTATTGGGGCAAACAATACTTGCATACAGCAAGTGACCCTGCAGTTGACCGTTACTAGATATGGGATGCCTGGCAACATGCCGCAGCAACTCTGATCATTCAACATGAGGTAACTCCCATTAGAAAGTTGTCCAAACGTTGGATTAATCACAGCATCTGGTGTACCCTGCTGATGGCAAGACAAATTTGCCACAGAACCATTGCAAGTCCCGTGTAAAGAAATGTCCTGACATATAAGTGAACCGCTCAGTGCACGTTTACAGGGTGTACCGCTCAAAAACACTTCACGATCCCCACTCCAACATCTATATGTATACGGTAAATCCCAAGATGTCTTAATGTATTCCTTACCCAACCTTTCATATTTGCCTGCTTGCATTTGTCTGAGGCAATACTGAAACTGAAAAGTAGTCACAGGTAGTGTGATTTTGCCATGAATGAGCCATTCTGTAGCTGGTTTTTCTGCCACTGTGAATGGTAACTTTTCCAGTCTTTCAATGCTCAGCACTGTATACTTTGCTCCTCTTTGTGCCAGTTCGATCTGTTTATCAGTTAGATTGTATTCCGCAAACAGAGCTGACGTGTTGATAAAACGCCAAGGCACATAGCCCGCACGCAAAGATTGCAGCGTCCAGCTTAATAACACAATAGAACGTAATTGAGATTGGCCTTGCTGTAACATCGCCAAATCTTGTTCTAGTATGTCGATAGCAGAGGATATAATGCCATCCAATGAATATATTCTGGAGGACAAAGTTGTTAACCCATTGTCGACCACAGAGAGGGTTTTCTCTAAATTAATACGATCAAGTTCACGTATTAGTTCTGCGGCCTCCATCTGTGACACTTTCCATGCTTCATTATAGGCAGCATAAATGCAGGCATATATGAAACGTTTTTGACGCGGTTTTCTTGGTCCAAGCAAGAATTCCCTAAGGTCTGCGTCTTCTTTAAGTAAGGATAAGTGTTGTTTCACATCCTGTAGCGTAGATTTCTGAAGCCAATCGAGGCATAATTTACCTACACTGTATGTTGTTACTACCCCCGGATGCTGTCTTTGGACGTATCTTGGGTCTGGCCTATGAATAGTAAAGCCCTGAGTTTTATTCAGGAATCTTTCCTGACAGTTGTTCGTGTCTATGGGCCAGATCAACCATTTTTTCCAATCAGGATTAGATCTGTTGAGTTGTAGTATATTGTCAACTGTCACCACTGCCTGTGTATTATTATCACTGGCAGGTGTTGGTACAGAAGGTGTCTTCATTTCTTTGATCTTGGCTAATCCAAGACAAGATGTTTGTTGGACAGTGTCATTCAAAAACATTATTTGTTCAGGGATGATACAGGCTCTAAATAAAGCTTCTATTCCCTGCACTTGCCAATCTTTAGTACCCCAGACAGTTTTTGTGTCTACTGTGTCTTTCCATAAGTCGAAACCCTGTCTAGACAGTTGGGCAATAAATGCTGCAGAGTAAATCTGTTTTGTATTAGTTAACACATTTATCAGTCCTGTTTTGTTTATATTTTTATAGTACAACGTGTCTGGATCAGATGTATTGTACCCTGAAAAATATGGAAACTTGTTAGCAAATGTTTTTGAACTACCTTGTGGTGGTGTAGGACAATGCTACCATTGGTTAAACATAAACACATTTCTAGGGTATGCAGATTTATGCAAATAATGATGACCATAGTGGTTATAGCAATACAGCTGTTCATAGTCTGATGAACACTCTAAATATTCATTTTTAGAAAATGCAGCAGATTTTTCTAGGTCAAACATTATGTCGTTAACAGTCTCAAAGTCCCAATCATCAGAGTAGGTACTGGACGAAATTAGATCACTTAGTGAAATTTTAATCAAATGTGGAATGTTCAGTTGTTCCGTCGGGCCGAAGATGTCAAAATCTGTTTTGTCCCACACTATACCATCCTGTACAGGAACGGCTGTGATGTTCACTGATGACAAGTCTCTTGATTCACGATGGGAAGATTTATGAGGTTTCAAAAGTATTTTCACGTCTTTTCCTTCAGTATTCACATGGATGTATCTGCCACTTATAAGCATGCTCACAGTTGTAACCAAAGCTAGCCAGAGCAGGAAAACAAAAATACCAGATGTAATCCAGAGTTCAATCCATGGAGAAACCAAATAAGTCTTTTTCAGAAAGTGAAGAAAGTCTTGTACTTGCTGCTTGAATTTCAATGATGCTGGCGTCGTTTCAGGTTCACTCGGATCTTCTGAGAACGTATCAAAGTTGATGAAATAGCCAGAAGCAGTTCTGTCAATTGTTGGAATTGCATCAGGATTTGTAGAAATCACTGGAACCAGTTGATCACTTGCCACGTTGGTGTAGACAGGTGTATTTGGACGAACTGTTACTTGGTTTTCAAGAGGGATGAGTTCCATTGCATTGTTGCTTAGTCCTTCATCTGTTACAGCTGAATTCTTGATGGTAATCAGTCTTTCAGACTGAACCTCTTGGATAGTAGCGAGAGGAGTGCGTCTGCTACTAGGTCGGATTCCACGAGGCCTACTATTTAGTATTGGCCACATACTGTGGTTTGATGAGGTCAATGGACACAAATATTTTCTCCTTTCTTCCAGCAAGGGGCGTCAGAAGTACTGTTCTTGTTCCTTGAACTACTACGACAGGTACTGGTTGTCTGTAAATAGGTCCAAATTCCTTCTTGTCCGCAATCTTTTCTCTGACTAGATCCCCAACTTTTGGAATCCAGACAGGCCTTGCTGGGACCGCCGATTTTTCCCCAGTGGTGGTTGGCTGTAGGAATACGTTGCTTTGTTTCGTTCTTAACTCATTCAGTTCCTGTAAAACAGCCAAACGATCTTTGATATCAAACGTTTTATTTTCCACCACTGTGCCTACGTCATCGAGATCTGGTACCCACATTCTTGTCCCAAATAGGACCTCATATGGAGTGACCCCCCTAGAGAACTTCTTGGCAGGTTATTCAATGAGCGTTGGACCCCATAAAGATGTTTGACCCACCCGTCACCCGAACCTAATACCCTAGCTGTTATAGACTGCTTTATGTCCCGGTTTTTCCTTTCCACAACCGAATTTCCCTCAGGATGGAATGGAGAGGAGTACCGCAATGCAACGCCCAGACTGGCCATGGCTTCTTTGTAAGCCCGAGAGCTAAACGCAGGGCCTTGGTCAGAATGTAGCGTGCCTATTGCGTATGTGCCGATAAAGACTCGCAAATCTTTTATAACAGTTCGAGCGTCAGCCGAGCGCTGAGGCCATATCCATAGGAACCTTTATTCAGTATTTGTGGGATTGCACTTGTCCAGTAGGACGCAGGCGCGTAGATAGTCTAATGCTGTCTAACAATGGTGTCTGTAATGGGCGGCTACATTCGTAGCATGGTGTCTGGTGGCTTTCTCGCTGTAATTTACAGTCTAAGCAGTTATTGATGAATATGTGTATTTCTGTATTCATTCCAGGCCACCAGTACAACTCTTTTAACGTCAAAATTGTTTTAGAGATCCCTTGATGTGACAGACCCTCCCCCAAATGTGCCTCATAAATCAAAGCTGCTCTACGTTCCATGTTTGGAATTACCCTATCCCTCACTCCAGGGATTCGAGCAAAAGGAACGTTGTTCGCATCAATTACATAAGAGTACTTGAGTGGAAACTTTTTTGGTAACGCTGCACTGCTGCCTTTGCTTGCAGCATTGACAGCCAACATTATCTCACTGTCTATTTTTGTTTTTGAACGAGTGATCGCAGCTACGGAAGCCGTCTGAACAGCCCCCTTTGCGGCTTCGTCAGCCAATGAATTCCCTGCAACGTGAACGCCATCACGTTGATGACTCAGTGTGTGGATCACGTGAGCCTTTGGCAGTTCGTTTTTCAACTGAACTACTTGTTCCCAAAGCATTTTGTGCTTTATTGTGCCACCTTTCGCATCTTTGAAACCATTTTCAAGCCAGTTTTGTATATATTCATTATACGACTGAACACAGTAAAGGAATCACACACTATCAGTGTGGGGAATTCTCGATCTGTACTTTCAAGTGCCAGTTTGAATGCTTGTAGTTTAGCTCGCTGAGCTGTACAATCTCCTAGAGATTGAGTTTTTGTGACCATAGGTTTGAAGATGCCATCTCGCATGCGACCTTTAACGATTGCACACGCTGCACTGTAAGCTTGCTTACTCCCTGTTGCGAGCAGTGCGGATCCGTCAGTGTAAATTATGAATTCGTACTGATCGAGAGGCAGAATTTCAGTGGGCAGAGGACATTCTTGTTCATATTGCAGGAATGCTTGTGTTTTTAAATCAGGATCAAAAACATATTCAACATCTGTTGCAGCAAGAGAATTAACCCATTGTATCCATCTTGGATGTAATGCTTTAGCATTTGGAATGCTTGCCTTTGTGACCGCTTCTAAAGCCGGTACTGGGGTTACGACAATAATGCGTTTTCCTTGGGCTAAGGCTCTTTCTTTTGCTACAGCGGTTTGAACTGCTGTCAGAATTTTTTCAGTTGAACTGAAGCGCATTTCCGCTTGTGTATACAAATGAGAATTGTATGCGATTCGTATTTTCTCACTCTCATTGAAGGTTAAGTAAGTGAATCCGCATTGACCCGAAATTATTCGGATCACCAAATTGCGTTGACTTACGCGTGTTTGTAAGTGATTTGTTGCTAACATGTTAGCCTGGATGGACGCAAGATTTCTGTGTGTTCATTTGTCCAATTTTTGATTGAAAAATCAGGTTTGATTAATGCGTAGAGAGGTTTAACCCTTACTGCGTAATTTAAAATGTATGTTCTTCCAAAATTGAGGAAACCCAGGATGGATTGTAAGTTTTTTTGCATTTTTGGTGGTTGGAGCAGCGCACACTTTTCTAAAAAGTTAGCTGCCAAGCTCTTGCCTTCATTTGAAAGCTCATATCCTAGAAATAGGACATTGAGATGGGCAATTCGGGACTTTTTAAAGTTGAATTTGTAGCCTTCAGAGGCGAAGCCCAGTATAATGGTGCTCACCCTGTTCAAGTGTTTGTCCAGGTCATCGTCTGTCAGATATATGTCATCGACATAGAACAATGCCTCATTGTCATAAATTTGTAGTAACTCCGTTACCCTCGCTGAGAATAAACCTGGGCTGTTCTATCTTGAACCCTTGTGGGTGTCGACAAAAGTAACGCTGGGTCCCCATTATGGAGAATGCTGTTAAGTACCTGCTTTCAGGTGCTATGTTTTGACAAAAGAAACCATTTGAGATGTCTAATGTGGTTTTGTATTTTTTACGCACAATGTTATTCATTAATGCTGTGCTATGTGCATTTTGCACTGCAGAGGTTTTAGAACAAGTGTTTAGGTGTCTGTAATCCAAAACTAGACGATATGTATTGTCTGGTTTGGAGACAGGAAACAAAGGATTGTTCATTGAGGAGGTGCATGTTTCAATCACCCCCTGGTATTCAAGTTGATCTAAGATCTCCCTGACCTGTTTTTTAGCTTCTTGCTTTATTGGATACTGTCTTTGTGCAGTTGGTTCATGTTTCAGATGTATTTTATGGTGAGGGGAGTCCTCATCCCATCCTACATGATTTGTACATAATGCTGGGGCCTGGGCTACTGCCCATTTCCTGGCATATGTATATTTTAGGTGAATTGGATTATGGTTGGAGAAGGCAGGCATAATAATGTCC
This sequence comes from Calotriton arnoldi, assembly GCA_963921515.1. Taxonomy (NCBI): domain Eukaryota; kingdom Metazoa; phylum Chordata; class Amphibia; order Caudata; family Salamandridae; genus Calotriton; species Calotriton arnoldi. The sequence goes on from CAWUFW010003954.1 coordinate 473,288, forward strand.
TCACCGTGTGGGCACTCCCTGACAAATTGTGGTGGCCAGTCTTTTTCTGCTAGAAGTATGCCATAGCCCCTTGATAGTCTTTCCCAAAAAAGTGCTTTCACCTGTCTAGGTCTGTCTCCCTCCATCCGGAGTGTTATTTTATATAACGTTTGTGGAGTACTAACCCTGGTGTCTACAGTCTCAACTGTAATGTACTCATTCAAGTCCACTATCTCCAGAAGTTCCTTCAGGTTCTGGCGAGCTATTGTGACTTCTGCTGCACTGTCCAGCATTGTCTGAGCCCATTCTCCGTTCTTGAGTTGTGTTCTCAGTATTCTCGGCATGTCTGATCTTTAGACCTGCTACTTTCTTTTGGAGAATTGAGCTTTTGCTTTATTTTTTGGAGCGTGTTTTTCTTCCTTGGATTTCACGCGTTCTTCTCTATGTTCTGACCGTCCTCTTCTTTCCGAAGTCTGTGATGAGATCTGAAAGGGACGAGAGGAACGTGTATCAGTATCTTGATACCTGTCAGGTTTTCTCAAATTATCCCTATTCCTGAGGTTATACCTCCTTTCAGAGGGCTCCTTTTGAGGAGACCTACCTCGGGATTGAGAACGTTTCTCGTTTGAATGTTGTTTATTAGTCTCCCACTTCTTTTTAGAAGATGTAGGCGTTTGTTTAATAGAGTCCCTCTCAGGATTTTCAGATAGTTTCGGCTTCACTGGTCTTCCACCCAAACTATCTCTGCCTAATTCTGCATATGATTGTTCAATTATTCTGGGTAGTTCAGTTTGATGTTCTGTAACATCGAATTCCCTTAACTTTTGGCGGATCGCGACTGCTGCTGCCTCCCCTTTAATATTAGATAATATTATTGTTGAGACCTGGTCGAAATTTTTCAGTAATTTCATACCTAAATTTAGAGCAGGCTCTGCCCCGTATTCATTTTGAATTTGTTTCAGGACGTCAGGTATTACCGCAATTGACGGAATGCCATGTGTTTTAGTATAGATGGCAGCAAAGACTGAGCCCCAAGTGGTGCAGTCTTCCAGTTGTGGTGTGATCCCCATCGGTAAGCTGATAGTTAGTATTCTGTGTTTCTCATACGGGCTAGTATTTGGAAATACTGCTTCGATTTGAGTAATTTTTTGAGCTATCCAGAATGGAATTTGCTCACGTTTTGTGGGCATTTTACCCATGACTGCGTATAGAGTCTGTGGTGTAATTTTTAGTGTATTCCCCTGTTGGGGAGTTGGATTTGGAAGTGTCAGTGGTTGTTGGACTGTGAAAGTCCGCATGACATATTGGACCAATTGTCTGTAGATTTTTATTAACTCTGTAAGTTGAGTAAGTAGTTCCTCGTCTGACATTTCTTCAATGTCGGGATGAGGTGTATAGCCGGCTAGAATCGGCCATGTTGCTCTTGGTCTACCTAGTGGACCAAGCCTGGTAATGTTTTTGTGATGTTTTAGGGCGCCTTTAAACCAGAGCTGATGCTCCTGGTATGTTAATGGAATTTCAATATCCTTGAAAGGAATGTTTTCCTCTGGTGGATCATCTTCTTTGTAGAAGTGAAACACGTGTGCTACTGGATTGGATTCAGGAAATATTACCCATGAATAGAATACCTCTGTCTGAAAGGATTCGTGTGCCACTATCACGAAAACTGCCCTACCGCCTCTTGGTGGTAGGCCGTGTTTTATAAGTTTTAGAGTGATGGCTCTTCTTAAGTTTTGAGGGATGTCTATAACACCCTCCTCGGTTTCAATAAAACCTGTGATGTTATAAGCTGTTACAGCTGGCTGATCCGCAGCTCCACCGTTTCCGGTCTCAGTGTCGGAGTCAGGCATTTTGTTGTTTGAAAAATGTAGAACAAGTTTCAAGGAAACAAAGATAAGGTGCACAATATTTTGGAACTCTGTATCCTTCAACGTTGAGCAAACCAAACAGCTAATATATAGGGTACTTCCCTATGTAGCCGTGGTGGATACTTAACCCTACCCACTCCAGACGTCTTTTGGAGTATATGGATAGGGGTCTCTGAGAGAAAAAGCATGGCTGAGTTACTCAGTATCTAGCGTTAAATTACCGCCTTACCAAACGTTGGGCGCTATGTAGTGTAGCTCCTATTTCCCTAATAGGCTCTGCGCATTGGAATAATATACCCTATAGGTTTGACATAGGACTAAGGTCAGTATGTCCCTATCGAGTATATTAAACTTAATTACTTGTGCCAGCTAGCTCATAGGCCACTAGAAACTCCTTGACAAACAAGAAGGGAGTAGTTTCTGGCAGCCGCAAAACATGACAACTTTGTTTCCCTTTAGAATCAGAACGTGTCCCAGAGTCGTGGAAACAATAGATAACTATTTCACTCAGCTCAATCGTGCATGCTTTGTTTTCCTCAAAGTTACACAGAAAGAATAGACGGGCGTTTCAATAAAAGGTTTATTGAACAGTCTTGTTTCTGGTGTAAGTAAAATGTGCTGTTACGATCACAAGACAGTATGCAAGATAAATAATGTACACCGTAAGCAGTAGAAATAAATAATACTGCGCCAGCATGATCTTTAGTAGATATTCATTTACATAAATAACATAGACTAAAAAATGCGAGTACTCATACGATTCGTCTCTAAGCTAGTTCTACCCCAATGTACCTAACCTAACCTAGGTGTAGGGAGAGGTATGAAGTAGGTGAAGTATTCCTCACTATGGTATACTAAGAGTATGTTAAGTCTAGTATGCCTAGGTTCTAGTCAGCTCCATACCTTAAGAATGAGAGAGTTGGGAATCTCTTGCCAGACTCGAGCTCCAACACCCCGTGAGGGAAGTCAGATCACTGGAAGCTGGACTCTCTGTGTGCAGGGATGACAGCGTCTTCTCAGTGCGTCAGGCCGGGAAACGGGCTCCTCTGAAGTCGAGGTCTCCTCTAGTTTACAAGGGCTAGGGAAGGTAAATTTATACCTGAGAGGTACCTCAGAATGTTAGCATTGACGTGAATCGGACAGCGGAAGACGTCATGAATGAACCCCTAAGGTATAACGGTTCATGCATAATAGATGAGTCCTTGAAGAAATCAATAGTCCTGTGCTAGGGAAACTCCCGAAGCCTAAGGGTCTGTTCTTCAAGAACTCGTTGTGACGTTAGGGTGGACGGATGTCAGAGACCATGCGTGTATTTGGAGTGCACGTTTTAATGCCTAAATAAGGACTGGGATTTTATGCCTATATAAGGGCAGGGCGAATTGTGCCTATATAAGGACATGATACAGGAACGCCCGTGTATGGACACCCTAGGAGGAATACAACAAAACATTGTAATGCTTTGTGAATTGCTGCCTCAGAATATGGGTAGTAAATTATAACATGTAACACTATCCCAGAATCCCCTCCCTCCCTAACCCTCCCGTCCCAAGATTTAAGGGTGCACTCTACTATCATCCCAATCTAAGTGGTGTAAGTGTTTATCGACATGATTTGTGGTAGGCAGGGATGGGCCTCATGGGTAGTCATTGCGTCTCTAGGTCTGATTGTCTCCCCGTAGTTCAAAACTGGAAGAGATGGAGGGTTCGAACCCGTGTTGGACAGACAAACAATGGGAGGCCTTGCAATAGATACTCTACTAGTGGCCACCAAGTGTACTCAAAGTTCTTAAAGGAGTCAGCTAGAACACTTGCCATTCTCTCCATGGTGAGAGCTTGCCATAGGCATGCGTGCCATGGGGAAATGGAAGGTGCTTCCTTCTGCTTCCACGCTGCTGCCAATGATGTTTTGGCTGCTCCTAGGCATAGCCACATAATGGCTCTATCGCTGACTGTTTGTCGTTGGAGAACGTCTGATCTTAAGCCTAGTAGTGTCAAGCCTGGGTCCGTCGATGTAGTGTAACCCAGGATTTCTTTAATTTGTGCTAGGATTTCTGACCAGAATGGCCTTATCGCTGGGCAGACCCACCCTATATGTTTAAAGTCGCCTTGGAGGCCGCATCCCCTCCAGCACAAGTCAGAACTATTGGGGAAGATCTTTTTGAGTTTCGTTGGGTATAGGTACCAATTGTATACTATCTTATAATGGGTCTCACGCATCCCCATTGATTGATTAAATTTGTGTATGTCTCTGTATAGTCTGTCCTATTGTTTGTCTGAGATATCCGTTCCCAGTTGTTGTTCCCAGAATTGTGTGTGTCGTGGAGGGGCGTGGCAGATTGAAGCTTGTAAAATGGTGGAGAGATGTGAAATTGTACCTTTAGAGCCCACTCCGGTCTTTGCTAAGTGCTCTATGGGGGTCAAATCCCTGGTGGCTGCTTCCCTGTTATCCTCCCTCAATACCCAGTGTCGGAGTTGAGTATAGTGGTAGTATTCGTTGGGAGCTACACCAAACTCTTTCTGGCATTGCTCAAATGTTAAGATCTTCCCCTTGCGAAATAAGTCTGTTAATGTCCGGCAGCCTCCTTCTCTCCATGCGTCAAATGGCCCATCATGGTATGCTGGTGGGAACTCTGGATTGGAGTGTATGGGTGTAAATGTTGATGAAATAATGGTCAACGGGGAAGCCCTATGAAAGTCATCCCATACTTTGAGTGTTGTTTTAGTGGGGGTACTCAGGTAAGTGTTTGGTGGTCGCCCCCCTTTTGGTTTCCATAATAGGTGCCACATAGATCTCCCTGCTATGGTTCTATCCATATGTAACCAATGTTTGTCCGACTTGTAAGAGGACCACTCCATAATCACCCTCAGTTAAGCAGCTTTGTAGTATAGGGACAGGTCTGGCAGGGCCAACCCACCTCTATTTGTGGGCAGGCACAGTTGACTGTAGGATAGTCTTGCTCTACGTCCCTGCCAAATGAATTTGGTGACCATGGTTTTCATGGAGGCAAAGAAGGTTCTTTCTATCTTTATGAGAAAGCCCTGGAATAGAAATAAGAGCCTGGGCAAGACCATCATTTTAATCCCCTGGATGCGGCCTATTCAAGTTAAATATAGCGGTGACCATCTACGAAGGTCTGATTTTAGCGGTTGAAGCAATGGGAGGTAGTGCGCCTTGTACAGGTCTTTGAGCCTTGGCGTGATTCTTATTCCTAAGTAAGTGAGCTCCCTCTGAGCCTACTGAAATGGTGTGGAGGATACCACGGATTCCATCTCCCTCTGTGGTAGTGTGAGGTTGAGTAAGTACGACTTCGCTAGGTTTACCTTGAGACCTGCAACCTGCTCAAAGCGTTCCACCTCGTTGATGAGCGCTCTCAAAGAGGATGTAGGACTGGTCAGTAAAAGCAGCATGTCATCTGCAAATAAAGACATTTTGTGTTAGTCTTGCCCGAATGTAATGCCCTGAACACCGGGTGTAGTTCGTATTCTTGCGGCAAATGGTTCCATACTCAAGGCAAACAGTAGTGGGGAGAGGTGGCAGCCCTGTTGAGTCCCCCTCCCCAAGGTGAGGAGCTCGGAGCTCACCCCGTTGACCAGGACCCGAGTGCCGGGGCATGTAAAGTTGGCTTTAATCTTTGCTATGAATTGGTCACAGAAACCAAACCTCTTCAGGGTGTGAAACAGGAAAGGCTAACCCACCCGGTCGAAAGCCTTTTCAGCATCAAGTGCAAGTAGCACCGGTGGGACTGCTTTCTTGTTTGCCTTCTCAACCAGGTGGAAGACCCTCCTTAGATAGTCATGAGTTTGTCGACCCTGAATAAATCCAGACTTGTCCGAGTGTATGAGCTCCGGCATTCATTTTTCTAGCCGTCTGGCGAGGCCCTTCGTGTATATTTTAGCATCCAGATTAAGGAGTGCTATGGGGCGATATGAGCTGCATAGATGGGGACCTTTCCCTGATTTAGGTATAAATGTAATTGCCCAGTATTTGTAAAACGCGAACAATTACCCGAAGGTGTCAAGGCGCTGGGGGCCGTCGAGAAGATTAAGCGAGCTATTGCCCAGAGTCACATGGTGCTGGGCTGATCTGCCGCTGGCACCGGGGATCGAACCGTGAGCTCCTGGGTTCCAGAGTCAGTCGCCATGGCTGCTGCGCCACACCTCTTCCACCATGACAGTGATGATGGCTTCTCCCATGGATGGGGTCACTGTCCCCAATTCTGGAAGCAAATTGTATAGGTTTAGTGGTGGTGGCATGAGCTCCGAGCCAAAAGTCCTGTAAAAGTGGGCTGTCAGTCCATCTGGGCCAGGGGATTTATGTGGTTTCCGGCTTGCTATAGCCTGCCCTACCTCCTCTGTGTCAATTGGTTTCCCAAGTGCCTCGTTCTGTGCGGACGTTACTCTTGGCAGCTCTACCTCTTCTAAATACCCAATATGTGCCGTCTTGTCGAGCCTGCCTGCCAAGTATAAAGTTTTGTAAAAGTTGCCGAAAGTTTGTGCTTTCTCCACTTCTGAATGTACCCTGTCCCCCCCCCCCCTGTCTCTCCTATGTATTCCCATTCTCTTTGGGTACGGAGTTGCTTGGCCAAGTGGGAGCCCACTTTATTTCCTCTTTCGTAGACCGAGCGTTTTAATTGTAGGAAGTTCTGCCCTATTGTTGTATATAGCGTTCAGTTTCCCTCGCAGTGCTGTTACCTGTCTTTGTAAACTGAGGATAGGACGTTTCTTATGTGCTCTTTCAGCCTCAATAAGTGCTGTTTCTAAGGTCAACCTTTACTATGTCTTTTGTTTATAATGGCCCGCGTGGAGGGCTATGCAGTTGCCCTAAAGACTGCCTTAAAGGCATCCCAGTTGGTTGTCAGAGAGGTGTCATCGGGGTTATTCAGCTGAAAACAGGCCTTGAAAAAATTTGGTAGCTCGTCACACAGTAGACGGTCACGTGTCAGTGATGCTGGGAAGAACAATCTTTTGAATTTAGATGGCGCCGTCCCCCAGGACATTGTCAATGTGACTGGTGCATGATCTGATTTGGTAATTGGGTGTATAGAAGTGGCCCGGAGAGAGGGAGCAAGACTCTTGCTCACTAGGATATAATCAATACTAGAGTATGTCCTATGCGAATGTGAAAAAAAGGTGTAGTCTCTCCCTGTAGGGCAGAGTGTGAGCCACGCGTCTATCAGACCCAGGGATGCCACCTCCATCTTCAAACGTTTAGTGAAATTATTTGTGGTTGCTCTCTGGGGTTGCGTACTGTCGAGGTGGGGATCCAAAGTGAGGTTGAAGTTCCCCATCAAGATTATTTCTCCTTCGGCAAACCCACCAAGCAGTGTTAATGTAGAGGATAGGAAGTTAGCTTGGTTGGAATTGGGAGCATATATGGAAGCAAATGTGCTTAGTCTGCCCGTCAGCCGGCCCTTAACCATGACAACTTGTCCTTCTTTATCTGTTTTGCTACCTTCAAGCTGAAATTTCAGGGCGTTGTGAAAGAGAAGGGCCACCCCATTGTGTTTTGTTTGCGCTGACGATCTAAAGACTATTGGTTAGTCCCTATGTCTCAGTTGGTGTTCCTCCGATCCTTTTATGTGTGTTTCTTGTAGGGCTACTACATTGTACCGCTGGTCTAACAGGTATTTCCAAAGCTTATGTCGCTTAGAGGGCGAGTACCATCATTCCCTTAATTATGGCAGGTGAAATATTGCTTTCCCACCTTCCCATTCTCCCCAGGTCCCCTTCCACCTCCGCCCCTCCCTCATGTCCGTGTTGTATTCGTAGGTGATAATACTTGTGCACCCTTCCCCTATGTGTTAACTGGTCTTCCCCCCTATAGGTATAAAACTTTGGGTCAACAAGACCCTGTTACTTGTAAGATACATCTTCCAGCAAGTATAGTGGGTTAGGGATAGGCGTATTGGTCTCGAACTGCATGTGGCGAGTATATGTGATTGCAAGTAGGTCACTCTCTGTTTATTAGCAGCTGAAGTGGCCATTGGTCCGTCTCCTCTCTTGTGTGGTATGGTGCAATAGTTACATGTCATAATGATCAATCGATACTCTGGTGGCTAGAGTTTTAGTTCGCCTCTCGCAGACGTTTTTCCCTGTATCCTGGTCACGGGTGTCAGACACTTTGATCTGGAGAGACAGTCTCGGAATCCTGCGGTAGGGCCTCATTCCGTTGCCCTCTGTGGAGCATCCCTTTTTTATTTTCTACTGAGTTATTTCCTCTTTACCGGTTCTAGTCAAGTCTGCATTTGCCATTGATCCAAACTGGATCCTTCTTGTGGTTTGTCTCTTGTGGAGTGAGGGGTATGTCTATCATTAGGTGCCTTCGGGGTATGGTAGTGCCAAGATATCCCCTGCTTCTGCATATGTGGTGATATGGTGCTGTTCAAAGAGAAGGCCACTTCAAAGGGGTAGGTCCAGCAATATTTTATATTATCCTTCTGCAGGTTATCTGTTATCGGTCTGAACTATTGTCTACGCGCTAATGTTGCTGGTGCCACATCTTGGTACAAGGAGCATGTAAAGCCCTAGAAGGATATCTCATTTCGTGATCGGGCGGCTTGTATTATTGCTTCCCTCATTTTAAAAGAGTGTAGCTTTGCCAACACATCCCTGGGGCGCCTGTTTCCTCCGGTTATGGGTGGCCGACTCTGTGCAACCTGTTGATTTTGAGCTTCCTGCCATTTGGGCCCAGTACTTCTCCCAAGAGGTCCAGAACAAATGCCTTCAGGTCCTGCCCTTCTGCCACTTCTTCTAAGTTGCGGATTCTCACGTTATCTCTGTGGGCCCTGTTTTTGAGGTCCTCACGTTTCAGCACAGTAGCCTGCAGTTGCTCCTGGAGTGTCTTTGCCTTGGACTTCAGTCCCTCCGCCCTGTGCTCCAGGTCTCGCAGTTTGGTTTCCATGTCCAGCACGCGAGTACCCACTGAGTCCAGGTCTTGTTGCAACACTGTTAATTTGCCCTAGATATCGGAACGAAGTGCATCTAAAGAGTTCTCCAGGTCTGCCTTCAGCTTCGCACGCAATTCTTTCTTAAAGTCTCACAAGGAATTTAGAAGGTCCTCCTTTGTAAGGGCCATAGTGTCTGGTGTATTTTCTTTGGCTAGGGCTACCCTTGTCTCTGTGGCCATAAAATACCTGGATACCCTACTTGTCTGGGTCGGTTTAGGTGGCATAAAGTCGATTGCGTGTGGTAGATTGTTCCTGTTGTAGGAGCTGGATTTTCCTCCGTAGCCTCAAATATCAGAGTTTGAAACGTTGGCCCCTCAGACAGATGGTAGCTGTCTCAGACTCCGCAGTGATCACCCCCAATCGGGAGGGTGGATGCAGGTGGGAGATGAGGTGCTCTTTTTACTTCTGTTGCTGAGGAGATGACTCCCCCAGTATAATCCCTCTGCAAGGGCCCCTTGCTGTGGTGGGATCTTGTCCCCTGTGTGGTTGTAACCTTCTCCTGCCCGTCAGAATAGTGCCTCAAGATTCTTGGTCCCTGATAGTCTGAGCTGTGTAGGGAGTGCTTAGGGGATTACTGATTGCTTGGTGTTTTCCTCTTTAGCGGTAAATGTAGATGCAGGGCTAGCTCTGCTTAATGGTCCAGAGGAGTTCCTTCGCCATAGCAAGGTCAGGCAGGGAGGAGGCCAATATCGACAACCCCGACCATGCGTTGCCTGGATTTATGACTGGCCCCTCCCTCCTTCATTTTGGATATTCACCTGGCTGCCCTCTGATCGCGGAATCACTCACCAGACTTCTGGGCAGTGCCCGAGCTCTTCTTACCGCATGTCTGCCATTTTAAAGTCAGGCAAGGCGGATCAGCAATTCTAGCATCCCAGTAGGGGGCACCCTCCGTTCAGATCCTGCAGTCCTTGGGTCTGCTCCGCTTCCAGCACTGTCTCCCCCGCTCCCATCCGCATTACCTCTTTGCCGCAGGGTCGAGTCGTCTTCACCGATATCCAGACCGCCTCTTCGGCTCAGCTTGCAGGCCCCCTGCCGAGACCCCTCCCACGATTCCCAGCGGTATAAGCGTCCCCGCTGTGCTCTCTGTATGCTACCCTGGGGGGGCTTGCGTCAGTATGTCGATGTAAGCATTTTGCTCTCGCCGGGCTTCTGTCGCGAGTCTGTCATCAGAGCCTCACTGGGCCGCGGTGGTGTGGCGGAGATTTATCGCCATTGGGTCACCAATCAGGTGCCGGTTTGGCTGCACCGGGCGTTTGCTGCATCACTGTCATCAGGACTATAGAGATCCGCAATTTGACTCTGAAAAATGCTAAGGTGAGTGACTTAATTAGCAGCCTCGCCGCGGAGCCTCGTCGGATTAAGTCCGATCGGCCATGTTGTTTGGCCACGCCCATGAGATTGAGATTTTTAAATGAGATTTTTAAAACCAAAAATGGCTTTATTTTAGTTGTCTCCTGCCTACCTACAATTGCCTCTGTGTCATTTTTAGTCAATGGGGGAAAAATAAACTCTCTCAAACCGATTTCTTTCTCTCCCTCGAAATGTTGGCATATTTGTATGTGTTCTAAGAGAATGCAGCCTAATTATCAGTTTGAGGACATATTAGATAATGTGATAAGGTATTCATCAAATGAAAAGGGGTGGGAAAGGGCAATTCTTGCTATATGCAAATTATGACCACACGTGTTCTGTATAATACAAGGAGTTGCAATGCAAATTGCTGTCTTCCTCATAGATCAAAAGACATAGTAAGCGGCGAAGCGCAACATACCTGCATCTCATATTACATAAAGAGCAAGATTAGTAATTTGACATTTCAAGAATTGGACACTGTCAGCATTATAAATATAGGTCTACTAAAATGAAAATGCAACATAAGAATTATCATTCAGGGAGGAGATTGCAATAATCAAAGTACTCCTAAATGTATCTTTGTTTATTAGAACAGACATTAAAAAAAGAACAATTCCACTAGTTCAGTGATATATCTGTCTCAGCCATGTGGTGTGACAGGGAGTCACTTCTCCAGTTTATTAAGTTGATAGTCAATTGTTTTGTTTCAATTAAAACCAAGCATTTCAATGGGGTATCTGTCTCAGACAGGCGGCATGACAAAGTTATGCCACACCTCTTGTTTGTTTATTCCATGGTCAATTGATTCACCTAGTTGGAGCCATTTGCATTCTAGATGTTGAAGAATCACAGCAAGATCACATCCTTTGGTTGGACTAGTTGCTATGTCAATCATTTGCTACCCAATGTTTTCTGTTTTCGGTATGGTCTTGGTACAGGAAGTGTCCCACCAGTTATGTTATGTTATATTGATTTGTATTGCACACTAATCGCCCGATAGGGTATCCAGGCAAATGTGTAGGTGTATGGTCCCCAAGGTGCTTATACGAAGAGCACCAGTGGAGCGTGGCAATGTATATGGCTCCTATGTAGACCAATAGTTGCTTTGGTTTATTAAAATGTATAAATCAAATTACAAGGACATCAGATTTGATAGATAACACTGGCCAAGTAACAGTTTGTAAAGGATTTCAAGGTATAGTTGATGTGTTTATGAAGAAACCTTTTTGTTTTAAACAAGATTTGACAGGTTACACATTTCATACATTAGTGATTGCCAATTATTTCTCGGAGACCCAATATTTTTGTGATAGTATTCATTGCAGCAGTAGGGTTGTCACTGGAGTGCACAATGTAGTATTTGATATTACGACCCCTTTTTTACAACACATATTTATCAATTTTTCCATTCCATACCACATATACTGGAAAGTACAGTTTAGAAGAGACTCCCTCCCCTTCGAAGCCCCTTTCCTCCCAACTCTCCAATCTAAACCTGGTCACATAAAATGAAGAGGAAAGAGACCTCAATGACCTCACCTTTTAGTTCATCTGGGGTGGTATATCACATCACCTTACACATCAAGTAAACAGGGGTAGCACATTTGCATACATTATCTCAGATGTTTGTGAGTGGGAGGGATCTCAGGGATCTAGGTCAGCCATACTCCATCCCTGTGTCCATAAGGTACTCCAACAATGCTTGCCATTGGCTGTCAAATATGTGGTGGAGAAAGCCAAGTTACCAGAACAGCTTCATCTTAGCCAATAAGATCCACAAGTTACCAGCTCATTCTTGCATTGTTGGCACCCTTGGAGACTTCCATTTATGTGCTAACAGTTGCTTTGCAGATAGAAGCATATTGGTAATTAATATCCAATTGGCCATTGTGTAGAAATAAAAACCTTCTTAGGGGTTCACTGATACATCTGGTCCTTAAGACCAACAAAGAAGAGATTGGCACAGAAGCTGTAATATCAAAAAACATGTTTTATTAACCTCAGATGAGGGAGATTGCATCTTACGGTACCCGCAGGCCACTGTAGGAGGCATTCTAATGAGTGCAGAGAACAGGGTCCTTATATATGCATTTGTTATATAGTCAGCATAAAATCAAGGGGAGGTCCTAGCACATACAAGCATGCTTATTGACTAATATGGGTATACAAAATTTGCTTGCTCCACAAAGTGGGAGGGGAGACTAAACTGCTTACATGAGTAAGAATAGCCTGACAGTTCTATACTAGGAGCAGGTGCATTCTACCAGCTAGGCCTCTCTGAGCATGTGCAAGACTCTGGAAGAGGGAGAAAGCACATGGCGAGCACATGGCTAACTAAAATGGCTGCCAAGTACAAAATGGCTTTCAGCTCATGCTAACAGCGATTCCTGCAATCTTTAACAGATGATCCTTTTAGCATGAGCTAAAGACATTCCCATGATCTAGTAGAGACATAGAAAATATTTTGCACATTTTCTTCTCATAAATTCATCAATATCCTATGCTAGGTGGGCATTTACATTCTAAACATTTCATTAAGCAGGTATATACAAGGTATAAGCAGGAGTACAAAGTGAACAGAGCATTGGGTCATACAGGTAGCAAGAGAGAATAATGACTATTATCTCAAACAGAAATCTCAATATTTTCCAATCCTAAGCAGAAAGCAAATACCAAAACCATCTAGTCTAATTTTAAGTTTCAGGGCTCTGATGTATTTCAGTGACTATTTATGTCAATTTCAAAATAGCCAACAGCACATACCTAATAAAAACATTTTCAATAGACTTTCTCAGTATTTTTTATGAGGGCTAAATTATCAATTAATATACTTAAGGAAAGAGTAAAGTAACATGCTCAGATGAACTTTTCTCGTGCAGAATAAACATTACTCTTAAAAAATATTAAAGCAATCAGACATATTATTACAAAAACAATCCTGGCTCCGGGGGACCAGGAGGACCACACAGGGCCATAGGAATTAGGACAAGGAGCCGCAAAGGGCTGCTCCTCCTCAAAAATGGGACGACCAAAGGGGTACATTACTAACAAAAAAAAGAGTCCTTGGGAATTTCTAGAACCAACCAACCAGAGGGGAGTCTTCTCCCTGTGTCCGTTTTGAGCCTCACAGGCAGGCTCTTGTTGTTCCCACGGTGGAGCTGCACAACTCGCAACTCAAGAATCACGGAGAAGGAAAAGTCTTTCTTTCAGGATAGGGTAATCACCCCCCAGGGCAAATACCCTCAATGATCCTGTCCAGTGTCTCAGGCAGTGCACCAGTTTTCTTCACTTTAATCTAACAGGCACCAAGGGCACAGCACCTGTACCCTAAACTCAAGTCCTTCCCTAACTCCCGTATTGCACCTCTGGCGCACTGCTCTTTTGTTAGGGCCACAAATTGTACCCAGTGTGCTCGGGCATCTCTTGATCAACAAACAAAGGCGTAGACTTGCATTCACTTGGGACCAGGACTCAAAGGCCTGAAGCAACCCTTGTTTCAAAAGGGGTCACCTCAAGCAAAAGCCTCCTTGCCGTCCTTGTCGTTCTGTGACTCTCTCAGCTGGGCATCAAAAACTGGATCCACACAAAGATTTCTCCATCCTGATTTGTAACCCCGTCTTTCGCCCAAGACAGTGGCAGGGGTACACACTTCACGTCCCAGTGCTTCCGCCTTCACTGAGGTCCTAGTTGCCAGCAACGCCTATGCTGGTTCCTTTCGTTTTGACTGTAGGCTGGACTGGTGCTGACTCCCAGGCTGGATCTGATGTCCGGGCCCCTCTGGCAATGGTTGTAAGGCAGCAAATATCTATTGGTGGACAGAACAAGAGGTCTTTAGACAAGGCACAGAAATAATCTAACAACAGAGAGGATAGTCTCAGAATACTTCCTTAGTCTCGGGGCGCCCCATACATTAGCAAGGCACCCAAGAGCCACTTCATCTATCTGAGAGTAGAAAACCCTGGACCTATTGGCAAGTATAAAAGGAACGTTTTGGTGAACTGACAAGAGTAATACATCACCCAATCCCAAACAGCCAAGGAAGTCTGTGTTCATTTACTAAATTCTGAGAAAAAGAGAAAAACAATACAGACATACTCCAAATACTTACATTGGTGTATTCCTATATTACCAATCTGAAGAACCCTCAAGAAAAAGGAAATGTTCTACACTTTTACTCATAGATTTTACATTACTTGTACAGGACTGCAGACACTTGTAAAATAATTTCTCTTACATGTTATGCTTAGGACCATGCTCTCATGTTATAGGTGCAGCAGGAAAATCTAAAACTGCTAATTTAACAGGGATTCTTATTGCAAAAAGAACTAAACTTCAACATAGTGAGTACATTTTCTCCAGCAGAACATGTTATGACAAACAAACTCCTATAAAATAATATAATATTTTCCTTCAAAATGTTTGCTAAGGATCACATGAGCGTCTTTCCTGCATTGTACTTTTCACGATCTGGACTATGCAACATCATTTTCAAAAGGAAAAAAACCCTATCTCCAGCTCTAATAAGGGCTGTCAGCTTATTGACAGAGACTAGCTAATAAAAGACTAGCAATGCCCTTGCAAAACTGTATAGAACATGAGAATAACATAAACAATAATAGTGTTGCCACCTGAGATTTTTTAACAGAAACCCCCACTATACAATTTTCCTTAAAGATCAAATAAGGGAACATCAATCTGTTCTACTCATTCTTTCATACAGGATGGGCAGTAACATAACATAGATTTTATCATTTTATTAATGCTAACAATTTTTAAAACAGTATTACTGAATAGCCAATGAAATGTCTCATGGCTATTTCACAGACAGCTTAGACAGACTAAAAAAAGTAAGAAAAAGAAGAGAGAAAACATAATTTTGCCTACCCTTAATTTGTATAGGAGCTAGCCTCCTTCCCCCATTTTGACAGTAGGAAAACCTGAAACAGGTTTTACTTCTGTCAACACTTTCAACCCCTATTTGTAGCAACTGGGCACAAACAAACCAATGTATCAATTTCTTGAGCAATTGTACTAGATTAACATGAGGGCGCATGAATGCAAACTAAAATCCATTTCCTCCTTATCGTAGCCCCTACAAAGTATTCTTTAAACTAAAACCATTATTTTTATATACATGGCAGATCAATGCTCAACTGAAGGCTGCCTTTCCTTCGTTTCATATGACTGCGCAAAACGTGTGTTTGCCAAAAATAGGAAGCAAAGCTTCTCTTTCTCTCTTTGCGCTATCATCTCGTCTTTCAAAAACTTTTCGAAGGTCGAAGTGTCCCAGCAAACATTACCCTTCACCCTGCTAAGTTGCTAAATGCAGAACTCCGACCTTTGACCCGTTCAGCAGCTGTTCATTTTGTTTGTGCAAGACTTGCCATGCGGTTTTCGTAATGCAAAGCAACTCTGGAGAATCACAGCTAAAAGGCAGTCCTGTCCGATCCGTTTGCCAGTAATTTAAAGGTAGGATAATAATGTCTGCTGGTTTCTGTATACTTATTTTCATTTGTGTATAGTGTGTGGTGTGCAGTCTAGTAATACAGAGATCAGCTGTTTGTTTTATACTTGCATATACTTTATTGAAGCCTGAGAGCACGTTAAAACTGCCTTGAGTGGTAGAACTGCTTGTAAAATTGTGAATTTAGCTCAATTTCGACTTTGGTGGTAGGGGCACTTAAAAATGAATATCCTACAATATTTTTGCATAATAGGAACCCCCAGAGTGTTCTCTAGATAGCCCAGGAATGGGAAATCAGAAATGTATAAGATATACCCTTATAAAAATGAGTTTTGTACGGCTGGGTAAAGTGACATTTCACATTTAAGTTCCCTTCTTATTGCGGTACAGCACTGCTTAAATTCAACTTTGATACTAGGAATTCACAGTATGATGATTAGGCTTTATAAAGATGAAAAAACGAATTTAAAGCATTTATGTTTAACAATATATTTTTTTCATATAATTAAATTTTTTTTTTTTTTTTAATCAAAACCATCCATTTTGATGATTCCATATTGGAAAAGCAAGCTTCATTCGTAGCCTATTATATTTAAACGCAGTCATTCATAACCCTAAGCACAGAAGCCTTACTTGAAACAGGAAAAGTCTGCGCCACGTTTTAAAAGGACAGTTATCATTTAACATCAGAACCACAGATGTACTTATGTAAAGAAGGCATTAAGAAAGGAAATCCCTACTTTCAATTTTGTTCTCTGTTATCCAAAATAATGAAACTGGTGTTTTGAAACTTTTAAAATAATGCAGGCCTGTATACCAGTTGTACACTGACTTAAAATTTCGCTGACTCAGCATTCCTGTCTGTGGCCGTGATCAGGAATAGCCATATGCTATTTATGCAGCTGTTGTTTGTCAGCAGGCGTCGAATTTTCACGCCTTTCTCAGGAAAAAACCCCTTTATTATTTGAAATACCCTGACAGAGTTAAATCCCCATTTGCTGTGTCAGACAGTTTCTTTTCAGTTAGTCAGTTTAAACACAGCTGTTGGAAAGCTTTTTTCTGGGGTGCTGAAAGAAAAGCATGTCACAGTCTATTTAAAAACTGAGGCATTTCAATGCAGTCAAATCTATCTTTCTATAATGTGTATTTAGTTCAGCAACGACCAAATTCACTCATATGATGTACATGCCTTTTAATGTCTAATACAATGTATTTAAGGAAAATGCTGTAACATGTGTATTTTAGTCTATTGATTACAAAACACACAATTTCGTTTTTCTTCCTCTGTATGAGGCCTATTTTAATCCTATTGAATATGAATTCTAATTTTATCTTTAGCATTGTGGCAATTTGCACACATGTACAGTGTCTTACTCTGTCAATTTAATAGTAACATGCAGCTGTTTAGCGTATGTTATATAATTCATTTCTGGATTTTTATTTAATATGTAAGTAACTAAATGACATTTTGCATAACAGAATGATGACAGCAAAAAAACATAAACAAACTCATTGAGCTCATTCAGACATTTACAGAAGGGGGTCATATACGCAGAGCACACAACACAGCGCGCTTAAAGCTAGCCATTCTTACACAAAGAGTACTCACACAAGTATTACCAATGTCAAACCACAAACCCCACATAGACATTTAAACACACATTTAACCCACAAATCAATACTTAGGACTTTAAGACAGCTTACAAACTGTACGCAAGACCAACCTATTTGTAAATACTAATTGTAAGTCATATTTACAAGAAGAGCTCTCAAAAGTAGCCCAAAAAACTGTTCCATGGTCAAGAATCCAAAATACACCAAATTCGCCAGTTTTGGCTGGTAGAACACTCAAAAAGCGCTCTGCATATCACCACTTATGAATGTTACTAAGTGCGCAGATCCGGATCCGTTTTATGTACATATTTAGTTCCATGGGGTACTTAGTCACCAAGGAAGAAATATCTTTTTACTATACGTAAACCTATTTAGGTATCCCCTCTGAGGGAGTCAACTAAGTACTTACTAAATCCATATCGGTACCTCCAAAACAGCAACACTTTCTGCGAAGTGTACTGGAAACAGGCATGCCAAAAATAGTGCAGAATATGCAGTATTATAATCAAAGTAGCGCTTAAGGTACTCTTTGTACGTTGCGCTGTTCAAACAATTTCAAATAGAGAAAAATCTCCTCATTACCCGCCTATATGTATTGCAATGCATATATAATTACAAAACAAATTCCAAAATTGGCCAATCATACAAACAAAGCCACAGTAAGTGTTACTAAAACTACCTTACCAATCAAAGGCATCAAACCAACAGCAAGTGCCGCAAAACGGCTCTTACCAATTAAATGGTGTCCAGGTTCCAACTGCCAAGTTCTGAGTGACCTAACGGTCGTTTTAAAATACTCACGCCAAAGAAGTTCTCAGTCGGGAGCGGCAAACACTTGGAGGATCAGATCAGGAAGACCAGAAATATACTGGGCTGGAAGACAAACAATCTCCGTGCGCAGGGTACCTCCTCAGTAGATTCCTGTCCTGTACTCCTCAGTAGATTCCTGTCTCCCTTCAAGACCACTCCCTTGGATAGCCGCTGCACCGATGAGGTCCACTTTCGGGCGCCATTTGTAGAAATAAAAACCTTCTTAGGGGTTCACTGATACATCTGGTCCTTAAGACCAACAAAGAAGAGATTGGCACAGAAGCTGTAATATCAAAAAACATGTTTTATTAACCTCAGATGAGGGAGATTGCATCTTACGGTACCCGCAGGCCACTGTAGGAGGCATTCTAATGAGTGCAGAGAACAGGGTCCTTATATATGCATTTGTTATATAGTCAGCATAAAATCAAGGGGAGGTCCTAGCACATACAAGCATGCTTATTGACTAATATGGGTATACAAAATTTGCTTGCTCCACAAAGTGGGAGGGGAGACTAAACTGCTTACATGAGTAAGAATAGCCTGACAGTTCTATACTAGGAGCAGGTGCATTCTACCAGCTAGGCCTCTCTGAGCATGTGCAAGACTCTGGAAGAGGGAGAAAGCACATGGCGAGCACATGGCTAACTAAAATGGCTGCCAAGTACAAAATGGCTTTCAGCTCATGCTAACAGCGATTCCTGCAATCTTTAACAATTGGTAGTACAGTAATCTCAACTGTCCTGAGGCCTAGTACAATTGTTGGGGGATCAGGCTTCAATAGATATCCCACCACCTCCCTAATGTGGCCAAGGATCTCCTTCCCAAATATCAACAGCCTAGGACAGGACCACCACACATGGATTGCATCGCCCTCCCTGCCACGGCCTCTCCAACATTTGCAGATTCATACATCTCTTTCAGTTTGGCAGGTGCGATGTGCCAGAGTGTCATGAGTTCGTACATGGTTTCCTTACTTTGAACTCTTCCACGGGGGAGGGGGTATCATTCCAGTCATTTTTGCACTGTGCTATGGGGATGGGTTTCCCCAGTAGTTTTGACCACCTTTCTATATAAGACCATTTCATGTTTGTGCTCAAGTCAGTTAGAATGGTGTATTGGAGATTAAACCCTTTCGTCTAGCATAGGTTGTGAGTAGTTTCTCCAATGTCGTTAGAGGTCAAGAAGCTGCTGTTTTGTTTTTGGGGTGCAGGGCCCAATGGCGTAATGGGAAACATCTCATCCCATTGACTTTCTGTAAGTTGCACTTCGTTTACATTGGGTAACTTTAATAGTAATTACCAGGAACAAATCTTATAACATTCTGCAACCACCATTGTACAAGTGAACAAAGACCTCTGGTGCAATCCATCAAGTGAAATCTATATTGCCCTGTAACAGGATAAAGGGGGAGGGAAAGGTGATCAGTAGGTGAACCCTTATCAAAGAATCCCAGATATGCATGTTCAGTCTAAGGATGTCAGAAACATAGCAGAACTGAAGGTTGCATATCTGGGAAGCCAGGGTATGGCCTGTGGTGCTCAGTCCAATAACGCTGCATTGACATGTTCAGTTTCAAATAAGGACAATTCAAAAAGGACTCACAGTTTGGTCACTTGGTAATATTATTCTAATGTGCGGAATACCCATTACCCCAGATCGGGAGACATCCTTTACATCACATGCGATACATCGCATGCCATTACAACGCGGTCATTACAACGACCGTCTTGTTACATTGCAAACCATTACAACGCAAGTCATAATGACTTGCGTTGTAATGGTTTGCGATATAACAACGCAGTCATTGTAACGGCCGCGTTGTAATGGCATGCGATGTATTGCATGTGATGTAAAGGATATCTCCCGATCTGGGGTAATGGGTATTCCGCACATTAGAAAATATTACCAAGTGACCAAACTGTGAATCCCTTTTTGAATTGTCCTTATTTGAAACTGAACATGTCATTGCAGCACTATTTGACTGAGTCCAGTTGCCATAGGAATTCTCCTGCAATTGGATTTTCTATAAAATGGAGGACACATCTAATGTTATCCATGGCTTTTCTATGTGGGATGAAACCTGATAGATCCTGATCTATAAGGTGCAGTAAGTGTGGCTGAAGCCTATTAGCCAAGACTTTAATCAAAATCTTGACATGCGATTGGAGTAGAGTAAAACGTCAATAGACACCACATTGGTGAGTCGGTTTACCAGGCTTGTATATTAGGTTAAAATTGACTGAAGCCCCACTTCGAAGGGGTAGGTCCAGCAATATTTTATATTATACTTCTGTAGCTTATCTTTTATCGGTCTGAACTATTGTCTACGCGCTAATGTCGCTGGTGCCACATCTTGGTACAAGGAGCATGTAAAGCCCTGGAAGGATATCTCATTTTGTGATCGGGTGGCTTGTATTATTGCTTCCCTCATTTTAAAAGAGTGTAGCTTTGCCAGCACATCCCTGGGGCACCTGTTTCCTCCAGTTATGGGTGGGCCGACTCTGTGCACCCTGTTGATTTTGAGTTTCCTGCCATTTGGGCCCAGTATTTCTCCCGAGGCCAAGCACAAATGCCTCCAGGTCCTGCCCTTCTGCCACTTTTTCTAAGTTGCGGATTCCCACGTTATCTCTGCGGGCCCTGTTTTTGAGGTCCTCACGTTTCAGCACAGTAGCCTGCAGTTGCTCCTGGAGTGTCTTTGTCTAGGTCTCCAGTCCCTCCGCCCTGTGCTCCAGGGCCCGCAGTTTGGTTTCCATGTCCAGCACGCGAGTACCCACTGGGTCCAGGTCTTGTTGTAACACTGTTAATTTGCCCTAGATATCAGAACAAAGTGCATCTAAAGAGTTCTCCAGGTCTGCCTTCAGCTTCGCGCGCAACTCTTTCTTAAAGTCTCACAAGGAATTTAGAAGGTCCTCCTTTGTAAGGGCCATAGTTTCTGGCATATTTTCTTTGGCTAGGGCTCCCCTTCTCTGCGGCCGTAAAATACCTGGATACCCTATTTGTCTGGGTCGGTTTAGGTGGCATAAAGTCGATCGCCTGTGGCAGACTGTTGTGGGAGCCGGATTTCCCTCCGTAGCCTCAAATATCAGAGTTTGAAACATTGGCCCCTCAGACAGATAGTAGCTGTCTCTGACTCCCCAGTGATCACCCCCAATCGGGAGGGTGGATGCAGGTGGGAGATGAGGTGCCCTTTTTACTTCTGTTGCTGAGGGGATGACTCCCCCAGTATAATCCCTCTGTGAGGGCCCCTTGCTGCGGTGGGATCTTGTCCCCTGTGTGGTTGTAACCTTCTCCTGCCCATCAGAATAGTACCTCAAGATTCTTGGTCCCTGGTAGTCTGAGCTGTGTAGGGAGTGCTTAGGGGATCACTGATTGCTTGGTGTTGTCCTCTTTAGCGGTAAATGTAGATGCAGGGCTGGCTCTGCTTAATGGTCCAGAGGAGTTCCTTTGCCATAGCAAGGTCAGGCAGGGAGGAGGCCAATATCGACAGCCCCGACCATGCGTTGCCTGGATTGATGACCGGCCCCTCCCTCCTTCATTTTGGATATTCGCCTGGCTGGCCTCTGATCGCGGAATCACTCACCAGACTTCTGGGAAGTCCCCGAGCTCTTCTTACCGCATGTCTGCCATTTAAAAGTCAGGCAAGGTGGATCGGCAATTCTAGCGTCCCAGTAGGGGGCCCCCTCCATTCAGATCCTGTAGTCCTTGGGTCTGCTCCGCTTCCAGCACTGTCTCCCCTGCTCCCCTCCGCATTACCTCTTTGTTGCAGGGTCGAGTCGTCTTCACAGATATCTAGACCGCCTCTTCGGCTCAGCTTGCAGCCTCCCTGCCGAGCACCCCTCCCACGATTCCCAGCGGTATAAGCACCCCCGCTGTGCTCTCCGTATGCTACCCTGTTGGGGCTTGCATCGGTATGTCGATGTAAGCATTTTGCTCTCGGTGGGCTTCTGTCGCAAGTCTGTCATCAGAGCCTCACTGGGCCGCGGTGGTGTGGCGGAGATCTATCGCCATCCGAACACAAATTCGTTGCCTGTTCAGCTGCACCGGGCGTCTGCTGCATCACTGTCATCAGCACTCTAGAGATCCGCAATTTGACCCTGAAAAATGCTAAGGTGAGTGACTTAATTGGCAACCTCGCCGCGGAGCCTCTTCGGATTAGGTCCGATCGGCCATGTTGGTTGGCCACGCCCCCGAGACTACTGATTTTTAAAACCAAAAATGGCTTTATTTTAGTTGTCTCCTGCCTACCTACAATTGCCTCTGTGTCATTTTTAGTCAATGGGGGAAAAATAAACTCCCTCAAACTGTTTTCTTTCTCTCCCTCGAAATGTTGGCATATTTGTTTGTGTTCTAGGAGAATGCAGCCTAATTATCAGTTTGAGGACATATTAGATAATGTGATAAGGTATTCATCAAATGAAAAGGGGTGGGAAAGGGCAATTCTTGCAATATGCAAATTATGACCACATGTTTTCTGTATAATACAAGGAGTTGCAATTCAAATTGCTGTCTTCCTCAAAGGTCAAAAGACATAGTAATCGGCGAAGCGCAACATATCTGCATCTCATATTACATATAGAGCATGATTAGTAATTCGACATTTCAAGAATTGGACACTGTCAGCATTATAAATATAGGTCCACTAAAATGAAAATGCACCATAAGAATTATCATTCGGGGAGGAGATTGCAATAATCAAAGTACTCCTAAATGTATCTTTGTTTATTAGAACAGACTTTAAAAAAAGAACAATTCCACTAGTTCAGTGATGAATCTGTCTCAGCCATGTGGTATGGCAGGGAGTCACTTCTCCAGTTTATTAAGTTGATGGTCAATTGTTTTGTTTCAATTAAAACCAACAATTTCAATGGGGTATCAGTCTCAGACAGGTGGCATGACAAAGTTATGCCACACCTCTTGTTTGTTAATCCATGGTCAATTGATTCACCCAGTTTGAGCCATTTGCATTCTAGATGTTGAAGAATCACAGCAAGATCACATCCTTTGGTTGGACTAGTTGCTATGTCAATCATTTGCTACCCAATGTTTTCTGTTTTCGGTATGGTCTTGGTACAGGAAGTGTCCCACCAGTTATGTTATGTTATATTGATTTGTATTGCACACTAATCGCCCGATAGGGTATCCAGGCAAATGTGTAGGTGTATGGTCCCCAAGGTGCTTATATGAAGAGCACCAGTGGAACGTGGCAATGTATAAGGCTCCTATGTAGACCAATAGTTGCTTTGTTTCTTTGGTTTATTGAAATGTATAAATCAAATTACAAGGACACCAGATTTGATAGATAACACTGGCCAAGTAACAGTTTGTAAAGGATTTCAAGGTATAGTTGATGAGGTTATGAAGGAACCTTTTTGTTTTAGACAAGATTTGACAGGTTACACATTTCATACATTAGTGATTGCCAATTATTTCTCGGAGACCCAATATTTTTGCGATGGTATTCATTGCAGCAGTAGGGTTGTCACTGGAATGTACAATGTAGTGTTTGATATTACGACCCCTTTTTTACAACACATATTTATCAATTTTTTTATTCCATACCACATATACTGGAAAGTACAGTTTAGAAGAGACTTCCTCCCCTTCAAAGCCCCTTTCCTCCCAACTCTCCAATCCAAACTTGGACACATAAAAGGAAGAGGAGAGAGACCTCAATGACCTCACCTTTTAGTTCATCTGGGGTGGTATATCACATCACCTTACACATCAAGTAAACAGGGGTAGCAATTTCCATACATTATCTCAGATGTTTGTGAGTGGGAGGGATCTCAGGGATCTAGGTCAGCCATACTCCATCCCTGTGTCCAAAAGGTACTCCAACAATGCTTGCCATTGGCTGTCAAATATGTGGTGGAGACAGCTGAGTTACCAGAACAGCTTCATCTTAGCCAATAAGATCCACAAGTTACCAGCTCATTCTTGCATTGTTGGCACCCTTCGAGACTTCCATTTCAGTGCTAACAGTTGCTTTGCTGATAGAAGCATATTGGTAATTAATATCCAATTGGCCATTGGTAGTACAGTAATCTCAACTGTCCTGAGGTCTAGTACAATTGTTGGGAGATCAGGCTTCAATAGGTATCTCACCACCTCCCTAATGTGGCCAAGGATCTCCTTCCAAAATATCAACAGCCTAGGACAGGACCACCACACATGGATTGCATCGCCCTCCCAGCCACAGCCTCTTCAACATTTGCCGATTTGTACATCTGTTTCAGTTTGGCAGGTGCGATGTGCCCGAGTGTCATGAGTTTGTACATGGTTTCCTTACTTTGAACACTTCTACTGGGGAGAGGGTATCATTCCAGACATTTTCGCACTCTGCTATGGAGATGGGTTTCCCCAGTAGTTTTGACCACCTTTCTATATAAGACTATTTCATGTTTGTGCTCAAGTCAGTTAGAATGGTGTATTAGAGATTAACCCCTTTCGTCTAGCATAGGTTGTGAGTAGTTTCTCCAATGTCGTTAGAGGTCTAGAAGCTGCTGTTTTGTTTTTGGGGTGCAGGGCCCAATGGCGTAATGGGAAACATCTCATCCCATTGACTTTCTGTAAGTTGCACTTCGTTTACATTGGGTAACTTTAATAGTAATTACCAGGAACAAATCTCATAACATTCTGCAACCACCATTGTACCAGTGAACAAAGACCTCTGGTGCAATCCCTCAAGTGAAATCTATATTGCCCTGTAACAGGATAAAGGGGGAGGGAAAGGTGATCAGTAGGTGAACCCTTATCAAAGAATCCAAGATATGCATGTTTGGTCTAAGGATGTCAGAAACATAGCAGAACTGAAGGTTGCATATCTGGGAAGCCAGGGTATGGCCTGTGGTGCTCAGTCCAATAGCCCTGCATTGACATGTTCAGTTTCAAATAAGGACAGTTCAAAAAGGACTCACAGTTTGGTCACTTGGTAATATTTTCTAATGTGCGGAATACCCATTACCCCAGATCGGGAGACATCCTTTACATCACATGCGATACATCGCATGCCATTACAACGCGGTCATTACAATGACGTGTTGTTACATCGCAAACCTTTACAACGCAAGTCGTTACAACGACTTGCTGTATGGGGCAGAAGGTGTTGGATTTAAAATCATTCACATTTTCCAAAAGGATGAAGTAGGACGGGGAATCTATGAGCCAATACGTGCGACGTAAGCGCATCGGTACGTGAGGAGGTGTATGTACTAAAGCCCCTCTACCGTGGACTTCATATGCGAAAAATGTTTTGGACACAGAACTAGAAATCTGGGGTTGCGGATTGATCCGTTCAAGAATATACGGCAGTTGGGAAACGGGGATTATTCAAGTCCATTTAAGAAGGGGGTCTATTAATAGACCATTTTTCGAGTCTGCAGAAGAAGTACAAGAATAAGTACAAAAATCAACTCTCTTTCGTTCAGGGTATAACAATCAAATATACCACAAAGAAAAGTGAACGTAATGACTGTCTTGATAAAGATGGAATAATCAGATATCCATCGAAACGCGTCGACGCATTTCTGTACATTATCCCGAGGACAAGTTGGACCGATAGATACAAAATAGAGCATATGTATCCAGGCTAATTTTGCTAAAATTATTCCTAGGGAATTGTCGAACTAAAAGACAAAGCATACTGTCTATCTTTGTTCTTTTCTCTATTTTTTAGGGTTCTCTGTGGTAAAAGTGTTATAAGATGTTATGTTATGTCCTGACCTGATGAATTTTATTGTTTTTAATTATGTTGAACTGATGCATTGTGTTTTATTATAGGTGTTTTATTATATAAATTGTGTTTTAATAATATTCACATGCACTAAAGAAACAAATTGACCTTTTTGCACTGTATGTTATAGTGGGATCATTGTTTGAGTGTTTCAGGGATTTTGAGTAAAAAAATTGTTTTTATAGTTTATCTATGTGCTTTATATGAATTAAGAACTCCACTACTCATAGGGTGTTCTTGTTGATTGAATGAATCAAGGGACAACTTGTTTTTTGGATTTAAAATCCAACACCTTCCCTACTGTTGCACAGACTGGAGTTGGAATAGTAAATTATACTATTACAACATCCAGTGTCCCCTACAGCAAGTCGTTGTAACGACTTGCGTTGTAATGGTTTGCGATATAACAACGCCGTCGTTGTAACGACCGCGTTGTAATGGCATGCGATGTATCACATGCTATGTAAAGGATGTCTCACGATCTGGGGTAATGGGTATTCCGCACATTAGAAAATATTACCAAGTGACCAAACTGTGATTCCCTTTTTGAATTGTCCTTATTTGAAACTGAACTTGTCATTGCAGCGCTATTTGATTGAGTCCAGTTGCCATAGGAATTCTCCTACAATTGGATTTTCTATAAAATGGAGGACTCGTCTAATGTTATCCATGGCTTTTCTATGTGGGATGAAACCTGATAGATCCTGATCTATAAGGTGCAGTAAGTGTGGCTGAAGCCTAATAGCTAAGTCTTTAGTCGAAATCTTGATATCCGATTGGAGTAGCGTAATACGTCAATAGACACCACACTGGTGAGTCGGTTTACCCAGCTTGTATATTAGGTTAATATTGACTGAAGCCATTGTCAGGGACATGGTGTGTGATGTAAGAATAAATTAAACAACAAGACCATGTGGGGGACTAATCTAGACTTAACATGTTTATATTTAGTTTAGATTAGTTAGGCAATCCAGCCCCAGGGTTTTCTCTGGGTGACGATCCCGGATACCTTGAGAGACTTCCTGGTTAATAATCAGCTCTTCCAGTTTATCTCTAATGGCCATGGAGAGTTTAGGTAGATGGATCTGTGAAAAAAAGGCAGCTTTCTCGGCTGGCGGAACCGGGTCACCCCGATACAGTGTGGCATAAAGGTCCTGGAAGGACCTGATCTTATCCTGTTGACTGTCAAGGACAGCCCACTGGCCCATGCACTACCGGAATCCTATGGGCCGCTGTCTGGGTTTTCAGTCTCCTTGATAGTAGGGAGTCAATCTTGTTTGCCTGCTCATACAACTTTTACCATAGGCACAGAAGTGCCTTTTTCAATTTTTCAATGGTTAGGAGGTTGATCATCCCCTCAAGTGTAGCTGCCTCCATTAAGTACTTCAGGTAGCCTGTCTGTCTGCCTTGAGGTCTGCTTCTAAGGATGCCCTATATGACTTGTGGGTCAGGGGAAGTTTAGCCCGCTCTACTATGCATTGGCCTTGAAACACTACCATGAAGGGGCCGCAGACAACATTGGGCACTGCCTTTCCTTTGTTGTTTTCCTCAAAATACTGGTCTATCTCTCTACCTAATTCTAAGCGGACCAGGCCATCCCTGAGCAGGGAATTGACAAATTTAGGGAGATTTGTTTTTATGGGTCTTGTGATCCTCACCCTCCCAGACTATCATGTCATGATCTGAGACCACTAAGGAGCTATGAGGTACAGACACATTTAGCTCTAAGATATCCCAAAAGAAGGTTGATGCAGGACTAATATCGCAGAACATGAAGAGAAAAAAGTAGAGTCTTTTCCATCTGGATGTTTGTGGCAATATAATTCTGTCAGACCTAGGTCACTCATGCCTTTCAGCAAAGCCGTGGACATCTCTCCCTGTAGGTATCTGTTGTGTGGGTGTTTATCTATTGATCCTTCAGGGTATAGATTAAAGTCACTAACCCACAGTAGCTAATAGGAACCTTTCCCATATCTTCCATTTAAAGTGTGTAAGGTACTGGTCCTAGCCTTGATTAGGGGCATAGACATTGACTATATTATAGGGTTGTGTCTTGTGTAGCCCTTCAAGATAGATATATGGCCCATTGCACTTATCAATGGCCACCTCTACCACATCTAAAGGAAATTCTTTATGTATGCCTATCATAACTCCCCTTTTCTTAGTGTTGGTAGCAGCCAAGAATTGCATCATGAGACACATTCTATGCTTCATTAGATATATAACCACTATTCTAAGGTGTGTCTCTTGTGTGCAAAATATGTCTGGTAATACTTCTTTCAAATACCTCGATATACTGTGGTGTTTCACTGGGGAGTTTAATTCCTTAACATTCTATCATAACAGTTTAACCATTATGCATTGTATAAGAAGTGAGATGCACTGTTGTTAGAATATACATCATCCCTCTTGCAGTACACTTAAGGTGGAATAGGCCAGTGAAGACATTCTGTAAAGTGACCAAAACATCAATTACATAATCAGTTAGGATTAAAGTCCCACTCAACCTCCCCAAAAATCTCCTTCCACTCCCCCTTTTCTCACCCCCAACCAAACTGAAACCATTA
Source organism: Calotriton arnoldi (assembly GCA_963921515.1). Classification (NCBI taxonomy): domain Eukaryota; kingdom Metazoa; phylum Chordata; class Amphibia; order Caudata; family Salamandridae; genus Calotriton; species Calotriton arnoldi. The sequence goes on from CAWUFW010003954.1 coordinate 501,627, forward strand.
TCAACCCATGAGGAGAAGGGATTAGAAACATTCCCCAACTCAATGATGAGGTGCATTATGGTCTGCCACCCCCACCCCAGTCCCACCTCTGCCCCACCCCCCTAGCCCCCTTCTCACAAGAGCCACGTAAACGTTTGGTGGAAGCTTTGAAAAGTCTTTTGCAATCCAGCCTGGTAAACTGAGCCTGGGCCTGCCATTAACTCCAAATGCTCAACCCCAAACACCACTTGCATACAAATAGCATCAAACACTATGCCCGAAAAAACGGATCTGGGTCAGCCCAAACCAGGCAAAGAAGAAAAGCTCTGGCTGAAAGAGTAAGTGACTAACTACATTGAACCTAGAGCCAGTAGATGGAGAGCAGACGACATCGAGATCAAAGTCACTTCCGTCTCGTTCATCATGTTATTTTTAGTCTCTACCATTTAACATTGGACCTCCATTGGTGGGTAAACTATTTTCCTTTTTCGCCGATGAGTGAGGATGTTTCTGCACTGGCCCTAGGATTTCCTGGGCTTCCTCTTGGTATAGGACTTGGAGTCAATCTGAAACCTCAAAGTGAAGAGGAAAACCCACTGGTAATAAATTTGTCATCTGTGCAGTTCTACCATCACCTGTGCAAGAGAAAACCCCTTGTTTAGAGTGGGTTAGGAGATGTCTTGGAAAAGATCAATGTGTTGATCCATGTATGTGAATTGATTAAATGTCCTTGCCTTTCTCATTAATCGCTTTTTCAATGGGGAAGTGCCTAACCTAGCTATGATGTCTTTCAGCCTAGCCCCCTGGCAAGGTCTTGACACACTCTGACTGTGTGCGCCCTTATAATAGGGATTTTATGGGTTTGGCTTTCTTTGAGGATGAAGCAAAACAGAGAGGTGCACACTTGGATCATGTTGTCACTCTCCTCCTTCTCCCTTACATTCTAGATGCAAATTTTGTGTTGCTTGCATCTGTCTTTCAGGTATGTGCACTTCTTCCATAACATTTTTACTTGGGTTTCCACTTTGGTGCCAGTCTTGCAGTTTTTTCAGTTCTTAGCTCATGGCAATGATGTTGTCCTCATTCGTGGCCAAACAGTCTCCCTGAGTTTGAATTTCCTTGGTGACATTCAGCAAGTCAGAGGCTTGGTCTACTTTCAGGGCTTGCTGCAGGTCGCCCTTCATGATCGCAAGCCCACGCTCACTCTTTTTGGAGAATACAAAAAAGTGCTGGGGGAAATGTTTGAGTTAATCTCAGCGACTGGTAATTACTTCGGGCCGCATTCATTGTTATTTTGCACACCATGCCACATCAGTTTGGGCCCAGCCATATGCAAATCAGTCCTGACCCTGCTTCAGTGGGAACAGTCTAGCATGAACTGCCAGGCCGGGTCCTCCCTCAAACGTAACACAAGCAACCTAGGACCTGTTTCACCCTAGTTTGAGCTCATCAGCCAGAGATATCTTGGTTCCAGTGACTCATTCTTTCTGGAGGCCATAATCGAGCCGGACAAAGGTAATCTTGAAGTCCCAATGCACCGCTTCAGCAATGAAGTTGTGCGCCTCAAAATAGCACCATGTTTCCTTTGCCTGCACAGATTTGTATCTCCGGATTTAAAACATAACCATCTCAGCTAAGCAGCCCCGACTCAAACTGGAATATGTGTGAGACCACTCCAGGGATCCAACACCCTCTCCAGCATGAAAAAGGTCCCTAGCATGTGCTCCTGAAGGGCGATTACTCACAAGGAGTTAATGTTGGGCAGCCCCCATGTGCCGTGTGGGGACCGCAAAGTCAGTGCTTGGGCCGGATGAATTTTGTTTAGGCAGGAGTTTGGACTTCATGCTCAAATCTCAGGTTGGGGAAGCCAGGGTGTGTCTTGATGCCCCTCTAAGACTTGACCCACACCACTGAAGCAGGCCAATGACCAGCCACCGGGCTTAGAATCCAGTGGAGCTTTAATCCCAGCAATCCCCAAGAATCCACCGCCTGGCCAAGTGGGAAACCACCACCAGTCGAGAGTGTGGGCTGGTTCCATCTTCCCTCGGACCTGGAAACTGCACAAGGTTGGCCTTGCTTTCATACAGGGTGGCCCTCTGCATGGCAAGACCTGATTAATCAGCCTCCTGAATCTTGCAGGCCATCTCTAGGCACAGTAGCTTCCACAACACCTCAGTTGCCACCTGCCACACACCAACATGGGCCCATCGACAGCGGGTACCAGCCTCAACCAGTCTACGGCTGCAGAAGTCCCCCAGGAAGCCAATGGGAAGACTAGGTACCAAAGCTCAATCGCCAGATGCATTGTTTGTCCAACCTCAGACAAGGTTCCATTGGTTATGAACCCTTTATATCAGAACAAAAGGAGTTCCAGGTTAAGGTTCCCTGATGTTAAGATTATCCAACGTTGATAATCTTGAACAACTAATCTGTATAAGGACAGAAGATTGTGATGCAAATTAGTCTGTTGTAGATTTCCTTAGAGTCTGAGACTAGCAAATGGTGTCTAGTAGAAAATCTGGTCCTCCTCATATCTGCTCTCACCAACTAACAAAGATAGCCTCTGTCTATGAGTCGTTAAGAGAAGATTTTGGCTTCTGTAAAGTTGTCTATCTTATGGCAACAATTTCTGCAAAGCCTTTATAATTGTCCATAAGGGTGGCCACCTTTCAGTGCTCTGGGGTGAAAGCTTTGATACTTTAGCAGGGTGTGGGCCTTTATCACGTTTAATGTTTAAGTCAAGAAAAGGGATAGACCTGGGGTAACTACTACATGTATGTCTGAGATTGATTTGATAGATTTGAGGTAGGTTAAAAATGATTTTAAAAAATCTCAGAAGAGTCTAGTTTTTGATTTCATCTTTATTCACATACACTTTCATTAGCTGAGGTCAAAACATCCCCACTCTCTACTTGGAGAGAAAATGCCCAGCTGAGAAGGGAACATTTACTGTACCCACAGCACCATCAGAAATTACCAGTATGAGATAATTTAATATCCTTATATCACTGTGTCATCAAATGAGTCAGAATATAGTATGGCCAGTAATGATTCAACCTCATTTTTTGTCCACAACTCTATTCATGTCCCCAGTAATGAGGGGCACTAGAGGAAAGGTACATGTGCCATTCAATACGTTCTCAGTTTTTGTCTCTGCAGTGGTGCTGTGGTGCCAAGGTATAAAGTGATAAGGCATGCCATATTGGGTTTGGCTATTTCTTTTCATCGTGCCTTATATTCAGATGGTTGTGGTTTACCAATAGTGTCTCTAGTTACTCCTTGCAGAGACCTAGGGCCAGATGTACGACCATTACATTTTGCGACTCACAAATTGTAATTTATAGTGACTCACAATTTGCGAGTCGCAAAATGAAATGTACTAATGTGCATCAGACACATTACCGATTAGCGGTTGCAAATGACCTGCCTCATCAATATTCATGCGGTAGGTCGCAATTTGTGACCCATTGGGAATGGGCAATAACGCAGGGTAGATGCCCTGCTGGGTACAGCAGACCACCATGTCTGTTTTTGCTTTTAAATATAGAAACTTTTTTTTTTATAAATGCATCCCGTTTTCCTTGATGCGTTTCAAAAAGAAAAAATAAATGTCTCTGTTAAATCTTTTAAGAGTAGGAAGTGGTCCGTGGGACAACTGCCTGCTCTTTAAAAAAGTTTTCGCGGCCAATCACGAGGGACACCTTCCCATTTGCGAATGGCTTACAACCTACTTGAAGTAGGTGGTTAATTGTGATTGTTTTGTGACCGCATTCCAGTCGCAAAACAACCGTAAATGCTCTTGGACTCGCTATTAGGAAGGGACTCCCTTGCCACCCCCTTTCTAATAGCGACTCGCAAACCCTTTTTTGGGAGTTGGTAATAGGTTACCGACTCGCAAAATAGGGTTATTACATGTGAAAAGGCTAATTAGCGGCCACAAGCGACCCAATTTTCCTTTTGCGACCAGTAAAAGCTGTCGTACATCTGGCCACTTATGCCATATAATGAGTTCGCACGTAGCATTGCTGTCTATTTGATGTGGGGAGTGCATTTCATGGGGGCGATGTTTGGACTACGTCAGGTTGCTGATGATGTTATTGCTGTCGATTAAGCACTGTAAATAGCACCATTCCATGTAGTCATAAAGTACGGTCATTTATATGAACCCTTTTTTCAAGTGAAAAAGTGTTGTTGCTCTCTGCAGTCCACGTTTGTAGAGTGGCCCAGCTGGATGCGTCACTGATAGTGCATGACTATGCAATGTCACCTGCCCCTAGGATGGGGAAAAAGTAGAATACCCATACCTATGCAGTTTCAGAAAATATATCAAATTATTTAGCCTTTCCACACCAGAGGCAATTCTCTATACATTGTCAAAGGCAGATACTTCAACCAATAGCAAAATAGATGATGAATATGAGCTCATCATTCTGCAAAACGTACCAGAACCAATGGCTGAAGGCGGCTGGCCTTTTGCCCATCTTTCTATGTATTGATCCCATACACTTTGTGACAAACCTAAAGTTGTTTGTGGACAGACCTAGAAAATACATGCACAGAAAAGTAATCGTGCACAGTAAGTCATCACAGATAGTTTACTCACGAGGATGTACTATGAGAATAACAGGCATTGAATTGACCTAAAACCCTCTTTTGACTTTACTTCGGTCATTTAGAGAGCTCACTCAGTTCAGAAAGCTATTGTACAACTCTAGCGGATCTTAAAACCCCATTTCTGAAAATACCAACCACGGAACGAGGATTTTATTTTTACTTTGCAATAACAGTGCCTACCTCGGGTGGAAACATCTCACGCAGTGTTATGCTAATCTGACTATGAGTATAGCCATGTAGAGTTTACACAGTAAGAGTCCATGACAGCTAGTGATTACCTAAAACTTTTTTCATTAGATTGTTCGCAGCCATAATAATTTATCGCGTTAAGGTTAAATATATGCAAAATGACAGCCTGAGATATTAATGCAAAATCTCATCGCTCCGCTCTATTCTATTTATCTAGTCCCACCTCTGTGCGAAAACTAGGCTTTATTGACCTCCATACTGTCTAAACAGACATTAATGAATTGAGTGTTTTAATACTGATCATGTAATTTATCACTTCAATAAGAAAGCTTAGTGGGGCTTGAAATTGGCAAATGCGATGTTGCAAATTGTACCCAAGTCGTAGGAAAAAGCAGGGTAAACACAGAAATACACATTAGGGCTGCACGTTTGAAGCTACAATAACGCAATCAACCAATCTGGACTTTAATGTTCAATATATTTTTCATCACTCAGTTGCATTGCCTGAGCAAGTCATTTGGGTAAAACTATTCAACGTCACTTGAGATTCATTCGCCCTCATTCCCTTGTGCAACACATTCAAGAGTCTCTGGAGCATCGTCTGATATTGTGCTCACGCAACCCGTCAGGAAGATAAGCATACGCTGGTAAAATAGGAGAAATTAGAAACCAAGGGGCAGATTTACAATTCCTGGCGCATCCCTGCAAATCAGCAGGGATGCGCCAGGAAACTTACGACACGCATCACCATCCTTGCGCCACCACTGATGCGCCGCATTTACAATGCGGCGCATCATGGCGCAAGGAAATGCAGATGCGTGTCGCATCTGCCGTCGTAACGTTGGCGCAGTGCTGGAGTTGTGTCGCGGGCGCGACGCAACTCCAGCACTGTGCCGACCCGGCCTATCTTGCACATGGTGCGTCACACCTTACGCCTGCTTCATGCAGGCGCAAGGTTTAGACGCACCGGGGTCGGAAAAGTGACTGAGTGAAATCTAGTAGATTTCACTCAGCCACTTTGCGAGGCGTTCCTGCGCCGGAACGCCCTTCCCTGCTCCGGGAACGCCCACATGAAACCTGACGCAGGTTTCATGTGGCGCAGGGCTCACAACGTGACGCATCTCCCTAGATGCGTCACGTTGTAAATACCCCGCAGCATGGCGCTGGCTTTACGCCGCTGTTGCGTCACAGAAGTGACGCAACGGCGGCGCTAAAGTGGCGCAAGGGGCTTGTAAATCTGCCCCGTATTTAGGGGCTCACATATCAAAAGAAATCAAGCGTTTGCTAAGCCAATAGGTCCTGCCGTTGGGACAGATAGGAGTTGCCAATGCTTTCTGACATCAGCAAAGTCATGCAGCATTAGCCAAAAGAAAAAAACCCAGAAAAAAGGTGCAATGACATGCAGGTGGCTGCGTCGTTTTCGTAGGCGCTCGCATTCTCGATAACATGTGCAGGCGTGCATCACGGTGCAGGCCTGCGTCTAAAACATAACTGGGTTTCCATTTGTTTTAAAGATGCTGATTCGGCCAATCAATCAACCATTTCTATAGTGCGCAACTTCTCCAGGGATTGTCAAGGCATTATAAAAAACAGCAACCGCCCTACCCGAACCATGTTCAGAATCTAGTCCCAAACAACCATGTTTTAAAGGACTTTCTGAATTGATCTTCAACTCTGATCTGATGTAGATGCAGCGGGAGACAATGCCAGGCCTGACCTGCTAGGTAGAAGAAAGGGGCGCCTCCCCACTTCTTGCGTTTGGTTTTCGGCACACAAACCAACTCTGCATCAGAGGAGCGAAGGGTTCTACTCGGGGGGTAATGGACTAATCTGTGTGCGAGGGAAAAGGGGGCCCGAGCAACAAAAGGCTCGCTGTGCCAGGACCAAGGTCTTAGAGAGGATCCTCTCTCTCTGATCAGCTAATGGAGCTCCTTCAAACGGGGAGAGATTGTGGCCTGCCCGGGGATCTTCAATAGTAGGCTAACTGCGGCATTCTGTACATCCTGCATCCTCTACAGCAGGTAAGTGGGCAAACCACGTACAGACTTTTGGCATAGTCTAAGCAAGAGGGGATAAGGGCCGGAATCAACTGAAATGGGAAAAGGAACAGATTTTTTTCCAAAGCCCTCAATAGGGCAAAACATGAACCGAATACCATGGCCTCATTGATGGAAATCTATCTATGCACTCAATTAAACTCCTCCATATTACCTGATAGTCGGGAGTTGATAAACATTTCCAGCATCTTAGAGGCAGCCAGGAGAAAAGAGATAAGTCTAAAATTGACCAGTTGGGTCCTATCAGTTGATGGGTTCTTTAACAGTGGAACAAGTCTGGCCTGTTGCCATCAGGATGGCACAGTAGCGGATTGGATAGACATATTAAAACGTTTGTAAAGAAGGGAATATTTGCCTTAGAGATAGTTGTCATAATCCAAGGAGGACGTGGATTGTAAGGTGAACCAGACTTATGAGCTACAATGACACCTTCAAACTCTTACAATGTGATCTTAGAAAACGTGCGCAAGTTACATGCTCTTGTCCTACTAATAACCAACGGGACTTCTCTCCACACTAGAGGTGATGGGTTTTGCTTCCAAAATTAGATACAATTTTTGAGATCTTATGTTATAAAAAGTTAGTTAGCTCATTGTACAGTTCAACAGAGGATGACATTGGCTGTGAAAGACTTGAGGGTAGAAAATGCTTGACAATATTAAAGATTTCTCGAGGGCTATTTGCTGCTAAGTATATTCTATCAGCAAAACAGGTTGACTGTGCTTTGTAACCATCCTATGATACTTCTTAAGGACCCCTTTATACTTCTCTACTTCTACTGTAGAGTCTCTTTAGTTTATTATAATGTTTTCTTTGTTCCTCCAGCTCTGAAGACAACCAGGGAGCAGAAGAATGGTGTCTATGATTGCTGGAGGTTTTTGGAGGGGCCATCTTATTTGCCATACCCAGTTGCAAGGGATTGATGGCTGTAGCATCTGCCTCAACAGCTCCACAAAATGTGGGGTAGAGCTATCTAACACATGCTCCATTTCAGATAGCTTGATTTTTGACCATACACTATTGGAACTTAAATTGGCCACTGCATCCATTCCCAATGGGGTATTTTCCCAACCCTAAACAAAGTGGACTAAGGAGTGGACGGCTGGAGCAAAAGTCTGCCCCCCCTTACCTTGACTAGTGGGATGATGGTGGCTTGATGGCGGCTCAGAGCTATGCAGGGTGAGAGTGAGCAGTTCCAGCTTTCTGTGCCCTGTATTCTGTCCACATTGACATCAACAGGTGTGACTTATGCAGCAATGTGGGGTGAGCGTGGTGAGCAGGGTGAGCAGGCTGCACTTTGGCTTTCTGTGCCTTGGCTATCTATGTGGGGGTGAGCCCTCCTCCTTCTCTGTAGCAGCTCAACCATGGATAACATGGAACTCTCATCTTTATGAGGGACTCGCTGAACATTACAGAGCTAGGTAGCGAGTGCTACTTCAACATTTAATTAACTAGTACTTAACAGGGGGGATACCCTTCACTTTTGTTGGATTGAGCACAAAGGAAAGTGCTGTGTTAAAAAAGAGGGAGTCTGCTGGGGGCCATTAAGAGACTGCAGGTCAGATAGCTTGATTTTCGACCATACCCTATTGGAACTTAAATTGGCCACCACATCCATTCCCAATGGGGTATTGTCCCAACCCCAAACAAAGTGGACTAAGTAGTGGATGGCTATAGCAAAGGTCTGCAGCCCCCCCCCCACTTACCCTTGACTAGTGGGATGATGGTGGCTTGATGGCAGCTCAGAGCTATGCAGGGTGAGAGTGAGCAGTTCCAGCTTTCTGTGCCCTGTATTCTGTCCACATTGACATCAACAGGTGTGACTTATGCAGCAATGTGGGGTGAGAGTGGTGAGCAGGGTGAGCAGGCTGCACTTTGGCTTTCTGTGCCTTGGCTATCTATGTGGGGGTGAGCCCTCCTCCTTCTCTGTAGCAGCTCAACCATGGATAACATGGAACTATCATCTTTATGAGGGACTCGCTGAACATTACAGAGCCAGGTAGCGAGTGCTACTGAAATGAAATGAAATGAAATGGAGATTTGTAGAGCGCGAAACAATCACCCAAGGGTGTCAAGGCGCTTGCTCATCAGAAACAGGATTTAAGCTAGGAGGTTCGCAGACATGTTAAAGATTGAACAACCATGTCTTTAGTGCTTTCCTAAAAGCTAACAGATGTGTTTCTTGTTTCAATCTTATTGGGAGAGAATTCCATAACCTAGTTGCGCCAACCAGAAAGCTTCTTCCCCCCAGGAGCATTTTTTTACCCTGGGAACAATCAAATCATGGGCAGAGGATGAGCGGAGACAACGGACTGGAATATAGGGTAACAAGTTCCTCTTTAAAAAACCTGGTCCTATGTCCTGTGTGGCCTTAAAAACAATGCATAGAGCCTTAAACTCTATACGTCTTTTTATTGGCAGCCAATGTAAATCCTTGAGCACCTTTGACACAGATTTGTATCTTGGGATGTTCAGCAGGAGCAGAGCCGCTGCATTCTGCACAACCTGCAGTTTAGACAGGCACTTTTTGCGAAGATTGATAAAAAGCCCGTTACAGTAGTCGGCTCTTGACAGAACGAGTGCAGAGACCACCAGTTTACGTAGCTCAGCTGGAATAAATGGGAGGATCTTTCTCAAAAGCTTTAACGTGTAGAAAGAAAGAGAGGTAACCTGGTTGACATGGTTTTCAAATGAGAGTTTGGAATCAAAAATGACTCCCAAATTCTTAACCTTGATCACTGGCGTGGGAAATGGCCCAAGCTCCAAGGGCCAGAGATCAGGTGACCAGAAATCCGTGTGAGCACCAATAAGTAAGACCTCCGTCTTCCCAGAGTTAAGTTTTAGACAATTGGCAGCCATCCAGTCCCCAACCTGACGAAGGCAGGTATGGAACTGTTTCATAGTGTTAGTGGGGGATCCTGACACTGAGACGATGATCTGCGTATCGTCGGCATAGGATATAGCCGAAAAGCCTAGGGACCTGATTAACTTCGCCAGTGGTGCCACATAAATATTAAAAAGAGTCGGGCTCAAGGACGATCCCTGTGGCACACCACATGGAAGTATAAAATTGGGTGATTTAAAATGTTCTAGGGCCACAAATTGTTCCCTGCCAGACAGGAATGATTCAAGAAGGGAAAGTGCATTCCCTTTGACCCCAATTCCCCTCAGAACTTCCAAAAGTTTCTGATGGTTCACTGTATCAAATGCGGCGGAGAGATCAAGCAGCACAAGTGCTGCACTGCCCCCCGCGTCGACTGTCCGCCTAATCAGTTCAGATGATGTGATCAACGCCAGTTCGGTACTATGATGTTTTCGAAACCCGAACTGAGTGTCATCGAGAAGGCCATGCCTTTCAATATAATCTGATAGAGTATTATTCATGGCCTTCTCCACCATCTTTGCTGGCAGCGGAAGTCTGGAGATTGGGCGGTAATTATTGGGGTCAGTCTCATCAAGATTTGGCTTCTTCAAAAGGGGAAGCACGGATGCCAACTTCCAACTAGTGGGGAATAGACCAGAGGAAAACATTTGATTAAAAATAGGCGTCAGATGAGAGGCGAAGATCTCTGGTAGAAGATGAAAGATCTTTGGACATTTAATTAATTTGTACTTAACAGGGGGATACCCTTCACTTTTGTTGGATTGAGCACAAGGGAAAGTGCTGTGTTGAAAAAAAGAGGGAGACTGCTGGGGGCCATTAAGAGACTGTAGGACAGAGGCAGTGCTTATAATGTTTCAACCTTTGGCTGCCTGTGGTGTGCTGCGTTGAGTAAGCTGTTAATTCAACCCAAAAGATCTTGTAGAGGATACAGCGTAGTTGACCCCCCCTCCAGAGCTCGAAGTATGTGATACAATATTTAAGAGTGCATAAAGGAAGCCCACAAATTCCGTGGCGCGCCTATTAATACTGATGGGGGCCAAATTACAAGCCCCAGGAAAATCTGCTGTACGATGGGTGGAGCTTCTCATCCTTGCAACATTGGGCGCATAAGGAAGCCCACAAACTCTGTGGCCTGTCTACATCTGTCAGAGCCCGGAAGAGCCTGGGCCCACCCTCTTGGATTGCTCTTCTTCAAGAGGAAATCTTGCCCAACACAGCCGGGTAAGGAGAGGACATTGGCAAACCATTTGTTATCTTTTTACTGAATGCGATGGGGGTGATTAACAAAATGATTTCTAATGCTGAGGAGAGGCTAGTGAGCAACCAGTGGGATGCAGCGGTTTAGCCACGATCAGTACAGACTATAACATGCCAGCGCATCCCCTTGGGTGAGATTAGATATGAGCAGGGCTTTAAGTAGTATAAAAATACTAGGAGGTCTCTCAAAAGGGCGTGGCTGATTTAATTAGGGCGTGGCTTAATACATGTAAGCTAAAAATCTAGGCTTAGCATAGTGTGCCACCTGACTGGTAATTTGCTGCTTCTGTCATTGCATCCAGATATATAATACAACACGTAACATTACACCTACAACAAGCCAGGAGAATTGGCTTTGCCAATGGCTGTTGTTGCATAAAATAAATAAGCAACAACTATGGCTTCGTTGTATAGAATATTAAAAATGCTTCAATTCTGGAATGATGAGACTGTGAAAGAACTATAACAATTCTCTCAAGTTGCATCAAAGGCAGTGAAGGGTGGTACTGCCACAAAGGTAAGATTTATTCTTTCATCCTCAAGTTGAGGGAAAAATGGAGAGCCCGATAGGGACCCATCTCAGCACCTGCTCTTTAGAACTGCTGGTGCTGAGCACCGGCAGGAACCAGCCCACTTAAAGCCCTGGATAGGGGTAATTCCTGCGAAAATAATGATCCTCTGTGCATCGCATTAGCCTCCCACTGGAATCTGATGATTTACCCCCCTGCTAAGAAATTAAAAGGGATGGTACAGTGCACTAAAGGAAGGAGAAATCCTCTTCCGTGATGCAGCACCAGGGGAGTCCGAAGGCTAGTCATGATTTGAACACTCTTACCCAAAGCGAAATAGGCGAGAAGCCCTGAAGACACATTTGCAAGAATGTTTGGGCAATATGTTAGGCTGGATGAAGCAGTGTTTTAGTGCCCCATTTGAGGAGGTCTTCAGAAGGGTTGAGAATTTAAAAGCCTTTATGACTATGTGTTAGGATTTAGTCAAATAGTCTATTTTGAGGGGTGCCCAAATGAGAAATGAGGTCCAGTCTCATGGTGTTTTGAATAAACGTTTTCAGGGTATACACCCATGAAAGAGGCCAGTTCTGCTGGGGAGGCTTCATCGTGCAGTTGAGCCCATGCACATCGCTGAAGGAATGCACCCAATTACAACACACACATAATGATCTGGGGTTACATCATGTATGCAACATAGCATAAAGTAAAGGAAACCATGAGAATTCGGAGTAGAGAAGCAGGGCTGTCTTTAGGGTGGTGCGATCGGTGCGGCCGCACTGGGCGCTGACCTGGAGGGGGTGCACTGACCTTAGGGGGGGGCACTGTGTTTAGCAATAAAATAGGATTTTTAAAGCACCTGCTGCAGAGTTCCTTGTGCGCCAACTTTTAGGCAGCAATAAAAATGTCAAGATATCTTGTGAATAATGTTCTTGCTAAAGAGAGTGGTCAGAGTTTTGTCTAGTGGCAGCTTTGACCATATAGTAGTGCAGAGGGTTAATATGCCTGCTACAAAGAACAGATCTGTATTTTATATGGATAGCTGAGTGGATTAGTAAACCAGCCTTTACTAGCACTTTAAAACAAGTGAAATGTATTTGAGAGAGGAGCCATGGAGAGCTGAGGGGCACTGTTGCATGGTGGTAGTGAGTGAATCTGAGGAGGAGGTCATGTGGGGGGGGCATCTAAATGATTGTCACACCGGGCACCAACAGCGCTAAAGCCGGCAGTGTATGGAAGGTTCTACCTCCATCTGCCTACTGAATCAGCTACTTTGATAATTGTTTTAAAGGGGCTACCTTGCTTAAAGAAGGGACAGCAAGAGGGTTGGTGTGAGCTGCTCAATAAAGTGAGACACTGGTGGAGCCCCAGAATTAGAAGATCTCAATGCTTGCTGGAGGGCATTAGTATGTTGAGAGGTGTCTCCTGGATAGGTCAGCAACTAACGTGCACAAATAAGGATCTGGGGGTGCACATCATGTACACAACATAGCAAAAAGTAAAGGAAACCAAGAGAATTCTGATTCCGGAAGGTTCTACCTCCATCTACCTCCTGCATCAGGTACTTTGGTGATTGTTTTAAAGGGGTTGCCTCTCTTAAACAAGGGACAGGAAGAGGGTTGGTGTGAGCTGTTCAATAAATTAAGACACTGGATGAGCCCAAGAATTAGAAGAACTCAAAAGTTGCTGAAGGACATTAGTATGGTGAGACGTGTCCCCTGGATAGGTCCACAACCTAAGACTTGCTAGGAAGACTATGTGATCATAAACATTCGCTCGGCATACTTTACAGAAAGTGCGCTGAAGTTATTAGCTCCTCCTTCTCTTCATATCAATGGAATTGTGGTTCCCTTAGGTTTTTTTTCACCCTAATACTGTGGGTGACTTGGGGCACCCTGCGTGGCTGACTGTTGAGGGAAGGGCTAAGAGGCATAGGCATTTCAAGGAAAATGTGATGGTTAATGCTCCACTGTTGCCCATCCAGAATTGGTTTCCCCCCTTGAATTCCCTGCAGGATCAGGATTAACGTATGACGTTGATCAAGGATGCCCAAGTAGCTAACAGCAAAGTGAAGATTAGTAATGAGAATAGAAGACAGGAAAGCTCTGAGAGTGTAGCAGGTGATATAATATCATGCAACACTCAGCCTAAGGAGGAGTTTTATAGTTTTAAGATACTATGCTGGAATGTGGCAGGAGTAAGGAGCAAATCTGATAATTTGATTATTTAATTGTATACTTTTAATGTGGAATCCTTTGATTAAATTGTATTTGCATGTAGTAGAAATAGTTTGTGTTATTTAATTAGCATTGCTGGTGTTTAGAAACCTTATAAAACTTTGGAGGTCATTACGATGGCGGACAGAAAAAAAACCGACCGCCATGGTAGCGGGAAAACACCGCCCGCCGCTACCGCGGGAAAACCGACGGCTAGATTAGGATCCCCAGCGGTAAAACCCCAACCGCGGCGGAAAGGAGACCCGAGAATCCGCCGTACGCCTGCGGAAAGGGCCCAAACCCGTCCGCGGCGGTCGGTGTCACAGCGGAAAGAGGCCAAACGCCCGCAACCACAGCGGAGACACCGCCATCAAAATTATGATATTCCCGACATCCCCGCGGTGCAGTGCGCTGTTTCCGACCGCCGCGGTCAACAACAGTGAAGAATCAGTGAGACGGCGGAAGCGCCATAGCCGAGCCACCACTGCGGACGCTCCGTCAAAAAAATGGTGGTCGCTAGAAAAACACACAACATGGCCACAAAGTGCACCAACCATACAAGGCATGCACCCAAAAATAGCTAACACAGCCCAAAGACACACCCCCATGGGAAACTCCAAAACTACAAATCCCAGGTACACACACACACCACACCTGCAACCAATACCCCATCCTGACACACCCACAGACACCAGTATAAATCCAGCCCCCAACAGACCACAATCCTTTGCAAAACTCCACAACTGAGGGGACATCCACCACAGATGACAGGAGAGGCAAATCTGTACAACACACACACATCACCACCACTTCCACATCCTGCACCTCTAACACCTTTGCACAGCACACACCATACACATCACAACCACCACTACCACTCCCAAACCTGCACCTAAACACCTTGACACATCACACACCATGTCACCACAGAGAATGCCCAAATTCACTGAGAGTGAGTTGAGGGTCATGGTCGATGAGATAATCAGGGTAGAACCACAATTGTTTGGTAACCAGGTCCAACAGACACCACTAGCAACAAGGACGCAAATGTGGAGAAGGATAGTAGAGAAGATCAATGCAGTAGGGACCGTGCCACGCAATAGAGATGAAATCATGAAGAGGTGGCACGATCTGAAGGCAGTGGTCAAAGAAGAGAGCCAAGAACCATGAGCTGGCTCAGAGGACAGGCAGTGGCCCTCCCGTTCCACTCAAAACATTCACTGAATGGGAGGAGAAGGTGCTTGGCATTCTACATCCAGAGAGTCTCTCAGGAATACCCGGGGGAGTGGAGGCTGGTAAGTACAAACAAATGCCGAACATCACACAAATGTACTGTCTTGCCCTATTACAAAATAATACCTCCTAGGTACAAATTCATTCATGTGCACAACACTCCCCCAACACATCTCTCACAGATACAACAGACACTCCCCCTGAAGCCCCCAAAGGTAGTTAGCAACATCACCATGGGTACATGTGTACATGCTGCCAGCACTACAACTCCCACCAGGCCCCCTTGTCCCACAGCTGAGCAGGATGTAGCCCTCCCCCACCCAGAAGCAAGCCTCAGCCATTGTGTGCTACACCCTCACCTAACAGGTAGGTAGCCATCTTCACAGGGAGGTGGGTGGGTGTTTGGGAGGCCTGCACTACAACTCTCACCAGGCCCCCTTGTCCCACAGCTGAGCAGGATGGAGCACTGCCCCCACCCAGAAGCATGCCTCAGCCATTGTGTGCTACACCCTCACCTAACAGGTAGGTAGCCATCTTTACCGGGAGGTGGGTGGGTGTTTGGGAGGCCTGCACTACAACTCCCACCAGGCCCCCTTGGCCCACAGCTGAGCAGGATGGAGCACTGCCCCCACCCAGAAGCATGCCTCAGCCATTGTGTGCTACACCCTCACCTAACAGGTAGGTAGCCATCTTTACCGGGAGGTGGGTGGGTGTTTGGGAGGCCTGCACTACAACTCCCACCAGGCCCCCTTGGCCCACAGCTGAGCAGGATGGAGCACTGCCCCCACCCAGAAGCATGCCTCAGCCATTGTGTGCTACACCCTCACCAAACAGGTAGGTAGCCATCTTCACCGGGAGGTGGGTGGGTGTTTGGGAGGCCTGCACTACAACTCCCACCAGGCCCCCTTGGCCCACAGCTGAGCAGGATGGAGCACTGCCCCCACCCAGAAGCATGCCTCAGCCATTGTGTGCTGCACCCTCACCTAACAGGTAGGTAGCCATCTTTACCGGGAGGTGGGTGGGTGTTTGGGAGGCCTGCACTACAACTCCCACCAGGCCCCCTTGGCCCACAGCTGAGCAGGATGGAGCACTAGTCCCACTCATAGGCATGTGACGTCTGTGCAGCCGCACATGACACCATGCCACTTAATCCACAGTCACCAACACAAATAATGCAAAAAAGTTGTGTTGTAGTCACCATGCACAAGTCTCTGTTCAAAATTGACCCACATTGTGTACACTGTGTCAGGCATCACACACTGCAACACTAACAACGATCATGCTGCCCTGCAGCAGTGTCTGGCTGTTTGTATGGCAAAGTGCAAATCACCCATGTCATACCACAGTGTTGCAATGTAAACAGTGGAAGTGCAGTGCACTCAAAAACTACACTGCAGCTGGGACTCACAATGCTAAACTAAGCAGATCCCAAATGTCCTGCAACACACCCAGCTACCACAGTGCTGCACTGAATTGCAGAACAGCACCTTGTCTGAATTAAATTGTCAAAGGTGTCTTGTTTGGACCACCAATGTATGTATGCATTGACAATGTTCACATCTCACACTGTCTGTCTGAACAGTGCTGGTATAGTCTGGCCCCAAAACCATACATTGTCTGCACAGGGCTGAGTACATCTCACACACACACCACTGTTGACCACAACATGTCAGTGTATGGATGCCCTGGAACAACTGCTACACCAGTACTGGGCTCATGTTCTCAGGTCCACAAATACCATGAAACCATGACAGTGTGGAAATGTATGCTGGGTGAGATCTACACCCTGCTGTATGTCACCACTGTGCTACGAGACCATACCCCTTGCCCTATTGTGCCTTCAAATGTCGGGGGAGTGAACCCCACAGCCAGATAGCTGGGACAACAGTGATGGGGGGCTATACCCCATGACCAAATGTAATCTGAAATCAATGGGTACAAAAAGCCACACACACATCATGCTCACCACATGCACATTCCATCCAAAGATTTCTACCAAGTCACATAGCCATGTCATTGCTCACCTTCACCTCAAACGGTAGCCATCTTCACAGTGACACGGTGCAGTGTGTTTGGCTATCCGTCCCACAAAATGCAACATGCATGCTGTCCCACCACTATGGAGGATGGGACACTACACCCCCAATAAGAAGCATGTGGCAGGCAATGTATGCTACCCACCCAACTCACAGGTAGGTAACCGCATCTCACAGGTCGGGGTGTGTGGGGCTGGGAAGCTTGCACAACAACTCACACGGGCCCACCTGACCGCCAGCACACAAGACCCATTACTTCCTGGCACCAACATGCATGTGTCAGTCATTGCAATGTACACTGCAAAAGAACTGGCATGTGGACATATCATGCTGACTTGTCCCACTCTGGACCAAGATGGAAGCCCTCATCCTACACACACGGAGAGGTCTCACAAATACAAGGAAAACACAGCAAACACAACATATCTACAGCCACAACATGCAGCCAGATATGCATTTAAAAAAACATGTTGGCATAGGACACCAGGCCTCTCAATGCACAACTGCACACCCAGATAGCATTGGCAACTATAGTGTGCACACACCTAAGAAAATGAAACTGTGACAGCAACCAAAGTGTGAATGACTGAAACACATGTCGATGGAACTCCGAGCACAACCATACACACCACTACATGCCATCTGACAGTAGCAGTGGACCAGACCACCTAGGATCTAATTAAAGCAAACTTAAGCATGTCTGGAATTGCAAATACAGATATCTACACCACATTGAAAAGGTATGCATGAAACTACAATGCTCACTCACTGTGCAGAGAGAACCGCTACAAGGGCTCTACAAGTGACACATACGCGTAAATGGATGACATATGATTGATCAATAACAGGATGCCAACATGAGACTGTCAATGTCAAAAAATTATATTGTGCATGTCATGTCTTGACAACTCCCAATATGGACAAGTAATGTATGTACCACAACAGCTTGTAATGCATCACTGGATGTCGGTCAATGCTAATTTGTACAGTGAACAACTGCTGGATCTACAAACAGTTGATGTAACACTGCTAACACAAACTTTGATGGGTGCAACACAATGACCATTTCTCATCTGACCCACAGGTGACCAAGAACTCACTGCAGAGGATGACACCACCCTGCAGAGCCAGTCCCCCCCCCGGAACAGAGACAACTGGATGAGGACTCCCTGTATACATTGGATGAGGAGCTCCACGCTAGCCCATCTGGTGTGGCAGGCCTCAACCAGTCCCAGGCACCCATTGTCCCCATAACCACATCAGCTGCAGCCCCTGACCATCCTCTGACAGCTGCTGTCACGGCCTGTGTGTCAACCACTACTACCACCACCACCACCACAGTTGGCTGCAACACCCTCCCTGCCCCAGGGGTTGAGCAGCCCACAACGTCGACTGCGGAGGCCAGGGAGAGGATGCAGCGGGCCAATGTGAGGACCGGACAGGACCGTGGCAGCAGTGCAGCTGGTCGGGACAGGCTCATGCAGAGGGGGACTGATCCTGGGACGGAAGCCCTGGGCCACATCGACAGAGTCCTTGGGGCATACCAACAGGCCCAGGGACGAATGGGCCGGTTAGAGGAAGAATCTCGGGAGCACCTCCTGCTGCTGAGGTCCATGGACACACGCATGGGACAGATTGTGGACCTCTTGGGGCAGCTAGTGGCGGTTCTAAGGGACAGGCAAGCGCAACATTCTACCCCTCTGCCTCCCCCCGTTGGGCAGCAGGATGACACTTCATCATCCTCCCCTGCGTCCACAGAGGGGGGTGAGTCCTCAGACACCACTGCCCCTGCAGCAGTGGCCCCTCCAGTGAAGCGCAAGAGGGGCCGTCCAAGGAAAGGCCAGGGGGACTCACGTGCCCAAGCACATGCCAAATGCTAGTCCCCGAACCAGCCATGATGGCAGACCACTGCACCACTGCATTGACCTTTTGGACTATCCTTCACCACACTGCCATGTGAATGGCATCCATCTGTTGGACTGGGTCTCCACATCATTGTCTACTCAAGTATCTCATTTACCATGACTGTCAACTCACTTCTTCAATTCACCCCTTCACATTTTCTCCACCCTTGCATGTCACAGTTGTAAATAAATACACCTTACACACATGTTGTTGTGTCTGCTCCATCTTTAATACAGGATGTGCAACCTTCACCGTGTAGGACATGGTCCAGGGGAATGGACTGTAGGTAACAAGTGAGATGCTGAAGGGACCTAGGGAAAACCGCAGAACAAGAGTCACTTGTATGGGTGTGGCATTGCACACATCACACAACACTTGTCAACAAGGTACTCAGATCTAAAAACTTTACACAGAGCAACAGTCACCATAGAGACAATCTGTATCACCCTAACCAATCACACATACATTGGCAGGCAGCAATGAGTCAACACCAAGCTGCAGTCAGCAAGCTCACATACACCCACACAGCAACAGCAACACCATCAGACCATTTCGTCCCTTCTACATCGTCACTCACCTTCAAGTGAAGTAGCGGGTGATGAGCTGTCGACGCATGTCGACCCCTTCCTCCTCTCCACTGCCCTCGTCACTGGATCTGGCTTGATTTGCAGGCGGCGGCCTTGGCTGCTCATCATCGTCATCCAGGATCAGGGGTATTGCCTTGCGAATGGCCAGGTTGTGGAGCATGCAGCATGCCACCACTATCTGACACACCTTCCCTAGCGAGTACATAAGGGCCCCCCAGTACGGTCCAGGCACCGAAATCTTGATTTTAGGAGACCAAATGTCCGTTCTATCACACGCCGTGTCCTCCCATGGGCATCATTGTATCGCACATCAGCTGGCGTGACGGGGTTCCGCAATGGGCTCAGCAACCACGGGCGGTTTGGATATGCTGAGTCACCTGGGTGTGAGAGACACAGATTAACCTTGCAGTCCCAAAATGCAACACAACAGCATGTCACACACACACACCACTCTAATCCACTATGCATACTCACCCACAAGCCATGCACGCTCAGGAAGCAGATTGGCCATCAACTGAGGAACGATGCTGCTGCGCAGGATGTGGGCATCATGGGCTGAACCGGGAAACTTGGCACACATGTGTGAGATGATCATGTCCGCCAGGCACACCACTTGAACATTTACCGAATGTGAATGCTTCCTATTGTGATAAACCTGTTCACGTGCCTGTGGTGGCACAAGCCCAACATGTGTGCAATCAATTGCACCAATGACATGGGGGATATGTCCAAGGGCATAGTAATTGCCCTTCACAGCCACCAACTCATGCCCCCTGGGTAAATGGATATATCTGTCTTTGTACAGCATCATGGCCGACAGGACATCCCTCAGCACCATGCTGAACATCGGCTGTGACATCCCGCCTGCACTTGCGACCGTGTGCTGGAATGAGCCCGTTGCAAAGAAATGCAGGCATGCCATCACCTTAGATGTTGCGGTGAAAGCTGTTGGATATGTCCGACGTGGCTGCAGGTGGGGCTCCAACATGGCACATAGGTTCTGCAGGGTTTGTCGGTCCAGCCTGAATTTGCGGATTATCTCCTCATTCTCCATGTCTGCCAGGACTGTGAACGGACGATGGATATTGTGCCTCCTCCTCCTAGGACAGATCACAGTGCACAGATGTCAATGCAGAAGACCATGAAATGTGCATCACATCAATTTCTTCTACAGACACATTCCCAAGTCTTACAACATGCACCATTAACCGACAGGGCACTTCACAAGTAGGTTCACATCAGGCACACTACTCGTACACCTGTCCCCTTACCAGCAGCAATTATCTGTGCACCCCTCCGGCTCATTCGCATGCACAGTGTGATATACTAACAGATATGGGTGCATACCTGTGAGTATGACCCCCAGCATATGTTAATAATTGCAATACTACCCGAACACACCATGTTGCTGGCCCTGATACACCTCCCAACACAGGTTGCACATGGCACACATCAACTACACACTGACCACCGGCTGAGCGTGGGGGACACGTGTGTGCATGTGCATTGGACAATGTGCCAGTTGCTGATGCCCCTAGTCCAGACAATGAGACGACATTGTGCGTTACATTGCACACACAGACAGTGTCCATTATCTCCATATGCTATGCAACACATTTACTGGACAGTCTACATTTCATTACACAGCACATGTGACATGTGCGAGTGTATGTGCCCATGCAATGTATTGGCGACCCATATATGGTATGTGTTGGTGACGTGGAGTGACATGTCCCTTTTGTGCATTTGCCCTCATGAGGACCCTTCAATTGTTGAGACACTGGGCACTGTACATGTTGGCCTATGCAGAGACTCCACAACTCCATTAACGCTCACTCCAGGCACTGTCTGGCAGACATATGGCAGTGCCTACCGCCTGGCCACTGAGGTGTGGCACCGCCCATAACCCATGCACGATCGCGGGAGACACCGCCAGGTATGTATGTGACAATAGCGGTCACCATGCACCGCTACCCAAATCACGGTCACTCCAGGCACTGTCTGGCAGACATATGGCGGTGCCTACCGCCTGGCCACTGAGGTGTGGCACCGCCCATAACCCATGCACGATCGCGGGAGACACCGCCAGATATGTATGTGACAATAGCGGTCACCATGCACCGCTACCCAAATCACGGTAACTCCAGGCACTGTCTGGCAGACATATGGCGGTGCCTACCGCCTGGCCACTGAGGTGTGGCACCACCCATAACCCATGCACGATCGCGGGAGACACCGCCAGATATGTATGTGACAATAGCGGTCACCATGCACCGCTACCCAAATCACGGTCACTCCAGGCACTGTCTGGCAGACATATGGGGGTGCCTACCGCCTGGCCCCAGTGGTGTGTCACCGGCATGGACCATGCCCCTGCAGCCAATGGGAAGCAGCCTCGCGGTAGCCTGATGCGAGTTTGAAAATCGCGGTAGGTGTGCACCACCCCCGCGGAGGCGGTCACTGGAGGCATTCAAAAGATACACCACCGCGGTAGCGCGCACATGCATCCTACGGTGTGTCACCGGCATGGACCATGCTCCTGCAGCCAATGGGAAGCAGACTCGCGGTAGCCTGATGCAAGTTTGAAAATCGCGGTAGGCGTGCACCGCCACCACGGAGGCGGACATTGGATGTATTTGAATGAGGCAGACCTGGTACACCAATTGCAGCACCCTGGGACCACTGACACAGCCCCAGGGGCCTATATATGTGTGGGAGGGCGCACCACATTCCCACAGCTACCAGGGACTGCTGACTGACAACCCTCCACCTGCTGCTGCTGCCTCAAGGGACTGCTGGCTGCCACCCTGCACCTGCTGCTGCTGCCTCAAGGGACTGCTGGCTGCCACCCTCCACCTGCTGCCTCAAGGGACTGCTGGCTGCCACCCTGCACCTGCTGCCTCAAGGGACTGCTGGCTGCCACCCTGCACCTGCTGCCTCAAGGGACTGCTGGCTGCGACCCTGCACCTGCTGCTGCTGCCTCAAGGGACTGCTGACTGCCACCCTCAATGTGCTGCTGCTGCCACATGTCCATTGTGATGTTGAGGACTCAGAAGATCCGTCCCAGTCCCTTCACCAGTGAGGAGCTTGGGGTCCTGGTAGACGGGGTGCTTGCACAGTACCCAAGGCTTTATGGCGGCCCTAATGTCGTGGTAAGTCTCCCAGACTGTGAGTGACAGTGCAGGGTGTGCACACGTGGGGTGGAGGTGCTTCGGTATATGTCAGTGGTTGTGGGGCTCTGACATGCACTGCCTATCATGTTTACTACAGCGGGAAGGGCTTGGTGGGCTCTTTCACACGTTACCCTGCATGCCTATCCTGAGTAGAGGGACATGTCCTGTAGTGTCAGCCATACAGTGCAGCTGCATTTTGGTGATGCAGGAGTCTGGCCAGTTAGCGTTTGTGTGAATGGCTGTGTTGCTCCCAATTAACCCACTCAGTGTCAGTCGACCTGCCCTGCACAGTCCCCACCGAATGCCACATGTCCACATCACTGCATGTACAGTGTGTACCATGTGTGTTTGGGTCACGCCTCTTCATCTAAGTCCCATCTCTGCCATGTAGATTGCACAGGAGCAGGCGTGGGAGAAGGGTGTGTGTATGACAGTTGTTGTCACTCTATGTGAGTTCCAAGACACAGTGAGGCTTTCACAGGGCTAGGACACTTAGGTCTGCGCAGTGTTGGACACAGTGAGTCCAACAACATGACACATGTTTTGCTATCTTCTCTATGTGTAGTTGTAGGTAACTGCAGACAGTAGCTGCAGGCAGACTACACATTGCTTGCTGTGTTGGTATCCTGCATGTGAATGGGATGTGGAGGTACTGTGTCCACCATCGAACATGCATGCCTGTACGTCTGTTTGACCAATGACATTGCATCATGTTCAGAGCAATTGTTGGCTATGTGACAGTTGTAGCTGGAGTTTTGGATGAGTCACTGTCGTGCTACTGCATTTTCGTTGTGTTGTTATTGTGCACTGTGTCACTGGAACATCACCCCTCTTGTCTCCCATGCCTGCAGCTGAAGGTCCACCAGCGTAAAGCCGTGTGGAGGGCCATTGCCTCCAGAGTCCGGGATCTGGGTGTGTCAAACCGAAGGCGCACCCACTGTCATAAAAGGTGGGACGACATCTGCCGGCTGAGCAAGAACGTGGCCGAGATGACGCTGGGGCTGCTCCCTCGGACTGGCAGGTTGGCTAGGCACAGCATGACACCACTAATGGCCCGCATCCTGGCTGTCACACAACCTGAGCTGGACAGACGACTGAGGGAGCATCAGCAGCGAGCCAGGGGTGAGTATGTGTTGCAGGCTGCCTTTGGCTGGGAGTGGGTGCATGTGTCTACAGAGTGTGCAAATTGTCAGCTGTCTGACGTTGGTTATGTGGTGCAATGTTTTGTGAGTGGCCTCTGTGCTGGGTGTATGTGCCATGCTTTTGCCCAAATGGCGTTTCATGAAGTGAGTTTTAGCACTGTGCATCTCTCTTACATTTGGAGTTGTGGCCTTCAGGTACCTTCTGCTGTGGGGTAGTGTGTGAATTCTGATGGATGGTAATGCCAGTGTGCCAACTGTGAATGCGTTTCAATGAATGCGTGCAATTCCAGACCTCAGATGTCTGCCAGTCAGACATCTGAGGCCAATGTGCAACAGTAGATGTGCCCATGGACTCGATATGGTGGATGGCATGTGTGCAGGGTCATTGTGGGCTGGTATGTTGTAGTCTGTGTGGTCCCCTACTGCTCCACACATGTAGGTGATGTGCACCATGTCGTGGTGTTCATCCTTGCCAACATTGGGACAGTGTGTGTGCACAGGCCATTTTGGGGCTGTGTCTGATGTGAGCCAACTGCAGGATGGTGTGCTGTGTGAATCACCTGGGTCACTTATGGCAGGCGTGTGGCGGACATGCACCGTTGTGTCGAAATTTTGGGTGTCAAGATATATGTGTGCACACAGTGGCATGCAATGTGCTGCACACCTCTTTCTAGGATGCAGATGTATTGGCACGTGTTAGTTCTGTTGATGCCACTCATCTCACAGTACTTCTCTCTCCTATGCAGCAGCTCCCGTATGTGCAGAGGGAGAGGGGACGGACACCAGTGGTGAGGCTTCCACTGCAACAGCCGCACCGGAGCTGACTGACACAGATGTGACCAGCGCCGAGGAGGGGGACAGGAGTCTGCTAGAGGATTCACAGCTGGAGACACAAAGCTCTACCTCATCTGACGCCAGCGGTGACACATCCATGTTGGGGGGTACAGGGAACGGGGACTCTGCCTCCTCTTCCGCCACACAGCGTCCAGTGCCCAGGCTCCCTTCAACCTCCACTGGTGCTGCCCGTGTCCGCACGAGTAGGAAGGGAAGAGTCACCTTCACCCCAGGCACAGCTGCCCCAGCCCATGTCAGCCCTGCTGCCCTCAGTGCAGAAGCAGTCGAGCTATTGCGCCAGCTGTGTGTGGGGCAGACAGCACTTCTCAATGCCTTCCAAGAGCACGACAAAAAGTTGGGGCAGGTTATAGCTTTCATGGAGGGCTTACATTCTGACATGGGTGGGCTACACCGCACTGTGCAGTCCTTGTCATCAACTGTGACAGCAGCCCTGCAACAGGCACATAGTCAGGGAGCGGCTCCCAGCACTCGGTCCGGCCTGTGTCACTGTGCACCTCTGACGACAGTGACAATGCCCAACGGACCCCAAAGTCCCGATACAGAACCCGCAGCACACAGGAGCAGCAGCAACCCAAGCGTACTAGGGCACAGACACCATCCCCACATAAGAGTAAGGCCACCCCAGAGCGCAGAGAGAAAAGCCCATCAGGCGACAGCAAGGGCCACAAAGCAAAGAAAAAAGCATCAGGGTCACAGGCCTCACCTTCCTCCCCTGCCAAAGACTCCCTGTCCCAAAGACGTCTCGCAGAGGCAAAAAGACAGTTTCCACACCCACTGAGAAGGTGTTGCCTGCAAACATTACACAGGATGAGGGCCCCATGGATAATCCATCCTTGACCTCCACTCCCATCCCAAGCCCTGTGAAGCCAGCACGGGAGGACACTGTAGGGGGCAAAGCTGGTGGACAGAGGGAGGCAGGGCGGCGGCAAACACCAGGCAAGCGCACAGCGGGTTCCAGCATGTCCCCAGAGGGGGGTCACCATCCACACCAGAAATAGCTTTGGTGTTGGGGTCACCTGTTGTGTCTGCCCCAGTTCCCCTCAATCCCCTGACAGGGAAGCCTTTCAGGATCCCCAAGAAGTGGAGAGGCACCCCTCCACAATCTCCGGCACACACTGTGTCTCACCAGGGCATGAGTCCACCTCCCGGGCCACCACCCCACTTGGTCCAAGCAGCCCCCAGCTACCACATGCACAGTTGGCTCTTCCACAGTTGTTACTCCCACTGCCCAGGGTAGTCCGCCAACAGACCCCAACACACAGTCAGCTCCAAGTCCGACAGACAGCCCCATCTGAGTGGTGGTCACCCTCACACACCTGTCTGTCCACAGGGGTGCGTGTGATGTCCATTGTCAGACCCATTACTCTGTTGCTAGGCATGGCATGGTAGAGTTGCATACATTCCCTGTGTAGCTTCTGATGTAACTACTCTGCACATTGTACTTGCCTTGTGTTTCACTGCTGTGTGCCCCCTGCCTGTGCAGGATCTAATGGACTTCATCTGCACATTGTACTGGCCACTGGCCTTGTTGTTCACTGCTGTTTGCCCCTTGCCTGTGCAGCTTCTCATGTACCTCACCTGCACTGTGTCCTGGCCACTGGCCTTGTTGTTCACTGCTGTTTGCCACTTGCCTGTACAGCTTCTCATGGACTCACTCTGCACTTTGTCCTGCCCACTGGCCTTGTTGTTCACTGCTGTGTGCCCCCTGCCTGTGCAGCTTCTCATGGACTTAATCTGCACATTGGACTGGCCACTGGCATTGCTGTTCACTGCTGTTTGCCCCTTGCCTGTGCAGCTTCTCATGTACCTCACCTGCACTGTGTCCTGGCCACTGGCCTTGTTGTTCACTGCTGTTTGCCACTTGCCTGTACAGCTTCTCATGGACTCACTCTGTACTTTGTCCTGCCCACTGGCCTTGTTGTTCACTGCTGTGTGCCCCCTGCCTGTGCAGCTTCTCATGGACTTAATCTGCACATTGGACTGGCCACTGGCATTGGTGTTCACTGCTGTTTGCCCCTTGCCTGTGCAGCTTCTCATGTACCTCACCTGCACTGTGTCCTGGCCACTGGCCTTGTTGTTCACTGCTGTTTGCCCCTTGCCTGTGCAGCTTCTCATGGACTCACTCTGCACTTTGTCCTGCCCACTGGCCTTGTTGTTCACTGCTGTTTGCCACTTGCCTGTGCAGCTTCTCATGGACTCACTCTGCACTTTGTCCTGCCCACTGGCCTTGTTGTTCACTGCTGTGTGCCCCCTGCCTGGCAGCTTCTCATGGACTCACTCTGCCCATTGGACTGTCCACTGGCATTGCTGTTCACTGCTGTTTGCCCCTTGCCTGTGCAGGATCTAATGGACTTCATCTGCACATTGTACTGGCCACTGGCCTTGTTGTTCACTGCTGTTTGCTCCTTGCCTGTGCAGCTTCTCATGTACCTCACCTGCACTGTGTCCTGGCCACTTGCCTTGTTGTTCACTGCTGTTTGCCACTTGCCTGTGCAGCTTCTCATGGACTCACTCTGCACTTTGTCCTGCCCACTGGCCTTTTTGTTCACTGCTGTGTGCCCCCTGCCTGTGCAGCTTCTCATGGACTCACTCTGCACTTTGTCCTGCCCACTGGCCTTGTTGTTCACTGCTGTTTGCCACTTGCCTGTGCAGCTTTTCATGGACTCACTCTGCACTTTGTCCTGCCCACTGGCCTTGTTGTTCACTGCTGTTTGCCCCCTGCCTGTGCAGCTTCTCATGGACTCACTCTGCACATTGGACTGGCCACTGGCCTTGCTGTTCACTGCTGTGTGCCCCCTGCCTGTGCAGCTTCTCATGGACTTAATCTGCACATTGGACTGGCCACGGGCATTGCTGTTCACTGCTGTTTGCCCCTTGCCTGTGCAGGATCTAATGGACTTCATCTGCACATTGTACTGGCCACTGGCCTTGTTGTTCACTGCTGTTTGCCCCTTGCCTGTGCAGCTTCTCATGTACCTCACCTGCACTGTGTCCTGGCCACTGGCCTTGTTGTTCACTGCTGTTTGCCACTTGCCTGTGCAGCTTCTCATGGACTCACTCTGCACGTTGTCCTGCCCACTGGCCTTTCTGTTCACTGCTGTGTGCCCCCTGCCTGTGCAGATTCTCATGGACTTAATCTGCACATTGGACTGGCCACTGGCATTGCTGTTCACTGCTGTTTGCCCCTTGCCTGTGCAGGATCTAATGGACTTCATCTGCACATTGTACTGGCCACTGGCCTTGTTGTTCACTGCTGTTTGCCCCCTGCCTGTGCAGCTTTTCATGTAAATACTGTGCATATTGAAATGCCCACTGGCTTTGCTGTTGCCCAAATTTGTTGTGTCAATATGCAACTTGTGAATAAACACAGTTGGTCCTGCAGTGAGTTGTGTCAGTGTCCTTCCTGAATAAAGTTGTTTCTGTGTGTGCATGGTTTACTGTGTCACAGGCTCAGTATGCCACTTCGACATTGCCAATGGGTTGTGTCACATTTCATTTTTTTGCAGGGGTGGGAGGCACTTCATTTTTACATGACTGTGATACTTATGGGTGCAGTGCAGGTGGTTGGCAATGAGGTCTTGTAGTCATCTTCCTTCTTGGCTCATGTTATCTATGGTGGACACATGTCAGGTTTGTGGGCAATGGCAGCACAGGGTGGGAGTTTGGGCACAGGCTTACAGGCAGGCAGGCCAGGGTCATGGGGTCTGTGTGAGCATCCTTTCTGTGTGCCAATCAGTGTCGGTGTATGGACATCTTGTGGTGATGAGTTAACCAGGTCCCATGGCTTACCTCCAATGTGTGCACTTGGGTGGTGGAGAAGTGTATGGTGTGAAGGGGGTGACTTTGTTGTGACTGTGGATGTGTGTGCACATGCATTGTCAACTACTGCCATGTGTGACCCTGGAGTGGTGTGCCTGTATGTGTTCTTGTTTAGCCCTGTGGTTGTGTTTTGTGCACATGGCAGTATTGTGTGTTGCTGTTGTGGGAGGAGGTATGTGTGACATATCCTACTTGTGCTTGGCTGTCACGTAGTGTGCCACTGGGCCCTGTGTGTTGTGCAGCAGACGTTGTCTTGTCCAGTATTTGGATGCCTATGTGTGGCTGGTCAGTGTTTGTGTTCAGGGCCTTCCTTACATCCCTGTGCCTATACATGGGTGTCCTTGCTGTCTCCAGGAGTTGTAGCATTGGGGTGACCGTGGTTTGTGTTGACTGACTGTGTCAGCCATGTGTGCTGTGATGGGCTGTGTGTGTTCTCACATGTGTCTTGTCTTGCATGTGCTTCACACATGCTTGATGGTTGTGTCACTGCCCTTCCATTTGTGGGCACCTCACTTTGGCTTTCCTATAAGTTGTCCTCCATTACTGCTGGCATGTGGTGTGTGTATGTAGCTGTGAGTCAGGGTGGTGTGTGTGTGTGTGACTTGTCAGGTAGTGTGTGCAGTGAAGTGTTTGGTCCTCATCTGTGTGTGTGTACATTTTGTGCCTGGCCTCAGTGTTCTTGGCTTGTGTGTGATGTTGTTGTGGTGTGTGTGTTGGCTGGGGCCTGGGCTTCTGTGCTATGTGTTCCTTTGCAAAGGGTCCTGCTGTGGCTGTATATGCAGTTGTTGGGACGTGGGGCATGGTGTGGCTGTAGTTGTGTTGTTGTTGTGCAGGAGTGGCACTTGTGAGACACATGTTGTGTCCCTTCAGGGAGGTAGCTGGTGTGTTGTGGATGGAGTTGTGGCTCTGTGCAATTTGTACGGTTCCCTTGGCATGCGCTGGCCCTGTGCTCTGCGTTGTGTGCATGGTTTCATGCACACTGACCGCGGCAGTGACATTTGTTCATGAATGCGGTACATGGGTGGGCAGTATGTGGCGCGATGTTTTTGTGACAGGTGGGACATGTGTGTGTGCAGTGATGGCTGTGTGCCTGTCCCCACAGGGGTGTGTGGTGTTCCCAGGCGATGTTTTTCCCCCCTGGAGCTGTGTATTGTGTTACTTGCACTGTTGTGTCTGTACGTACCTGCGGAGGCGTCCGTGGCGGTGGATGACTTGCAGGTGGTGAATCATGTACAGCACCGGGAAAGCGTGTAGGGCAGGATCCATCGCGGTGTGTCCCGGGTGTTTCTTTTCTGTCTCCGCTGTGATGTCTCCGCCGTCTTTCGCTGTGCGGTTTCTCCGTCGCGGTGCGCTGCCCTGTTTCCGGCATCGTGATATCTTCGGGGTACGGGACGTCATTCCGCACGGCGGTGTGTGGTGATTAGCTCACTCCGCCGCAGTGGCGGGCGCTGTTCGATGGCGGTCGGCGTCACACCGCGGCGGACGGTAAATGCCTATGTTTTCCCATCCTAATATGGCGGGCGTGAAGACCGCTGCTGGTGTGCGGAAAAAGGCATTTTTCCGCACCGCCGCCACCGCGGTCGTGCCTCCGCCCGCCATCGTAATGGGCCCCTTTGTTAGTTATAAGCTTGTAGTAAATAATATTATTAAATATATATTTTATAGAATAAAGAAATGTAACACATTTTTCTATTTGTATTTATGTTTTCAAAGTTTATTTAATGTATGTGTTTACATTAAACATAAATTTCAACTTGAAAGTAAACATTTATGTATAGATAAATAAATAAAATATTTTTAATACATTTGTATCATTGCATAAAAAAGTAATTCATATTTAAATAGTATTGTATATTGTACAATTTCCACTATTTTTCATTGTTTTACATTTTTTTAACATTTATTAAATTGTTATATAAACATATTTTAATATAATTTTAACATGTTTTTTAAAGTTTATATTAAATAATTGTATAGTTTTTGTACTTTTATTTATTTATACTTTACACTTTTGTAACATTTTGTTCCACATTTTAGACATCTTTTAAATGTTTAATTTTTTAAAAGACTTTTAATACATGTATTTAGCATTTTTACATTGTCCCCCATTCTTTTCTTACCACTACCTTCTATTTTGTAGTCTAATTGTTTAATTTTTAGTCTATTTTCCGGGATCCAGGTCGTGGTAAGGTGCTGCTATTCCTCGTAACAGGTAAGGTTTTTTACAAATTTTGCTGGTGGATGGTTAGGGAGGAAGTCTAGAGGCTATTCATAGTGTTGTTTGTGTGTTTTTGTTACATTTAGTTGTTATAATGGTAGTATTTTTCTCTAGTGTTTGGTTTGTGGTTTTCGTACACTGTTTTAGTAATGTATCTTTATGTTATGGTATATTGTGATATGTTACTTATTTGATGACAAATAAATCTAATGTATATGTGTTTTTGAGATTCTAATGTGTTTTGCAGGTGGATTTTCTTGTTTACTTTACTGTTTTATGTGAACTAACACACCCTATGGGTACTGGAAGTTATCTTTTTTTTAAGGAAATCACTTTTGAATTCTAATAAACCAATATTTATAACTCTTTTTTCTTTTCTCAAGTTTTCCAGGAGCGTTTATCTTTTTGAACATCTTTTGGAGTTTTTTTTATAGTTCCTAGATACTTTGGATTGCTTCAGAGCATGTCTATTGGATTTCCTTTATTTGTGCATTTTTTTTGGCTTTTTGGAAATGCTCTTTCCTGTTTTTGGTGGAATATTATTTTTGACTACGTGGATATAGAGGAAGGTCTGCAGCTACAGAACAGTAAGTCATATTTATTTAATGTCTTTTGGGTGGGAAACCTTATATTTTATGGTTTGTGTAAATATTATGTGATTGTTATTCGGAAATGTGTGGTTTATGTGTTATATTTATTTTAAGTGATAGATTGAGTTTGTTCTTTGAGCTTTTTGTTTGTTTAGATTTATATTTTTCATGTACATAATTTACATATTATTCTATTATCTTAGTCTTATTTTAACATTTGAGATTTAGGTAAGGTTTAGACTGTTTTAATCAAATATTATGTTTAATATTTATATCAAAAATTGGTTTGTCATATTAGTTTAGATTTTGTTACCGATGTTTGGGCATTTGTGAGTTATTAATCATTTTATAAAGTGCTTTTTGGCTAATATTTTGAAGAAATCTCCTCCTATGTTGTTTATGAAGACTTTCACTTTACATTGTAGCATGTTATATATTCTTTTGGTTTGTTTGCTAAGTTGAGGTGCAATTTGAGTTACAGGTAGCTTTGCATTTTTGTAGTGCTTCTATAAATTTATAAAGTGCAGGTTGGGCTCTGCCTAGTGTGGATTAGAAGGCATTGTGCCGTCCTTAAACTGCATTGTTTGTTTTGGCTTCCTGTGCCAAAGTGCTGTCATAGACATTCCACTCCATGGCATTTTTAATTTGTCTTTCTATTATTAAATTACAGTGGTTAGCTACCTCTGTGACAGGGACACAGGCTAGTGCTATTATTTTTGTTTTATTTTAAAGGCAAATGGCTGTTTGAAGCATATTCTACACTTAGGGGCTGATTACAATGGCGGGCGGAAAAGCATTCCGACCGCCGTGCTAGTGGGAAACTTCCGCCCGCAGGTACCACGGCAAAACCGCCGGCCAGATTAGGATGCACCGCCAGAAACTCGCTACCGCGGCGGTCGGATTCCAGGATTCAGCGCCGGAAAAGCTGAAAATCCGTCCGCGGCGGTTGGATTTGCTGCGGAAAGGCCAAAGACTGCCGTTTCCCCAGCGGTCTGGAACACATGGAGCTATCCGCAGTATTGCCACCGCCATCCTCGAATGGCCGGATTCTCCGCAGCGGTGTGGTGGGCTGTTTGAGGCATCGTGATTTGACCGGCGGTCGTGACCGCATTCCGTACGGAGGTACCTCTCTTTTGGCTCCGTCCACTACCGGTGCGGACGGAGATTTTCGACGGAACCCGGAACACATCAGCGGATGGGAAATGGGCTACCTATGCCCATCATAATACGGCGGACGCAAAGACTGCCAATGGAGTGCGGAAAAGGGCATTTTCCGCCACCGCCAGCACGGCGGATGTGCCTCCGCCCGCCATCGTAATGAGCCCCCGAAGTGCAGATTGTTGGAGGTGTCTCCATATGCTTTGACTGAAATTATAGTAACAGCCTTGTATGGCTGTGTGGGGGTACATTTTTTAAATGGCTTGAATAATGGCTTGTTCAAAGTCTATCAATATTTTTCTGAGTAGTAGTTATTTGCTTTATATTTAATGTGGCTTAAGAGGTTGTGGTAAGTACTGCTTTGTTTTTTTGGTAATAGGGAATATATAAAAGAGATATTTGTGTTTCGATGTTCACCATGTATGGTGTATATCTAAGTGAATCGTTTGAATCACCTTTTCAAGGTATTATCTCACATTCAGGTTTGAAAATGGCTTAGTTGTAATAAGTTATTTGCTGTAAAGAATACTAGGATTCATTTATCATTGTTTAGGTTGTCATAAAAAAAGCAAAGGTTCCTCCTTGTATGCCATTGTTAAATGTTCAGGTATTTCTATGTCTTGGTATCTTCTAGGGGCAGGAGGAGTATCGCTGGTAGATTTTTTAGTTAATGCAGTTAAATGTTTTAAAGTCGGTATAGGTGCTAGTTGGCCTGAGATGCATGCTGGGACTCAATATATCCCAATATGGCAATATAACTTTTGGATTTTGGTTGTGGGTTCCTGGGAGTTAGGGCTTGCCTCTTCTATATCCTGCAACACCTCTCTTAATTCTATTTCTGCCACATCCGGGGGGTGGTTATGTTCTCCTATTTTAATTACAACAT
This sequence comes from Calotriton arnoldi, assembly GCA_963921515.1. NCBI lineage: Eukaryota > Metazoa > Chordata > Amphibia > Caudata > Salamandridae > Calotriton > Calotriton arnoldi. The sequence goes on from CAWUFW010003954.1 coordinate 534,931, forward strand.
CATCTTTTGTAGTTGCCCTCCCATAGCATGCATTAGAATAATATTTAGTACATTTCCAATTCACATTTAATGTTGATGCACTTTCTTGGATTTATGTCTAACCCATGAGTCTTAGGGCCTTATTATGAGTTTGGCAGTCCTTGGACCGCCGTATCGGTGGTGGTGGTCTGACCACAGTGAGCTCGGCGGTCGTATCACCGTATTACGAGTTGGGCAGATTGCATTTCCGAAGACTGCTGCTGAGCTGCTGACACCACCAGCCACCTCAAAGTGCAGTGGCTGTGGAGCGGGCCTATGAGACTGTGGGAGGCTCGGACCATCAGTGAAACCCCCTGCCCAATTATGAGTGACCTTACTGCCGGCGTGACCATTACGGTCCAACCACCACATCTGAGAGAGTCGAAAGGGAGGGATACATGGCCAAAAATCACCTCTACTCTCCTCTACTCATCATCTAGCATCATGGAGTCTATTCAACACATCCTCTGGCTGCTGTACCTGCTCAACCATGTTCAAAACACAGTCCATCGCGGACGAAATCAGCGGTAATTCATACAACTACCTGTTGCCATAGACTCCTCCGGAAAACAATGCCCTGCCCTGGATCAGGCAAGGGAGTTAGGGTCCCTAAGAAATTTACACATATAAAGGGACCCTGTCTGGGCTTGTTTCTTAAAAATCATCAAAAATACATCCTTAGGATGCCCTTCTAGGCCAAAACATTGGTACTGCACAGGCACACTGTACACAAATGGACATGTGTTTGCAAATGAAATAGAGTGATAGTGATGTGTGCATTATTTTGTTTTCCACAACAGCACCTTCTCATCAATATCACACCTAATAATGTCTGTCACACATAACTTTTGTCCTTACTCCTGATCTACACTAGTCATGCAGGTAGCAATTTTTCATGTGTTGCTAAAGTGACACTGAAGTGACTGCAACTACCATGAGGCCTTGTCACTCCAACCATAACGAAGATGCTACACTCATTTTGCCCCTTCTCACTTGTCTCCCATGGCACTACTGAAGTTCACTTGTCATGCAGTTTACCATTACTCAAGTGTTGATAAAGTGACATTGAAGTGACTACAACTGCCATGAGGCCTTTTCACTCCATCTCTAACCAAGATGCTACACTCCTTTTGCCCTTTCTTTCTTTTCTCCCATATCACTACTGAACAGTGGTGATTCCTTTCATTAGGCTAAGGGGGCTCCGCCCCTTCTGATTTCCTGCTGTCTTTTTTTTATTAGTTATATTACATCAAAAATGCTAGCAGCATTTTCACTCATTGAAGCGCTCAGACACTTTTTTTCAGACACATGCGCTGGTGCGCATGTGCCTGTTGTTGCATTTTTTGCCAGGCTTACCTTGCTTCTGCCCTGGCCCTCTAAAGCCTGCTAGACTTCAGGACCACACCCCCTCAAAAGATGGTGCAGCCTCGCTAATTGATTACAGCCCGGGCGTGTTAGGCTTAAGCCCTTGCTTCTCGAGGCTGTTTGTCAATCAGCAAAGATGCACCACCTGTCCCCATCTCGTCACAGGGCAGGGTGTGATCAGCGAGACTTGCAGTTACCACCTCTCCCTGTGACAAAATGTGAAAGGGGCAGGGTTCAAAAGAGGCTCCAGATATTTGCATTGCATCACCACAGTTAGCCTCAGCAGTTTGCACCACTCTCCAGGACCTCACTGCCTTCCTCCTTTACAATTATTGGACTTTTGCATAGGCAGTAACTTTGTGTTTCTGTGAGGTCTTTGAAGTGCTGCAGGGGATCAGAGGAATGAATGTATCTGAATGAAGATAATAATCATAGAATTGTGCTTGACTGTTGAAAAAATGTAGAACTCTTACAAAGGCCCCAAATAGCAAAATGCATCTGGCCCACGAAAAACACTGTTGCTCTAGGTTTAGGAAGTTCCAGTTGTGGATCCCTCTGCTTTCGCAAAAGATTATCAATACATTGGTAGTTAGTGATGTGTGAGTACATTTATGTTTGTTTTACTCCTGATTGCAGATCCAATTGAAGTAGTTAGTCTGATGAGCCCTTGGAGCCAGTGCTGGAGTTAGACAGGGGAAAATGTAGGATGGATGTCCATGTTGGTTGGCATCCTGGTGGGGCAGACATTGAATTGGGTGACATGTTGTGTGGTAAGTATTTCAGCTAGGCCAGGACACTGTCAATGTCATTTATGTTGCACTTCTCCCTATGACATGCCCCAGGGCCCCAGGCTTTCAGGGTTCCCCCTGATAGAGGCATAGCCATCTTGAAGAGAGTGTTTCCATTGCGCCCTTGGAATGGTTCTCACACTATGTAATCCCATTGACTGACATTGCCTTTTCACGTGGGTGATATGTGAGAGTCCAGTACCGAGTTGTAGCAGAGAAAGTGTGTTTCACTTTATTGACACATCCACACAGATGTATCTTTTACAACAAAACAGGACCTGGGATGTGTGCAATGTGGGTTTGTCATATTCACTATAGAATCTTGGTTATAGTATTTCTCTTTTTTTGGGCATGGTACTGGTGCATGGGGAGGCTGTTTCTCAGGGGTGGAGTGGGAAGTGGAAGGGGTGGGTCTGTCTTTGGCAGGGATTTTTGGGACTTTGGGGGGAGGCAGGTTTCAGAGTATTAAGGGTAAGGGTAAACAAGAAAGATTCATCTGAAAAACAGGTTTGGTGTTCATGATAGAGTTCAGAATGAGAGGAAGAGGAAGTGGATGTGTGAACTGTGTGTTATGCTGGTGGCTGTTGTGTGGGTGACTGTGAACGTTTGCGTTCTTTGAGTAGGAGTTTTGTGGATGTGCTGGGTGTTCTGAAGGTGTCTGTGGCTGTTGGTGCGGTGTCTGGGGATATGGGTGTTGTGGAGGGGTCTATGACTGTTGGTGCAGTGTCTGGGGATATGGGTGTTGTGGAGGGGTCTGTGGCTGTTGGTGCGGTGTCTGGGGATATGGGTGTTGTGGAGGGGTCTATGACTGTTGGTGCAGTGTCTGGGGATATGGGTGTTGTGGAGGGGTCTGTGGCTGTTGGTGTGGTGTCTGGGGATTCAGGTATTGTGGAGGGCTCTGTGCTTTTGGTGCAGTATCTGAGGATATGGATGTTGTGTAGCAGTCTGTGGCTGTTGGTGTGGTGTCTGCATGAATGTTTGGAGTTGCGGAGGGGTCTGTGGCTCTGAGTGTGGTATCTGCAGGTGTCGGTGTGTCTGTGGAGGGCTCTGTATGTGTTGTTCTGGTGCCTGGGGGTATGCTGCGATGGTGGGGGTGGTGAGGGAGGTGAATGTCTGCTGTATGCATGTATGTTTGACTTTTTTTGAATTCTTGCATTTGTTTGGGGTGCTTGTGTCTGTTGAAGTGTGTGCATGCTTAGGTGTGCATGTGCTTGGGATAGGAAAGGGATTAGGGAATATGGATAGGGAAGTGATAGGAGGGGGTGGAAGGTTGGGAAGGGTGGAGGGCTGTCATGAAGGAGGAGTCCAGAGCCTGAAAAGATCTCTGTAGGCCAGACATGGCAGTATGAATGCCTTGCAGGTAGGCAACCACCTTGGTCAGCTTGTTGGCTTGCTCGTGGATGGCATTCAGTACTGCAGTATGAGCCACAGAGATGCTCCTCTGGAGGTCAATAGCCTCCTCACTCAGAGCAGCAAGGCTAACAGGGGCAGGGGCTGAGGTGCCTGGAGCAAAAGAGATGCCTCCCTTCTTTGGGGAGAGGTAACAGCCAATGTGTGGGGGACAACAGGGATGGTGGCGATGGAAATGGGGGTGGCGGACAAGAATGAAGGTGGAACTGATCCTGTTGCATCCACCACCACTTGGGAGTGTCCACCTGAGGATGACTCAGATGATGAAGAGCTTAGGCTGATGTCCTCCCGGGCATTCTTTGCACCTTCCTGCTCACTGGGTCCCTCTGCGTCTGACGTATCATTTCCAGAACCGCCATGACCTGTTGTGTCCCCACTGACGTTGGCCCCTTCTCCTCCACTTTCCATGGATGTATCTGAAATGACATGGAACATGGGTTTATTGCAACTGCGATTCCACGCCTGACCATCACAAATCACCAGAAAACATTGTAGAAGTTCACATATCACTCCACCTTCATGGTTCACTCCATAGGCTTCTAAATGAGCCTGAGCACATGCATGCATGCTACATGACCTGCAAACAGTTGGATCCACTCATGTCATAACCCCAGACAGGCCCAAATGCATTGATGGAATACTCTACACTACATCCTCATGTCTCATACTAGGATAGTTGATCACCTTGCATACTTTGGCACTTGTTGTATACCATTGTAAAAAGATGGAACCAAATAGGATGGATCCAAGTGTGAGATTTACATAATGCTCACACAAGGCCCAGAATTAAACAAACATACATATTACTCATGACACATCAGGATGTCATGAAAGTCGGTGGAACACCAATGTACCCTCATTTACTTTTGTGGCAGATATCATGTCACATGCAAATTCTCATTGCATACTGATGACACTTTGCACTCCAAATTACATACTATATCCACTATCTGAAAAGACAAATGAAAGCTGTAAACATGTAGTTTATCTATGTATCACATTTAGCTGATATAATTCCCAGAATACATTGAGGTCCTAACATTTGGGAGATAGATACTCTGAATTCACACAGCACAGCACTCTATATAGCCATATGCACATCCCTAATCCTGCTTGGTACAGGTGATGACGCCAGTCATAGTATGTATATTCACAAGCTAATGCACCTTTGAAGGTTTTGGGTGACCCAGAACGTCTATGACATGAAGATGTGAGATCACTACAGTACCAATAGGCAGGCACATCAGACCACTTTTTGGTGTTGCATACTCACATTGCCTTGGAAGGATCAGTGTAGAAACTCACATAGGATCCCCACAGTTCTACATCTCACTCCCTCATGCATGTCACCAGTCAGTGAATGAGTGTTTTGAAACACTTTTGCAGCAGAACCAACAACTGCCAAATGCATTCTGGTCAACATGTAGGCACTAATGCTGATGGCGCCAGTGATGTTTGCACTTTCATTTCACTGTATGACCAGTACTTACCAGTGAAATCTTTTGTACAGTCACTGCATCTACTGTGAACTCTATGTCATGTCACATGCATTAGGACCACAATAACATGAGAGACAGTATTGAGGGTATATCACTCCTCACACAAGCAAGACCACTTGTCTGTGCAGTAAAAGTGTCACCTAGATTAACTGAGGACATGAGATGATTACTCACTTCATTCAGCCAGGAGTCTGCTCACAAGGAGAAAATTAGATGTAGACAGGACTCTGCTGCCTTCTAGATCAGAAAGACAATAGGCACAACAGCATGCACCTACTATCACACTTACAGTGGCTGTGGCATATGTTGATGGTGTGGATGTACTTGGACCACATGAAGGGGTAGATGCAAGTGGAAAAGCCCTGCAGATGGTTTGTTAATGTCCCTCAGCACCCCAACCATGGAGGCCACCTCAGTGCGGATGCCAGCCACCTTGGTGTGGATGCCGGCAACCTCCTGGTATGTGTCCCTCTACAGCTCCTTCATTTCTCGGGTTTTTGCCAATACTTGCCCCATGACACTTTGGGAGTCTTGTTAGACTCCCAGGATTTGGGTAATGGCAGCCTGGGTGTCCGTGGCTAAAGTGGGCTCATTTGGTGGCCCACAGTTACCCTCTCACTACTCCTACCACCACAGCCCTGTGCATTTGACACAGAGTTCACCTTCCCACTGGGTCATGGTCCCTCTGTGACTGGGTGGTGATAACCATTGACGAATCCAGGACAGGATGGTACAGACTGTGCTATGTGCGCAGGCTGATGGCAGTGGTTGGCTGTGATGTTGCAGCAGCGGGGGAAGGTGTTGTAGTGGGCAAAAGGAGCCCCACTGTTGGCATCTGCCCAGGCTGACCAGATGGGCCTGGACCATCATCCACGTCCACCTCTTCAGGAGCGTTGTCATCACTGAGGGCTTCGTCTTGGGGTGAGGAGGAACTCTGCTCAGTTTCCAACCTCTGTGCAGGTGCAGTGGTGGATCGACCTGTTGAGGGATAGATAACATTATTAAAGGTGGAAGTGAGGTATCTACATCCATGTTGTTTGTGTCAAGGTAAATGGGGACCCAGAATGGAAAAAATAGATAGAGATTACTATTGTCTCCACATGGGCAATCAATTTGGCTCCTCTTATAGAGAAGATCAGCAGAGAGTTGAAGAGAATGGATAATCTACATTTGTCTATAATAGGAAGGTGTAATGTGCTTAAAATGATGATGTTCCCTAAAATTTTATATCTATTCCGCTGTATCCCGCTAGAGCCGGAAAACTCTTTTTTTAGGAAATTAGACAGAATATTTTCCCAATTTATCTGGCATTACCAGAAGGTCAGGCAATCCTTGAAGTTTTTGACTCTTCCTCAAGATCGGGGGGGTCTGGCGGTTCCCAACTTACTCTATTATTACTGGGCAATAACAATACAACAAATGGGTATACTGTTCAAAACAAATATGGGGGCAGCAACAGGATTGGGAGGTTGGGATAGTGAAACTCCGCCTTCAATTTTTCAGCTGGCCATAGGTGGCGCAGCACCAGGGGTTCTATTAAGGCAACTAGAGGGTAGCTATTATAAAAAAACACGCTTCAAGCCTCTTAGAGCGGCCTGGAAGGTTTGGAACAAAGTACGCAAGCTCTTAGAAATACCTAGGTTCCAGAGATACCTGCTCCTGTGGCGCTCGCCAGTATTTCCTGCCCCCCTTTATGATGAAACAGGCAAACTTTGGGAACAGGTAGGAATCAGTAGGGTAGGTGATGTCATTGATGTGAATGGAACCATTCTTTTTGTAGAGCTTCAGGAGCGGTATAGCCTTGATGCTAGATCGTTTTTTAAGTATGTCCAAATAAGGGAGACGATTAGACCGGTTGTGCCACATATTATTAGCACGGACCGGATTCCGTTGTTAGAATATATTTTGTATAAACAACCCCGAATAAAGGATATATACTCCATCCTGACAAATGCCAACCCGGACGACCTAGTAAAGGTCGAGACCGCTTGGGCAGGCAAGCTAGAGAATCAGGATGTGGACCTAAGCAGGTCATTGGTGCTCTCCAAGAAAGTGTTTCTCTCTGCTAACTTAAAGGCCCAACACTTTAAAACTGTGTACAATATGTACTTTACTCCAGATAAATTGTTCGCTTGGGGGATGAGGGAAAATGATCACTGCCCAAGGTGCGGACAGGGCTCGGCAGATCTGCCCCTTATGTTCTGGGATTGTAGTATACTAAATCTGCTGAAGAAGGGAATTGAAACTTTTTTGTATAAAGTGTTAAGACAGAATGTGTCTGTTTCATCAACTATGATGTTATTAGGCTGTGACGAGAATGTACAGCTAGAACCAACGCAGGTACATTTTTGTTTTATGGCAACAGCAGTAGTCCGATTAATGATTGCATCAAAATGGAAGGATGCTGACCCCCGACGTATCAAGCGTGGTATGCCAGACTGCCATATGTATACCACATGGAGATGGCACTGTATAAATGTAAAGGCCGGAGGGCGAGGAGAAGGGGCAGACAAATTTGGGGCCCACTGATGGACGAGATAGAGTAAACTACTGCTATAACTGATGTCCAACCTAATTCACGATGTATATTAGTATTTGTCTCTCTCTGCTTTATTTTTATTTCTGTTTTATTTTTCCTTTGCTTTAGGAAAACATGTATTTTTAAGTATTTCTGTCACGGGGTAAAACATATTCCCCTATTTCCTTAATCTTTTGTTCTCCCTTTTTTTGGATTTAAGGAGCTACTTGGTTGCATTGCATGGTAGAATGGTTTACAAGTTTGTCTGGTGTATCTGCACTTACATATATGCTTTTTCCTTCTCCTGTATTAACTGATTTTTCGGTCTGGGCTAAAATAAAAAAATAAATAAAAAAAAAAAGAGATTACTATTGTCATCAATTGACGTAAAGTAGAAGTTGGTTACTAGACATCTGTAGACATTCAATAGATACAGTAGATTTCATCAGCTCATTAGATATGCAGATATGTGACATTTTGGCTTTAGGGATAGACATGACATCTTGAAACCTCTGCTACAAACCCTTTAGTCATAACATGTGTATTTGGTCAATCTAATGCCTAGTTGTGTCTAATACAGGCAAACACCCAGCTTGGTTGCATTTTTTGCATTGTTGATCATGTCAGAAGTGCAGAGTCAAGGGGTCACCTGGCAGTTTCCTTCATGGCTGATATATATTAGGGGTACATCGTTGGTATGGTGTCATTCATGTCATTATTAGTTTGAATTGATGAGTCAGGATACCATCAATCAAAGTATTAAGATGCATATCTGAGTGGAGCATTGTCTGTACATTGCACAGTACCTGTCTAGTGTAGCTCAGTAGTGGAAGACAAGTGAAAAGGGGCAAAAGGAGTCTAGCATCTTGTTTAGAGTTAGAGTGACAAGGCCTCATGGTAGTCGTGGTAGCTTTTCAATCTCAACTTAAAACACTTGAGAAATGGTAAGCTGCCTGACTAATGTAGATAAGTTGTAACATGTCAGACAAGTGAGAAGGTGCAAAAATAGTCTGACATCTTGGTTAGAGTTGGAGTGACAAGGCCTCATGATAGTAGTGGTAGCTTTTCTATCTCTACTTACCAACACTTAAGAAATGGTAAGCTGCATGACTAGTGTAGATCAGTAGTAACAAGGCAGACAAGTGAGAAGAGAAAAAAGGAGTGTAGCATCTTGGTTAGAATTCCAGTCACAAGGACTCATTGTAGTTGTAGTCAGTTCAATATCACTTTAGCAACACTGGAGAGATGGTAAGCTGCCTGACTAGTGCAGATCAGTAGTAGCATGGCAGGCAAGTGAGTGAGAAGGGGCAAAAGGAGTGTAGCATCTTGGTTAGAGTTACAGTCACAAGGCCTCATGGTAGTTGTAGTCACTTCAATGTCACTTCAGCAACACTTGACAAACAGTTAGTGTCCCATAGCTGATGGCAACATGCATTTGGGATAGGCCATACATTTACATTTTAACACAAATCATGTGCCCTGCATTGGTATTTTTATGGTAATGCACTTATAGACAGCATTGCAACATATGGCATTTTATAAAGTTTGATGCATGTTCTCTTAGATGCAGCAATACACAGCTCAGATACTTTGAGTATTGCACGTTAGGAAAGTAGATAGAGAACACAATAGCAAAAGCAGATTTGAAAGCAAACAGGACATTGTGATATTGTGGCAGTTATTGCAGTGTAATGTACCAGAGTTCTCACCCCCCTTTATTCCTGTCAAGCCCTCAGTATGCAGGATGGCCAAGAACTTCTCCTCCGAGGGTAAAAGTTGTAATGGGGTGCTGGGAGGGCCACGACCAGTACTCTGAACTTCCAGATGGTGGCTGTTGTACTTGGTAGGTACCCTCAGACTGAGGTCATTCCACCTCTTCCTAATGGTGCGTATGGTGGTACCAACAGCATTCACTCTGTTGATGATCCTGTCCCATATTTCATTTTTCCTACTGAGAGGAGTCTGCTGGACTTGGACTCCAAAAATGTGTGGCTCTACTCTAATGATTTCCTCCATCAAGACTGTCAACTCTTGCTCAGTAAAGCTTGTTTTTTTAACCAGGCATACTGAAAAAATAAAATGTGAGTGAGTATATGAATGAAAAACATACAAGTGATAGAGAGAAAGAGATGGAAAACAAAAAATACAGGTGGTGTAGATGAAATGGGAAGGTGAAAAATGAGTGCCTTATCTAAAAATGCAGTAAATGGTGGTGCCTGTCTTGCTGTGATGCAGTTTGAAAGCAAAGGATGCTGGTCCGGAAAGGGGTGTGTTTTATATTGTGATTTGCAGGCATGTCCACTTTCAAAAGTGCATCAGGTGTATAGTTTTTAAATCCATCCAATGTTCACTGTTGTGTTGTTTCTTTTTGACATGTACCAATCTGGTCAACTACCATTAGGTAACCACCATTTGTTGAGCACTGTTGGGAGAGCGCAAGTACAACTGTGTAGTCATAATATGCTTGGCAGTTGTACCGCAGACCTGACATAATCAGTGTATGCACCGGCAACATTGCAGACCTCCACAGTCCCTCCGGATAAACAGCCATGGCTGCGGTCTGTGTTTTAGACAGCACAACTAGTAACAGGCCAGGTGGTAGATCGCCAGCGCAGTTGTGTCATAGACCACGCGGACATGGTTCTCAGGCAATCGGACCCCCAAACTTGTCATAAGCCTTTTAGTAATTTCTTTCCTTTCTGGCATTTTATATATTTGGCTCGCTCAGTCATTGTATTTGAAAGCAGTGTAATAGTATTAATACATTCTTTTTTTTAAAGTTCATTCATTTGTTATTTACATATATTACATATAAAACTATGCAACTACTTCTATTTTTTATGTCAATTGAGATGTAATCAGTGATGTCATTAGAGATGTTACTAACCATGTCATGCCATTATATGCGGTTATAAGCAGTGCATTGTGGGGGCGTAAGTTATAGTTAGCTCAGGTAGCTATAACTGCGGAATTGGTTTTGTATGAGTGAAATCTGAGCCTAACTATAACATCCCAGTAATTTCGTTTTTTTCAGTGAATTTCTAAGGTTTTTTAAATTATTTTTTCTAACTATAATTTCCCTTTAACCTTTGGTTTATTTCAGTGAATTTCTACAGTTTTTTAATGTTATTTCCTAACTATAATGTCCCAGTAACCTTTCATTTTTTAGTGAAATTCAACGCTTTTATAATGTTATTTCCTAACTATAACATCCCTGTAACCTTTATATATTTTTGTGAATTTCTAAGGTTGCTTTAATTTTTTTTACTAACTGTAACCTGTAACTTTTCACAGTAGGTAGGTGAGTGGCTTTATGGGTCAGTGACTGGGTGTGTTAGTGGCTGTATGGGTCTGCGAGTAGGTGTGTGAGTAGCTGTATGGGTTGGTGATTGGGTGCATGATTGGCTGTATGGGTTTGTCAGTGGGTGTGTTAAAATAAAGTCTTAGTGGGTGTATGAGTGATTGTGTGAGTGTGTCTTTGGCTCTGTGAGTGGGTGTGTAAGTGCCTGTGGGGGTCTGTGAGTAGATCTGTGTGGGTCTGTGACTGGGTCTGTGAGTGGGTCTGTGAGTGCCTGTGCGAGTGCCTATGTGGGTCTGTGAGTGTGTCTGTGAATGCCTGCGTGGGTGGGTTAGTGAGTTCCTGTGTAGGTTTATTAATGGGTATGTGAGTGCCTGTGTGGGTCTGTGACTGGGTCTGTGAGTGCTTGTGTGTGTGGGGGGTATATGAGTGCCTGTGTGGGTCTGTGAGTGGGTGTGTGAGTGCTTGTGTGGATCTTTGAGTAGGTGTGTGAGTACCTATGTATATCTGTGAGTCGGTGTGTGAGTGGTGCTATGGATTGAGGGCATTTGTATACTTAGGGCATTTGTATACTTAGGGTATACAAAACAGAAAACCATGGACTCTACTCTCACCAGGAGATGACAAGAAAGAAACCACTCATCACAGTCACTACACATCAGATTCTGTTAAAATCGATCAACAATAAATTCACCTCCATCAAGGATTTCATATACTTTTTCATTGTGGAATTAGAGAGGAAACACACTTGCTTTGCCTTTGTGAAGCTCAAGAAGGTAGGATCATCTGTGCTTTACAGAAGTGGAGCTCCAACTGGGGCACTTGCTGTGTTTATATTTGTAAGTGCTTCCCGTTGAGGTTTAATTTCTGTGAAATGAGCATCAGTGCCATAATGGAACCTCATTTTTTTCCAGGAAGAGTCCACAGTTTTTCTGAAAATGTCTACCCAACTGGAGTTCTTTCTACTGGTTAATTAGTAACTGCTACCTCGTTGGGTAAATGTCTAGTGCATATTCTACACTACAGCTGCATAAAGAACCACAAGGTAATGTCTCCATTGACCTTGTGTGCATGTAATTTTGGCAATATGAGTGTTCCCTGCAGCGCCTTCATCCACAAATCTTTGATAACATGAATCCTCTTCAAGAGAAGATGACAGGACTACAACAAGGTGAATGTCCACCAAACATGGCTACTTCCTCTTAACTATATGAAGTAAGTTCTTGTTTGCTTGGTGTAGATGTACTCGTATTTCTCTGCATCAAGAAAGTGTCACCAAAATTGGTGGGAAATGCGCTCAGGGGCCTTTTGCTAAACTGTCCATCAACGTGGGAAAAGGTGGGAGGTCCTTTGCATACTATTAAGGAAATTGGAGCTTGCAGATGATTTTTACATACTCAAGGTAATTAAAAGAGAGGCCTCCTTATATGCAGGATGCGATCTTTCATGACATGGGTCAATACGAGCATATCTTGGCATTGTAATATTATCAGATCTCATGTTTTTTATTACATCTCTAGACTATCGAGGCATTACACATTGGGCAAGTGTGATTCAAATGTAGTATTACTTTTTTCTTTATGTCTGTGTATGGTCTACCATTTCCCGCCTTTTCATGTTTTTATTTAAATTATTGTGCCCCTAATAGAGGGTTCAACTTGCGATCAGACTCTGGAGTTGGTAGAGTCGGCCCGTATATAGTGCTCTTAGGTAAGACCACGTTTTAATTTTTATACTGGTTTGGGGAGAAGCACATGTGTGTGTGTGTGGTGGTGGTGCACATTCATACCACGGTGATTGGGTTTTTTGCTTTTGTTTTACTGCAGGACCCCTCGACCTTCCGACTTGACTACTAGCATTGCGCATGGTTGGTAGTGATGTTTGGCCTGAGTATTTAGTATTTATTATTTATCCACTCTTTGATGCAGAGTGACTAGATAACATGGTCCTGACAAATGCCCCGAACATGTAATTGTGATCTAGGGCAGAAACATGTTGACCACCACACAGGGTAGATATCTATAACCCTGTCTCACATTGCATTCCTATTCTGTAGGATGTTATAATAAAATTTGTTGTTTCCTATTGAGATAGTTTTGACACATACTATTTTTGTTGCACTCTGCCCCTCATTCACACCCTAGAGGTATTTATACATTTACGTGCTTTCACAGAACACTCCCGCTCCTTCCCCGTGGGGATGTTGTAGCCCACACTGGGTACCTTGCGGTCCCAGTGTGTTGGAGGAACCCAATGATGAAGCATGTCACTCTCGGGTGAGTGAGGGTTTTCGTCCATACACTGGCTATGCCCACCTTCGACACATTTCTCCTTCCTCCTTTTTAGCCTCTCTACTATTCTATACTTAGTGCGAGTTACACAATTAAAAGAGAGACCCATGGTCTCTCTTTTTATATTTTCACATGATTTTGGCCCCAGGGACCCCATCCCCCGGGACCTGGCCTCTTTATCCTGGGTGCCCTTGAGCCCACCCAAGGCACCCAGGGGCATATTCACAAGGAGCTATTGCCGAATTAACGGCACTTTATCTCAGCCAAAGTCGTGATAAATTTACCCCCCCATTCACAAGCCGGTGTAAACAGCCCACAGCACCAGTTTACCCGCGATAGCATCCGCAAAAAACCTCGCCACAGAGGACCCCAGCAAATATCGCTAATGAGATGCAGAGTAGGCGTTCCCGTGACAAAAGCAGAGACAACAGCATACCTCAACATTCACAACGACCAGCCACATCCGCGATAAAAACACAAAACAGGCGATAAGGCACGTTAGCACCAGGAAATCTACACCTGCTCTGACCTGGTGTAAAGTCAGACGGCAGCCAGCACCACAAGCGGGAGCACAGCCCAGGGCCACATCTGAAGGGCAACAGATGCCATGGAGCCACCCATCATGCGGCCCGGACACCCAAGAGGGCCACAACACCCACCGCCACCACCCCCAGGACCACCCCTCCCTGGCACCCCCCGACCAAAGACATGCCACATCAGCCACACCTAAACATGTACAAAATATTCCACTTGATGTCGCACAATCACAACTGGTGACATGCATGTGTCGTCATAGAAATGAGCAGCATACATTCACTTTCGAAGCAACAAATGAAACTTTATTAAAATGAACACCGAAATGAAATGAAGACACATGGCCGCTCCCCTCGGGACAATACGTAGGTCACAGCCTGTAAGACAAAAAACATGATGAGGGTGGTAGGTCCGCGCTGCCCGCTGGCTCTGGCCTACACTGCGGTCCAGCAGGGCACACAAAACCTGAGCTGTCCGGACCGCCGGGACGGGGCATCATCGCAGGCTGCACACCCGCTCAGCAGCTCAAGGTGCCACTGACACAGTGCACCCCAAGTCACCATCCTGTGGCGGGGTGCCTGTGCCGTCCACAAGGCCCCGGGTGCCACTAACCCTGTGCAACCCCAGTCTGTACCACGTGGTGGTAGGCCTGTGTGGTCCGCAAGGCCTCGGATGCCACTAACCCTGTGCGCAACAACTCATGGGCCCTACATGAGTGAGAACCGTGGAGCAGCTGTCATCCAGTCACCACCGGAAGAGGGGAATGTGACGTCGTCGGCCCCTTATGTTGGCGGAGTCACATGGCCTGTGACGCCTGTGCCGGATGGGTGTGGTGTGTGTGCAAACCTGCCCTCAGGGAGTGGCTGTGACATGCTGACAACTAGACCAGTGACCTGCACACCAGCAGCGAGTACATCCGCGACGGGTAGCAATGAGGGCCCCCCCTCGGGGCGTTAGCAAAGTGGTCTGTCCTGCCTTACGCCCGACCAGCGCAGGGCTTGCAACAATGACTCGTGGGATCTGGGCGTGGTCCAGTCCATGTCCGGACAAGGAAGTGACTGATGCTTGTGTCCCTGTTGTAGTGTTCACGGAATCCGGTACACAAAATGCAATGTCCCACCCTCTGACTGGCAACCCACAGGATGAACATCATTGACGCAAGGGAAGGCACTGTCCCCACATTCATCCACACATCCATACATGAATGACGTAAGACATTACACAGCAGTGTGTCACTGGATGTTTATTTGCACATCCAGTGCAGTCATGCAGCTGGAGAGGTACAGGGCAATGCCAAGCACACTACACAACATGGGCCCGTGGAGGGCCAGCCAGTGTCCATCCGGGGATGACCTGTACTGCGGAAGAGGAAGGGTACAGTCCACAGTCTGTCCGCCGTGTCATTGGTCATCAAACAGGATGTGGCAGTCCATGTCGCTGTCCGAGGTGAGTGCATCAGAGTGTATCGGGGTCAGTGGTAGGTCTTGAGGCCATGTGCGTCACCAAGCAGTAACAGGCAAGGTGGTGGAAATGGATGCTGGTACCTTGCCCTCCTTACCACAGTCCCATCCATGTCCTCGTCCCCGGGTGTGTGCCCTGCCCCACCTGTGGGTGTTGCAGTACCGGCTGTGGCACTGTGTGCCACTGACACATCAGGGGCTGGAGGAGGATTGTCAGCCACACTGTGTGGCAGTGGCACATCAGGTGCCGGAGTGGATACGCCTGCCGCACTGGGAGGCACTGACACACCAGGGGGCGGAGATGTGGATGGTGTGGGGGCAGCAGCATTCATCATCGCCACGCCTTGTGGCAGCAATGCCATGATGAGGACATGCAGGGCACGGTAGATCCCAGCTACATTTCGCTGATGTGCAGCGGCGGCTTTCATCCTTTCCGCCTCCATCCGCACCATGTCCTCCATGAGCCTCCACATGTGTGCCAGCTCACGGCTGGCATCACTGGGGCCACTCAGAGCAGACAGGTATTCTTCCCTCCGCGTCATGACTCCAGAGATGTCAGTCAGGGCTCGCTGGAGCCCATGGGGCGGACATAGACACCCAAGGATGCCGTCCAGTTTGGTAGCCATGAGCTCGAACCCCACCCACACCTGCTCGGCCATCTACCCTCTGGCCCCCAAAACATGGCGTTGGAAGGCCTTGTGTTGTTCCTGGGGGTCTTGGGAGACTGCCGGGTCTGAGGGTGCCTCCTGCTGTGTGGTTTGGGTGGTGGGTGGGGTCTCATGGATGTAGCTGGGCTGCCCTGATCCTGGAGGTGAGTTGCGGATGAGGTCAATGAGGTCTTGGATGGTTTGGGTGTCGATGCTGGTGTTGTCCTCCTCCTCGTCATCAGTGAAGAGTGGCTGTGACTGCTCTGCAGGAGGTGTTGACGATGCCCCTGCGATGTGAAGGGGAGATGGTGTATTACAATGTGTCCACATGTATGTAGCCGCATGGTACAGGTTGACATTCAGACAGCATGGCATTGTACATTGTGACAGTGTGTGTGTCTGGGCGAGGACCCAGAGTGATTGCGGGTGTGCACTGTGCCCTGCTTGCTTGTGCATGTGTGCCATTGTGGCCATCTCTCCCCGTCCCCCCAGTACCTGGTGGTCACTCACCCTGTTGGGGTTGTGTTGTGTCCTCTCGAGCAGTGTCCGGTCACCCGACTCCGGCCACAGTATCCATACTGATGACTGTCGACACCAGCTCCTCCATGTCATCCAGCTCCAGCTGTGGCGCTGGGCCCCCACCTCCGGTCTGCTTTGCTGCCTTCAGGTTGGCGGAGAGTTTCTCCTTGGTCTTGCGCTTGATGTCATTCCATCGCCTCTTGACCTTGTCCATTGTCCGTTTGTGCTCACCTTGTCGACGATGTCCCGCCTTATTCCAGTTTTGGTGCCCAATGACACGTTGGAGGTGACGAAGAGTTGTTGATGGTGTTCCATCAACTCCGTGACTATGATCCTGTTCGCCTGCGGACTGAACTTGGTCTTCCTGGTCTTCTTGTCCTTGCCTTTCCCTGTCCCCGAGGTCCCAGGCTGGTCGTCCAGGGTGCTTGTGGGGTTGCGCTCGTCCTCTGCGCCTGCTCCGGCTGCCTCCATGGTGCTTGTGTGTTGGTCAGTTTGTGTGTGGGTGTCTCTTCTACTTTTATGGAGATTTTTGACGCCTGCCAGGTGTGTGTTGCAGGCCTGGCGCTGCTTGTCGCTGATTTCCTCATCGCGCTTTGGCCCATCGCGTGTTTTTTGGTGTTGTGGTTTGTGTTTTTATCTCCATCGTGGTGGTTGTATCGCGGACATCGTCCGCGGTTTCGGCAGACTATCGCACGTTACCGCCTTGTTGTGAATTCCACGTTGACACAGGGTTATTTTCCCGAGATAGGCTGCGATATTGGAAGTTGCGTTACGCTACTCTTGCGGTAGTTATCACACTTTCTTGTGAATATACCCCCCACTCTCGAGTGATAGGGCCCATGATGGAGCCTCAATGCCCCTGCAGTCCCTGCCAGCTCCCTGCCACCAGTCAGAGTTGGCATTGCTTCTACAGGCAGGGAGCAGCAAAAAATGCAGCTCCCTCCTTGTGGGAGCAATGTTTTCATCTGTTTTCCTGCCCTCTTGCTAGCGGGCAAAATCAGATGCAAATTCCTCTCCCAGTGGGTGGTAGATGTTTTCCTGCTCCCATCCACTGGGAGCGAAGTTACTGCTTGCTCTCGCTTGACAGGAGCTGTCAAAGCTCCCGCCAAGCAACAGTAAGCAGCTATGTCCTGCGGGTGGGCCTCCTGGTATATAGAGAGCTGGTGGTCCCCATGGCCATTAGTGACTACAGGGGGGGTGCTGCATGGCCCCCTTCCTTTTGGTTGCACAGGGGTGGCCCTGGGGAGGTGGTGGTCCCCGTGGCACTACAGGGCAATGGAGGGGGGTCCGTGCCGCCCCCTCCAATGTATTAATTATGCCCCAGAGAGCTGCTGGTCACCAGGGATCTTAAGAGCCACAGGAAGGGGGCCACATGCCTCCTCTAATTAAAATAACAATCAGCCTGCCCCAATGAGGTGGTGGTCACCAGGGCCAAGACTGGCCATGGGGAAGGAGGCTGTGTGCGCCACCTCCCCATATTATATATAATAATAAGCCCCCAGTACCTGGCCCACCTGGGGGCTCAACTAGAATATATTTATTACCTACTGGCAGTTACCAGTAGGTAATTATAGCTAGGACCTAGTTTCCATAGAAAAAGCATTTTTGACTTGGCTATAACTTTGGCGTCGTTTGACCAATCTTCATGAAATTTTTCCCCAAAAAGTGTCAAGGTGATTTCTATTCTTATGGAACGTTCGGGGTGATCAGTGCAGTGGGGACTGAGAATTTGGGGCATGAATATTCAGTGCATTGTGGGGGCGCGAGTTATAGTTAGCTGAGCTAACTATAACTGCTGAATTTCTCTGGTTTTGTATGAGTGAAATGTCAGCCTAACTATAACATCCTTGTAACCTTTGCTTTTTCAGTGTATATATATATATATATATATATATATATATATATATTCACTGAAAAAACCAAAGGTTTCAGGCACGTTATAGTTAGAAATTAGCATTTAAAAAACCTTAGAAATTCACTGGAAAAAACATCGGTTTCAGGGGCGTTATAGTTAGTTGGACATTTCACTCGTACAAAACCAGTGAAATTCCCCCGTTATAGTTAGTTCAGCTGACTATAACTCCCGCCCCCTCAATGCACTGCTGATGACGTCACATATTACATCACTCATGACATGGTCAGTGACATCACTGATGACATCTCAAATGACTGGTTTTGTACGAGTGAAATGTCCAACTAACTATAACGCCCCTGAAACCTATGTTTTTTCAGTGAATTTCTAAGGTTTTTTAAATGCTAATTTCTAACTATAACGTGCCTGAAACCTTTGGTTTTTTTCAGTGAATTTCAAAGGTTTTTTAACCCGTTTGCTGCTTCGAACGTTCCGCGCCAGTGCGGAACGTTCTATTAAACGGGCGGGGCCGCGTCGGCCAACGGACGTGCGCAGCACTACCGAGGTAGTGCTCGCGACAGCCGTTGGCCGACAGCAGCAGCAAACTGCTAATTTCTACCTATAACGTGCCTGAAACCTATGGTTTTTTCAATGAATATATATATATATATATATATATATATATATATATATATATATATATATAGCAGATGCTGTTCTTCGTGGATTCCCTTCTCTGGGAAAGGACGGAACACGAACCCAATTTGGTGCATGAAATCTTTATTATGCTCTCAACACCACTACCGCCCTGACGCGTTTCGGCCTGACACGGCCTTGATCACATGACACGTTACGAAAGCCCTGAGTCTACATTTAAAGTGCAAAGTGCCAATCACGTGATAACAAAATACACAGACATGGAAAAAAGACACATTTGTTAATATCATTCGGTCAATTTGTCGTGCAATAAATGCCTTTCAGTATGTGCAAAAACTGCCATAAATACTTACATTATAAATAGCACATTATATTTTTGTAAAAATATATATAAATTAGCACATAGTATTGGGTTAAATCCCAATTGTTGATAAATGCCAAAAATACCTAAAAACTTTTCCATATAAAATACATAAAAAAGTCATGTGCGCATATGTAAAAATGCATCTATTAAAATTCATAGTGCTTAAAAACATATTGATATGAAATTCATATGTTAAAAAGAACAGAATGACAGTAATTGCGACTGTGAAAGCCATAATGTTTAACCACATATTGATGTAAAATTCATATGTTGTTCAAAAAAGCGAACAAGGAAAAAGCTGATAATTTGATCTCTGTTTAATACATCTATGTATCGCTAAATTCAAGTTTAACTTATTTGTGGCAATCACACATATTTGACCCAAGTGTCTTAATACTACATGTAAATCACTTAAGATATAACCACTATTCCATGTCAAAAATGCAGTACTAATTAACGTGTTAAAAAAGAAGTGCTACCTAGGAACAGGTCCCTGTTCCTATGAGTCAATGACAATAATTTCACAAAAACTAGAAATCAGAGTTTAAAAAGATTATTATTACCTAAAACTCTATATTCAAAAATTAAAAAAATGTTTTTTATATATTATGTTGTTAAAAACAAGCTAAAATACTTGTAAGCAGCAAGCTGAATAGAATTAATATTTGTCTCTACAAGTGTATGAAAAAATAATTATTCATCCAGGAAAAATTAATGATTGATACATGACCTTAATTGCACCATTAGCCAACTGAGAATATTAGAATTAACCTTATGTAAATCTCATAGCCATGTATGCAAATCCTCACTTGAATTGTGCCCATTCGGGGTCTTAGTGTCTAATTCGACAATATATTGTGTTTCTAGACGTCGTAATTTTACCTCTCTATTGCCCCCCGTCTAGATGCTGGAATAGAATCAATCAAATAATATGTCAGGTGTTTGAGGTCACTATTATGTATATCTTTAAAATGGCGAGCTACTGGATATGTTGGGTCGTTGTTGGTAATTGCTCTCATGTGTTGCAGTATGCGTTTGTGGGCCTGTAACTTGGTACTGCCGACATACTGCAACCCACAAGAGCAACCCAGCACATAAACAACAAACTCTGTGCGACAAGTGAGGAATTTGGTGATCTTAAAAATTTCCTCAGAAAATGGCGTTTTATATGTAGTTTTATTCACTGCATATTTGCATGCCCGACAATTGTTACATTTGACAAATCCTTTGCGGGCAGTAAGCCAGTTTGTTGATGTTAATAACTCTGGACTACTTTTAACTAATAAATCCCGCATGGATTTGGATTTTCTAAATGTTATGCAGGGATGTTTAGGCAGTAGTTTGCCCAATACTGGGTCACTTTTGACAATTGGCCAATTTCTGTTAACAATCTTGCGCAAAGAGTTATGTTGACGACTATAGGTAAGGATAAGCCTAGTCTCAGCTTCAGTAGTGTCAATTATTTTGGGTTTCCTCGAGTAGCTTTCTAACAGGTTATTTCTGTCCAAACCATTGGCTTTTTTTATAGCTATATCAATTGTCTTTACATTGTAACCACGTTCCAGAAATCTTATTTTACTCAAATACTGGGCCTCAGCAATGTAAATTCAAGGTTTTCTGACACAATATATACAGGGTCACTCAACACTCTGCTACCGATCAAAATATAATCTAACTACAACAGTTTCTGATACAATATATACAAGGTCGCCTCATCACTCTCTGCAATCAAGCAAAATACAATGTAACTTCTAGGTTTTCTGATACAATATATACAGGGTCACTCACCACGCTCTGCTATTGATCAAAATATAATGCAACTTCAACAGTTTTTGATACAAAATAGATATACAGGGTCACTTTGACATCCTCGGTTATCGAGCAAAATAGATTGTAACTTCGACATTATCTGAAATAGAGCAGAATGCATTGTAATGCCGTTCTCTTAACCGAGCAAATTACATTTTAACTTCAGCAGTATGTTGTCCAGATTTGAATGGTGTCACTTCAACGAGCTGTACTACCGAACTGAAAATACGGGCTGTCCTCAACACTCTCTGCCCCGGTGCGTTATTTTTTTTATGTTATCTTGCGTGCATTTGTAGGGCGCTTACTTTAACTAATAAGGTACACGTTGTAATTTCGACTTTGTACGATACAAAATAAAAACAGGGCTTTCCTTCAGCCACTACTACGCAAAAAACACAGGTGACCTCAACGTTCTTTGAGTAAACTACACTGTAATTTCATCTTTGTGCCATAGAACAAGATGCACTGTCACTTGGCCATTAACAACACGCACTTCACTGCTAGTTAACAGCAGGCAGTGTGACGTCATCGCTGTGTCACACGGAGAGGATGCGGTGTCTCCTCACTGCTACTTAACAACATGCAGTGTGACGTCACAGTTATCTCACCCCGAGAGAACGCTGTGTTGCTTCACTGCTACTGCTTACACATAGTGTGACGTTACATCGCTGGTGTGGCAGAACATAGTGCAGTTTACGTTGTGTGCTGTCTTAAGGAAGAAAATGCAACGTCGATTCAACACCCACTGCCACAGAACAAAACAGAGGGTGAGCATTCGGCTGTAGTTCGAAGTGCAAACTCACTTCAGCACTTTTTGAATAAACATAATAGAGACAAACTTACAGACTATGGTATGGAACAACAGCAGAGTGTAGATGCAGCAGAACAGCGTGCAGTGCAGATGGAAATTTCTAATAAAAAGTGCAGTGACACCGCTTCGCTCTACTAGTGATCAAAGCTCAGTTCGAGTTCGGCACTTAGCTGGAGAATACAACAGAGATCAGCACGGCATCTGCAAGGGAACGAGTACAACGTTTGTGTTGCACAACAGAATCCAAATGGAATTCTTCACCCCGACGCAACAAAACGAAGCGTCATTAAAACATTCTCTGCTACAGAATTCAAAAGCGGGTTCTTTCAACCTTTTCCTTCAGAACAAACCGTAGTGTAAGCTCGGCACTCCGCTGAAGAACAAAAAGAAGGTGTCACCTCAGCTATCTCTACTACAGAACAAAGCATGGGTCTCTTTAACACCCTACTACAGGGCAAAATACACGGACACTACAAGCCCCCGCTACAGAACAAAGCACGGCGTCTCTTTAACACCCTACTACAGGGCAAAATACACGGACACTACAAGCCCCCGCTACAGAACAAAGCACGGCGTCTCTTTAACACCCTACTACAGGGCATAATACAAGGACACCACAAGCCCCCGCTACAGAACTCAACATATCTTTAACAAACTACTACAGGCCAAAATACATGAACACTACAAGGCCCTACTACAGAAAAAAAACACAGCATCACTTTAACAACCACCTACGAAGCAAAATACATGGACACTACAAGCTCCCGCTACAGAACAAAACACAACAGCTCTTTAACAAACTACTGCATGGCAAAATATATGGACACTACAAGCCCCCACTGCCGAACAAAACATGACGTCTCTTTAACACCCTACTACAGGGCAAAATACATGAACACTACAAGCTTCTGCTACAGAACAAAACACATCTCTTTAACAGACTACTACAGGGCAAAATACATGAACACTACAAGCTTCTGCTACAGAGCAAAACACATCTCTTTAACAGACTACTACAGGGCAAAATACATGGACACTGCAAGTTACTGCTACTGAACAAACATAGCATCACTTTAACAACTACATACAGAGCAAAATACAAGCACACTACAACCCCTGCTGCAGAACAAACCGGCAGCTCTTAAACACGCCGCTGCAGGGAATAAAACATGGACACTCCAAACTCGTGCTACAGAACTAACTACAGCGTCTCTTTCACAACTTCCGACAGGGCAACCCCTGCTACAGGACAGAACACAGGACACACTCCAAGACTCCAGGGATCGGTGCAAAATACAGTGAGGTTTTAACATCTTGTAACAGGAAGAAATGCAGTGCAGGGTCGGCACTGGAGAACTGACTGGAGTGCACTGCGCTGCTGTCTCCATCTGGAACAGAACAAAATACACTCTTATGTGCAAAACACGGCACAACGCCACTGTGCCGCTTTCCTGCGCAACAAATACAGTGTCACTTTAACATTCTCACCTACAAAACATAAAAAAATCTGTGTCATTTCAACACTCTTTTCTACAGAACAAAATGAAGTGCAGCTTCAGCCCTCTGTGCTACAGAACACGTCACCACTCTAAGTGCCAGACAAAATATAGCGCCGCCGTAGCACTCCCTTACGGAAATAATAACAGTCACCATGGCTCGGTGCTTCATAGCGGGGAGGGTGTGAGTGGAGCCCTCCTCTGGTGGCCTCACAGCTGCAACACTGTCCCAAGGACACGAGACAGCGCAGTATCGGCACTTAGTGGCAGAACCGCGGAGGAAAGTGCAGAACCGCAGAGGAACCTTAGCTGCACTTACCTATGGAACACCCCCTGGCTGGGGTGCAGGGGGCTATGCTCCCCTTTATCAAGCCCACCGAATCAGTGGGTGTTTAACATTATAGCATATAGGTGGAAGGGTAAGCTCGAAGTCTCCTCGCCTTTATTTCGGCTGATCAGAGTGTCCTGCTGTATGCTGTGAACTACAATTGCTTGTGGCGTTTAACCCTTAGAACTGGACCCTGTCTGGGCACATTGGCAACAGACGATAATTAAATGAAAGTACCTGGCTCTGCCCTCTTTCGCATAAAGCGTCCACTTTACCACAGTTTATACACAACTCGTCCTGAGATAGTCTTCGAGAAAGGAAACAACGTGGGCCTATTTAATTTTGGAATCCATCTAAAGGAAACGGTATCCAGGAGTTTATGTAGAACTCTAGAGGCATCCTTTAAAGATGAAAGTATTTCTAAATTCACACGTTTTCATTTGCATTTCTCCCGCAATTCCACTACGGTTTGCGATTCTTTGTTCAAGCAGTAAGCGAGATCCGCGGCGTCATTCAGCCGTAAGTCTGGCTGGTTTCTCGGTGTAATATCCACAACTCAGCTGCAAATCTAGCGGGGGTCGGAAACGTTTACTCGCAAATCAACAGCCACTCTAATAAGGTTCGGAGTCCTTTATTCGCAGATCAGCTCTAAACCAAGGAGGTTCGCAAGTTTCTGTGTCACGTTTTGATAGGTTCACAAGTTAATTCATCTGCAAGTTTATTCGGTCCAAACTCTGCGTGGTTTGCAAGTGAATCCAGTCCAAGCCCAGTGAGTTTCACAAGTTAATTCTACGCCAGTTGCAGTGAGAAGTTAATTCAGCCTAATCACATTAATATTCACAATTTATCAGCTCCAAGTTTAGTGAGGTTCGCAAGATCACGTGTACAATTCACCTCAATTCTAGTGCCTGGGTCCTGTACTGCATTGTATGCCAGTGAGTGAAACACAAATGTGCTTTTTATGTATTTGTGATATTCAAAACAGAAGCGACGCTAGAAGGTTTATGTTTGTGACTGGGGCGGGGTATTTTCCTGGTATCTTATCTTCCAATTATCAATCAGCGGAGCTGGGCACTTTTATCTTTATAGCCTGTGTTCTTTATCTCCCTCTGGTTGGGGGGATGGGGGTGTCTATTTTGCGAGCCTGCTCTCTGCGCCTGACCAAGTTACCCTCACACTCTGGCGGCTGTGCCTGTGTGTGGGAGCGCTCACCGCCCATGGCCGGGCATCCTGGTGCTTAATTCACAGTTCACGAGGCCCTGCTGACATGGCTGTCCACACTGGACAATACAGGGCGGCTCTGCACTGGGGTACACCCCACCCCATGGCATTTCGCGCTGGACAATACAGGGCAGCAATGTGCTCCCTCTGTCGGCAGTCCACACTGGACAATACAGGGCAGCAATGCGCTGGCTCTGTCTGCACGGGGGTACACCCCCGGGGCATAGTGCGCGGTATACCCCGTGGCAGTCCACACTGGACAATACAGGGCAGCAATGCGAGCTCGCTCTGTCTGCACTGGGGTACACCCACAACCATGGCAGTCCACACTGGACAATACAGGGCAGCAATGCGAGCTCGCTCTGTCTGCACTGGGGTAAACCCACAACCATGGCAGTCCACACTGGACAATACAGGGCAGCAATGCGAGCTCGCTCTGTCTGCACTGGGGTACACCCACAACCATTGCAGTTCACACTGGACAATACAGGGCAGCAATGCGCTCGCTCTGTCTGCACGGGGTACACCCCCAGGGCACTGTGTTCGGTATACCCCATGGCTGTCCACACTGGACAATACAGGGCAGCAATGCGCTCGCTGTGTCTGCACTGGGGTACACACCCGGGAACAATGTGTGGGTCACCCCATCACACTGGACAATAAAGTGCAGCAGTGCGCCCTGCATGTTCCATCTGCCCCGCACTGGGGCACACAGTGTGTGTACACCCTCACTGGGGTATATTCTTCCAGAAAGAAGATGGCACTGGCACTTGCCCGTCTAGTGTGCCCACCCAAGCCCTGAATGTCACGCGTGGCTTATCAAGTTCAGAGCTTCGGTTGCCTTTCCAGCGTCCTGCCCCGTTCCCCGACAATTCGCAAACCATTGTGCCTTTTCTGGGACGTGGTGTGAGGGCGGGGATGATGGGGCCTGCATATTTTGTCGTATGTATATTTGTTATCGGAAACAGAAGAACATTGGTGAATGGAAAGATGGCCAGGCGATCACACCGAGCTCTGGTCAATGAACAGTCAACCGTTCATTTGACTCTTTAATTCAAGAGCTTTTGCCTCTGAAAACAGAAATCCCAGTTTAAAACTAGGCTGTAAAATTCCCCCACACGCCACAGCCTGGCACACGGCAGAGTACACACGGCTCTTTCCGCAGGGGTACACTTGAGAACCTAGCAGGACGTCTAACATCGTAAGAGGGATGACCCGCCTGCATCTGGGGCCGGTTTTTATGGACGGGGAAAGTGAAACTGGAGAAAAGTTGCATATGTTTTTGTCTGGAAAAGCACGGTATCTGTAGGGGCAGCTGGAGTACATGCGGTATTTACAAATCTAGGAATTAATGTAAACGCAGGAACCTGAAAGTCACATCTGTGTCCACTGAAAACACAAGCCACGTCTTCGGTAAATCTGTGCCACGCATTGATCGCTGCTCCGGTGTTCTAAGGCATTTCGCCCTCGAATGACGGGGGACCGGAGCTGTGGCTTTGGACGAGCCCCCACCCCCATAGCTGCAGCTCTATCGAGGACTGTCAAACTGCAAAGCACAGTCCTACAATCCACAGCTCAGGCTGCACCGTGGAAGAAACCGCGCACGACGATCGCCTACCCACGTGTCACAAGTTATTACCGTGCATGCATCACTTGTGAGATACTCACGCAACCAGAAACTTCACAGAAAAGATGCCCATGTGTTTTCAAAAATGCCCTGGAAGTACACACTGGCGATTCTGTATCACTGATATGTTGAATAATTCCATTGAATGCTTACCGTGTGCACGATTATGCCACATATAAGTACTAATAATTTCTTCGTACATTATGCCAAAAGCATGTTTATACAACAGATCATTTTAAGAGCACAATTTTGCAGTATTCTGCTGCACGTCATTCAGTCTGTCCAGCATCTGCACGCGAGCTCGACTCACAACCACTGCGCTCGCGCCCACACAGCACCAACGTGCACGCACGGCCCGTGTTCAACAACGCTAAACAAGTGTGACATTCACTTCACTTTGATGAATGCGCACAAAAAGAAAAGAAAAATGTTCGTCAGTCGAATGAAGGTAAGTCAAAGATCTGAACTACCATTTAACCAAGAACATATTTGCAATCGGGACGTGAAATATTGATTTTTGTATTATTCAAAATGTTTCTTTACAACAGCGTGAAATGTATACAAGAGCGTATATTTCTCAAGCCGTTCCAGAGCCTCTTAATGCCCGGGGAAAACTGGGCATATGCCAGGCCGTGTTTCACCCTCACGGTGAATGAACTCAGATCCACAGTGAGGTCAATAAATCCTGCTAAATATCGCAGGGAATCACTCTCTTGCGTGGGGGCTGCCGAGTTCGACAGTGACTGAGCTGAGTGCGGGCAAATCTGTATTAATGAAAGACGGGCCGTGAGAATAGCGCTCTCAGCGCTGGGGGAGCCGTTCACCGGGTCACCAAATAATGAGGAATGCATGCACGTTCTCTGCACGCAGTATCATTGCATTACATTATCTTTGTATGTGTGCGAGTACATACATGTAAGTGTGTATATGTGTGCGTGTATGTGTCTGTGCGTATATATATATGTGCGTGTATCTATTTATTTATTATATTTTGACACACAGAGAATGTTTTATTAATCTAATTATATTTATATATATATATAATTAAATAAATAAATAAAATATCAATATCTGCGTGTCAAAATATAATAAATAAATAGATACACGCACATATTTATACGAACAGACACATACACGCACACATATACACACTTACATGTATGTACACGCAGACATACAAAGATAATGTAATGTAGTGATACTGAGAGAGAGAGAGAGAGACAGATAATTTGACCCCTGACCAGACAAGTATAAAAATTACCAAACCAAATCTGTTTCCTTAAAGGCCCGCATGGCTACCATAGAGAGTTTTAGGTAATGCACATTTAATAATATTTTCAATCAATGTCTGCGTTTCACATTCAGGCTCTGTTGAAATACGATCACTTCTGGGCGCTATAACCAGAGTGATGCTCCCACACCATGATCTAAGCCTCTTGCAGTGCGCAGCAGGGGCACTTGTGAATTCACACGAAGCGTATCAGGATGTGGGCGAGTGCGGCGAGCATCAGAAACTGTTGTGAGGGAAGGGACCCCTCTGAAAGAGGACGAAGATCTTGTTTTGCTTGCAACGCTGCTACTGCTGCCCCCACACATGGAGTCCAAGGCAGGGGTCTGTGAGAGGAACCCGACACTGACTCACGGGACCCCAACACCCCAGCAGACTGGCCGCAACTGCCCCACCCTCACTATCAGCCTTTGTGTTT
Source organism: Calotriton arnoldi (assembly GCA_963921515.1). Taxonomy (NCBI): domain Eukaryota; kingdom Metazoa; phylum Chordata; class Amphibia; order Caudata; family Salamandridae; genus Calotriton; species Calotriton arnoldi. The sequence continues at coordinate 563,149 of CAWUFW010003954.1, forward strand.
CACGCCGTGTATTCAGCTATACCCCCCCACCACCAATCGCAGCCAGTGGGAGTAGGAATGAATCCCACCCCTCCCCAACCTTGAAAGCACAGACAGCTCTGGACTCTCCGACTCTCCAGGGGGGTGGCGGTCCCCAGAGATTTGGGGGGCTTTGAGCCCCCGCAAATATTTAATGAAAGCCCCGGGGGGTGGCGGTCCCCGGGGCTGCGGGGGCCTGCCTGGGCCCCCGCAATTTCAATTTTGCATGCCCCCGGGACATGGCCCACCAGGGGGCTAAATAATAACGAAGCGCGGGAGCACGCGCTTCGTTTTTTTTTTTTTCCCGGCCAAAATTGGGTGCGCGAATCTCGCTGATTTAAAAAAAAAATGTTTTTTTTGGCCCTGGGGGTCCTTGTGGGACCCCCTGAGCAGGCCTAGGGGGTCAGAGTGTTTCTACCCTGCCCCCTTTTCTTGTTTTTACGCGTTTGTTTTTCTGTTTTCTTGTGCCTCGGTTACCGAGGCACAAGATGGAAGCCAACACTTTCTGGTTTGGAGTGTTGACAGCCAATTAGAATAAAGCTCGTGGTCAGGAGGGTGCACGGATCCTCCGTGCCTCTATATATCAAAACATTTATTTTTTGATTTTCTCAGCAACTACTGAACAGATTTACACCATTTAAAAAAAGGCGCTTTCTGAACCAAGCACTACCTTTTGCCAAATTTGGTGTAATTCCGTTCAACAGTTCGAGCTGTAGCCGTGTCTAAAATTTCCTATGGGAAATTCATTTTTTGACCTCTTTTTTTTAAATTTCTCAGGAACTACTGAACGGATTTACACCATTTAAAAAAAGGTCTCTTACTCAATCAAGGGCTACCTTTTTGCCAAATTTGGTGTAATTCCGTTCAGCAGTTCGGGCTGTAGCCGTGTCTAAAGTTTCCTATGGAAAATAACATGGAGAAAACACGTTTTGGGACCCCCCTTTTTTCTCGGCCCCCGCTTGGCGAATCAGACCAAAACTTTCAGGATAGGAGCTGACCTGAGCGGGCCACAAGTTTTGAAAATTTCACGAACATTCGTCAACCAGCGCCAAAGTTATTGGGAAAAGAAAAAGCGCTTTTCCTATGGAAACTAGGTCCTAACTATAACTATCTACTGGCGACCGCCAGTAGATATATATATATATATATATATATATATATATATATATATATATATATATATATATATATATATATATATATATATATATATATATATATATATATATAACATGCAGGGTCAGTTTAGCATTATCTGCCACCAGCACAATACATTGTAACTAATACATGTTTTTGATACAGTACTTAAAGGATCACCTCATCACTCTCTGCGATCAAGCAAAATACAATGTAAATTCAAGGTTTTCTGACACAATATATACAGGCTCACTCAACACTCTGCTACCGATCAAAATATAATCTAACTACAACAGTTTCTGATACAATATATACAAGGTCGCCTCAACACTCTCTGCAATCAAGCAAAATACAATGTAACTTCTAGGTTTTCTGATACAATATATACAGGGTCACTCACCACGCTCTGCTATTGATCAAAATATAATGCAACGTCAACAGTTTTTGATACAAAATAGATATACAGGGTCACTTTGACATCCTCGGTTATCGAGCAAAATAGATTGTAACTTCGACATTATCTGAAATAGAGCAGAATGCATTGTAATGCCGGTCTCTTAACCGAGCAAATTACATTTTAACTTCAGCAGTATGTTGTCCAGATTTGAATGGTGTCACTTCAACGAGCTCTACTACCGAACTGAAAATACGGGCTGTCCTCAACACTCTCTGCCCCGGTGCGTTATTTTTTTATGTTATCTTGCGTGCATTTGTAGGGCGCTTACTTTAACTAATAAGGTACACGCTGTAATTTCGACTTTGTACGATACAAAATAAAAACAGGGCTTTCCTTCAGCCACTACTACGCAAAAAACACAGGTGACCGCAACGTTCTTTGAGTAAACTACACTGTCATTTCATCGTTGTGCCATAGAACAAGATGCACTGTCACTTGGCCATTAACAACACGCACTTCACTGCTAGTTAACAGCAGGCAGTGTGACGTCATCGCTGTGTCACACGGAGAGGATTCGGTGTCTCCTCACTGCTACTTAACAACATGCAGTGTGACGTCACAGTTATCTCACCCCGAGAGAACGCTGTGTCGCTTCACTGCTACTGCTTACACATAGTGTGACGTCACATCGCTGGTGTGGCAGAACATAGTGCAGTTTACGTTGTGTGCTGTCTTAAGGAAGAAAATGCAACGTCGATTCAACACCCACTTCCAAAGAACAAAACAGAGGGTGAGCATTCAGCTGTAGTTCGAAGTGCAAACTCACTTCAGCACTTTTTGAATAAACATAATAGAGATAAACCTACAGACTATGCTATGGAACAACAACAGAGTGTAGATGCAGCAGAACAGCGTGCAGTGCAGATGGAAATTTCTAATAAAAAGTGCAGTGACACCGCTTCGCTCTACTAGTGATCAAAGCGCAGTTCGATTTCGGCACTTAGCTGGAGAACACAACAGAGATCAGCACGGCATCTGCAAGGGAGCGAGTACAACGTTTGTGTTGCACAACAGAATCCAATTGGAATTCTTCACCCCGACGCAACAAAACGAAGCGTCATTTCAACATTCTCCGCTACAGAATTCAAAAGCGGGTTCTTTCAACCTTTTCCTTCAGAACAAACCGTAGTGTAAGCTCGGCACTCCGCTGAAGAACAAAAAGAAGGTGTCACCTCAGCTATCTCTACTACAGAACAAAGCACGGGTCTCTTTAACACCCTACTACAGGGCAAAATACACGGACACTACAAGCCCCCGCTACAGAACAAAGCACGGCGTCTCTTTAACACCCTACTACAGGGCAAAATACACGGACACTACAAGCCCCCGCTACAGAACAAAGCACGGCGTCTCTTTAACACCCTACTACAGGGCATAATACAAGGACACCACAAGCCCCCGCTACAGAACTCAACATATCTTTAACAAACTACTACAGGCCAAAATACATGAACACTACAAGGCCCTACTACAGAAAAAAAACACAGCATCACTTTAACAACCACCTACGAAGCAAAATACATGGACACTACAAGCTCCCGCTACAGAACAAAACACAACAGCTCTTTAACAAACTACTGCATGGCAAAATATATGGACACTACAAGCCCCCACTGCCGAACAAAACATGACGTCTCTTTAACACCCTACTACAGGGCAAAATACATGAACACTACAAGCTTCTGCTACAGAACAAAACACATCTCTTTAACAGACTACTACAGGGCAAAATACATGAACACTACAAGCTTCTGCTACAGAGCAAAACACATCTCTTTAACAGACTACTACAGGGCAAAATACATGGACACTGCAAGTTACTGCTACTGAACAAACATAGCATCACTTTAACAACTACATACAGAGCAAAATACAAGCACACTACAACCCCTGCTGCAGAACAAACCGGCAGCTCTTAAACACGCCGCTGCAGGGAATAAAACATGGACACTCCAAACTCGTGCTACAGAACTAACTACAGCGTCTCTTTCACAACTTCCGACAGGGCAACCCCTGCTACAGGACAGAACACAGGACACACTCCAAGACTCCAGGGATCGGTGCAAAATACAGTGAGGTTTTAACATCTTGTAACAGGAAGAAATGCAGTGCAGGGTCGGCACTGGAGAACTGACTGGAGTGCACTGCGCTGCTGTCTCCATCTGGAACAGAACAAAATACACTCTTATGTGCAAAACACGGCACAACGCCACTGTGCCGCTTTCCTGCGCAACAAATACAGTGTCACTTTAACATTCTCACCTACAAAACATAAAAAAATCTGTGTCATTTCAACACTCTTTTCTACAGAACAAAATGAAGTGCAGCTTCAGCCCTCTGTGCTACAGAACACGTCACCACTCTAAGTGCCAGACAAAATATAGCGCCGCCGTAGCACTCCCTTACGGAAATAATAACAGTCACCATGGCTCGGTGCTTCATAGCGGGGAGGGTGTGAGTGGAGCCCTCCTCTGGTGGCCTCACAGCTGCAACACTGTCCCAAGGACACGAGACAGCGCAGTATCGGCACTTAGTGGCAGAACCGCGGAGGAAAGTGCAGAACCGCAGAGGAACCTTAGCTGCACTTACCTATGGAACACCCCCTGGCTGGGGTGCAGGGGGCTATGCTCCCCTTTATCAAGCCCACCGAATCAGTGGGTGTTTAACATTATAGCATATAGGTGGAAGGGTAAGCTCGAAGTCTCCTCGCCTTTATTTCGGCTGATCAGAGTGTCCTGCTGTATGCTGTGAACTACAATTGCTTGTGGCGTTTAACCCTTAGAACTGGACCCTGTCTGGGCACATTGGCAACAGACGATAATTAAATGAAAGTACCTGGCTCTGCCCTCTTTCGCATAAAGCGTCCACTTTACCACAGTTTATACACAACTCGTCCTGAGATAGTCTTCGAGAAAGGAAACAACGTGGGCCTATTTAATTTTGGAATCCATCTAAAGGAAACGGTATCCAGGAGTTTATGTAGAACTCTAGAGGCATCCTTTAAAGATGAAAGTATTTCTAAATTCACACGTTTTCATTTGCATTTCTCCCGCAATTCCACTACGGTTTGCGATTCTTTGTTCAAGCAGTAAGCGAGATCCGCGGCGTCATTCAGCCGTAAGTCTGGCTGGTTTCTCGGTGTAATATCCACAACTCAGCTGCAAATCTAGCGGGGGTCGGAAACGTTTACTCGCAAATCAACAGCCACTCTAATAAGGTTCGGAGTCCTTTATTCGCAGATCAGCTCTAAACCAAGGAGGTTCGCAAGTTACTGTGTCACGTTTTGATAGGTTCACAAGTTAATTCATCTGCAAGTTAATTTGGTCCAAACTCTGCGTGGTTTGCAAGTGAATCCAGTCCAAGCCCAGTGAGTTTCACAAGTTAATTCTACGCCAGTTGCAGTGAGAAGTTAATTCAGCCTAATCACATTAATATTCACAATTTATCAGCTCCAAGTTTAGTGAGGTTCGCAAGGTCACGTGTTCAATTCACCTCAATTCTAGTGTCTGGGTCCTGTACTGCATTGTATGCCAGTGCGTGAAACACGAATGTGCTTTTTATGTATTTGTGATATTCGAAACAAAAGCAACGCTCTAAGGTTTATGTTTGTGACTGGGGCGGGGTACTTTCCTGGTATCTTATCTTCCAATTATCAATCAGCGGAGCTGGGCACTTTTATCTTTATAGCCCGTGTTCTTTATCTCCCTCTGGTTGGGGGGACGGGGGTGTCTATTTTGCGAGCCTGCTCTCTGCGCCTGACCGAGTCACCCTCACACTCTGGTGGCCGCGCCTGTGTGTGGGAGCGCTCAGCGCCCACGGCCGGGCGTCCTGGCGCTTAATTCACAGTTCACAAGGCCCTGCTGACATGGCTGTCCACACTGGACAATATAGGGCGGCTCTGCACTGGGGTACACCCCACCCCATGGCAGTCCACACTGGACAATACAGGGCAGCAATGCGCTCCCTCTGTCGGCAGTCCACACTGGACAATACAGGGCAGCAATGCGCTCGCTCTGTCTGCACGGGGGAACACCTCCGGGGCATAGTGCGCGGTATACCCCGTGGCAGTCCACACTGGACAATACAGGACAGCAATGCGAGCTCGCTCTGTCTGCACTGGGGTACACCCACAACCATGGCAGTCCACACTGGACAATACAGGGCAGCAATGCGAGCTCGCTCTGTCTGCACTGGGGTACACCCACAACCATGGAAGTCCACACTGGACAATACAGGGCAGCAATGCGCTCGCTCTGTCTGCACGGGGTACACCCCCGGGGCACTGTGCGCGGTATACCCCATGGCTGTCCACACTGGACAATACAGGGCAGCAATACGCTTGCTGTGTCTGCACTGGGGTACACACCCGGGAACAATGTGTGGGTCACCCCATCACACTGGACAATAAAGTGCAGCAGTGTGGGCTGCGTGTTCCATCTGCCTCGCACTGGGGCACACAGTGTGTGTACACCCTCACTGGGGTATATTCTTCCAGAAAGAAGATGGCACTGGCACTTGCCCGTCTATTGTGCCCACCCAAGCCCTGAATTTCACGCGTGGCTTATCAAGTTCAGAGCTGCGGTTGCCTTTCCAGCGTCCTGCCCCGTTCCCTGACAATTCGCGAACCATTGTGCATTTTCTGGGACGTGGTGTGAGGGCGGGGATGATGGGGGCTGCATATTTTGTCATATGTATATTTGTTATCGGAAACAGAAGAACATTGGTGAATGGAAAGATGGCCAGGCGATCACACCGAGCTCTGGTCAATGAACAGTCAACCGTTCATTTGACTCTTTAATTCAAGAGCTTTTGCCTCTGAAAACAGAAATCCCGGTTTAAAACTAGGCTGTAAAATCCCCCCACATGCCACAGCCTGGCATACGGCAGAGTACACACGGCTCTTTCCGCAGGGGTACACGGGAGAACCTAGCAGGACGTCTATCATCGTAAGAGGGATGACCCGCCTGCATCTGGGGCCGGTTTTTATGGACGGGGAAAGTGAAACTGGAGAAAAGTTGCATATGTTTTTGTCTGGAAAAGCACAGTATCTGTGGAGTGCATGTGGTATTTACAAATGTAGGAGTTAATGTAAATGCAGGAACCTGAAAGTCACATCTGTGTCCACTGAAAAAACAAGCCATGTCTTCTGTAACTCTGTGCCAAGCACTGATCGCTGCTCCGGTGTTCTAAGGCATTTCGCCCTCGAATGACGGGGGACCGGAGCTGGGGCTTTGGATGAGCCCCCAACCCCCATAGCTGCAGCTCTATCGAGGACTGTCAAACTGCAAAGCACAGTCCTTCAATCCACAGCTCAGGCTGCACCGTGGAAGAAACCGCGCATGACGAGCGCCTACCCACGTGTCACAAGTTATTACTGTGCATGCATCACTTGTGAGATACTCACGCAACCAGAAACTTTGCAGAAAAGATGCCCATGTGTTTTCAAAAATGCCCTGGAAGTACACACTGGCGATTCTGTATCACTGACATGTTGAATAATTCCATTGAATGCTTACCGTGTGCACGATTATGCCACATATAAGTACTAATAATTTCTACGTACATTATGCCATAAGCATGTTTATACAACAGATCATTTTAAGAGCACAATTTTGCAGTATTCTGCTGCACGTCATTCAGTCTGTCCAGCATCTGCACACGAGCTCGACTCACAACCACTGCGCTCGCACCCACACAGCACCAACGTGCATGCACGGCCCGTGTTCAACAACGCTAAACAAGTGTGACATTCACTTCACTTTGATGAATGCGCACAAAAAGAAAAGAAAAATGTTCGTCAGTCGAATGAAGGTAAGTCAAAGATCTGAGCTACCATTTAACCAAGAAGATATTTGCAATCAGGACGTGAAATGTTGATTTTTGTATTATTCAAAATGTTTCTTTACAACAGCATGAAATGTATACAAGAGCGTATATTTCTCAAGCCGTTACAGAGCCTCTTAATGCCCGGGGAAAACTGGGCATATGCCAGGCCGTGTTTCACCCTCACGGTGAATGAACTCAGATCCACAGTGAGGTCAATAAATCCTGCTAAATATCGCAGGGAATCACTCTCTTGCGTGGGGGCTGCCGAGTTCGACAGTGACTGAGCTGAGTGCGGGCAAATCTGTATTAATGAAAGACGGGCCGTGAGAATAGCGCTCTCAGCGCTGGGGGAGCCGTTCACCGGGTCACCAAATAATGAGGAATGCATGCACGTTCTCTGCACGCAGTATCATTGCATTACATTATCTTTGTATGTGTGCGAGTACATACATGTAAGTGTGTATATGTGTGCGTGTATGTGTCTGTGCGTATATATATATGTGCGTGTATCTATTTATTTATTATATTTTGACACACAGAGAATATTTTATTAATCTAATTATATTTATATATATATAATTAAATAAATAAATAAAATATCAATATCTGCGTGTCAAAATATAATAAATAAATAGATACACGCACATATATATACGAACAGACACATACACGCACACATATACACACTTACATGTATGTACACGCAGACATACAAAGATAATGTAATGTAGTGATACTGAGAGAGAGAGAGAGAGACAGATAATTTGACCCCTGACCAGACAAGTATAAAAATTACCAAACCAAATCTGTTTCCGTAAAGGCCCGCATGGCTACCATAGAGAGTTTTAGGTAATGCACATTTAATAATATTTTCAATCAATGTCTGCGTTTCACATTCAGGCTCTGTTGAAATACGATCACTTCTGGGCGCTATAACCAGAGTGATGCTCCCACACCATGATCTAAGCCTCTTGCAGTGCGCAGCAGGGGGCACTTGTGAATTCACACGAAGCGTATCAGGATGTGGGCGAGTGCGGCGAGCATCAGAAACTGTTGTGAGGGAAGGGACCCCTCTGAAAGAGGACAAAGATCTTGTTTTGCTGGCAACGCTGCTACTGCTGCCCCCACACATGGAGTCCAAGGCAGGGGTCTGTGATAGGAACCCGACACTGACTCACGGGACCCCAACACCCCAGCAGACTGGCCGCAACTGCCCCACCCTCACTATCAGCCTTTGTGTTTCACGCCGTGTATTCCGCTATACCCCCCCACCACCAATCTCAGCCAGTGGGAGTAGGAATGAATCCCACCCCTCCCCAACCTTGAAAGCACAGACAGCTCTGGACTCTCCGACTCTCCTGGGGGGTGGCGGTCCCCGGAGCTTTGGGGGGCTTTGAGCCCCCGCAAATATTTAATGAAAGCCCCGGGGGTGGCGGTCCCCAGGGCTGCGGGGGCTTGCCTGGGCCCCGCAATTTCAATTTTGCATGCCCCCGGGACATGGCCCACCAGGGGGCTAAATAATAACGAAGCGCGGGAGCACGCGCTTCATTTTTTTTTTTTTTCCCGGCCAAAATTTGCGCTGGGTGCGCGAATCTCGCTGATTTAAAAAAAAAATGTTTTGTTTGGCCCTGGGGGTCCTTGTGGGACCCCCTGAGCAGGCCTAGGGGGTCAGAGTGTTTCTACCCTGCCCCCTTTTCTTGTTTTTACGCGTTTGTTTTTCTGTTTTCTTGTGCCTCGGTTACCGAGGCACAAGATGGCTGCCAACACTTCCTGGTTTGGAGTGTTGACAGCCAATTAGAATAAAGCTCGTGGTCGGGAGGGTGCGCGGATCCTCCGTGCCTCTATATATCGAAACTTTTATTTTTTGATTTTCTCAGCAACTACTGAACAGATTTACACCATTTAAAAAAAGGGCGCTTTCTGAACCAAGCACTACCTTTTTGCCAAATTTGGTGTAATTCCGTTCAGCAGTTCGAGCTGTAGCCGTGTCTAAAATTTCCTATGGGAAATTCATTTTTCGACCTCTTTTTTTTAAATTTCTCAGGAACTACTGAACGGATTTACACCATTTAAAAAAAGGTCTCTTACTCAATCAAGGGCTACCTTTTTGCCAAATTTGGTGTAATTCCGTTCAGCAGTTCGGGCTGTAGCCGTGTCTAAAGTTTCCTATGGAAAATAACATGGAGAAAACATGTTTTGGGACCCCCCTTCTTTCTCGGCCCCCGCTTGGCGAATCAGACCAAAACTTTCAGGATAGGAGCTGACCTGAGCGGGCCACAAGTTTTGAAAATTTCACGAACATTCGTCAACCAGCGCCAAAGTTATTGGGAAAAGAAAAAGCGCTTTTCCTATGGAAACTAGGTCCTAACTATAACTATCTACTGGCGACCGCCAGTAGATATATATATATATATATATATATATATATATATATATATATATATATATATATATATATATATATATAACATGCAGGGTCAGTTTAGCATTATCTGCCACCAGCACAATACATTGTAACTAATACATGTTTTTGATACAGTACTTAAAGGATCACCTCATCACTCTCTGCGATCAAGCAAAATACAATGTAAATTCAAGGTTTTCTGACACAATATATACAGGCTCACTCAACACTCTGCTACCGATCAAAATATAATCTAACTACAACAGTTTCTGATACAATATATACAAGGTCGCCTCATCACTCTCTGCAATCAAGCAAAATACAATGTAACTTCTAGGTTTTCTGATACAATATATACAGGGTCACTCACCACGCTCTGCTATTGATCAAAATATAATGCAACGTCAACAGTTTTTGATACAAAATAGATATACAGGGTCACTTTGACATCCTCGGTTATCGAGCAAAATAGATTGTAACTTCGACATTATCTGAAATAGAGCAGAATGCATTGTAATGCCGGTCTCTTAACCGAGCAAATTACATTTTAACTTCAGCAGTATGTTGTCCAGATTTGAATGGTGTCACTTCAACGAGCTCTACTACCGAACTGAAAATACGGGCTGTCCTCAACACTCTCTGCCCCGGTGCGTTATTTTTTTTATGTTATCTTGCGTGCATTTGTAGGGCGCTTACTTTAACTAATAAGGTACACGCTGTAATTTCGACTTTGTACGATACAAAATAAAAACAGGGCTTTCCTTCAGCCACTACTACGCAAAAAACACAGGTGACCGCAACGTTCTTTGAGTAAACTACACTGTCATTTCATTGTTGTGCCATAGAACAAGATGCACTGTCACTTGGCCATTAACAACACGCACTTCACTGCTAGTTAACAGCAGGCAGTGTGACGTCATCGCTGTGTCACACGGAGAGGATGCGGTGTCTCCTCACTGCTACTTAACAACATGCAGTGTGACGTCACAGTTATCTCACCCCGAGAGAACGCTGTGTCGCTTCACTGCTACTGCTTACACATAGTGTGACGTCACATCGCTGGTGTGGCAGAACATAGTGCAGTTTACGTTGTGTGCTGTCTTAAGGAAGAAAATGCAACGTCGATTCAACACCCACTTCCAAAGAACAAAACAGAGGGTGAGCATTCAGCTGTAGTTCGAAGTGCAAACTCACTTCAGCACTTTTTGAATAAACATAATAGAGATAAACCTACAGACTATGCAATGGAACAACAACAGAGTGTAGATGCAGCAGAACAGCGTGCAGTGCAGATGGAAATTTCTAATAAAAAGTGCAGTGACACCGCTTCGCTCTACTAGTGATCAAAGCGCAGTTCGATTTCGGCACTTAGCTGGAGAACACAACAGAGATCAGCACGGCATCTGCAAGGGAACGAGTACAACGTTTGTGTTGCACAACAGAATCCAATTGGAATTCTTCACCCCGACGCAACAAAACGAAGCGTCATTTCAACATTCTCCGCTACAGAATTCAAAAGCGGGTTCTTTCAACCTTTTCCTTCAGAACAAAACATAGTGTAAGCTCGGCACTCCGCTGAAGAACAAAAAGAAGGTGTCACCTCAGCTATCTCTACTACAGAACAAAGCACGGGTCTCTTTAACACCCTACTACAGGGCAAAATACACGGACACTACAAGCCCCCGCTACAGAACAAAGCACGGCGTCTCTTTAACACCCTACTACAGGGCAAAATACACGGACACTACAAGCCCCCGCTACAGAACAAAGCACGGCGTCTCTTTAACACCCTACTACAGGGCATAATACACGGACACCACAAGCCCCCGCTACAGAACTCAACATATCTTTAACAAACTACTACAGGCCAAAATACATGAACACTACAAGGCCCTACTACAGAAAAAAAACACAGCATCACTTTAACAACCACCTACGAAGCAAAATACATGGACACTACAAGCTCCCGCTACAGAACAAAACACAACAGCTCTTTAACAAACTACTGCATGGCAAAATATATGGACACTACAAGCCCCCACTGCCGAACAAAACATGACGTCTCTTTAACACCCTACTACAGGGCAAAATACATGAACACTACAAGCTTCTGCTACAGAACAAAACACATCTCTTTAACAGACTACTACAGGGCAAAATACATGAACACTACAAGCTTCTGCTACAGAGCAAAACACATCTCTTTAACAGACTACTACAGGGCAAAATACATGGACACTGCAAGTTACTGCTACTGAACAAACATAGCATCACTTTAACAACTACATACAGAGCAAAATACAAGCACACTACAACCCCTGCTGCAGAACAAACCGGCAGCTCTTAAACACGCCGCTGCAGGGAATAAAACATGGACACTCCAAACTCGTGCTACAGAACTAACTACAGCGTCTCTTTCACAACTTCCGACAGGGCAACCCCTGCTACAGGACAGAACACAGGACACACTCCAAGACTCCAGGGATCGGTGCAAAATACAGTGAGGTTTTAACATCTTGTAACAGGAAGAAATGCAGTGCAGGGTCGGCACTGGAGAACTGACTGGAGTGCACTGCGCTGCTGTCTCCATCTGGAACAGAACAAAATACACTCTTATGTGCAAAACACGGCACAACGCCACTGTGCCGCTTTCCTGCGCAACAAATACAGTGTCACTTTAACATTCTCACCTACAAAACATAAAAAAATCTGTGTCATTTCAACACTCTTTTCTACAGAACAAAATGAAGTGCAGCTTCAGCCCTCTGTGCTACAGAACACGTCACCACTCTAAGTGCCAGACAAAATATAGCGCCGCCGTAGCACTCCCTTACGGAAATAATAACAGTCACCATGGCTCGGTGCTTCATAGCGGGGAGGGTGTGAGTGGAGCCCTCCTCTGGTGGCCTCACAGCTGCAACATTGTCCCAAGGACACGAGACAGCGCAGTATCGGCACTTAGTGGCAGAACCGCGGAGGAAAGTGCAGAACCGCAGAGGAACCTTAGCTGCACTTACCTATGGAACACCCCCTGGCTGGGGTGCAGGGGGCTATGCTCCCCTTTATCAAGTCCACCGAATCAGTGGGTGTTTAACATTATAGCATATAGGTGGAAGGGTAAGCTCGAAGTCTCCTCGCCTTTATTTCGGCTGATCAGAGTGTCCTGCTGTATGCTGTGAACTACAATTGCTTGTGGCGTTTAACCCTTAGAACTGGACCCTGTCTGGGCACATTGGCAACAGACGATAGTTAAATGAAAGTACCTGGCTCTGCCCTCTTTCGCATAAAGCATCCACTTTACCACAGTTTATACACAACTCGTCCTGAGATAGTCTTCGAGAAAGGAAACAACGTGGGCCTATTTAATTTTGGAATCCATCTAAAGGAAACGGTATCCAGGAGTTTATGTAGAACTCTAGAGGCATCCTTTAAAGATGAAAGTATTTCTAAATTCACACATTTTCATTTGCATTTCTCCCGCAATTCCACTACGGTTTGCTATTCTTTGTTCAAGCAGTAAGCGAGATCCGCGGCGTCATTCAGCCGTAAGTCTGGCTGGTTTCTCGTTGTAATATCCACAACTCAGCTGCAAATCTAGCGGGGGTCGGAAACGTTTACTCGCAAATCAACAGCCACTCTAATAAGGTTCGGAGTCCTTTATTCGCAGATCAGCTCTAAACCAAGGAGGTTCGCAAGTTACTGTGTCACGTTTTGATAGGTTCACAAGTTAATTCATCTGCAAGTTAATTTGGTCCAAACTCTGCGTGGTTTGCAAGTGAATCCAGTCCAAGCCCAGTGAGTTTCACAAGTTAATTCTACGCCAGTTGCAGTGAGAAGTTAATTCAGCCTAATCACATTAATATTCACAATTTATCAGCTCCAAGTTTAGTGAGGTTCGCAAGGTCACGTGTTCAATTCACCTCAATTCTAGTGTCTGGGTCCTGTACTGCATTGTATGCCAGTGCGTGAAACACGAATGTGCTTTTTATGTATTTGTGATATTCGAAACAAAAGCAACGCTCTAAGGTTTATGTTTGTGACTGGGGCGGGGTACTTTCCTGGTATCTTATCTTCCAATTATCAATCAGCGGAGCTGGGCACTTTTATCTTTATAGCCCGTGTTCTTTATCTCCCTCTGGTTGGGGGGACGGGGGTGTCTATTTTGCGAGCCTGCTTTCTGCGCCTGACCGAGTCACCCTCACACTCTGGCGGCCGCGCCTGTGTGTGGGAGCGCTCAGCGCCCACGGCCGGGCGTCCTGGCGCTTAATTCACAGTTCACAAGGCCCTGCTGACATGGCTGTCCACACTGGACAATACAGGGCGGCTCTGCACTGGGGTACACCCCACCCCATGGCAGTCCACACTGGACAATACAGGGCAGGAATGCGCTCCCTCTGTCGGCAGTCCACACTGGACAATACAGGGCAGCAATGCGCTCGCTCTGTCTGCACGGGGGAACACCTCCGGGGCATAGTGCGCGGTATACCCCGTGGCAGTCCACACTGGACAATACAGGACAGCAATGCGAGCTCGCTCTGTCTGCACTGGGGTACACCCACAACCATGGCAGTCCACACTGGACAATACAGGGCAGCAATGCGAGCTCGCTCTGTCTGCACTGGGGTACACCCACAACCATGGCAGTCCACACTGGACAATACAGGGCAGCAATGCGCTCGCTCTGTCTGCACGGGGTACACCCCCGTGGCACTGTGCGCGGTATACCCCATGGCTGTCCACACTGGACAATACAGGGCAGCAATGCGCTTGCTGTGTCTGCACTGGGGTACACACCCGGGAACAATGTGTGGGTCACCCCATCACACTGGACAATAAAGTGCAGCAGTGTGGGCTGCGTGTTCCATCTGCCTCGCACTGGGGCACACAGTGTGTGTACACCCTCACTGGGGTATATTCTTCCAGAAAGAAGATGGCACTGGCACTTGCCCGTCTATTGTGCCCACCCAAGCCCTGAATTTCACGCATGGCTTATCAAGTTCAGAGCTTTGGTTGCCTTTCCAGCGTCCTGCCCCGTTCCCTGACAATTCGCGAACCATTGTGCATTTTCTGGGACGTGGTGTGAGGGCGGGGATGATGGGGGCTGCATATTTTGTCATATGTATATTTGTTATCGGAAACAGAAGAACATTGGTGAATGGAAAGATGGCCAGGCGATCACACCGAGCTCTGGTCAATGAACAGTCAACCGTTCATTTGACTCTTTAATTCAAGAGCTTTTGCCTCTGAAAACAGAAATCCCGGTTTAAAACTAGGCTGTAAAATCCCCCCACATGCCACAGCCTGGCACACGGCAGAGTACACACGGCTCTTTCCGCAGGGGTACACGGGAGAACCTAGCAGGACGTCTATCATCGTAAGAGGGATGACCCGCCTGCATCTGGGGCCGGTTTTTATGGACGGGGAAAGTGAAACTGGAGAAAAGTTGCACATGTTTTTGTCTGGAAAAGCACAGTATCTGTGGAGTGCATGTGGTATTTACAAATGTAGGAGTTAATGTAAATGCAGGAACCTGAAAGTCACATCTGTGTCCACTGAAAACACAAGCCATGTCTTCTGTAACTCTGTGCCAAGCACTGATCGCTGCTCCGGTGTTCTAAGGCATTTCGCCCTCGAATGACGGGGGACCGGAGCTGGGGCTTTGGATGAGCCCCCAACCCCCATAGCTGCAGCTCTATCGAGGACTGTCAAACTGCAAAGCACAGTCCTTCAATCCACAGCTCAGGCTGCACCGTGGAAGAAACCGCGCATGACGAGCGCCTACCCACGTGTCACAAGTTATTACCGTGCATGCATCACTTGTGAGATACTCACGCAACCAGAAACTTTGCAGAAAAGATGCCCATGTGTTTTCAAAAATGCCCTGGAAGTACACACTGGCGATTCTGTATCACTGACATGTTGAATAATTCCATTGAATGCTTACCGTGTGCACGATTATGCCACATATAAGTACTAATAATTTCTTCGTACATTATGCCATAAGCATGTTTATACAACAGATCATTTTAAGAGCACAATTTTGCAGTATTCTGCTGCACGTCATTCAGTCTGTCCAGCATCTGCACACGAGCTCGACTCACAACCACTGCGCTCGCACCCACACAGCACCAACCTGCACGCACGGCCCGTGTTCAACAACGCTAAACAAGTGTGACATTCACTTCACTTTGATGAATGCGCACAAAAAAAAAAGAAAAATGTTCGTCAGTCGAATGAAGGTAAGTCAAAGATCTGAGCTACCATTTAACCAAGAAGATATTTGCAATCGGGACGTGAAATGTTGATTTTTGTATTATTCAAAATGTTTCTTTACAACAGCATGAAATGTATACAAGAGCGTATATTTCTCAAGCCGTTCCAGAGCCTCTTAATGCCCGGGGAAAACTGGGCATATGCCAGGCTGTGTTTCACCCTCACGGTGAATGAACTCAGCTCTACGGTGAGGTCAATAAATCCTGCTAAATATCGCAGGGAATCACTTTCTTGCGTGGGGGCTGCCGAGGTCGACAGTGACTGAGCTGAGTGCGGGCAAATCCGTATT
Source organism: Calotriton arnoldi (assembly GCA_963921515.1). Classification (NCBI taxonomy): domain Eukaryota; kingdom Metazoa; phylum Chordata; class Amphibia; order Caudata; family Salamandridae; genus Calotriton; species Calotriton arnoldi. Next base: position 579,553 of record CAWUFW010003954.1, read on the forward strand.
AATAAAAGACGGGCCGTGAGAATAGCGCCCTCAGCGCCGGGGGAGCCGTTCACCAGGTCACCAAATAATGCCGAATGCATGCACGTTCTCTGCACGCAGTATCATTGCATTACATTATCTTTGTATGTGTGCGAGTACATACATGTAAGTGTGTATATGTGTGCGTGTATGTGTCTGTGCGTATATATATGTGCGTGTATCTATTTATTTATTATATTTTGACACGCAGAGAATATTTTATTAATCTAATTATATTTATATATATATAATTAAATTAATAAATAAAATATCAATCTCTGTGTGTCAAAATATAATAAATAAATAGATACACGCACATATATATACGAACAGACACATACACGCACACATATACACACTTACATGTATGTATATTTATATATATATAATTACATTAATAAATAAAATATCAATCTCTGTGTGTCAAAATATAATAAATAAATAGATACACGCACATATATATACGAACAGACACATACACGCACACATATTCACACTTACATGTATGTACACGCACACATACAAAGATAATGTAATGTAGTGATACTGAGAGAGAGAGAGAGAGAGAGACAGATAATTTGACCCCTGACCAGACAAGTATAGAGATTACTAAACCAAATCTGTTTCCGTAAAGGCCCGCATGGCTACCATAGAGAGTTTTAGGTAATGCGCATTTAATAATATTTTCAATCAATGGCTGCGTTTCACATTCAGGGTCTGTTGAAATACGATCACTTCTGGGCGCTATAACCAGAGTGATGCTCCCACAGCATGATCTAAGCCTCTTGCAGTGCGCAGCAGGGGACACTTGAGAATTCACACGAAGCGTATCAGGAGGTGGGCAAGTGCGGCGAGCATCAGAAACTGTTGTGAGGGAAGGGACCCCTCTGAAAGAGGATGAAGATCTTGTTTTGCCGGCAACTCTGCTACTGCTGCCCCCGCACATGGAGTCCAAGGCAGGGGTCTGTGAGAGGGACCCGACACTGACTCACGGGACCCCAACACCCCAGCAGACTGGCTGCAACTGCCCCACCCTCACTATCAGTCTTTGTGTTTCACGCCGTGTATTCCGCTGTACCCCCCCACCACCAATCGCAGCCAGTGGCTGTAGGAATGAATCCCACCCCTCCCCAACCTTGAAAGCACAGACAGCTCTGGACTCTCCGACTCTCCCGGGGGGTGGCGGTCCCTGGAGCTTGGGGGGGCCTTGGAGGCCCCCCCACAGATAAAAAACAAAGCCCCGGGGGTGGCGGTCCCCGGGGCTGCAGGGGGGCTGTGAGCCCCCCGCAAATATTTAATCAAAGCCCTGGGGGGTGGCGGTCCCCAGGGCTGTGGGGGCCTGCCTGGGCCCCCGCAATTTTAATTTTGCATGGCTAAATTCGTCCTTGTGTGACCCCCTGAGCAGGCCTAGGGAGTCAGGGTGTTTCTACCCTGCCCCCTTTTCTTGTTTTTTCGTGTTTGTTTTTCTGTTTTCTTGTGCCTCGGTTACCGAGGCACAAGATGGCTGCCAACACTTCCTGGTTTGGAGTGTTGACAGCCAATTAGAATAAAGCTCGTGGTCGGGAGGGTGCGCGGATCCTCCGTGCCTCTATATATCGAAACTTTTATTTTTTGATTTTCTCAGCAACTACTGAACGGATTTACACCATTTAAAAAAAAGGGCGCTTTCTGAACCAAGCACTACCTTTTTGCCAAATTTGGTGTAATTCCGTTCAGCAGTTCGAGCTGTAGCCGTGTCTAAAGTTTCCTATGGGAAATTCATTTTTCGACCTCTTTTTTTAATTTCTCAGGAACTACTGAACGGATTTACACCATTTAAAAAAAGGTCTCTTACTGAAACAAGGGCTACCTTTTTGCCAAATTTGGTGTAATTCCGTTCAGCAGTTCGGGCTGTAGCCGTGTCTAAAGTTTCCTATGGAAAATAACATGGAGAAAACACGTTTTGGGACCCCCCTTTTTTCTCGGCCCCTGCTTGGCGAATCACCCCGAAACTTTCAAGATAGGAGCTGACCGGGGCGGGCCACAAGTTTTGAAAATTTTGGAAAGATTCGTCAACCGGCGCCAAGGTTATTGGGAAAAGTAAAAACGCTTTTCCTATGGAAACTAGGTCCTAAATATAACTATCTACCGGCGACCGCCAGTCGATAATATATATATATATATATAATATATATATATATATATATATATATATATATATTCACTGAAAAAAACATAGGTTTCAGGGTTCATTATAGTTACTTGCACATTTCACTCGTACAAAACCATAGAAATTCGTCCGTTATAGTTTGTTGAGCTAACTATAACTCACGCCCCCACAATGCACTGCTGATGACGTCACATATTACATCATTCATGACATGGTCAGTGACATCACTGATGACATATCAAATGACATCACTGATGACATCATCCACGTGAAAATCTGATGCACCTCCTCACACTCTAATATAACCTTTGATACACCCACTGTAAAATACAGACTACCATTTTCTAAATCATTGACAGACCAATACCAGTTACTACATATGCACTCACTGATTCCTAGGTCTACACACACATCCACTGATTCATCCATACAATCACTCATATATGCAGTGACTCATCAATACAACACTATTATAGGCACTCATATACCTATACAAACACTCACACACCACCACTCATCCAGAGTTACTCACACATCTAGTCAGTCATGCAAAGAATCAATCACACTTCTATTTACTCAGCTATACAGTTATACACACACAACCTCACTTATTCATAGTGATATTAACATATACTTACTCTCTTATACAATCACTGATACAAGTACACACTCATCCATACAGCACTCTCACAATCACTGACTCTCACGTATAGTCATTTATATACTCCAACTCTCTCATGCACTGCGTTTTACATATGTAGTTACTTGGACATGTAGCACTGAGATATCCATTCACTCACCAACACACCCATACACACTCTCACCCACCCATACAGTTGTTTCCACATGCACTCTTGAACCCATACACCCAGTGAATAAAGAACTCACACATCTATGCACAAAGTCACACACCTCCCACCCACTCACACACACACTCAGGCACCCATACAAATACTCAGGCAACCAATCAATAACCCATATAGACACTGATGTAGCTACTCATCAACCAATGCAGCAGCTTGCACAGCAATAGACAGACTGATACAGACATTCACACAGTTTAGTCAATCAATCAATCAATTTGGTCTTTATTTCGATTGTCAAATCATTAAAGACATTATACATTGATAAAAATCTAGAAATTCATATTATAAACCATTAAAATCCATCATATAGTAAAGTTTATAACAAACTAAATCACAGGTATAAAACATTTAACAATAAGAATAATAAAAACAGAATAAAAGTGATTTACATAAAACCATTAATATGCCATCTTGGAAAACATTCAGTTGTGGGAAGCAAATCTATGTACGTAATCAGTAAGGGATAAAAGCAGCTATAGGGTCATGAGTGCTAGAGACAGTAAAAAAAAATATTCACTGCTACATTGTCCTTGTCAGTTTTGCACGAATGGCCCACATCCATCCCAGAAATTTAGCGAGGGCAATCACTGTAGACTCACATATATCTGACTTTAAAATCCTTAGTGCCTCCGCGCCCGACCTAGTTCCAAGATTTAAACAGACTGGTTTGAGCCATCTGTTTCGGGGGGCTTTGTAGGCAGGGCAAACAAACAGAACATGTGCTATTATTTCCTTCTGTGATGGGCATACAATACAAATGTCTTCATTCCGAGGGTGCCATTTACATGTAAAGGACTTGATGGGAAGTGAACCCACTCTGAACTGGTGGTACAATTTCCTATCTTTTGGTACAGTGATAAAATCCCAGTAACGTTCGTACAAATACTCATGTTTGTTCTCCAGAAAATCCCTCGTCAGGGTAGGATTCGTTATGGATGAGAATCGTTTCGTCATAGTCATGTTCCAATAGGCTGTCTTAAACTCTTTCTTTGAAGGGAAAGAGTTACCTGCGGGATTATCCCATAAGCTGCTCATCCCCATGTCACCCAGGGTATCTTTTATACTTTTCAACCAGGAGATCTTACATGAGCTGTCAGCCCGCCTGGTTTCAAGAAGAGTTTGGGCGTACAGGGCCAGTTCGGGGCTAACCCATAGCCTTCTCTAATAAGCCACGGGTCTAAATCGGGCTATGTCCTCAATTAGATTGCAGCCCAAATCAAGATAAAGAGGCATCAATGGAGTCGATGATGGGAGACATAATAAGGCTCTCACAAACTTGTTTTGGGCTGCAGTCAGGGATGTTAGATCTTCAAAGCCCCACAGCTTTGCCCCATAAAGAACCGAGGTACTGATTTTAGTTTTATAAATCTTTATGACAGGAGCCACTGGTTTTGTGTGGGATAGTCTCTGCTCCTTCATAAGGACTCCTGTTAATTGGGCATGTTTAAGAGCCAACTTATCGATCTGGGGTTTCCAGTTTAATTTCCTTCCTAAGGTGATTCCCAGATACGTAAAAACATCGGTCTGCTCTAGCTGGACTTTGTTCATAAAGACACTCCCTTTAATGGCCTTGCGATTATGGAGAACCATAAACTTGGTCTTCTCCACGTTAACCTCAAGGTCATGATCGCAGCAGAACTCCTTGAACCTGGTAAGGGCTGTCTGGAGCCCTCTCTGGGTCTTAGATAATATCAGAGTATCGTCCGCAAACATTAACAGGGGTATCTTCAGACCTGCTAGAGTGGGGGCATCTGTGGGATAGTTTGAGTAGTATTCCATGACCCTGTTGATGAAGAGGGAAAACAGGGTTGGGGCAAGAACACACCCCTGACGAACCCCCTTAGATATTGGGAACTTGTTTGTAACTTCCCCATTTATACCCCAACGTAGCTGGGCAAAGTTAGAATTATGCAAGGTAGTTAAAATGGCCAATATTTCTGGTGGCATCCCCATATCTATGAAGGCTCTCCACATTTTAGCGCAGGGCACCAGGTCAAAAGCCGATTTAAGATCAATGAAGGCTGCAAATAGTGTACCCCCTCCTATAATTACCACCCTCCAATAGATAGTCACAAACCTGAGAACATGGTCAATGGTGCCGGTGTGCGGCCGAAACCCTGCCTGCATTGGTGACAAAATATCACAATCATCCATCCACGTCTGGATTCTGCATAAAACCAGCCTGGCAATGATATTTTGGATGCAGTCAATAAGGCTTATAGGCCTATAATTGCCAGGTTTTGATCGATCCCCCTTTTTGAAGATCGGGATAATCTCTGCTCCAGACCACGACTCCGGGATGGAAGCGCCACTCGCTATGGCGTTAGCGAGTAGCTGAATGTAGGTCACCCAATTATCCCCAACGTGCATAAACAGGTCCGCTGGTATACAGTCTGGGCCGGGGGCCCTACCTTTCAGAATTAGTTTGAGGGCGTTTTGGACCTCTTGTTAAGAAAAATGCAAGGTGGTAGTAAAGTTGGGCATGGTGAATTGAACTATGCTTACACTGCTTGCAGCAAACTGGGTCTCGAAATGGGAGATCCACATCTCAGGTGCGACATGATTGACCGGGGCTGGGTTTGATGCACCGCTCCCCCATTTGACGAGGTGCCAGAAATTGGCCATATTTTTTTCCTTGCTAGCGCTGAGCAAATTTTGCCAATGGATTTCGTCCCAGTCCCTTTTGGCTCGTAATAGGGCTTGCTTATACCCAGCCCTTGCCTTTTTGATGTCTTCCATATTCTTTAGTCTGATGGCTCTTGATAATCTCCTATAGGCCTCTCTACATGGTTTGTTGGACCACGAGGCTGCCTTTGGACATGGTTCTTTCCTTAGTTTATTTGACTTCTTGGTAAAGAAGGTTTTGAGAACAGTTCGTTATGAACCTGCGGAATAACTATCTTTACGTCCTCCTGAGTATCGCAGTTTTGGAGGATTACTAAAGAGCGCTCGACCAGTACCCTCATCTGTTCTAAGTGCCCTTCATTAACAACAACCTTAGCCCATTTGACTCTCCTGGAGTCATTGGTAAGCTCCACTTCTACTGTGTCCTTTTCTATTTCATGGCAGTTGTGAATAGAAAGACCAGGGACCTGCAGAGAGAGTACTAAAGGGTTGTGGTCACTTTCGAGCTGTTCATATACTACCATGTCCTGTAAGGACAACCAGAGTTCCATGTTAAGAAAGATGTAATCGATCCGGCTGCTTCTTATACCATTATTAAAAGTATGTATGCCCCGCCTGTCTGACTTAGACCTCCCATTCACTGCCCTTATTCCCCATTCCAGACATAGCCCTTTCAGCTGTAGTGCCGACTCGGTCCATCTTTTAATGGGTGGGAGCTCAAGGGACGGGATGTCCCATTGTGCATCCTCCTCAATACTGAGATTACCGTCTTCATGATCTAAGGGTTCGAAGGTACAGTTGAAATCCCCTACAATTATCAGGTTGCTGCGTCCCCTGTGCTGATCTAAAAACCCTTCTAGAGATGCAACAGTGCTGGATCCTCTACCCCCAGGTGTCCCTCTTGCGTAAACACTAATGACCAGTATATCCAGGACCTTTCCCATCCGCAGTCTAATGGCTATAATGTCCCTACTATCAGTCTTGACTTCCTCCACTGTATAACCTAGTTGCTGTCTAACCCAGATGACAAGTCCCCCTTTGGGTCTACCCCTCTGTCCCCCCAGGGCTGGTTTATAAAAATTTAGAAATCCTGGATAACAAATTTGTTCTAATGCCCAGGTTTCCTGGAATGCCCAAATGTCATGATTATCAATGAATGCAGACCATTCAGATGAGGGGGTTTTGGTAGAAAGACCAGCAATATTCCAACAGACTAATGATAGATTGGGTTTGTTAGTCCCTTGGGTGAAAATGCTGGAAATAGCAGGAGGATGTGAGATGATGACGTTATCCATAACCACCTGACTGCATCCGTCAATGGACTTTGGGAGCCCTGCAATAAGAGGGGTGGAAAAATGGACCTCCTTTGCCACACTACTCCTGTCCAATCCATCTAGGCCATTTTACATCTGTTCTGGGGTACCACCCACATGTCCTGCCCCTCTGTAATTGTAGTTCCCTTTAGAAATTAGTTCTTTGATGGGCGAGAGGTGAGGATCAAAACCGTTCTTGCAAATACCCCTGTAATCGTATGAGCCTAAGAGCGGTAGATCAGTATCAAAACCAAGTCAATCTATATTGTCTAGGGAGGCAAGAACGCCAAAGCAATTGTACATGGGGATTGGACAGTGTGGTGTATCACAAACTTGTGGTGCCACCCCCCAATTGGTGCCCCTGTTAACTATAGTCGGTTGATCAAAAAAAAACAACGGGAGGATGTTAATGTCATCCGTCTTAATTTGTCGAGTTCCTGCCCTATCCAAAATGGGTTGGACCAGCCCTGGAGACCCAAAGCTTACCACCACACAGTCCCCAGATAAGGACTTATGTGCGCTACCGATCCATGATATTCTGCGGACCATTTTAAAGTTCGAAAAGAGGTCATGTTTTATACCTGTCCTGGCAGTCAGCAGATGTAGTGCCCTATTCCTCAACGAAGACCAGTGTTCCTGTACTGCAGGCTGTAACACTGGGACGTTGACCAAAACGACTGTATAGGGTGTTGCATCTGGAGGGAGATGTAAGGACGTGTGAGCATTAAAATTACTAATAACCCTATTTCGGGGGGCCCGAGTGCTTAAGTCCCCTGCTGTTGAATGAGATGTGGAGTGTGTGCCACTAACGATGGAATGCAGGGGTTGATTAGTCATGGATGCTGTAGTGGCTAAGGGAGGGTGGCAGGTGTTAATGATTGCCCTGGAGTGTGTTCTGTTCACCGCCTGAGGGGCCGACCCTTCATCCTGTCGCACATTAGAATTGGTTAACAGGGCACTGGAAATAGTCTGCTCTATTTTAGTCAGCCTTCCTTCTATCAGGATCAGTTTATCTAAGAGCGGGTTCATCAGGGATATGAGTTTATTTTCTATCCGTGTGAAGAGAACGTCCTCAGATGGACATGATGGTGAGTCAGTTGATGCATTGGTGATGGGGATTATACAATCGTTGTTAGGGACAAAGTTATAATTTAAACTGCCTTCACACCTATTTACGCCCGCCTTACGTTTATTAGGTCTAGGTACCTGCTGGGTGGACTTTGCGGGACCCCGAGATTTCCTTTTTTTGGAGGGCGGTTCCCCATCACAGGCCTGGCTTGGCTTTTGGCTCCTAGTATGTACCTTAGGGGAATCGGGGGTGGGGGCTGTGTTCCCCGTATCTGGGGGTTGCGGGTTTGGTAATGCCGGTGAGACCTGGCTAGTCAGTGATGCTACATCAATAGTGGAGATGCCCTTAGGGAGGGGCATCGACACTAAGCTGGTCAAAGGTTGTAAAGGCTCCAGCGATAATCTGCGTTCAGTGAGCTGGATCTCATGGATCAAAACTGATTCAGCCCTAGAAAGAAACGCATCTAATGTCCCCACAGCTCCAGAACCCACACCCACCTTTCGCTTATTCATTTTAGCCATGGCTTAAAAGCAGTGACAACAAGTATTACAAATACAATGCTTACAAATTAGACGTTAGGGGGGTGGCCCAGCCCAGTCTCTGCCCAGTCTCTGACGGGCTCAGACGGGCCTGCCCTTGGTCCGGGCTTTGTCCTGCGCGCATCCCACGCCGCGGGGGGAGAGGCAGCGCTTTATGCGCGGTGACCACGCCTCCCCCTCACTAGCAGCCGCTGGAGAGTTACCGGTGCACCCTGGGGGCTGTAGTCCTCGCCCGGGGTGTTGTGGCAGATGACAGTTAGAAGTGGCAGCGCTACAATGTCCTACACAGCCGGCCTCCAACAGGGCAGCAAGAAGACGAGAAAAGATCTCCCAGCAATATTTCAGCAAAAGGCACGGCCAGAGAAAGACTCAGTCTAGTCGCTCACTTCACTGTGATGGCTCTGTTCTCCTTGCCCTGTCTAGGGCGCTGGCTTAGACCTGGCTTGGACCTCTGCGCCCTTGTGCCCCTCTGCTCACTGCTTCTGCTACTCCTGAGCAGCAATGTCCTGCAACAAATGTCCTGCAGCAAAGGTGGGCGGTCAATGCACGTTGTTGCAAATGGAGGAGGCAGGCAACAATGGCAGGCGTGCGGTAATGCCGATCTCCCGCGAGTCCCACGGGTCTCTCCCTGGCCTCACTGAGTTCTCCCTGGCCTTACTGACCTCATTTAGCTCTTTGGCTGGGGGCCTGCCGGTGGAGGGAACCTGGACCAGAACATCGGTGCCAGTTGTTAAACGGGAGGTGAGTAGCAGGCAGCCGCGGGCAGCAGATTAGCGTTCGAGTTTGTGTTCGTGCAACCGCCGCAGCTGCTGTCTGCTGTATGAGAGGATCGGCGTCGTGGAATCGTTCGCAAAACCCGGACTGGCTACGCACAGTTTAGTCACTAACCCATGAATTCAGTAAGAGACATTTAATCACTCACTTATACAGTCAGTCACACACCTACTAAATCCTCCATCCACACACTTATACAGCCACTCATTCTACAATATACCTTGGCCAATATATTTATAAAACATATTTAAACTTTATAGAAACACACAGTCACTGGATGATGTCATCAGTGATGTCATTTGAGATGTCATCAGTGATGTCATCAGTGATGTCACTGACCATGTCATGAATGATGTAATATGTGACGTCATCAGCAGTGCATTGTGGGGGCGTGAGTTATAGTTAGCTCAACTAACTATAACGGCTGAATTTCTATGGTTTTGTACGAGTGAAATGTGCAAGTAACTATAATGCCCCTGAAACCTATGGTTTTTTCAGTAAATTTCAAAGGTTTTTAACATGATAATTTGTAACTATAACGTCCCTGAAACCTATGGTTTTTTCAGTGAATTTCCAAGGTTTTTTAAATGCTAATTTCTAATTATAATGTTCATTAAAGCTATCTGCTGGGCGATCCAAAAACAAGCTGGTGCTTGTAGTGTTGTGGACAGTGGACGCAACCATGTTACCTCAGGCAGTGGGGAAGATCTCGGTCATGAACCTGTGTCGTCGCCCCCTGTAAGCGGAAGCGCAGTAGGCTGGTCCAACGTACGCCACTACAGCGTAGAAGTGTGAATAAATAGACCGGGGTTCTGGGCGTGGTTCACTTGTGTGAAAGGCAACGCGTCTGCCAGAGCGGCGACCCTCACCCTGCCATGCGGCTGCCGCCATGACCGCGGGCCTCCTCGACACAAGCCCCCTGCGAACACAGCGGCACAGCACTGCACAGTTGTGTCTGTACAGACTACTGCCTTTGATCTACACTGCGGACAGCAGGGCTCACAATTCAGGTTGAGTCGCGATTGCAGATGACGCAGTCCAGTAGGCAAGACACATTGCTCCCAGTGCGGCCCGCCCGGACCACGCATCATCGCAGGCTGCGTACACGCTGAGCGCCAGAGGTACCACTAACTCAGTGCACCACAAGTAAACGCCACGTGGCCTTATTAAGGCAGAATTCATTAAACAAAACACATTGCTACCAGTGCGGCCCACACGGACCACGCATTATCCCAGGATGCGCACACGCTGAGTGCTTCAGGTGCCACTAGCTCACTGCACCATAAGTCATCGCCACGTACCCTTAAACCTACATAATATCCTTTTAGTATCCTTGCTTCAAGAACTTTTTTGATATCAATTATAGCTTTAGTACAATGACCAAATTCATCTTGCAAGTCCAAAGGAACACTGAATGGCAGTCTACACTGGGGATAGCAGAGCCCACAATTCGAATTCAGTTTTGATTTATTTATTGCAGAGTGAACTGTACTTTATGTCGTTGGATTTTCTCAAGAGGAAGTCAGAAAAAGCATTCCTCGATGTCTGTGCTGACTACTGCCTTCGATCTACACTGCGGTCAGCAGAGCTCACCATTCAAATTCAGCCTTGATTTATTAATTGGACAGAGAATTGTACTCTATGTCGTTGAATTTTCTCAAGAGGAAGTGACAAAAAGCTTTCCTCGATGTCTGTGCTGACTACTGCCTTCGATCTACACTGCGGACAGCAGGGCTCACAATTCAGATTGAGTCGCGATTGCAGATGACGCAGTTCAGTAGGCAACAGACATTGCTACCAGTGCGGCCCTCCCGGACCACGCATCATCGCTAGCTGTGCACACGCGGAATGCTTCTGATGCACCTACCTCAGTCCACCACAACTGATGGACCCTTTATGACAGAATCTTTTGTGTATGATTTCAGATCTGGTGCCCCTAACTTAGTGTAGCACAAGTCATGGACCCTTTATGATTGATCTTATGATTACTGTTGTACTTGTTACCAGCACCAACCATTCCCGGAGGGCTGGCTTACACTCACCCCACACGCATCCAGCACAGACGTCACTGGACATGTGACCCTGGTAATAAAAAGGAGTCAAGTGCACGTGCTCGTACCCAGTTCCACTATCTATCTGTGTCTGTGTGTTCATTATGTATGCAACATGCTGCCCCTGGGCCATACCACATTACATTGTGCTCTGGACAGCGTATGCAACCAACTTACCTTTGACAGTGGGAGAAAACTTTGGTTATGTAACTTTGTCTCGGTCATTGTACAAGTAGGTACCTAGAGACTGGATGATTAGAGTACTGCAAGGAGAGTGTATAGTGAATTTATAAGTGCATGGGGATTGGCAGAGTGATTGTATAAGTACATATGTTGGCGCGCCCTAACTCCGACAACAAGCTTGTCTCTAATTGGCTGCCCTCCATGTCCCAAAAACTGAAATTTGGATTTTGCATGGCCCAGTATTGCTACAGCTGCAATACTCCACTGAATGTGCAATAAACATTCACACCCACACAGATGTGTCATGTCCACCATCTTTCTTGTGTGGAACTATGGATGAATGTAGGGTCAGTGATTCCCCGTACCTTCCATGTTGGCCATTTTCAGGGACTTGGCTCACAGAGTGACACATTGACGCTTGCGACCCGGGTGATGGCAGCACTACAACAAGAACACCCGGCGCATCAGTTGATTCCTCATACAGCTCACGATGGAGCCACGCCCATACCTCCGGAGGCATTCTTCACAGCCTCATGCAGGACTGGCATACGCCAGGCCAGCCCACTCTGCTTACGCTTACAAAGAAAGACAACAACGCTACATGGCCCAGATTTTCATTGCAGTGATCTGCTGGTCACACCCTAGTTGTCAGTATGCCACGGCCACTCCCTCACGGCTGGTAAACACCCACACCACACCCATCCAGCACAGGCGTCACAGGACACGTGACCCTACCAAATAAAAAGACCGGGCACACGTGCTCTAAACCATTTTAGAGTTGCTCCCACCGCATGCACTGTGATGGCCCGTCTCGGTGGTTCGGACACCTCATGTAGGCCTGAGCCACTGAACACGAAGGCCTTCCACCACGTGCGTGGCCTCATTGTTCACTGAGTTAGTGGCACCGCAAGGACTGAGCGGGTGTGCAACTTGCGATGATGATAGGTGCACTAGTATGTCCTCTGCCATGGCTAAATCAAGACTCAGCACCAAATGTGAGACCTGTTGGACTGCGGAGCGAGACTGCATGATGCGGAGGGTGCCCTGTCCGCGAAAAGGTGAGCAGTGAGGCCTGGGTGCGCAGCGGTGGGCAAATACGTCTGGGCGGCGGGAGTGGATACACAGCGATTTAGCCATACGCAGTCGTATATACTCTCCCATTACTAACTCTGTACTATGTTTAGACGTGGGAGTTTGAGGGCTCCACTAGGTCCCGGCACGTGGTTGGAGACACAGCACTCACTGTCCCTCTTCATCTCTTCCTTTCTCTCCTTCACACTCTTTCTCTCTCTCTTCTTCTCACACTGTTTCTCTCTTTCTCTCCCTCTTCCACTTTCTCACACTCTTTCTCTCTCTCTCTTCCTCTCTCTCTCTGTTTCTCTCTCTCTTCTTCTCTCACTCTTTCTCTCTTTCTCTTTGTCTTCCTCTCACTCTTTCTTTCTTTTTCTCTCTCTCTTCCTCTCACTCTCACTGTTTCTCTCTTTCTCTCTGTATTCCTCTGACTCTTTCTTTCTTTTTCTCTCTGTCTTCCTCTCACTCTTTCTTTCTCTCTCTATCTCTCTTTCTCTCTCCTTTGATGGACGCATGACGCACAATCTTATCTTGCTTTTGTCTTGCAGGCCTGTGAATAAGCGTGGCCATCCTGCAATCAACACTCAACCTGAATTGTGAGCTCTACTCTCCGCATGTACACAATGGGTGAGGAGGTTTCTTCGGCACGTGGTGGACCCTCTTCGACACACGCCGGTGGTGTAAGGTGAGCTGAGAGGCTTGTTTGCGCAGCGGCGGGCAGCCAGTCACCTCCGGGCAGTAGGAGTGCATGGGGTGCAGCAGCCTGGGTGCGCAGCAGCTGTCATACACCTCTGGGCAGTGGGAGAGGATGGAGTGCAGCAGCCTGGGTGTTCAGCAGCGGGTAGACACCTCTGGGCAGTGGGCAGTGGAAGTAGATGGGGTACACTAGCCTGGATACACAAAGGCGATTCCATTTTTATGTTTCAGATGACTAAGCTTGAGGGCTGCCCTATATCCCGGCACGTGGTTGGAGACACACCGGTGACAGAAAGGTGGGCTGTGAGGATTTTCTCCACAGTGTCAACACTCACCCTCCCTCTCCATCTCTTCCTTTCTGTCACTCACACTCTTTCTCTCTCTCTCACTCTCTATCTCTTCCTTTCTCTCTCTCACACTCTCTCTCTTTCTCTGTCTCTTCCTCTCTCTCTCATTCTTTCTTTCTCTCTCTTCCTCTCTCACTCTTTCTCTCTCTCTCTCTCTCTCTCTCACACTGTTTCTCTCTTTCTCTCTTCCTTGTATCTCACTCTTTCTCTCTTTCTCTGTCTTCCTCGCTCTCACACTTTCTCTCTTCCTCACTCTCACTCTTTCTCTCTCTCTTCCTTTCTCTCACTCTTTCTCTCTCGCTCTTCCTCTCTCTCACTCTTTCTCTCTCTCTTCCTCTCTCTCACTCTTTCTCTCTCTTTCTCTCTCTCACTGTTTCTCTCTCTCTTCGTCTCTCTCACTCTTTCTCTCTGTCTTCCTCTCACTTTTTCTTTCTTTTTCTCTCTCTCTTCCTGTCACTCCCACTGTTTCTCTCTTTCTCTCTGTCTTCCTCTCACTCCTTCTTTCTTTTTCTCTCTGTCTTCCTCTCACTCTTTCTTTCTCTCTCTCTCTCTTTCTCTCTCCTTTGATGGACGAATGACGCACAATCCTATCTTGCTTTTTATCTAACAGGCTGTGATTCACGTATCAATGTCCCCCCCCCACACCACCACAGCTGAACGCGTGTACAAACTGCGATGATGCGTGGCCATCCAGACAACGCCTGACAAAGTTGCTTCAGCACGTGGTGCACCCTCTTACACACACGCCGGTGGCGGAAGGTGAGCAGAGATACTTCTTTCCGCAGCAGCGGGCAGTCACCTCTGGGCAGTGGGAGTGGATAGTGTGCAGCAGCCTGGGCACCCAAGAGCTTACAGACACCTCCGAGCAGTGGGAGTGGATGGGCTGCAGCAGCCTGAGTGCGCATTCCCGAAACAGATAATTAGGCATGTGCAGTTGTATGTACTCTGCAATTACTAATTCTATACTATCTTTCAGATCACTAAATTTAAGGGTGCACTATGTCCCGGCACGTGGTTGGAGACACACCGGAGGCACAAAGGTAAGCTGCGAAGATTTTCTCCAGTGTCATCACTCCATCTCTTCCTTTCTCTCTCTCACACTTTCTCTGTCTGTTCCTCTCTCTCATTCTTTCTTTCTCTCTCTTCCTCTCTCTCACTCTTTCTCTCTCTCTTTCTCTCTTTTACTCTACCTCTCTCTCACACTGTTTCTCTCTCTCTCTTTTCCTTGTATCTTACTCTTTCTCTCTCTCACTCTTTCTCTGTCTTTGTCTGTCTTCCTCTCTCTCACTCTCTCTCCTCTCTCTCACTCTTCCTCTCTCTCTTCCTCTCTCTCACTCTTTCTCTCTCTCTCTTCCTCTCTCTCACTCTTTCTCTCTCTCTCTTCCTCTCTCACACTATTTCTCTCTTTCTCTCTCTCACTCTTTCTCTATTTCTTTGTCTTCCTCTCTCTCTCTCTCTTTCTTTGTTTCTCTCTTTCTCCCGAACTCTTTCTCTCTTTCTCTTTCTCCTTTGATGGACGCATAATGCACCATCTTATCTTTCTTTTTGTCTTACAGGCTGTGATTCACAAATGGTCCAGCGATGACACGACATGGCTGTACATAGTTTTATTTGTTGTTGTTTTGTTTTAATAAAATGTTTTATATGTAAATCCATACATGACTAAGATTCTTATTTGTCCAACCTAACGTGACTGTCACATTTGTTTGTGGGGGGTGGGGGTGAGGGGAGATGGCGG
Organism: Calotriton arnoldi; assembly: GCA_963921515.1. NCBI lineage: Eukaryota > Metazoa > Chordata > Amphibia > Caudata > Salamandridae > Calotriton > Calotriton arnoldi. The sequence goes on from CAWUFW010003954.1 coordinate 594,992, forward strand.
ACAAGGAGCTCCTACTGAGGGATGTCGGAGGAGTGCTGGGTGTCCGACCTGCATGATCGTTGCCTCCATTACATCTGTTCTCAGAGACTTAAGAGCCGGCGGTCTGGCTCGTAGATGAAGAACTGCGAGCCAACTAGCAGGCTCATAGAGGGAGAACCGCGGCCCGTCAGTTCGCAGAGGAAGAGCTGCGGGCCAGCTCGCAGAGGAACACCTGCGGGCCGACTAGTATAGGGAAAGGTGCGTGCCATCGGCTTCCAAAGGGATAGCTGCGGAACACTGATGTGGGGAGAGGGAGCGTGAAGAGCGTATCTCGCAGAGAGACACCTCCGGTATATTTCCAGTATTGGCTTCACAGATACAACTGCGGGCCCGAGAACTCGCACCCGAAGAGCTGTGAGCCGACAAGTGGTTCGCAGAGGCAGACTTGCGGGCCCAAGTATGTTGTTGGAGGTATGCTGTTGATGGTGGAAAAGGGTGCATTACCTGCTGATGTTGGGAGACGCAGCGTGAAAGCGGTATCTCGCACAGACAGAGCTCCGGTATATTAAATTGCCCCCGGGACCTTTCTTTTATATTTTCACTCGATGCGAGGCACAAGATGGCTGCTAACACTTCCTGGTTTGAATTGTTAGCAGCCAATCAGAGGCAAGCTCGTGCTCGGGAGTTAGGCACAGTCCAGATATATATATCTTTTTTTCCTTTAATATCTCAAAAACTACGGAACGGATTTACACCATTTCCACAAAACAGCGCTTTCTGCACCAAGACCTTTCTCCCTGCCAAATTTGGCATAATTCCGTTCAGCAGTTTGACCTGCAGCCTTGTCTAAAGTTTCCTATGGAAAATGCATTGCGAAAACACTTTTTCGGACCCCCCTTTTTTCTCAGCCTCCCTTCACCAATCACCCTGTAATATGTCTTTGCAGCTCAATACACCCCTAAACTTTCAAGATACGAGCTGATCAAAAAAGAGAAACTTTCTGGAATATTTAGTAAAGATTCGTCAAACGACGCCAAAGTTATAAGCACATGGAGGTCTCCAGGAGGGGGGCTGCGCAACCCCCCTCCCAACATGAGTGAAGCCCCGGGTCTACGGGGACACCAGCGGGCCCCCGCAGCCCCACTGAGCCCCCGCTATTATTTTTTAAGAAATGCCTCCGGGACCTAGCCCACCCCAGGGTCTCATTAAAATAAAACGCGGGACCCCGCGACCCCAGCGCGAATTACGCCGATATATATATATTTTTTTTAAATGCTTTTTTTTTGCCCTGGGGACTTTCTGGGACCCCCTGAGCAGGCCTAGGGAGTCACGGTGTTTCTACCCTGCCCCTTCTCTTGTTTTATACCTTTGTTTCTCTGTTTTCTAGTGACTCGCTTCTACTGAGCCACAAGATGGCTGCCAACACTTCCTGGTTTGGAGTGTTCGCAGCCAATCACAGTGAAGCTCGTGCACGGGACTTAGGCTCCGCCCAGATATTGAAACTTTTATTTTTCTAATTTCTCAGCAACTACTGAACGGATTTACACCATTTAAAAAAAGGTCACTTTCTGATCCATGCACTACCTTTTTGCCAAATTTGGGTTAATTCCGTTCAGTAGTTTCGGCTCTAGCCTTGCACAAAGTTTCGTATGGGAAATTGATTTTTTGACTCTTATTCTTTGAATTTCTCAAAAACTACTGAATGGATTTACACCATTTAAAAAAAAGGTCGCTTTCTGAACCAAGCTCTACATTTCTGCCAAATTTGAGGTTATTTCGTTCAGCAGTTCGGGCTGTAGCTCGTCGCAAAATTTCCTATGGAAATTAACATGGAGAAAACGCGTTTTGGGACCCCCCTTTTTTCTCAGCCACCGCTTGACAAATCAGCCCCTAACTTTCAAGATAGGAGCTGACCTAAAAAGTGCAACTTTTTGGAAAGTTTCATAAAGATTTGTCAAACGATGCCAAAGTTATTAGCAAATCAATAAACACTTTTCCTATGGAAACTAGGTTGTAACTATAACTACCTACTGGCGACCGCCAGTAGGTAATATATATATATTCAACCTACTGGCGGTCACCAGTAGGTAGGTATAGTTAGGACCAAGGTTTTCCTATGAAAAGCATTTTTGTTTTGTCAATAACTTTGAAATTATCAAAAAACTTCCCCTTTTTGGTTCAGCTGCTGTGTTGAAAGTTTTGGGGTGATCCGTCAAGCAGGAGCAGAAAAAAAGGGGGATCCCAATACAAGTTTTCCCCATGTTAAGTCCATGAGGATTTTTCATTTTTTGAACACGACTACAGCTCAAACTGCTGAATGTAATTACACCAAATTTGGCAGAAAGCTAGATGTTGGTCCAGAAAGCATTTTTGTTTAGATTTAGTGTAAATCCATTTAGTAGTTTCAGAGATAATAAGTAAAAAAAATACAGATATCTGGGAGCCCAACAGCCTACCGAAACACTACTGAAATTTGATTGGCTTCCAACACTTCAACCAGGAAGTGTTGGCAGCCATCTTGGAGCTCAATTGAACTGAGTCGTGCAAAAAATGTAATAAAAAAAGAAAAGGCGGCAGGGTAGAACACCCTGACCCTCTAGGCCACTTTGGGGGTCCCACTAAGACCCCCCATAGCCAAAAAAGCTTTTATTTTTATTTTTGGTGAGATCCGCGGATCCAGCTGAATTTTTTTTAAAAAATGATGCGCGGTCTCCCGCGCTTCGTTATTAATTGGCTCCTTGGTGGGCCAGGTTCCAGGGGCAGTGTACAAATAAAGGAGAGGGAGCACATGACCCCCCCCCCTCCTGGGGCTTGTTATGCCCCGGGAACCACCACCTCCCCTGGGCTTCATATGACATAATGGTGCGGTGTTGCACTCGTGGCAACCCCTACAGCCCCGGAGACCGCCACCTCCCTGGGGCAAAAGAAAGCATTAATGCAGGGGGGCTCCATGCCCCCCTGCAGCCACAGGGACTGCCACCTCCAAGGGGCAACACTTTAAAATTAAATAGGGGGCCGTGCGGTCCCCGCATCTCCGGGGACCACCACTTCCCTAGTGCTAAATTAACATTGGACAGGGGCCATGCGGCCCCCTGTTGGAGTCAATAATGGCCCAGGGAACTGCCACCCCCCAGGGCTGGTTCCTGCAGTGTCCCAGGGAGCCCACCCCCAGGACATTGATGTTTGCTATGGCTTGGAGGGAGCACCACTTCTGCCAAGTCATAGCAAACAGTGCTCTACTTTGTGCAAGCGAGAGCATGAAAAAATACTCTCACTGGCACGAAGCGGAGCAGAATTGTTTTTGGACAGAAGGAACTGCATGTTAGCTGCTCCCTCTGTCCAAATGCAATGCTGTCTCTCGCAGGACGTGGGGAGCTGGCAGGGACCACAGGGGCCTTCAATCTCCCTCCACTGTCCCAATCAAAGTATCTGGGAGCCCTGGGTGGGACCAGGGCACCTAGACAAGAGACCAGGCCCTGGGGGATGGGTTTCCCAGGATCGGAATCAGCCCGGGAGGGGGGCTGCTCATCCCTTCTCACATTACTTAAAAACATGAGTAAAAGGAAATATTATGCCGGGGGATCGGCCCCACTCCCATTTATAATTTTTTTTAAACATTGAAAAAAGGAGACCAGCCCTGGGGAATGGAGTCCCCGGGGCTGAAATCTGCCCAGGGAGGGGGTCGCATGGTCTGCCTCCTCATTGAGAAAAGGGCTGGCCCTGGGGGATGGGGTCCCCGGGGCCCAAAAAAGCCCAGGGAAGGGAGGCCATGCAGGGACCTTTGTTTTTTTTCAGTGAATATTCATATATATATATATATATATATATATATATATATATATATATATATATATATATATATATATATATATATATATATATATATATATATATATATATATATATATATATATATCTACTGGCGGTCGCCAGTAGATAGTTATAGTTACAACCTATTATCCATAGGAAATCCGCGACATTCTATTTGAAATAACATTGGCGCCGGTTGACGAATCTTCGTGAAAGTTTCCAACTTGTTGGGGCGCTCCGCTCCGCTCCTACCCTGAAAGTCTCGGGGTGATACGTGAAGCGGGGGCCGAGAAAAAGGGGGTCCCAAAAAGCGTTTTCCCCATTAATTTTTCCATAGGAACCTTTAGTCGCAGCTACAGCCCGAACTGCTGAACGGAATTACACCAAATTTGGCAAAGAGGTAGCCCTTGGTTCAGACTGGTGCCTTTTGCTTAAATGGTGTAAATCCGTTCAGTAGTTCCTGAGAAATTCACAAGTAAAGTCACATATATATCTATGGGCGCGTCGGATACGCGTACCCTCAGCGCACCCTGCGCGCACCGTCCCGATCACGAGCTGCATGCTAATTGGCTGTCAGCTGGCTGTCAACATTCCGATTCAGGAAGTGTTGGCAGCCATTTTGTCCCTCGGTAGAACCGAGGGACAGAAACAAGTGCGCAAGCGCAAAAGGGGGCAGGGTAGAAAGACCCTGACCCCCTAGGTCTGCTCAGGGGGTCCCACAAGGACCCCTGGGCAGAAAAAGATTTTTTTTTTTTTAAATCTGCGGGATGCGCTTAGGGTGCGCGTATCCCGCCGAGAAAAAAAGAAACAAGTGCGCAAAACGCACAAAGGGGGCAGGGTAGAAACACCCTAACCCCTAGGCCTGCTCAGGGGGTCCCACAAGGACCCCCTGGGCAAAAGCATTTTTTTTTTTAAATCGGCAGGATGCGCTCAGGGTGCGCGAATCCTGCCGAAAAAATCGAAGCGCGGTCTCCCGCGCTCGATGTTAATTGGCCCCGGGTGGCCCAAGTCCCGGGGGCATGGTGGGGGGGATAATTTAATGTGTGGGGGCCTCATAGGGCCCCCAAGCCCCGGGGACCGCCACCCCCGGGGCTTTTTAAAATGGTGCGGGAGGGCTCTGAGCCCTCCCGCAGCCCCGGGGACCACCACCTCCCCGGGGCTTTTTTTTTATTAATTTAACAACCTGTGTGGGGGGGCTCCAGCCCCCCACACGCCCCGGGGACCGCCACCTCCCCGGGGCACTAACAAATTAAAATGGGGGTCCGTTTTGGACCCCGAAGCCCCGGGGACCACCACCTCCCCGGGGCTGTGCTGATGTAGGGAGGGGGCCGTGCGGCCCCCCTCCTGGAGCCCTTGATGGCCCTGGGGACCACCACCCCCAGGGCCGGCTCCTGCAGTGTCCCGGGTGCCTACCCCGGGAAACTGTAGTTTGCTATGGCAGGACGGGAGCCTCGCGGCTCCCGTCCTGTCATAGCAAACTGCTTTGGATATTGGAAGAGAGAGCAGGGAAACCTGCTCTCTCTTCCAATATCCAAAGCACATTGCTTTCCACATGGGGAGCAGCATGTCAGCTGCTCCCCATGTGGAAAGCAATGCCGGCTCCCAAGGGACGTGGGAGCCGGCGGGACTGTGGGGGATTGGGGACCCCCACAGTCCCCAACGGAGAGGGCCAGCCCCGGGGGATGGGGTCCCCGGGGCAAGTAGTGGCCCAGGAGGGGGCCACGCGGCCCCCTCCCCAAAAAAGAAAAATTAAAAAAAAAAAAAAAATGGAAATGCCGGCCCCGGGGATGGGGTCCCCGGGGCCTTAAATGGCCAGAGGAGGGGGCCACGCAGCCCCCTCCAAAGAATAAAAATTAAAAGGCCATGCCCCAGGGGATGGGGTCCCCGGGGCCAATACAGGCCCAGGGAAGGGGGCCACGCGGCCCCCTTCCCGTTTTTTTTTTTAATTAAAAATTAAAAAGGGGTAAGGCCCTGGGGGATGGGGTCCCCAGGGCATAAAAACAGGAAAAAGGAAGGGGGCCACACAGCCCCCTTCAGGGGACAAAAAAATTCACCACTCTGCAAACGCGCCCCTGGCGCGTTTGCAGAGGGGAACAATTCCCTTGAATACTGGGGGTCCCTGGGGGCCAACTAGCCCACCAGGAACCTCCAATATGCGCCAGGGGCTGCGTTGCAGAGACGTGTAGAGAGGCCACACCCCTTTTACACCTCTCTGCAACACAGCTCTGTGGCGCTTTTGGAGGTATATGGTGGGCTAGTTGGACTCCGGGGACCCTCAGGATTCAAGGGACTTAATCCCCCAACTTAAAACGCGCCACGGGGCGCATTTGCACAGTGGTGAAGGGAGGGGCGGGGCTTCAGGTGACATGTGTGCAAACAGGCCCCGTGGCGCGTTTTAAGATGGGGAATTAAATCCCTTCAATCCTGAGGGTCCCTGGGGGCCAACTAGCCCAACAGGTACATCCAGAAAGCGCCACAGAGCTGCGTTGCAGAGAGGTGTAAAAGGGGTGTGGCCTCTCTACACGTCTCTGCAACGCAGCCCCTGGCGCATATTGGAGGTTCCTGGTGGGCTAGTTGGCCCCTAGGGACCCTCAGGATTCAAGGGGACTTAATCCCCAACTTAAAACGCGCAACGGGGCGCGTTTGCACAGATGTCACCTCAGGCCCCGCCCCTCCCTTCACCATTGTGCAAATATTCCTCTAAAATCAGCCGAAATACGAATTCCGATTTACTCACCTGTTATCAGGAGAGACCTCAGTGCTGCATCTTTCAGCCCAGTACTGGTCCTGAAAAGTAATTTTAACCGTACTTACCGGTAACTTGAATTTCCTTCATAGGCTAACATTGACTGGTTTCACTTGGAAATTCTTCTAAGTGTGGAGTTTTGGAACTTTAAAATATTCCTCTAAAATCAGCCGAAATACGAATTCCGATTTACTCACCTGTTATCAGGAGAGACCTCAGTGCTGCATCTTTCAGCCCAGTACTGATCCTCAAAAGTAATTTTAACCGTACTTACCAGTAACTTGATTTTCCTTCCATAGGATATCATTGCCTGCTTTTTGCTGAAAAAGTTTCTAAGTGTTGATTTTTGAAACATACAAATATTCCTGTAAAATCAGCCGAAATACGAATTCCGATTTACTCACCTGTTATAAGGAGAGACCTCAGTGCTGTATCTTTCAGCCCAGTACTGGTCCTGAAAAGTAATTTTAACCGTACTTACCAGTAACTTGAATTTCCTTCCATAGGCTAACATTGACTGGTTTCACTTGGAAATTCTTCTAAGTGTGGAGTTTTGGAACTTTAAAATATTCCTCTAAAATCAGCCGAAATACGAATTCCGATTTACTCACCTGTTATCAGGAGAGACCTCAGTGCTGCATCTTTCAGCCCAGTACTGGTCCTGAAAAGTAATTTTAACCGTACTTACCGGTAACTTGAATTTCCTTCATAGGCTAACATTGACTGGTTTCACTTGGAAATTCTTCTGTGTGGAGTTTTGGAACTTTAAAATATTCATCTAAAATCAGCCGAAATACGAATTCCGATTTACTCATCTGTTATCAGGAGAGACCTCAGTGCTGCATCTTTCAGCCCAGTACTGATCCTCAAAAGTAATTTTAACCGTACTTACCAGTAACTTGAATTTCCTTCCATAGGATATCATTGCCTGCTTTTTGCTGAAAAAGTTTCTAAGTGTTGATTTTTGAAACATACAAATATTCCTCTAAAATCAGCCGAAATCCGAATTCTGATTTACTCACCTGTTATCAGGCGAGACCTCAGTGCTGCATCTTTCAGCCCAGTACTGGTCCTGAAAAGTAATTTTAACCGTACTTACCAGTAACTTGAATTTCCTTCCATAGGCTAACATTGACTGGTTTCACTTGGAAATTCTTCTAAGTGTGGAGTTTTGGAACTTTAAAATATTCCTCTAAAATCAGCCGAAATACGAATTTCGATTTACTCACCTGTTATCAGGAGAGACCTCAGTGCTGCATCTTTCAGCCCAGTACTAATCCTGAAAAGTAATTTTAACCGTACTTACCAGTAACTTATATTTTCTTCCATAGGAATCCATTGTCTGGTTTTCAGCAAAAAGTTTCAAAGTGTTGATTTTTACAAACTACAAATATTCCTTAAAAATCACCTGTATGACTTAAACGCATTCTTTCAACTGTTTACAGGAGATGCACCAGTGCTGGATCCAGGATCCAACACTGAGTAAGAAAAAGTAACGATAACAGTTTTTACCTGCTAAGTGAATTTCCTTCCATAGGATAACATTGGTGATTCTATGAGAAAAAGTTTCTAAGTGTCAACTTTTAAAATACAATAATATTCCTTAAAAATCACGACTGTAACCAAAACGCTTTTACTCAACTGTTTACAGGAGATGTACCAGGACTGAATCTAGGATCCAGTCCTGTGGTTAGAAAAGTAATCCATAAAGTAACTAATTGCATTTAACTAGAAATTCACATTGAGCTGAATGTTGCATTGTGTTTGAAAATGTGTTGCCCATTGCAACAACTGTAACTACTGTACTTAAAAGTCTATTGCCTATGTGCAAAGTATTTAAACTAAATTAATTCATTCTGAGAAAGTATTTTTTGTAATGTAATGTATAATGTAATTACAATGTAATTTAAAAAATAAAATATGTAAAAAAAAATTGTTTCTAAAAATGTAGTAAATCAGTATGAAAAAAATTAATATAACAATTAATACATTTAAAAATTGTCATTTACAAAACCTTTGAAATTCACTGAAAAAACCGTAGGTTTCAGGCACGTTATAGTTAGAAATTAGCATTTAAAAAACCTTTGAAATTCACTGAAAAAACCATAGGTTTCAGACACGTTATAGTTACAAATTAGCATTTAAAAAACCTTTGAAATTCACTGAAAAAACCATAGGTTTCAGACACGTTATAGTTACAAATTAGCATTTAAAAAACCTTTGAAATTCACTGAAAAAACCATAGGTTTTAGGGACAGTTATAGTTACTTGGACATTGCACTCGTACAAAACCCGTGAAATTCCCCCGTTATAGTTAGTTCAGCTAACTATAACTCGCGCCCCGCAATGCACTGCTGATGACGTCACATATTACATCACTCATGACATGGTCAGTGACATCACTGATGACATCACTGATGACATCTCAAATGACATCACTGATGACATCATCCACGTGATAATCTGATGCACCTCCTCACACCCTAATATAACCTTTGATACACCCACTCTAAATTACAGACTGCCATTCGCAAAACCATAGACACTCCAACACCAATAACTACATACCCACTCACTGATTCTTAGGTCTACACACACACATCCACTCACTCACCCGTACAGTCACTCATACTTACGGTCACTCAGTACAGGACTATCATATGCACTCTTACTCCTATATAGACACTCAAACAACGCCACTCATCCATAGAGATACTCACACACCTAGTCAGTCATGAAAATAATTAAACACACTGCCATTTACTCACCTATACAGTTATACACACACCAGCTCACTTACTCATACAAATAGTAGCACATTGTTACGCTCTTATACAATCACTGATACAAGCACACACTCATCCATACAGCCACTATCACAATCATTCACTCTTGCTTATAGCTATTTATATACTCCAACACACATATATACTGCCTTTCACATATGTAGTTACTCACACATGTACCACTGGGACATACATTCACTCACTAACACACTCTTACACACACTTACCCACCCATACAGTCTATCACAGATGCACTCTTGAAACCATCCACCCAGTGAATCACCCACTCACACATCTATGCACAGAGTTGCACACACCCCTCCCACACAAACACTCAGGCACCCATACAGATACTCAGACAAGCATTCAATAACTCATATAGACACTCATGTAGCTATTCACAAACACATGCAGCCACTTACACAGCAACAGACAGACGGATACAGACATTCATCCAGTTTAGTCACTAACCCATGCATTCAGTAAGATACGTTAAATCACTCACTTATAGAGTCAGTCACGCACCTACTAAATCATCCATACAGACACTTACACACCCACTCATTCTTCAATACGTCTTTTCCTATATATATTAAAAATATTTAAACTTTACAGAAACACACAGTCACTGGATGATGTCATCAGTGATGTCATCAGTGATGTCATCAGTGATGTCATTTGAGATGTCATCAGTGATGTCATCAGTGATGTCACTGACCATGTCATGAGTGATGTAATATGTGACGTCATCAGCAGTGCATTGCGGGGGCGCGAGTTATAGTTAGCTGAACTAACTATAACGGGGGAATTTCACGGGTTTTGTACGAGTGCAATGTCCAAGTAACTATAACTGTCCCTAAAACCTATGGTTTTTTCAGTGAATTTCAAAGGTTTTTTAAATGCTAATTTGTAACTATAACGTGTCTGAAACCTATGGTTTTTTCAGTGAATATATATATATATATATCCAAACACATCCCTGCTCCATACGAAGAGAGCACGCACACAGAGAATGCTGAGTTCAAAGGCATTTTTTTATTCAAAGGGCCTCCTCTGACCCGGCAACACAGAGAGACACGTTTCGGCTGTCACAGCAGCCTTCTTCAATCTGGTGAGTGCCATTATGTTAAAACCATTTATACTGTGTCAGAATCATCGACATAGAAAACAAACTATGGTTCCACTTGAAAGCACATTATATCCAAACATGGAAAGTTAAAGTGTGCACACAAATGTATTCACGTAAAATGAATAAGATGGTTATGGTGGTCACAATGATAACTAACGAAAATGATAATACAAATCATAATCAAAATGCATAGTGCATAGTGTAAATATAATAACACCCTCAACTTGCATAGTGCAACATCGGACCCCCACGATATATCTATAATGTGCACCTAACACACATATATATATAGTGTCTCTTTCATAATCTATTAGAACCCCTTCTAAAATAATCCCATATGAATATAGCATGGCGTAAACATTTATAACATAACACTTTAAAATCTTGGGTATATTGCGTGAGTGTGATAAATCAAAGAGATGTGTTTTCAAGCAGCTATCTCATGAATTGAACATAGAGACCAAAAGAGGCCATGCCGGTAACTATCACTTATGATGGAGATGGATAGCGTGATTACTAAATGCTGTGTTAATTATCTCTCAGCACTGGGCAACAAAGAACTCACACCCAGTCAAGCGTATGACTTACTGTGAAACTCTGGCACATAGTGTGTTTTTCGAAGAGCTCAAATGCCGCCCCTTCATGTAGCAACCAACAGGACTACAAATCCCATAAGCCCCCTCTCCGTCACATGCTATAATGCTATATATGCTAATACTAACTGTAACGTCCCTGAAACCTATGGTTTTTTCAGTGTGTATATATATATATATATATATATATTACATGCTGAGGAAAGTGCCTCTTTCGTTTTTCTGCGCTGTTGCACTGAATTGCCTGTGATCAAGAGGCTTGTGGCTTCGAAACGCGTAAGGCAGACAATATCTGAGTGAAGAAATGCCGGTTTGCCTAAACTAAGAATCTGTGTTAGAGTGCTTCTTCAATCGAGGATGCTTTGTTTTCAACATATTGGCGGCAGTCCAGCCGCGAAGATTGCACCCCCCCCAAGTTGGAAGGAGGGCCACGGAGACACAGAACTGCTCAGAGTCTCCTCGTGGTAACAACAGATGGCACAATAACGGGGCATCTCTCATCTCAGAGGCCCACCGGAGGGCTTAAACAATAAATTAATTGGGTGTGAAAGCGCAGGACCTACTAAGGTAATAATTTGTTTGAAGCACTGTAAATTCTACTAAAGGACAACAATTCTGTACTACAATTCCCAGCATGCAGCATAAGCTGGACTCACCTGTTGCTCATTGGAGTGTGAAATAAATCACATGCTGAGGAAAGTGCCTCTTTCGTTTTTCTGCGCTGTTGCACTGAATTGCCTGTGATCAAGAGGCTTGTGGCTTCGAAACGCGTAAGGCAGACAATATCTGAGTGAAGAAATGCCGGTTTGCCTAAACTAAGAATCTGTGTTAGAGTGCTTCTTCAATCGAGGATGCTTTGTTTTCAATATATATATATATATATATATATATAGTCCAACAAATGCCCGAGAGCGGATTTCGAGGGCACACAACAGCTCACCAGCCCTCCGGCGTCACTTCTCAAAACTCGCCCCCAATCCTCGTAAAATCAATTTGCCTACACGTTTCAAAGCATGGCGCTTCTTCTTCTGGGCAGGAAAACACAGGCAACACAAACTCGCTATGTTTGTTTCCATCATATTTATTTGCTTTACGGCCCCCTAGTGGGCCTTGCTCGTTCATGCAAAAAATTGAAAGCAGTCTGGGACACGTAGTCCAGTAGCGAGTTTCACTTCTCCCCTCAGTGGGTGTGTTGCCTCGTGTTGTAATTTCTCCATACTGGGAACTATACATCCCACAATGCACTGATATGACATTGCACTGAGCACAGCTGAAATGAAGCTATAAATAGAAATAAAAGATGCCGGAAATCATGTCTGTGTGAGCCTGTGATGCCGTTTCTTCAGCAGCCCGAGAAGAAGAGGCGTGTAGCCTCGAAACGCGTCGGTGAAAAGATTAATGGCTGGAGCGCGAGACAAGCTGCATAATCAGGCCGGAGGGCGCAAGCGATGTCGAGTGCACCCTTCAAAATGCTTTTGGGCACCTTGTTGAGAATCTGTTTTCAGGGCAGTCCTGTCCTGGGAGGGGCACCATCTCTATCCTACTGGAGAGGATGTGGGGTGAAACTTTTCGGATCCTGTGCAGCACATCACTTCAAATGCAAATTAAGCTTGTCCTTCGTGCTCTACATCCTACAAAGGAAAAGTGAAAAGCTTTTTAATCAAGAATGAGCATTACACTTACTTAAGGTTTTATTTTTTGGCTCACACTGGGAACTATACATCCCACAATGCACTGATATGACATTGCACTGAGCACAACTGAAATGAAGCTATAAATAGAAATAAAAGATGCCGGAAATCATGTCTGTGTGAGCCTGTGATGCCATTTCTTCAGCAGCCCAAGAAGAAGAGGTGTGTAGCTTCGAAACGCGTTGGCGAAAAGATTAATGGCTGGAGCGCGAGACAAGCTGCATAATCAGGCCAGAGGGCGCAAGCGATGTCGAGTGCACCCTTCAAAATCCTTTTGGGCACCTTGTTGAGAATCTGTTTTCAGGGCAGTCCTGTCCTGGGAGGGGCACCATCTCTATCCTACTGGAGAGGCTGTGGGGCGAAACTTTTCGGATCCTGTGCAGCACATCACTTCAAATGCAAATTAAGCTTGTCCTTCGTGCTCAACATCCTACAAAGGAAAAGTGAAAAGCTTTTTAATCAAGAATGAGCATTACACCTACTTAAGGTTTTATTTTTTGGCTCACACTGGGAACTATACATCCCACAATGCACTGATATGACATTGCACTGAGCACAGCTGCAATGAAGATATAAATAGAAATAAAAGATGCCGGAAATCATGTCTGTGTGAGCCTGTGATGCCATTTCTTCAGCAGCCCGAGAAGAAGAGGCGTGTAGCCTCGAAACGCGTCGGCGAAAAGATTAATGGCTGGAGCGCGAGACAAGCTGGATAATCAGGCCGGAGGGCGCAAGCGATGTCGAGTGCACCCTTCAAAATGCTTTTGGGCACCTTGTTGACAATCTGTTTTCAGGGCAGTCCTGTCCTGGGAGGGGCACTATCTCTATCCTACTGGAGAGGCTGTGGGGCGAAACTTTTCGGATCCTGTGCAGCACATCACTTCAAATGCAAATTAAGCTTGTCCTTCGTGCTCTACATCCTACAAAGGAAAAGTGAAAAGCTTTTTAATCAAGAATGAGCATTACACCTACTTAAGGTTTTATTTTTTGGCTCACACTGGGAACTATACATCCCACAATGCACTGATATGACATTGCACTGAGCACAGCTGAAATGAAGCTATAAATAGAAATAAAAGATGCCGGAAATCATGTCTGTGTGAACCTGTGATGCCGTTTCTTCAGCAGCCCGAGAAGAAGAGGCGTGTAGCCTTGAAACGCGTCGGCGAAAAGATTAATGGCTGGAGCGCGAGACAAGCTGCATAATCAGGCCGGAGGGCGCAAGCGATGTCGAGTGCACCTTTCAAAATGCTTTTGGGCACCTTGTTGAGAATATATATATATTCACTGAAAAAACCATAGGTTTCAGACACGTTATAGTTAGAAATTAGCATTTAAAAAACTTTTGAACTTCACTGAAAAAACCATAGGTTTTAGGGACAGTTATAGTTAGTTGGACATTTCACTCGTACAAAACCCGTGAAATTCCCCGTTTAAATTAGTTAGTTCAGCTAACTATAACTCGCGCCCCCGCAATGCACTGCTGATGACGTCACATATTACATCACTCATGACATGGTCAGTGACATCACTGATGACATCACTGATGACATCTCAAATGACATCACTGATGACATCATCCAGTGACTGTGTGTTTCTGTAAAGTTTAAATATTTTTAATATATATAGGGAAAGGCGTATTGAAGAATGAGTGGGTGTATAAGTGTCTGTATGGATGATTTAGTAGGTGCGTGACTAACTCTATAAGTGAGTGATTAGACGTATCTTACTGAATGCATGGGTTAGTGACTAAACTGGGTGAATGTCTGTATCCGTCTGTCTGTTGCTGTGTAAGTGGCTGCATGGGTTTGTGAATAGCTACATGAGTGTCTATATGAGTTATTGATTGGTTCTCTGAGTATCTGTATGGGTGCCTGAGTGTTTGTGTGGGTGGGGTGTGTGCGACTTTGTGCATAGATGTGTGAGTGGGTGATTCACTGGGTGGATGGTTTCAAGAGTGCATCTGTGATAGACTGTATGGGTGGGTAAGTGTGTGTAAGAGTGTGTTAGTGAGTGAATGTATGTCCCAGTGGTACATGTGTGAGTAACTACATATGTGAAAGGCAGTATATATGTGTGTTGGAGTATATAAATAGCTATAAGCGAGAGTGTGTGATTGTGAGAGTGACTGTATGGATGAGTGTGTGCTTGTATCAGTGATTGTATAAGAGCGTAAGAATGTGCTAGTATTTGTATGAATAAGTGAGCTGGTGTGTGTATAACTGTATAGGTGAGTAAATGGCAGTGTGTTTAATTATTTGCATGACTGACTAGGTGTGTGAGTACCTCTATGGATGAGTGGCAGTGTTTGAGTGTCTATATAGGAGTATGAGTGCATATGATAGTCCTGTACTGAGTGACCATAAGTATGAGTGACTGTACGGGTGAGTGAGTGGATGTGTGTGTGTAGACCTAAGAATCAGTGAGTGGGTATGTAGTTATTGGTGTTGGAGTGTCTATGGTTTTGCGAATGGCAGTCTGTAATTTAGAGTGGGTGTATCAAAGGTTATATTAGGGTGTGAGGAGGTGCATCAGATTATCACGTGGATGATGTCATAAGTGATGTCATCAGTGATGTCATTTGAGATGTCATCAGTGATGTCATCAGTGATGTCACTGACCATGTCATGAGTGATGTAATATGTGACGTCATCAGCAGTGCATTGCGGGGGCGCGAGTTATAGTTAGCTGAACTAACTATAACAGGGGAATTTCACTGGTTTTGTACGAGTGAAATGTCCAACTAACTATAACTTTCCCTAAAACCTATGGTTTTTTCAGTGAATATATATATATATACGCCAAGGTGTATTTGAAGAATGAGTGGGTGTATGAGTGTCTGTATGGATGATTTAGTGAGTGCATGAGTGACTGTATAAGTCAGTGATTAAATGTGTCTTAGTGAATGAATGGGTGAATGACTAATCTGTGTGAATGTCTGTATTAGTCCGTCAGTTGGTGTGTAAGTGGCTGCATGGGTTGGTGAGTAGCTACATGAGTGTCTATATGGGTTAATGATTGGTTGTCTGAGAACCTGTATGGGTATCTGAGTTTCTGTGTGGGTGGGTGGGAGTGTGACTCCCTGCATGGATGTGTGAGTGGGTGATTCACTGGGTGTATATGTTCATGAGTGCGTCTGAGAGGGGCTGTATGGGTGAGTGAGTGTGCATATGTCGGTGTTGATGAGTGAATGGATGTTTCATTGGTATATGTGTGAGTAACTACATATGTTGAAGGCAATATATGTGAGTGTTGGAGTATATAAGTGACTATTTGTGAGAGTGAGTGATTTTGAGAGTGGCTGTATGGATGAGTGTGTGCTTGTGTCAGTGATTGCATATGTGTTAGTATCTGTTTGAATAATTGAGGTGGTGTGTGTATAACTGTAAAGGTGAGTAAATGGCAGTGTAATTGATTCTTTGGGTGACTGACTAGGTGCGTGAGAAACTCTAAGAGTGAGTGGTGGTGTGTGAGTGTCTCTATGGGTATATGAGTGCATATAGCAGTGACTGTATTGCTGAGTGACTGTGTGAATGAGTGACTGTATGGGTGAGTGAGTGGATGAGTGTGTAGACTCATGAATCAGTGAGTGTGTTTGTACTAACTGGTATTGGTGTGTTTATGGTTTCCAGAATGGTAGTCTGTATTTTAGAGTGGGTGTATGAAAGGTTGTATTAGGGTGTGAGGAGGTGCATCAAATATTAAGTGGATGATGTCATCAGTGATGTCATTTGAGATGTCATCTGTGATGTAATCAGTGATGTCATCAGTGATGCCACTGACCATGTCATGAGTGATGTAATATGGGCCGTCATCAGCAGTGCATTGTGGGGGCGCAAGTTATAGTTAGCTCAGCTAACTATAATGGCTGAAATTCTCAGTTTTTATACGAGTGAAATGTCAGCCTAATAATAACGTCTCTGAAACCGGTGTTTATTTCAGTGAATATTCAAGGTTTTTTAAATGCTAATTCCCAACTATAACGTCCCAGAAACCTGTGTTTTTTTCAGTGAATTTCTAAGGTTTTTTAAATGCTAATACTAACTATACCTACATAGATAGGACATGTACAGAAAGAGGAAGAAAGGCGCAGAAAGAAGCAAAAGTAGTGCAGAAAAAAGCACGAGAGGTGCAGAAAGAAGAAGAAAGGTGCAGAAAGAAGCAAGAGAAATGCAGAAAGAAGCAACAAGGTGCAGAAAGAAACCTACTTCGGCTGTCCCTTTCCACAGACTCATACAAAGTAGGCTAACCACTAATCCTTCTCCCAAGATGTCTTAAACCTCAATTTTCTTTTGAAGGTTCACTATTCATCGACTGCTCAGAATGTTAGGCCTACCAAATGTAAAACAGCAATCCTAACCATATCACTGTTGTAAGTCTGACCAAGTTTGTGAAGTTATGCATGCGTTTGTCTCTGCTTTTACCAAGTGAACTGATACATAAAAATAAACATACAAATACTTGTGTTTCAAACAGCATACTCTGTAAATTTGTGTACAGAAATGTAGAAGCAAGAGGAGTGCAGAAAGAAGCAAGAGAGGTGCAGAAAGAGGGAAGAGTTTTGCAGAAAGAGGCAAGAGAAGTGCAGACAGAAGCAACATAGGTGCAGAAAGAGGCAAGAGAAGTGCTGAAAGAAGCAAGAGAGGTATAGAAAAAAGCAAGGAAAGTGATGAAAGAGACAGCAGAGTTGCAGAAAGAAACAAGAGAGGTGCAGAAAAAAAGGAAGAGAAGGGCAGAAAGAGGCAGGAGAGGTGCAGAGAGAGGGAAGAAGGGTGCAGAAAGAGGGAAAGGATGTGCAGAAAGAGGGAAGAGGGGTGCAGAAAGAGGCAAGAGAAGTTCAGACAGAGGCAACAGAGGTGCAGAAACAGGGAAGAGAAAGAGGCAACAGAGGTGCAGAAACAGGCAAGAGAGGTACAGAAAGAGGGATGAGGAGTACAGAAAGAGGCAAGATGGTTGCAGAAAGAAGCAAGTGAGGTGCAGAAAGAGGCAACAGTGGTGCGGAAAGAGGCAAGACAGGTGCAGAAACAGGCAAGAGAAGTGCAGAAAGAGGCAAGAGAAGTGCTGAAAGAAGCAACAGAGGTGTAGAAAGAAGCAAGAGAAGTGATGAAAGAGACAATAGAGTTGCAGAAAGAAACAAGAGAGGTGCAGAAAAAAGGAAGAGAAGTGCAAAAAGAGGCATGTGAGGTGCAGAAAGAGGCAAGAGAAGTGCAGAAAGAGCTGAGAGGTGCAGAAAGAGGCAAGTGAGGTGAAGAAACAGGCAAGAGGGGTGCAGAAAGAGGTAAGAGAAGTGCAGAAAGAAGCAACAGAGGTGCAACAGGAAGCAAGAGAAGTGCAGAAAGAAGCAACAGAGGTGCAACAGGAGGCAAGAGAACTGCAGAAAGAGGCAAAAGAGTTGCAGAAACAGGCAAGAGAGGTACAAAAAGAGGAAGGAGAGGTGCAGAAAAAGCAAGAGAAGTGCAGAAAGAGCCAACGGAGGTACATAAAAGAGGCAAGAGGGGTGCAGAAAGAGGCAAGAGAAGTGCAGAAAGAAGCAACAGAGGTGCAGAAAGAGGCAAGAGAACTGCAGAAAGGGGCAAGTGAGTTGCACAAACAAGCAAAACAGGTACAGAAAGAGAGATCAGGGGTGCAGACAGAGGCAAGAGAGGTGCATAAATAGGGAAGACGAGTGGAAAAAGAGGCAAGAAGGGTGCAGAAATTTGCAAGAGAGGTGCAGAAAGAAGCAAGAGCAGTGCAGAAAGAACCAACAGAGGTGCAGAAAGATGCAAGAGGGGTGCAGAAAGAGGCAACAGAAGTACAGAAAGAAGCAATAGAGGTGCAGGAAGAGGCAAGAGAACTACAGTAAGGGGAAAGAGAGGTGCAGAAAGAGGCAAGAGAGGTGCAGAAAAAGGGAAGAAGGGTGCAGAAAGAGGGAAAGGTGGTGCAGAAAGAGGGAAGAGGGGTGCAGAAAGAGGCAACAGAAGTGCAGAGAGAAACAATAGAGGTGCAGAAAGAGGCAAGAGAACTGCAGAACGGGAAAAGAGAGGTGCAGAAATAGGCAAGAGAGGTGCAGAAAGAGGGAAGAAGGGTGCAGAAAGAGGGAAAGGTGGTGCAGAAAGAGGGAAGAAGGGTGCAGAAAGAGGCAACAGAAGGGCAGAAAGAAGCAATAGAGGTGCAGAAAGAGGCAAGAGAACTGCAGTAAGGGGAAAGAGAGGTGCAGAAAGAGGGAAGAAGGGTGCAGAAAGAGGGAAAGGTGGTGCAGAAAGAGGGAAGAAGGGTGCAGAAAGAGGAAAGGGTGATGCAGAAAGAGGGAAGAGTGGGTGCAGAAATAGGCAAGAGTAGTGCAGACAGAAGCAACAGAGGTGCAGAAAGAGGCAAGAGAGGTGCAGAAAGAGGGAACAGGGGTGCAGAAAGAGGCAAGAGAGATACAGAAAGAGGGAAGAGGGATGCAGAAAGAGGCAAGATGGGTGCAGAAAGAAGCAAGTGAGGTGCAGAAAGAGGGAACAGTGGTACAGAAAGAGGCAAGACAGGTGCAGAAACAGGCAAGAGAAGTGCAGAAAGAAGCAAGAGAAGTGATGAAAGAGACAACAGAGTTGCAGAAAGAAACTAGAGAGGTGCATAAAAAATCAAGAGAAGTGCAGAAAGAGGCAAGTGAGGTGCAGAAAGAGGCAAGAGAAGTGCAGAAAGAGGCAAAAGAGGTGCAGAAGGAGGCAAGAGAGTTGCAGAAACAGGCAGAAGAGGTGCAAAAAGAGGAAAGAGGGGTGCAGAAAGAGGCAAGAGGGGTGCAGAAAGAAGCAAGAGAGATGCAGAAAAAGAAAGAGAAGTGCAGAAAGAGCCAATGGAGGTGCAGAAAGAAGCAAGAGGGGTGCTGGAATAGACAAGAGCAGTGCAGAAAGAAGCAACAGAGGTGTAGAAAGAGGCAAGAGAACTGCAGAAAGAGGCAAGAGAGTTGCAGAAACAGGCAAAACATGTGCAGAAAGAGAGAACAGGGGTGCAGACAGAGGCAAGAGAGATGCAGGAAGAGGGAAGAGGGATGCAGAAAGAGGCAAGAGGGGGGCAGAAATTTACAAGAGAGGTGCAGAAAGAAGCAAGAGCAGTGCAGAAAGAACCAACAGAGGTGCAGAAAGAGGCAAGATGGATACAGAAAGAGGCAACAGAAGTGCAGAAAGAAGCAATAGAGGTGCAGAAATAGGCAAGAGAACTGCAGAAAGAGGAAAGACAGGTGCAGAAACAGGCAAGAGAGTTGCACAGAGAGAAGGTTGCAGAAAGAAGGAAGAGAGGTGCAGAAAGACTCAAGAGAGGTGCAGAAAGAAGCAAGAGAAGTGCAGAAAGAAGCAACAGAGGTGCAGAAAGAGGCAAACGGGGTGCAGAAAGAAGCAAGAGAGGTGCAGAAAGAAGCAAGGGAAGTGCAGAAAGAAGCAAGTGAGGTGCAGAAAGAGGCAAGAGAAGTGCAGAAAGAGGGTAGAGGGTGCAGAAAGAGGTAAGAGAGGTGCAGAAGAAAGAAGCAAGAGAGATGCAGAAAGATGCAAGAGAGGTGCTGAAAAAAGGGAGGTGCAAAAAGCGGAAGAGATGTGCAGAAAGAGGCAAGAGAAGTGCAGAAAAAGAAAGAGGTACACAAAGAAGCAAGAGAAATGCAGAGGAGGCAAGAGAGGCACAGAAAAAAGCTAGAGCGGTTTGCGCACCATTAGTACTAATTTAACACCCACATTTAGCAATAAAAACAGGTGACCATTTCAGGTTTGCAAAGTGCCTTCCACCAAGCTGCAACACTTGTTGCTGCATTTTTGGTAATGTTTGAGCCAGAAACAAGTTTTTTTTTGTTCAAATCTGCAGATTATGTAGCAGATGATGGATTATGTGGCAAATGCAGAAAATGTCTAATTATGCCAAAACGGTGCAGCCGAACAGTCACATAATTCCAGTGGCCCTGCTCATACCTCAGACTAGGTCCAGAAGTGCTCCTCAGTGGTTCCTTCTTTTTTTGTCTGATTGGTATTATAGTTTAGCTTCTATGGAAATAAGGAAGACTAAACCTGAGGTTACCACTCCACAACACATAATTACTTTCCATAACACATAATCCCACTCTACATAATTCCTATACACTAAATACCACATACTTTCTATCCACATAATTTCACTGCACAACTTACCACATAATTCCACTACACACAACGTACATCCACTCCACTCCAAAAAACATTATTAAAAAACGTTTGCATTTACAACGCCAATAGCCCTAACTTTCGCAAATGCAAAGTGGAGAAAGGGAGCTGGGCCTCTGACCAGCGCTCAGGAATTCTGCTGCATAGCACTTACGGGAGGTACCAGGAGGGCTTCTTGGCCCCCAAAGTCCATCAGCTGTAAAGTGGACTTCATCCCCCAACCAGTAGTGTGCAAGGAGGTGCATTTGCAGAGTGGTGGAGAAAAGGGGGCCTGGCCTCCAAAGACCTCTTAACATGAGGGGTAGGTGGCCCCCAAGGATATCCTTGAGGGGCAACTACCCCTCCTATTACCTCCAGTAAGTCCCACACAGGAGGATTGCTAAGTTTGCATAGAAGGCCACGCCCCATTTTCCCACCACTCTGCAAACACGCTCCCTGGTGCGCTCTTGGATGGGGATTGATGTCCCCTTCGCTGCTGGGGTTCTTTAGGGGCCAACTAGTCTACCTGTTACCTCCAGTAAGCCCCGCACAGTGGGATTACTGAGAGGTGGACACAGGCCATGTCCCCTTTCTCCACCACTCCGTAAACGCGCCTCCTGGCTTGCTCTTGGTTGGGGGATGAAGTCCCCTTGCCTCCTAAGGGTCCCTGGAGGCCAACTAGCCCTCCTGTTATCTCTAGTAAGCCTCTAGTAAGCCCCACACAGCTGGATTTGCTGTGAGTGGTCAGAGGCCACGCCCCCTTTTTACACCACTCTGCAAACGTGCTCTCTGGTGCTCTATGGCGCACTGCTGCTTAAGGGATGAAGTCCACATTAGTCCTCAGGACACAAGAGGACCTCATCGCCCCACCAGCAGTGCGCCAAGAGGCGTGTTTGCAGAGTGGTGTAAAAAGGGGCGTGGCCTCAGACCACCTCTCAGCAATCCTACTTTATGGTGCTTACTGGAGGTACCTGGTGGGCTAGTTGGCCCCTAAGGACCCTTAGGATTCAAGGGGACTTTATCCCCCAACCCAGAACGCGCCAGGACACGTGTTTGTAGTGTGGTGCCGGGTGGGGTCGGGGCCTCCGGCGAGTTGCCAGTTACTTTTTTTTAATTTAAGAAAGGGGGGCTGTGTGCCCCCATTCCCTTAAACATTTTGGGCCCAGGGTACCCCATCCCCCGGGTCATGAGCCATATTTTTAAAAAAAAATTGAAAAGGGAGGGGGGCGCGCAGCCCCCTCCCGAGGTCGATTACGGCCCCTGAGACCCCATCCCCCAGGGCTAGGCCTATATTGATTAATTTCTTTTAAAGGGGAGGGGGACTGTGTGGCTCCCCTCCCCAGGCTGATTTCAGCCCCGGGGACCCCATCCCCCGGGGCCCGGTGAAAAGTTTTTTCTATGGAAGGGAGGTCACATGGCCCCCCTTCCCTGGGCCACTTTTGGCCCAAGGACCCCATCCCCCGGGGCGTGGCCAGCCTTTTTTTTTAAAAAGTTTGGAGGGGGGCCGTGTGTCCCCCTCCTCAGGCCAATTTAGGCCCCGATGACCCCATCCCCCGGGGCCTGGCCTTACTATTATTTTTTTGTTCAAAATTAAAAGGGGAGGGGGGCCGAGTGTCCCCCATCACCAGGCCAATTTCGGCCCCAGGGACCCCATCCCCGGGGCCTGGCCATTCCATTTAAAAAATAAAATTAAATAAAGGAAGGGGGTAATGAAAAGGAGTCGAGTGCACGTGCTCGTATCCAGTTCCACTATCTAGCTGTGTCTGTGTGTTCATTATGTATGCAACATGCTGCCCCTGGGCCCTACCATATTACATTGTGCTCTGGACAGCATATGCAACCAACTTACCTTTGACAGTGGGAGAAAACTTTGGTTATGTAACTTTGTCCCGGTCATTGTACAAGTACGTACGTAGAGACTGGATGATTAGAGTACTGCAAGGAAAGTGTATAGTGAATTTATAAGTGCGTGGGGATTGGCGGAGTGATTGTATAAGTACATATGTTGGCGCACCCTAATTCCGACAACGAGCTTGTCTCTAATTGGCTGCCCTCCATGTCCCAAAAACTGAAATTTGGATTTTGCATGGCCCAGTATTGCTACAGCTGCAATACTCCACTGAATGTGCAATAAACATTCACACCCACACAGATGTGTCATGTCCACCATCTTTCTTGTGTGGAACTATGGATGAATGTAGGGTCAGTGATTCCCCGTACCTTCCATGTTGGCCATGTTCAGGGACTTGGCTCACAGAGTGACACATTGACGCTTGCGACCCTGGTGACGGCAGCACTACAACAAGAACACCGGCATGCCAGTGTTGCAAGATTTTTTAAGCATTCTCTAGCCCAAAGACAACCAAAAAGTAGCCCAAACTAGCCCAATATTGCTACTTTAAGGAAGGAGGGGCAGGGAAATTGTTAAGCAGGCGGTGAATGGATTGGAATTGATGTTGCAGCAGGCTGCCAAGTAAATATTTGTCTAATAAAGCGCTTTAACATACTAGTTTGCTGGAGCGCTGTATATATATTTATAATCTTGCACAAGCACAAACCTAAATTTTACTGCCCAACCGGGAAAAATATAGCCCAATTGTGCGTGATCTAGCCCAATCTGGCAACAGTGCCGCATCAGTTGATTCCTCATACAGCTCACGATGGAGCCACGCCCATAGCTCCGGAGTCATTCTTCACAGCCTCACGCAGATCTGGCATACGCCAGGCCAGCCCACTCTGCTTACGCTTACAGGGAAGGACAACAACGCTACATGGCCCAGATTTTCATTGCAGTGATCTGCTGGTCACACCCTAGTTGTCAGTACGCCACAGCCACTCCCTCATGGCTAGTATACACCCACACCACACCCAACCAGCACAGGCATCACAGGACACGTGATCCTGCCAATAAAAAAGACCAGGCGCACGTGCTCGACGCCATTTCAGAGTTGCTCGCACCGGATGCACTGCGGCCGGCACAGGTACACCGGCACGGGACGGTGACTTTCGGTCTACTGAGGTACGGGTACCGTAACTGCTGAGCAGGTGTAGAGCCTGCGGTGATGGCCCGTCCCAGCGGTCTGGACAGCTCAGGTTTTGTGTGCCCTGCTGGACCGCAGTGTAGACCTGAGCCACCAAACAGGGAGGCCTACCACCACGTGCGTGGCCTCACTGTTCACTGAGTTAGTGGCACCGCAAGGACTGAGCGGGTGTGCAACCTGCGATGAAGAGAGGTGCACTAGTATGTCCTCTGGCATGGCAAAATCAAGACGCAGCACCAAATGTGAGACCTGTTGGCCTGCGGAGCAGGACTGCATGATGTGGAGGGTGCCTTGTCCGCGAAAAGGTGAGCAGTGAAGCCTGGGTGCGCAGCGGTGGGCAAATACGTCTGGGCGGCGGGAGTGGATACACAAAGGCGGCACAGTGATTTAGGCGTACGCAATCGTATACACTCTCCCATTACTAATTCTGTACTATGTTTAGATGTGGGAGCTTGAGGGCTCCACTAGGTCCCGGCATGTGGTTGGAGACACAGCATTCACTGTCCCTCTTCATCTCTTCCTTTCTCTCCTTCACACTCTTTCTCTCTCTCTTCTTCTCTCACTCTTTCTCTCTTTCTCTTTGTCTTCCTCTCACTCTTTCTTTCTTTTTCCCTCTCTCTTCCTGTCACTCCCACTGTTTCTCTCTTTCTCTCTGTCTTCCTCTCACCCCTTCTTTCTTTTTCTCTCTGTCTTCCTCTCACTCTTTCTTTCTCT
The DNA here is from genome assembly GCA_963921515.1 of Calotriton arnoldi. Taxonomy (NCBI): domain Eukaryota; kingdom Metazoa; phylum Chordata; class Amphibia; order Caudata; family Salamandridae; genus Calotriton; species Calotriton arnoldi. Next base: position 619,601 of record CAWUFW010003954.1, read on the forward strand.
CTCTATCTCTCTCCTTTGATGGATGCATGATGCACAATCTTATCTTGCTTTTTGTCTTGCAGGCCTGCGATGAAGCGTGGCCATCCTGCAATCAACACTCAACCTGAATTGTGAGCTCCGCTCTCCGCGTGTACACAACGGGTGAGGAGGTTTCTTCGGCATGTGCTGGACCTTCTTCGACACACGCCGGTGGTGTAAGGGGAGCAGAGAGGCTTGTTTGCGCAGCAGCGGGCAGTCACCTCCGGGCAGTGGGAGTGGATGGGGTGCGGCAGCCTGGGTGCGCAGCGGCACGCAGTCACCTCCGGGCAGTGGGAGTGCATGGGGTACAGCAGCCTGGGTGCGCAGCGGCTGTCATACACCTCTCGGCAGTGGGAGTGGATGGAGTGCAGCAGCCTGGGTGTACAGCAGCGTGTAGACACCTCTGGGCAGTGGAAGTGGATGGGGTACACTAGCCTGGATACACAAAGGCGGGACAGCGATTTAGGCATACGCAGTTGTATGTACTCATCCATTACTGATTCGATTTTTATGTTTCAGATGACTAAGCTTGAGGGCTGCCCTATATCCCGGCACGTGGTTGGAGACACACCGGTGACAGAAAGGTGAGCTGTGAGGATTTTCTCCACAGTGTCAACACTCACTCTCCCTCTCCATCTCTTCCTTTCTGTCACTCACACTCTTTCTCTCTCTCTCACTCTCTATCTCTTCCTTTCTCTCTCTCACACTCTTTCTCTCTGTCTCTTCCTCTCTCTCTCATTCTTTCTTTCTCTCTCTTCCTCTCTCACTCTTTCTCTCTCTCTTCCTCTCTCTCACACTGTTTCTCTCTCTTCTTCTCTCTCACACTGTTTCTCTCTTTCTTGTATCTCACTCTTTCTCTCTCTCTCATCCTTTCTCTCACTCTTTCTCTCTCTCTCTTCCTCTCTCTCACTCTTTCTCTCTCTTTCTGTCTCTCACCATTTCTCTCTCTCTTTGTCTCTGTCACTCTTTCTCTCTGTCTTCCTCTCACTCTTTCTATCTTTTTCTCTCTCTCTTCCTGTCACTCCCACTGTTTCTCTCTTTCTCTCTGTCTTCCTCTCACTCCTTCTTTCTTTTTCTCTCTGTCTTCCTCTCACTCTCTCTTTCTCTCTCTCTCTCTTTCTCTCTCCTTTGATGGATGAATGACGCACAATCCTATCTTGCTTTTTATCTAACAGGCTGTGATTCACGAATCGACGTCCCCCCCCACACCACCACAGATGAACGCGTGTACAAACTGCGATGATGCGTGGCCATCCTGACAACGCCTGACAAAGTTGCTTCAGCACGTGGTGCACCCTCTTACACACACGCCGATGGCGGAAGGTGAGCAGAGATACTTCTTTCCGCAGCAGCGGGCAGTAACCTCTGGGCGGTGGGAGTGGATAGTGTGCAGCAGCCTGGGCGCACAAGAGCGCACAGACACCTCTAAGCAGTGGGAGTGGATGGGCTGCAGCAGCCTGAGTGCGCATTGCCGAAACAGATAATTAGGTGTGTGCAGTTGTATGTACTCTGCAATTACTAATTCTATACTATCTTTCAGATCACTAAACTTAAGGGTGCACTATGTCCCGGCACGTGGTTGGAGACACACCGGAGGCACAAAGGTAAGCTGCGAAGATTTTCTCCAGTGTCAACACTCCATCTCCATCTCTTCCTTTCTCTCTCTCACACTTTCTCTGTTTCTCTGTCTGTTCCTCTCTCTCATTCTTTCTTTCTCTCTCTTCCTCTCTCTCACTCTTTCTCTCTCTCTTTCTCTCTTTCTCTCTTTCTCTCTACCTCTCTCTCACACTGTTTCTCTCTCTCTTTCCTTGTATCTTACTCTTTCTCACTCTCACTCTTTCTCTTTCTCTGTCTTTGTCTGTATTCCTCTCTCTCACTTTTTCTCTCCTCTCTCTCACTCTTCCTCACTCTCTTCCTCTCTCTCACTCTTTCTCTCTCTCATCCTCTCTCTCACTCTTTCACTCTCTCTCTTCCTCTCTCACACTATTTCTCTCTTTCTCTCTCTCACTCTTTCTCTATTTCTTTGTCTTCCTCTCTCTCTCACTCTTTCTTTGTTTCTCTCTTTCTCCCTCACTCTTTCTCTCCTTCTCTTTCTCCTTTGATGGACGCATAATGCACCATCTTATCTTTCTTTTTGTCTTACAGGCTGTGATTCACAAATGGTCCAGCGATGACATGACATGGCTGTGCATAGTTTTATATGTTGTTGTTTTGTTCTAATAAAATGTTTTATATGTAAATCCATACATGACTAAGATTCTTATTTGTCCAACCTAACGTGACTGTCACATTTGTTTGTGGGGGGGATGTGGGGGTGAGGGGAGATGGCGGACAAGGAGCTCCTACTGGGGGATGTTGGAGCAGTGTTGGGTGTCCGACCTGCATGATCGTTGCCTCCATTACATCTGTTCTCAGAGACTTAAGAGCCGGCGGTCTGGCTCGTAGATGAAGAACTGCGAGCCGACTAGCAGGCTCATAGAGGGAGAACCGCGGCCCGTCAGTTCGCAGAGGAAGAGCTGCGGGCCAGCTCACAGAGGAACACCTGTGGGCCGACTAGTATAGGGAAAGGTGCGGGCCATCGGCTTCCAAAGGGATAGCTGCGGAACACTGATGTGGGGAGAGGGAGCGTGAAGAGCGTATCTCGCAGAGAGACACCTCCGGTATATTTCCAGTATTGGCTTCACAGATACAACTGCGGGCCCGAGAACTCTCACCCGAAGAGCTGTGAGCCGGCAAGTGGTTCGCAGAGGCAGACTTGCGGGACCAAGTATGTTGTTGGAGGTATGATGTTGATGGTGGAAAAGGGTGCGTTACCTGCTGATGTAGGGAGACGCAGTGTGAAAGCGGTATCTCGCACAGACAGAGCTCCGGTATATTAAATTGCCCCCGGGACCTTTCTTTTATATTTTCACTCGATGCGAGGCACAAGATGGCTGCTTACACTTCCTGGTTTGAATTGTTAGCAGCCAATCAGAGGCAAGCTTGTGCTCGGGAGTTAGGCACAGTCCAGATATATATATATCTTTTTTTCCTTTAATATCTCAAAAACTACTGAACGGATTTACACCATTTCCACAAAACCGCGCTTTCTGCACCAAGACCTTTCTCCCTGCCAAATTTGCAATTCTTTCTTTGTCACACAGTACATGTAATGCACCGCTCTCATCAAGAATGGAATCAGTAATGGCACAATTTCCCTGTTGCTCCACACATAAATACATGCAAAGAACAAATCAGAATAGTTCCTTTATTTTTTCAAATTGCAAAACTTCTCTCTATTGGTTATTTTTGAACTTTCCATATAAACAGTTTTTTTAAACTTTAAGAACACATACAGGTGAGAAGTTCAACGTATTCTATCAACAAACTTTCTAGAACATTCTACGACACGTACAGGTTAAAAGTTCATCATTTTTCAAACCTAACAATATTTTTTTGCAACATTTTCTCGAACATTTAAGGGCACATGCAGGTTAAAAGTTCACCATTGTTTTAAGTTCGAACAGTGCCTTCCAAATGCAAGTAGCAGGTGTGGTTGAACTGAGCAAATTTTATCCTATCATATGAACTCTACGTTGAAACTGCTTTTTATTAACCAATCACAAAGATACTTTTCGACAAACTAATATGCATCCTACTTTTTAGTAAACAATGTTTTTCATCTCCCAATCAGTTATCGTTTTGTATGAGAAAAAAAAGTAGTCCCCCATCTTTAAACATATCTCTTATTCTACGAACGGACTGCATGAGCTACAGACATCTATTCATATCTTCCAGCTACACCTTCAAAATGCTAGTGTGGATCGTAGGACATAGCTATGTTTTCTGGTGCAAGAGGTATGCAGAACAGAGACGTATTGACTTAGACCTAGGTTTACAAAATGTGGACATTAAATGGTTTGGACAGAGAGGATTGAAGTGGCACCAATTGCTCCCTTTGGTTAAACCCTGTTTGCATCTCCGACTCCCTGACCTCATGATTGTGCACTGTGGTGGAAATTACCTAGGCACATTGACTGGGGTAGGTTTGGAAATGCTAATGAAGGACACCTTTAGACAAATGATGTTGCTTTTGCCTCAAACTGTCTTTGTATATTCCAATATATGCCAAAGACAGAAGAGGAAATGGTCAAACAAATTTTGTCCTCAGACTGAAAAATCTAGGAAGAATGTCAACAAAGCTGTGTCTGTATACCTCAGAGACCATAGAATGGGGTCGATCTACAACAACAACATACGTTATGATATGGCTAATATCTACAGAAGTGATGGAGTACACTTCACAGATCAGGGAAATCGAGTTTTTCTGAATAACCTGAAGCTGTGCATCCACACTTATATGTAGCTCCAACTAATAAACACAAAGGCTCTTTTTAGAGACGCCTTATATTCCCAATATCGGTTCGCAGACTGACAACTGTGATCCGGCTAGCACAGGGAGACCTGCGGGCCGTCGGGCAGCCTCGCAAAGGTAGAGCTACAGCCCGTGGGCTGGGCTCGCACAGAGAGAGCTACGGGCCGTCCACTCGCAAACGCAGAGCTGTGAGCCAATGGACTGGTAGTGTTTTATGGTTTAGGGTAGTGCAGTGGTGTTTGTGTAGGGGGTCCTGCTGTGGATAGTGCTTAGGGTTTACAGTAGTGCAGTGGTGTTTGTGTAGTGTAGAGGGTGGTGCTGGGGGTACATTTAGGTTTAGGGTAGGGCAGTGGTCTTTACGTAGTGTAGGGGGTCCTGCTGTGAGTAGTGTTTTAGGGTTTAGGGTAGTGCAGTGGTGTTTGGGTAGTGTAGAGGGTCGTGCTGGGGGTAGCGTTTTACGGTTTAGGGTAGTGCAGTGGTGTTTCTGTAGTTTAGGGGGTCGTGCTGGGGGTAGTGTTTTAGGGTTTAAGGTAGTGCAGTGGCATTTCTGTAGTGTAGGGGGTCGTGCTGGCAGTAGTGGTTTAATGTTTAGTTACGTAGTGCAGTGGTGTTTGGGTTGTGTAGGGGGATGTGCTGGGGTAATGTTTTAGGGTTTAGGGTAGTGCAGTGGTGTTTCTGTAGTGTAGGGGGTCGTGCTGGGGGTAGTGTTTTAGGGTTTAATGTAGTGCAGTGGTGTTTCTGTAGTGTAGGGGGTCATGGTGGCAGTAGGGTTTAGGGTAGTGCAGTGGTGTTTGGGTTGTGTAGAGGGTCGTGCTGACAGACTGACTCACAGAGCTCCGAGCCAACGGACTGGCTTCTAAAGGCATAGCCGCGACCTCGTGATGTGGGGAGAGGCAGCGTGAAAGGAGTATCTTACACAGACACAGATGCCAGTGTTGCCTCGCAGAGGTAAAACTACACACCAGATGGCTTCTACACGGAGAGATGCGAGCTGAAGGACTAAGTCACAAAATGGCTGCCAACGCTTTCTAGTTTCAACCGTTCACAGCCAATGAGCCGCGAGCTCGTGCTCGTAACCCTCAGCCAATCAGATGTCAGAATTCTCAAATATCGATATCTGTAAAATTTGATATTTCTCCAAAACTACTGAACGGATTTACACCATTTCAACAAAAGTGCGCTTTCTCGTCCACAACCTTTCTCCCTCACAAATTTGGTGTAATTCCGTTCAGCAGTTTGACCTGTAGCCTTGTCTAAAGTTTCCTATGGAAAATGCATTGAGAAAACACATTTTGGGACTCCCCTTTTTTCTCACCCCCCCCCTTGACCAAACACCCCCTAACTTTCAAGATAGGAGCTGATCAAAAAAGAGAAACTTTTTTGAAAATTTCGTAAAGATTCGTCAAACGATGCCAAAGTTATAAGCACATGGAGGGCTCCAGGAGAGGGGCCGCGCAACCCCCTCCCAACATGAGTGAAGCCCGGGGCTGCGGGGACCCCAGCGGGCCCCCGCAGCCCCAGCGACCCCCAGCTATTTTTTTTTAAGAAATGCCTGTGGGACCTAGCCCACCCGGGGACCTCATTAAAATAAAATGCGGGAACCCGTGACCCCACCGCGAATTGCGCCGATTTTTTCTTTTTTTTATAAAAAATGCTTTTTTTGCCCCTGGGGTCCTTCTGGGACCCCCTGACCAGGCCTAGGGGGTCACGGTGTTTCTACCCTGCCCCCTTCTCTTGTTTTATACCTTTGTTTCTCTGTTTTCTAGTGACTCGCTTCTACCGAGCCACAAGATGGCTGCCAACACTTCCTGGTTTGGAGTGTTCGCAGCCAATCACAGTGAAGCTCGTGCACGGGACTTAGGCTCCGCCCAGATATCGAAACGTTTATTTTTCTAATTTCTCAGCAACCACTGAACGGATTTACACCATTTTACAAAAGGTCGCTCTCTGAACCAAGCACTACCTTTTTGCCAAATTTGGGGTAATTCCGTTCAGTAGTTTCGGCTGTAGCCTTGCACAAAGTTTCCAATGGGAAATTGATTTTTTGACTCTTATTTTTGTATTTCTCAAAAATACTGAACGGATTTACCCCATTTAAAAAAAGGTCGCTTTCTGAACCAAGCTCTACCTTTCTGCCAAATTTGAGGTAATTCCGTTCAGCAGTTCGGGCTGTAGCTCGTCGCAAAATTTCCTATGGAAATTAACATGGAGAAAACGCGTTTTGGGACCCCCTTTTTCTCAGCCCCGCTTGACAAATCACCCCCAAACTTTCAAGATAGGAGCTAACCTAAAAAGTGCAACTTTTGCAAAATTTCATAAAGATTCGTCAAACGACGCCAAAGGAATTAGCAAATCAATAAATGCTTTTCCTATGAAAACTAGGTTGTAACTATAACTACCTACTGGCGACCGCCTGTAGGTAATATATATATATATATATATATATATATATATATTACCTACAGGCGGTCGCCAGTAGGTAGTTATAGTTACAACCTAGTTTTCATAGGAAAAGCATTTATTGATTTGCTAATTCCTTTGGCGTCGTTTGACGAATCTTTATGAAATTTTGCAAAAAGTTGCACTTTTTAGGTTAGCTCCTATCTTGAAAGTTTGGGGGTGATTTGTCAAGCGGGGGCTGAGAAAAAAGGGGGGTCCCAAAACGCGTTTTCTCCATGTTAAAAAAAAAGGGGGGTCCCAAAACGCGTTTTCTCCATGTTAATTTCCATAGAAAATTTTTAAATGCTAATTCCTAACTATAATGTCCCTGCAACCTTTATTTTTCCAGTGCATATATATGTATATATATATATATATATATATATATATATATATATATATATATATATATATATATATATATATATATACATATATATGCACTGGAAAAATAAAGGTTGCAGGGACATTATAGTTAGGAATTAGCATTTAAAAAACCTTACAAATTCACTGAAAAACCAAAGGTTACAGGGACATAATAGTTAGTAAATGGAATTAAAAAACCTTAGAAATTTGATGAAAAAACCCAAAGGTTACAGGGACGTTATAGTTAGGCTCAGGTCTCATGCGTACAAAACCAATGAAATTCAGCAGCTATAATTAGCTGAGCTGACCATAACTCATGCCCCCACAATGCACAGCTCATTACCTCACATATTACATCACTCATGACATGGTCAGTGACATCACTGATGACATATCAAATGACATCACTGAGGATATTGCGGATGACATCATCCAGTGAGTGTGATTTTTTTTTTAATGTTGATAAGTTTTAAACATATATATCAAGGTACTGCAAAAGTTAAAATAGTATACTTTGTGTACTACTAATGAGTGATACTGTTCCTAACATATATGATCTGTTTATAAGTATGTGAATGGCAATGGTGTCTTGGCGCTAATGTGACCTACTGACTGATGGAGTCTTTACTAACAAGCGTTGTATCTCTATTTAAGAATTGGAGAACAGCCAGGTTTTAAGATCTTTTCTAAAGCTCAGCAAATTAGTTTGACTCCTCAGATGTTCAGGTAGATTGTTACAGAGGTGGGCTGTGGTCTGAATAAAGCTTCTCCCCCCAGTTAGATCTCCTGATTCTCTGGACATTGAGAGTTCTTGAATTGGCTGATTTTAATGGTCTACTGGGCTTATACCATGTGAGATTTTCCTTAGGTATTCAGGGGCCTTGTGGGCAAAACAAAGAGCCTTAAATCTAACCATCTTCTTCACCGGCAACCAATGAAGTTCTCGCAACGTTCCAGATACTGACTGGAACTGGGGAATTTTCATCAGCAGTCATGCTGCCGCATTCTGAAGACATTGCAGTTTTTGGAAGGACCTCTGATGAATAGCAATGTAAAGAACATTGCAATAATCGAGCATAGATAGCACGAGTGCTGTTACCACTTCCTTTTGAAGATCAAATGGCATGTACTGAAAGATCTTCCTAATCTTTTGTAATAGGAAGAAACATGAAGAAGTAAGTTTATTTATTTGAGCATTTTAAAACAAATTAGCATCAAAGATTATCCCCAGATTTTTTACCGTGGATACAGCTGTTGGAGGAGGGCCTAAAGTTTGTGGCCACCAAGATTGGCCCCATAATGGCTTATTCTTCCCGGAGAGAAGTACCTCAGTTTTTGCTGAGTTCAGCATTAGACTGTTAAACATGCTCAAACTGAATTTTACTCGCAGTTGCTGGCCTGGAGAAGTGCAGGTCTATTGAGTCAGGATGAACTTACATTTCTCAAGAATGAGCATCCAGTAATCCCTGCAATCTATTTCATCCCGAAGATACATAAATGTACTGACAAGCCACCTGGCAGACCCATAATATCTGCACGGAATGGGCTGTTGGAGAACACCTCAATCTACATTGACGCTTTTCTACAGGAATATGTGAAGAAATTGCCCTCTTATGTTCAGGACACAGGGGATTTCCTGAGGAAATTAGATGGGTTATTATGGAATTCTTCTTATTGGTTGATAACATTGGATGTTACTTCCCTCTATACTAGTATATTTCATCAAGATGGTTTGAAAGCTGTTAGCCACTATCTAGGGAGGAGGTCCATTCATATGTTCAACCATAACAAAATGCTGTTAGCCATGATTTCCACCTGTTTAAACAATAATTTTTTCATGTTTTCCAACCAGTATTTCCAACAGGTTAGAGGTGTGGCCATGGGGGCTTGCTTTTCTCCCAGCTATGCCTGTCTACATATGGGCTGCTGGGAGGAACGGGTCCTCTATGGTCAACATCATGATGCATTTACCACACATGTAATACATTGGTATCGTTACATTGATGACATCTTTTGATATGGCAAGGTACCAAACAACAAGCTTTGGATTTCATTGATTCAATTAATGTGAACACACTTAATCTTCATTTTATTTCCAACTTAAGTCAGGAAAATGTCTTCTTTTTAGATGTAGAGATTTTTGTCAGAAATGAGAAATTAGAGACACGGCTATTCAGGAAACCCACTGCGGGCAACACTGTCCTACATGCTTCAAGCCACCATCCGATGCATCTGATACGTAGTATCCCATATGGAGAGATGCTGCGCATTAGACGCATATGAAGTTCAGACAGTGAATGCCTTATGGCACAGGATCTCAGTAAAAACAGATTTTTGGCCAGGGGTTATACCTCCTCTATGATTGACAAAGCAATTAACAAAGCCAATCAAATTGACAGGAAAGAAATGCTTCAAAATAAAATATCTAATGTAACTTCTGATTCTACTAGAGAGCCAATCAGGTTGATTCTGACATACAATCGCCAGCACCAAGCCCTTCGTAAAATCTTTAAGAAAAACTGGAGCCTGATACGCAGTGATCCTGTCATTGGGGACCTAATGGCAGTCAGCCCCGAAATTACATTCAGAAAAGCTCGCTCTATGAGTGACTCACTAGTCAAATCGAGTCCAGAATTGGTAACCAGTAAAACATGGCTTCATACCAGTAAGGGCTTTAGAAGATGTACTAACTGCAAAGCTTGTAGACAAGGTGTCAACAGAACTGAGTTTAGAATTCCGTTCTGTGAGACACCTCGTTCTATCCCTAGGATGCTAACATGTAAAACTGATCTTGCTGTTTATGTGCTGGAGTGCCCTTGTGGCCTGCAATATGTTGGTAGTACCAAGTTGCAGGTCCACAAACGGATACTCCAGCACATTAGGGCAATCAATGGGAGTGACGCTTCCTATCCGGTCGCACGTCACTTCAAGGAACATCACGATAATAAAAGTGATCTTCTTAAATACTTTGTCATTGACTCAGTACTCCCCCTGAGACGTGGAGGTAATCGTGAGGCCCTTTTGCGTGCCCTGGAAACCAAATATATCCTGGAACTCGACACGAAGACACCGCAGGGCTTAAATTCCAGCGAAGATTTTTTTACGTGTCTTTAACTCAGTCTTTTCGTGTACTGTATATTGTGAGATCAACATATCCATACATTTTTGGTCCGCACTCTCGAATTCATTGTATTTTAACTTTTTTACAAGATTTTTATTATCACTATTTGCACATTTGCACATTATCTAGCACTGATAAATTATTTCTGGACAGAGACATATGTCTGACCATTCAATACTGATGGTCTTTTTTTCAGTCAAATTTTTCTAGCATCTTTTGATATATAAAAAACACTTTGTTTCAAGTAAACTTTGCTATATAAGTACACATGCTGAGACCTTGTTGTCACTTGGTCAAGATTATAAGCACAGACACTTAGGTCCCTCATCACTAGTATTAAACTACCACATTGCAGGCTTTAGCTCAAGATGATGGCACCTTTGGTTGTTTATTCAAGTCTATCTTATATTGTCAGCTTTGTGTCCTTTTACCCACTCGGGTTGTATTCATTTTAATATGCTTAGTTTGCATAATAGTGTTTAAGGTATTTTATTTGATTGAGAATGTGTTCAATTCAATGCCTTTTACCAACTTTTTTAAATTAGCTTGTACTTTTTATATGAATTTTTTACACCTTACAGTGGTTTATTTTCTTGAAAAGTAAATTTTAGCTATTTATGTTGGTGCTTTACTATTGACTTGTGTCTTAATATGACTGTATCAATGTATATATTTATATATACATATTTTTTCTATGTCTATTTATGTCTCTGTCAGGCAACCAATCGGGTTGTTTGTTATTACGCACGGTGCACTTTAAATTTGGTTTTGCTACTCCTATGGCGTCATGTGAACAAGGCCTCTGGTAGGCTGAAACGCGTCATGGCAGGCATGCTGAGACTTCATTAAATACTCACTTGCACTTTTATCTGGGTCCGTTATCGTCTGTTCCCGTTATTTCCAGGACATTGGTGATTGCTGGAACCTTGTGGCGATTACTTCGGCATATATATATATATATATATATATGCACTGGAAAAATAAAGGTTGCAGGGACATTATAGTTAGGAATTAGCATTTAAAAAACCTAACAAATTCACTGAAAAACCAAAGGTTACAGGGACATAATAGTTAGTAAATGGAATTAAAAAAACCTTAGAAATTTGATGAAAAAACCCAAAGGTTACAGGGACGTTATAGTTAGGCTCAGGTCTCATGCGTACAAAACCAATGAAATTCAGCAGCTATAATTAGCTGAGCTGACCATAACTCATGCCCCCACAATGCACAGCTCATTACCTCACATATTACATCACTCATGACATGGTCAGTGACATCACTGATGACATATCAAATGACATCACTGAGGATATCGCGGATGACATCATCCAGTGAGTGTGATTTTTTTTTTTAATGTTGATAAGTTTAAACATATATATCAAGGTACTGCAAAAGTTAAAATAGTATACTTTGTGTACTACTAATGAGTGATACTGTTCCTAACATATATGATCTGTTTATAAGTATGTGAATGGCAATGGTGTCTTGGCGCTAATGTGACCTACTGACTGATGGAGTCTTTACTAACAAGCGTTGTATCTCTATTTAAGAATTGGAGAACAGCCAGGTTTTAAGATCTTTTCTAAAGCTCAGCAAATTAGTTTGACTCCTCAGATGTTCAGGTAGATTGTTACAGAGGTGGGCTGTGGTCTGAATAAAGCTTCTCCCCCCCCCAGTTAGATCTCCTGATTCTCTGGACATTGAGAGTTCTTGAATTGGCTGATTTTAATGGTCTACTGGGCTTATACCATGTGAGATTTTCCTTAGGTATTCAGGGGCCTTGTGGGCAAAACAAAGAGCCTTAAATCTAACCATCTTCTTCACCGGCAACCAATGAAGTTCTCGCAACGTTCCAGATACTGACTGGAACTGGGGAATTTTCATCAGCAGTCATGCTGCCGCATTCTGAAGACATTGCAGTTTTTGGAAGGACCTCTGATGAATAGCAATGTAAAGAGCATTGCAATAATCGAGCCTAGATAGCACGAGTGCTGTTACCACTTCCTTTTGAAGATCAAATGGCATGTACTGAAAGATCTTCCTAATCTTTTGTAATAGGAAGAAACATGAAGAAGTAAGTTTATTTATTTGAGCATTTTAAAACAAATTAGCATCAAAGATTATCCCCAGATTTTTTTACCGTGGATACAGCTGTTGGAGGAGGGCCTAAAGTTTGTGGCCACCAAGATTGGCCCCATAATGGCTTATTCTTCTCGAAGAGAAGTACCTCAGTTTTTGCTGAGTTCAGCAATAGACTGTTATTACTCATCCATTGGACTATGTTGCTCATGCAGTTGCTAAAACGAAGTGCTGTCTCTTCTGCGTTGTTAGAAATAGATACAATAAGCTGTGTATCATCAGCATATGCTACGGGAGTGAAGCCGAAAGCTAGAATCAACTTAGTCAAGGGGGTCACATAAAAATCAAACAATGTGGGGCTCAATAATGATCCCTGGAGAACCCCACAGGGCAAAGTAAAAGGCTTAGGGATAAAGTCACCCAGCGCCATCCAATTTACTCTTTGAGAGAGTAAAGAACAATGCAATTTTAGAGCTAGACCTCAAATACCAATCTCTGCCAGTCGTGCAATCAGAATCTCATGATTTACCATTTCAAAGGCTGCCGACAAGGCTAATAAAATCATGGCAGCCTTTCTACCGCTATCTAAAACATTTCTTACTTGATCTGTTGCCATCACCAGTGCAGATTCTGTGCTGTGATTAGGCCCAAAGCCGAACTGGGCAGAGTCCAACACTTTGTTCTCCTCCACAAATTTAGACAGAGTGATGTTCATGTGTTTTTCCAAGAACTTAGAAAGTAGGGGTAGTCAGGAGATAGGGCAAAATCTTTACCTCTCTAGGATCAAGAGTTGGCTTTTTTAACAACGGGAGGATTGAGGCTTTTTCCATTGTATTAGAAACACTTCAGATTCCAATATGTAATTCAGTACCTGAGTGAGAAATGGTGAGATGGTACCAACAATTTCATGCATTATTTCATATATTATGTGAGTGGCTGTGTGACTGTGTGTATCTGTGTGTGAGTGGGTGTGTGAGTGACTGTATGGGTATATAAGTAGGTGTGTGAGTAGCTGTGTGGGTGAGTGAGTGGCTGTGTGAGTGACTGTATTGTTTAGTGAGTGGGTATGTCAGTGGCTGTGTATAAGAGTGAGAGGCTGTGTAAGTGGCTGTACGGGTAGATGAGTGGGTGTGTAAGTGACTGTATGGGGAATGAGTGGCTGTTTGAGTGGATGATTGGATAAGTGAGTTGGTGTGTGAGTGGCTGTGTTATAGAGTAAGTGTCTGTGTGAATGAATGCATGGTTGAGTGAGTGTGTGAGTGCTTGTATGAGTGAGTGAGCAGTTGCATTGAACTAACTATAATGTCCCTGTAACATTTGTTTTTTCAGTGAAATTCTAAGGTTTTTAAAGTTTATTTCCTAACTATAATGTCTCTGTAATTTTTTTAAGTGAATTTCTAAGGCTTTTTAATTTAATTTCCTATGTGTAACCTGTAAGCTTTGACAATGAGTTTGTGAGTGAATGCATTGGTGTCTCACTGGGTGCATGAGTGAGTGTGTACATGTCTGTGCGGATGTGGGATTGGCTGCATAAGTGGCTCACTGGGTTTGTGAGTGGGTGCGTGAGTGTATGAGTGAGTCTGTAAATGGGTGCGTGAGTGTCCAAGTGTGTGTCTGAGTCGGTGCATGAGTGTCTAAGTGAGTGTCTCTGTGGGTCTCTGAGTGTTTGTGAAAGTATCCGAGTGGGTTTCTAAGTGCCTCCATGAGTGTGTGAGTTAGTTTGTGAGTTTCTGAATGGGTCTGTGAGTGGATGAGTTAGTGCCTGAGAGAGTCTGTGAGTGGGTGTGTGAGTCTCTGTGTGGGTCTGTGATTGGCTGCATGAGTGGCTGTGTGAGTGGTTGTAGGGGTCTGTGAGTGGTTGTGGGAGTGTTTGAGTAGTTCTGAGAGTGGGTGCATGAGTACCTGAGTGGGTTTGTGAGTGGGTGTGAGAGTGTCTGAATATGTCTATGAGTGGGAGTGAGAGTGTCTGAGTGGGTTTGCTAGTGCCTCCATCTGTGTGTGAGTGAGTCTGTGAGTAACTGCATGAGTGTCTGAGTGTGCGTGTTTGCAGAGATACAGTATTTAAAAGGGTGAACCATGTACTCTGCTCTTACAACGTTACGTGAATTAAGAAAACACTTATTACAGTCTTCCAAGTTTATATTGTGCTGTAATTGAAATAATGCAGCATTCACTTCTATTAAGAATTTTAGTTCATTTTTCTACTTAGAATATTACAGGAAACACATTTGAAGTTAGCATAATTTCTATTTTACTCCATTGGAGCTTCACCTGGGGCACCTCCTATCTTTATACTTCTAAGTGCTTCATGTTGAGGTTTAATTTTTTGAAATGAGAATCAGGGTCATAATGCAATGTCATATTTTTCAAGAAGAGTATACAGTTTTGCCTAAAAGATGTGTACCCAATTGCGATACTTTCTCCTAGCAAATTAGTACATTTTTTTCCATTGTGTAAATGCTTAGCGTATATTGTACAGTTTAGCTGCGTAATAGACCACCAATTTACATATATCTGTATCTGTCTCTCCTTGCCATTTGTTTCAGTGGGTTAATAAGTAGGTATTTTTTTTCAAAATTTTTTAATCATCACAAAGTCATTGCAAATTTATCTCAAATTGGTCGCAAATTCATCCCGATTCTTCGCGATACGTATGTACCACTTTCATGGAGAAATTGTAAAGACCACGTGTTTTTCAAAAAGTGTTAAATACATACATGTACATATTGTAAGCAATATTTGACAATAGCTGTTTACTAGTACAGTTTTCAAACTCCTATATTTGTAATAATTTTTTATTGAAAGCACTTTTTAATTGTTTTTTGCGATGACGTAGGTATGCGCGAAGATCATGCGACTATGTAAGAAAGACATTTGATTGTAGAAGACAGTTTTGATTAATCTACAAATGAATTCCAACCCATTTCTTCCTTCTTGAAGTGTCGTGTAGATCCTATAGTCCCCCTGCAAGACCTGAGCATTTGGATAACATATACTGTGGGCTTGGTGGCAGACAGATTCTATGCACCCCCACCGCGTATGTTAGCCTGATTTGCATTAGCTAGCTCACAGTGCCACTAGAATCTCCTCTTATCGGGGAGAGATTAGTTTCTGGCAACCTTAGATCATGACAACCCAAATTCCTCAGAATCGTGGAAACAATGTACTACCCTTTTGCTCAGTCACTCGTGCTTACTTATTCGGTTTGTCTCAGAGAGTTACACAGAATAAACAGTCGGGCGTTTTAATAAGTATTTATTGAACAGTTGTTATTCTAGTGTAAAATATATGTGCTGCAGTAACCAGCAGACAATAGCAGAGATATATTATCAGCAGTACGATAAAAGAAAAGGGATAGAACAGATCTACCATATTACAATAATCATGAATACATACATGAATATAAATAGCATTATGAAAATGCGCGTACTCCTACGATGCCTCACTAGATGTACCTGAGTGTACCTAGCATATATGTAGGTCTAAAAGCCTAAGAGCCAAAAATCCTTCTAGGATTTAGTCAAACCCCCATACCTGAATAGAGAGAGTGTGGGACTCCATCCTGGTCTCGAGTTGGACACCCCGCAAGGGCTGTGTCAGACCGCTGTCAGCTGTAGCGACTGCATGCAGGAGCCTCAGCGTCTCTGGTCAGTGTGTCAGCATGGAAGTCTCGGTTCCCTCTGTCTTACCGGGGCAAGATGTGGTGTATTTATACCCTAAAGAGTCTCGGTCCTCAGTATGGATTGTATTGGTCTGTCGTTAGACTTGAGGAAGACGTCAGGGGTGAACTTTGTACATACATATTATGCAGGTGGTGTATTCCTAGAGAGCCATGCATAATTGATGAGTACAGTGTGGGCCTGTGTTTGGGAAAAACCCTGCTGTATTCAAAACCACAGGATAGATAACGTTCAGCCCTCAGAGCACGTTGTGTACTAGTAAGGACCAATGTAGGTGAAAGGTCATGCCTATATAAGGAATCATGACTATAATAGGACATGTACAGTTATGACCATAATTGGGCATATGCGGCTATGACCATAATTGGGCAAGTACGAGTATGACCATATTAGGGCAAATATGAATACGTCCATTTTAGGGCATATATAAACTGGTCTACATTAGGGCCTCTAAACGGGATATAACACCCACTCCTCTTCCGAACAGGATGATAATGACCATACTTAAAATCTGGACAATTTAAAAACATTTTAAAAGCAAGTAAAAACATGGTTTTAAAATTGTTAAAACAACTTAAAAAAATGTTACAATTCAGCTATTTCCAATTGCTACTAAAAAATAAATATCTATTTTGTTTCTCTTTATAAGTTGCTTCACTCAAAGCGGAAGAAGGCCATGCTTTTCTCAAGCGAAAGTGTCAATTTAGGAAGTGTTCCAAATTTGCTAGCTTATTATGAAAACGAGTGGAGAAGCCGAATTCTTTCCCAGGACGCGATGAGCCAATTCGAGATTAAGTGTCCTGGCTGGGAAGCACAACATTATCAGTGTTAGCTACTGCAGACGACAAATCCAACGCCTCACAGAGAACGTCAATCGCACATAGATGGTATGTAGCACTGCCAACAGTCGGTGCTTCGGCAGCTTGTGCGGCAGTTGTTACCTGGGTGCCTGTGGAGGAGCCACCTAACCCAGCAGGAGCAAATGGCACCTGTGGATTCTCAAGGAATGCGTTCATCAGAATCGGAAGACGCTGGGGACAACGCAGAGCATGGGCCTTTATGGGGGCCAGCATTGCATTCGTGTCCGGAGGCGCATCTGATGGAAATGTTAGACAAAGATCCAACGTGCATTCTTCTCCGCAAAACAGGCATCGAAGAACAGGTAAGATGCAGCCTTCCCAGACTGGCCGAAAGGATAGAAACCAGGAGGCATTGAGTTCTCGCAGGCAAGAAATGCCCAGAAGGTGTACCATGCGTTCACGGTATTTCCGCTCCAGGAGTATGTTCGCCATTCCCTTGGGAATTGGGCCGTCTATTGCGTAGCAGTAATATTATGAATAGGACCCCTGCAACCAGCAATAGGATAAGCGTGAGTCCTCCAAATACGCTTCCCAATATGGAGTGTATAAAATTTGGGATTACTCCGAGGACTGTCTGAAAGGTGCTTAACAGTCCTGACCCTATGGTCTTAAATAGGTGTACAATATCGCTTGTATCTGACATATTGAAGATACGTCCCACCATTTCTACGAAATGAAAGGGGCAGTTTGTACGTATAAGCGCCTGTATCTCAGTCGAGGTCCTTGCAACTTGAAGTTCATAGGTTTCTCGAGCGGAGGTTAAGGGCACGGGTTGCTATAAAAGCATGGCTTGCAGTCTGCTCAGAGTATCAAATTGTATGAAAGAAACGTTCAGTGAAGGCCATAGCGGCACCTCCCTGACTGTGTTCAGTGGCGGAAACAATACTTGCATACAGCAAGTAACCCTGGAGTTAACAGTGACCAGATATGCGACGCCCGGAAGCTTCCCACAGCAACCTTGATCATTCAGCATCAAGTAACTCCCATCCGAGAGCAGCTCGAAAACTGGCGTGATCACTGCAGCTGGGGTCCCAGTCATGTGACACGATAGGTTTGCAACTGAACCGTTACAGGCTCCGTGTAGTGAAATATCTTGACACATGAGAGAACTGCTTAAAGCGTTCTTGCAGTTTGTACCACTCAGATACACTTCTCGATCCCCATTCCAGCATCGATATCTATATGGTAACTCCCAAGATTCCTTAATGTAACCCTTACCCATCTTTTCATATTTGCCTGCCTGCCTTTGCTCAAAGCAATATTGAAACTGAAACGTAGTGACCGGCAGAGTTATTTGGCCATGAATTAGCCATTCAGTTGATGGTGATTCGGCTACAGTGAATGGTAACCTTTCCAGTTTCTCAATACGCAGCATTGTATATTTGGCTCCCCTTTGTGCCATTTCTGTCTGTTTATCAGTTAGATTGTATTCTGAAAACAGAGACGTGGTGTTTATAAAACGCCAGGGCACATAGCCTGCACGCAAAGATTGTAGCGTCCAGCTTAGCATCATAATAGAACGTAACTGTGATTGCCTGTGTTGTAACAAGGCCAAATCTTGTTCTAATATGTCGATTGCCGAAGACACAATGTTGCCTAAGGAGTAAATCCTGGCCGTCAAAGTTGTTAACCCATTATCCACTACAGCTAATGCCTTCTCAAGGTTAATACGGTCTATTTCCCTTATTCTTTCTGCGGCCTCTTGTTGGGATATTTTCCAGTTTTCATTATAATAGGCATAAATGCTGGGATATATGAAACATTTCTGACGTGTTTTCCTTGGGCCTAACAAGAAATCCCTAAGGTCTACATCAGGTGTGAGTAAGGTCAAGTGATGTTTTACTTCTGTGAGTGTTGAGGTCTCTAGCCAATCAAGGCACAACTTCCCAACACTTTAGGATGTCACTACCCCTGAGTGTTGTCTTTGTACATAGCGTGTATCTGGCCTATGGATACTAAACCCGTTGGTTGTATTCATAAATCTCTGTTGACAGGTGTTCGAGTCAATGGGCCAAATCAGCCATTTCAACCAATCAGGATCTGATCTGTTGTACTGGAGAATGTCATCCAATCCTACCACTTGTGTAGTTGAATTCTGCCCCCCATCCATCTGTGATGGTGTAGGAAACCTGGGTGAGTTCAGTTCCTTGTTCTTGGCTAGTCCAAGACAGGATGTCTGTTGCACAGTGTCATTTAGAAATATAATCTGCTGTGGAATGAGGCATGCTCTAAAAAGCACTTCTGTTCCCTGGACTTGCCAGTCCCTAGAATCCCAGATTGATTTTAAATCTATAGTGTCCTTCCATAGGTCGAAACCATGTGTAGACAACTGGGCCATAAAGGAAGCAGATTAAATCTGTTTGGTATTAGTTAACATAAGTGTATTTTTAAAATACTTAAGGATCTCAGACTCAGAAAAAACTCTACTGCCTCCGTGATTAGCTCTGAGCAACATTGTGAAGACCTGGCGACCTTCTTTGTGAAGAAAGTTGAAACTATCTATAGGTCTTTCCCTTTGTTGCCTCCCTCTCTCACTGCTCATCAAGGGCCTCCTCCTTCTCATCTTTTGGAGGCTATCTCTCCCATCTCACAGGAAGAGCTATTATTGCTGTGTGGTAAAGTTAAATCGGGCTCCCCGGCTGATTCTTTGAAGCCCGCCCAGTTCAGTGACTCCCTTTCTGTGTTCCTGCCTCCGCTGTGCCAGGTCGTTAATTCATCTTTTTCTACTGCCGTGGTCCCTGAGACTTGGAAGCAGGCCATGGTGGTTCCGCTACTGAAAAAACCTTTGCTGGACCCGGCTAAGCTGGAAAATTTTCGCCCCATCTCCCTTCTACCTTGGGTAGCCAAGGTCGCTGAGGCTCACGCGAATAACATCTTAACAGGGTTCCTTAATAGTAATGGCACCCTGGACCCCTCCCAGAATGGCTTCCGCCCTGGACACAGTACGGAGACTGCGCTCTTGGCTGTTACCGAGCATCTGCGGACCATTCTGGACACAGGGCACACAGCGGCATTGATATTGCTTGATATCAGTGCCGCATTTGACACGGTTGCCCATGAGATTCTCTTACATCGTCTGGAGGACGCGGGTGTTGCTGGCTTAGCTTTGGAATGGTTCAAATCTTTCCTGTCAGGGAGAACATTCCAAGTGACTGCCCCCCCGTTTCTCTCCCGTGTCCAATGCATCAGGCAGGGGGTGCCTCAGGGTTCCGCTCTGAGTCCTGTACTTTTTAACCTGTACGTTCAACCCCTTGCTACGGTGGCCAGGGACAAAGGCCTTACTGTAGTCTCCTACGCTGACGACACGCAGGTGGTGGTGGCCCTCTCCGATGACTCTATTCTGGATGCTTTCAAGTTTAGAAGTGGTCTGGCAGCAGTCGCGGAGTGGATGACCTCCAACTGCCTCCAGCTTAACGCCAATAAAACTGAGGTGTTGCTGGTGGGGAAAGATAGGAGCCTGTGGAGTGAGCAATGGTGGCCTACCTCTCTTGGTAGTGCGCCCGTCCCCAAGACAGTGGTTAAAAATTTAGGGGTTTGGATGGACTCCACCCTCAACTTCCAGGATCACACCAAGAAGGTAGCCGGTACTTGTTTCGGCTTTCTTCGTGGACTTAGACCCCTGCTGGTGTTCTTTGATCCACCCACTCGTCAGTTGATCGTCCAGGCGACGATTCTATCTAGACTTGACTACACCAGCTCGCTCCTCCTTGGGGCTAATCAGGCTGAGGTGGTGCGCTTGCAGCGAGTCCAAAACACAGCCGCCAGAGCCCTGTTGGGGCTCCCGCGCAGATGCTCAACAGCTGGTGCTATCCGGGATTACACTGGCTGCCCATGGCTAAGCGAATCGAATTTAAAGCATCTTTGCTTATCCTTTAAAATTCTTAAGTTTGCGTCTCCCGGGCTTTTGGCCAACTTGTTGGTACCTTATGTTCCTGGATGCCAGCTGCGCTCATTGGGGCAACACTTGGCTGTGATCCCTCGAGTGAACCGTCTCTGTGCCGGGGGGCAGTCCTTTCGTTGCTTGGCAGCCAAGTTATGGAACTCTCTGCCCTGTCAGATTCGTAGTCTGAATTGCCTGCTGGCTTTCCGTAAAGCCATTAAGACTTACCTTTTTCCTGTGTCCTAATTCGGTCTCTATATCTTCACTTCTTCTTTTGCCGCTTTGACCAGTTTCTTAGCCTCCTTGCCTTTCTGCTGCTAGCGCCGGGATCGCCTCTTTGCTGAGGCAGCTGCGCGCTTTATAAGCTTAGTTAACATAACATAACATAACATCATTTTCTGTGCTGATGTTTTTGCCACTTTGTAATAAAATGACCTCGGGTCAGATGTATTAAACCCTGAAAAGTATGTGAATTTCTGTGCAAAACTTTTCGAACTACCTTTTGGAGGAGTTGGGCAGTGTTCCCACTGGTGGTGTTCAAATACATTTCTAGGTGTTATAGATTTGTGCAAAAAATGATGACCATAATGTTGGTAACAGTACAATGTATCATAGTCTGAAGTACCTTCTAACATTTCATTGTTCGGAAATGCTGCAGTTTTTTCTAAATCAGACATCATAGCATTTACAGTTTCAATGTCCCAATCATCACAAAATATACTGGAGGTAACGATATCACTTAAAGAAATTTTAAATACATGTTTAAGCTTTAAAAGTTCAGTCGGACCGAATATATCATAATCAATCTTGTCCCATACTATACCGTCCGGTATAGGAACTGCTGTGATGTTCACTGAAGACAAGTCTCTTGGTTCACAATGTGAGGACTGGTGTGGTTTTAAAATCAAATTGACTATTTGGGCTGTAGAGCTATGCTGGAGGTATCGTCCATTAATAAGCATACTAAAAGTTATAATTAAACCTAGCCAGAAAAGAAAAAATTAAATCCCAGTGATATGCCATAGTTCTATCCAAGATGACACCAGGTAAGTCTTTCTAAAAAAGTTCAAAAAGTCAGTGAGTTTTTGTTTGCGTGATTTTTTGGCTGGCGTCGTTTCCGGCTCGCTTGGATCCAGTGAAAACGTATCAAAGTTCATGAAATAGCCAGAAGCAGTTCGATCAATTGTTGGAATTGCATCAGGATTTGTTGAACTTGGATTTTGCTCTTGGCGAGGCATGTTGACGTAGATGTCTGTAGTCGGTCTTATTGCAACTTGGTTGTTAAGTTGATTTTCATTTTGAAGATGAATTTCTTGTTGAAGTGGAACGAGTTCCATAGCATTGTTGCTTAGTCCTTCATTCCGTACAGGTGGCTCTTCAAATGTGATGAGTCTTTCTGTTTGAACTTCTTGGATTGTAGCGAGAGGAGGGCGTCTGCTACTGTGGAGTCCACGAGGCCTACTGTTTAGTATCGGCCACATAGTGTGGTTTTATTAAGTCGATTGAGACAAATCTTTTCTCCTTTTTTCCGGCAAGAGGCGGCTGAAGTACAGTTCTTGTGCCTTGGATTGCGAGGACCGGTACAGGCTTTCTGTAGGATGGCCCAAATTCTTTTTTGTCTGCAATCTTTTCTCTGACCAGATCTCCAATTTTTGGGATCCAGACAGGTCTTGCCGTTACTGCCTTGACTTCCTCAGTGGCGGTCTGTTTCTGGAGCACGTTACTTTGTTGTGTTCTGGATTTATTTAGATCCTGTAAAACAGCCAAACGATCATGGATATCAAATGGTTTTTCATCCACCACTGTGCCTTCACAATCAAGATCAGGTACCCACATTCTCGTCCCAAATAGGACTCGTAAGGAGTGACACCCTCTAGAGAGTTTCTTGGCTGATTATTGATCGCTCGCTGTACCCCATAAAGGTGATCGACCCATCTACCGCGCTTGCCTAATACCCTAGCTGTTAAAGATTGCTTTAAGTCTCGGTTTTTCCTCTCCACAACAGAATTTCCCTTGGGATGGTATGGAGAGGAGTACCACAATGCTACGCCCACTCCTTCCATGGCCTCTTTGTAAGCCCGAGAGCTAAACGCCGGACCACGGTCAGAATGTAACGTGCCAACTGCGTATGTGCCGATAAAGGCTTGCAAATCTTTTATAACAGTTCGAGCGCCAGCCGAGCACTGAGGCCAAATCTTGAGGAAACTTGAGCTGGACGTACACGAACGGACAACCTAATGCTGTCTAACAATGGTATCTGTACCGGACGTTTTGCGGTGGACCCTTGCTTCTGCTTGCAGATGTCACAGTTCCAGACATAGGGGCCGATTCTGATGTGGGTTGGAAAAGCTTCCCGACTGAATCGGTTGGGAAATGGTGTCTGACCCACTCGGATCGGGAAAGTCCGACCGGCGGAGTAGGATGCATCCGGATGCTTCCAGATACGATTTGGTTGAACTCCCATTGACTTCAATGGGAACATTTGTTCCTAACCGCATCAGAATTGGGCCCTCGGTCGGGAAGACACGTTCCCGATCCGATTTGGAAGGAGCAAATGCCGTTAGGAGGCCTTCCTAACCGCATCAGAATCAGGCCCTCGGTCGGGAAGCTTTTCCAACCCGCATCAGAATCGGGCCCTAAGTCTCTAATCTGCCTTCTCATCACGGGCCACCAGTAGCTTTGTTTCAACAAAGAAACAGTCTCCCTAAGTCCCTTATTTACAGAACCTTCCCCTTCGTGTGCCGCCACAATAAAGCCTTGCCTACGATCCATATTTGGTATTACTCTATCCCCCACTCCAGGAATCTGAGCACATGGGATGTTTTGTGCATCTAACTATTAGGAGTACTTGAGTGGAAATATTTTAGGTACTGCTGTGCTGCCTTTTCGTGAAGCATTGACAGCTACCATAATCTCGCCGTCTACCCTCGCCTTTGAACGAGTGATTGCAGCTACGGTGGCTGTGCGTACAGCCCCCTTTGCGGCTTCATCAGCCAATGAATTCCCTTCAACGTGAACGCCATCACACTGATGACTCAGTGTATGTATCACGTGAGCCCTTGGTAGTTCGTTTCTCAACTCCACTACCTGTTCCCATAACATTTTATGCTTAATTGTTCCAGCTTTTGCATCTTTGAACCAGTTTTGTTCCCAATGATGTAAATATTCTTTGTACGACTGTACACTGTAAAAGGAATCACACACAATTAGTGTGGGGAATTTGTGTTCCATGTTTATAAGTGCCAGTATCAGTGCTTTTAACTCTGCCAACTGAGCCGTGCAGTCTCCTAGAGATTGCGTTTTAGTGCAACTCGGATGGAACTTTCCATCGTGCAGGCGACCTTTAACAATCGCACACGCCGCGCTGTAAGCTTGCTTACTCCTTATGGCCGGTTGAGCAGATCCGTCAGTGTAAATAATGTATTCATACTGATCTAGAGGCAAAATCTCATTTGGAAGAGGATATTCTTGTTCGTATTGCAGGAATGCCTGGGTTTTCAAACTTGGATCAAATCTGTATTCAACATCTGTTGCAGTAAGAGAATTAGCCCATTGTATCCATCTTGGATGTAAGGCTTTCGCATTTGGAATGCTAGCTTTTGTAACAGCTTCTAGAGCTGGTACTGGGGTCACGACAATTATGCGTTTACCCTGAGCCAGAGCTCTTTCTCTTGCTACAGTGGTCTGCACTGCTGTCAGAATTTTTTCTGTTGAAGTGAAATGCATCTCTGCGTTTGTGTACAGGTGTGATTTGCATGCGATTGGTACTGTTTCACCTTCATTAAAAGTTAAATAAGTGTACCCGCATTGACCCGCTATTACTCGGATCACTAAGTTCTGTGCATTTACGCGTGTCTGTAAGTGTTTTGAAGCTATCATGTCTTCCTGTCTTCGTAGTGAACATAGGATATTTGTATGTTCCTGTGTCCATTGTCTGACTGAAAAATCAGGTTTGATTAAGTCGTAGAAAGGTTTTAATCTTTCTGTGCAATCCAAAATGTATGTTCGACCAAAATTTAGGAATCCCAGAATTGATTGTAAATTCTTTAATGATTTTGGAGGTTGGAGCAGCGCACACTTTTCTAAAAAGTTAGCTGCTAAGCTTTTTCCTTCACTTGACAGCTCGTATCCTAAAAATAGGACACTGAGGTGGGCAATTTTTGATTTCTTGAAATTAAATTTATAGCCCTCAGAGGCAAATCCCATAATAATGGTGCTCACCCTGGTCAAGTGCCTCGGTAAGTCATCGTCCATCAGATAAATATCATCTACATTGGACAATGCTTCTTCATCCAAATTTCAGAGTAACTCTGTTACTCGTGCTGAAAATACCCCGGGGCTGTTTTTATACCCTTGGGCTAGTCGACAAAATTGTCGCTGGGACCCTAACGCACTGAATGCGGTCAGATACCTGCTTTCAGGCGCTATATTTTGGTAGAAAAATCCATTTGAGATATCAAGTGTTGTTTTGTATTTTTTGCGCACAATGTTATTCATTAATGCGGCACTGTGTGCATTTTGAACTGCAAATGTCTTTGTGCAAGTGTTTAAATGTCTGTAATCCAAAACTAAACGATATGTGTTGTCAGGTTTCATTACGGGAAACAAAGGATTGTTCATAGGTGAAGTGCAATTTTCTATCACCCCCTGGTATTCTAGTTGATCTAGGATCTCCCTGACTTGTTTTTTAGCTTCCTGCTTTATAGGGTATTGCCTTTGAGCATTTGGGGAAACTTTTAACGGGATCACGTGGTGGGTTGAATCCTCATCCCAACCAACATGATTTTTATACAATGCTGGAGCTAGGGCCACCGCCCACTCCTGCGCATATGCATGTTTTAGGTATATGGGAACGAGGTCGGAAAAGGCTGGAAAAATTACTGTTTCTCCCCTAGGGCACTCCATGACGAATGCTGGCAGCCAGTCTTGTTCTGCTAATAGAATGTCATAACCAGATGACAGATATTTCCAAAAGAGACCTTTAATTTTCCTGGGATTGTCCCCCTCCAGCCAGAGTGTTATCTCATGTAACTTATGTGGGACACTTACCCAAGTATCAGGTGTTTCCACCGTGATATCCTCACTCAACTCCGCTGTTCCAAGAAATTCCTTCAGGTTCTGGCGAGCTATCGTTACTTCTGCCGCGCTGTCTAGCATCGTCAGAGCCCACTCCCCATTCAGAAGCTGTGTCCTCAGAATTCTGGGCATGTCTGATCTTGAGACCTGCTACCGTCTTCTTTTTAAACTGAGGTTTTGATTTTTGTTTATCTTCTTTTTTAGGTGCGTAATCCGCAGCGCGTTGCATGTCTCTGAACTTTGTAAGCTCCTCTTGTCTATGTTCTGACCGTCCTTCCCTCTTGGAGTTTTTTGATGAACCCTGAAAGGAACGAGAGGAACGTGTATCAGTATCCTGATACCTGTCAGGTTTTTTAATATTATCCCTATTCCTGAGGTTATACCTCCTTTCAGAGGGCTCCTGTTGAGGAGACCTATCTCTGGATTGAGATCTGTTGTCTTTAGACTTTTGTTGTTTTTTATTTTCCCACTTTTTTTTAGAAGAAGTAGGCGTCTGCTTTGTAGTATCCTTTTCAGGACTGCCCACCAGTTGTGGTTTTAATGCTTTCCCACCTAGACAGTCTCTGCCTAGTTCTGCATATGCAGTTTCAATTATTTTGGGTAGTTCGTGTTGATGATCCTCTGGACTGAACTCCCTTAGGCGTTGGCGGATCGCCACTGAAGCTGCTTCCCCCTTAATGTTAGCTAGTATTATGGCTGATACCTGGTCAGAGTTATTTAGTAACTTCATCCCTAAGTTAAGGGCAGGCTCTGCTCCGTACTCATTTTGTATCTGTCTCAATACATCAGGTATTACTGCTAAGGACGGGATACCATGTGTTCTGGTATATATGGCAGCAAAGACTGAACCCCAAGAGGTGCAGTCCTCTACCTGTGGTGTGATCCCCATGGGCAAGCAGATTGTTAGAATTCTGTGTTTATCAGAGGTGGTAGTATTCGGGAATACCGCCTCAAGCTGAGTTATTTTCTGAGCTATCCAGAATGGTATTTGTTCGCGTTTTGCTGGCATTTTGCCCATTACCGAGTGTAATGTTTGAGGAGTAATTTTATTTCCTGTACCCTGAGTAGGAGTTCTGTTTGCTGCACCTGCTGGTGCAGGTTGGATTGTTAAAGTCCTCATGACAAATTGTGTCAGGTTTCTGTAGATTTTAATTAAATTTCTGTGTTGTACGAGTAATTCTGGCTGTGGCATTGTTCCAATGTCAGGATGCGGTGTGTAAGCCGCTAATATTGGCCATGTGGCCCCGTCTCCTCCGAGCGGGCCTAATCTTACTCTTTGTCGTACGTGGGGTAGGGCGCCATTAAACCAGTAAAAATGTTCCTGGTAAGTGAGTGGAATCTCCATGTCCTCAAACAGGGCATATTCCCTTGGTGCATTTCCTGCTATGTAGTAGTGAAATGTCTTTGTTATGGCATTTGCTGCTGGGAATGTAACCCATTAATAGAATACCTCTGTTTTGTTTGATTTGTGTGCCTCAATCACAAAAACTACCTTGCCACCTGTGGCTGGTAAACTATTTTCTAATAGTCTTATGGTGACTGTCCTTCTGAATTTTTGGTGCAATCTGTATTGCATCCTCAGGATCTTCTTCTCCTGTTAAGAAATTCAGATCAACTCTTTGGTCCCCTGCCTTGTTATCAGGCATGTTTAGAGGAAGATGTGTTTAAAGGGAACTAAGATGAGGTGTTATGCACAATTTAGGAACTAAATGTCCTTCAAGCTTGATTAACCAACAGCCAATAAATAGTATTTTCATACTACTCAGCTGCGGCGGAGTTTGTGCCCACCCACTATAGACATCTCTGGGGTTTTGTGAGTAGGTTCTCTGAGGATAGCCCGACTGAAGTACTCAGATTCTACTGTTAAATAAGTACCAAACCCAATGTAGGTGAAAGATCATGCCTATATAAGGAATCATGACTATAATAGGACATGTACAGTTATGACCATAATTGGGCATATGCGGCTATGACCATAATAGGGCAAGTACGAGTATGACCATATTAGGGCAAATATGAATACGTCCATTTTAGGGCATATATGAACGGGTCTACATTAGGGCCTCTATACGGGACATAACAGAAGGTTCCAGTTGCTGGTTGGATCATTCTTGGAGTTGTTGTATAGTTAGAGTGCAGAACTGTGCTATCTGTATTTTTTGAGTATTTTCCCAAAAATAAAATGGCATTAGAAAGAGTGGAGGAAGTGCATTAACATGTTGAGGAGCAGGAGGTACCAGCAGCACCACAAGCCTCTTCTGATGGGAACTACTGGCTAAGAAGTACAGTATAGCGTGGTTTTATTCACCATTCCATCCTGTAATTCTAAAATGGTGGCTACATTCGTAAAGTGCACCTTGTGCGATAAGACCCTATCAAGGGGCCGGCAAAGAAATAGTCATGTGCTGCAACAAGTATGTTGTACAACTTTAAAACATACCATAAAAAGCAATTGAAAATTGCACAGAAGGAGAGTTAAGGAGAGGGATCATCAACCTCGAGAGCTGCACTGCCTGCTCCTGGAGAGAGAGTTCCAGGGAAAGGGAAGACGAGGCACCCACAAATATCACTGGAATTAAGGTGCATCAGTACCTTTTGCCTTGACTGTAACACCACCCTCACAGCCGGGGAGTAGTCTGTGGATTTAATTTTGGAAACAGCAAGAAATCATAACTGTTATATTTTTTTATTTATTTACACCAGTTGATCTACTGTATTTGTGTTTGTGAATACAATTTATTTTTCCTCGTTTCCATTTTATTTGAGAAGAAATACAAAAAATACAAAATGGTAGAAAATAAAAAAATGAAAAAGAAGAAAAAAGGTTCTTCTCAGAACTGTCTTTCATGGCTAAAAAAAGATAAATTATATATATATATATATATATATATATATATATATTATCTACTGGCGGTCGCCAGTAGATAGTTATAGTTACAACCTATTATCCATAGGAAATCCGCGACATTCTATTTGAAATAACTCTCTTGCCGGTTGACGTATCTTCGCGAAATTTTCAAACTTCGTGGGCGCTCCGGTCCGCTCCTACCCTGAAAGTCTCGGGGTGATACGTCAAGCGGGGGCCGAGAAAAAGGGGGGTCCCAAAACGCGTTTTCCCCATGCATTTTCCCATAGGAAACTTTAGACACGGCTACAGCCCGAACTGCTGAACGGAATTACACCAAATTTGGCAAAGAGGTAGTTCTTGGTTCAGAAAGACCCTTTTGTTAAATGGTGTAAATCCGTTCAGTAGTTGCTGAGAAAATCAAAAAGTAAAAGTACATATATATCTATGGGCACGGAGGATTCGCGCACCCTCCCGATCACGAGCTGCATGTTAATTGGCTGTCAGCTGGCTGTCAACATTCCGATTCAGGAAATGTTGGCAGCCATTTTGTCCCTCGGTAGAACCGAGGGACAGAAACAAGTGCGCAAAGCGCACAAAGGGGGAGGGTAGAAACACCCTGACCCCCTAGGTTTGCTCAGGGGTCCCACAAGGACCCCCTGGGCAAAAAAAAAAAATTTTTTTTTAAAAATCGGCAGGATGCGCTCAGGGAGCGCGAACCCTGCAGAAAAAAAATCGAAGCGCGGTCTCCCGCCCTTCGATAGCTAATTGGCCCTCGGGTGGCCCAAGTCCCGGGGGCATGCTGGGGGGGGTTAATTTATGTGTGGGGGCCTCTAAGGGCCCCCAAGCCCCGGGGACCACCACCCCCGGGGCTTTATGTACAATGGTGCGGGAGGGCTCTGAGCCCTCCCGCAGCCCCGGGGACCACCACCTCCCCGGGGCTTCTTTTTTTATTAAAACCTGTGTGGGGGCTCCAGCCCCCACACGCCCCGGGACGACCACCTCCCCGGGGCACTAAGAAAAATTACAATGGGGGTCCGTTTTGGACCCCCAGAGCCCCGGGACCACCACCTCCCCGGGGCTGTGCACTGAATGGGAGGGGGCCGCGCGGCCCCCTCCTGGAGCCCTTGATGGCCCTGGGGACCACCACCCCCCAGGGCCGGCTCCTGCAGTGTCCCGGGGTGCCTACCCCGGGACACTGCTGTTTGCAATGACAGGACGGGAGCCTCGCGGCTCCCGTCCTGTCATTGCAAACTTGCTTTGGATATTGGAAGAGAGAGCAGGAAACCTGCTCTCTCTTCCAATATCCAAAGCCGATTGCTTTTCCACATGGGGAGCTGCATCTTAGCAGCTCCCCATGTGTAAAAGCAATGCCGGCACCCTAGGGACGCGGGGAGCCGGCGGGACTGTGGGGGGATTGGGGACCCCCCCACAGTCCCCAACGAGAGGGCCAGCCCCGGGGATGGGGTCCCCGGGGCAAGTAGTGGCCCGGAGAGGGGGCCACGCGGCCCCCTCCCCCCAAAAAAAAATTTAAAAAAAAAACGATCGGGCCCGCAGGCCCCGCCCCTTCCTTCACCACTCTGCAAACGCGCCCTGGCGCGTTTGCAGAGGGGGAACGAATCCCCTTGAATACTGGGGGTCCCTGGGGCCAACTAGCCCACCAGGAACCTCCAGTATGCGCCAGGGGCTGCCTTGCAGAGAGGTGTACAGAGGCCACGCCCCTTTTACACCTCTCTGCAACGCAGCTCTATGGCGCTTTTGGAGGTATATGGTGGGCTAGTTGGACTCCGGGGACCCTCAGGATTCAAGGGGACTTAATCCCCCAACTTAAAACGCGCCACGGGGCGCGTTTGCACAGTGGTGAAGGGAGGGCGGGGCTTGAGGTGACATGTGTGCAAACAGGCCCCATGGCGCGTTTTAAGATGGGGAATTAAATCCCTTCAATCCTGAGGGTCTCTGGGGCCAACTAGCCCAACAGGTACATCCAGAAAGCGCCACAGAGCTGCGTTGCAGAGAGGTGTAAAAGGGGTGTGGCCTCTCTACACGTCTCTGCAACGCAGCCCCTGGCGCATATTGGAGGTTCCTGGTGGTCTAGTTGGCCCCTAGGGACCCTCAGGATTCAAGGGAACTTAATCCCCCAACTTAAAACGCGCCACGGGGCGCGTTTGCAAAGATGTCACCTCAGGCCCCGCCCCTCCCTTCACCATTGTGCAAATATTCCTCTAAAATCAGCCGAAATAGGAATTCCGATTTACTCACCTGTTATAAGGAGAGACCTCAGTGCTGTATCTTTCAGCCCAGTACTGGTCCTGAAAAGTAATTTTAACCGTACTTACCGGTAACTTGAATTTCCTTCATAGGCTAACATTGACTGGTTTCACTTGGAAATTCTTCTAAGTGTGGAGTTTTGGAACTTTAAAATATTCCTCTAAAATCAGCCGAAATACGAATTCCGATTTACTCACCTGTTATCAGGAGAGACCTCAGTGCTGCATCTTTCAGCCCAGTACTGATCCTCAAAAGTAATTTTAACCGTACTTACCGGTAATTTGAATTTCCTTCATAGGCTAACATTGACTGGTTTCACTTGGAAATTCTTCTAAGTGTGGAGTTTTGGAACTTTAAAATATTCCTCTAAAATCAGCCGAAATACGAATTCCGATTTACTCACCTGTTATCAGGAGAGACCTCAGTGCTGCATCTTTCAGCCCAGTACTGATCCTGAAAAGTAATTTTAACTGTACTTACCGGTAACTTGAATTTCCTTCATAGGCTAACATTGACTGGTTTCACTTGGAAATTCTTCTAAGTGTGGAGTTTTGGAACTTTAAAATATTCCTCTAAAATCAGCCGAAATACGAATTCCGATTTACTCACCTGTTATCAGGAGAGACCTCAGTGCTGCATCTTTCAGCCCAGTACTGATCCTGAAAAGTAATTTTAACCGTACTTACCGGTAACTTGAATTTCCTTCATAGGCTAACATTGACTGGTTTCACTTGGAAATTCTTCTAAGTGTGGAGTTTTGGAACTTTAAAATATTCCTCTAAAATCAGCCGAAATACGAATTCCGATTTACTCACCTGTTATCAGGAGAGACCTCAGTGCTGCATCTTTCAGCCCAGTACTGATCCTGAAAAGTAATTTTAACCGTACTTACCAGTAACTTGAATTTCCTTCATAGGCTAACATTGACTGGTTTCACTTGGAAATTCTTCTAAGTGTTGATTTTTGAAACATACAAATATTCCTCTAAAATCAGCCGAAATCCGAATTCTGATTTACTCACCTGTTATCAGGAGAGACCTCAGTGCTGCATCTTTCAGCCCAGTACTGGTCCTGAAAAGTAATTTTAACCGTACTTACCAGTAACTTGAATTTCCTTCCATAGGCTAACATTGACTGGTTTCACTTGGAAATTCTTCTAAGTGTGGAGTTTTGGAACTTTAAAATATTCCTCTAAAATCAGCCGAAATACGAATTCCGATTTACTCACCTGTTATCAGGAGAGACCTCAGTGCTGCATGTTTCAGCCCAGTACTGATCCTCAAAAGTAATTTTAACCGTACTTACCGGTAACTTGAATTTCCTTCATAGGCTAACATTGACTGGTTTTCAGCAAAAAAGTTTGTGTTGATTTTCACAAACTACAAATATTCCTTAAAAATCGCCTGTATGACTTAAACGCATTCTTTCAACTGTTTACAGGAGATGCACCAGTGCTGGATCCAGGATCCAACACTGAGTAAGAAAAAGTAACGATAACAGTTTTTACCTGCTAAGTGAATTTCCTTCCATAGGATAACATTGGTGATTCTATGAGAAAAAGTTTCAAAGTGTCAACTTTTAAAATACAATAATATTCCTTAAAAATCACGACTGTAACCAAAACGCTTTTACTCAACTGTTTACAGGAGATGTACCAGGACTGAATCTAGGATCCAGTCCTGTGGTTACAAAAGTAATCCATAAAGTAACTAATTGCATTTAACTAGAAATTCACATTGAGCTGAATGTTGCATTGTGTTTGAAAATGTGTTGCCCATTGCAACAACTGTAACTACTGTACTTAAAAGTCTATTGCCTATCTGCAAAGTATTTAAACTAAAGTAATTCATTCTGAGAAAGTATTTTTTGTAATGTAATGTATAATGTAATTACAATGTAATTTTGACAAATAAAATATGTAAAAAAAAATTGTTTCTAAAAATGTAGTAAATCAGTATGAAAAAAATTAATATAACAATTAATACATTTAAAAATTGTCATTTACAAAACCTTTGAAATTCACTGAAAAAACCGTAGGTTTCAGGCACGTTATAGTTAGAAATTAGCATTTAAAAAACCTTTGAAATTCACTGAAAAAACCATAGGTTTCAGGCATGTTATAGTTACAAATTAGCATTTAAAAAACCTTTGAAATTCACTGAAAAAACCATAGGTTTCAGACACGTTATAGTTACAAATTAGCATTTAAAAAACCTTTGAAATTCACTGAAAAAACCATAGGTTTTAGGGACAGTTATAGTTACTTGGACATTGCACTCGTACAAAACCCGTGAAATTCCCCCGTTATAGTTAGTTCAGCTAACTATAACTCGCGCCCCGCAATGCACTGCTGATGACGTCACATATTACATCACTCATGACATGGTCAGTGACATCACTGATGACATCACTGATGACATCACTGATGACATCTCAAATGACATCACTGATGACATCACTGATGACATCACCCAGTGACTGTGTGTTTCTGTAAAGTTTAAATATGGGAAAGGCGTATTGAAGAATGAGTGGGTGTATAAGTGTCTGAATGGATGATTTAGTACGTGAGTGACTGACTCTACAAGTGAGTGATTAAACGTATCTTACTGAATGCATGGGTTAGTGACTAAACTGTGTGAATGTCTGTATCCGTCTGTCTGTTGGTGTGTAAGTGGATGCATGGATTTGCGAATAGCTACATGAGTGTCTATATGGGTTATTGATTGGTTCTCTGAGTATCTGTATGGGTGCCTGAGTGTTTGTGTGGGTGGGGTGTGTGTGACTCTGTACATAGATGTGTGAGTGGGTGATTCACTGGGTGCATGATTTTAAGAGTGCATCTGTGATGGACTGCTTGGGTGGGTGAGTGTGTGTATGGGTGTTAGTGAGTGAATGTATAGCCCAGTGGTACATGTGCGAGTAACTACATATGTAAAAGGCATTATATATGTGTGTTAGAGTATTTAAATGGCTATAATTGAGAGTGTGTGATTGTGAGAGTGGCTGTATGGATGTGTGTGTGCTTGTATCAGTTATTGTATAACAGCGTAAGAATGTGCTAGTATTTGTATGAGTAAGTGAGCTGGTGTGTGTATAACTGTATAGGTGAGTAAATGGGTGTGTGATTAATTTTTTGCATGACTGACTAGGTGTGTGAGTACCTCTATGGATGAGTGGCGGTGTGTGAGTGTTTATATAGGTGTATGAGTGCATATGATAGTCCTGTACTGAGTGACTATAAGTATGAGTGACTGTACGGGTGAGTGAGTAGATGTGTGTGTGTGTAGACCTAAGAATCAGTGAGTGGGTATGTAGTTATTTGTATTGGAGTGTGTATGGTTTTGAGAGTGGCAGTCTGTAATTTAGAGTGGGTGTATCAAAAGTTATATTAGGGTGTGAGAAGAGTCATGAAATTATCACATGGATGATGTCATCAGTGATGTCATCAATGATGTCATTTGAGATGTCATCAGTGATGTCATCAGTGA
Source organism: Calotriton arnoldi (assembly GCA_963921515.1). NCBI lineage: Eukaryota > Metazoa > Chordata > Amphibia > Caudata > Salamandridae > Calotriton > Calotriton arnoldi. The sequence continues at coordinate 654,075 of CAWUFW010003954.1, forward strand.
TGTCACTGACCATGTCATGAGTGATCTAATATGTGACATCATCAGCAGTGCATTGCGGGGGCGCGAGTTATAGTTAGCTGAACTAAATATAACGGGGGAATTTCTATGGTTTTGTACGAGTGAAATGTCCAACTAACTATAACTGTCCCTAAAACCTATGGTTTTTTCAGTGAATATATATATATACACATACAGATGAGTGAGTTCCTATGTGAATGGTTGTATGGATCAGTTAGTGCCTGTGTGAGTGGCTGTTTGTTTGAGTGAGTGGCTGTATGTATGAGTGGCATTATAGGAGAGTGCGTGGTTCTGTGAGTGGCTGTATGGCTGAGTGAATGGTTGTATGAGTGGCTGCTTAGGTGAGTGAGTACCTATGTAAGTGGCTATATGGGTGAGTGACTGGCTGTGTGAGTGGCCATATGGGGGAGTTAGTGGTTCTAGGAGAGGCTGTATCAGCAAGTGAATGTTTGTGTGAGTGGTTGTATAGGTGAGTGAGCACCTGTGTGAGTGGCTGTATAGGTGACTGAGTGGCTGTGTGATTGGCCATATGTGAGGGTTAGTGGTTGTGGGACTGCCAGTATGGGTGACTGAATGCTTATGTGAGTGGCTGTATGGGTGCGTTAGCACCTGTGGGAGTGCCTGTATGGGTGAGTGAGTGAGTGTTTGAACAGCTGTATAGTGGTTGTATAGGTGACTGACTTGTTGTGTGAGTGGCTCTATATATAAGTGAGTGCCCGTATGAGTAGTTGTGTGGCTTGACTGAGTGGGTTTATCAGTGACTATATAGGTGAGTGAGTGTGTGCGTTAGTGGCTGTATTGTTTATTGTGAGGGTATGTGCATACCTGTATAGGTGAGTGAGTGGATGTGTGAGTGGCTGTATGAGTGAGTGTACAAGTGCTTCTATGAGTGAGTGAGAGGGTGCATGAGTGGTTGTATGGGTGAGTTAGTATCTGTGTCAGTGCCTGTCTGTTTTATTGAATAGGTATTATAGTAGTCATATGGGAGAGTGACTGGTTGTGTGAGTGGCTGTAAGGATGAGTGAATGCTTGTGTCAGTGGCTCTATGGGTGAGTGAGTGGTGTATGGTTGAGTTAGTGTGTGTTAGTAACTGTATAGTTGAGTGAGTGGGTGTGTGAGTAATTATATTGGTGAGTGAGTGGCTGCATGAGTAACTATACAGGTGAGTGAGTGGGTGTGTCAGCTGATAAGTGGATGAGTGAGTGGATGTGAGAGTGGCTGAATGGGTGAACAAGTGTGTGTGAGTAGCTGTATAGATGAGTCACTGCTGCTACCAGTAGATATATGACTGAGTGAATGGGTGTGCCAGTGGCTGCAGTGAGTGACTGCACATATAAGTGGCTGTATGGGTGAGTGGGTGTTAGTGTCAGTGGCTGGATGGGTCAGAGAGTAGATGTGTTAGGGGCAATATGAAGGACTGACCACTACTTTGAGTGAATGGCTATGTGAGTGACTGTATGGATGAGTGAGTGGCTGTGTAAGTACATTTTTATTATAAAATTGACAAAACAAACTAATAAGAAATTAACAAAAGAACACTTTGTATTTAAAATCACTTTCTATGGTTACGTATAAGGAAAATGTCTTTGGTAGGAAAAATGTTTTGAGACATCTAATGACGTTCAACTGTACCTGGTATAAAAGATTAGTATTTGATCTTCATAATTACAGAATCACGCCAACATACATTACTTATACTGTAACAATGTATTACAATGTAGTGAAAGTATCATTCATCCTTTTTTGCTATTCTCAGCTTTCATACTTCTTCACCATAAACAGTGGTCTGTATGAAGCATCATCTACAAACAGCGGGGAAAAACAATGGATTGTAAAACAAAACATACATTCACAGTAAAACACTAGAATTTAGTGACATTATGCCTTTCACTCACTACAATTACTTAATTAATTGCTTTTTTAGACTTACCTTACTAATATAAACAAACCTTGGTTAAGAATATGTCTTAAATTATTATATATGGTACAATATTAAAAATGAATATAAAGTAATTTAAATTTTAGCGATCCTTCTGAAAACATCACCCATGGTAGGCCAAATGATGTTTAAATAATAGTGATCCATGTAGACAACATCCCATAGTTTTAGTTCCGCAAATAGTATGTAGAAGTTTTGTTGATTAACCAAAAGGGGTAACGTTTTAGTTACAAAGGCTGCTTTAACTTTTAACTTAAAGCTGCTCTAATTTGATTATGTCCATTCAGTTTCTGACTTGAATTACACAGTGTAGTATTTAGAGGTGGTCTTAACTCCTTTGTGAAAGATAAAACTGTTGAATTTTGAAGAAACCTATAAAGATATTACCCCATGCATAATTTCCAAAAGACTAAGGAACCACATAGAAAAAACACCACCACCACTTTTTTATCCACAATTCCTCCTTAGAACTTTGATTGAAGACATAAAAGATAAGAGTTTGGTAATTTGGAAGGAAGTCTTGCTTTAAATCTTAGGTTGATGTCATTGCATTCAGTCCATCTAGTTTCACTCTTTAAATAAACAGTGTATTGTTTGTATTAATTCCTTCGTGAAAGATGACAGCTGAAGTAGTAAAAGGTCTTCCCAAAATTGATATTTGTAGAGGATTGACGTTTGTAATTTGAGTTTCCATATTGGAACCATCTCCTCTGCATTGTTGTAGCATTACTATAAGGTATTTTTCATTTCTTGTTAGAATTAACAGAGAGATAACATCTGATCTACACTTTGGGCAGGTCATATTTTGGTTAGCATTCGTCCAAAAATTGTTAAAAGGCACACTTTTAAAACATGGTAATGTTAAATACAGAAAACGCTCAGAATCTATTTAGTGGTAGATGAGTAATCACAATTTACACAGACATGGTTCCATGTGTAACTCAGTCCAAATAAATCATCGATATTTACATCTTATTCTCCTAAAACGCCAAACATAATCATGATACATTCTTGTGCATCTTGTTGACTGATGAGAGTAAACATTACGGATCCACTACATATATCTAAAAGATCTCGAATACCTGGAGCAGAATGTGTCACAGTTCTGTCAGTTAGTAAAAGTTGCAGTAAGCGATAGAGTGCAGAACACAATCATTTATCTGCTTTTTGTTACATTTTGTTCACTAGATGTGTGTACATTAAGAACAACATTTGCAAAGCAGTTGACACCTGAACTGTTCTCCAACTGGTAACCTACAATATCTTCATGACTTTCCAGTTTTCTCTTCTTAACAGCTTCTACTTTGTCCTGGTGTCATTTCTTTTCTTCAGCATCTGTACACTCTTTTGTAATCTTCTGTTTTGGACAGATTATCCATTTCTCATAAAGAGGGTATTGGCCTAAATGAGGAGCATATACACTTTTCAGCCAATTGTACTCTATTACACATCTTGCATCAGCACTATTTTCTTTATATTAAAATCAATTTAAAAAAAACAGACAATGTTCTAGCTGGTGACAATGCTACATATGATATTCCTTCTTTGAATACAGTACTTCCAATATTTACAAAGGCTGCATCAACACTTAAACCATGTGATTTATGGACAATTACAGCATATGCTAGAGAGAGAGGGAATTGCTAGAGCTGCATATATGTCTTTCACTAGCAAAAAATGTACAACACAACAGCTAATCTGCTTCATGCCATCAATCTGATAAAATGTAATGGCCAAGTATTCAACATCATCTCTAACTGGGAAATTAATAAAATCAATTACTTTACCTATTGCATCATTTACTAACTCTTCCTCTACATTTAAATTACAGCGCAAAATTACTCAACAGTTTTTGCTTACACATAAACTCTTTTCTAATCCTGCAGTTTTCGAGACAGATTTCTACAAAGTATCCAATTTTGCTTGTAGTTTTTCTGTGAGTAGTATTGTGACTCACTGATGTTCCATTTTATCAATAGTTGTAATTTTCCAAATATGCCCAGTTGTAGTAATTGTTCATTAAACTTGGAGTACTCTTTAAGTGTGGGCATTAAACAAACTATAGACTTCTGTTCTTCAATGAAATTGTGCACTAGTTCAGCTGCTGTAATATTAGATGGAAATAGTTTCTTTGCAAGTTGACTTTCCAGTTCATGTTTCTACTCTTTTGTTAGAACTCCTATTCTAATGTCCTTCAGTATTTCTGCATAATTTACATCAGATGCTTGATGCTTTTTTTTCAGTAGTTCCTTGTATTCAAAGTTTGACCAAATATTTACCTTGCCAATACTCCCCATAGAATTTTTTGCTTCATTATGCACAAGTGTTTTGAAAACAAGTTGTCCTTTTACGGGGAGAGTTGCAGTAGGTCATTAAATACAATCAAATGTTTTCCTCCAAACAGCAAATCGTAGTTTGTTCTCAAAATGTGATGCTTTCTTCAGTGTATGAATGCAAGCATTAAGTTGGATACCATGGTGACCTCATCAATTATTAAAAGATTGAGTTTCTTCAATACTCTTGACACCTCATGGCAAGCTTCACCAGATAGTTTCTGGTGTTCCAGTTTATTGTCATGTTCAACAGGTGAGCAGGTATGAGTGCCTAAAAGGAATTAATTCAAAGTTATATTTATAGCAATTGGGAAATTACAATTGAGTAAGCTCTGATCAAGTCGCTTACAGTTAGTTTACTCAAACAACAATTTGGTTAATTTGTAAATGAATCAAACATTGTCATAGAAAAAGAGCAACATGGGTGTAGGTATTTTGAAACCTAATTTTATATTACTGAAAAATCATTAATTATAGAGGGTACAGAAATGAAAAAATCAACACAATATAACCAGAAGTAAAACAATACATAGGATTAGATAATCTTCATAGCTTTAATTGTGAACACCTTTTCACAAAATATTTGTAGGCAATCTGAAAAGTTTACACAATACTGAGATTGCCTATAGTACAGTAAGATAGGGAATAGGTGTAAAAGTTGACGTTTCGGTCTAATTTTGTCTTTGTCCGTTAGACCATCCTCAGGACTTTACTTTGGTTGATAGAAAAGACCCCTGTAAGTACACGAAAAGTAACCAACTGTTAACGTTTGGTATCTGACGTTCAATCAGTTTAGTATTCAAAACATAACTCCCGTGTGTAGAAATATCTGAAAAAAAATTGTCCCAAATCAGCCTTGGTATAATTGAGGGCATGGGAGAAATGGCATACGTCCCAAAAGAAAGGGAAAGTCAAACCTTATCACCCAAAAGGAAAACTCAAGAGAAAGGGAAGATAAGCGCGCAGAAAGAGATTGATTAATCAAAACTTACTTCACATTGGGAAAAGTCAATGATTGAACCAACTAGTCCACAAATCAACTTTCTGATCAAGCAACACATATGCTGAGAAAAAAGAAAAATAATGATTGTTTAATGGTGACTTTAGATGGCCATCCATTCAGAGAAAGAGTGCTATTCCATATATTCTAAACTTTTACTGAAGTAAAAACCGACTTGAGCCAATGTCCATGAGTCGCCATATGGCTTTATTTGGTGATGGCACTATCTTTTATATAGTATTAGACTTTGTCGCTTTCGTAGACGAGAAACACCTATGATTGAATCTCTATCACATAGGTGTGTGTAGTTATGGGGAACTTAATTTGATGAATAAAACATTATTTTTTTTAAAACAGTTATTGGATCATCTAACCAATGTTAAAAACATAAATCCGTCATCAAATTAATTTTGTATACAAATTCTTGCTTTCAAAAATGATTGTGTGCCCTCTTATGTTTACTAAAGATGAGAGTTAAAAGATAAATCTTACATTGTCACTGCATTGTTTATAGCCCACGATTAATGAAGGTGCAGTCAAGCAGAAAAAGAACACGAGTTTCTGTCAAATAAAAATACTCGTTTAAACATGATGCAACGTGTAATTCTTAAACTAAAATGCAAAGATTCAACCAGCACAGTCGGAAAAGGTCTAACGTTCAAATACCTGATAATGAAACCCAAAAGGTCTCCAAGTTAGATCGCTCGCTAAATAGTCGGCGTGTGGGCAGTGAGTCGAAAACATTAAAAAATAATGTTTTATTCATCAAATTAAGTTCCCCATAACTACACACACCTATGTGATAGAGATTCAATCATAGGTGTTTCTCGTCTACGAAAGTGACAAAGTCTAATACTATATAAAAGATAGTGCCATCACCAAATAAAGCCATATGGCGACTCATGGGCATTGGCTTAAGTCGGTTTTTACTTCAGTAAAAGTTTAGAATATATGGAATAGCACTCTTTCTCTGAATGGATGGCCATCTAAAGTCAACATTAAGCAATCATTATTTTTCTTTTTTCTCAGCATATGTGTTGCTTGTTCAGAAAGTTGATTTGTGGACTAGTTGGTTCAATCATTGACTTTTCCCAATGTGAAGTAAGTTTAGATTAATCAATCTCTTTCTGCACGCTTATCTTCCCTTTCTCTTGAGTTTTCCTTTTGGGTGATAAGGTTTGACTTTCCCTTTCTTTTTGGGATGTATGCCATTTCTCCCATGCCCTCAATTATACCAAGGCTGATTTGGGATAATTGTTTTCAGATATTTCTACACACGGGTGTTATGTTTTGAATTCTAAACTGATTGAACGTCAGATACCACACGTTAACAGTTGGTTACTTTTCGTGTACTTACAGGGGTCTTTTCTATCAACCAAAGTAAAGTCCTGAGGATGGTCTAACGGACAAAGACAAAATTAGACCAAAACGTCGACTTTACACCTATTCCCTATCTTACTGTACTAGAGGCAATCTCGGTATTGTGTAAACTTTTCAGAATGCCTACAAATACTTTGTGAAAAGGTGTTCACAATTATAGCTATGAAGATTATCTAATCCTATGTATTGTTTTACTTCTGGTTATATTGTGTTGATTTTTTGATTTCTGTACCCTCTATAATTAATGATTTTTCAGTAATATAAAATTAGGTTTCAAAATACCTACACCGTGTTGCTCTTTTTCTATGACAATGTTTGATTCATTTACAAATTACCGAATTGTTGTTTGAGTAAACTAACTGTAAGCGACTTGATCAGAGCTTACTCAATTGTAATTTCCCAATTGCTATAAATATAACTTTGAATTAATCCCTTGTAGGAACTCATACCTGCTCATTTAATTGCCCAAGCCTCCAAGGGTTTATTGGGTTTCCCATTGTTTGAGATAAATGTTCAACAGGTAGCATTAGAATGTGATGTAAAGTAATCCCTTTAATGTTATGTGCAGCTAATCCTTATGGTGTTGTTACTACACATGACAAATTTGATTCTGTAGTCTTCTGCAGATAACCAGTATGAACTATAATTAGGAAGCTTATTCCAGTGTCAGCTTGATCACTGATGTATTGTATTATTGGTTTGTACAAAGTACAATCACACTGTTTCCTCTCATTGAGAAATCCATGTTCTATTTTATCTTTAACTTCATTATAAATGAATTTTTGCTCATTTTTCAGTTCTTCTACTAAGGGGTTGAAATTCATAGTTTCCTCTCTTGCTTACTGCATTGCAGTCTCCACCTCATTCACAGCTATAGCTGGTTCATTTTGAACAATTGGTTCTCCAAGAGGATCTTCTCTTGCCGGTGCAGAACTTGGCTGCTTTGTGAACTCTTTTTCGCTATCTCAGTAGCGATAATTTCTTCCTGTTCAATCTCATCTTTTAACATTTACAGGTAGGTTGGAAAGACTGAGCACTCAATACTGTCTTTCATAGCATTAAAAGAGTCTTAGTAACAGTCATCGTGTTAAAGTAAATCTGATTCAGCACGCCATGGCTTGGACAACTGCAAAAGTGCCAAGTAGAATAACTCTCTTCTCTCCGGAGTCTGGCAACAGAGCTCTCGGTGGGTAATTAGATTCCCTTTGTTATGTCTCACCAAACAACTGTCACATCCAAGTACTGCATATCTTCAGTCATCTATGTTTTCAGTTAGATTACTTCTATATGTATAGTGCTGAAGTACTTAAAGAAACACATGTTTTGAAGATGGGAACTCCTTCTTGGGCAGTATGTTTCCAGCATGTTCGTTTTCAGAATGTCTCTACTTTTGGGATCACATACTGCAAGGTATTGTGTTTCTGGGAAATACTTAAAGACCCTATTATGACTGCTTGCAAGCCTAGGCTTACCCACAAAATTCTTCTTGACTTGGAGAACAAACTGGCCAAGCTCAACCTGTCTGAGCATTCCTAGGATCCTATGTCTCTGTGGGAAAGCATTTTCAAACTGAAACTGTACAATTTCTTTGTAAGACTTTTTTCTTCAGAAATCTCCTCCCACATCTCTTTCATCTCTGACTTCTCTGATGTTGTTATATATGAAGTGATGTAGCGAAGAAAAGTGATGGCTGTGTCTGCAACAAACTGTAGATCCATATTTACATTCCATATCTTCAGAATCACAGGGTTGTAGTCATTGATATACTTGGAAGCCTTTGTTCTTCTGAGGTTGTATTTTTTTCGGTGATTTCCACGTTAGGGTATATCTTACTGCAGACAAAAAGCTGTTGACCCATCCTTCTTAGATGACAAGTTGTGTGAATCCAAAATGGCATCTTGTGTAAAATTTTCCTTTACATCTGCTTTTTCGCTAACAGTACTTCTCACATCTATGAGTTAGAAACCATAGAACTTGTTGTCTCAAGCCCTGTCACCACTGTCTTTTAGAATGGGGCATATCGCATACTGCTATTTGAAAGACAAGATAGAGTCATCACTGTATATTTAAAATGTTGATACATCTTTTACCCATAACAGCATGTGAATAGTAGGGGTGGGTGGTGAACTCTGCTCTGCTGGCAGAGTTCATGGAGTTTTGCCAACTCCGTGCTCCATGTAGCACACAGAGTTCTGAAAAACTCTGCAAAGTGGCGCGGAGTGCAGCTTTCCAACAATAAGTTGGTGAGTGAGCGAAGAAAATCATATGCTAGACCACTTCCCAGTGAGATTTCTCAACGAGGGCGGTCACTGCAGGTCACTACAGATTGTGTTGAGGAACCTGCTGATCGGGTTGAGGAAGCTGCCGCTAGAGTAAAACATCTACTCAAGCAGGTGAAAGAAGCAGCATCCTCTTGTGGTACTGTTTGTGTTGATTTTGCAGCTTGGACAAACTCCTGGCGCTAAAAATCAGCGTGAGCAGTGCGACTTACCGCATTCCAGCATTTACGAAACTGGGCAGAGCATGGTAGATTTTTTTCGCCACTTGTGGAGTTCCACGTAGCAGAATTCTGCAAATCTTGCTCAGCTCTAGTGGATATGTGGAGCACCTCTCGCTTGGTACTCTTTATGCCATAATAAATCAATTATAAATCTTCTATGGTCCAGCACAACATTTCAGTGTTCAAACTTTGCAATTCGCCACAATTCAACTCTGTTATTTAACATGATGCACAGACTCCATAGATTTATTCCCTAGAAATTACTTTATTCATTTATCTTCTTATTTCTTCGTTAATTTGAATGTAGCCAACGCATTTCTTCTCGAAGGCTACTTCAGGGCTTCAAATACGAGTTCTTCTGGTTCAAACAATCTGGTCTTGTATTTTGCTTATTAGGTATTCCTTGCATAAGGTAAATCAATCATAACCTCTATAACAATGGTATCCAATGATACACATGCTGATTTTGAAAATTAGTTCTCAAAATTATCTTTCTGATTATAGATCTTGGGAAGAGATTTATGGAATATAGGGGCATATTATCAAGGGCTTTATCGCCGCTTTAGCGGCACTTTTTGCCGCGAAAGCGGCGATAATTTTATCGCCCTATTAGCAAGCTGTCGCTAACAGGCGTTAGCGACAGCTTTCAGGCGTTAGAGGCCGCGTTATCCATCGCCTTGCATGTCAGCGATAATTATCGCTAATGACATGCAAGGAAGGCGTTACCTACTAAAAGCGACTGAAAACAGTCGCTAATCCCACTAGCCCCTATTAGCAAGGCAGGCGAAGCGATAAAATAATTTGCGCTAAGCGCGTTTATCGCTAGATTTTATCACCTGCTAGTGAGGATGACTTACCTGTATAAAGTATAGGAGGTGGATTCTAATGCTGAATACACCTTAGCGATAATGCGAGAATATCGCTGCTTTTCCAGCGATATTCTCTCATTTTGCCGCTATCGCTGGACATTTTATCGCTATGGAGATAAACCTTGTTAATAGGGTGTTTTCTCAGCGATATTTTCCAGCGATAGGCGGCGTTAACCAAAGTCGCGCTAAGCGCGGTTAGCGATAAATATCGCTATTCCTTGCTAATATGCCCCTCAGTGACTGACATTACCATATTTTTCTTTATGTAGATCACATTGACGCAGTGAGTACAATGGCTCACAAGACATCTATAGTCCTGTGTTCCCTAAATTATCTACCAAAAGAAATCAGTTACTTCACTAAGAGAACGATTAGTTTTGTTGGAGATGAAAGACATCATGGCTTGAAACCTCTGGTTGAAACATCTGCATACATTTGCAGGGTCTAATGAGCAAAGTTCTCCTGCTGTCTTCAGATTGATGTCTTTTATGTTTTAGTTTGCTTCTCATAAGAAATAAAGGAGATCATCCGATGCATACTTAGCACAACTGAGTGTTAGAGACCAAGTAGGTGCTCCAAGGTTTCTCAACATGCATTTCAACTCACCATGATGACTATACCAATGCTCTTTGGTGTCACATTGACATACCATCAAATTAATCAAGTTGTATTCCAGGTTTTCATCTTTTCCTTGAACGTTGTCAACAAATTCTCTTGCTGTTATATTTTGCAATTCACCCCTGTCTGTAGAATCTGGTTTACTGCACAAGATAGTCCTGACAAGTCACTCCCAAATAAAAGGTGAAATATATAGGGAATACACTGGCAAAATCTAGGGTCCTCTGAATATTGTCTAGTACTCAGCTGCTGGTATCTGTATAGGCCGGTCATCACATCTACCACCCACTCCTGTGGGAAAGAGATGTGGAAAACACTGAGCTTCTAAATTTTTTTCCCATCTACTCAAGGAAGCTCTTCTTGCATCTTCGTCACCAATAATCTCTTCAAATGCATAGGGTGGCTACTGTAGTGTTCATACATTTCTTCTTACCAGCATCGATCCACATTTTTAATCTGACCTCTTGAAAGTAATGTGTCACCCCATATGAGTTATATCTTGATTTTTATAATAAATATTATTTTGTACCAGATATAATATTGCCTTTTTTACTTTACTACCATTCAAAACTCTTGCCATATTTTTGTTCCTCTTAGTAAGGGCACCATTGATTAGAATAATGCATGTTTCTTCAAAATCTCTGTGCACCCCTAGAGTTTCAATATTCTGCTTGAAATCTAATGGCAAGTACACATCTCTACCTTTAAGACCTTTCTGTAACTTTGTTGGAAGTAACTTCCCTGTCTTTCGCTCCATACAGACTATAGTTTGGAATGTATGCATAGACTGTATGAGAATTGATTCATACACATTTAGATCTTGAAGTTCTTGTGGAATTGAAACTAGTTCTCCCTTGCTATGGACTGATCTAGCGGGCATTTTATTATCCTCCAACTTATCGTAACAGTAATTACATATAAATTGCCATGGGAAATAATCAAAGCATTCCTCTACAAATAAATAAGCTGAAAATTCTTGCCACTTATCTCTGTTCTCTTTTTCAATTTTTGAAGACACAACCACATAACGAGTTCAACTTTTGTAGTGAGTGTGTCAACAACAAGTACAAACACAGTTTGGCTTCTCTGAACAGACTGTGCTACATTTTCTAACCTCTTGTTGAATGTTATCAACAGTAATACGTGTGTCCTGTTCCAATGCACTTGTAGATACTAAGGGGCTGATTCCGATCTCGGCCGGTAGGGCACTGAATCGGATTCGGCTTAACCGGATCCGATTCGGAGGCCTAGTTTCCGACCGATTCGTATGGTCATCCGCGCGAGCAAGTACGATGCGAGCGGACACGAAATCGCCGACCGACTCGTTCCCGAGTCCGAACCGCTCCGACCAACTCGTACGGACACGACTCGCACCACGCAATGGAGACGTTACCCGACCGAGCAAGTACGATGCGCGCTTCGAACAGCCCGACGACTCGTAGCGTCCGGCTCCAAAGAGCTGTCGGAGCCGGATTTTGGAGGTCCGTGTCGGACCCCCCTGCATGCGTAGCCACACGAGTCGCACACAGGGGGGACCCAAGGGTCCCCCCTAAACATGCATGTACGGTGCGAGTCGCACCGACGCGTACCCACTGTAGGGGGCCCCCCTGTTCACGACGTACCCATTCAGTCAATGGGAGCCCGTGTACGCGTTGTACAAACGGCTCCCATTGACTTCAATGGGAGTCCAACCGAATCGAGTCGGGCAGCATACGGCCGCATCGTACTCGCTCGGTCGGACTGCGGGAGTCCGGCTCGGTCGGAAATCTCTCCGGATCCGGTTCGGTCAGAGAGATTTCCGGCCCGAATCTGAATCGGCCCCTAAGGCTTCATTTACCCTACACTCCTCTTCAGGACCAGAGAAATGAAACTGAACATCATCACAAACTTTTTCTACCTCTACTACTCTACCATGCAAACGAGTTCTATTCATTTCTCCTAAACATAAGGCAGGAGTTTTGACATAGTAAAGCCTCCTAACTGATGTTCATATTTGCGAGTGATGTACAGCTAACATTCTGAAACTTAGACTATTGACAGATCTTTTTTTTGGCTTCTTTTCCCCATGGACAACACTATTTTATCCAGTGTCCTCATTCAGTTTAGAATGAAATGAAATTGCTTCCTCTTGAAAGCAAATGCCTTATTAACTACAGCCTCAACACATTCCTTTTGTCTGAAAGCTTTTCTTTTTACTCTACTACGTAACATTCTCACAAAGATATCCTTGAATTGAGACTATCTTCTGGTTGAACTCTCTCTTTTATTGTACAATTTTTCTCTTCACCTCGTGTACTTTTTCAGTTTTTCTCCTTTCTTAGTTGATCTCAAACTTTATTTTTTATTTACTTCATTTAGCTGACTTTAGAGTTGTCCACATACTATTTTAAGAAATGTCTTTGTTCTCTTACCAGCAGCTCTTTTCTGTTTCACCACTTTTTCCACATTTTGCCCTTTTTGTTCCTCAGTTGTGTCAATAAAGTATCTTTGCCTCTGTTTCTTTCTTCTCTCACTTTTTGATGGCATTGTAATTGTCTGTAATTAACTAGAACTTATTGTCCAAAAACAAAAAAGATTTACTTTCCTTTTCATCATCTACTATCACATTACATATTTTAGGTAGTTAATCACCATCATAAACAGTTCTCTTATTATAATACAGCTACCGTTACTCTATTAATTTTCATGTGTATGTCTTTCTTTGTCTCACTGTATGCATTAGCCTCTCGCTAGCCATATTACTGTTGAAAACTGGGCTTCTATGCAGATGCCCCCAACTTTTTGCCCCATTTTTAGACCTGCTAGATGCAGGTTTTTTACTCTAGTACTGCACTGGAACCTGCTAACCAGGCTCCAGTGTCCGTGCTCTTTCCTCTAAGAGTGATGTGAATTTGTGCCCTCAATTTGGCAAGGTATTTTTCGCCCTTATAAGTCTTGAGTATATGCTACCAGTAGTACCCAGGGCAAGGGTGGTACAGGGATCACCAGGGCAACAGCACTGTATTCTGTCACCTTGTGTGACCCCAGTAAATGTGTGTCTGCAGGCCTGCATCTCAGTCCTGCACAACATCCTGTCTGCTCAGGAGTGACTCTGCACACATCATGTGCTGCAGAGCCACACCACTGCCTTAATGTATATAAGCCACTCTTAAGGCTGTCCACATAAGCCCAGGAGGTAGAGTTCATTATATTAAAGGTGAGGATATATATATATGTGATCAAGGCTCGTAGGAGCTGAAACGTTATGGCGGCACAGCAACAATAAATTAAAACAACTGAAAGTCTGGGTCCGTGTCCGTGTTTGGAGCAGAATCCGGTGGTACACGGAGTGAAGCTATATATATATATATATATATATATATATATCCAACACACAGTCTCGCGAAAGATCCGAGCCTCTTTTTGTGACGGCGGGCCGTGGCGGGGTTCGCGAACCCTAACAATTCCAACACACTGTTGTGTGTAAGTTAACAACAACAACACAAAGCCCTTCTCTTGATTCCAACGTGGTTTATTTCATGGCACCACCACCACCCAACGCGTTTCGGAGCCTTAACTCCTTGTTCATGAGTTGGGTGGTGGTGCCATGAAATAAACCACGTTGGAATCAAGAGAAGGGCTTTGGTGTTGTTGTTCTTAACTTTACACACAACAGTGTGTTGGAATATAAATATATATATATATATATATATATATATATATATATATATATATATATATATCCAAGAAAGAAGTGACTCAAACAGATAGATTCACCAAAGAACAAAAATATATTTCCACTACAACGTTTCAGCTTCCGCCTTCCTCAGGTAGTACAAGATGGTTTGCTCAGTGGCTGCACAGATGACACAGCTGAATTTTCAAAAAGCATCATGAGTGAAGATTCCATTTGGAATGTGGAATCAATGCAGTCCTGAGAGCTCTTGAGATATGCAGTAATCAGATTGTATTATCAGTAATGTTCAGTCCATCTGGATGCAGTGATTTTAAACGGTACATCCAGAAGTTTTCTCTGGAGTCCAGTAGTTCTTCCTTTGAGACATGTTCCACGGGAAAATCTTCAAATCTGATAGTAAATGATCCACAAGGTTAAAATGATTGGCTACAGGCTGGTCAATTTTCTTATTAATTATTGCCGATTTGTGGTTCCTGAATCGTGTACGGAGGTCATTCACTGTTTGGCCTACATATTGTTTTTTACAGCTTTGCCGTTGGCACTGAATCACATAAATAATGCATGTTGAGCGACATGTAAGATGCTGTCTTATTCCATAGGTCCTTCTTGTAACAGAACTAGTTACTGATGATGTTTGTAAAAGGTATTCACACGTGATGCACCTTTTAGAGTCACAGCAATGAACCCCTGCATTTGTTACAACTTGCTTGAGTTCAGCTCTCACAATAAGAGATCGTAAATTTGGAGCTCTACGGTAAGCAATGACTGGCGGTTTTGGAAAAACCTTTTGCAATTTTTCACAAGTAGACAGTAAGGGAAATGTTTTTGCATTATATTTCTGTAGTTGGGAGCTGATGGATGATAGTCAACCACAAATGGAGTTCTGTCACTTTTGTTTCTGCCGTTGGTATTCCAAATAAGTGCTTCTCTGGGTAACTGCAAAGACTTGTCAATTTGTTGCTGTATGATATGCAGAGGATAGCCTCGCCTTTTAAATTATGTAGCAAGCTCCTGTAGATGGTCTTTACAGGTTTCCTCTTTGCTGCAGATGCATCTTATTCTGAGTGCTTGGCTGTAGATGATGCTCAGTTTAGTGTGGTGTGGGTGACATGAAGTCCAGTTTAGATACAAATGAGCATCTGTAGGCTTGTGGTACAGATCAGTTGTAATTTTTTGTTCATGAATGGTGAGTAGCACATCCAGAAAAGGGAGATGATGCTTCTGTTTAGTATTGCTGCTGGTTAATTTGATGGTAGGATGGATATTGTTGATATAAGCTGTAAATTGTTCCAATGCTCTACTTCCTGCATTCCATATTATAAATATGTCATCAATGTATCTTAGCCATACCAGTGGTTTGATGCTATAAGTAGCAAGTATACAGTTCTCTAGTTTGCCCATGAAGATATTTGCATAGGATGGAGCCATCCGAGTGCCCATGGAAGTCCCTTGTATCTGCAGATAGTGTTTACCATTGAATGTAAAATTGTTGGATTTAAGGATAACTCTTGCAAAGTTGGTAAGCACATTTGTTGATGGCTTTTTCACAGTTCTTTTATTAAGAGCTTCAGATAATGCCATAAGCCCATCCTCATGTGGTATATTGGTGTATAATGATGTAACATCAAATGTAGCCAGAAGAGTATCATCATCAAATGTGTAGGTTTGGTTTAATTTTTCAATAATCTGAAGGAAGTGACTGGTATCTTTAACAAATGATGGAAGTTCCTGTACAATGGGCTGGAGGTGCAGGTCGACAAATAAAGATAGTCTCTCAGTGGCTGTGTCATTGCCAGAGATGATGGGACGGCCAGGATTGTTCATTTTGTGAATTTTGGGAAGCATATAAAATCTCCCAGGTCTTGGTTTGGGATGAACAAGTATATCTGCTGTTGTTTCATCAATGAGGTTTAAGCTCCTGTACCTTACAACCATGTTCTTAATTTCTTTGTTTAAGTCTTCTGTGGGATCAGTTTCTAAAGGTTTGTAAGTGTTGGTATCCATTAGTTGTCTCATTCCTTCCTCAATATAATCACTTACTTTCAAGGCAACCACTTCACCACCTTTGTCTGCCGATTTTATAATGACATCCATTCTCTGTTGAAGGAGGTGGAGAGCTTTTCTCTCTTCTCGGGTAATGTTATCAAAAATCCTCTTAGGTGTTGATTCCTTGATGAGTTTGTTAATGGATAAAATGTATGTATCAAGAACAGGATTTCTACCACATTGAGGAGTCCATGATTTGGGATGGCGGAACGTCTTAACAAAATTAATGAACAAAAAATTACAACTGATCTGTACCACAAGCCTACAGATGCTCATTTGTATCTAAACTGGACTTCATGTCACCCACACCACACTAAACTGAGCATCATCTACAGCCAAGCACTCAGAATAAGACGCATCTGCAGCAATGAGGAAACCTGTAAAGACCATCTACAGGAGCTTGCTACATTATTTAAAAGGCAAGGCTATCCTCTGCATATCATACAGCAACAAATTGACAAGTCTTTGCAGTTACCCAGAGAAGCACTTATTTGGAATACCAACGGCAGAAACAAAAGTGACAGAACTCCATTTGTGGTTGACTATCATCCATCAGCTCCCAACTGCAGAAATATAATGCAAAAAACATTTCCTTACTGTTTACTTGTGAAAAATTGCAAAAGGTTTTTCCAAAACCGCCAGTCATTGCTTACCGCAGAGCTCCAAATTTACGATCTCTTATTGTGAGAGCTGAACTCAAGCAAGTTGTAACAAATGCAGGGGTTCATTGCTGTGACTCTAAAAGGTGCATCACGTGTGAATACCTTTTACAAACATCATCAGTAACTAGTTCTGTTACAAGAAGGACCTATGGAATAAGACAGCATCTTACATGTCGCTCAACATGCATTATTTATGTGATTCAGTGCCAACGGCAAAGCTGTAAAAAACAATATGTAGGCCAAACAGTGAATGACCTCCGTACACGATTCAGGAACCACAAATCGGCAATAATTAATAAGAAAATTGACCAGCCTGTAGCCAATCATTTTAACCTTGTGGATCATTTACTATCAGATTTGAAGATTTTCCCCGTGGAACATGTCTCAAAGGAAGAACTACTGGACTCCAGAGAAAACTTCTGGATGTACCGTTTAAAATCACTGCATCCAGATGGACTGAACATTACTGATAATACAATCTTATTACCGCATATCTCAAGAGCTCTCAGGACTGCATTGATTCCACATTCCAAATGGAATCTTCACTCATGATGCTTTTTGAAAATTCAGCTGTGTCATCTGTGCAGCCACTGAGCAAACCATCTTGTACTACCTGAGGAAGGCGGAAGCTGAAACGTTGTAGTGGAAATATATTTTTGTTCTTTGGTGAATCTATCTGTTTGAGTCACTTCTTTCTTGGATATTTTATTTCTTTGTGACTCATTGTATCCTTTGGGATCCAGATTTTTGCCCTGGCTGGCTGTTGTTTTCTTGTGATCCTTCATCTTCAAGTATATATATATATATATATATATATATATATATTCACTGAAAAAACCATAGGTTTTAGGGACAGTTTTAGTTACTTGGACATTGCACTCGTACAAAACCCGTGAAATTCCCCCGTTATAGTTAGTTCAGCTAACTATAACTCGCGCCCCGCAATGCACTGCTGATGATGTCACATATTACATCACTCATGACATGGTCAGTGACATCACTGATGACATCACTGATGACATCTCAAATGACATCACTGATGACATCATCCAGTGACTGTGTGTTTCTGTAAAGTTTAAATATTTTTAATATATATTGGAAAAGACGTATTGAAGAATGAGTGGGTGTGTAAGTGTCTGTATGGATGATTTAGTAGGTGCGTGACTGACTATAAGTGAGTGATTTAACGTATCTTACTGAATGCATGGGTTAGTGACTAAACTGGGTGAATGTCTGTATCCGTCTGTCTGTTGCTGTGTAAGTGGCTGCATGTGTTTGTGAATAGCTAAATGAGTGTCTATATGAGTTATTGAATGCTTGTCTGAGTATCTGTATGGGTGCCTGAGTGTTTGTGTGGGAGGGGTGTGTGCAACTCTGTGCATAGATGTGTGAGTGGGTGATTCACTGGGTGGATGGTTTCAAGAGTGCATCTCTGATAGACTGTATGGGTGGGTAAGTGTGTGTAAGAGTGTGTTAGTGAGTGAATGTATGTCCCAGTGGTACATGTGTGAGTAAGTACATATGTGAAAGGCAGTATATATGTGTGTTGGAGTATATAAATAGCTATAAGCAAGAGTGAGTGATTGTGATAGTGGCTGTATGGATGAGTGTGTGCTTGTATCTGTGATTGTATAAGAGCGTAACAATGTGCTACTATTTGTATGAGTAAGTGAGCTGGTGTGTGTATAACTGTATAGGTGAGTAAATGGCAGTGTGTTTAATTATTTGCATGACTGACTAGGTGTGTGAGTATCTCTATGGATGAGTGGCGTTGTTTGAGTGTCTATATAGGAGTAAGAGTGCATATGATAGTCCTGTACTGAGTGACCGTAAGTATGAGTGACTGTACGGGTGAGTGAGTGGATGTGTGTGTGTAGACCTAAGAATCAGTGACTGGGTATGTAGTTATTGGTGTTGGAGTGTCTATGGTTTTGCGAATGGCAGTCTGTAATTTAGAGTGGGTGTATCAAAGGTTATATTAGGGTGTGAGGAGGTGCATCAGATTATCACGTGGATGATGTCATCAGTGATGTCATTTGAGATGTCATCAGTGATGTCATCAGTGATGTCACTGACCATGTCATGAGTGATGTAATATGTGACATCATCAGCAGTGCATTGCGGGGGCGCGAGTTATAGTTAGCTGAACTAACTATAACGGGGGAATTTCACGGGTTTTGTACGAGTGCAATGTCCAAGTAACTAAAACTGTCCCTAAAACCTATGGTTTTTTCAGTGAATTTCAAAGGTTTTTTAAATGCTAATTTGTAACTATAACGTGTCTGAAACCTATGGTTTTTTCAGTGAATTTCAAAGGTTTTTTAAATGCTAATTTGTAACTATAACGTGTCTGAAACCTATGGTTTTTTCAGTGAATTTCAAAGGTTTTTTAAATGCTAATTTCTAACTATAACGTGCCTGAAACCTACGGTTTTTTCAGTGAATTTCAAAGGTTTTGTAAATGACAATTTTTAAATGTATTAATTGTTATATTAATTTTTTTCATACTGATTTACTACATTTTTAGAAACAATTTTTTTTACATATTTTATTTTTTAAATTACATTGTAATTACATTATACATTACATTACAAAAATACTTTCTCAGAATGAATTACTTTAGTTTAAATACTTTGCAGATAGGCAATAGACTTTTAAGTACAGTAGTTACAGTTGTTGCAATGGGCAACACATTTTCAAACACAATGCAACATTCAGCTCAATGTGAATTTCTAGTTAAATGCAATTAGTTACTTTATGGATTACTTTTGTAACCACAGGACTGGATCCTAGATTCAGTCCTGCTACATCTCCTGTAAACAGTTGAGTAAAAGCGTTTTGGTTACAGTCGTGATTTTTAAGGAATATTATTGTATTTTAAAAGTTGACACTTAGAAACTTTTTCTCATAGAATCACCAATGTTATCCTATTGAAGGAAATTCACTTAGCAGGTAAAAACTGTTATTGTTACTTTTTCTTACTCAGTGTTGGATCCTGGATCCAGCACTGGTGCATCTCCTGTAAACAGTTGAAAAATGCGTTTAAGTCATACAGGCGATTTTTAAGGAATATTTGTAGTTTGTGAAAATCAACACTTTGAAACTTTTTGCTGAAAACCAGTCAATCTTAGCCTATGAAGGAAATTCAAGTTACCGGTAAGTACGGTTAAAATTACTTTTGAGGATCAGTACTGGGCTGAAAGATGCAGCACTGAGGTCTCTCCTGATAACAGGTGAGTAAATCGGAATTCGTATTTCGGCTGATTTTAGAGGAATATTTTAAAGTTCCAAAACTCCACACTTAGAAGAATTTCCAAGTGAAACCAGTCAATGTTAGCCTATGAAAGGAAATTCAAGTTACTGGTAAGTACGGTTAAAATTACTTTTCAGGACCAGTACTGGGCTGAAAGATGCAGCACTGAGGTCTCTCCTGATAACAGGTGAGTAAATCAGAATTCGGATTTCGGCTGATTTTAGAGGAATATTTGTATGTTTCAAAAATCAACACTTAGAAACTTTTTCAGGAAAAAGCAGGCAATGATATCCTATGGAAGGAAATTCAAGTTACTGGTAAGTACGGTTAAAATTACTTTTGAGGATCAGTACTGGGCTGAAAGATGCAGCACTGAGGTCTCTCCTGATAACAGGTGAGTAAATCGGAATTCGTATTTCGGCTGATTTTAGAGGAATATTTTAAAGTTCCAAAACTCCACACTTAGAAGAATTTCCAAGTGAAACCAGTCAATGTTAGCCTATGAAAGGAAATTCAAGTTACTGGTAAGTACGGTTAAAATTACTTTTCAGGACCAGTACTGGGCTGAAAGATGCAGCACTGAGGTCTCTCCTGATAACAGGTGAGTAAATCAGAATTCGGATTTCGGCTGATTTTAGAGGAATATTTGTATGTTTCAAAAATCAACACTTAGAAACTTTTTCAGCAAAAAGCAGGCAATGATATCCTATGGAAGGAAATTCAAGTTACTGGTAAGTACGGTTAAAATTACTTTTGAGGATCAGTACTGGGCTGAAAGATGCAGCACTGAGGTCTCTCCTGATAACAGGTGAGTAAATCGGAATTGTATTTCGGCTGATTTTAGAGGAATATTTTAAAGTTCCAAAACTCCACACTTAGAAGAATTTCCAAGTGAAACCAGTCAATGTTAGCCTATGAAGGAAATTCAAGTTACCGGTAAGTACGGCTAAAATTACTTTTCAGGACCAGTACTGGGCTGAAAGATGCAGCACTGAGGTCTCTCCTGATAACAGGTGAGTAAATCGGAATTCGTATTTCGGCTGATTTTAGAGGAATATTTTAAAGTTCCAAAACTCCACACTTAGAAGAATTTCCAAGTGAAACCAGTCAATGTTAGCCTATGGAAGGAAATTCAAGTTACTGGTAAGTATGGTTAGAATTACTTTTCAGGACCAGTACTGGGCTGAAAGATACAGCACTGAGGTCTCTCCTGATAACAGGTGAGTAAATCGGAATTCGTATTTCGGCTGATTTTAGAGGAATATTTGCACAATGGTGAAGGGAGGGGCGGGGCCTGAGGTGACATCTGTGCAAACGCGCCCGTTGCGCGTTTTAAGTTGGGGGATTAAGTCCCCTTGAATCCTGAGGGTCCCTAGAGGCCAACTAGCCCACCAGGAACCTCCAATATGCCCAGGGGCTGCGTTGCAGAGACGTGTAGAGAGGCCACACCCCTTTTACACCTCTCTGCAACGCAGCTCTGTGGCGCATTCTGGATGTACCTGTTGGGCTAGTTGGCCTCAGGGACCCTCAGGATTGAAGGGGATTTAATTCCCCATCTTAAAACGCGCCACGGGGCCTGTTTGCACACATGTCACCTGAAGCCCCGCCCCTCCCTTCACCACTGTGCAAACGCGCCCGTGGCGCGTTTTAAGTTGGGATTAAGTCCCCTTGAATCCTGAGGGTCCCCGGAGTCCAACTAGCCCACCATATACCTCCAAAAGCGCCACAGAGCTGCGTTGCAGAGAGGTGTAAAAAGGGTGTGGCCTCTCTACACGTCTCTGCAATGCAGCCCCCTGGCGCATATTGGAGGTTCCTGGTGGGCTAGTTGGCCCCCAGGGACCCCCAGTATTCAAGGGGAATTCGTTCCCCTCTGCAAACGCGCCAGGGGCGCGTTTGCAGAGTGGTGAAGGAAGGGGCGGGGCCTGCGGGCCCGATCATTTTTAAATTTTTTTTTTTTTTTTTAAATGCTTTTTTGCCCAGGGGTCCTTGTGGGACCCCTGAGCAGGCCTAGGGGTTAGGGTGTTTCTACCCTGCCCCCTTTGTGCGTTTTGCGCACTTGTTTCTTTTTTTTCTCGGCGGGATACGCGCACCCTAAGCGCATCCCGCCGATTTAAAAAAAAATCTTTTTCTGCCCAGGTGGTCCTTGTGGGACCCCTGAGCAGACCTAGGGGTCAGGGTGTTTCTACCCTGCCCCCTTTTGCGCTTGCGCACTTGTTTCTGTCCCTCGGTTCTACCGAGGGACAAAATGGCTGCCAACACTTCTTGATTTGGAGTGTTGACAGCCAATTAGCATGCAGCTCGTGATCGGGAGGGTGCGCGCAGGGTGCGCTGAGGGTACGCGTATCCGACGCGCCCATAGATATATATGTACTTTTACTTTTGATTTTCTCAGGAACTACTGAACGGATTTACACCATTTAAGCAAAAGGCACCAGTCTGAACCAAGGACTACCTCTTTGCCAAATTTGGGGTAATTCCGTTCAGCAGTTCGGGCTGTAGCTGCGACTAAAGGTTCCTATGGAAAAATGAATGGGGAAAACGCGTTTTGGGACCCCCTTTTTCTCGGCCCCCGCTTGACGTATCACCCCGAGACTTTCAGGGTAGGAGCGGACCGGAGCGCCCCAACAAGTTGGAAGCTTTCGCGAAGATTCGTCAACCGACGCCAACGTTATTGCAAATAGAATGTCGCAGATTTCCTATGGATAATAGGTTGTAACTATAACTATCTACTGGCGACCGCCAGTAGATAATATATATATATATATCCTCTCAGCCTTCATGCAAAAAAGCCCTCCAATTCACCACACGTCCCGAGGGCGAGCAGAAGAACGGCACAACACAATCCTTTGCGACAAGGTAATTTTTGTTGTTGTTGTTGTTGTTGAATAAGCTTCCATTCATCACGGGGCCATGTACAGTAAAGTGCAGAGGTGCATACAAACAAAGATGACCTACGTGTTTCGGCTTGAGCCATATATATATATATATATATACATATATATATGGTGGACAGTCAAAATATCGATTTTTAAATATCGAAGCACAGTTATATCGAGTTTTAAATATCGTAGGGACAAAATATCGAAGTCAAGAATATCTACAACCAGAATATCGAAGTTAAGGTAAGAAATATCAATGTTGCAAATATCGATGTTAGTAATATCGATAGTTAAATTATCGATGTTAATAATATCGATATTTATATGAGTGTTATGTATTTTAGTATGTATTTAATATGTATGTGTTCTATATTTTTTGTTAAGTATTGTACTGTTTTTTAAATATATGTATACATTTTTTAGAAATTAGTAATTTTTTTAAAAGTACATTTTGCGTTTTAGTACCGTAGCGGGTTGTGGGTTTATAGGGGAATAGGGTGGGAAGTAATTTAATCATAGAAAATTAAATAATAATTTTTAGGAATTATTAATTTATTTTAATTAAATGTGTTTTATTTCTGTAGCGGGTTGTGGGTTTATAGGGGAATAGGGTGGGAAGTAATTTAATATTGATTAATTAATTATTAATTTTTAATTATTGTTATTAATAATTAATTTATTGTTAATTAATTATTAATTGGTAATTAATTATTATTAATTGATCATTATTTTATTTGTATTAATTTATTATTGGAGTGGGTTGTGTGTTTTTAGGGGAATAGGGTGGTAAGTAAATTATTTGTAATTAAGTAATTAATTAAGAAAAATTGAGTATTGCTAATTAATTTTTTTGGTAATTAAGTTTGAATTGGTTATTAATTGTTATTAAATATTATTTATTGGTATTGATATTTTTGCTAGTTAATGATTAATTAGTTATTAATTTTTATTAAATATCATTTATTGGTATTAATAATTATTTTTTGTTAATTAATTATTAATTGGTTCTTACTTTTTATTACATATCATTTATTGGCATTGCTAATTAATTATTTTGTTAATTAATTATTAATTGTTTATTAATTTTTATTACATATTTTTATTGTTATTGACAATTTTTTTATTTAATTATTAATTGCAAATTACTTTTTATTAATTGATTCATTGAAAATTAATTTAATTGTGTGAAATTTTATGTGGAGTGTGTTGTGTGTTTATTGGGGAATAGGGTGGGAAGTATTTAATATTATTAAAGTAATTATTATTTTTGATATATTTGTAGTTTTTTTTTTTCTAAATGTATTAATCAATCATTTAATTATAATATTTATTTCATTTATAAGTATGTTATTTTTAAAATCTACGTTGTCCAACGCTTTCCTACTGTTGCACTCACTGGAGTGGGAATAGTAATTTTACCCCTACGCTATCCAGCGCTTTCCCTACTGTTACACTCTCTGGAGAGGGAATAGTAATTTTTACCCTTATGCTATCCAATGCTTTCCCTACTGTTGCACTCTCTGGAGTGGGAATAGTAATGTTTACTCCTACGCTATCCAGCGTTTTCCCTTCTGTTGCACTTACTGGAGTGGGAATAGTAATTTTTACCCCTACGCTATCCAGCGCTTTCCCTACTGTTGCACTCACTGGAGTGGGAATAGTAATTTTTACCCCTACGCTATCCAGCGCTTTCCCTACTGTTGCACGCTCTGGAGCGGAAATAATAATTTTTACCCCTACGCTATCCAACCCTTTCCCTACTGTTGCACTCATTGGAGTGGGAATAGTAATTTTTACCCCTCACGCTATCCAGCGCTTCCCCTACTGTTGCACTCTCTGGAGTGGGAATAGTAATTTTACCCCTACGCTATCCAGCGCATTCCCTACTGTTGCACTCTCTGGAGTGGGAATAGTAATTTTACCCCTACGCTATCCAGCGCTTTCCTACTGTTGCACTCACTGGAGTGGGAATAGTAATTTTTACCCCTACGCTATCCAACCCTTTCCCTACTGTTGCACTCACTGGAGTGGGAATAGTAATTTTTACCCCTACGCTATCCAACACTTTCTCTACTGTTGCAGTATGTGGAGTAAGTATATATATTAATTTATATGTATATGTTTAATTTATTTTAACATTTAATGTATTAGTTATTATTTTTAAATATCTTTTAATATTTTTAACTATATTTATTTTAATTATATGTATTATTTACTTAATTTTACATTATTATTAAAACATTTTAAAAAAACGATATTTTTAACTTCGATATTTTTGACAACTATATATTTTTTTTGATATTTTTGTACTTACCTTTATGTAGATTGGACTTCGATATTTTTGACTTCTATATTTCTGTGTCGATATTTTTGCAGGTCGATTTTCTGTCTGTCTATATTCTGTCATACATTCCTATATATATATATATTCACTGAAAAAACCATAGGTTTTAGGGACAGTTATAGTTACTTGGACATTGCACTCGTACAAAACCCGTGAAATTCCCCCGTTATAGTTAGTTCAGCTAACTATAACTCGCGCCCCCGCAATGCACTGCTGATGACGTCACATATTACATCACTCATGACATGGTCAGTGACATCACTGATGACATCACTGATGACATCTCAAATGACATCACTGATGACATCACTGATGACATCAATGATGACATCATCCAGTGACTGTGTGTTTCTGTAAAGTTTAAATATTTTTAATATATATAGGAAAAGACGTATTGAAGAATGAGTGGGTGTGTAAGTGTCTGTATGGATGATTTAGTAGGTGCGTGACTGACTCTATAAGTGAGTGATTTAACGTATCTTACTGAATGCATGGGTTAGTGACTAAACTGGATGAATGTCTGTATCCGTCTGTCTGTTGCTGTGTAAGTGGCTGCATGTGTTTGTGAATAGCTACATGAGTGTCTATATGAGTTATTGAATGCTTGTCTGAGTATCTGTATGGGTGCCTGAGTGTTTGTGTGGGAGGGGTGTGTGCAACTCTGTGCATAGATGTGTGAGTGGGTGATTCACTGGGTGGATGGTTTCAAGAGTGCATCTGTGATAGACTGTATGGGTGGGTAAGTGTGTGTAAGAGTGTGTTAGTGAGTGAATGTATGTCCCAGTGGTACATGTGTGAGTAACTACATATGTGAAAGGCAGTATATATGTGTGTTGGAGTATATAAATAGCTATAAGCAAGAGTGAATGATTGTGATAGTGGCTGTATGGATGAGTGTGTGCTTGTATCAGTGATTGTATAAGAGCGTAACAATGTGCTACTATTTGTATGAGTAAGTGAGCTGGTGTGTGTATAACTGTATAGGTGAGTAAATGGTAGTGTGTTTAATTATTTGCATGACTGACTAGGTGTGTGAGTATCTCTATGGATGAGTGGCGTTGTTTGAGTGTCTATATAGGAGTAAGAGTGCATATGATAGTCCTGTACTGAGTGACCGTAAGTATGAGTGACTGTACGGGTGAGTGAGTGGATGTGTGTGTGTAGACCTAAGAATCAGTGAGTGGGTATGTAGTTATTGGTGTTGGAGTGTCTATGGTTTTGCGAATGGCAGTCTGTAATTTAGAGTGGGTGTATCAAAGGTTATATTAGGGTGTGAGGAGGTGCATCAGATTATCACGTGGATGATGTCATCAGTGATGTCATTTGAGATGTCATCAGTGATGTCATCAGTGATGTCACTGACCATGTCATGAGTGATGTAATATGTGACGTCATCAGCAGTGCATTGCGGGGAGCGAGTTATAGTTAGCTGAACTAACCATAACGGGGAATTTCACGGGTTTTGTACTGAGTGCAATGTCCAAGTAACTATAACTGTCCCTAAAACCTATGGTTTTTTCAGTGAATTTCAAAGGTTTTTTAAATGCTAATTTGTAACTATAACGTGTCTGAAACCTATGGTTTTTTCAGTGAATTTCAAAGGTTTTTTAAATGCTAATTTGTAACTATAACGTGTCTGAAACCTATGGTTTTTTCAGTGAATTTCAAAGGTTTTTAAATGCTAATTTCTAACTATAACGTGCCTGAAACCTACGGTTTTTTCAGTGAATTTCAAAGGTTTTGTAAATGACAATTTTTAAATGTATTAATTGTTATATTCATTTTTTTCATACTGATTTACTACATTTTTAGAAACAATTTTTTTTTACATATTTTATTTTTTAAATTACATTGTAATTACATTATACATTACATTACAAAAAATACTTTCTCAGAATGAATTAATTTAGTTTAAATACTTTGCACATAGGCAATAGACTTTTAAGTACAGTAGTTACAGTTGTTGCAATGGGCAACACATTTTCAAACACAATGCAACATTCAGCTCAATGTGAATTTCTAGTTAAATGCAATTAGTTACTTTATGGATTACTTTTTCTAACCACAGGACTGGATCCTAGATTCAGTCCTGGTACATCTCCTGTAAACAGTTGAGTAAAAGCGTTTTGGTTACAGTCGTGATTTTTAAGGAATATTATTGTATTTTAAAAGTTGACACTTAGAAACTTTTTCTCATAGAATCACCAATGTTATCCTATGGAAGGAAATTCACTTAGCAGGTAAAAACTGTTATCGTTACTTTTTCTTACTCAGTGTTGGATCCTGGATCCAGCACTGGTGCATCTCCTGTAAACAGTTGAAAGAATGCGTTTAAGTCATACAGGTGATTTTTAAGGAATATTTGTAGTTTGTAAAAATCAACACTTTGAAACTTTTTGCTGAAAACCAGACAATGGATTCCTATGGAAGAAAATATAAGTTACTGGTAAGTACGGTTAAAATTACTTTTCAGGATTAGTACTGGGCTGAAAGATGCAGCACTGAGGTCTCTCCTGATAACAGGTGAGTAAATCGGAATTCGTATTTCGGCTGATTTTAGAGGAATATTTTAAAGTTCCAAAACTCCACACTTAGAAGAATTTCCAAGTGAAACCAGTCAATGTTAGCCTATGGAAGGAAATTCAAGTTACTGGTAAGTACGGTTAAAATTACTTTTCAGGACCAGTACTGGGCTGAAAGATGCAGCACTGAGGTCTCTCCTGATAACAGGTGAGTAAATCAGAATTCGGATTTCGGCTGATTTTAGAGGAATATTTGTATGTTTCAAAAATCAACACTTAGAAACTTTTTCAGCAAAAAGCAGGCAATGATATCCTATGGAAGGAAATTCAAGTTACTGGTAAGTACGGTTAAAATTACTTTTGAGGATCAGTACTGGGCTGAAAGATGCAGCACTGAGGTCTCTCCTGATAACAGATGAGTAAATCGGAATTCGTATTTCGGCTGATTTTAGATGAATATTTTAAAGTTCCAAAACTCCACACACAAGAATTTCCAAGTGAAACCAGTCAATGTTAGCCTATGAAGGAAATTCAAGTTACCGGTAAGTACGGTTAAAATTACTTTTCAGGACCAGTACTGGGCTGAAAGATGCAGCACTGAGGTCTCTCCTGATAACAGGTGAGTAAATCGGAATTCGTATTTCGGCTGATTTTAGAGGAATATTTTAAAGTTCCAAAACTCCACACTTAGAAGAATTTCCAAGTGAAACCAGTCAATGTTAGCCTATGGAAGGAAATTCAAGTTACTGGTAAGTACGGTTAAAATTACTTTTCAGGACCAGTACTGGGCTGAAAGATACAGCACTGAGGTCTCTCCTTATAACAGGTGAGTAAATCGGAATTCGTATTTCGGCTGATTTTACAGGAATATTTGTATGTTTCAAAAATCAACACTTAGAAACTTTTTCAGCAAAAAGCAGGCAATGATATCCTATGGAAGGAAAATCAAGTTACTGGTAAGTACGGTTAAAATTACTTTTGAGGATCAGTACTGGGCTGAAAGATGCAGCACTGAGGTCTCTCCTGATAACAGGTGAGTAAATCGGAATTTGTATTTCGGCTGATTTTAGAGGAATATTTTAAAGTTCCAAAACTCCACACTTAGAAGAATTTCCAAGTGAAACCAGTCAATGTTAGCCTATGAAGGAAATTCAAGTTACCGGTAAGTACGGTTAAAATTACTTTTCAGGACCAGTACTGGGCTGAAAGATGCAGCACTGAGGTCTCTCCTGATAACAGGTGAGTAAATCGGAATTCGTATTTCGGCTGATTTTAGAGGAATATTTGCACAATGGTGAAGGGAGGGGCGGGGCCTGAGGTGACATCTGTGCAAACGCGCCCCGTTGAGCGTTTTAAGTTGGGGGATTAAGTCCCCTTGAATCCTGAGGGTCCCTAGGGGCCAACTAGCCCACCAGGAACCTCCAATATGCGCCAGGGGCTGCGTTGAAGAGACGTGTAGAGAGGCCACACCCCTTTTACACCTCTCTGCAACGCAGCTCTGTGGCGCTTTCTGGATGTACCTGTTGGGCTAGTTGGCCCCCAGGGACCCTCAGGATTGAAGGGGATTTAATTCCCCATCTTAAAACGCGCCACGGGGCCTGTTTGCACACATGTCACCTGAAGCCCCGCCCCTCCCTTCACCACTGTGCAAATGCGCCCCGTGGCGCGTTTTAAGTTGGGGATTAAGTCCCTTGAATCCTGAGGGTCCCCGGAGTCCAACTAGCCCACCATATACCTCCAAAAGCGCCACAGAGCTGCGTTGCAGAGAGATGTAAAAAGGGTGTGGCCTCTCTACACGTCTCTGCAACGCAGCCCCTGGCGCATATTGGAGGTTCCTGGTGGGCTAGTTGGCCCCCAGGGACCCCCAGTATTCAAGGGGAATTGCCCTCTCTGCAAACGCGCCAGGGGCGCGTTTGCAGAGTGGTGAAGGAAGGGGCGGGCCTGCGGCCCGATCGTTTTTTTTATTTATTTTTTGTCCTCTGAAGGGGGCTGTGTAGCCCCCTTCCTTTTTCCTGTTTTTATGCCCTGGGGACCCCATCCCCCAGGGCCTTACCCCTTTTTTTTTATTTTTATTTTTAAAAAAAACTGGAAGGGGGCCGCGTGGCCCCCCTTCCCTGGGCCTGTATTGGCCCCGGGGACCCCATCCCCCGGGGCATGGCCTTTTAATTTTTATTCTTTGGAGGGGGGCTGCGTGGCCCCCCTCCTCTGGCCATTTAAGGCCCCGGGGACCCCATCCCCCGGGGCAGGCCTTTCCATTTTTTTTAATTTTTTAAATTTTTCTTTTTTGGGGAGGGGGGCCGCGTGGCCCTCTCCTGGGCCACTACTTGCCCCGGGGACCCCATCCCCCGGGGCTGGCCCTCTCCGTTGGGGACTGTGGGGGTCCCCAATCCCCCACAGTCCCGCCGGCTCCCCACGTCCCTTGGGAGCCGGCATTGCTTTCCACATGGGGAGCAGCTGACATGCTGCTCCCCATGTGGAAAGCAATGTGCTTTGGATATTGGAAGAGAGAGCAGGTTTCCCTGCTCTCTCTTCCAATATCCAAAGCAGTTTGCTATGACAGGACGGAGCCGCGAGGCTCCCGTCCTGCCATAGCAAACTACAGTGTCCCGGGGTAGGCACCCGGGACACTGCAGGAGCCGGCCCTGGGGGTGGTGGTCCCCAGGGCTATCAAGGGCTCCAGGAGGGGGCCGCGCGGCCCCCTCCCTACATCAGCACAGCCCCGGGGAGGTGGTGGTCCCCAGGGCTTCGGGGGTCCAAAACGGACCCCCATTTTAATTTGTTAGTGCCCCGGGGAGGTGGCGGTCCCGGGCGTGTGGGGGCTGGAGCCCCCCACACAGGTTGTTAAATTAATAAAAAAAAAGCCCCGGGGAGGTGGTGGTCCCGGGGCTGCGGGAGGGCTCAGAGCCCTCCCGCACCATTTTTTAAAAAGCCCCGGGGGGTGGCGGTCCCCGGGCTTGGGGGCCCATTGAGGCCCCCACACATTAAATTATCCCCCCACCATGCCCCCGGGACTTGGGCCACCCGGGGCCAGTTACATCGAAGCGCGGAGACCGCGCTTCGATTTTTTTTCGGCAGGATTCGCGCACCCTGAGCGCATCCTGCCGATTTAAAAAAAAAATGCTTTTTTGCCCAGGGGGTCCTTGTGGGACCCCTGAGCAGGCCTAGGGGTTAGGATGTTTCTACCCTGCCCCTTTGTGCGTTTTGCGCACTTGTTTCTTTTTTTCTCGGCGGGATACGCGCACCCTAAGCGCATCCCGCCGATTTAAAAAAAAAATCTTTTTCTGCCCAGGGAATCCTTGTGGGACCCCCTGAGCAGACCTAGGGGTCAGGGTGTTTCTACCCTGCCCCCTTTTGCGCTTTGCGCACTTGTTTCTGTCCCTCGGTTCTACCGAGGGACAAAATGGCTGCCAACACTTCCTGAATCGGAATGTTGACAGCCAGCTGACAGCCAATTAGCATGCAGCTCGTGATCGGGACGGTGCGCGCAGGGTGCGCTGAGGGTACGCGTATCCGACGCGCCCATAGATATATATGTGACTTTACTTGTGAATTTCTCAGGAACTACTGAACGGATTTACACCATTTAAGCAAAAGGCACCAGTCTAAACCAAGGGCTACCTCTTTGCCAAATTTGGTGTAATTCCGTTCAGCAGTTCGGGCTGTAGCTGCGACTAAAGGTTCCTATGGAAAAATGAATGGGGAAACGCGTTTTGAGACCCCCTTTTTCTCGGCCCCCGCCACGTATCACCCCGAGACTTTCAGGGTAGGAGCGGAGCGGAAGCGCCCAACAAGTTGGAAACTTTCACGAAGATTCGTCAACCGGCGCCAACGTTATTTCAAATAGAATGTCGCGGATTTCCTATGGATAATAGGTTGTAACTATAACTATCTACTGGCGACCGCCAGTAGATAATATATATATATAATATATATATATATTATCTACTGGTGGTCACCAGTAGATAGGTATAGTTAGGTATAGTTAGGACCTATTTTCCATAGGAAATCCGCAACATTCTATTTGAAATAACGTTGGCGCCGGTTGACGAATCTTCGCAAAATTTTCCAACTTGTTGGGGCGCTCCGATCCGCTCCTATCCTGAAAGTATCGGAGTGATTCATCAAGCGGCGGCCGAGAAAAAGGGGTCCCAAAACTGTTTTCCCCATTCATTTTTCCATAGGAACCTTTAGTCGCAGCTACAGCTCGAACTGCTGAACAGAATTACACCAAATTTGGCAAAAGGTAGCCCTTGGTTCAGAGTCGTGCCTTTTGCTTAAATGGTGTAAATCCGTTCAGTAGTTCCTGAGAAAATCAAAAATAAAATCACATATATATCTATGGCCGCGTAGGGTTCGCATACCCTCCCGATCACGAGCTGTATGGTAATTGGCTGTACACACTCCAAACTTGGAAGTGTTGGCAGCCATCTTGTTCCTCGGTAGAACCGAGGCACAAGAAAAGACAAAAACAAGGACGCAAAATGCTAAAAGGGGGCAGGGTAGAAACACCCTGACCCCCCTGGGAGCCCACCATGTACCTCCAGTAAGTGCCATGGAGCTGCGTTGCAGAGTGTTGTAAAAAGGGGCGTGGCCTCTGAACACCTCTCTGCAACGCAGCTCTCTGGCGCATACTGGAGGTATCTGGTGGGCTAGTTGGCCCCTAGGGACCCTCGGGATTGAGGAGGAATTATTTCTCCAACCTAAAACGCGCCACAGGGCGTGTTTGCAGACATGTCACCTCAGGCCCCACCCCCTTCCTTCACCATTGTGCAAATTCTCCTCTAAAATCAGCCGAAATACGAATTCCGATTTACTCACCTGTTATCAGGAGAGACCACAGTGCTGCATCTTTGAGCCCAGTACTGATCCTGAAAAGTAATTTTAACCGTACTTACCAGTAACTTGAATTTCCTTCCATAGGCTAACATTGACTGGTTTCACTTGGAAATTCTTCTAAGTGTGGAGTTTTGGAACTTTATAATATTCCTCCAAAATCAACCGAACTACGAATTCCGATTTACTCACCTGTTATCAGGAGAGACCACAGTGCTGCATCTTTGAGCCCAGTACTGATCCTGAAAAGTAATTCTAACCGTACTTAACAGTAACTTGAATTTCCTTCCATAGGCTAACATTGACTGGTTTCACTTGGAAATTCTTCTAAGTGTGGAGTTTTGGAACATTATAATATTCCTCTAAAATCAAACGAACTATGAATTCCAATTTACTCACCTGTTATCAGGAGAGACCTCAGTGCTGCATCTTTCAGCCCAGTACAGATCCTGAAAAGTAATTCTAACCGTACTTACCAGTAACTTGAATTTCCTTCCATAGGATATCATTGCCTGCTTTTTGCTGAAACAGTTTCTGTCGATTTTTTAAACATACAAATATTCCTCTAAACTCAGCAGAACTACGAATTCCAATTTACTCACCTGTTATCAGGAGAGACCTCAATGCTGCATCTTTGAGCCCAGTACAGATCCTGAAAAGTAATTCTAACCGTACTTACCAGTAACTTGAATTTCCTTCCATAGGCTAACATTGACTGGTTTCACTTGGAAATTCTTCTACGTGTGGAGTTTTGGAACTTTATAATATTCCTCTAAAATCAGCCGAACTACGAATTCCGATTTACTCACCTGTTATCAGGAGAGAACCCAGTGCTGCATCTTATAGCCCAGCACTGACACTGAAAAGTAATTCTAACTGTACTTACCAGTAACTTGTATTTCCTTCCATAGGAATCCATTGTCTGGTTTTCAGCAGAAAAGTTTCTAAGTGTCGATTTTCACAAACTACAAATATTCCTTAAAAATCGCCTGTATGACTTAAACGCATTCTTTCAACTGTTTGCAGGAGATGCACCAGTGCTGGATCCAGGATCCACCACTGAGTAAGAAAAAGTAACGATAACACTACTTACCTGCTAAGTGAATTTCCTCCCATAGGATAACATTGGTGATTCTATGTGAAAAAGTTTCTGTGTCAACTTTTAAAATACAATAATATTCCTTAAAAATCACTACTGTAACCAAAAAGCTTTTACTCAACTGTTTACAGGAGATGTCCCAGGACTGAATCTAGGAGCCAGTCCTGTGGTTAGAAAAGTAATCCATAAAGTAACTAATTGCATTTAACTAGAAATTCACATTGAGCTCAATGTTGCATTGTGTTTGAAATTGTGTTGCCCATTGCAACAACTGTAACTACTGTACTTAAAAGTCTATTGCCTATTTGCAAAGTATTTAAACTAAAGTAAATCGTTCTGAGAAAGTATATTTTGTAATGTAATGTATAATGTAATTACAATGTAATTTAAAAAATAAAATATCTAAAAATAAATAGTATAAAAAAATGTAGTAAATCAGTATCAAAAAATAAATATAACAATTAATACATTTAAAAATTGTCATTTACAAAACCTTTGAAATTCACTGAAAAAACCATAGGTTTCAGGCACGTTATAGTTAGAAATTAGCATTTAAAAACCTTACAAATTCACTGAAAAAACCATAGGTTTTAGGGACAGTTATAGTTAGTTGGACATTGCACTCGTACAAAACCCGTGAAATTCCCCCGTTATAGTTAGTTCAGCTAACTATAACTCGCGCCCCGCAATGCACTGCTGATGACGTCACATATTACATCACTCATGACATGGTCAGTGACATCACTGATGACATCACTGATGACATCATCCACGTGATAATCTGATGCACCTCCTCACACCCTAATATAACCTTTGATACACCCACTCTAAATTACAGACTGCCATTCGCAAAACCATAGACACTCCAACACCAATAACTACATACCCACTCACTGATTCTTAGGTCTACACACACATCCACTCACTGACCCGTACAGTCACTCATACTTACGGTCACTCAGTACAGGGCTATCATATGCACTCATACTCCTATATAGACACTCAAACACCGCCACTCATCCATAGAGGTACTCACACACCTAGTCAGTAATGCAAATAATTAAACACACTGCCATTTACTCACCTATACAGTTATACACACACCAGCTCACTTACTCATACAAATACTAGCACATTCTTACGCTCTTATACAATCACTGATACAAGCACACACTCATCCATACAGTCACTCTCACAATCACACACTCTCGCTTATAGCTATTTATATACTCCAACACACATATATACTGCCTTTCACATATGTAGTTACTCACACATGTACCACTGGGACATACATTCACTCACTAACACACTCTTACACACACTTACCCACCCATACAGTCTATCACAGATGCACTCTTGAAACCATCCACCCAGTGAATCACCCACTCACACATCTATGCAAAGAGTCGCACACACCCCACCCACACAAACACTCAGGCACCCATACAGATACTCAGACAACCAATCAATAACTCATATAGACACTCATGTAGCTATTCACAAACCTATGCAGCCACTTACACAGCAATAGACAGACGGATACAGACATTCACCCAGTTTAGTCACTAACCCATGCATTCAGTAAGATACGTGTGAGGAGGTGCATCAGATTATCACGTGGATGATGTCATCAGTGATGTCATCAGTGATGTCATTTGAGATGTCATCAGTGATGTCATCAGTGATGTCACTGACCATGTCATGAGTGATGTAATATGTGACGTCATCAGCAGTGCATTGCGGGGGCGCAAGTTATAGTTAGCTGAACTAACTATAACGGGGGAATTTCACGGGTTTTGTACGAGTGCAATGTCCAACTAACTATAACTGTCCCTAAAACCTATGGTTTTTTCAGTGAATATATATATATATATATGTATATATATATGTTAATACATATATATCCCGACAGTAACACTGTAAAGCAAGGTTTTACTGTAAGTGATCAGTGGTCCATAGATTAACTTGGGCTGGCTACCAAGAAAACTCAGATAGTCAGCTCCATTATGGAACACTCAAATTGTGTCTTGCTTGGTGTCAAACACTGTGCTTTTTCACCCCAACAGGATTCTCGGGTTGAGGGGGAGCTGACATGCACATAGGTGCCACCCTGAGATGGGGGGCCACCTGTGGTTTAGTGCTCCAGTGCCTTGGTGGGCTTCTCTGAGCCATTTGCCTCCAAGACAAGAGTCTGCCCTCCTAGTGGGAGTGCCCAGGACATAGACAAAGGGCTGGGCAGGAAGGAGGTCATACCTCCTCCCTCCCAGGATGGCTAGTGTTTACAGTCCTCAAGGCAGTCAGCCTCAAAGGCTTTCACTGCCCTTGAGGTATAACTACCTAGTCCCCCACTCAAGGACAAAGCCCTTCCTGCCTTGTCCAGCCCGACAGGCAGGAAAGTTAGTTATTCAGGAGGTGTACACCTCCAAAAGGCTAGCCATACCTTTAGGGTGGGCTAGGAAGTCTGTACAGTCAAAGAATGGTACTGCCACATTGGAAGACCCTACATTAGAGGACTCTGGGATGAAAGGTGATGTACACCCACGGGATGTTGTCACCTAAGGTGCGGGTTAGCTGCAGGGACCAGTAGCCCAATAGCCACTGTCCCTCATGCCCTTAATGCCCCCTAAACTAGGATTTGAGGGGATCCCCTGGCATCAGAATCTCAGTTCTGACTTTGAATCTGAGAAGAGGCACAAAGAAGATACAGTCACTGACAACAGGACTTTGGACTCTGCTGCAGAGGAAAAAGTGGACACTTAAGTGCCTTGAAGAGACCACATACTGGAACCGTGTGTTCAACATGTATCAATGGCAAAAACTCATTGCTCCCAGCAAGAGGGATTCCAGGGGTTTTCAGAAACCGGAGCAGACTCCCTTAGATTGGTCTGATCATTTCCCTGCAAGCTGCATGAAAATCGAAGTGCTGCATTACAAGAATTGTGATTCGCTGGGCCTGTCAAGAGTGAGCCCTAAGAGAAGTGGTGTCCTGCAAGCCCGGAGATGTAGCTAAGCTTTCACCAGGTTTCAAGCTGCTACTCTACTCTTTTCAACCTCCAGCTTCCGAAGTAGCCGTGGATTACATTTGCTGCAGTCACGGCTTGGTTATCACCGGTCTGGTGATCGACCCCTTCAATGACATCTCTAGCCCGAAAGCACCTCACAGCGACCAACATCAGAAAAGACCCCACTGCTGTGTCCCTGTATTCTGAAAGTAGAGTCATCGAGTTTGTGGTAAAGCATCTTTGGTGCAGCCTGCCCCGGTGATTGACAGCTGCCAGCTACCTCTGCACCCTGAGCCGCAGAGCAAGTTAGAAGAAATCCAGCTGTTGATCCCGGGTCCTAGGACCCCCAAATGCCTCTACTCTTCATGGGTGATTAGAACTCCATCTCCAAGTCTGGTTTTGTCAAGTGCTGCAAGTTAGACAGCTCCCAAGGATCCCGTTCAGTACCAACAGCCAAGTCACCTCTGCACCCGCACTCTCTGGGCAAGGTAATGAAGTAACGACTGTTGGAAGTGGAACATGATCTAGGGACCTGCATGACCTTATCCACAAGAGGGCTCAGTTCAACACACCCTGCAAGCGACCGAGTGTCACATGTGTTTTCCCCCATTCATTTCAATGGGACCAGTATGACAGATTTATAGTATTTATTTTTTAACGCTTTAAAAATCCACAACTCCTTTTGTACTATGATACAAAGTTCATTTGGTGTCTATATTTATATAAAAAATGCACTCTATTTATAGAAATTGGTGTCTTATTTCTTTCGAGTCATCTCAATTACTTATGCACCATAATGGTACTGTAAAATGCTTTACACATGTGCCTCCAGCAATGCCTGACAGCTCTTTGCCACACTATCAGGACTCAGCGAAGGATTATTGTTATTGAATCCAAGGATCATCTCTGTGTATTGTGAGAATATTGTATGGTAAGGCCTCCCAGCATACTACATAATATTCTGCCTTGCAACAGTGTATGAGTCTCAGAGTGGGTCTGTGAGTAGGAGCATGAGTCTCTGAATGGGTCTGTAAATGGGTGCGTGACTCTCTGAGTGGGTCTGTGAGTGCAGACATGAGTCTCTGAGTGGCTCTGTGAGTGGATACATGAGTTTCTGAGAAGCACTTTGAGTGGGTGCATAAGTGTCTGAGTGCGTCTATGAGTGGGTGAATGAGTCTCTGAATGATCAGTGAATGGGTGCATGAGTCTCAGAGTGGCCCTGTGAGCTGGTCAAGGAGTCTGAGTAGGGCTGGGACTGGGTGCATTAGCCTCTGAGTGGGTCTGTGAGTGGGAGCGTGAGTCTGTGAATGAGTGCATGACTCTCTGGCTGGGTCTATGAGTCAATGTGTGAGAGTCTGAGTGGGTCTGTATGCGTGTGTTCATAAGTGGATGTGTGAATGGGTGCATGAGTCTCTGAGTGAGGCTGTGACTAGATGCGAGTCTTTGAGTAAGGGTGGGCGAAGTAGGTGGTGTACCACTACGCAGAATTCTGCAGAGTTGAACAAAAACTCTGTGAAACTCCGCTCCGTAACTCCGTTCCATCTCATCTCAATTAATAAAACAGAAACCTCACATACCTTTGGTAAAACAAATAACTCTATCTTTACATGCTAAAATGCATATAGTCATCTCACAAAAGTGAAAATGAAAATTATAGTATCCAATATCAAAACATTCCTCAAGCGGCAGCGGCTCTCCCGGCTCAGCTGAGAGCTAATACTATAATATTCACTGCACTCTAGAATCTCGCCCCATAATACTTTGCTGGGCCTTTGGTTGGCATTGTATTTTTGCCCATAACTTTGCTTGGGGTGGTCCTAGGAGGATGGGACCACCACTGAATCGTTCAGCATGATATGATCTTTGTGTTCAATGCATCTGCTTGGTCCTCCCCCTAGGTTAGGGGGACCCCAAAATCATCACCTCTCTCATTGCCTGATATTTTTCAAAGCTCACTTTTGTGAATTGGTTATATGCTTTTTAGCATGTAAAGGTAAAGTTGTTTTATCAAAGGGTTGTGGGTGCAGTAGCTAACTCCAGTACATGGCGGAGTCTGAGTTTTTGCATGAATTCCGTGTTTACAATGCAATGCGTTGTTAGCAAATCTCCGCAACCTCCACTAGCGGAGCTGAGTTCATTGCCCATGGTTAGCTTTGAGTAGGTCTGAGAGTGTGTGTGTTAGTGTCTGAGTGCATCTGGGAGTGGGTGTGTAAGTGATTGATTGGGTCTGTGAGTGGGTGCGTGAATCTCTGACTGGTCCTGTGAGGTGGGTGTATCAGTATCTGAGTGAGTCTGTAACTGGGTGCATAAGTCTCTGAGTAGGTCTGTGAGTAGGAGTATGAATCTCCAAGTGGGTCTGTAAGTAGGTGTGTGACTCTCTGAGTGGGTCTGTGAGTGGATGCATGAGTCTCTGAGTAGCACTATGAGTGGGTGCATGAGTGTATGAGTGGGTCTGTGTGTGGGTGAATGAGTCTTTGAGTGATACAGTGAGTAGGTGCATGAGTCTCTGAGTGGGTCTGTGAGCATGAGCATGAGTCTCTGAGGTGGTCTGTAAGTGGGTGTGTGACGCTCTGGGTCTGGAATGAATCTCTGAGTAGCACTATGAGTGGGTGCATGAGTGTCTGAGCGGGTTTGTGAGTGGGTGTATACGTTTCTGGGTGGGACTGCAAGGGGGTGCATGAGTGGGACTGTGAATATCTGTGTGACTATCTGAAAGGGTGTCTTACTGAGTGTCAGACTGTGTGTAGGTGCATGCGTCTCTGAGTGAGTCTGTGAATGGGTATGTGGGTCTGTGAGTGGATGTGTGAGTGTCTGAGTGGGGCTGTGAGTGGCTGAATGAGTCTCTGAGTGCATCTATCAGTAAATGCATTAGTGTCTGAATCTGTCTGTGAATGTATTTTTTAAATTTTTCTGCGATATTGCCAATTTCGATGAAACATTACAAGGGTCTGTGCTTATGGAAAGACCTTGACCTCTGGTCTGGGTCAACTCTCTCCCCAGCAGCTGCGCAGTGCCGTCGCCACACCGCAGTAGGTGAGACCTCCCCTGGTGAGGGCTCACGCCTGCTGCCAGACTCCTGCCTGCCTCCACGCTGCTCGAGCCTTCCTTCACCTGCCTGGTGTCCCCATCCTGCCTTTATTTTAATTTTTCTGCCCGCTTGGTGACTCTTGCTTCACCTAGTTTAATTTGATTGGACATTTAATTTTTATTTTCGGCCTGTTTTGGGCCCGTTTTCCCACCGC
Organism: Calotriton arnoldi; assembly: GCA_963921515.1. Taxonomy (NCBI): domain Eukaryota; kingdom Metazoa; phylum Chordata; class Amphibia; order Caudata; family Salamandridae; genus Calotriton; species Calotriton arnoldi. Next base: position 694,293 of record CAWUFW010003954.1, read on the forward strand.
TGCTGCCCCTGCGGCCCTGCCCCCTGGACAGCCCCCCTCCCACCCCCCAGCACCTCATCCCGCACCCTCCCCTATTTTATGGCGGCCGTTGCGCAGTCGCGCTGCTGGCGTTCCAAAGGCACGCCAAAGGCAAGCCCGTCTGCACCCGTCCGCGACCTGACCGCGGCCAGCACCAGGAACCCTAGACCTGTGACCCCCCACAGCTACACCTCTGCTGCCCTCCTCGCACTCAACCCCGGAAGAGACAACAAGTGCCAGAGATCGACGCCTAACACCACCCACAGCCAGTTCTCCTGCCGACTGTGATGACAATCCTTCACCACCACCAGCCCCCCCACGACCACTGAACCCATGCCGGACGCCCCCACCACCGAAGCCCTGACGTGCATCCTCCTCAACGTGTGCTCCCTCCACAGATACACCACGGAGATCTGGAACCTGCTTGACACCCTCTTGCCAGAAGTTGCCTTCTTCACAGAAACATGGACCTACGCCACCTCCGCACCCGACATCGCCATCACCATCCCCGACGGATACAAGATCCAGAGAAAGGACCACCCCCATCACCCAGGAGGAGGACTCGCCATCGCACACAAGAGCTCCTTCTGACTCTCCACCTCCAGCACAAGCGACCCCCTCTCCAACGCAGAGCACCTCCACTTCCAGGTCCATACCAGCCCCAGAACCATGCTGCACAGGACCCTTGTCTACAGGCCCCTTGGGCCTCGCGCCTCTTCCACCACCACCATTGCTGACCTTGTCACACCCCACGCCATCGCCTCCACCAACTACATTCTCATCGGAGACCTGAACTTTCACCTCGACAACCACAGTGACCCCAACTCCACCACCCTCCTTGACAACCTCGCCAACCTCGGACTGAAGCAGCTCATCACCACCGCCACCCACAGAGCCGGACACACCCTCAACCCCATCTTCGCAGGAGGGACAATCATTCACTTGAGCCGCACCACGCAGCCCCTCTGGACAGACCACTACTGCATACACGTTACTTTCAACACCACCACTGCACTCAAACCTGACCCGTGCCTGCCACGAAGGAACTGGAGTAAGATCACAGAGGAACACCTCAATACCACCCTCCTCCACGACCCCCCCTCTGCCACAACCGACGCCAGCTCTGCAGCCAAAGAACTACACCGCTGGATCACCGGCTGCGCTGACAAGTTCGCACCCCTCCGCCACCCCATCAAACAACGCCCCCTGAAGGTCGCCTGGTTCACCACTGACCTCCAAGAAGCCAGGCGCTCCTGCAGATGCCTGGAGAAACTCTGGCAGAACAGGAAAACCACTGAAGACCAGAACAACTACATGAACGCCATGAATGAATACCACCAGCGCATAAAGGCCACCAAGCGGATCTTTATCAAGAACAAAATCCACACCAACGCAAGTAACGCTAAAGAACTCTTCAACATCATACAGCAGCTCACCAAACCCCCAGCGAAGCCACGGATGTCACACTTTCTCAGGACCTCTGCAACAAGCTCAGCTCCTACTTCCACCTGAAAATCAAGGCCCTCTACGACAACTTCAGCGAACAGACGCTGGACACAACCCCCCTCTCCACCACCGACAACCAGCCGACCATAAACACTTGGAAACCTGCCACCACTGAAGACACCACCACGACCATGAAGAACACCCACTCAGGAGACCACACAGACCCCTGCCCACCGCACATCTACCACAGAGCCGCCACCGCCATAGCACCCGAACTAGGCCGGACCATCTATGCCTCCCTCGAATCCAGCATCTTCCTCGATGACTGTAAGCGGGCAGAGGTCCCTCGGCCGACCCAACGGACCTGAAAAACTACCATCCCATCTCTCTCCTTCCCTTCGCAGCCAAAGTCACCGAGAGATTCATCAACGCCCAGCTGACCACCTTCATCGAAGAGAACTCCATCCTCGACCCCTCCCAGTCCTGTTTCTGCAGCAACCACAGCACGAGACCGCCTTCCTCGCCGCCACCGATGACATCCACATGCTACTCGACCAGGGCCACACTGCGGCCCTCATCCTACTAGACCTCTCCGCAGCCTTCGACACCGCCTCTCACCACACTCTCGCAGCCAGACTCCATGGCGCCGGTATATGAGGAACCGCCCTTGACTGGATCTGCTCCTTTCTCTCTGCCAGAACCCAAAGGATTAGACTCCCTCCCTTTCTCTCCGAACCTACAGAGCTCAACTGTGGAGTACCCCAAGGATCCTCGCTCAGCCCCACGCTCTTCAACATCTACATGGCCCCCCTCGCTGCCATCGTCAGACAGCATGGGCTCAGCATAGTATCCTATGCCGACGACACCCACATCATCCTCTCTCTCACAAAGAACCCCAAAGACACCAGACTCAGCTTCCAAGAAGGAATGAAAGACGTCACAGCCTGGATGAGCGACAGTTGCCTAAAACTGAATTCAGAGAAGACAGAGGTCCTCGTCCTCGGACCCTCCCCCACTGCGTGGGACAGCTCCTGGTGTCCCCCTGCCCTCGGAAATCCACCCACCTTGACGGACCATGCCCAGAACCTCGACATCATTCTAGACTCCTCCCTCACCTTGACCCACCAGATCAACGCCGTCGCCTCCACCTGCTTCAACTCCCTCTGCATCCTCCGCAAGACCTTCAAGTGGATCCCCCCGCATATAGAAGGACTGTCACCCATGCACTCATAACCAGCAGACTGGACTATGGGAATGCCCTCTATGCCGGAATCAACAAAACCCTGCTACACAAACTCCAAACGATCCAGAACACCACAGCCAGACTCGTCCTCGGAACCCCACGACACGAGCACATGACCCAGCACCTACGAAACCTCCATTGGCTCCCCGTCGAGAAGAGAGTAACCTTCAAGCTACTCACCCACGCCTACAAATACCTCCACAACATCGGACCCAAATACCTCAACGAAAGAGTATCCTTCCACGTACCCAAAAGGAACCTTCGCTCCGCCAACCTCGCCTTGGCAGAGACCCCACGCATCCGCATAACCAGAGCAGGCAGAAGATCCTTCTCCTACATCACAGCAAAGACCTGGAACGAGCTCCCAGTCAACATCAGACGCTACCCCACTCTGCACACCTTCAGGAAAAGCCTCAAGACCTGGCTCTTCGACTGATCAGGAGCTGCATCCCCCCCCCAGCGCCTTGAGACCCTCACGGGTGAGTAGCGTGCTTTATAAACCCCCTGATTAATTGATTGATTGATGGTCGCAACGAATTCACATATATTGGGCATGGAAAAAGCCTGTTTCTCGTCATATTATACACATTACGTGTCCCTCAAACACCCCTATATTCCAGCCATGGGTTCAGGTCACATCCAACCTGACCCCTTATACCACTTTCTGACATGTTGTTTTAGCCCTAGGGATTGTTCCGATGAACTAAAATAGTGACCTCAACTCTCTGCTCAAGTTGCTGCCAACCAATCACTGCATTACTGTTGGTGCGAGCATTTGCGATTAATCGCAAAATCATTGCAAATTAGCTGCTATCGTGGACATACAAATTTGAATTTCCTTAAATTTCTCAACAACTACTGAACAGATTCAAACCAAATAAATGAAAGTGTGATCTGTGAACCAATAGCTACCTTGCTGCCAAATTTGGTGTAAATCCGTCCAGTGGCCCGGGCTGTAATCGTGTTCAAAACTCCTATGGTACTTAATATGGGAAACACTTTTTGTTTACCCCCCATTTTTCTGTGCCCCAACTTGATGGATCACCCCGAAACTCCAGGGGACTTTTTGGGGAAAGCTTTGTGTAGATTTTTCAAACTGCACCAAATATATAGGCAAGTCAAAAAATGCTCTTTCTATAGAAACATGATCTAATAGATCTATAGTTAGGACATAGCTTCCATAGGAAAAGCATTTTTTGACTTGGCTATAACTTTGGCAGTTTGACCAATCTGCATGAAAGTTTGCCCAAAAAGTGTCATGTGGGTACTATTGTTATGGAAAGTTTGGGGGTGATCTGTGCAGTGGGGACCAAAAATTTGTGGCGTGAAATAAGGTTGTGTTTGTAATGTTAATTCCCATAGAAATCTTTGGCCACACCTTCAGCAGGAACCGCTCAATGGACTTACACCAAATTTGGCAGGGAGGTAGATTTTGGTTCTATGAAGTGCTTTTTGCTTAATTTGTGTAAATCCATTCAGTAGTTGTTGAGAAATATAAGTTTAAAATTACAGTGATATCTCTGGCCGCGGAAATTTTGCAGTGATTTTGCAATGAATCAAGGATGCATGCGCCAACGGGAATGCTCTGTTTGGCTTTTTGCAACCTGAATAGAAAGTTGCAACTGCCATTTTATCTATCGGGAACAGTTCCCAGGGCTAAAAATCTGTGTGAAAGCCCACAAAAGGGGTCAGTGTGGATATAGTCTGACCCCATGGTTGAGAATTGGAGGTGTTAGTGACACAAGTTAAGTGTCCAAAATTGATTTTTTAATCACAATCGATATTCGCGATGACGTTATGACCGCCAGCGCGATCCCCCATGTACCGTCGCAGCGACATCGCGACTATCAACTTTGTCACGAATATTGGTGAAAATATAAAAAAATATATCAATGAATCATTAAGACATTGTTATAGAGATATTGAGATATTGATAAATGTTTTTATAGAGTTTTTTTATATGGTGAGTTATGTACTGTGATGGTTAGAATTAATTAAATAGTTATACTTTTTTAATGTGGTGGTAGCTATTGAATTCCTGCTTTTGCTTTCTGCTTTCGCACCGTGTCTTGGGGGATCAGGATTACTGATGTCATTGCGATCTCCAGACTCACCATGAAAACGGAAAATAGGTTTTAGAGATGGTTGTTCTAGAAATACACTAAAAAAACATGAGGTTGAAGTGTACAGTAATAAACCCCTAGTGTGTAAAATACTGTAATATGTGTGCCTTAATGTGTTTTCCCGTTATGGAAAAGGTGTGATCGTCGCAATTAACGACGCCATTGTGACGTCCCGAATAACCGCGAAAACAGGAAATAGGTCAGAAAGATGGTCTTTAAAGAAACTTAGTGCAAAAATATGAGTTTAAACATGCTTTGAAAGAAGTATGTATATAGTAATATGTGTAGGATGTTCAGAATAGATTTATTTTACATATTATTTTTGGATGTGTTGTTGGCCATTGAATGTCTGCTTTTGTTTTCCATTTAAGTGACGTGTCAGTGGGGATCGCGACGTCGTTGCGAAGATCCCCAAAAACTGAAGGAAAAAACCTTTGAGAAAAAAACTTCACAATATTTCAGTTACTAGGGTGGCTCTGACAAGAGCCATCACATTGGTTGTGTGTATATGGCTGCTACACATAAGACCCGATGCAGAATTTCATGTTACTTAGAAACATCCTGTGGCCTTAATCTATAAAGTGCACTCCATCATTTCTATTAATTCCATGCATGTCAAAGTGCAGATTGTTGTTATAGATACAGCCCATGCGATGGTCTCTGAGGAATGCAGAAACAATTTTAATAACATGTTTCCTGGCTTTGTCAATCTGTGGACAAAATTGATCTGACCATTTCCATTTCTGTTTTAGAGTACACCAAGACAGTGTGAGGGAAAAGCGACATCAGATCTGCAAAGGTATCTTTCATTAGGATTTCCAGCCCTACCCCAGTCAATGTGCCTATGTCATTTCCACCACAGTGAACAATTATGAGGTGAGGAGTTTGGGAATCTACAATGGATTTAACCAAAGCCAGCAACTGATGAAACTTAAACCCTCTCTGTCCAAACCAAGTAAGCAGCACATTTGGCAAACCAAAGTCCCTGTCAATACCTCTCTTTTTAAGCCTATTTAGCCCAATAGATATAGCTGTGGCCCACAAACCATACTCTAAGCATTTTGAAGTGAATTAGAAATAGTAGTCAGGAGAAGGCTGGAGCTGAATGAGGTAGTTTTCCAAAGGAAAACCAGTTAAAATGGAGGTGTTTTAAAACATATATATATATATATATATATTCACTGAAAAACCACAGGTTTCAGGGACGTTATAGTTAGTTGGATATTTCACTCGCACAAAACCAGAGAAATTCGGCCGTTATAGTTAGTTCAGCTAACTATAACTCGCGCCCCTGCAATGCACTGCTGATGACGTCACATATTACATCATTCATGACATGGTCAGTGACATCACTGATGACATCACTGATGACATCTCAAATGACATCACTGATGACATCACTGATGACATCATCCAGTGACTGTGTGTTCCTATAAAGTTTAAATATGTTTTATATATATGCCAAGGTGTATTGAAGAATGAGCGGGTGTATAAGTGTCTGGATGGATGATTTAGTAGGTGCATGACTGACTGTATAAGTGAGTGATTAAATGTGTCTTACTGAATGCATGGGATAGTGACAGATACAGACATTCACACAGTTTAGTTTGTCAGTTGGTGTGTAAGCGGTTGCCTGGGTTGGTGAGTAGCTAAATGAGGATCTATATGGGTTATTGATTGGTTGTCTGAGTATCTGTATGGGTGCCTGAGTGTCTGTGTGGGTGGGTGGGGGTGTGTGACTCTGTGCATAGATGTGTGAGTGGATGATTCACTGGGTGTATGGGTTCAAGAGTGCATCTATGAAGGGCTGTATGGATGGGTGAGTGTGTGTATGGGTGTGTTGGTGAGTGAATGGATGCCTCAGTGTTACATGTGTGAGTAACTGCATATGTGAAAGGCAGTATATGTGAGTGTTAGAGTGTATAAATGACTATATGTGAGAGTGAGTGATTGTGAGAGTGGCTGTATGGATCAGTGTGTGCTTGTATTAGTTATTGTATAAGAGTGTAAGTATGTTTGAATACGTGAGGTGGTGTGTGTATAACTGTATAGGTGAGTAAATGGGAGTGTGATTGATTCTTTGCATGACTGACTAGGTGTGTGAGTAACTCTATGGATGAGTGGCGGTGTGTGAGTGTCTGTGTAGATATGTGAGTGCATATGATAATGCCGTATTGATGGTTGACTGCATGTATGAGTGACTGTATGGGTGAATGAGTGGATGTGTGTGTAGACCTAGGAATTAGTGAGTGGGTATGTACTAACTGGTATTGGTGTGTCTAGGAATTAGTGAGTGGGTATGTACTAACTGGTATCGTGTGTCTATGCATCAGATTATCACGTGGATGATGTCAACAGTGATGTCATCAGTGATGTCATTTGAGATGTCATCAGTGATGTCATCAGTGATGTCACTGACCATGTCATGAATGATGTAATATGTGACGTCATCAGCAGTGCATTGCGGGGGCACAAGTTATAGTTAGCTGAACTAACTATAACGGCCGAATTTCTCTGGTTTTGTATGAGTGAAATATCCAACTAACTATAACGTCCCTGAAACCTGTGGTTTTTTCAGTGAATTTCTAAGGTTTTTTAAATGCTAATTTCTAACTATAACGTCCCTGAAACCTATGGCTTTTTCAGTGAATTTCAAAGGTTTTTTAAATGCTAATTTCTAACTATAACGTCCCTGAAACCTATGGTTCTTTCAGTGAATTTCAAAGGTTTTTTAAATGCCAATTTCTAACTATGCCTACAAAGGTAGGACATGTGAAGAAAGAGGAAGAAAAGCGCAGAAAGAAGCAAGACAAATGCAGAAAGAGGCAACAGAAGGCCAGAAAGACGAAGAAAAGTGCAGGAAGAAGAAAGAGATGTGCAGAAAGAACCAACAGAGGAGCAGAAAGTCCTCCTGTGCCCCCAACTTTTTGCTGACGGGACTGGTGGTAACTGACTCTGACTAACCAGACCTAGAGCCAGTGCTATGCTAAAAGACGCTTAGAATACAGTGAAAACACCTACATACACTAGGGAACACTATGCATTGGGGTACCCCTGTGATTAGCATGACCTCCTCTGTATTTGCCATGAGTTAGTGCCTGGGTCATTCCATGAGTACATGGGTACTGACTGGATGATTAGAGTACTGCAAGGAGAGTGTATGGTGAATTTATAAGTGCTTGGGTTTTGGCGGAGTGATTGGATAAGGACATGGAGCTGGCTGGGTGATTGGAGGAGTGCATGGGTAGTGACAAGGAGATGGCTGGACTGCATCAGTAGTGCTCAGGGGACTGTAGCAGTACATGTGTTAGTGCCTGGGTCATTGCATGAGTACATGGGTAGTGACTGGATGATTAGAGTGCTGCAAGGACAGTGCATGGTGATTTTATAACTTCTTGGGTTTTGGTAGAGTGATTGGATAAGTGCATGATGCTGGATGGGTGATTGGAGGAGTGCATGGGTAGTGACAGAGGGATTTCTGGAGTGCATGGGTACTACCTGGGTAATTGGAGGAGTGAATCAGTAGTGTGTAGGTGGTTAGAGGTCTGCATGGGAAGTGCTCAGGGGATTGTAGCAGTGCATGTGTTAGTGCCTGGGTCATTGCATGAGTACATGGGTAGTGACTGGATGATTAAAGTACTGCAAGGAGAGTGCATGGTGAATTTATAAGTGCTTGTGTTTTGGCGCAGTGATTAGATAAGGACATGTAACTGGCTGGGTGATTGGAGGAGTGCATGGGTAGTGACAAGGAGATGGCTGGACTGCATCAGTAGTGCTCAGGGGATTGTAGAAGTGCATGTGTTAGTTCCTGGGTCATTCCTTAATTGTACTGAGGGTGCATGTGTGTGCTTTTCCTGTCGGGAGAGAACTATGCTGTAGCACGGTGGGTTTTGCAGTGCATGTTATGCGATGGTCTTATGTCCTACAGCCAGCCTCGAACCTATCCAATGATGAGTTTCTGGAACAGGTTCTCACAGGTTAGCACGTGGCAGACAGTAACAACCAAGCGGGTAAGCCTCTGTTTTTCACGAATACGGCCGGGCATCGTCTCCCTGGTATTTGGCGAGTTTGGCTGGCACCCCCTTCCTGACTGTGTTCTGGTTTTTTTTTTATAACTGTTTTAATGATCCCTGTACAAAATGTGCATAGTGGTTTTGAAATGCAGGGAGTCTAGTTCTGTAACCCGTACTCCAAGGCGCTGTGGTAGAAGGGTGCCTGCTGTCATTTTGGAAAAGTTGCATCTGATAGTTGACGGTGTGAGCGGTTCGGGGGTAATGCGCCGAAAGCTGTGCATGTTTCGGGTGTATTGACGTTACCGTCGTGTTATTTTACAGCGCCCAGCGTGATGTCGAGGCTGTACACCAAGATTACCCCTGAGTGTTTGGTAAATCCATAAGTGGATTCCTTGAGGCGCACCAGGTAATGATCACCACACCTGGCCTCTGGTTAGGGTCTGAAAAAATAGGTTCAAACATCATTGCTCCCTCGGTCCTGCGGCTGTTTAATGGGTCTGCAATGCCAACAATGTTTCGAATGTGTCTTAACATTAGGCTAAAATTAGATATGGACAAATTCCGTTTAGTAACTAAATTTGCATTTTTGAATGTTGTGTGTTTAAGCCCATAAACCGGGTCCGTAGCATTGGCAGCATGTATGCCTAAAGCGCATGAAACAGGGAATGTCTATGTCGCGATACTCTTCAAGGTGGGTGCCCTGTCGTGGTCGCTGTATGATGAATGCATGTCGTGACTTGTCGGCAAGTAATACTTGGATGCTTTAACCTTTGAATGGAATTCCAGTCTCACGTCTTTGTTGTTGTTCACCTCTCGGGTTGTGCCACCATCTGTGGACTGGGTGCAACAAGTACAGCATTGAAAACCTTACAGTTGAAGTGGGTTCGATGTTCTCTTCGGAAGTGTTCTGTGGAGAACTGTGATTGCGTAATTGTTTTGCGTCACGTGCGCATAGTAAAATAACTGAAATGACGACGTGCTTGTTACCCCGGAGTTAGCATGCCCCTGGTTGTCTGGGTTCGCGTCCCCCCTTCGTATGTCGTCTTTTTATTTCACACTGTGCTCGGGAGTCTGTCATTGGTGCTACGGAGGGTGACTGAGTCTGGAGCACAAGTAGGCGAATTGCTGCCAATGGTGCAGCTGGTGCAGTAGCACCGGGCCCAAAGGCCCCCCTGAAACGTGATAATATCTGTATATTATCATTCAAACAGCAGCCAGGGAGTCCATTTCCTCCCTAGCACCAGGGGCAACACTGGCTACGCCACTGGGCCTGTGTAGGAATTATCTCAAAAGACCCACTTTCAATGCAATTCACTGTCCCGCAACAATGTGGTGCGAAGGGGACTCCTCAGTGGAGGCCGGAAGAGGGCTGCCTTGCTGAGGAGGGTGGATGTTCATGTGTGTTCGTCAATCACCGTACTTTCCACGTCCTCACTGCATTATCTGAGGTTTTCAGTTTTTCATGTCTGTATCTATGATAAATTAAACACGTACTGTGAGTGCCGATTGCCACGACGTTAGCCACCATGCCCTTGCCAATTAGTTAGTGTTTACTCTAGTCTGTGTCTATACCATACGTGATGACGTGATTTAACTCTTTAAGGGCAGCATTCCTGGAGCAGTCCTGTTCCATTCGGTGTACAGCCGGCATCGGCTAGATTTGTTTTCACTTGTACGTAGCTGCCAACTTGTATCCTTCTGACAGTGTAGTGTTTGTTATAACTGTCTTCATCCTTTTGCCAATCAATGCTGTTGTTTACTCTAATTTCATGGGTATGTTTCAGTTTTGTAACTTAAGTGACATCAAGGCACAGATGCCAGCTAACAGATCTTACATGCAGCAGCCGAACTAGTCCTTCAGGAATCATGATTCATTTCCGTGCAGTTCTCTAGTCCCCATAATGCTCAGAGGAATCAAGATGCTAGTTAGTTGCTAGCTAGGGGTGGGAGAAATTCATGTAATCTGATTTTGCATACTTGCACGTAATTACATAAAATGCAAAAGTGGCATTTGGCGATCTATTTTTATTACGAAATGCCTTTGGACGTGAGGATACATTTCACTCTACCAAACCGTGCAAAAAAAGAACCCACCAAAACAACAGCAGCTTCTGTTCCGTTGTTCGCGTAGTTCCTGTGTGTTGGCAGTACATTTTTCCCGCAAACAGCGCATCATTTTGCCGTGTTGCATAATGGTATAATTTCAGGAATTTTGTGAAACAAGAGTAACTCAAAATTATTCTAATGGAGATTTTGTCTGGCTGGTTGGGTCACTGTGCCACAGGTCAGCTGCAGCTTGTATCTGAGAGTGGCCTTCCTTAGAAGGAATATTTGTAGATGGCAGGGCCTCAGTGCAGTGCCCTACAGTAGAAGAGTTATCATAGAAAGCCGCGTCCACCATGGTATTAGAAACAACACTTGTGCTTTAATGCACACAGCATCATATCAAAAGGAAACCAGCAACACTATGTGCATGGGAAAGTATTCTGACACAAGTGAAATAGGCTGGCACATCTCTGTGCCTGCTTAGATATATACCATTGGGGCAGTATGCATTAAGGACTTCGATCATGTGCCCAGGCTTCAGAAAAAGTGCATAAGTTAGTCTCATCCGTGGGTTGAGGAAGACACCCCCGCTTCCAGAAGAGTTTACCCATCAGTAAACTGAGACTGGAATGTACAAGGGTAGTTTCACACCTCCTTGGCAGAGTCTGCCTTTTGAATGATCTCGGGAGCAGTAGTGCGGCTAACCTCAAGCAAGAAAACATAGCACTTCGGATAAGTGTTAGGGGTTTTAGAATCACTTGTTCTATATTAGAATGAGAGAGAGGGATTTTTCTTTTTTACTTGCCCCCAAATGGTGCAGAAGAAAGTGGGGTGAACGATTTCTTGTTCCTAATGTAGCAAATTCACAGTTGTAAGCTGTGCCCTGTATAAACTATACCTTCCTTATTTAGCCACATGGATAGATCCGAAAAAGAACAAGTTGCTCAATACCTCACACACAAATAGGATCTTTACTTGGACTGCCTCTTTCTACTCACAGCTAATTTAACACTGTGCCCATCGCTGTTGACAAAATTCCTTGCCTCAGCATACGCTTGCTTGGCCAGGGATGCACAAGACACTGGAAAAACTACAGCGCCTTCTTCCTCCCTGGAATGGCCAGCAAACTATACAGAAGTCCATGAGCTGAGATGGGGTGGTGGGACCAGCGAATACCCATTTGGAAGATTCAGTTTCACATCCACCACATGAGATTTTCCTGGCCTGATGTTGGTGCACTATGGAAGTCAGCTGGGATGCAATATATGAGTTTACAAGTAGTATATTTTGACCACATGTCAATTATCCTCGTTTTGATAAAGGGACAGGGCTGATGCAGGTGATTGCTTGACGTTAGCCCTTGCAGCAGGCCAGGAAGAGCTGTTTCTGGCAGTTTGTGAGAAACTGATTTGATTTATAAAGTTTTATTTACAAGTGATACGAACTAAGTCACAGTAAGAAACAAGAAAACGGCCACATACATTAGAAAGTGACAAACTGTTTAAAGTAGCATATTGAGGAAGTAACTTCCATAGATAATTCAATAAGTAAAATATACATGGTTCAGCAGATGAACAAAAGACATTGGAGAAGATCAAGAGTCAAAATAGTGCACCTAGTGTAGGAATTTGATTATAAGTAGATTTCACTTTTTTGCTGAATTTTACGCTGACCAGTGTGTTTTTTGTCATAGTTGCTGCAGGGAATTGACTCTGTTGGTGTCTTGCCTGAAGTATGTGCATGCTGACCACGAGGGCGGAGGCTTCTGAAAGGAGTTTGCCTAGCGGTGGCGGACAAAATGAGAATGAGGTTGTAAAAACTCTGCCCTGGGTTCTGCCATCACTTGGTCTGATGATTGGATGAAACAATGAAATAACGCTTTCTCAGAGCCTTCTTTTGGGCAAAACATCCTTTTATCAGATCGCACAAGTACTTTAAAAGGTTAACTGGGAGGCAGAAGTAAGAGGGATGCCACATTAAGAAGGGATGGGTTGTGATGAGAATGCATACCCAAAAATGGTTTGGGCCTTGGTATTGAGGACTTTGACCTGAGTGCTGATGTCACTGGGTCAGGTGATGGTGTGAAAAATGCAGCAAGTTTCTTTTTGGCCCTTTGGGCCTGACCTTTCTTCTCAGGTCGCTCATGTACTTTAAAGGTTACCTTGGTGCTTACATCAGGGCTACACATTTAAGGGTGAGACATGAGCCTGGTGGCTCACATTGACCGCAGGCGAGTTTGGCCCTGTGGGTCCATTCTTAAGGTTCTTGAGAGCATGTTGAAGCTCTGTGTGTTCGGCTGCTCAGTACTGGTCACCTGAAGTTCATCCTACATGGTTGTCTCAGTGGGGAGAAGTTCTTTCACACTGATGGTGTTAGACATGTCGCCGGGGATGAGAGGTGGGGGAAATGAGCTGTTTATCCTTCCCCCATTTTTGTTTTTGCAGCTCAATACCTGGCATTAGTTTTTGGGAGGCCTAATGGTAGGTGATTCATGGCCAGCCTGCGGTGGGGTGGGGCCGTGGTTGGCAGTGATACTATAGGTTACCTTGGCATCTCACAGCAAAGACATCTTCAATCAATCAATCAGGGGAATTGTAAGCACGCTACTCACCCGTGAGGGTCTCAAGGCACTGGGGGGGGGGGAGGGGTGTTCGCAGATCTGTTTAACCGAAGAGCCAGGTCTTCTTACTATTGACAATATATTTGAACGTTGTGGGGATGTCTGAGATTTGATTCTTGACAGGGGCCTGAGGACAGGTGCATACGCGGCTGTTTCTGACCCTCTAAGTAGCTGGTCGCACCATCTTGTGGCCCCTGGGGGTGAGAGATGTGTGGGCTGCACCAGAGGACCAAGCCATGGCCTGGCTGCCAAGGCTCATCTCTCTGAAGGGTGCAAGGAGATACCTCTGGCATGCTTATTTAGATTTACATCTGAGTGGGCCTTGCTCCTCCCTCGAGGGAGCTGGTTAGTCAAGATTTTGGGGGGGCCTTCACAATCACATGCAGGGCCTGAAATGGATTCGAGGTGCAAGGAGCATCTGAAGAGGAGCCAGACAATGAGATTACAAAAGTATTAGGCACTGACGCTGGTTAGGAACTGCACATGCCTAGCTGTCTCCATAAGGAACATTCCAAAATGGTGTCATTGCTAAATACGTTGTGAAGTTATGTATGAGTGCGTTTTATTCCACTGTATAATGTGCAAAATAATACGGCATCAGATATTTAACCTCAAAGTTGTGGTGTCAGTTCCTTCTGTTGATTGTCCTTGCTCGGGGTCCCCTCTTATGCATAATGGTTCACCCCACATGGGGACACCTCTGGTAGGAGCGGGCCACATGGCAACGGAGGGGCAGAATGGTAATGGCGGGCGGGCGTGAGGGGTAAGGGCTTCTCCTTTTGTTCAAGAGGGTACAGCCCACCGAAAAGGGGGCTTTCTGGGATAGGGCTGAGGTGGCCACCTGTATAATGTGGGGCAAGAGTCAGGCAACCTCTCTTCATTTTGACCCCCTGCCTCCTTCCTGCCTGCCCTCGCCTCAGGTGCTCTTCAGCCGGGAGCGACAGGGAACTGTATGATATTCGGAAAGAGGAAAGCGCAGCATATATCTATTTTGCACTTTCCCTATATCATGTCTTCTTTTCCAAGCAGTTTCTGATGGATTGAACGAGACCTCCAGAAACTGAAAAATCTATCTTTCACGTGCCCCGGACTGGATCAGAAGAGAAATGGGCAGAGACAGCTGCCAGCTAAAGCTCGCACCAGCCTCTCAGTCCATATCAGTTTAGATGCTCATTCCTCGTGACCCCCATCCACCCCCACCCCCGGCAGAGCTTGTTTCCTCGGGATTAGCTGCTGGTGCACGCGCTAGGGCTAACTGACCCTCAGGCATTTAGCACCTCGTCTGTGGGAAGTGAGAAGCGGCTGCTACAAGAGGGGTTGGGCTGATGATGGAGGGGCAGAGAGTGCAGGAGAGGCAACCACGCAGGTGTGCTGCCCCCACCCCATCACTCCAGGCATTCTCACTTTTAGGAGAGAAAGTAGTGCATGTGCCCTCGGACCTCAGCTATATTTCTGTTTGTCTATGTCTCTATATATCCATCTATATGCATCCACTCACCCACTTATTTCTCAATCTAGCTTGATTTTCTCTAAGTATCAAATCTGCATTAATACCTAAATAAAATGCAGAAAAAAAGAAAATACACATAATTGTATTTAAAAAATCATCCACCCCCCACTCGTGTGGTTTGTGCGGTTGGAGACAGACCATGTTAACATGCTCATATGCAAATGCGGCCATTCAAACACGCTGTCTCAGGCGGGGGTCACCGTGTTCCTTGACACATGTGTTAGTGCTTCTGATGGCGGCGTTAATGAAGAGATGATCGTTAATTACAGGCAGAGGAACCGGCAGCTCCTCGGATCTCCATTCGAACCCAACAGAGAAGCGTGACCTTCACGGGTGCCTTCTAGCTCCTTGAGGGGCCCGTGTAGGCGGCGAGGTGCTGGGGCCTCTTCTTGGCCAGGGTTGAGTCCCTGCCGCTGCTCGACGTGAGGGACGAAGGAGGGAAGCAGATTTTAGTTGCTATTAAAAAGGACACTAGAAGGCTTGCAGAACAGCAAAACCTCCATGTTGGACAGCTGTAAAATCATGTAGACAAGTTGTCATAGAACTTCTGGGAGAGGAGGGGGAGGGGTCGAGGCATCCGTATTAAATACACACGGCAGCGAAGGCGACCACTCAGAGGCGGGGAGTGGTGCGTGGAGGGGAACAGGGCTACACTCACACAGGGTTAGGGGTGAGGTAAACAGACAGAAAGTAGGGAAGAGTTGGACGCCTACCCAGGACATGGTCGTGTTAGGTGGGATTTGAGGTATTATTCGTGTGTAGAATGAGCACTTACTCTGCAACTCGCTCTCCGTCTCTTTTCCACAGACAATCCACAGTTGTCTCTCACTCACTCTCATTACCTCTCTTCATCACACACTTCCATTCTGACATATAGACACTATCCCAAGCAGACACCCTCTCTGTTTAACACACACATGCTCTCCCAAGCAACCATTTCTCTCTCAAAGACACTATCGGTTTCACACACACTTTAAATTTTACAAACTATTTCACACAGCAAGTCCCTCCCTTACACACGCAGTTATAACTTTGTTTTTCTGTCACACAGACACATCGCTCCTTCCACTCTCTCTATCAAGAATAGACTGCCGGTCTCTCACATTCTTGCTGTCTCTTTTTCTGTCTCTCTCACAATCTATCTCTCACGCTCTCGGCCAGCCTCTGTTCCTTCAGCCACACACGCTCCGGCAGTGTCAGTTTCACACACAAACGCACACGCCCAGGCTTGCTTTACAGAGGCCACAGCAGCGAATACACTAAGCCACCATCTGCTGAAGGGGCGGAGCCTGCGCGCCCAGGGGTGGGTGTCAATCAAGGCATCAACTTCAAATTGTATCTGAAAGATCAACCCGGGACCTGGGGGCAGCACATCAGTTTGAGCTCAATAGTTGATCGGATCACATCTGAGGGATTTAGGAGCTCAGCGGAGTCGGCAGTCGCAATGCACAGTATCCTATCTCGGCGCACCTTGTGCTCTGCGCACCCCTCTCACAGATCACACTCTCAGACTAGAGGACTTAGGAGGAGAGGGGTGCAGCCTGCCTGCCGCCGAGCCAGGGACTGAGGGCAGCATGTCCTTCCCGCAGCTGGGCTACCCGCAGTACCTGAGCGCCAGCCCAGGAGCAGTCTACGCGCCAGGGGAGCGCCAGGGAATCCTGACTGCAGCAGCCGCCGCAGTCTCGGGAGCCCGGGCAGGTGGAGCCAGTGAGCTAGGAGTCAGCAGCCCTCATCGCCTTGGTGCTGGGCATGTACGCCGCACACGGGCCCAACGGGGCTGCCCCCAACTACAGCGCCTTCCTGCCTTACACCACCGAGCTGGAGCTCTTCTCGCAGATGGTAAGTGAGGGTGCGGTGGCAAAGGAGCGGCGGAGAGTGCCGGGAAGGGAAGGGAGAGGAAGTCCTGACTACAAAGAGAACGGGGTGAGAAGGAACAAAAAGAGCCGGGGAGAAAAAAACACACCCGGGAGTGCCTTCACTTCAATTTCATGCTCTGCTCTGACTTATTTAAAAGTGAGTCCCTCTTTTAGAGCCAGGGGCTGACAACACAGTCTAAGATACAGAAGAGGTCACAGACTACATTGTGTTATCAACACAACGTGGATGGGGTAATGTTTCTATACATGCAATATAGGATTTTGTTCATAAAGAAATCAGCACCACTATATGTATTTGCGTGCGCCTGTTTGCATGTCTACATTTAAGCAATGCATATGCACCGTATGTATAAAGTGTTTAATGCGATTGCACGAACACAAGGTAACGCTGTAAGATCTGAAGCATATCATCATTTACATAGCCCCGGGGAGGTGGCAGTCCCTGGGGCTGCGGGGGCCCCCCGCGGGCCCCCGCTACATTAATGAATTGCCCCCGGGACTTGGCCCACCCGGGGGCTTTCAAAACAAAGCGCGGGAGCCCGCACTTCGTTTTTTAAAAATGTTCAGACGGATTCACGCACCCGGCGCGACCCCGCCCCAAAAAAAAAAAAAAATGCTTTGTTTGGGCCTGGGGGTCCCTGTGGGACCCCTTGAGCAGGCCTGGGGGGTCAGGGTGTTTTTACCCTGCCCCCTTTTCTTGTTTTTTTAATCTTTTCCTCACCTTTTCTTTCTCCCTCGGTCCGAGCACAAGATGGCTGCCAACACTTCCTGGTTTTAAGTGTTGGCAACCAATTAGAGCCAAGCTCGCGCTCTTGAGGTTAGGATCTGCCCAGATATTGAAACTTTTAATTTTTAGAATTTCTCAGGAACTACTGAACAGATTTATACCATTTAACAAAAAGGACTCTTTCTGAACCAAGGGCTACCTTTTTGCCAAATTTGGTATAATTCCGTTCAGCAGTTCGGGCTGTAGCCGTGTCTAAAGTTTCCTATGAAAAATAACATGGGGAAAACACGTTTTGGGACCCCCCTTTTTTCTCGGCCCCCGCTTCGCAAATCACCCATACACTTTCAAGACAGGAGCTGACCGGAGCGCCCCACTAGTTTTGAAAATTCGCCAAAGTTATTAGGCAAACAAAAAATGCTTTTCCTATGGAAAATAGGTCCTAACTATAACTACCTACTGGCGACCGCCAGTAGGTAATATATATATATATATATATATATATATATATATATATATATATATACACCAAATGCTGTAGATACGGCCCAATCTTCATAAATTGACGCAGAACAGACCACAGTGCCGCAGCTCAATTGTAAAAGCGTGTTTATTCACTTGCAACACAAATCCCAACGCGAAGCTCTGAAACGCGTTGGGATTTGTGTTGCAATTGAATAAACACGCTTTCACATTTCACATGGCAAGCATTTTGAAGTGAAGGAGAAATAGTAGTCAGGAGAAGGCTGGTGCTAAATGAGGTAGTTTTCCAAAGGAAAAACAGTTAAAATGGAGGTGTTTTAAAAAAAAATATATATATATATATATATATATCCACCAAATCCTGTAGATACGGCCCAATCTTCATAAATCAATGCCGAACAGACCACAGTGCTGCAGCTCAAGTGTGAAAGCATGTTTATTCACTCGCAACACAAATCCCAACGCGTTTCAGAGCTTCGTGTTGGGATTTGTTTTGCGAGTGAATAAACACGATTTCACATTTGAGCTGCGGCACTGTGGTCTGTTCAGCGTCGATTTATGAATATTGGGCTGTATCTACAGGATTTGGTGGATATTTGGGGTTTTGCCACCCCACTGCAAGCTCCCCGTGAAAAGTGGCTTGGGCTAAAGGCAGAACTTTGGTTGTTGGATATATATATATATATATATATATATACTCGCGCAGTATATAGGATTGTATCTTTTAAAAATATGCTTTAATAATAATGCTTGCGCTGTTTTCCATTAATATGGGATTATCTCAGCCTTCATTTAAAATCAATGTCAAAGACACATGATCAGCATCTTAGTTACGAGTGCGCAATGTATACAAATTGGTTTGGTCCTATGACGCATATGAGGGTTAATGGTGCATATTGATGCACCATGCATTGTGCATTTAAGTTTACATGATTACATGTCAATATTACCACTGTGACCACCATCATGTTTCATTGCATATAATGTGAATGCACTTGCGGGCCTGTGCTTAAAATATATGTGTGTGTCTTTTAAAGTTGTGAGCAATATGTCTTCTATGTTTTTTTAAAAATGGAGCATATCAGATTGAGGAAGGCTGCTGTGACAGCCGAAACGCGTCTCTCTGTGCTGCTGGGTCGGAGGAGGCCCTATGGAATAAATAATGCCCTTGAAACTGAGCATTCTTCGCGGGCGTGCCTTCTTCCATTTGGAGTAAGGGTTGGCTTTGAGAATTTTCAGTGCCGGTGGTCGGCACTGTACACGCATCACCAGTCGTTATTTTTGGGCTTCTCAGCTACCGCAGTTGGGAGTAGTAGGAGCACGATAGTGCTATCTTATTAGCCCCCAGAAATTCCGCCAGAACGGGGAAGAATGACGACAGTAGTGTGGAAGGTGGAGATCTCGACACGGGGAGGCCTTCTGGCATTCAGCGGGGGGTCATCAGCGTTTCCCTGGCTCGTAGTGCCTCACACTCTGGACGTTTGGAATTCTGGTGACTGTGCACCAGTTCAGCCGATGCTGGCATGGTGAGGTTTGTTTGGCAAAATGGATTTTTGTACTTTGTCCTCCCCCGACCCTGCACTAAGATTAACCTACATTGACTGCGTGGATGTGCACCCGATGGGGATTGTCTGTCAGCTGTAAGAGCAATAAAGCGTCTACTCATACCCTTTTGCTTTAATGAATCCCTCTTGGAAGCCAGGAACAATGGTGGCGAAGTAGTGTCTGTATTTCCGCCAGCCAGTTAAACATCGAATTTCACCTGCCTGGATGTGTAGGCAAGGGCTCTATGGTCCACTGGGAGTGGATGTTTGTTCCTGATGCCTTCAGACTGTTTGGAGTTCAGTGCAGTCTTGAAATTACTAAAATGACTTAAATTGACCTCTGACCCTGCTCGGAGGCAGGTCGCTCCCCACGCTGCTGCACGGCTCTGCCTGCATTGTTTTTGCCTAATCCTGTACTTTCCCCCTGTGCCTAACTTGCTTTCTTGCCCAGACTTGTTTTTTCCCCCTGTGCCTAACTTGCTTTCTTGCCCAGACTTGTTTTTATTCCCCTGTGCCTAACTTGCTTTCTTGCCCAGACTTGTTTTTATTCCCCTGTGCCTAACTTGCTTTCTTGCCCAGACTTGTTTTTATTCCCCTGTGCCTAACTTGCTTTCTTGCCCAGACTTGTTTTCATCCCCCTGTGCCTAACTTGCTTTCTTGCCCAGACTTGTTTTTATTCCCCTGTGCCTAACTTGCTTTCTTGCCCAGACTTGTTTTTATCCCCCTGTGCCTAACTTGCTTTCTTGCCCTGACTTGTTTTTATCCCCCTGTGCCTAACTTGCTTTCTTGCCCAGACTTGTTTTTATTCCCCTGTGCCTAACTTGCTTTCTTGCCCAGACTTGTTTTTTTCCCCCTGTGCCTAACTTGCTTTTTTGCCCAGACTTGTTTTTATTCCCCTGTGCCTAACTTGCTTTCTTGCCCAGACTTGTTTTTATTCCCCTGTGCCTAACTTTCTTTCTTGCCCAGACTTGTTTTTATTCCCCTGTGCCTAACTTGCTTTCTTGCCCAGACTTGTTTTTATTCCTCTGTGCGTGTACTTGTTTTCTTGCCTAAACTTGTTTTTCCTTCCCGCGCCCAGTTCTCCCACGGCCTCCGCCCATTTTTCCCGCCGCTGCGTCCCTGCGGCCCCACCCCCCTGCAGTCCCATTCACCGCCCTGCTCCCACCTCCCGCCTCCCAGCTGCTCCTCCCTCCCACATCCCCTCATATGGAGGCCGCGGCGCGCCCGTCTGCGCCCGTCCGTGTCTGGACCACGCCCAGCGCCAGGACCCCTGGACCCCGCGTACGCCACGACGCCCGACACTGCTACGATGCCAGATCCCTCCACGTACTCAACACCGGACGATCACACACCTGCTTCCTGGCCGCCCCTGACCCACGGAGCTTTCACCTGCCGGAACTGCAGCTTCATAAGCATCCGCCCCACCATGCCGCTGACCAGGAAAGAACCCAACCACCTCAGATGCATCCTTCTCAACACCCACTCCGCCCGCAAACACGCCGTTGAACTCTGGGACCTACTCAACTCAACCTCCCCAGACGTCGCCTTCCTGACGGAGACCTGGCTGAACCCCGCCTCGGCACCCGACATAGCCATAGCCGTCCCGGAAGGCTACAAGATCCCCCGCAGGGACTGCACCAACGGAGCAGGAGGAGGAATCGCCATCGTACACAGGAACACTCTCAGAGTCTCGACCAACACCGACGACACCCTCAGCACCGCCGAACACCTGCACTTCCAGATCCACACCGATCCCAACACCACCCTCAGAGGAACCCTCGTCTACAGACCCCCCGGACCCCGACCACAGTTCAGCGACTCCATCGCCGACTTCGTCAGCACACACGCCCTCGCCTCCATGGACTACATCCTCCTCGGGGACCTAAACTTCCACCTCGAGAACAACAACGACACCAACTCCACCACCCTGATCGACAACCTAGCCAACCTCGGACTCAGACAACTCATCACAACACCCAACCACTCCGCCGGTCACACGCTTAACCCCATCTTCTCCGCAAGCCCCCACGTCTCCTTCAACCACACCACCGAACTCCACTGGACTGACCATCGCTGCATCCACTTCACCTTCAAGAAACCCGCCATGCACCACCGCACCCAACAGATGCCCCGCCGCTGCTGGAGCAAAGTCACCAAAGACCAGCTAACCACAACCCTCGCCCAGAGCCCACCCGCCGACCCCACCGACCCCGACACCGCCGCCCGCAACCTCAGACAGTGGATCAACGAATGCGCAAACACCCTCACCCCGATCAAGAAACCCTCCAACAGTCACACCAACAAGAAAGCCAGCTGGTTCACTGAAGACCTCCGGGCCTTCAAGCAAACCTGCCGAAAGCTGGAGAAGATCTGGCTCCGTGAATGAACACCGGACAGCCACGCAGCCCACAAGAACCCCACCCGCAGACACCATCACCTCATCAGATCCGCCTAAAGGGCCTCCTTCAAAGACCGCCTAGACAACAACGCGCACAACAGCAAAGAGCTCTTCAACATCGTGAAGGAACTCTCCAACCCCAGCTCCAACACCAACGACGTCCCACCCTCGCAAGACCTGTGCGACTCGCTGGCCACCTTCTTCCACCGCAAGATCGCAGACATCCACGACAGCTTCAACGCCACGACTGCCCCGACAACCACTGAGACCTCCGCCCCCACGACCACCATCCGCACCAACCGCCTGCTCTCCTGGACCAACATCCACGACGACGACACCATCAAGATCATGAACACCATCCACTCCGGATCTCCGTCAGACCCATGCCCACACCACATCTTCAACAAAGCCAGCACAGCCATCGCACCCCATCTCCGGAAAGTCATCAACACCTCCTTCGAGACAGCAACCTTCCCGGAGAGCTGGAAGCACACCGAGATCAAAGCCTTACTCAAGAAACCCAAGGCGGACCCCAAGGACCTCAAGAACTTCCGGCCCATCTCCCTGCTCCCGTTCCCAGCAAAGGTCATCGAGAAGACCGTCAACAAACAACTGACCCGCTACCTCGAGGAGAACAACATCCTGGACCCTTCCCAGTCCGGGTTCCGCAGCAACCACAGCACCGAGACTGCCCTCATCGCCACCACCGATGACATCAAGTCCCTGCTGGACAACGGAGAAACGGCGGCCCTCATCCTCCTGGACCTGTCAGCCGCCTTCGACACGGTCTGCCACCACACACTACGAACACGCCTCCACAACGCCGGGATCCAAGAGAAGGCCCTGGATTGGACCACCTCCTTCCTCTCCGGCAGAACACAGAGCGTCCGCCTTCCCCCCTTCCGCTCCGAAGCCACCGAGATCATCTGCGGCATACCCCAGGGCTCTTCCCTCAGCCCAACTCTGTTTAACATCTACATGGCACCGCTCGCCCACGTCGCCCGTCCGGCACGACCTCAACATCATCTCCTATGCCGATGACACCCAGCTGATCCTCTCCCTCACCAAGGACCCCACACCGCCAAAACCAACCTTCACGAAGGAATGAAGGCCGTCGCTGAATGGATGAGGAACAGCCGACTGAAGCTGAACTCGGACAAGACAGAGGTCCTCATCCTCGGATCCACCCCTTCGGCCTGGGACAACTCCTGGTGGCCGACTGCACTGGGAACCGCCCCAACACCCACCGACCACGCACGCAACCTAGGGGTCATCCTCGACTCCACCCTCTCCATGACTAAACAGGTCAACGCCGTCTCCTCCGCCTGATTCAACACCCTCCGCATGCTCCGTAGAATCTGCAAGTGGATCCCCACTGAAACGAGAAGAACGGTCACCCAGGCCCTCGTCAGCAGCAGGTTGGACTACGGAAACGCCCTCTACGCAGGAGCCTCGGCCAAACTCCTGAGACGGCTCCAACGCATCCAGAACGCCTCTGCACGCCTGATCCTCGACATCCCTCGCTGCAGCCACATCACACCCCACCTGAGAGACCTGCACTGGATAACCTTCAAACTCCTCACCCACGCACACAAGGCACTCCACAACACCGGACCAACGTACCTCAACAGACGACTCAGCTTCTACACCCCCACCCGCCAGCTCCGCTCCGCCGACCTCGCCCTCGCCACTGTCCCCCGCTTCTTAAGAGCGACCTCCGGTGGCAGATCGTTCTCCCACCTCGCCGCCAAGACCTGGAACACCCTCCCCATCCACCTACGGCAGACCCAAGACCTGCTGACCTTCAGAAAACTCCTCAAGACCTGGCTTTTCGAGCAGTAGCAGCATTCCCCACCCCAGCGCCTTGAGACCCTCACGGGTGAGTAGTGCGCTTTACAAATGATATGATTGATTGATTGATTGATTGTGGGACGGGTAGTCCCGAGGTTTGTTTGTAATTAAGGGCAGGGCTGTAATTGAGCACCCTGACACACTCGGGGTGGCGACTTTCAAAGCAAGACAGGCGCTACTTTACAACCCGGCATCCCAACACGCCCTGCATTTCAAACACAAGGTAGAGCCACAGGCATCACTCTGAGAGGTTTCCTAATTAAACCAAGGGACAGCTGCATACACATTTTATCCTCCTGTTGTAATACACTCTCAAAATATATTGGATTGTATCTTTTAAAAATATGCTTTAACCACTTAACCGCGGTGGCAATTCCGCCGCGGTGCGGCGGTTTTATTGAGTGGGCGGGGCCGCGTCGGCCAACGGACGTGCACAGCACTACGGAGGTAGAGCTCGTGACGGCAGTTGGCCGACGGGCGCACGGAAAGGGTTAATAATAATGCTAAATGCAAAAAGAACAATTGATGGACAGAATGCAGAACAATGTCATACATTCACCCCAGTACAGAGATCTGGGCCTAAATCCATCGTTTTTTGCTCACCATGCCATTCCAATTTGGACCCAGCCATATGCAAATCAGTCTTGACCCTGCACCCAATGGGAACAGTCCAGCCCGAACTGCCAGGCCAGGTCCTCCCTGGACTGGAAACAAGCATCCTAGGACCGGTTTCGGGCTTTCAGCCCTCATCAGCCAGGATAGCTTGACTCCAGTGGCATGGAGAGCACAGGACCCACGTCTGGGCATACCCGTCCCACTCGGGGTGACAAATGCAAAAAGAACAATTGATGGATTCAAGCTAGCTTGGCTGATGAAGGGTGATGCCCTGAAACCGGTCCCAGGATGCTTGTTTCCGGTCCAGGGAGGACCTGGCTTGGCAGTTCGGGTTGGACTGTTCCCACAAGGAACAGGGTCAAGACTGATTTGCATTTGGCTGGGTCCAAACTGGGGTGGTGTGGTGAGCAAAAGAATGATGGATTAAACCCAGATCCTTGTGACTGGGGGTGAATGTTTGCATTGTCCAGCATTCTGTCCATCAATTGTTTCTTTTGCGTATGTTGCCCTAAGTGGGAAGGGTATGTCCAGACGTGGGTCCCGTGCTCACTACACCACTGGATTCAAGCTAGCCTGGCTGATGAAGGGTGATGCCCTGAAACCGGTCCCAGGATGCTTGTTTCCGGTCCAGGGAGGACCGGGCCTGGCAGTTCGGGCTGGACTGTTCCCACAAGGAACAGGGTCAAGACTGATTTGCATATGGCTGGGTCCAAACTGGGGTGGTGTGGTGAGCAAAAGAATGATGGATTAAACCCAGATCCTTGTGACTGGGGGTGAATGTTTGCATTGTCCAGCATTCTGTCCATCAATTGTTTCTTTTGCATAAGTTGCCCTAAGTGGGAAGGGTATGCCCAGACGTGGGTCCCGTGCTCACTACACTACTGGATTCAAGCTAGCCTGACTGATGAAGGGTGATGCCCTGAAACCGGTCCCAGGATGCTTGTTTCCAGTCCAGGGAGGACCGGGCTAGGCAGTTCGGGCTGGACTGTTCCCACAAGGAACAGGGTCAAGACTGATTTGCATGTGGCTGGGTCCAAACTGGGGTGGTGTGGTGAGCAAAAGAATGATGGATTAAACCCAGATCCTTGTGACTGGGGGTGAATGTATGCATTGTCCAGCATTCTGTCCATCAATTGTTTCTTTTGCATATGTTGCCCTAAGTGGGAAGGGTATGCCCAGACGTGGGTCCTGTGCTCACTACACCACTGGATTCAAGCTAGCCTGGCTGATGAAGGGTGATGCCCTGAAACCGGTCCCAGGATGCTTGTTTCCGGTCCAGGGAGGACCTGGCTTGGAAGTTCGGGCTGGACTGTTCCCACAAGGAACAGGGTCAAGACTGATTTGCATATGGCTGGGTCCAAACTGGGGTGGTGTGGTGAGCAAAAGAATGATGGATTAAACCCAGATCCTTGTGACTGGGGGTGAATGTTTGCATTGTCCAGCATTCTGTCCATCAATTGTTTCTTTTGCATATGCTGCCCTAAGTGGGAAGGGTATGCCCAGACGTGGGTCCCGTGCTCACTACACCACTGGATTCAAGCTAGCCTGGCTGATGAAGGGTGATGCCCTGAAACCGGTCCCAGGATGCGTGTTTCTGGTCCAGGGAGGACCTGGCTTGGCAGTTCAGGCTGGACTGTTCCCACAAGGGTCAAGGTAGAGCCACAGGCATCACTCTGAGAGGTTTCCTAATTAAACCAAGGGACAGCTGCATACACATTTTATCCTCCTGTTGTAATACACTCGCAAAATATATTGGATTGTATCTTTTAAAAATATGCTTTAACCACTTAACCGCGGTGGCAATTCCGCCGCGGTGCGGCGGTTTTATTGAGTGGGCGGGGCCGCGTCGGCCAACGGACGTGCACAGCACTACGGAGGTAGAGCTCGTGACGGCCGTTGGCCGACGGGCGCACGGAAAGGGTTAATAATAATGCTAAATGCAAAAAGAACAATTGATGGACAGAATGCAGAACAATGTCATACATTCACCCCAGTACAGAGATCTGGGCCTAAATCCATCGTTTTTTTGCTCACCATGCCATTCCAATTTGGACCCAGCCATATGCAAATCAGTCTTGACCCTGCACCCAATGGGAACAGTCCAGCCCGAACTGCCAGGCCAGGTCCTCCCTGGACTGGAAACAAGCATCCTAGGACCGGTTTCGGGCTTTCAGCCCTCATCAGCCAGGATAGCTTGACTCCAGTGGCATGGAGGGCACAGGACCCACGTCTGGGCATACCCGTCCCACTCGGGGTGACAAATGCAAAAAGAACAATTGATGGATTCAAGCTAGCTTGGCTGATGAAGGGTGATGCCCTGAAACCGGTCCCAGGATGCTTGTTTCCGGTCCAGGGAGGACCTGGCTTGGCAGTTCGGGTTGGACTGTTCCCACAAGGAACAGGGTCAAGACTGATTTGCATATGGCTGGGTCCAAACTGGGGTGGTGTGGTGAGCAAAAGAATGATGGATTAAACCCAGATCCTTGTGACTGGGGGTGAATGTTTGCATTGTCCAGCATTCTGTCCATCAATTGTTTCTTTTGCGTATGTTGCCCTAAGTGGGAAGGGTATGTCCAGACGTGGGTCCCGTGCTCACTACACCACTGGATTCAAGCTAGCCTGGCTGATGAAGGGTGATGCCCTGAAACCGGTCCCAGGATGCTTGTTTCCGGTCCAGGGAGGACCGGGCCTGGCAGTTCGGGCTGGACTGTTCCCACAAGGAACAGGGTCAAGACTGATTTGCATATGGCTGGGTCCAAACTGGGGTGGTGTGGTGAGCAAAAGAATGATGGATTAAACCCAGATCCTTGTGACTGGGGGTGAATGTTTGCATTGTCCAGCATTCTGTCCATCAATTGTTTCTTTTGCATAAGTTGCCCTAAGTGGGAAGGGTATGCCCAGACGTGGGTCCCGTGTTCACTACACCACTGGATTCAAGCTAGCCTGACTGATGAAGGGTGATGCCCTGAAACCGGTCTCAGGATGCTTGTTTCCAGTCCAGGGAGGACCGGGCTAGGCAGTTCGGGCTGGACTGTTCCCACAAGGAACAGGGTCAAGACTGATTTGCATGTGGCTGGGTCCAAACTGGGGTGGTGTGGTGAGCAAAAGAATGATGGATTAAACCCAGATCCTTGTGACTGGGGGTGAATGTATGCATTGTCCAGCATTCTGTCCATCAATTGTTTCTTTTGCATATGTTGCCCTAAGTGGGAAGGGTATGCCCAGACGTGGGTCCTGTGCTCACTACACCACTGGATTCAAGCTAGCCTGGCTGATGAAGGGTGATGCCCTGAAACCGGTCCCAGGATGCTTGTTTCCGGTCCAGGGAGGACCTGGCTTGGAAGTTCGGGCTGGACTGTTCCCACAAGGAACAGGGTCAAGACTGATTTGCATATGGCTGGGTCCAAACTGGGGTGGTGTGGTGAGCAAAAGAATGATGGATTAAACCCAGATCCTTGTGACTGGGGGTGAATGTTTGCATTGTCCAGCATTCTGTCCATCAATTGTTTCTTTTGCATATGCTGCCCTAAGTGGGAAGGGTATGCCCAGACGTGGGTCCCGTGCTCACTACACCACTGGATTCAAGCTAGCCTGGCTGATGAAGGGTGATGCCCTGAAACCGGTCCCAGGATGCGTGTTTCTGGTCCAGGGAGGACCTGGCTTGGCAGTTCAGGCTGGACTGTTCCCACAAGGGTCAAGGTAGAGCCACAGGCATCACTCTGAGAGGTTTCCTAATTAAACCAAGGGACAGCTGCATACACATTTTATCCTCCTGTTGTAATACACTCGCAAAATATATTGGATTGTATCTTTTAAAAATATGCTTTAACCACTTAACCGCGGTGGCAATTCCGCCGCGGTGCGGCGGTTTTATTGAGTGGGCGGGGCCGCGTCGGCCAACGGACGTGCACAGCACTACGGAGGTAGAGCTTGTGACGGCCGTTGGCCGACGGGCTGCACGGAAAGGGTTAATAATAATGCTAATTGCAAAAGAACAATTGATGGACAGAATGCAGAACAATGTCATACATTCACCCCAGCACAGAGATCTGGGCCTAAATCCATCGTTTTTTTGCTCACCATGCCATTCCAATTTGGACCCAGCCATATGCAAATCAGTCTTGACCCTGCACCCAATGGGAACAGTCCAGCCCGAACTGCCAGGCCAGGTCCTCCCTGGACTGGAAACAAGCATCCTAGGACCGGTTTCGGGCTTTCAGCCCTCATCAGCCAGGATAGCTTGACTCCAGTGGCATGGAGAGCACAGGACCCACATCTGGGCATACCCGTCCCACTCGGGGTGACAAATGCAAAAAGAACAATTGATGGATTCAAGCTAGCTTGGCTGATGAAGGGTGATGCCCTGAAACCGGTCCCAGGATGCTTGTTTCCGGTCCAGGGAGGACCTGGCTTGGCAGTTCGGGTTGGACTGTTCCCACAAGGAACAGGGTCAAGACTGATTTGCATATGGCTGGGTCCAAACTGGGGTGGTGTGGTGAGCAAAAGAATGATGCATTAAACACAGATCCTTGTGACTGGGGGTGAATGTTTGCATTGTCCAGCATTCTGTCCATCAATTGTTTCTTTTGCGTATGTTGCCCTAAGTGGGAAGGGTATGTCCAGATGTGGGTCCCGTGCTCACTACACCACTGGATTCAAGCTAGCCTGGCTGATGAAGGGTGATGCCCTGAAACCGGTCCCAGGATGCTTGTTTCCGGTCCAGGGAGGACCGGGCCTGGCAGTTCGGGCTGGACTGTTCCCACAAGGAACAGGGTCAAGACTGATTTGCATATGGCTGGGTCCAAACTGGGGTGGTGTGGTGAGCAAAAGAATGATGGATTAAACCCAGATCCTTGTGACTGGGGGTGAATGTTTGCATTGTCCAGCATTCTGTCCATCAATTGTTTCTTTTGCATAAGTTGCCCTAAGTGGGAAGGGTATGCCCAGACGTGGGTCCCGTGCTCACTACACCACTGGATTCAAGCTAGCCTGACTGATGAAGGGTGATGCCCTGAAACCGGTCCCAGGATGCTTGTTTCCAGTCCAGGGAGGACCGGGCTAGGCAGTTCGGGCTGGACTGTTCCCACAAGGAACAGGGTCAAGACTGATTTGCATGTGGCTGGGTCCAAACTGGGGTGGTGTGGTGAGCAAAAGAATGATGGATTAAACCCAGATCCTTGTGACTGGGGGTGAATGTATGCATTGTCCAGCATTCTGTCCATCAATTGTTTCTTTTGCATATGTTGCCCTAAGTGGGAAGGGTATGCCCAGACGTGGGTCCCGTGCTCACTACACCACTGGTTTCAAGCTAGCCTGGCTGATGAAGGGTGATGCCCTGAAACCGGTCCCAGGATTCTTGTTTCCGGTCCAGGGAGGACCTGGCTTGGCAGCTCGGGCTGGACTGTTCCCACAAGGAACAGGGTCAAGACTGATTGGCATATGGCTGGGTCCAAACTGGGGTGGTGTGGTGAGCAAAAGAATGATGGATTAAACCCAGATCCTTGTGACTGGGGGTGAATGTTTGCATTGTCCAGCATTCTGTCCATCAATTGTTTCTTTTGCATATGCTGCCCTAAGTGGGAAGGGTATGCCCAGACGTGGGTCCTGTGCTCACTACACCACTGGATTCAAGCTAGCCTGGCTGATGAAGGGTGATGCCCTGAAACCGGTCCCAGGATGCGTGTTTCTGGTCCAGGGAGGACCTGGCTTGGCAGTTCAGGCTGGACTGTTCCCACAAGGAACAGGGTCAAGACTGATTTGCATATGGCTGGGTCCAAACTTAGGTGGTGTGGTGAGCAAAAGAATGATGGATTAAACACAGATCCTTGTGACTGGGGGTGAATGTTTGCATTGTCCAGCATTCTGTCCATCAATTGTTTCTTTTGCATTAATAATACTGCTTGCGCTGTTTTCCATTAATATGGGATTATCTCAGCATTCATTTAAAATCAATGTCAAAGACACATGATCAGCATCTTAGTTATGAGCGCGCAATGTATACAAATTGGTTTGGTCCTATGACGCATATGAGGGTTAATGGTGCATATTGATTCACCATGCATTGTGCATTTAGTTTACATGATTACATGTCAATATTACCACTGTGACCACCATCATGTTTCATTGCATATCATGTGAATGCCCTTGCGGGCCTGTGCTTAAAATATATGTGTGTGTCTTTTTAAGTTGTGAGCAATATGTCTTCTATGTCTATGTATTTGAATAGAGTATAAATGTTTTTAAAAAAATGGAGCATATCAAACTGAGGAAGGCTGCTGTGACAGCCGAAACGCATCTCTCTGTGCTGCCGGGTCGGAGGAGGCCCTATGGAATAAATAATGCCCTTGAAACTGAGCATTCTTCGCGTGCGTGCCTTTTTCCATGTGGAGTAAGGGTTGGCTTTGATAATTTTCAGTGCCGGCGGTCAGCACTGTACACGCACCACCAGACGTTATTTTTCGGCTTCTCAGCGACCGCAGTTGGAAGTAGTAGGAGCATGATAGTGGTATCTGATTAGCCCCCAGAAATTCCGCCAGAATGGGGAAGAATGACGACAGTAGTGTGGAAGGCGGAGATCTCGACGCCGGGAGGCCTTCTGGCATTCAGCGCAGCGTCATCAGCTTTCCCTGGCTCGTAGTGCCTCACACTCTGGACGTTTGGATTTCTGGTGACTGGGCACCAGTTCAGCCGATGCTGGCATGGTGAAGTTTGTTTGGCAAAATGGATTTTTGTACATTGTCCTCCCACAACCCTGCACTAAGATTAACCTACATTGACTGCGTGGATGTGCACCCGATGGGGATTGTCTGTCAGCTGTAAGAGCAATAAAGCGTCTACTCATACCCTTTTGCTTTAATGAATCCCTCTTGGAAGCCAGGAACAATGGTTTCGAAGCAGTGTCTGTATTTCCGCCAGCCAGTTAAACATCGAATTTCACCTGCCTGGATATGTAGGCGAGGGCTCTATGGTCCACTGGGAGTGGATGTTTGTTCCCAATGCCTACAGACTGTTTGGAGTTCAGTGCAGTCTTGAGGTGACTTAAATGAGGCATTGTGGGACGGGTAGTCCCAAGGTTTGTTTGTAATTAAGGGCAGGGCTGTAATTGAGCACCCTAACACACTTGGGGTGGCGACTTTCAAAGCAAGGCAGGCGCTACTTTTCAACCCGGCATCCCAACACGCCCCGCATTTCAAACACGAGGTAGAGCCACAGGCATTACTCCGAGAGGTTTCCTAATTAAACCAAGGGACAGCTGCATACAAATTTTATCCTCCTGTTGTAATACACTCGTGCAGTATATTGGATTGTATCTTTTAAAAATATGCTTTAATAATAATGCTTTCGCTGTTTTCCATTAATATGGGATTATCTCAGCATTCATTTAAAATCAATGTCAAAGACACATGATCAGCATCTTAGTTACGGGCGTGCAATGTATACAAATTGTTTTGGTCCTATGACGCATATGAGGGTTAATGGTGCATATTGATGCACCATGCATTGTGCATTTAAGTTTACATGATTACATGTCACTATTACCACTGTGACCATCATCATGTTTCATTGCATATCATGTGAATGCACTTGCGGGCCTGTGCTTAAAATATAGGTGTGTGTCTTTTTAAGTTGTGAGCAATATGTCTTCTATGTCTATGTATTTGAATAGAGTATAAATGTTTTTAAAAAAATGGAGCATATCAGATTGAGGAAGGCTGCTGTGACAGCCGAAATGCGTCTCTCTGTGCTGCCGGGTCGGAGGAGGCCCTATGGAATAAATAATGCCCTTGAAACTGAGCATTATATATATATATATATATATATATATATATATATATATATATATATATATTTCATTGGATGCTGTCAGCATGAATATGAGTAAAAGTAGGTGGTGTGTTGGATGGCCCAGGAAGAAGTGTTATTATTTACGGTTGTTTAAAAAAAGAAATGTAATACAGACATTGATACGTTTTTGAATCTGTGGAGTAAACCACACCTGCTGTATCCCATTTGGAAGTAGCATGTTCCTTCTAGAATGTGCTGTGAACTTTTCACCAACTGGTTCCACTGGGTTTCTAGGTACACTGAGCTAAGATTGTATTGGGGAAGGAAGGGTGTTAAAGAGACAGAACATTTTTTTAAAGTTGAGGAGTGATGCCACAATGTAAGTAATGGCAAGTTTTAATTTCCAACTCGGGACTATGTAATAAACTGTTGTGTAGTATTTAAATTTCAGAAAAATGAAGATAGATTTAGGTTTGAACTCCCATTTTTTTTGCAATTTCTCTGCGATGATCGTGAACACATTGCGAAAATGCACCAGGAGGAACCTAATTTTAAAAAATAGGAAAAGGGTTAACAGATGATAGTCATTCACAAGTGGAGATACAGTAGTCTAAAATGAAAGACATGATTTCATTTGCTGCCTTTCTCATGATGTTTGAGTGGAAAGTTGAAGAGGTTGCCATTTTAGAGTTGCTTTGTATGAGAGTGGTGTACCATTCTTGTGATTAGTTTTTACAAATCTTAACAGTGTCAAAACTATCCAGAAAGTGCTAAACAACAATATAATCTACAAACTGAATTTACTGGTATGTAAATAACTTTGTAATAATTTAAAAAATGTACATTAGAAATGAAGCTGTATATGGGAGTTAGATTAAAAGGAGTATTACAGTGATGAGAATAATATATGAGATGAACTGCATCTATTAGAGGGCTTGTGTTTAAGAGGTTAGTGGTGAATGTTTTGGGAAGTAAGAGAAAAATGAATTAGTGCCTCTTTATTACATTGTGTATTTTTTGAAAAATTACAGTATAGTCTTGTGGAAAGTTGCGATGAGGAACTAAGAATGTCTAAATATCATGTGCAGAATAGATATATCTGTTATATGCATTCTGGGAGTTGTCGTACTTTTAGTAACATTATTAAACAGAAATAGTGTAGTGAGAAATAAAAGATGAGAACATGTTGTCCGCCTTTATATGAATTGGAAAGAAGTAATACTTGTTAGGTATGTATTGGGAAGTGTTTGTCAATGTGGTTTTTAACTTATATGACCACTTTGCATATGCTTAGATGGTGAGATATGTTTTTTGTGCTTGCACATAGCTGTATATACAGTGGGACTTTTGAGTTTACTTAAAGATGCAGAGAGGTATATATTTTGGGAAAGATGGCTTGAAGGTGTATATATATTAAGAAATCGCATATATTTTTACATGGTGATCTATGTTCAGTAAGGCTGATGAAAATTTCATGTATATTGTGAGGGTAGTGTTTTTCTTTAAACATGGTTTGTTTAAAATTCAGAAGGATTAATAGTGCAGAATGCCACGAGAGTTCTTGTGCTAGCTTCATTTCGGTGTAACTTTTGTTTGAGATTTGCTAAATACATGTTTTAGAATCGGAAGACGTATTTGAGAAATGATGTAGGTATGCCATTCGCAATAGGTTTTGTGCTTTGAAAAATTTCAAATTTTGTTTTCCGTTTTAGAAACAGTTACAAAGCAATGTATGTTTCTAGAGAGCCATGTATGCAATTATATATCAAGTGTGATACTTAGATTTCACTCACAATTAGCTCAGAAGAAAAGCATGTAATCAGTAAAACAGGTAGTTTGACACTGAAGAAGGAGATAACTAGTGAATCAGATATATAGTGACAACTGTTATGTATCTAACAGCAATGAAGGTACTTTCTGAGTCAGTCAGGCAGTATTTAGGCACTCATGCAATCACCCAGCCACTACTCAGAGAGTCATCAAATCAGTGCCTCACTATCCATGGAGTTATTTAATTACCCAGACACTACACATGTACTCTGGCAATCAGACAGGCAGAAATTATGTAGTCATTGAACTATGCATGCACTACCTATACATTCATCTAATCACTTAGGTACTAACTATTGACTTATGCAATTAACAAGGCTGTAACTATGCAACCATTATAAAATTTGCGCAGAACCTGTGCAGCCATCTAAACACCCTCTTACAACCCATGCAGTCATTGAAATACTGAGGCACACGCTTGCACTGATGAAACACTCAGGTTCTACTCATGCACTCATGTAATTATGTAGAGAGTACCATTGTAGTAAACTTATCACCCATCCAGTACCTATGCAGTCATTTAATTACTGAACCAGTAGTCTTGCACTAATACAATCACCCCAGCAGTATACTTACTTTCATCCAATCTCTCAAGCTTTAACAATAGAATTATGCAGTCACTCACACACTAGTCATGCACTCATGTAATTAAAAATGCACTACTGATGCACGTATCAGTAAACTAAAAAGAAATGGGTAGCATCCAGTCGCTGAAACACTATTCATCCACTCATTCAATAGGCTAGGTGCTATGCATGGGCTTAAACAATCATGTATGCACTATACATGCACTGCATAAATCACCCTATATACTATGTATGCACTCTTCCAATCATCCAGGCACTAGAGTTGAACTCCTTTAATCATCCTATCAGTATCTATGCATGTATTGAATTATTGAAGCATTAGTCACACACTTGTTGACTTATTCAGGCTCTACTCATGCACTCATCCAAACACCCAGATACTAGTGGGATACTCATGCAAACACGCAGGCAGTATGTATGCAAATATGGAATGAGCCATTGAGTTATGACATAGTCAGGAAATCATCTAGGCACTACTTGTATCCTCAGGGAATCACCTAGGCACTACCTATGCCCTTATTCAATCATCCAGGTTGTATTGATGTGTAGTGGAGAATGGATACACACTTCTTGTACAGAGCCTTTCTATAATGAAGAAAGCTATCGCCAGGATAACTAATTAGTTCATGCTATTGATTAAAGAGGCAGATGTTATAAAATGAAGAATGGTACTCCTATAGCAAACGAGGTGATGGTACCTAGAAATGTAGAAGCAGTTATTGCAGAAGAGGTACAAGGAAGGCTTAGTTAAGGTACTGTATACAAATGGAATTGTAGTAGTGTTTCTAGTATTAGACAGCAATCTATTGATATATTAAGGAAATTCCTATGTATCTTTCCAAGGCGAAGTTTAAAACACAAAAAAAGTTATGCCACTCGACAATGCGAACTTTAGATAGGAGGCTGTATTATGTCAAAACTAACCCTGGGCACGAACTCCGCTCCGCTGGTGGAGTTTGCGGAATTTTGCATACTCCACGTTCTGCGGAGAACACAAAGTGCCTGCAAAACTTCCGACTCCACAGCGGAGCGGAGTTCAGCCCCAGGCCCTCCCGCCTCCCACCCCCGCAATAAATATTTTTTAAATAAAATTTACAATTAAAGTAAAATAAAACCGCACTTACCTTCCTTGTGCAAATTGCAGGGACCCATGAACTGCTGACATCCACCCTAGCTGATATTTTTTTCCATCATCTCGCCCCAGTGGTCATAAAAAGGGTAAACACCCTTGGTTCAAGGATAACTGCTGGAGGGCTAAGCAAGCCCTGATTGAGGCAATTAAAACTAAAGAAAGACCCTTAATCAGAGCAAATAGAGTGCTTTATAGGGCTAGTATCACTGAAGCCAAACAAGCCTGGGAGATGGACAAGTGGGAATCCCTAAAGCAGGCCCTCTCTGCCCATGACATGAAGGCTTTCTGGTGCATAGTGAACACAGGTAGCAAGGAAGGAAAGTCAGCCATTGAACCAAACATTGCTGCCGATAAATGGAAAGAACACTTTGAGGCCCTGTATCGAAGGTTGGGGGATGCAGGTATTTATTAAACCAAGGAGATCACTCCATTGCAAAACATCGGCATAGAGGCCCCGCAGATAACCTTTGCAGAGATAACAAGTGCCTTAAAGAAAATTGCCCTTTCCAAAGCACCTGCACTCGACAAGATCCCTGGGGGCCTCTTTCGTTCCGAGCCAACCATCTGGGCCCCATATTTTTTATCCTATTTGATGCCATATTGCAGGAAATGGCTATTCCACCCACATGGGCAGGTGCGGAAATGTTCCCAGTCTTCAAAAAGGGTTTACCGTTCCTCCCCTCTAACTATAGGCCCTTAACTTAAGTTTAATTGACGTAAGTCAGAAATTTTTTACAGGGTATTGTTGGCCCGCCTCCAAACCTGGATGGAGGAACATAAAATATTGAGCCAGTTACAAGTTGGTTTCAGGGAAAATACTTCCACCATGGAAAAAATAGTAAGGCTTCAACTCTTGTACTGGAAAACGGTGACAATAGAGGGTGGCAGTCTCTATTTCATCTTCGTGGATTTAAAATCCGCATTTGATCTAGTACCAAGAGATAAACTGTGGGCCATCTTAAGTGATCTGGGGGTGCCTCTTTATCTTTGTCATATGCTCAGGCATTTGCACGAAGGCAATTATGCCCAAATTAGATTTGGCAAACGTGGGGAACTCACCTATATCTATAGACCGAGGGGTAAAGCAGGGGTGCTTGCTCGCACCCACCCTCTTCTGCCTGTTATTAGCGCACTCGTAGATGTACTGAATGCGGGGAAGGACAATGATGCACCTAAGATAGTAAGCAGGAAAATTCCGGCTATGATGTTTGCCGATGATACTATGTTGCTTTCAAAGTCCCCAATGGGCATACAGAGGATTCGCGACAACTTTAAGGCCTTTTGTGACAGTACGGGACTTGAGATCAATTGTTTGAAGACCAAATACATGGTCTTCAACCCGACTAGAACTACTCGTACTAATCCCAGCCTGCACAGCATTCCTCAAGAGAGGGTTTCTGTCTTCAAATACCTTGGGGTCACCTTGACCGAAAAAATGGACTGGGGGGCGCAAATCAACAAATCTAATCTGAAACTAGCACAGAGTACAGGAGGGCTAATTAAGCTATATAGGAACACCACTTTTAAAACCACTGGACAAATAGTGGAAATATATCAAATGCAAACTAGATGCTCTGCTATGTATGGGGCCGAACTCTGGGGGCACAACTCACTGAGAAACATTACAAAGACCGAGAACTCATTTACCAGGCAGCTCTTTGGTCTTCCTCCTAGTACTCCTCTTATATTGCTGCGTCTAGATTTGGGGATTAGGCCCATTGCCGATGAAATTGCCCTTAGACCCCTGCTTTACTGGTGGCGATTATGGGTAACCCCGGAATTAGTTGTTTACCAGGACGAGCTAAAGGAGGATCTGGCCCTGAATGGTGCTGGGAAATTACAGTGGTTAGCCTATGTTAGGGATACCTTTCAGATTATGGGCAGAGCGAGTCTATTGCACTCCCCTGTCACAGTTTCCCGAAAGAAACTGGTTCAGTGCTACAGGGAGGATAAACTCGCTCAAATACAGGGGTGTTCGGCAACAGGTCCAGTGACAGCTTTGTTTATGAGGGCTAAAGATCAAATATTGCCTAGAGCCTGCCCTGGACGAGATCCAACCCACGTTAGCGAGGAAATGATATGTCCAATTTAGGCATGGGACCCTCCCACTACGCGCCTTTTTCAATAAGTGGGCAGGTACACTTGCTCTAGGCTGTGTTGCTTGTAACCATGCAGAGGAATCAGAGTTGCATGTTTTCTTCTTTTGCCCTGGTTATAGACAAGCTAGGCGCCGTTTGTTGATGCAGCTCTGTAGAAATCTGGGTACCAGATGCTGTGTAGATGTATTTAGGCTGCTGAAGTATAACACCCTAACCCCTATTGTATTTGCGGTGTCACGTTTTTTACTATCTATGTGGTGTGTGCGCAGGTCGCTTTTAAAAACATCTCCGTAGGACATAGCTGATAAACCCCCCTGTTTTTAGCTGGGCTGGTTCCCTTTTTCCCTCTCTTTTAAATCAAAATTTTTAAATGTGGTTTTATTTGAATTCCTCTTTTAACATTGTAGTTTATGAAATCCATCAGGACCTTTTTTTCTTAACTGTTGTATATGTTTTTATTATATAGTCTTTTTGTATGTGCTATAATGAATTTTGCCCATTTATTGGGGAGTGGGCAATTGCAACAATTTGCAGCTGTAATTGTGGCCTCTGGTGTCTCAAGTTTATGTATCCGAGAATGTTTTTTTGCAATGTTGCTTATTTTGCACTTTTATGGTCTATTGACCGCAATAAAGTTGTTGATGATGATGAGTAGTGTTTCTAGTATTAGACAGCAATCCATTGATATATTAAGAAAATTCCTATGTATCTTTCCAAGGCAAAGTTTAAAACATAAAATAAGTTATACCACTCAACAATGCAAACTTTAGGTAGGAGGCTGTATTATGTGAAAACTCTTGCTTTATGTTTAGGAGAAATGAATAGAGCACTTTCGCATAGTGTTGTGGCAGATGTAGAAAAGGTTTGTGGTGATGTGCAGTTTCGTTTCTTAGCTCCTGAGCAGGATTCTAGGGAAAATAAAGAGTTGCTAGGAGGAGGAGTTGCAGACAAAGACACATACTATACAGTTGATAGTTTTAAAGAAGAGATTACAAAATTTAACATAGTGTTGTCTAAAAAACAAGA
The DNA here is from genome assembly GCA_963921515.1 of Calotriton arnoldi. Taxonomy (NCBI): domain Eukaryota; kingdom Metazoa; phylum Chordata; class Amphibia; order Caudata; family Salamandridae; genus Calotriton; species Calotriton arnoldi. The sequence continues at coordinate 733,263 of CAWUFW010003954.1, forward strand.
GTATGCTTCTATATGTTGTTAATGCATTTACTAGAAGATTTAAACACAGATTGTTGTCATATTTAAAAAGTGAAAAAAGTAAATCATGATAACTGGCAAAAGTTACCTGTGTATTTATTTGTAGTGGGACATTTTGACTTGTCTATATGGCAAATTATATGTAAGTAGTGTTACAATAAATTAGAAGATAATAAAATGAACAACACATAGATATTAGATGCCCATTTTGTAAGACAATAAAATGCCTGCTTTGTAGAAAACTATGAAGGGCCAAAAATAAAAAAACATCAACATTTATTATTCTTTTCAGCATTGCCAAGGGCTGTAATGCCACTCACTACAACTCCACAATCCATGCAGTATGATGTTATCGGGGAAAACTGTGGAGCCAAATCTTGATGTTGAGATTGGACTTTTGAATGGACTCTCTGCTTCGGTGTTGTTGTGGCTGCTACTGAAGTCGAGGGTCCTTCATCTTTGCGTTGCCTTCTTGCTGCTCACTATGAACTCCTCTTATGAAATGTGCAAAAAATATAAAAGGTGAACAAAATTACCATGTATGATTTTTGGCAGCATTGCGAATAGCTGTAACACTGCTCACCATCTGTTATAACAACACTACAGTCCATGCAATACGGGGCCATTCTTGAAATCTCTGGATCCATATCTGTTGTAGTAGTCTGTACCTCTAAAGGGACTTTACGGCTGAGAATTGTTGCTGCTGCCACTGATGTAGGTGGTCCTCCAACTTCCTTCTGCTTGATCGGCAGTTGGAAACGTTTTCTATGATAAGTTTTAATATGATATAACATGAACGTTGTCTCACCTGAGTCCAAAAGAGTCGTCAGCCAAAATCTACCACCTGCTCACAATAAACTTCAGAAAAAGAAGATTCAAGAAGGAGGAGTGGGTTTATACTTCCTATTCATTTTACTGAACAGTAAATTATCCAATGATATTTCTTACTTTCCTGGTCATGTGATGTTTTCAGATTGTGCATTGCACTAGTTTGGCAACAGTTTTTAATTCCCCATGAGTTTGGGTACTAATCGGTAATTTGATGGGTGTTTGGTAGTTATGTTGTATTTGTGAGTTCAGATGTTGAGTTATTTTTTGAAACTGTTCTTTTTATTAAAGAGTTGTAAAAATAAATTTAAAACAATATGTTACAAAGAGCTAGACTCAAACTTTGTATAAAAAATATGTCTATATATCTGTTTTTCATTTTGTCATTTGTATTCATGACTACTGATGTCATTGTGAACTCTGGTGTTGCTGTGAAGAAGGAAAATGCATTTTTGATTTAGTTATTTCGACAAATAAATACAAAGGGGAAAGTTAAATTAGTTCTTACTAAATAGCTACAATGAAACCTTATGCTAAATATGTCTATATATGTGTTTTACACTTTGTTAAAAACACGCGGTATTCATGAGTCTGTCCTTGGCAATGGCACTCATAGAATCATACAGGTGCTACCTGTGCAGTCATTAAAGATGTCCTTTCTCCATCCCTCTGAAAACGCACCTCCTGGCATAGTACTATTTGGGGGATGAAGTCTCCTTAGCTATTGAGTGTATTTGGGGGCCAAGTATCCCTCTTGTTACCTCCTGCAAGTTCCACACAGTCAGTTTGCTAAGAGGTCTTTGGAGGCCACACCCCCTTTCTGCACCACTCTGCAAACATGTCTCCTGGCATACTACAGGTTGGGGGATAAAGTTGTCTTGAATGCTAAAGGATTTTGTGGACAAAGAAGCCGTCCTGGAAATTTCTATAAGTCCTACTCAGTGGAATTTCTGAGAGCTGTTCAGAGGCCCGGCCCCCTTTCCACACTATTCTGCAAAGACCATTGTTACTTAAAAAACCATGAAAATTCACTGAGTTACAATTAGTAAAAATAATTTAAACACCCTTAGAAATTCACAAAAAAATACAAAGGTTACAGGGACGTTATAGGTAGGAAATAACATTATAAAACCATTGAATTTCACTAAAAAAACTAAAGGTTACAGGTAAGTTATAGTTAGGAATTAGCATTTAGAAAACCTTAGAAATTCACTAAAAAAACAAAGGTTACAGGGCTGTTATAGTTAGGAAACAGGATTAAAAAAACCTTAGATAATCACTGAAAAAGCCAAAGGTTACAGGGACGTTATAGTTAGTCTGATATTTCACAAGTACAAAACCAGAGATATTTAGCAGTTATAGTTAGCTGAGCTAACTATAACTCACACCCCCGCAATGCACTGCTTATGACCTCACATATTACATCACTCATGACATGGTCTGTGACATCACAGATGACATCACTGATGACATCTCAAATTACATCACTGATAACATCACTGATGACATCATCCGCAGAATATCTGATGCAATCACTCACATCCCAATATTACCTTTCATACACCCACTCCAACTTCCACACTATCATTCTCAAAACCATTGGTACACCCATACCAGTACTTACACACCCACTCACTGATTCATAGGTCTATACACACAACCACTCATACATGCATACAGCTACTCATACACCAAGTCACTCAATAATATAGCGACTGATATATCCACTCATATACCCATACAGCCACTCACACACTGTCAGTCACCCATAGAGCTACTCACACACCTACTCACTCATCCATAGAGTCAATCACACAGCTACTTACTCACCTATACAGTTATACACACACCCACTTACTTATTCATACAGATACTAACACATACTCACTCACCCATGCTGTCACTGACACAAGCACACAGTCACCCTTACAGCCACTCTCACAATTACTCACTCACACATACAGTCACTCATATACTCCAACACTCCCCTATAGTGCCTTTCACATGTGCAGTTACTCACCCATATACCACTGTCACATCCATTCTCTCACCGACACAGCCACATACATACCTAGTCACCTATACAGCCCCTCACAGATACACTCACTAACCCACACAGCCACTGACTCACCCACTCACTCATTCATGCAGGCAATTACACACCACCTAACCCACCCACACAGACACGTATACAGCCATACAGGTACTCATACAACCAATCAGTCACCCATACCGCCACTCACGTATCCCCACTCACACACCCATACAGCCACTTAGACACCAACTGACAGACAGATATAGACAGTCACATAACCAGTCACTCATCCATACATTCACTGAGACACCTAATCATTCACTGATATAGTCAGTCATGCACCCACTGAATCATCCAATCAGGCACTCATACACCTACTGATTCACCAATAAACCTTGGTGTATATATATTTAACACTCATAAACTTTTTAAAAACACTCACGTTCAATGGATGATGTAATCAGTGATGTCATTTTAGACGTCATCAGTGATGTCCCTGACCATTTCCTGAGTGACGTAATACATGAGGTTCTTAGTAGTGCATTGCGAGGGTGCGAGTTATAGTTAGCTCACTGCTGAATTTCACTTGTTTGGTACGAGTAAAATCTGACCCTAACTATAACGTCCCTGTAACCTTTGGTTTTTGAAGTGAATGGTGGGAGAAGCAGGTTGTCAGTAACATCAGACAATTTGTTGACCACGTCGTCCTCTGGGTGAGGTACATCGACGATATCTTTTGCATCTGGAGGGGTACTGAAAACCAGGTGCGGGAGTTTGTTGATGTCCTCAACAACAACAGTTTAAACTTGCACTTCACCAGTGAAACTAACAGCAAGAGTATACAATTCTTAGATCTAAAATTAGAGATTAAGGACAGTAAGATTACCACCAGATTGTTTAGAAAAACCACTGCGGGCAACAGTTTGCTTCACGCCAACAGTTGTCACCCCAAAAACCTAATTCAGAGCATTTCTTTTGGTGAATTGTTAAGGGCCAAAAGGAATTGCAGTACCGAAGAGGGTTATCAAATGGAAAAACAAACAATGACCCAGAGATTCCTGGCGCGGGGGTACAGTAAAAATACTATAAAGCAAGCGGTTGCAAAAGTTGAAAAACTTAAAAGGGAAGAACTATTGACTCCCAAAGAGAAAGAGAGCACGTCGGTGAAAGAACCTATTAGGTTCATCACCAATTTCAACAATCAATCATGGGAGATCAAGAGAAGTCTCATAAAAATGTGGGAGGTCCTTAAAACTGATGACGATCTGAGGGAATGTGTTGGAGAATACCCCTCTCTCACATTTAGAAAACCTAGATCATTACGTGACACACTGAGTAGAAGTCTAGTAAATCAAGCTAAAAAATGCCTGGACATTAGAGGGTTCTTCACCTGTAATCAGTGCAAGGCGTGCAAGTTCAGTACTAGCTGTAAATCTGTTAAACTAAGTAAAGATAAACCCCCGTATTATATCAACAAATACCTGAACTGCAACACCGAATTTGTGGTGTACGCGTTAAAATGCCCATGTGACAGATATTACATAGGGAGTACAATCCATAAAGGTAAAAAGAGGGTACTTGAGCACCTACAGGCGATTAAGAAAAATGATAAACAATATCCTGTCGCCCGCCATTTTAGTGTTAGTCATAATCAAAATGCCAACCTCCTTAGATTCTGCATCTTAGATTGTGTACCACCTAGAACAAGAGGAGGTAATAGAACTGTCGAATTGAGAAGGTTGGAATCAAAAATGATTATCAAATATAACACTTTAGTTCCCACAGGTTTGAACCTTGACGAAGAAATGTCCGTTCATCTTTAATATGTTCTTACTTGTACATATTGTTTCATGTTCTCCGTCGATGTCTTTTAAGGTTTTTTGTTTAGTTATAATTTATTCTTTGTGCACATTTTTCACAGGATTTTAACAGCGTCATCTTTGTCTGGTTTTTTGCAGACGGCGACTGGGAATGCAGAAGAGCTCTAATATCTGACACTGAAGTGGTCAAAGACTGTTTTATTTGTCTCTTTGGTAATTGAACAATGTTTGGGATTATATGCTCACATGAGCAAGACTTTTCGGCACATCACTATCAGGTTACGAGTATCGAATGAATAGATACATAGCATGGTTTTTCTCGGTGATTGTTTGCCCACTGGGGCTGTACTAATGTTTACACTGATGTACATTTATTCTTATGTATTGTGGCAGCTTTGAGCTGAATTATCAACTAATTTAATCAAATTTTGCCAGATTGGAATGACATTGCTTGATTCATTGCAGTGTTTTCAGGTTACCATGCTAATGTGATAGCGCGTATATGCAGCAATGCGGATTTCAGTACCAGATTGTAATGACACTGCTCGATTTATTGCAGCTTACCACAGGGTATTATATGGATGTGTCAGCACGCGCATGCAGGAATGCCGTTTGAATCTTGTTGTGGGATATCCTTATACATGTTATATATACTTCACTTTTATGTATCTTTAAGGATATGGATGTAGCAATGTTATCATTTACCTGCATTTCCCTAATATCATGTACAATAACATTTACAACTTTATTGACTTAAATGACGAAAACCAGTATGTTTTTTATGTTTATGGCACAATATGAGCACTTGCTTCTTTAAAAGAAACTAATGATGCACTAAGCTTTGCCCGTGAGAAAGGAGTGACGCAACTCCGAAACGCGTCGGGACCTAGTGTTGCATTAAACACGTTTGGAATAGTGGCCGCGGCTCCAGTGTTTTCTTATATTCTTTGGTATTGGACTTGTGTGGATATAAGGGGTTGGCTTCCCCTGCTGTGTTGCCCGCCGTGGTTAAGAGGCTTGGGTTTAGCCAAACTACGTTGTGGATATATATATATATATATATATATATCTAGGCTGATGTTTCACTCAAGCAAAACCGGAGAAATTCAGCCGTTATAGTTAGTGAACTAACTATAACTCACGTCCCTACAATGCACTGCTTATGACCTCACATATTACATCACTCATGACGTGGTCAGTGACACATCAGGGCAGTGGGGGAGCTGTGCAGGTCCCCTGCATATATTAAAACTACCCGGGGAGGTGGCGATCCCCGGGGCTGCGGGAGAGGCCATAGAGTCTCCCCCTAATTGTTCTTTATTAAATAATGTATGTGTCCCGGGGAGGTGGTGGTCCACATGTGTCAAGAGTAGAAAGCGGCCCCCACATTTTTAGTGTTGAGTGTCCAGGAGAAGTGGTGGTTCCTGGGGCTTACGAAAAGCCTGGGAGGAGGGCTCCATGAGCCCCCTCCTTGATTACTCGCATGCCCCTGGGATTTGGCCTACCCAGGTGCTTTAGAAAAAATACGCTCGTTAGCCAGGTTGTCTTTTTTAAAAACCTTTGCTACGGATTATCAAATCCACCTGCGAGTCCTCAGCAACATTTTAAAAAAAAGCTTTTAAACCCCAGCGGGGTCCCTGTGGGTGCCCCCCGGCATATCTGGGTGGGTGGATCAGGGTATTCATACCCTGACCCCTTTTCTTTATTTTTTACTTTTTTTCTGGGACTCTGCTTGAAGCTGAGTCCCAAGATGGCTGCCAAAACTTCCTAGTTGAATTGTTGGCAGCCAATCAAATTTTAGTAGGATCTGCAAGTCCACTCAAGGACTCGTGTCCCCAGATATCTAATTTTTTAAACTTAAATTTGACTGAAAATACTGAATGGATTTACACCATATCATAAAAAGCACGCTTTCGGAACCAACATCTAACTTTCTGCCAAATTTGGTGTAATTCCGTTTAGCAGTTTGGGCTGTAGTCGGCTCCAAAGAATGAAAAACCCCTATAGACATAACATGAGAACAAATTTTTTTGGGCCCCTCTTTTTTCTCGACCCCCGCTTGACAGATCACCCCAAAACTTTCAACACAGCAGGTGAACCAAAAAGGGGAAGATTTGTGAACATTTTGTGAATATTCGTCAAAAGGCGCAAAGTTATATATATACCCCAATCTGGTTTTGTGGATTTCCTGACATGCATCCTAACCGCAGGTGGTACAGGTATAGGGGCGATACCACAAACACCTCTTTTAACTTCAAAAACAACTTTCCCCTATAAAGAGAAGGCCTGCACTCGATCGATAGGGACATTTCATTTATTCACGGACAGGTTTTGCTGCTAAACAGGATAGAATTGGAACGCGTTTTGGCTCAACCTTCAGTCTTTGCCAACCTTGAGGTGCAACAACAGTTTAACAATTTACACATGCTCTCCACAGGTGAGGCCAGTCACATAAACATAGAAGATATACTCCTTTTCCTGTAGTTTTTCTCGTGATATTTTCATATGTTTATAATCTTTTCGTATTTATAAGGCACTCACTTGCAATAAAGTACAATTAAAACCAACCGTTGTTCTTTACAGTTTTTTGCAGTATCTAAACTTCCAACATTTAAAAGCCATTAATCACACTCCTTGCTGACTTAGAGAGTGCTGCGCTTTCCTTTATGTACTCTTTTATGACTTCCTGGCTCCTTTCACCAAACTGAGTCTAATCGTTGGCAGTCAATCAAAATGTTTATACTTTACTTTTTAAATGGTAAATCAGAACTTGTACATCATTATCCAAACTGTTTTCTGTCTGCCGGTCTGTGCTCATTTTCAATAGTGCACTGCAGCGCTCACCTTGTTTGCTTTATTTTCTTTGCTCCTGGAATGTTTTTAGAACAAAAATGCTGGAAAACCTTTCTCTGTGTCCCCTAGAACCACTGCTCGACTGGTGCCATCAACAGTGCCCGGCTCTGTTCATTACAATTTTCAAAATGTTAGGGCTTCATGCAGAGCTCAAGTCCCCGCCAAGGGTAGCCCTTCAGCTCCCACGGCCGAACATGCACTTCTACTTTCTTCCCTTTCATCCATAGATCCTCCAATATAATGAACGGGGGCTCGCCAGTTTCCACATTTCTGCTCTGGTTTCATGGATTTCCTGACTTGTATCCTAACCGCCAGTGGTGCAGGTATAGAAGCGATACCACAAATGCCTCTTTTAACTTCCAAAACAACTTTCCCCATATAAAGAGAAGGCCTGCACTCGATCCATAGGGACATTTCATTTATTCATGGACAGCTTTTGCACCTCAAGGTTGACAAAGGCTGAAGGTTCAGCCAAAACATGTTACAATTCTATCCTGTTTGGGAACAAAAGCTGTTTGTGAATAAATGAAATGTCCCTATGGATCGAGTGCAGGCCTTCTCTTATAGAGGAAAGTTGTTTTTGAATATACATATATATATATTCACAGAAAAAAACAAAGGTTACAGGGACGTTATAGTTAGGCTGACATTTTACTCGTACAAAACCAGAGAAAGTCAGCTGTTATAGTTAGCTGAGCTAGCTATGACTCTGGCCCCCACAAAGCACTGCTTATGACCTCAAATATTACATCACTCATGACATGGTCAGTGACATCACTGATGACATCACTGATGACATCTCAAAATGACATCACTAATGACATCAGTGATTACATCATCCAGTGAGTGTTTTTTAAACGTTGAAGAGTGTTAAATATATATATTGGTGAATCAGTAGGTATATGAGTGAACATATGGATTACTCAGTGTGTGCGTGACTGACTGTATAAGTGAGTGATTAGGTGTCTCAGTGAATGTACGGATGAGTGACTGGCTGTGTGAATGTTTGTATCTGTCTGTCAGTTGATGTCTAAGTGGGTGCATGGGTGTGTTAGTGGGTATGTGAATGGCTAAATGGGTGATTAATTGGTTGTCTGAATACTTCTATGGTTGTCTGGGTGAGGAGGTGTGCAACTGCCTGTATGGATCAGTGAGTGGGTGAGTCAGTGGCTGTATGGGGTACTGTTGCGTGTGTGAGAAGTTGTACGGGTGAGTGTCTGTATGGCTGTGTTGGTGCTTGAGTGCACGTGTCAGTATGGGTGAGTAACTGAGTATGTGAAAGGCAGTATATGTGAGTGACGGGGTATATGAGTGACTGTATGCATGTGAGTGAATGTGAGCGTGGCTATATAGATGAGTGCATGTTTCTGTCAGTGACTGTATAGCTGAGTGAGTATGTGTTACTATTTTTTGCTATGTGCTCCCGTCATCCCATAGCAAACTTCAATGTCCCAGGGGTGGTCACACCGGGACATTGCTGGAGCCGGCCCTGGGGGTGGCAGTCCCCAGGGCCATTTATGGCTCCACGAGGGGGGCCTCATGGCCACCCTCTAACAATAGTTAAGTCCCAGGGAGGTTGGCTGTCCCCGGGGCTCCATGGGGGGCTGGAGTCCCCCACGCATCTTTTCAATTTAGCCCTGGGAGGTGGCGGTCTGTAAGGCTGTGGGGGGCCGCGAGGCCCCCTGCATTTAACGTAATTAGCCGCGGGGGTGGCGGTCCCTGAGGCTGCATGGGGGGCAGAAGCCCCCAAGCACTTATCTACAAAATAAAGCCCTGGGGAGGTGGTGGTCGCCAGGGCTGCAGGGGGCCTGTGTGGCCCCCTGCATTTAATAAACATAGCCCCAGGTAGGTGGCGGTCACCAGGGCTGTGGGGGTCCATGTGGGCCCCCACATCTATTTTAATAATTGCCCCTGGGACCTGGCCCTCCCGGGGGCTTAAAGGAAACAAAGCGCGGGAGCCTGCGCTTAGTTTTTTAAAAACATTTCATCCGGATTCGCGGATCCAACGTGAGTCCCCCCAATTTTGTTTTTTTAATGCTTTTTTGGGCCCTGGGCAGGCCTAGGGGGTCAGGGTGCTTTTATCCTGCCCCCTTTTGGGCTCGGGATTGAAGGCTCCAGATCGAGAGGGTTCACAGATCCTAAGCAGCCATATTTTTATATCTGAGAAATCTTTAAATTTCTCAGGAACTACTGAACGGATTTACACCATACAACAAAAGAGTGCACTCTGGACCAAGCACTACCTTTCTGCCAAATTTGATGTAATCCCCTTCAGCAGTTCGGGCTGTAGCTGCATCAAAAGTTTCCTATGGAAATTAATGTGGAGAAAAAGCTTTTTGGGCCCCCCCTCATTCTCGGCCCCCGCTTGATGAATCCCTTCGAAACACATCAGCTGACCTACTGCCCCATTAGCTTTGAAAATTTCCTCGAAGATTTGTCAAACGACGCCAAAGATATTGGCAAACAGTTTCCATAGGAAAAGCGTTTTTTGATTTGCCAATATCTTTGGCGCCGGTTGACGAGTCTTCGCGAAATTTTCAAAACTAATGGGGCGCTCTGGTCAGCTCCTGTTTTGAAAGTTTTGGGGTGATTGGTCAAGCGGGGGGCTGAGAAAAAAGGGGGGTCCCAAAACGCGTTTTCCCCATGTTAATTTCCATAGGAACTTTTTGTCGCAGATACATTCCGAACTGCTGAACAGAATTACACCAAATTTGGCAAAGAAGTAGCTCTTGGTCCAGAGTGCACTCTTTGCTTTAAATGGTGTAAATCCATTCAGTGGTTCCTGAGAAATGTAAAAAATAAACAATATCAATATCTGTGACCGCAGTGGGTTCGTGAACCCTCCCGAGCATGAGCTTCATTCTTATTGGCTTCCGACACTTCAAACCGTGAAGTGGTAAAAAAAACTCAGCGAGCTACGCAGAATTCTGCGAGCACGGGGAGCCGCTTCTTCCGCCCGTTTGCGATACGTTTTTCCTGTTAGGGAACGCATATTGCGTGTTCGGGACGCTGTTTGCGTGCTCGGGGGGGAAATATCTCGCAAACTTGCCCATGCAGTCACCAATGGGTGCAGCCATCTTGTTTTTCACTTGTCCCGCCCGTTCACGATGAGTATTTCCTGTTCCGGAACGCGTATTACGTGTTCCCGCCCGTTCGCGATGCGTATTTCCCGTTCGCGAATGCGTTTTACGTGTTCGCGATGCTTTTTGCGTGCTCGGGAGGGAAATACCGCGCGAACTTGCCCATGCACTCGCAACGGGTGCGGCCATCTTGTTTTTCACTTTTTTGCTATGGTTCTGGGCCTGCTTTTCTATCCTCCCTCTATCTTTTCAATAATTTCCTGATTCTATATTTTGAGTTTTTTTCTACCTTTTGGGCCCCCCCTCATTTTCGGCCCCCGCTTGATGAATCCCTCAGAAACACATCAGCTGACCTACTGCCCCATTAGCTTTGAAAATTTCCCGAACATTTGTCGAACGACGCCAAAGATATTGGCAAATCAAAAAACACTTTTCCTTTAGAAACTAGGTCCTAAATATAACTACCTACTGCTAACGCCAGTAGGTAATATATGTATATATATATATATATATATAATATATTACCTACTGGCGGTTGCAGTACGTAGTTATAGTTAGGACCTAGTTTCCATAGGAAAAGCATTTTTTGATTTGCCAATATCTTTGGTGCCAGTTGACGAATCTTCGCAAAATTTTCAAAACTAATGGGGCGCTCTAGTCAGCTCCTGTTTTGAAAGTTTCGGGGTGATTGGTCAAGCGGGGCTGAGAAAAAAGGGGGGTCCCAAAACGCGTTTTCCCATGTTAATTTCCATAGGAACTTTTTGTCGCAGATACTGCCCGAACTGCTGAACAGAATTACACCAAACTTGGCAGAGAGGTAGCTCTTGGTCCAGAGTGCATTCTTTGCTTTAAATGGTGTAAATCTGTTCAGTGGTTCCTGAGAAATGCAAAAAATAAACTATATTGATATCTGTGACCGCAGTGGGTTGGTGTACACTCTCGAGCATGATCTTCATTCTGATTGGCTTCCGACACTTCAAACCAAGAAGTGTTGGCAGCCATCTTGTGACTCGGTAAAACCGAGTCACAAGAAAACAGTAAAAAATAAAATTTTAAAAAAAAGAAGAGGGGGCAGGGTAGTAACATCTTGACCCCTAGGCGTGGTCAGGGGGGTCCCACAGGGACCCCCAGGACCAAAAAAGGCATTTTGTTTTTAATTTTTGGGGGAGTCACGCTGGGTGCGCGAATCCGGCTGAATTATTTTTTTTAAACGGAGCGCGGGCTTGGTTTTACTTAAGCCCCTGGGTGGGCCAGGTCCTGGGGCAATAGCTGATTATGTAGTGGGGGCCCGGGGACTGCAACCTCCCCGGGGCTTGAAAAAAAATGCTTGGGGGGGCTCCTCCCTCCCTCACACTGCCCCGGGGACCACCACCTCTCCGGGGCTTCAATTTATATGGGATGGGGGGACTTTGCGGGCCTCCTCAAGCCCCGGGGACCGCCACCTCCCCGGGGCTTCAATATATTTAAAGAAGTGTGGGGGGGCACTTGCCCCTCCCCACTCTGCCCCAGGGACCACCACCTCCCCGGGATACTAATTATTTAAATACGGGGGTCCATTGCGGACCCCGGGCCCCGGGGACCACCACCTCCCCGGGGCAATTTAGATGTTGGGAGAGGGTCATGGGGCCCCCCTCCTGGAGCCCTACATGGCCCTGGGGACCGCCACCCCGAGGGCCAGCTCCTGCAATGTCCTGGGGTGTCCACACCCAGGACAGTGCCGTTTGCTATGGCAGGGTGGGAGCCCTGCTCCCACCCTGTCATAGCAAACGCTGCTTTGCTTCTTGGAAGCGAGAGCAGGAAACCTGCTCTCCCTTCCAAGAAGCAGTAGAAGTAGCTTCTGGCAAGGGGAGCTGCTTGTCAGCAGCTCCCTTGTCCAAAAGCAATGCCGGCTCCCGCAGGAGATGGGGGGCCGGCTGGGACCGTGAGGGCATTGGTTCTCCCCCGCGGTCCCCAACGTGAGGGCATGCCTCGGGGGATGGAGTCCCCGGGGCAAAAAAACCCTTAGGGGGTCATATTTTTTATTTATACAAAATATAAAATGGCTGGGCCTCGAGGTATGGGGTCCCCGGGGCAGAATTTGAGTAATAAGAATGTGGAGCTTTTTTTTTCTCACATGCATGGAGTCGCGACTCCATTGCGGCTCTCAGCGCGGCCCCCCAGTATAATTGCAATGGGTTTGCGACTCCAAGCAAAATTAAAAAAAGGATATGTATGTTTTTAAAAAAGTAAGATTAACTGTTGGGTTATAGGGTGGCTCTAAAAAGAACCCTTGTTTTCATAATGTGTTTGTTGTAACTACATGTAATTGCAGATGCACAGCTTTGGGTTGTTGAGGAAGACTCTGTTTCCTTGATCTGTGAAGTGCATTCCATCCCTTCTGTAGATGTTGGTAATATCAAAACTTAGATTGTTGTTGTATAGGGACCCCATTCTATGATCTCTGAGGTATGCAGAAACAGCTTAATTGACACTCTTCCTAGCTTTCTCAAACTGTGGACAGAATTGATTTGACCAGTTCCATTTCTGTCTTTGTCATATTTTAGAGTATACAAAGACAGTTTGAGGCAAAAGCAACATCAACTTTCCAAAGGTGTCCTTCATTAGCATTTCCAGACATACCCCAGTCTGTTTCAAATCCTTTATTCGGCATATAAAAATACCATAAAAGTAACACTATATCCATAGGTTACAGTACAAACTTCATTTTTAAGAGGAACAATACAACAATTTATAATCTACATGGTACAGATTAAATATATCTAGCTAAAAAATAAACATCACATATAACGTGTCTCTCATAAAGCAACCCCATCTGCATGGCTGGTTCACACAACCCCTTGTGGCCCTTAATCTAAAAACAGTCCTTAAAAAGTTTGTAATACAGAAGAGTGTAAAGGCATCTGTAGCCAATTTTAAAAATAAAAGTGCCACCCGTGCTTGTTTAAATCTGACTTTTTTTAAAATACCCCTCAGAAAAGCTCTTCTTGGATCAGAATAAAATGGGCAGAATAAAACAAAGTGAAGGGTGTCCTGTGGAGACCTATGGTGGCAGCCACAGGGCCCCTTCAACTCTGGATGCAGTGAGAACCCTGCTGGTTCTGCTAAAATGTGGTGCAAAAGGTTTAGCCTGAACCGAGTCATTAAAAATCTGTCATGGGCACTGCTTATACAAGACAGGTATGGTTCAATGCCCTCGGTGGATCTAACAACTAAATGTTCTCTCACCGACATACCCCAGTCAATGTGCCTAGGTCATTGCCACCAGAGTGCACAATCGTGAGGTCAGGGGGTTGAAGATGAAAAAAGGTTTTAACCCAAGGCAACAATTGGTGCCACTTTAACCCTCTCTGTGCAATCCATTTAATGTCCACATTTTCCAAAGCTAGGTGTTTGGCAATACCTCTGCGTTCAGCATACCTTTTGCACCAGAAAACATAGCTGTGTCCTACATTCCACACTGTGAGCATCTTGAAGGGATTCTCTGGAAGTAATCAAAAGATGTCTGTAGCTCAGGTAGTCAGTTGGTAGAATGAAAGGTATCTAAATTGGTGGAGAACATGTTGTTTTTTAAAAAGTTGATAAGTGATTGGCTGTTCATCAAGATTGTGCACTGAAAAACAGGAAGCATGTTACTTTGCTGAGGTATCATGTTTATGATTCGTTGTTAGAAAATGTTTGAAAGGTACAGTTGATATCATTAGGTAACATTTTGCAAAAGTTAACCACACCTGCTGTATGCATTAGTAAGCTTGTGTGCTGAACTTGAAACTACGGTGAACTTGTGACCTTCTAGTACAGTTGAATGCTCCATGAACTGTTACTATGGAAACTGGCATTAAGCAGAATGGGGGAAGGGTTGAAACTTAACTGTGGACTTAAAATGTGAAATGGATATTACCTACTGGCGGTCGCCAGTAGGTAGTTATAGTTACAACCTAGTTTCCATAGGAAAAGCGTTTTTGATTTGCTAATAACTTTGGCATCATTTGACGAATCTTTATGAAATTTTCCAAAAAGTTGCACTTTTAGGTCAGCTCCTATCTTGAAAGTTCGGGGGTGATTTGTCAAGCGGGGGCTGAGAAAAAAGGGGGTCCCAAAACGCGTTTTGTTAATTTCCATAGGGAATTTTGCGATGAGCTACAGCCCGAACTGCTGAACGGAATTACCTCAAATTTGGCAGAAAGGTAGAGCTTGGTTCAGAAAGCGACCTTTTTAAATGGTGTAAATCCGTTCAGTAGTTTTGGAGAAATTCAAAGAATAAGAGTCAAAAATCAATTTCCCATAGGAAACTTTGTGCAAGGCTAGAGCCGAAACTACTGAACGGAATTAACCCAAATTTGGCAAAAAGGTAGTGCTTGGATCAGAAAGCGACCTTTTTTAAAAATTGTGTAAATCCGTTCAGTAGTTGCTGAGAAATTAGAAAAATAAAAGTTTTGATATCTGGGCGGAGCCTAAGTCCCGTGCACGAGCTTCACTGTGATTGGCTGCGAACACTCCAAACCAGGAAGTGTTGGCAGCCATCTTGTGGCTTGGTAGAAGTGAGTCACTAGAAAACAGAGAAACAAAGGTATAAAACAAGAGAAGGGGGCAGGGTAGAAACACTGTGACCCCCCAGGCCTGCTCAGGGGGTCCCAAAAAGACCCGAGGGCCAAAAAAAGCATTTAGAAAAAATATATATATATCGGCGTAATTTGCGCTGGGGTCGCGGGGTCCCGCGTTTTATTTTAATGAGACCCCGGGGTGAGCTAGGTCCTGGGGGCATTTCTTAAAAAATAATATCGGGGGCTCGGTGAGGCTGCGGGGCCCGCTGGGGTCCCCGTAGACCCGGGGCTTCACTCATGTTGGGAGGGGGGTTGCGCGGCCCCCCTCCTGGAGACCTCCATGTGCTTATAACTTTGGCGTTGTTTGACGAATCTTTACTAAATATTCCAGAAAGTTTCTCTTTTTTGATCAGCTCGTATCTTGAAAGTTTAGGGGTGTATTGAGCTGCGAAGACATATTACAGGGTGATTGGTGAAGGGGGGCTGAGAAAAAAGGGGGGTCTGAAAAAGTGTTTTCGCAATGCATTTTCCATAGGAAACTTAAGACAAGGCTGCAGGTCAAACTGCTGAACGGAATTACGCCAAATTTGGCAGGGAGAAAGGTCTTGGTGCAGAAAGCGCGGTTTTGTGGAAATGGTGTAAACCCGTTCAGTAGTTTTTGAGATATTAAAGGAAAAAAAGATATATATATCTGGACTGTGCCTAACTCCCGAGCACGAACTTGCCCCTAATTGGCTGCTAACAATTCAAACCAGGAAGTGTTAGCAGCCATCTTGTGCCTCGCATTGAGTGAAAATATAAAAGAAAGGTCCCGGGGGCAATTTAATATACCGGAGCTCTGTCTGTGCGAGATACCGCTTTCACGCTGCGTCTCCCTACATCAGCAGGTAACGCACCCTTTTCCACCATCAACAGCATACCTCCAACAACATACTTGGGCCCGCAAGTCTGCCTCTGCGAACCACTTGTCGGCTCACAGCTCTTCGAGTGCGAGTTCTTGGGCCCGCAGTTGTATCTGTGAAGCCAATACTGGAAATATACCAGAGGTGTCTCTCTGCGAGATACGCTCTTCACGCTCCCTCTCCCCACATCAGTGTTCCGCAGCTATCCCTTTGGAAGCCGATGGCCCGCACTTTTCCCTATACTAGTCGGCCCATAGGTGTTCCTCTGCGAGCTGGCCCACAGCTCTTCCTCTGCAAACTGACAGGCTGCGGTTCTCCCTCTATGAGCCTGCTAGTCGGCTCGCAGTTCTTCATCTACGAGCCAGACCGCCGGCTCTTAAGTCTCTGAGAACAGATGTAATGGAGGCAACGATCATGCAGGTTGGACACCCAACACTGCTCCGACATCCCCCAGTAGGAGCTCCTTGTCCACCATCTCCCCTCACCCCCACCCCCCACAAACAAATGTGACAGTCACGTTAGGTTGGACAAATAAGAATCTTAGTCATGTATGGATTTACATATAAAACATTTTATTAAAACAAAACAACAACAAATAAAACTATGTACAGCCATGTCGTGTCATCGCTGGACCATTTGTGAATCACAGCCTGTAAGACAAAAAAGAAAGATAAGATGGTGCGTCATGCATCCAGCAAAGGAGAAAGAGAAAGAGTGAGGGAGAAAGAGAGAAACAAAGAAAGAGTGAGAGAGAGAGGAAGACAAAGAAATAGAGAAAGAGTGAGAGAGAGAAAGAGAGAAATAGTGTGAGAGAGGAAGAGAGAGAGAGAAAGAGTGAGAGAGAGGAAGAGGAAGAGAGAGAGAAAGAATGAGAGAGAGGAAGAGTGAGAGAGAGGAGAAAAAGAGTGAGAGAGTGAAAGACAGACAAAGACAGAGAAAGAGAAAGAGTGAGAGAGTGAAAGAGTAAGATACAATGAAAAGAGAGAGAGAGAAACAGTGTGAGAGAGAGGAAGAGAGAAAGAGAGAGAGAAAGAGAGAAAGAGAGGAAGAGAGAGAAAGAAAGAATGAGAGAGAGGAACAGACAGAGAAAGAGAGAAAGTGTAAGAGAGAGAAAGGAAGAGATGGAGAGGGAGTGTTGACACTGGAGAAAATCTTTGCAGCTTACCTTTGTGCCTCCGGTGTGTCTCCAACCACATGCCGGGACATAGTGCACCCTTAAGTTTAGTGATCTGAAAGATAGTATAGAATTAGTAATTGCAGAGTACATACAACTGCACACGCCTAATTATCTGTTTCAGTAATGCGCACTCAGGCTGCTGCAGCCCATCCACTCCCACTGCTTAGAGGTGTCTGTGTGCTCTTGTGAGCCCAGGCTGCTGCACACTATCCACTCCCACCGCCCAGAGGTGACTGCCTGCTGCTGCGGAAAGAAGAATCTCTGCTCACCTTCCGCCACCGGCGTGTGTGTAAGAGGGTACAACACGTGCTGAAGCAATTTTGTCAGGCGTTGTCAGGATGGCCACGCATCATCGCAGTTTGTACACGCGTTCAGCTGTGGTGGTGTGGGGGGGACATCGATTCATGAATCACAGCCTGTTAGATAAAAAGCAAGATAGGATTGTGTGTCATTCGTCCATCAAAGGAGAGAGAAAGAGAGAGAGAGAGAGAAAGAGTGAGAGGAAGACAGAGAGAAAAAGAAAGAAGGAGTGAGAGGAAGACAGAGAGAAGAGAGAGAAACAGTGGGAGTGACAGGAAGAGAGAGAGAAAAAGAAAGAAAGAGTGAGAGGAAGACAGAGAGAAAGAGTGAGAGAGACGAAGAGAGAGAGAAACAGTGAGAGAGAGAAAGAGAGAGAAAGAGTGAGAGAGAGGAAGAGAGAGAGAAAGAGTGAGAGAGAGGAAGAGAGAGAGAGAAAGAGTGAGAGAAAGGAAAAGAGGAATAGAAAGAGTGAGAGTGAGGAAGAGAGAAAGTGTGAGAGAGAGGAAAACAGAGAAACAGAGAAAGAGTGGGATACAAGGAAGAGAGAAAGAGAGAAACAGTGTGAGGGAGAGGGAGAGGAAGAGAGAGAGAAACAGTGTGAGAGAGAGGAAGAGAGAGAGAAAGAGTGAGAGAGGAAGAGAGAGAAAGAAAGAATGAGAGAGAGAGAGGAAGAGACAGAGAAAGAGAGAAAGAGTGTGAGAGAGAGAAAGGAAGAGATAGAGAGTGAGAGAGAGAAAGAGTGTGAGTGACAGAAAGGAAGAGATGGAGAGGGAGAGTGAGAGTGAGTGTTGACACTGTAGAGAAAATCCTCACAGCTCACCTTTCTGTCACCGGTGTGTCTCCAACCACGTGCCCGGATATAGGGCAGGCCTCAAGCTTAGTCATCTGAAACATAAAAATGGAATCAGTAATGGATGAGTACATACAACTGCGTATGCCTAAATCGATGTCCCGCCTTTGTGTATCCAGGCTAGTGTACCCCATCCACTTCCACTGCCCAAAAGTGTCTACCCGCTGCTGTACACCCAGGCTGCTGCACTCCATCCACTCCCACTGCCCAGAGGTGTATGACAGCTGCTGCGCACCCAGGCTGCTGCACCCCATGCACTCCCACTGCCCAGAGGTGACTGCGTGCCGCTGCGCACCCAGGCTGCTGCACCCCATCCACTCCCACTGCCCGGAGGTGACTGCCCGCCGCTGCGCAAACAAACCTCTCTGCTCCCCTTACACCACCGGCATGTGTCGAAGAGGGTCCACCATGTGCCGAAGGAACCTCCTCACCCGTTGTGTACACGCGGAGAGCGGAGCTCACAATTCAGGTTGAGTGTTGATTGCAGGATGGCCACGCTTCATCGCAGGCCTGCAAGACAAAAAGCAAGATAAGATTGTGTGTCATGCGTCCATCAAAGGAGAGAGAAAGAGAGATAGAGAGAGAAAGAAAGAGTGAGAGGAAGACAGAGAGAAAAAGAAAGAAAGAGTCAGAGGAATACAGAGAGAAAGAGAGAAACAGTGAGAGTGAGAGGAAGAGAGAGAGAGAGAGAAAAAGAAAGAAAGAGTGAGAGGAAGACAAAGAAAAAGAGGGAAAGAGAGAAAGAGTGAGAGAGATGAAGAGAGAGATGAAGAGAGAGAGAGGAAGAGAGAGAGAGAAAGAGTGTGAGAAAGAGGAAGAGAGAGAGAAAGAGAGAAACAGTGTGAGAAGAAGAGAGAGAGAAAAAGTGTGAAGTAGAGAAAGATAGAGACGAAGAGGGACAGTGAGTGCTGTGTCTCCAACCACGTGCCGGGACCTAGTGGAGCCCTCAAGCTCCCACATCTAAACATAGTACAGAATTAGTAATGGGAGAGTATATACGACTGCGTATGCCTAAATCGCTGTGCCGCCTTTGTGTATCCACTCCCGCCGCCCAGACGTATTTTCCCACCGCTGCCCACCCAGGCCTCACTGCTCACCTTTTCGCGGACAGGGCACCCTCCGCATCATGCAGTCCTGCTCCGCAGGCCAACAGGTCTCACATTTGGTGCTGCGTCTTGATTTTGCCATGGCAGAGGACATACTAGTGCACCTATCATCATCGCAGGTTGCACACCCGCTCAGTCCTTGCGGTGCCACTAACTCAGTGAACAGTGAGGCCACACACGTGGTGGTAGGCCTCCCTGTTCGGTGGCTCAGGCCTACATGAGGTGTCCGAACCACCGAGACGGACCATCACAGTGCATGCGGTGGGAGCAACTCTAAAATGGTTTAGAGCACGTGTGCCCCGTCTTTTTTATTGGTAGGGTCACGTGTCCTGTGATGCCTGTGCTGGATGGGTGTGTTGTGGGTGTATACCAGCCGTGAGGGAGTGGCTGTGGCATACTGACAACTAGGGTGTGACCAGCAGATCACTGCAATGAAAATCTGGGCCATGTAGTGTTGTTGTCTTTCTCTGTATGCGTAAGCAGAGTGGACTGGCCTGGCGTATGCCAGTCCTGCATGAGGCTGTGAAGAATGACTCTGGAGCTATGGACGTGGCTCCATCGTGAGCTGTATGAGGAATCAACTGATGCGGCACTGTTGCCAGATTGGGCTAGATCACGCACAATTGGGCTATATTTTTCCCGGTTGTGCGGTAACATTTTGGTTTGTGCTAGTTGCCAGATTATAAATATATATACAGCGCTCCAGCAAACTAGTATGTTAAAGCGCTTTTTTAGACAAATATTTACTTGGCAGCCTGCTGCAACATCAATTCCAATCCATTCACCGCCTGCATGATGATGTCCCTGCCCCTCCTTCCTTAAAGTAGCAATATTGGGCTAGTTTGGCCTACTTTTTGGTTGTCTTTGGGCTAGAGAATGCTTAAAAAATCTTGCAACACTGGCATGCGGGTGTTCTTGTTGTAGTGCTGCCGTCACCCGGGTCGCAAGTGTCAATGTGTCACTCTGTGAGCCAAGTCCCTGAACATGGCCAACATGGAAGGTACGGGGAATCACTAACCCTACATTCATCCATAGTTCCACACAAGAAAGATGGTGGACATGACACATCTGTGTGGGTGTGAATGTTTATTGCACATTCAGTTGAGTATTGCAGCTGTAGCAATACTGGGCCATGCAAAATCCAAATTTCAGTTTTTGGGACATGGAGGGCTGCCAATTAGAGACAAGCTCGTTGTCGGAGTTAGGGTGCGCCAACATATGTACTTATACAATCACTCCGCCAATCCCCACGCACTTATAAATTCACTATACACTCTCCTTGCAGTACTCTAATCATCCAGTCTCTACGTACGTACTTGTACAATGACCGAGACAAAGTTACATAACCAAAGTTTTCTCCCACTGTCAAAGGTAAGTTGGTTGCATACGCTGTCCAGAGCACAATGTAATGTGGTAGGGCCCAGGGGCAGCATGTTGCATGCATAATGAACAAACGGACACAGATAGATAGTGGAACTGGGTACGAGCACGTGCACTCGACTCCTTTTTATTACCAGGGTCACATGTCCAGTGACGTCTGTGCTGGATGCGTGTGGGGTGAGTGTAAGCCAGCCCTCCGGGAATGGTTGGTGCTGGTAACAAGTACAACAGTAATCATCAGATCACACACAGAGATTCAATCATAAAGGGTCCATGACTTGTGCTACACTAAGTTATGGGCAACAGATCTGAAATCATACACAAAAGATTCTGTCATAAAGGGTCCATCAGTTGTGGTGGACTGAGGTAGGAGCATCAGAAGCATTCCGCGTGTGCACAGCTAGCGATGATGCGTGGTCCGGGAGGGCCGCACTGGTAGCAATGTCTGTTGCCTACTGGACTGTGTCATCTGCAATCGCAACTCCATCTGAATTGTGAGCCCTGCTGTCCGCAGTGTAGATCGAAGGCAGTAGTCAGCACAGACATCGAGGAATGCTTTTGTGACTTCCTCTTGAGAAAATCCAACGACATATAGTACAGTTCACTCTGCAATAAATAAATCAAAACTGAATTCGAATTGTGGGCTCTGCTATCCCCAGTGTAGACTGCCATTCAGTGTTCCTCTGGACTTGCAAGATGAATTAGGTCATTGTACTAAAGCTATAACTGATATCAAAAAAGTTCTTGAAGCAAGGATACTAAAAGGATATTATGTAGGTTTAAGGGTACGTGGCGATGACTTATGGTGCAGTGAGCTAGTGGCACCTGAAGCACTCAGCGTGTGCGCATCCTGCGATGATGCGTGGTCCATTTGGGCCGCACTGGTAGCAATGTGTTTTGTTTAATTAATTCTGCCTTAATAAGGCCACGTGGCGTTTACATGTGGTGCACTGAGTTAGTGGTACCTCTGGCGCTCAGCGTGTACGCAGCCTGCGATGATGCGTGGTCCGGGCGGGCCGCACTGGGAGCAATGTGTCTTGCCTACTGGACTGCGTCATCTGCAATCGCGACTCAATCTGAATTGTGAGCCCTGCTGTCCTCAGTGTAGATCGAAGGCAGTAGTCTGTACAGACATAACTGTGCAGTGCTGTGCCGCTGTGTTCGCAGGGGGCTTGTATCGAGGAGGCCCGCGGTCATGGTGCCAGCCACATGGCAGGGTGAGGGTCGCCGCTCTGGCAGACGCGTTGGCTTTCACACAAGTGAACCACGCAAAGAACCCCGGCCTATTTATTCACACTTCTACGCTGGAGTGGCGTACGTTGGACCAGCCCACTGCGCTTCCGCTTACAGGGGGTGATGACACAGGTTCATGACCGAGATCTTCCCCACTGCCTGAGGTAACATGGTTGCGTCCACTGTCCACAACACTACAAGCACCAGCTTGTTTTTGGATCGCACAGCAGATAGGTTTAATAAACATTATAATTAGAAATTAACATTTAAAAAACCTTTGAAATTCACTGAAAAAACCATAGGTTTCAGGGACGTTATAGTTACAAATTATCATGTTAAAAACCTTTGAAATTCACTGAAAAAACCATAGGTTTTAGGGACGTTATAGTTACTTGCACATTTCACTCGTATAAAACCATAGAAATTCGGCCGTTATAGTTAGTTGAGCTAACTATAACTCACACCCCCACAATTCACTGTGGATGACGTCACTTATTACATCATTCATGACATGGTCAGTGACATCACTGATGACATCACTGATGACATCTCAAATGACATCACTGATGACATCACTGATGACATCATCCAGTGACTGTGTGTTTCTGTAAAGTTTAAATATGTTTTATAAATATATTGGCCAAGGTATATTGTAGAATGAGTGGCTGTATACGTGTGTTGATGGAAGATTTAGTAGGTGTGTGACTGACTGTATAAGTGAGTGATTAAATGTCTCTTACTGAATTCATGGTTTAGTGACTAAACTGTGTGAATGTCTGTATCAGTCTGTCTATTGCTGTGTAAGCTGCTGCATTGGTTGATGAGTAGCTACATGAGTGTCTATATGGGTTATTGATTGGTTGCCTGAGTATTTGTATGGGTGCCTGAGTGTGTGTGTGAGTGGGTGGGAGGTGTGTGACTGTGCATAGATGTGTGAGTTCTTTATTCACTGGGTGTATGGGTTCAAGAGTGCATGTGGAAACAGCTGTTTCGGTGGGTGAGTGTGTGTATGGGTGTGTTGGTGAGTGAATGGATATCTCAGTGCTATATGTCCAAGTAACTACATATGTAAAACGCAGTGCATGAGAGAGTTGGAGTATATAAATGACTATACGTGAGAGTCAGTGATTGTGAGAGTGCTGTATGGATGAGTGTGTACTTGTATCAGTGATTGTATAAGAAAGTAAGTATATGTTAATATCACTATGAATAAGTGAGGTTGTGTGTGTATAACTGTATAGCTGAGTTAATAGAAGTGTGATTGATTCTTTGCATGACTGACTAGATATGTGAGTAATTCTGGATGAGTGGCGGTGTGTGAGTGTTTGTATAGGTATATGAGTGCCTATAATAGTGTTGTATTGATGAGTCACTGCATGTATGAGTGACTTTAAGGGTGAATGAGTGGATGTGTGTGTGACCTAGGAATCAGTGCGTGCATATGTAGTAACTGGTATTGGTGTCTGTATTGTTTCGAAAATGGTAGTCTGTATTTTAGAATGGGTGTATCAAAGGTTTTATTAAGGTATGAGGAGGTGCATCAGATTTTCACGTGGATGATGTCATCAGTGATGTCATCAGTGATGTCATTTGAGATGTCATCAGTGATGTCATCAGTGATGTCACTGACCATGTCATGAATGATGTAATATGTGACGTCATCAGCAGTGCATTGTGGGGGCGTGAGTTATAGTTAGCTCAACTAACTATAACGGCCGAATTTCTATGGTTTTGTACGAGTGAAATGTGCAAGTAACTATAACGTCCCTGAAACCTATGGTTTTTTCAGTGAATATAAATATAAGTGAAAAGATAGTAAATTAAGCTTTTCTAAGATAGTAGTATGTGGAGAATTAGTGTGTTGCTGAAAATCTATACTAGTATTATTAGAAATAGGTTTTTGAACTCCCGTGTGGAGTCGCGGCTAACCCTGGGCGGAGTTCGCGTAGTCACGCTACGCGGACTTCCGCGAAGTGGTAAAAAAACTCAGTGAGCTACGCGGAATTCCGCGAGCATGCGGAGTTGCTTGTTCCGCCCATTCGTGAGACGTTTTTCCTGTTAGGGAACGCGTATTGCGTCTTCGGAACGCTGTTTGCGTGCTCGGGGGGAAATATCTCGCAAACTTCCCCATGTGGTCGCCAATGGGCGCGGCCATCTTGTTTTTCATTTGTCCCGCCCGTTCGCGATGCGTATTTCCTGTTCCGGAATGCGTATTGCGTGTTCCCGCCCGTTCGCGATGCTTATTTCCTGTTCGCGAACGCGTTTTGCGTGTTTGTGACGCTTTTTGCATGCTCGGGGGGAAATATCGCGCAAACTTTCCCATGCGGGAGCAACGGGCGCGGCCATCTTGTTTTTCACTTTTTTGCTATGGTTCTGGGCCTGCTTTTCTATCCTCCGTCTAGCTTTTCAATCCTTTGTTTCTGGAATCTTTTTCTTGATCTTTTTTATTTATTATCTATCTCTCTATTTTCCTGATTCTATATTTTTAGGTTTTTTCTACTTTTTGTGTGTTTTTCAATACTTTTTCACTCTTTTTCTATTACTTGCTTTTTTCATTTCTTTTACTTACTTTTTTAATTCCTACCTTTTCTTTTCCGCCCCCGAGTACCAGAACCATGGCAAAGAAGGGCAAGGTGCGAAGCCGCAGCCAGAGCCGCGACCGCCTTCCTTGCGGAAGACGGCGCCCAAAAGGGGTGCAGGCACGCCCCTTATTTGGAGAGGTAGAGGTGGCCGCACTTGTTTTTTTTGTGCAGCACCACCTCCCCTTAACCCTGGCAGCAGGCGGCAGGCCTGGGTCTGGGTACGTGCTCAGGGAGCGTCACCAGTGGGGGAGAGGGTGCGCCGGGCAGTGTTTTGCTGCTCTGGGCTCCAGCGCACCCCTAACCAGCTTACGCACCGGTGGTCCGATATCCTGGACCGGGAGCAGGACCTGCTGGAACTGGTAGGAGTTGAGGTCCCGGGGCTTGGTGAGTAGCTATTTAATTTTACTACTTTGTGTTCTTCTACTCTGTGTTATATATTGCGAATATAATTTTTTTCCGAATGCTGCTGCTTACATTGCAGGTAAATTACGTTTAAAAATCTTCTGTGATTGTTATGCCACAGGTGCTCGGCGCTACTAATCTTACTTGTTTGCAACTTTGCGCTCGCTTGGGCTGATTATGTAAGAGTTTACTTTAGAGAACTTAAGTTAGGTAATGCTAGAGAGACTCTACTCCTTCCTGTGTCCTCCTCTCACTAAGAGATAGTGGTGGATTGATAGGTTTAGTTACTTATTAGTATTAGTTGGTAATTTTTTTGCGTTCTGCGTGACGCATCCTCTGTTACGTCACGTGCTGCTGAGTGCCGCTTCCCCCAGTCCTTAGTAGAACCTTTTGTAGTTTGTTTAGTGAGTGGTAATAGGCTTAGCACTAGCAGAACATCAGCAGCAACCAACCAACAATTTGGTGTATGCAAAAATGTATGCATGTGTCCTCCATCTATGCATTTTTGAGGACTAAAATAAATGGAAATGCAGACTTTGTGAACAATTGGCCCCTCTGGAATAGGTGGGCTAGGTCAGGTGGTACTTAGGCTTAGTTAGTATTCTGGAATCAGAATGGAACACTGGATTAGTGTTCATAAATAATAACTAGACGGTCCGCGAATCCCGCGATACTACTAGTCGACCAGATTAGATAGGTCAATTTTATTGCAATTGTTGTTTCCATAAATGCTTTTTTGAGCGTTTTTTAAAATATTTTATTTGTTTCACACCAATCATCAATGTTTGTCTCTTTCTTTTTTTATAACTTTCATGATCAGCATCCAGGGGCAAGAAGACGGGGTCGTTGGAGTCGGCAGGAGCAGCTGCACAAGTTGCCGGCCAGGACCGCTCCTCTACCGAGGGCTCTGCTGCTGACCCCAGTAAGTCCTCCTGTTGTTAATATTAATAATTATACTTCCCTAACTTTTACTGCACCTTATTTTTTCCGAACTATTATTTCCGTTTCCTAATTCTATTTTTTACCAATTCTTCTTCTAGACTATCTATTTCTAAATTCTTGTTATCCCTGCCTCTAACTGCCTCTGCTATGACTCTCAGTACTACTACTATTAGTCTGTCTGTAGCTAAGCTTGCCCAGTTGGCCACTCTTTATTTAAAAGGTTTTAAAACTCAGATTCACCATCAGCTCTAGCCACTGAGTCCAGTCCTTTGGGTTGTCCTTTTCTAGTCTTCTTAATCTTGAGGCTTTTCGACAATTCCCACCAACAAAATGCCCAACCAGATATTTTACTACTTTTGATAGGATAGGACATACTACTACTAGTCTACTCTACTCTAGTACCTGATTTGTACTAGTGATGTATGTTGTATATGTATGTATTAACTTTTTTTTCAATCTTGCTAGTGAAAAAGAATAAATAGGGGGAGGTGTATATGGCATCTAAAAAATGTGTAATGTTTTTTCTAGGGGTACCGACCACCAGTGCCGGGGCCAGCGGCGAAGGCAACGCGGCCAGTAAGGAGGGAGCAGAAGATGCGGCAGCTGCAGGGGGTGAGCCAGCAACAGTGGCGGGCGGTGGTAAGTTATATTCCTTACCTATTGACATTACACTCGCTGCAAGGGTGTACACTGTACTGTAGAGAGAGACTAAGTTGTTGTGAACAACGGTTGAAGAAGACACCCTTTACTTAGCAATGCATTAGCAATAGCATTAGCAGCAGGACTCAGAGTTGAGTAACTAATGGCCTTTTCTATCTGACTTCAACTCAGCTGTGAAAGTTTTATGGAGAAGACTAAGATTCAGATCAGATGACCTTGATGTATGGGTTGAACAAAAAGGGAAAAAAGGGTGGAAGGAGGAAGGACGGGCGAGATGTAATATTTATGACTGGCAGAGAAGGATATGCGGGATGCATGCATAGGTGGCTGATAGGAAGGAATCAGGTGCATGGATGGTTGAAGGATGGGTGGAAGGTGAAAGAAAAGATGCCTGCCTGGGTGGGTGAAACTGTATGGGTGGATAGCAAGAATCCTCCAGGGTGTTTCATGGGTCAAACTCAAAGCCAAGGCAAGCAAGGAAGGAAGGACGAATGGGTGGTGGTTTAAAAAAAATGAATAAATGTTTGTTGTTGGTGAAACAAACTAAGGTTTGTTGAGAGATTAAGAAGAATGATATACATGTTTACTTTGAATGGATGGATGCCTGGATGGTACTCATCATAGATAGAATAGGTGGAGACTGTCACTGGATGAAGAGTCTTAGTTTGAAGAGAATGTAAAAGAAACCGCGCCAGAGTAGCAAAGCCAAGGAGAATAGAACGAAGTTGTATTTTCAGAATACACCCTTGACTCACAGTAGTTTGCAAGCACAGCATATATATTGTGTATGTATGTTGTTATCAAGCGCCTCCCTCCTACTCCGAGGCCCACTCCCTATGTTAATTTATTTTCAACTGTGTCAGCCTGCCATGGGTGGCCTATCGGCTGCATGTTTATTGTTTACACAATCAATCAAAGCAAAGTACCTCATGTTGTCCCATATATAAGCAATGATCATTTGGATCAGATATCATCTGCCTTTTTGTAATAGTCAGGGCAGGGTGAAAGTGAAATTGAGCAGTTGCCCTTGATGTAACAGAGTATGGCCAGTGCCACCCATAATAGAAAAATACGATGATTGTGTACTCAGCTTCCCCACCTGCAGACAGTAGTAAATAAAACTAACGTGAGTCTGCGTCACAAGTATGTTTGTCTTGGGTGCAAGCTGACTGAGCTGGCATGCCGGCTACAACAAGGTTATGTAATTTTGCTAAACAAGAGAGAAGAAGAAGACAGGTGTACTGTGCACTCGAGTCTATATTGCTAGTGTAATGTCTGAAACTCCCACAAATGTTAGAGGCCGAGGAAGTGGGAGGATAGATACATACCACAAATGTTATGTACTGTGCTTGCTAGTGCTACTGTGCCACTATGTGTAGAATGAATTTGTCTTACTGTTTTGCTAAGAGTATATTGTTACAATAGTCTTTTTTTTCTTCTTGATATAGCTACTCATGCCAAAGGAAAATCTAAACCGGACAGAAAGGAGTTGGCAGCCATGGCCCGGCGCCGGAAGCTGGAGGCCATACAAACCGAATACCGGTGGCTGGTGGTTCTGGCGGAGGAGGCCGCAGCAGCTGCAGCCTCCTCCAATGCCCCGGGCCAGGCCCAGTCCCCTCCAGTTGTATGGTGCCGCGGTCAGGCAGCCACCCGCCGCCACACTACATCCAACACTGCTGCCGCCCCTGTGGATGCAATTATAGGGCATTCAAGCGCTGCATGCCCCTCCGAATGGCACACCTAGAGGAGCACCTAGAGGAGCAGGTAAAGGTCCTGGTGGACAAGCAACTCAGAGCCCGCCGAATCCGATAAGAAAGACCCTGTTTGATTGCACCATTTTTATTCTTTTTTTGGTGGGTGGGAATTGGGCGTCGGGGTTTTATTATTTACCGGACATTGGTTGGACTTTTTCTTGTTGGACATTGGTTGGGGTTAGGGAGAGGGGTGGGTCAGGTGTTGTGGGATTTTTTACATAGTTTATTTTTGTTAGGGGATTAAATTATATTTATTTGTACATACGATGTTAATGTTTTGTGGGGGGGTTACTGTTTTACATCACACAGTTTCCTTGCTGCTGCAGGGCCACAGCAAGTGTTTCATTTAAATAATCTGCCGATTTTGTAACACACAAACAGATAGAGGCGGTACCCCTCACTGAGTGACTTGTCCTCCTAGTCTATGCATTCTGCAACAGGAGGACTCAAGGGGTATGTGAATTAATTAATTAATTTCCATTATTAATTATACCTCCCCCAAACTTCTTCTCTTACCTGTGATTGATGTTTAACTTAGGCACAGCGATGGCTGCATGGCAATGATGGTTTGGTTTCCCAAGATGCCATGGTTGTGGTGGTAGTAGTAGACACTGGCAGTAGCATTTGCAAAAAAAGAAAATGAGACAATCAGTCGTCTGAGAGAGACTCTGGGAGGAGTAGTAGAACGAAGTACAGTACAGTACACAAGAAGACTGCCAAACAATGATAATAATGCTGATTAGCAATGCTAAAGTAAAATAAAACATAATGGTGGCGGGGATAGACTAGTACAACAAGTTACAAACTGTAGTTGTGTCCAGTCACTCGACACAAGTGTAACCTTTAGTGCTGTGTAGGAGGATGATGAATCCATTCGATGCCGGCAATTAATTATGATGGATTAGGTTCCTTTGGACAAAAAATTGACTTGCAAATATACTGAGCATGGGTGGGCAAGCAGAAGAAGATCCTCGCCCTGCCTTGAAATTGAATCAGTGTTGCTTTCACCACATCCGCCCCAGCAAGCGTGTGATCAATTATTGGTGTACATTTAATTTAGTCACACCTCAATATAAATCACACAGCCCGGGGAAGAGGGTTAGGGTTTGATGAATGGTTGGGAAGGGGGGTTTGGGGAAAGGTTTGACAAAGAAAAACACTACGCATGGACAAACAACAAAACACAATCTTGGCAGACGACCATCATATCCATAAATCTGTTAAGGGAGAAAAAGGAAACGCATGCATGATGATGATGACTTCGTGGTTAATGATAAGTAGTACTTACTAACTAGACTAGTAGACGGTACAGGGCAGCAGTATATTATTAATTATTATTATGCAATTTGCCTTGCCTGTCAGAGAGACCCAAAATACATACATTTTATGTTCTGTTGTACCGGGCTAACTTTTAAAGCTAGCAAAGAAAATTAAAAAATAGCTGTAGTGATTAATTATAAGCAAAGAGCACCAATAAGTTCAATAACAACAACACACAGTCATAATGATTGAAGAGAAAAAATGAATCAAATTATTTAAAAGATGACAATACTAAAGTTACTGTATGTTATCCTAGTCAAATTGGGGAGTTGCATCTTGGCATTCCTCTTGGTCCTCCTGTCCATGGACGCTGCATCCGTCAATCTTGGGTGCCACTGCTTGCCTGGCAGATGCGGATTCGTAGGTGAGTGTGAGTTGTTTTTCTCTGTTTAGCACAGGGTAAAGGCCGGCCTGTAAGTGTAGATGGAAAAACAAAAGGGATATTTAAAAATCAAGGAGAAAAAAAAGCATAAATTACGGAGGAGTGCAAACACTTTCAGAGCGGCATGGCTAAATCATGTCTTCTCTGTTATCTGGTTCCAGCATTAACCTACAACAGCAACAGGACAGAGCAGGCCCACGGCGCCCACCCAACCTCCACTTAGCTTAGATTTTGACTGAGCCAGACAGAGCACACATGTCACATATACAGCAACATAGCATTTTCCAAAGTAAGTAACTAAATCAATGGCATGCACAGCTGTCAGTCATACCACCACTACTACACTCGTGACTCGACTCCACCACTGTCAGACATGTAGGTCTGCTGTGGTTGTTGTTGACTTGTTTACCTTTTATGCCACTCAGGAAACGCCCTGAGTTATTCCATCAATCATCTCCGATCCTACTGACTGACTGCGAAGATATTATGTCACTGTGGTCATCATCATGGTGTTGTCCAACTCAGTCTGCAGTGTTCTGTGTGAGTCCAGATTCCATATTCAAAAATGCAATGGATTGGCCTGCAGTAGAAGTACAATTTTGTTATTAAACAACAAGAAGGGAAACATTGACTTGAGTCACTTTTAGTATGTAGATTAAATAATAGTACACAATGAATTCACTTCATGCACAACAAACAACAACAACACAAACACCAATCACTCATAGTCAGCCTCCAATGCATGCCATCATTACCTGTTCCTTGTTCTCATCTTAAGTTAAAGGGCAGTCTCTCTCGGCTCGGAAAGGAGGATAGCTATAGTAGTCATCATGTTCCACTTCTTTTGGAGGGACTCGACAAGGCAACATTTTCTTGTACTATTCTCCATCCAATCATCATCTGGCTTGAGGGAAATGGATTTTGGGTGAGTCAGGAGGATGGAGCAGGACTCGGAGGAGTGGACTTAAGTTAAATGCACACAGCTGCAACTCCAATATGGCAATAAAAAGAGTAGAAGACGGTGGTGATGGATTTGTTGTGATTCGAAGTTTCGAACCAGAAAGACAGAGACACACACAAATAAAAGTAAATAAGGAAGAAAGAAAGTAAGAAGTTCAAAGCCTAGTTGTCAGGGAAGGATAGCTCGTCCTCAAACTCTGGTGGTTCAACCAGAAGTAGGTAATCATCTAACACACTACTTCCGTCACCTAAGTCGCTGTCCTCATCTTCCTGCGTTGATTCACGTATTTTGTAATTCGGTGGTATAAAGTGCTGATTCATTTTGATCAAGGTTAACCTCTCCACGTTTTTGGGCGAGAGACTGGTCCTTTTCACTGTTACAATGGCACCAGCAGCACTGAAATATGCTCAGAAGAGACACTTGCGACAGGGCAAGCCAGATAGTTTATCGTCAGCCTGCTGAGCACTGGCCATTGGTGCCTTTTCCCATACCAATACAGCAATGGGTTTTGATCAATGTAGACCTCTGTTGGGTCATCCAGATAGGCCTAGACCATCCGCTCAATGTTCAGGGATGCTCCACTTTGCTGGGCCTCTTTTTTCTTTGATCAGCACTGGACCTAGCAAGCCCTTGCTGTAAATATCAATCCTGTGCCGATTATACTGGGGCTGATGATCCGGTTCTTGCTGTTGTCGATAGTGTTGGTGACAGCTCTGAGCCAAATGCACTGCCCTCAGGCTCTGAAGTTGAACTTGACACCGGATGCCCTGCTGCAGTACTTGTTGTGGGTTTGAGTAGTGGGCCTTTAATTATCAGCCATTCATTTTCCAAGTCACTGGCTGCCTCAGCTATCCAAGTTTTGTACTGGGCATCATCCACTTCTGAAAAAGGAATTAATGTCTTAGTGTTCAGTGCCGATTTGTACCGTGGATCCAGAATTGTGGCACAAATGTAATGTTTTTCTGAAACAATGCGAGTTTGCACCCTTGTATTTTCAGCTAAGCGACGGGATAAGCTCTCCACCAACTGATATGCTTCATTTTTTTCCTCCACACCTGTGTAGGCTTCAGACACCTCCTTCAGCTGTTGCTCTAGCATGTGCAACAATGGGATAGCTTGGCCCATAGTACAGTCCTCCTTGCTGACTTCACGTGTGAAGAGCTCGAAAGGCAGTAGCATCTCTGTCAGGCATTTAGCTAGGCCCCATTGGTCCATCTGTAGGGTCATGCCTTTCACAGTTGCATCCCTTATTCATTGCATGACATAGTCATTGATTGGTCTGTACTGATCAAGCAGACGATCAAGCATGTAATAAGTTGAGTCCCAACGTGTTGGCACCTCCTGGATGAGTGCTTTGACTGGCATTCTATGCTCACGTTGAATGATCCTCAGCTGCTTCCGGGCTTTAAAAGAATGGCTGAAATGTGTGCATATTCTTCTGCAGGTGGTCAGTAAGTTGCTGACTCAGGCTTCTTTTTTCAGAAAGACTTGAACAATAATGTTAATGCAGTGCGCCAAACACAGGACCCTGAAATAGCCACCATCCTGCATGGCCTTAACTATATTACTGCCATTATCTGTGGCAACAAAACCAATGTTAAGCCCTCTTGGGTGCAGCCATTCAAAGACTTTGCTGTTAAACTCTTCCAAAATGTTTGCAGCAGTATGAGATTTCTCCATGGCGAACATGGCTACTGTTGCATGTTTCGGAGTAGCATTAAAAAGCTCAGCAGTGTCAACAACACCTGCTTCAGATATCTTTTCTCTAACCCCCACAAAAGAGATCCAGTGTGCAGTGATGCACATGTAATCAGTGGCTTGGCAACTGGTCCACATGTCTGTTGTCAGGTGGATATTGTGAACAGCACTCTGCTGTAAAGCTTGTCCAAGCAATTCCAGCACATCGTGATGTAGTGCTGGAACAGCAACTCTGGCGAAATAGGACCGGCTGGGTCACAAATTCAAGGAAACCCACCCCTTCCACAAAAGAAAAAGAAAGAAGGTCCAGCGCTAACATTTTAGCCAGCTTCGCATTGTACAAACGTGCCGTTGGGTGGTTGCGTTCGTACTGAACCTCCGACCTGAGCATGCTGACAATGGTAGGCTGGATTTTTTTCCTTTCTGGTGCAGCTGATGCAGGTGACTTCTTGAACCCAGTTAGGCTCAATGACGCACTTTTTTTCATTGCGGTATTCTGTTGCCTTGGTGTCTCACTCTCAGCCTGACTCTTACTATGGTGCCACTGAGATGTTGCTGAGGATGTGGGCGGTACCACTACACTGCTGGGGACAGGGCTACTTTGTGTACCAGAGAAAATGTCTCTCTCTTGTTCACCTTCACCGCGATCATATCTTCTTCTACTTCTTCATCCCCACCAACAGCAATGGGTGCAGTTTTTCTCTTTTGTGCGCTAAGTAGGTGCGCCTCCCACTGGATCATGTGGTGTTTTTTCAGATGGGTTGTTTGGCTTCCGGTACCATAGTTTGTACCAAGCTTACCCCGACTAACACCTTGTCGACAAATTGAGCATATAGCAACGTTGTTCTCCTTACTGCTGACCGAAAAGAAGTCCCAAACTGGGGAGGTGAACTTTCTTGTGCTGTGGAGGTGCCACTTGCAATGCTGGATTAACTGGAGGGTGTGCCTGGAATATGACTCTGTGCAGTTACAGTACCACTACCTACTGAGGTGGTGGTTGTGCTGGATGTAGGTCCCTGCCGGGCCTTTGCAAATGGAAATATGGAAGCTGGAGGTTGTGTTGGTGTTACCTGTGTTGGTGGTATCCGTGCCACATCCCTCACAGCAATTTGGGATGGGGTAATAGTAATGTCGGTCTCCATCTCCACTGGGGCGGGAGTGATCTTCATGATGACTGCTCGTCATCATCCTCCTCTTCTACATCTTCCTCCATAATTCTAAGGCTTTCTGGAACCTTCCTTTTCCTTAGCCTTGTCGCGTGGCGTCCCTCACTCTCAGGTTGAGCTGGTGGGTTCCAAGTGGTATCTAGATCATCAGAAGGGGGGCTTGAAGAAGAAGTTGATGGACTAACCCTCCTTTTCCTTGCAGGGGATCTGGAAGACAATGGATCTTCTGAAAGAGTGGCTTGCTCTTCTTCCTCTGCAGGAAGCTCGATTTCCTGAACTGCCCCTACTTCGGGAGGAACAACTACTATTGTGGGCTGTTGTTGCGGCTGTTGTTCCGGCTGTTGTTGCCCACTTATCTGCTGAGTTTCCGTTTGCGTTGATTGGGTACTACTTTGCGATAATGACATTTCAAAATCACTGCTCGTTGGCGTTTGCGCAAGTAGACTGGCTACCTCTGCGACACTCATGGGCTTGGGCCTAGGTTGGTGGGGTGGGCCCGCTGATGCGGAGGTGCTGCTCCCAGCTTGGTCCCTGGACACCGCTGATGCAGGCATAATTTTTTGTTTCCCAAAAAACATATTGGGCGGCACACCAGTCTTGGTAAGTGGCAGTGCCACTTTCTTCTTCTGTACCTTCTTCTCACTGGCAACTTTCTTGGTACTGGAGGACCTGGTACTTTTCTTTGGGGCCATCTTCTGCTGATGTCAGCAGGACACAGGTGCACAAGTTGCAGAGATGTCTGTGGTCACACGTCACGTGACGTGGTGCGCAGCAGGACTTCTGTCTGGCAGTACAACGGGTGATGATGACACCTCCTCCTCAGTCTTTCTGTGCACATAAAAGCAAAGAAGCCAGAAGAACATCAGTGAAATGTTGCATTTGTTGTTGTGGTTCAATTACTACTAGTACAAACAAACAAATATAATATATAACTTAGTGTGTGGTGGTCACACTTGTTAGTGTTATATTATTACATTTTATTAGCTCAGTTTAAGTTATAAAAAAAAACATAACAGTGTAGCCATTTGTGAGACTTTGACAACAAGGGGATTCATGGTATACTGTGTACACTCAGGAAGGATAGGAAAGAAGAAGAACAAAAACAAAAATACAAATGTAATGGAAGTGGAACTTGTTTGGCATTAATTTGCGAATCACATCATTCAGGGAGCTGCGGCTGGCAAAGGGGATGGGAGCAGTAAGCCAAGAGGAACAATGGAAAGACATGCAGGCCTAAATGGCAAAAGCAGCACACTACTAAACTACCACCACAAAATGGCCACCAGCCACATGGTCACTCACAGTCACAACAAGCAGGAGGCCTGGAAATCAATGAACTCAAGCAGGCCTATATGGCCAGACAAAGGAGGCATGCTAAACAACACAGCTTTAATGCAAAAATGCAAAAACGAAAATCCACAGGGTTAAACAAGGTTTGCAAGTTACACAACAACCACACCACACACACACACACATCCAACAAAGGCATTTATTTAACACACACCAAAAAAGTGAAATACCCCAAAAAATACACATTTTGCAATTCAATCCAATGCCATCCATGCCCTAAATGATGTTTAAATTCAACAGACTCCACAGAAACAGTTGTTTCATGCACCCATGAGTAGCTCTGGGCCTTCTGGCTCAAAGGCCTATTGGCAGACTAGGCCAAAAGCTTGCAGGCCTATGGCAAAAGCACACTGGCTGGCTCCACAAAATGGCCGCTAGCCACATGGCCAGACCACCCGCAGCAACAAGAAAGGGTAGACAGACAATGCCGGCCTATGGCAAAAGCACCCTGCCTGGCTTCAAAATGGCCGCCAGCCACATGGCCAGGCCCACAACAACAAGAAAGGGAAGACAGACAATGCAGGCCTATGGCAAAAGCACACTGCCTGGCTTCAAAATGGCCGCCAGCCACATGGCCAGGCCCACAACAACAAGAAAGGGAAGACAGACAATGCAGGCCTATGGCAAAAGCACACTGCCTGGCTTCAAAATGGCCACCAGCCACATGGCCAGGCCCACAACAACAAGAAAGGGAAGACAGACAATGCAGGCCTATGGCAAAAGCACACTGCCTGGCTTCAAAATGGCCACCTGCCACATGGCCAGGCCCACAACAACAAGAAGCCTAGGCCAAAAGGAACAAAGAAAACACATGCAGGCCTATATGGCAAAAGCAGCACACTTCTAAACTACCACCACAAAATGGCCACCAGCCACATGGTCACTCACAGTCACAACAAGCAGGAGGCCTGGAAAACAATGAACTGAAACAGGCCTATAATGGCCAGGCAAAGGAGGCATGCTAAATAACACAGCTTTAATGCAATAAAATGCAAAAACGAAAATCCACAGGGCTAAAAAAGGTTTGCAAGTTACACAACAACCACACCACACACACACACACAACAAAGGCCTTTATTTAACACACACCAAAAAAGTGAAATACCCCAAAAAATACACATTTTGCAATTCAATCCAATGCCATCCATGCCCTAAATGATGTTTAAATTCAACAGAACCACAGAAACAGTTGTTTCATGCACCCATGACTAGCTCTGGGCCTACTGGCTACCCACAATACATATTTTTTTAAATGATGAAAAGTACAAAAATTGTAGTTGCAGCAACTGCAACTGCAATGCCCCAATCAAACAAACAACACCAACTTACTTGTAAAATCTCAAATCCAAAAGTCCTCAAATCCAAAAGTCATCAAATCCAATGATATATGATGATGCAGCAGACACAAAGGGGTCGATTCCGATTCGGGCCGGAAAAAGCACCGACCGACTCGGATCCGGAAATAATACCGACCGACACGTACCCGTGGCGCACGACACGCCAAGTACGATGCAAGGCGCGAAAAATTCGACCGACACGTACCGAAACCAAGTCGACCTACCGAGCCGCACGGAAAACAGCAATACGGCCGGAAAAACACGCGAATCCAACCGACCGACACGCACCCGGAACAAATCCGACCGAAACGTACACGCGAACTCCAAACCGCAAAGTACGATGCAAGGCGCGAAAACCACGAGCGAGTCGGACGGAGGACAAGCCGTACGACCGACACGCATACAAAACCGAGCCGAAGCAACACAAAACACCGCGACCGACGCGTACGCAGCATAGAAAACTGCACAAACACAGCGTGAACGAAACGGAGAACACCGTACGAGACAAATGCAGGGTCCGACTCGGTCACAAGAACGTTTCCAACATACACAAACAGCACAAAGGAAAAATCACCCAAAAAAGGCCAAACAAGCAATTACCAAGCCAATAAATACTGGGGGGTGGGGACAGAGAACAAAGACACACCCACAACTCCACCTATATAAAGGACACAAATCACAACCATGAGCCTTTGCAAATGCCATTCCACTGCCAGCACCCAAGAGAAAGCAACCACACACCCACAGCTCATCCCTCACACAAGCCACACACCATCAGCACACCAACAAATACCTACCTCACATACACCCAGCAAAACACACACTCACACACCCTCACCTGCACACCAACACACACATCACTCACCATCACCACCCATCACCATGCCCCCAAGAAGAATCCCAAGTTCCTAGATAGTGAATTGGAAGTCATGGTAGACGAGATCCTCAGGGTGGAGCCACAGCTCTTTGGCACACTGGTCCAACAGACCCCCATGTCGCAGAAAACCAAGATGTGGGAGAGGATCATCAACAGGGTGAACGCACAATCACCATGTCGGCGCACAAAGAGCGACATCCAGAACAGGTGGTATGACGTGCGCAGGAGGGTACGGGACATGCTGAAGAAAGACTACATCAACAGCCAATACACCGGCAGTGGCCCTCCTGCCAAGCCAATATACCTCAGGCCCTGGGAGGAGAAGGTGCGGGCCATCCTTCCGCCAGTGAGCGTATATGGACTAGAGGACATCCCAGAGCCTGGTGAGTACACAACAAATGTACACAATATACTGCCACAAAACACACACATCACTGTCAAGGGAAGAGTCAAACCATGCACTCATAGCAATTACACAGCAACCAGAACAGAATCATCCAAAAATGTGTATGTCAGTCAGATAAACACAACACATGCCATCAAAAAAGTCACATCCAACTGTGCCAACACATGTACAAACACAACTACAACTACAGCTAGGCAGTGGCACAAATAGAACTAACAAACACATCCACACATGTAGCCACCACAACAACACCAACACACAGTGAAGACCACTCAAAGGAAGGAATTCTGTGTATGCTGGCCAAGTCAGTGTAGCCAATAGCATCATGGGAGTCGCAGTCACACATATTGCCCCCCACAACTGTCCCATCAACACCACCCTGAACCATGCTCACATCACAGGGAGTGGAGAAGGACTCACAAGATGGCTGACACTGGCTACTGCTGTGGGGAGCACAAGGCCCTGCTGCCAACTGTGCACCAACAAACAGCAGGACACCACTGACTGACATCCTGAGAGACAACTTACACTCCCTGCAATGCAAGCACGTTCCATGGTGGGATAACTGGCTGGCTGGGTGGGTGGGAAGGGGACTTGCAGCACTGACCATAGTCACAAGCACCTCCCCTCACACACACCCCAACACAAACTCCACAGAACCCACCTGGTAGAATGCAATGCCCCCCATCCTAACACAAGATCCCACAAAGAACCACCACCCTGGGTTATGTTGTGTGAAGCACAGGGACACTCTTGGGACCTCTAGCCAAACAACTGCCAGGACAACACTCCCAGCCATCCTGTCAGCACAGCCAGCCCACCCCACAGGGAAGCAGAGTCAAAAGGAAGGAAGCATGGGCATGCTGGGAAGGGGGAGGAGGCAATAGCATGATGGGAGTCATAGTCACAGCTCTACATCCCCCACCACATGGCCCAGCAAGCTCACACTCACGCATGCACATCCCACAGAGAGTGGAAAGGCCCATCAAAGATGTCTGACACTGTTGCTGTGTCGTGGGGAGCACAAGGGCATGCTGGGTACTGCACACCAACCAACAGCAGGACACCACTGTCAGCCATCTTGCCATTGCTCTCACACCCACAAACACTGAACTCCCCACAAAAGCAAGTAAGTATGGGAATGCTGGGAAGTGGGGTGGAGGCAATAGCATGATGGGAGTCGTAGTCACACACATAGCTCACCCCCACAACTGTCCCATCAACACCACCCTGAACCATGCTCACATCACAGGAAGTGGAGAAGGACTCACAAGAT
The DNA here is from genome assembly GCA_963921515.1 of Calotriton arnoldi. Lineage (NCBI taxonomy): Eukaryota > Metazoa > Chordata > Amphibia > Caudata > Salamandridae > Calotriton > Calotriton arnoldi. Next base: position 772,499 of record CAWUFW010003954.1, read on the forward strand.
GGCTGACACTGGCTACTGCTGTGGGGAGCACAAGGCCCTGCTGGCAACTGTGCACCAACAAACAGCAGGACACCACTGACTGACATCCTGAGAGACAACTTACACTCCCTGCAATGCAAGCACGTTCCATGGTGGGATAACTGGCTGGCTGGGTGGGTGGGAAGGGGGACTTGCAGCACTGACCATAGTCACAAGCACCTCCCCTCACACACACCCCAACACAAACTCCACAGAACCCACCTGGTAGAATGCAATGCCCCCCATCCTAACACAAGATCCCACAAAGAACCACCACCCTGGGTTATGTTGTGTGAAGCACAGGGACACTCTTGGGATCTCTAGCCAAACAACTGCCAGGACAACACTCCCAGCCATCCTGTCAGCACAGCCAGCCCACCCCACAGGGAAGCAGAGTCAAAAGGAAGGAAGCATGGGCATTCTGGGAAGGGGGAGGAGGCAATAGCATGATGGGAGTCGTAGTCACAGCTCTACATCCCCCACCACATGGCCCAGCAAGCTCACACTCACGCATGCACATCCCACAGAGAGTGGAAAGGCCCATCAAAGATGTCTGACACTGTTGCTGTGTCGTGGGGAGCACAAGGGCATGCTGGGTACTGCACACCAACCAACAGCAGGACACCACTGTCAGCCATCTTGCCATTGCTCTCACACCCACACACACTGAACTCCCCACAAAAGCAAGTAAGTATGGGAATGCTGGGAAGCGGGGTGGAGGCAATAGCATGATGGGAGTCGTAGTCACACACATAGCTCACCCCCACAACTGTCCCATCAACACCACCCTGAACCATGCTCACATCACAGGAAGTGGAGAAGGACTCACAAGATGGCTGACACTGGCTACTGCTGTGGGGAGCACAAGGCCCTGCTGGCAACTGTGCACCAACAAACAGCAGGACACCACTGACTGACATCCTGAGAGACAACTTACACTCCCTGCAACGCAAGCACGTTCCATGGTGGGATAACTGACTGGCTGGGTGGGTGGGAAGGAGGTCCGGCTGTCAACCAAACACAACCAATGCAGACCATGTTCACACCCCAGAAAATACATAGAAATGCCCAAATAATGCAGGACAATGTGCCACACCAATATCAACCCCTGACTGTGACGACTTAGGACAATGCAATGTACAGGCCCGCACCCAGAGGCACAGTCACAACTGTCATGTGTGTCAACCATTGATGCCTGCAGAAACATAACATACATTGTTTGTGTCTCCCAAAAACAGGTGATGATGGGGACACAGCAGCAGACGCTGAGGAGTCCCAGTCCCAGGCTCAAGAGGATGCGGAGCTCACTGGCGTCGTACAGCCTCTGTCCTCCTCGGACGATGAAGACCAACCTGGCACATCCGGTGCAAGTCAACATGCAGCACCAGCAGGACCACCAGCTGCAGCACCAGCAGGACCACCAGCTGCACCCCCTGCACCCACCCCTCCAACGACTGTCACCACGAATACCATCCCTGCCGACATGGACAGAACAAGGAGCAACACCAGCACAGGGACCCTGGACCAACCTGGGGCCATGGACACCACCACCACCACCAACCCCCAAGGTGGACCAGGGTTATCTGTGCGTGCCACTGCACACACTGCACATGTCAGCAGGGGTGGTGGGAGGGGTGGGAGACAGAGGTCGCTGCTTGCAGACGTTGCTGGTGTGCATGATGACCCACAACTGGTACGCATAGCTGATGCGTACCAGTCCAGCACCGGAGAGCTCAGCCAGGTAGTGGGGCTCCTCAGAGACATGAAACAGCAGCAGGCTGCCCATCATGCCCGCTTGGACTCCCACATGTCCCACGTGGAGTCACACATGTCCCGCGTGGACTCACACATGTCCCGCGTGGAGTCCAAGTGGGATGCACTGCATGAGATGACGGCGGTGCACAGGGACATTTTACAATGCCTCCGCCAGATGAACAGCAACCAGTCCACACCTCCCTGTGTGCCAACAACATCTGGTGCCGAACAAACTGCAACTGCCACAGGGAGGGAGGAGGACTCTGGCGGAGAGTCCCCTGCACCGCAGCAGCCTGTACTTGAGGGCCCCCCCCAAGAAGAGGGGTCGTCCGAGGAGGGAAAAGTGAGAGGCCGATGGCCAAGCGCAACTCCCAGGAAGCCTGAACCTGTTCTGGATGTTCGCCTTTGTGCACAGACTGTTCACCCTGTTGACGGCAACACTACTCCCACACATTGCATGGGGAGTACAAGTTGGACCAATGTGTCAGACAACTGTGGCCCCGATACTGGGGATCCTGTCTACCAGGACTTTCAATTCACCTAGTAACTTCGGATTGCAAGATTTATGTACAGCACTACCCATCCTATGCACTATTAACACAAATGTATCACAATAAACACACTAATACACCATACTTGCCTCTGTCGTGATTCCAACGTGGGTGCTGTTATGGGGATGATGAACTGCAAAATTACACTGTGTATGCGAACTGCAACAGCAAGGACAACACAGGCATGTGAGTACAGGCAACGTGACACACATGAGGGAGACACACCACCAGGGCTACACAACACATACACACCTAGGCCATCTGACTCATTGCCTACACTGATGTTGCCAGGGAAGACGGTGCAATGCACAGACACCACACCCATTCCCAGTTGTAGTCAAGTAGCCCACAGGTGCAGTAAGCAAATGGCACTCAAATGTGTGACCACAGACAACGCACATCACAAAGTGAAGCACAGGTTTATTACACAGTTGCAACATGTCGTAACCACTACAGATGCAAGGTAATCCCACCTGGCAGCGGGCACACAGTCAACAACTGTAGACGGAAGGAAGTCCATGGGTGTGGCGCACATCATCTGTAGGGACACAACAGCTACCAGCCTGGATGTGCAATCACGTCGTCGGTGGACACAGTTGACCAAACAAATCTGAAAGTACCCTGTGAAGGACAGAAATGACACACAGTCAAAAGCAATGGAGTACAGGACAGAACAGTAAAACTCATGCACAATACATGTTACAAGATACCCACCCAGAACCAAGTTAGCATGTCAACACTGTTGGGGAGTACAGCCCACCTGTTAGCACACATCACAACACACATCCAGTCAAGTAGCCCATGGACACACTCCAACAGCACCAGAGCACCACCCACACATCATGCCAACTCACATCATTGACATGACACCTCAGGATACTCACATTCAGCTAAAGAAGTTGGTGATGAGCTGTGTGCGGACATCACCATCATCATCATCATCATCGTCGTCACTGGCATGGTGGTCCAGGCCAGGATCCTCCACAGGTGGCGGATGTTGGTCATTGTCATCCTGGATGAGAGGCAACTCCTTCCGCACTGCCAGGTTGTGGAGCATGCAGCAGACGATGATAATCTTGCACACTTTCGCAGGGGCATATGGGAGGGACCCTCCGGTCTTGTCCAGGCAGCGGAAGCGGCTCTTCAGGAGACCAAAGGTCCGCTCAATCACTCTCCTGGTCCGACCATGTGCCTCATTGTAGCACATCTGGGCTGGTGTCACAGGGTTCCTGAGGGGTGTCAGCAACCACGGCATGTTGGGGTATCCCGAGTCACCTATGGACAGACAAGTGCACATTAGCTGACTTGGAAAAGTGGGCGGAATACTACAGATCAGATCACACACAATGGCACAAAGTCAGTACACACCGACAAGCCAGGCACGCTGGCTCTGCATCTGTGCCATCATCCTGGGGATGCGACTACTCCTCATCACAAAGGCATCATGTGCTGAACCAGGGAAACGGGCACACACGTGTGTGATGGTCATGTCTGCAAGACACACCACCAGTGCATTGACCGAGTGGTAGTGCTTGCGTTTCCTAGTAGGCCTGCTCCTGGGCCTGTGGTGGTACCAAAGCCACATGTGTCCCATCAATGGAGCCAATGACATGCGGCATCCTCCCCAGGGCATAAAAGTCACTCTTCACGTCAGTGAGTCGTCGCAGTCTAGGGAAATAGATGTACGGTTCAGGAAGAGCAACATTGCCGCCAAAACATCGCGGAGCACACGGCTCAACATGGTCTGTGACATCCCACCAGCAGTCTCCACAGTATGTTGGAAGGTACCGGTGGCAAAGAAGTGTAGGGCTGCCATCACCTTCACCTTGGGGGTCAGCGCTGTAGGATACGGCCGGCCAGGCTGCAAATGTGGGGACAACTGCACTGCCAAATCCTCAATCAGCTGCCTGGTGAAGCGGTACCGTCGGATGCTGTCCCGTTCCACCATCGTTGCCAGGTCTGGGAATGGTCGATGGACAGCAGGAGCCCTGCAGTGCAGAGGAGAAGTAAGCAAGATTGTCAGTCACCCCACATATGCGGCATTGAGAACACTCAAGATCCCAACATACATCATTATGAGGCACAACTACATGAAGTGTGCAGTTCCGGAAGGACATGTATGGTACATACATGGCCAACATCTGTCAACACGGTCCAACAGGTGGCATCAATTAGTCCCAGGTTGGCCCATTGGATATCATGAGGCCGTGTCACAGTTCCCATCTCCTGCTGCCGTGTCACAATAACCCCCACAGTGACATGTGAGGACAGATGTGCCCCAGGCACCACAGCTCAACGACAGGTACATTCCCAGGGACCCTGTATTGCCACATGGACACTGGCATTACATGGAGTATCATGTATACACCACAGCAAAACAACCATGACCCCCACAGGTAGTGGCCCCACTTGCCACGGCAGGACAGACATGGACGTCTGTGACACACACACACACAACATCAAAGTCCATGCACACACAACGTGGATGTGGAGACTGTCTCCCATTGTGCACATGTAATCAGAGACATTGTAAACACTACATGCACAAAGACTGTGGAGGACCATCACTATTGTGCCACTGGGACACCCTGGCTCAAACATACCGTCCCACATGGGACTCACAGGGTATGTGACATGACATACACATACACCACCGTGAAATGTGACCATGGCACATGCACAGATAGGAACAGTTGCACATCACAGTGGTCATGTACACGTAACACCCAGGATCCTGTCCCCATGAACAAGTGCACAGCCTGGGGTGGCTGCCCACAGGTGACACCCACAGGACAACATGTACACCAACATACACACAATAGGAAATGCAGCCTTACATGCCTTATGATAAAGTTTGGACAGGCTGTCGTGATGTAGGTGTGCCCCTCACTCCCTGGGAGCCATCTGTGGCTGGCATATGTCCATCTGAGACAGGCATGCTGACATATGCCAGTCACATGTACAGTGATGCGTTGTACTGCAATGGACCGATCGGTGCCTCCGGCCGGCCCATTGCATTCAATGTGTGCGGGCACGCGTTGTACCCCTGTGCGCGTTGAACTGCAATGGACCGATCGGTGCCTCCGGCCGGCCCATTGCATTCAATGTGTGCGGGTACGCGTTGTACCCCTGTGTGCGTTGAACTGCAATGGACCGATCGGTGCCTCCGGCCGGCCCATTACATTCAATGTGTGCGGGTACGTGTTGTACCCCTGTGCGCGTTGTACTGCAATGGACCGATCGGTGCCTCCGGCCGGCCCATTGCATTCAATGTGTGCGGGTACGCATTGTACCCCTGTGCGCGTTGTACTGCAATGGACCGATCGGTGCCTCCGGCCGGCCCATTGCATTCAATGTGTGCGGGTACGCGTTGTACCCCTGTGCGCGTTGTACTGCAATGGACCGATCGGTGCCTCCGGCCAGCCCATTGCATTCAATGTGCGCGGTACGCGTTGTACCCCTGTGCGCGTTGTACTGCAATGGACCGATCGGTGCCTCCGGCCGGCCCATTGCATTCAATGTGTGCGGGTACGCGTTGTACCCCTGTGCGCGTTGTACTGCAATGGACCGATCGGTGCCTCCGGCCGGCCCATTGCATTCAATGTGTGCGGGTACGCGTTGTACCCCTGTGCGCGTTGAACTGCAATGGACCGATCGGTGCCTCCGGCCGGCCCATTGCATTCAATGTGTGCGGGTACGCGTTGTACCCCTGTGCGCGTTGAACTGCAATGGACCGATCGGTGCCTCCGGCCGGCCCATTGCAAACAATTTGTGTGGGTACGCGTTGTACCCCTGTGCGCGTTGAACTGCAATGGACCGATCTGTGCCTCCGGCCGGCCCATTGCATTCAATGTGTGCGGGTACGCGTTGTACCCCTGTGCGCGTTGAACTGCAATGGACCGATCGGTGCCTCCGGCCGGCCCATTGCATTCAATGTGTGCGGGTACGGGTTGTACCCCTGTGCGCGTTGTACTGCAATGGACCGATCGGTGCGCACCCATTGACAATGGGCTTGCCTGGCAACGGACGCGTTTTCGAATTTCGAACGAGTCGGTTGCTGGAAAATCAGTTGGTCACCCACAACAATGTTGCAAAATCATGTATGTCATGAAGTTGAAGATTTGAAGGATGCTGTGGGCGTGTTGTGGTGCTGCTATTCCATGGATTGGCCAGATTCAGAAGATGCAAACGACTTGGACCTATCACTCTGGACACAAGGGACAGTATCTGCCTCTCCAGCACATATATATTGCTGGCTGTTCCCCTGGGAGCTCACTTGCCTGCACTACATGCTCCAGGACGACATCTGCCACTGCACTGCTGCTGTCTCTGCCCCTCTGGACCCTGCAATGGCACGTACTGTGGAGAGAGCCCCAGCCTTCAGCCTTGAAGAGAACCAGACCCTGCTGGACAGCCTACTTCCACAGTACAGCAAGCTGTATGGGACACCCGGGGAGCAGGTGAGTGTTCTGTGCACTGCCTTTCTGAATGTGCATTTTGTGTGACTAGCAAGGCTGGAAGTCTGCACGCCACTGGCTAGCAGGCTCACTGAGTAGTTGTCACCCCCCATAGTGTGTAGTGACTTGCACTGGACAGGTATGGTGCAGTGACAGTGCATTTGAACATGGTTTTACTTCCCATGCAATGATACCATGTAGTGACGTCTGGCAAACTGTCCATGGGCAGCTTTGCACTGCCTGTGTACATCATGTGCCCCTGTGATTGAGACATGTATATACAACTGTGTCATGCACGGATATGTTGCATGTGTGGTAATGGCCTTTTCACTTTGTCATCCTGACAGGTTAATGCCCATCGGAAGCAGGAGATCTGGAAGGACATCGTCCGGGCCGTCCGGTCCGTGGGGGTCTACAAGCGCCGGATCCGCAACTGCCAGAAGAGGTGGCAGGACCTTTGGGGCTGGACCCGGAGGATTGCACTGGTCCAGCTGAAGTTGTCGCCTCCTCGCAGGAGGGGCGGAACATGGACCCTGACCCCCCACATGCTCCAGATCCTGGCGGTGGTATTTCCAGACCTGGATGGGCAGCTGAAGGCCAGACAGCAGCAATGAGGGGGTGAGTCAAAGACTGCACTGTGAACTCTGAATTACATGCTTTGTGCCCTCCTCTGGCCTGGTTCAACTGCCACAGTGCAGCAGTCATGTTGTCCAGGAGCCATGTCCCTCTATTGTGCACTGCCCACTGCTCATCTGATACCCAGGTGTGGCCCTTACATTCAGGGAATTGTGTCACTTGGGACTGTGTCCTTGCAGTTTGCTTCACTAAAGGTGGGGGACAGCATCTGTTTCCCTAACTCTGTTGTGGGCATCATGGGTGGGTGCATTGTTCACACAACGCCTGTGTTTGGACATGTGATCTGCGTGTTGCTTTGATATGCGGTCCACTTGCTGAGCTGAGCCACCACATGTGCCTGGGGTATGTGGCACACGCCCATGCAGCGGGTGGGAACAATGTTTGGGCCCCAGAAGTGTGCAGATTACGTGTGTCACACATACATAGCCAGCTATCCACTGTCCAGGGCACATCCCTCATTCATGTGGAGCAGGACAGTCATGCCTACTCCAGGCCATGCAATGCACTCTGTACTCCCACTCCCGTGTATCAGCTGACACATTGTGCACAGTGATTTGACCCCTCAGGTGTCTGCCTCTGTGTCAGTGTGCTGTGGATTAGTTGCCAGGACTGCTGGGGTGTTTCTTGGTAGGGGCTCAGCATGCCCCTGGAGATGTGACCATAGGAGACGATACTTGTGTGTCACATAGGTGTTTGATCAGCTGCGCGTGCAGACTGGGGTATGCGAATGTGAAGTTCAGGCAGCTGTTCGCCATTCACAGCAAATTGTGAGGGGCTCAGGTTCAGAGGGTAGTGTCACAGGTCTCCCATATGTCCAATAGGTATGACCTGGACAGATGAGGGTTAAGATGATGTGTTGTGTGGGGGATGTACATGTGCACTTGTGCAGCTCCAGGACTTGCATTCCCCATGACCTACTATTGTGACACAGTGCATAGTGTTGTTGTCTGGCTGCCAAGTCATACATCACTGAGACAGTGATGTATGACTTAGCAGTCATGCCTCTGCCATGGCATGTGTCAACTTATTGGTGGTCCTGCAGGGGAGTGACATGTGCTACATGCACACCATTGTGGCGATGGCTATCAGGACATGGGTGCATCATGGTGTCTGTCGCTGGTATGCATCACATGCATTTCCCATTTGACTCTGGGCATCCCTTTCATCCGGAAACCTGTACTGACTCAGTGGCAAGAGCTGTGATGTGTGCATGTCCACATGCCACACCGTGTCCTCTGCACTGTCCAACTACTGTGTACTTGGTGCATGTGTCCACACTGGGGTGTTGCAATCCAGGAAGATGGGTGCAAGGCCATGTGGGATGTGAGTGCCATGCTTGGCATCAGACTGACAATTGGATTCTCCTGTTCAGTTAGGGCACTTTTAGCAATGTACAACTAATGATGCCAGGGCTTGCTCTGTAATGTGCTGTGCTCACAGTGGTTTGTGCATTTGGTGCAGGTGACTGATGTCTGTCTGTTTCCCCATTGTTTGCAGATACATCCACGGCCACGGAAGGGGACAGCTCCACGGACCAGGAGGAGCCAGAGAGCCAGACTGGGTCAGCAGCCGAGGAGTGGTCGGAGGGACCCAGTGGCACGGAGGGCGAGGGGAGCCACACCGAGGAGTCCTCAGCACCATCCACCTCAGCTGAGGACCAGAGCAACTCGGAGGATGACTCCCTTGTGGAGGCGGGTGTCAGCAGCCACCACACCCCAGCTAGTGTTGCTGTCCCCGCCACCACCAGCACCACCACCGCCCTCCCATCGGCTCCCATTCCCCAGGTCCGTGGAGGCTCCCATGTTCAGGAGCGTGTCTCCTTTGGCCCAGGCACCGCACCCCCTGCCCCTGTGTCCCCTGCTGCCCTGAGTGAGGAGTCTGTGTACCTCCTTCGCCAGCTCCATGTAGGGCAGACAGCCATGCTGAGTGTCCTCCATGCTCACACCGCACTGTTGACTCAGCTGGTGTCGTTCATGGAGGGCATCTCATCGGGCATGTCTGACCTACAGAGGGGCAACAGGTCCATGGACTCCTCCCTGACGGCAGCAGTGTCCCTCCTCAGACAGTCCCTCACCCCTCCTGCCTCTGCTCCATCCACACTCCCCAGCACCTTACCTGTCCCAAGCACACACACACACCAGCACAGGCACACACCAGCACACACACGTCCAGCACACAGACACACACGCCACAAACTAAACGCACACGCACGCACAGTCAGGGGACTGAAACCAGACTCACGGGGGATGGGGCCCTGGTACACACACACGCATCCACGGGCACTGCGCAGTACTCAGTTGCCTCTCCCTCCAAAGCACCCTCCCTTGCCTCACCTGCAACCCCAAAGACCCAGCGCCTCTTCCTCAGTGACCTCGGCCTCTTCCCCTCCGATCCAGCTGCCCCAGCATCCAGGGGGAAGAAGAAGCCCCCCCACATGGAGCAGAGTGCCCTCGCCCCCGGACACCCTCCCCCAGGCGCAGACAGACTGAGGCCCCCACCCACAAGTCCCCCGGAGTGCTAAGAGCAAGACCCCGCCGCCGCCCTGCAGCTCAAGCACCAGGTCTCCTTCCTCCATCCCTCAGGCCCCCACTCCACAGGTGCCCCCACCACACCCTGCCCCAGGTTCCCCCACCCACAGATATACCATCCCCAAGAGGCTCCGGCCTTCTCCCCTGCCACTTGCTCTCCCGGCACCACACCCCCCGCTGCGCTTGTCTGTGCCACTGATGTGGTGAGGGTGTCCTCCCCTCTGTCCAGCCCACCTTGCCTGTTCCCCATTCTCCTCCCCTGGTGGTAGGCACTGCAGTGGAGTCCACTACCACCCTGTCTGACTTGGGCACTACAGTGGCGGACCTGTCCACTCCATCTGCAGGGTCCACTGCAGTCGTGCCGGCACCCACAACATCTGAGCCATGCCCCCCAGTTGTGCCGGCACACACCATGTCAGACACCTCCACTGCAGTTGTCAGTGGCTCTCCAGCACCCACCACCCCTTCCCTGCTTCCTCCTGGTGAGCCCTGATCCTGTCCCTGCGGTGCCTGGCCTACCCCCCGGTTGCCCCTCCTAGTGGATTGTCCCTGGTTTTGTGCAGGCATGTGTAGGGTGGCATCTGCCACTGTCACCCACTTGTGACTTTGTTGATGGACTGGCCATTGGCCTTTGTTTATGTTCTCACCGGACTTCTACTTTTAATGCCACATATGCTGAATAAAGCAACTTTCTGTTCTCTAGTGCTTTTGCTTCTGATGTACATGATGTTGATGATGCTAACCATGCCCTTGCTGCTGTGATGGTGATATTTGGTCTCATGATAATGAAGTGTTACTGTGCAGGAACCCATGTGGTCCAGGGGGAATGTGTCCTATCCTGTGGTGTATCCATGTCATCCATAGCAGCATCTGAGGGTGTCATGTGTTCAGTATTTGGCAATGGGATTTCCTACTTAGATTGGCTATTTCACATCTGTGGCTTCCACCACTGCACATCTGTTGTGCCTGCCATTGTTCAATTCGTGTACTTCCCTGACCGTGTGGCCATCTCCACTGGACATGCAGGTTTGGGCATCAATGGGGAAGGACTCATCTGTGTTGTCAGTGCAACATTGCTATACAAGTGTGTTGGATCTGTGCTGATGATTCCGTTGGCACTTCCATGACCAGGCTGATGTGACGGGAGCCCTCATTTGGTGCTAATTGTTGATTGTGTGACCAAGTGCTCAGCTGACATGGTGGGGCCCTACTGAGGCAACATATGGCACAGCTTTCCTCACACAGGAGTGGAGTCCCCTCATGGCAGTGTGTACTCCTGTGACATTGCCTGCGCCCAAGGTGTGTGTTGTATGTGCATGTCTGTGTGTTCACTTCCGTTTAGCTGTGCATGCTGTGATCCCTAGTGTTGTACCTGTTTGTGATGCTAGCTGAGTTGAGCTATGTTCCCCAAAGTCTACTCCTGGGTTCTCTGTGATGTGGGTGCATGGCACATTACTGGTCATCAGGGTGTCACCCATAGGTGTGCTTGCTGTCAGGGCTGAGTTTGTGTGCAGGCGCAGATGGGTCACAGTCAGGTTTCCCCTTGGCACTTGTTGTTTGCCCCTGTCATGTGATTTCCAGTTTGTGTTATCTTTCAGTGATTGTGACACGTTGTGTGTGTGACTGCTGGCACTCCTCAGGGTCCGGGCTGCAATGTTGGTTGTTGTCTATGTGTGTTCTTTGTGGGTGACCTTGGCTTCTTCATTGGTGTGTGACTGTGGCTGGGATCCCATTGGTTGGTGTGGTATTGTCGTCATGTCCATGTACAGCGTAGTGTGCAGTGTGTCAGACATTCAGGAGTCTTGTTGAGTGTCCATGTGTGATGTGTTTCTGCACCTTGGTTCCCACCCACCACCCTGGAATAGTCATGGGTGCATGTGCAATGTCACCAGTGCATGTGTGCTTCACTGCTGCACATTGTTGGAGGTCGAGGGGTGTGGTGTTGAGTGTGTGCAGATGAGAGTTGTTGCCCGGCTAGGCCCCTGCCTCCATGTTGGCCTTGGCTTACTGGCCATGCTGTTTGATTTGTGCTTGTGTAATTGTGATGGTAGTTAGTTGCTCAGTACACATGACTGTGGTTCACAGTGTGAACCACATTTAGCTTTGTCATCACAGTGGGATTGTAATGCAGCCCAGGGTCACCACATTGTGGGGGCCCTGGGGGTGGTGCTGTGGTGTGTCTGTGTCATGCTGTGTCAGTTGCTGTCCCTACGTGCCTGTGTGACATGTGTGATTTGTGCTCCCTCTCATCTGACAATGCCTGCTTGCCCACATAGGGGATTTGGATCCATGAGTTACCTTTGTGTGGCACTGTATGCACAACTGTATGATTGGTATTCAGGTCTCCTCATGTGTTGTGTGGTTGCCTGGGGACACTGGCACCCCCCTCACCTGTTGTGTATGATGTGCAGTGTGGGTCTGCCTGTTTGTGTTTGTGCATCTGCACCACTGCATTGGCATATCTTGGGTGTGCCATTGGCTGTATGTAGTTTGGTGGGTTTCCCCTGCTGTCCCTGGGACTCCTAGGTCATTGGTCAGCACAATGATCATGGTTTGTGTGTCCCATTGCTGCCATGGTATGGTATCTGTTCACCTCACATCTGCAGTCTCCACAGGGTATCTGCATGTGTGTGCCCATTGCTGCAAATATGTGGGTCTGCATTCTGATGGTCACTTCTGTCATTGTGTCATTGATGATTGTTGACGGTGTCAGCCCCCATGGGTGTTGTTTGTCTGCACATGGCAAAAGTTATGTCTTATTTGCACTGCAGGATTTGGCTCCCCCAATTTATGTTGCAATGGGACACATACACTACTTTGCCACTGATGTGTTTGTTGTTCTGTGACCAGGAATCATCCATGCAGTTTGGCAGTTGCACCTCTTTCTTTGTCAACACTTACCTTTTGGTCACTGTGATGATGGGGGTTTGGACCCCATTGCCACAATGTTCGAAATGTGCTTCACCTATGGACCCCACACTTACATTTTGGTCACTGTGATGATGGGGGTTTGGACCCCATTGCCACAATGTTCAAAATGTGCTTCAGCTATGGACCCCACACTTACCTTTTGGTCACTGTGATGATGGGGGTTTGGACCCCATTGCCACAATGTTCAAAATGTGCTTCAGCTATGGACCCCACACTTACCTTTTGGTCACTGTGAGGATGGGGGTTTGGACCCCATTGCCACAATGTTCAAAATGTGCTTCAGCTATAGACCCCACACTTACCTTTTGGTCACTGTGATGATGGGGGTTTGGACCCCATTGCCACATTGTTCAAAGTGTGCTTCAGCTATGGACCCCACACTTACATTTTGGTCACTGTGATGATGGGGGTTTGGACCCCATTGCCACAATGTTCAAAATGTGCTTCAGCTATGGACCTCACACTTACCTTTTGGTCACTGTGATGATGGGGGTTTGGACCCCATTGCCACACTGTTCAAAATGTGCTTCAGCTATGGACCCCACACTTACCTTTTGGTCACTGTGATGATGGGGGTTTGGACCCCATTGCCACAATGTTCAAAATGTGCTTCAGCTATGGACCCCACACTTACCTTTTGGTCACTGTGATGATGGGGGTTTGGACCCCATTGCCACAATGTTCAAAATGTGCTTCAGCTATGGACCCCACACTTACCTTTTGGTCACTGTGATGATGGGGGTTTGGACCCCATTGCCACATTGTTCAAAGTGTGCTTCAGCTATGTACCCCACACTTACATTTTGGTCACTGTGATGATGGGGGTTTGGACCCATTGCCACAATGTTCAAAATGTGCTTCAGCTATGGACCCCCCACTTACCTTTTGGTCACTGTGGTGATGGGGGTTTAGACCCCATTGCCACAATGTTCAAAATGTGCTTCAGCTATGGACCCCACACTTACATTTTGGTCACTGTGATGATGGGGGTTTGGACCCCATTGCCACAATGTTCAAAATGTGCTTCAGCTATGGACCCCACACTTACCTTTTGGTCACTGTGGTGATGGGGGTTTAGACCCCATTGCCACAATGTTCAAAATGTGCTTCAGCTATGGACCCCACACTTAAATTTTGGTCACTGTGATGATGGGGGTTTGGACCCCATTGCCACAATGGTCATGGCCTGCTTGCATTGTGGGTGCCACACACATATATGTGTGGCACATGTGCTAGGGGGTCACATTGTATGTTCAAAGTCATGTTCGGTGTTGTAGGCATTTGACACAGTCTACACACGCTTGTCATGGTGTTGGGGGATGTCTTCTTCTTGCATTCCCTAGGTTGTGGTGTGCTGGTTGTGTCATGCATTGTCCATCCTATGAGTGGGGGTGGTAGTAGTGGTAGGCATCCTGCCCCCCCTGGGTAAGGGTGGTAGTAGTGGTAGGCATCCTGCCCCCCCTGGCTAAGGGTGGTAGTAGTGGTAGGCATCCTGCCCCCCCTGGGTAAGGGTGGTAGTAGTGGTAGGCATCCTGCCCCACCTGGCTAAGGGTGGTAGTAGTGGTAGACATCCTGCCCCCCCTGGGTAAGGGTGGTAGTAGTGGTAGGCATCCTGCCCCCCCTGGCTGATGGTGGTAGTAGTGGTAGGCATCCTGCCCCCCCTGGCTAAGGGTGGTAGTAGTGGTAGGCATCCAGCCCCCCCTGGGTGAGAGTGGTAGTAGTGGTAGGCATCCTGCCCCCATGGGTAAGGGTGGTAGTAGTGGTAGGCATCCTGCCCCCCTGGGTGAGGGTGGTAGTAGTGGTAGGCATCCTTCCCCCCTGGCTAAGGGTGGTAGTAGTGGTAGGCATCCAGCCCCCTGGGTGAGGGTGGTAGTATTGGTAGGCATCCTGCCCCCCTGGGTAAGGGTGGTAGTGGTGGTAGGCATCCTGCCCCCCTGGGTGAGGGTGGTAGTAGTGGTAGGCATCCTGCCCCCTGGCTAAGGGTGGTAGTAGTGGTAGGCATCCTGCCCCCCTGGGTGAGGGTGGTAGTAGTGGTAGGCATCCTGCCCCCCTGGCTAAGGGTGGTAGTAGTGGTAGGCATCCTGACCCCCCTGGCTAAGGGTGGTAGTAGTGGTAGGCATCCAGCCCCCCCTGGGTGAGGGTGGTAGTAGTGGTAGGCATCCTGCCCCCCTGGCTAAGGGTGGTAGTAGTGGTAGGCATCCTGCCCCCCTGGCTAAGGGTGGTAGTAGTGGTAGGCATCCTGCCCCCCTGGCTAAGGGTGGTAGTAGTGGTAGGCATCCTGCCCCCTGGGTGAGGGTGGTAGTAGTGGTAGGCATCCTGCCCCCCTGGCTAAGGGTGGTAGTAGTGGTAGGCATCCTGCCCCCCTGGCTAAGGGTGGTAGTCGTGGTAGGCATCCTGCCCCCCTGGCTAAGGGTGGTAGTAGTGGTAGGCATCCAGCCCGCCCTGGGTGAGGGTGGTAGTAGTGGTAGGCATCCTGCCCCCCCTGGGTGAGGGTGGTAGTAGTGGTAGGCATCCTGCCCCCCTTGGCTAAGGGTGGTAGTAGTGGTAGGCATCCTGCCCACCCTGGGTGAGGGTGGTAGTAGTGGTAGGCATCCTGCCCCCCCTGGCTAAGGGTGGTAGTAGTGGTAGGCATCCTGCCCCCCCTGGCTAAGGGTGGTAGTAGTGGTAGGCATCCAGCCCCCCCTGGGTAGGGGTGGTGGTGCGCATTCAGGCCCCTGTGTGCATATGTGGCATTGGTGATGGGCATCCCGCCCCTATGGTGCTGCTGTTGCTGTTGTAAGTATATTCTGCATCCCTCTGTGTGTGTGTGATGTGTTGTGTACGTGTTGTATGTGTTTTGTGGTTGGTGTCTGGCTTACCTTCTGCGCCGTACGCGTCCGTGCCTGTTCCGGTAGTAAATGTAGAATATTGGTATGATCGGGATGAAGGGATTCATGGTTGGTTCGTGTCGTTCGTCCTTCTCGTTGCTTCGCGACGTCCTCGTCGCTTCGCCTCGTCCTCGTCGCTTCGCCTCGTCGCTTCGCGTCGTCCTCGTCGCTGCCGTGTTCGTCTCGGAGCCGTGGATCGTGTTGTGGCGCGAATCGGAGCATATGTGCGCCTCTCCCGGATGCTTTGACGTGCCATGCGTAGCGACGGGTTCGGCGCGTACGGAAAGCGCATCGTACTCGTTCGGCCGGACGGAGCTGCATTTTCCCTTCCGTGCGACTCGATTCAGCGTTTCTGGATTCGCCTCGGTCGGGGAACAGGACCTGGTTTGGGTGAGTACGGCTCGGCCGGATTCTTTGCTGTTGTGCGCATCGTACTTGCTCGTTCGGTGTGCTGTACGGATCGGTCGGGAAACAGGCTTTCGCATGGCTTTTTTCCCGACCGAATGGTGTTGGGTACGCCTCCGACCGAGATCAGAATCGGCCCCAAAGAGTGATCCTTCCAGCTCCAAATCCAAATGAAAAGTGAACAGGACATGGACAAAGCACTGGGAGGAGCCTGCTGGACAGGAACAGGAAGTTGGAGACTCTGGGGCACTTCCTTCCTCTCCACAAAAAAAGTAAAAAAAGAAAAAGGACTCCTTGCACAAAAAAGTACAGCCAAAAGTCAATCTGAGGAGTTTTTTTACATCCAAATCATCATTTTCGAGAAGGTTTTATCCTGCTCGAGAGATATTCTTCTCCAGATTGCAAATTTTGCGTGTTCGGCATCGCGAGCTTCACCAAACTTCTGCCGGATGTCTGATGGCGCGTCCGAATGACGTGTTCGTGATCGCACACTCTCGCGGGATCGCGCAGCCAGCTACCAAAATCTCGTGGTGCACGCGAACGGATAGGAAAACTCATCGGCGAATGCAGGGATCCCGGAAAGTCGCTACCGCGCGCGCGAAAACGCATTCTGAAAGCGCGAACAAGGGAAAAACTCCGCTACGCCGCGGATCGCGGAGTTTTCAGTAACTCCGCATTCTACGCGGAACGCTGAGTTGCCAAAAATCTGCAAACTCCGCGAGCAGAGCGGATTTTACCACCCAGGCTTAGTCGCGGCACCATCGCGGTGGAGTCGCGACTTCAAAAAATTACAGAAGCAGTTTGGGCACCATTTGAAGACAGTTAGAAAGTGTTAATATGTCTAACCAATAGAAATGTGTTTTACAATTTGAAATAATGATGGAAGCAATGTGATTTGATACTTACATTTATTTGAGAGCAAAAAGAGAGGGAAAGTTTGCCATCTCTGGTTTCACCTTTCTGAGAGAGGTGTATTGCATTTCTTGTGTGGAAATGAAAATCTGTTAGGAGTTTCTGATATTTGGTATTCTGCAATACTACCTCAAATGTGAGCAACCAATTTGTAAGGTGTATTATATATTATTCAGTACTGCTTTATTGTTTCTAGTGATATTTTTACTACAAAAAAAATTCCAAGTGTTGAAATTGTAAGAGAAATGTGATGTATGTTATGAAATGTACAGTTAGTGTTTGTTTTCTGAAATTTAGTGAGAATTATATGTCTAGACTCATGCACTAGGTATGCAGTATTGTCAATATGCACAAGTGAGTCCTGGAGTTATGTATTCAGATGTGTGCTCTTATTTAGTTATGCAATCTAGGAGGCACTATCTATATACAGTTGTAATTCCTTAGACTTTAACCATAGATTTGTGCAATCACTCAGGCACTACTATCCCACTCAAACACTCAGTCAGGCACTACCCATGCTCTCATCTACTCACTAAGGTACTACTGATCCACTCATAGAATGGCCCAAGAATTACCCATATACTCATATTTTGTCTCAGGTACTGCGTATACACTCATACAATCATGTAGTTACTACCACTGCAGTCATAAAACCACTCAGGCAGTACCCATACATTTTGTTATTCTTTGAAGCACTACTCATACACTGTTGTCTTCAAACATGTATTAGCCTTACACTCATGGTTTGTCTAAGGAATTTTTGCTGCACTGTTCTAATCACTCATTCAGAGCTGCTGCTCTCATGCAATCACCCAGGCAGTACTCTTTAAATGAATGTTTCACTCAGGCACTACCTATCCAGTCATCTATTCTCTCAGGCACTACCCACTACTTATCTATTTGTATGTTTCGTTAATATATGATGCATGTTTTAAAAGATACATACACATGCATGCATGCTCTCTGGAATATGGTGAGACTTTTAACAGATACATTGAAAAAGTTGCTGCTTTGTATTTGGCTAGGCCCAACACTCTGAGTACTTGCTGAATAGTGAAGCTGCAGCCCAAAAGAGAGGTGTAAGATTTGTTGGCAGAAGGATTAGTTATTAGGTTAGTTTGTATTGCTGTATGGAGATGTACATTTCAAGTATGCCGCATAATTTTCGGTGTCTCTTTAAAATGGGAAGAGCAGTGTGTCAAGTTTATGGGAGTTTTTAGTCTTATGACTGAGGTATGTGTCTGCGTGCACATGTATTCTCTCATGTGTTATGGCTAACCAGATGGTAGAGATTTAAAACTCTGCTATATATGTATCTGTATGTTTGTTTTATATGTGAAGCCATTAGAAAAAGGTACAGACACATGCATGCCGTGTAATCCCTCAGACATTAACCATAGATTCGTGCAATCACCCAGGCAGTACTATCCCACTCAAAGATTCAGTCAGGCACTACTCATGCTGTCATCTACTCACTGAGGTACTACTGATGCACTGATAGAATAGCCCAAGCATTACCTTTACACTCATATTTTCTCTTATGTACTTCTCATACAGTCATTCAATCATCCAGCTACTACCACTGCAGTCATAGAATCACTCAGGCAGTACCCATGCACTTTTCTATTCTTTCTAGCACTACTCATATACTTTTGTCTTTAACCATGCATTAGTCTTGCACTCATGGTTTGTCTAAGGTATTTTTGCTGCACTGTTCTAATCACCCATTCAGTGCTGCTGCTCTCATGCAATCACCCAGGCAGTACTCTTCAAATGAATGTTTCACTCAGTCGCTACCCATTCAGTCATCTATTCTCACAGGCACTACCCACTACTTATCTATTTGTATGTTTCGTTAATATATGATGCGTGTTTTAAAAGGTACATACACATGCTTGCATGCTCTCTGGAATATGGTGAGACTTTTAACAGATACATTGAAAAAGTTGCTGCTTTGTATTTGGCTAGGCCCAACACTCTGAGTACTTGCTCAATAGTGAAGCTGCAGCCCAAAAGAGAGGTGTAAGATTTGTTGGCAGAAGGATTAGTTATTAGGTTAGTTTGTATTGCTGTATGGAGATGTACATTTCAAGTATGCCGCATAATTTTCGGTGTCTCTTTAAAATGGGAAGAGCAGTGTGTCAAGTTTATGGGAGTTTTTAGTCTTATGACTGAGGTATGTGTCTGCGTGCACATGTATTCTCTCTTGTGTTATGGCTAACCAGATGGTAGAGATTTAAAACTCTGCTATATATGTATCTGTATGTTTGTTTTATATGTGAAGCCATTAGAAAAAGGTACAGACACATGCATGCCGTGTAATCCCTCAGACATTAACCATAGATTCGTGCAATCACCCAGGCAGTACTATCCCACTCAAAGATTCAGTCAGGCACTACTCATGCTGTCATCTACTCACTGAGGTACTACTGATGCACTGATAGAATAGCCCAAGCATTACCTTTACACTCATATTTTCTCTTATGTACTTCTCATACAGTCATTCAATCATCCAGCTACTACCACTGCAGTCATAGAATCACTCAGGCAGTACCCATGCACTTTTCTATTCTTTCTAGCACTACTCATATACTTTTGTCTTTAACCATGCATTAGTCTTGCACTCATGGTTTGTCTAAGGTATTTTTGCTGCACTGTTCTAATCACCCATTCAGTGCTGCTGCTCTCATGCAATCACCCAGGCAGTACTCTTCAAATGAATGTTTCACTCAGTCGCTACCCATTCAGTCATCTATTCTCACAGGCACTACCCACTACTTATCTATTTGTATGTTTCGTTAATATATGATGCGTGTTTTAAAAGGTACATACACATGCTTGCATGCTCTCTGGAATATGGTGAGACTTTTAACAGATACATTGAAAAAGTTGCTGCTTTGTATTTGGCTAGGCCCAACACTCTGAGTACTTGCTGAATAGTGAAGCTGCAGCCCAAAAGATAGGTTTAAGATTTGTTGGTAGAAGGATTAGTTATTAGGTTAGCTTGTATTGGTTTATGGAGATGTACACTTCAAGTGTGCCGCAATATTTTAAGTGTCTCTTTAAAATGGGAATTGCAGCCTGTCAAGTTTAAGGGACTTTTTGGTCTTATGGCTGAGGTATGTGTCTGTGTGCACATGTTTTCACACATGTGTTATGCCTAAACAGATGGTAGAGGTATAAAACTCTGATATACATGTATCTGTATGTTTCTTTTACATGTAGTTACTACCACTGCAGTCATAAAATAACTCAAGCAGTGCCCATACATTTTTTTATTCTTTGAAGCACTACTCATACACTGTTGTCTTCAACCATGCGTTAGCCTTGCACTCATGGTTTGTCTAAGGTATTTCTCCTGCACTGATCTAATCACTCATTCAGTACTGTTGCTCTCATGCAATCAAGTATTCTTGTACTGCTCGTTTCACTCAGGCACTACCCATCCAGTCATCTATTCTCTCAGGCACTCTCCACTACTTATCTATTTGTATGTTTCTTTGATATATGATGTCTCTTTTAAAAGGTACAGACACATGCATACATGCTCTCTGGAATGTGGTGAGAGTTTTAACAGATATATTGAAAAAGTTAGTGCTTTGTATTTGGCTATGCCCAACACTCAGAGTACTTGCTGAATAGTGAAGGTGCAGCTGAAAAGTGAGGTTTAAGACTTGTTGGTAGAAGTATTAGTTATTAGGTTAGTTTGTATTGGTGTATGGAGATGTACACTTCAAGTATGCCGCAATATTTTAGGTGTCTCTTTAAAATGAGAATTGCAGTCTGTCAAGTTTAAGGGACTTTTTAGTCTTATGACTGAGGTATGTGTCTGCGTGCACATGTTTTCTCACATGTGTTATGCCTAATCAGATGGTAGAGGTGTAAAACTCTGGTATACATGTATCTGTATGTTTCTTTCATATATCATGCCACTAGCAAAAGGCACAGACACATGCATGCCATGTAATGCCTCAGACATTAACCATAGATTTGTGCAATCACCCAGGCACTACTATGCCACTCAAACATTCAGACAGGCACTACCCATGCTCCCATCTACTCAGTCAGGTACTACTGATCCACTCATAGAATTACCCAAGCATTACCCTTACACTCATATTCTCTCTCAGGTACTTCCCATACACTCATACAATCATCCAGCTACTACCACTGCAGTCATAGAATCACTCAGGCAGTACCCATGCACTTTTCTAATCTTTCTAGCACTACTCATATACTCTTGTCTTTAACCATGCATTAGCCTTGCACTCATGGTTTGTCTAAGGTATTTTTGCTGCACTGTTCTAATCACCCATTTAGTACTGCTGCTCTCATGCAATCACCCAGGCAGTACTCTTCAAATGAATGTTTCACTCAGGCACTACCCATCCAGTCATCTATTCTCTCAGGCACTACCCACTACTTATCTATTTGTATGTTTCTTTCATATATGATGCATGTTTTAAAAGGTACATACACATGCATGCATGCTCTCTGGAATATGGTGAGACTTTTAACAGATACATTGAAAAAGTTGCTGCTTTGTATTTGGCTAGGCCCAACACTCTGAATATGTGCTGAATAGTGAAGCTGCAGCCGAAAAGAGAGGTTTAAGACATGTTGGCCGATGGATTAGTTATTAGGTTAGCTCGTATTGGTCTATGGAGATGTACACTTCTTGCTTCTGTCTGCCCTCCTCTTGTCTCTTTCTGCACCCCTCTTCCCTCTTTCTATACCTCTGTTGCCTCTTTCTGCACCTCACTTGTTTCTTTCTGCACTCCTCTTGGCTCTTTCTACACCCTTCTTCCCTCTTTCTGTACTTCTGTTGCTTTTTTCTGCACCCCTCTTCTGTCTTTCTGTACCTCAGTTGCCTTTTTCTACAATTCTCTTGTCTTTGTGCAATTTCTTTGCCTCTTTTTCCATTTCTATTATTTGTTTCTGTACCTTACTTGCGTTTTTGTACAACTGTTTCCTCTTTCTGTACTTCTTTTGCGTCTTTCTGCACCTGTGTTTTTTCTTTTATGTTGCTTCTTTCTGTATTTCTTACATTTTTCAGTAGTTGTGTTGTTTGAGAATTTCATTTTGCTGTTTGTAAACCTTTTGGCTGTGTGACCACCTGTTCTTGTGTTTTTGCATATGTTTTGCTTATTTTTATACTTCTCTCTTCTTATGAGATATAAATGCAATAGATATTTAATTATAATTTTGTGCTTAGTCGTTATTTTTAAAATTGAAATGTTATTAATTTAGAAATTTTAATTAATGTACTAAAATAATTAAACTATTATTTGTTTTTTAGGAAGATATTTTAATTGGATTAGAAATAAAAGATGGCAAGAAAACATGAAAAGAGAAGAGAACAAAGGAAACAGAAGTACTTAATGAAAACTAAAACAAGTGGAGTAGAAAAACACCAAAAAGATGTTCAGGTTAAAGTGGCTTCTGGTAACAGAACTAAACAAATTATTTAAAAAATTGTGCAGAGTTTGAATGATCAAAATACTAAGCAAAGGAGGAAAGAAATATTTCGAACAAAGGAGAAGAAAATGAAGAAACACAATGGAAAAGAAGGACATGTGACAAAAAGACAGACACAATTTAAGGACATACGCGTAGGTATGTTTTGAAATAGAGTAATTCAAAATGTATTAAAAGATTGTAAAAAGTATAAAAAAAGATCTGTAACATATAAGAAGAAGCAACAGATTAAAAGTGCAGTAGATACTGCTTTTGAATTGAAACGGAAATTATTTATATTGGTATTGAAAAGAATGAAAACATTGAATAAAACAATGAACTTTATGAAGGAGAAAAGCAAAAGAAAAAGACTGGTTAATAGAAGTAACTTTTGCAAAACTTTTTCTGGTGAATGGAAGCATACTTCTAGTACTGAGCCTTTTTTTAATGAAGAAAGCTATTTTCAACAAAAAACATTAGTTCACGCAGTTGATACCTGTGGTCGTTGTTATGAAATGAAAAATGGTTGTCCAATTGAAAAGGAAAAGATGGTTCCTAGAGATGTTGATGAAGTAATAGCTGAAGAAGTTCAATGGAGACATGCACATGCTCCAGTGTATAAGTGGGATTGTAGTAGTATTTGTAGTATTCAACAGGAGTCTATTGATATATTACGAGCTTTCTTATGAGAATATGCTAAAAAAAAGTGTTAAACAGAAGATTAAGATGTTGCAAGGACTAGATCCATGTAAAGTAAGAAAATATACTAATTTGCAGGGTCATTTTCTCGCTTGTCTCTCTAGAAAAGTATGTAAAAGTACTTTTCATCATTTAAGAATGTTAGCAGTACATCATACAGAAATGCGGAAATTTGTAAGGAAACTGTACTACGTAAAAAGTCCTGTATTATCTTTAAGTGAAATTAATGCAGCTCTTTTGCATGGTTCAGTATCGGATGTAAAAAAAGTTTGTGATGATATACAGTTTCGTTTCTTTGGATCACAAGAGGAGTGTACAGAAAGTGAGAGCTTCATAAGTGTAGATGTCGAAGAACAGGTAGAAGATATTAGTACTGAGAAGTTTTCAGGAGAAATTACAAAGTTTAAGATACTTTCATGTGAAAAACGAAACTATGTTTGTATTTGTTGTCGATGTACTCACTATAGAAGTAAAACTAGGAATGTTGATGTATATTTAAAAAGTGAAAAGGAAAATAATGATAAGTGGGAGCAATTTGGTGCTTATTTGTTGGTGGAAGGTCGTTTTGAGTTGGGTACTGATCAACATATTTGTAAATATTGTTACAATAAATTAGAAGAGAACAAAATGCCAGCTAGAGCAGTACATAACAAGTTAGAGTTGGTAGCTATTCCTCCAGAACTGGCAGATTTAAATACATATGAGTCCATTCTTATTCAATCTGTGCACCCGTTTCAGGCTATTGTTCGTATGGAGCCTAAAACAGGTGAGCTTCCTCTAGCAGATTTACAAAGAGGTCTGAAAGGCAGAGTTGTGTACTTACCTTTAGATTTTAAGAAAAATATTGAAACTGTTGGTATAGAGAGAGAGGGAAGTGAGCCTGTAGTTATTCTAGTTAATGGTGTACCAGCAATAAGTCGGAAAATATGGCAAGAGTTAGTAGATGTGACCAAACGTCAAAAGGCTACATTATAACTTGTACAGAACAATATTTATTATAAAACTGTAAATGTGGAAGAACAGGAAATATGTTTAGAGGAAGATAGATACATTTCTACTGGCCTAATAGAAAAAGTAGACAAGTCCAGGAGTGAAGAGATTTTATGAACATTACAGTATACATCCTCTACATTCAAAAGAAGTGATTGGAAACAGTATTGAATTATTCCAAATTAAGAAAGTGAAGGGAACTCCCATGAGTGTATGGGAAAAAAGTTTAGAAGCTCGTTGTTTTCCACAGCTGTTCCCCACTGGAAAAGGTGGATGATATGATGAATGAGCAGTACAGATTCCAGCTTCAGAATACCGGACGACAAGATTGAACTCAGATGATCCAAGATTTCAGCAGTGCATTCCATATATATTTCATCTTCTATTTGAAAGTGACATCTGAACTTTTATATGCTGTGAATCACATATTAAAAACAGGACTTCATCTTACACATGTTTCTGCAAAGGAATTTATGGACAAAGTTCAACAAAGAGACGATCATTTAGAATCTCAGTTAATTAATTTGACGGCGTGTCAACGTGGTACTAATGAGTATTGGTATAAGGACCTGCGATGGTGTATCCTTGAGAAGGTTAAATCAAAGACAGGACTGTCTGTTGAAGTAACCCGGAAAAGAAGGGAAACCTTCTGGATTTTCACCCTCAATAGTGTCAAGGAGGTTTTGAATGAAGAAATTATTTGGAATATTACTAACCATTACTAATAGTCCAGATAATCTGTTCTGAAGAATGGACTACATGTTATCTCCATATTCCCTGTATTGATCCTGTACAGGTACTAGTATACATACATTATAGGTTACTTAAGAGTTTCATGTATACCTTTACTGTAATTCCTTTTAGGATTAACATATGCTCATTTTTAATTTCACCCATTGCCCACGTAGGTTGTGTCACAACTTGCTTAATGTACTGGTGGCAATCTCTTAAAAATCTCTTTGTCCTTGCCAATGCATTTATATGGCCCTTACTATCGCATCTTGAACTCACTCGGATTGTGTATTCCATCTGAGCCTGACATACAAGAGATCCCCTTTATAGTATTTCATTAAATTTTCATTTACTTCATCTTAGCAACACACAAAAAAAATAAAAAAAAATGTGCCCAAGTCATTGGCATTTTTATTATTTGTAAATACTGTTGGGCAAATGGCCGTGCTATTACATTACATTTTAGCACAAGCACACTTCCAGTGTTGTGAGCCATTCTTTTGGTGTGTTTATATCATAATTTTGGCCATTCTAAGATGGCGTGAGTTAGAGCATTGGAATGTAAATACATCTCGTTAATCCTCCACGTCATCGCAAGGCATTACGATTAACTTAAATGACGAAGGTGAGACCCTGCACGCTGGTGTTGGCCACTATAGACTGCAATCCATTTGACTATATGTTTTCATTGCTGTCGTTGGACCGCATTGAGTAATGCAATATACAAACAGCTGTTTGTTTTGTACTTATAGCGCTATTTCAAGTTTATGTCACAGCACAGGGTGCCACTATTTATACCACAAAGATCTGCCACCTAAGATGAACTAATGGCATTTTATCTTACTTTATTTCATTGTAATCCTTGGCCTGATTTGATCGTACCATGCTTTTGAGACGACTAAGATGGCCCCGGCCTTAGCCATACATTATAGTGTCTTTCTTGGTAGCAGCGCCTCGCGTGATTACATATCGCAGGCGTTGTTTGAATGTGCACGGAAATGAACGCATTTAATGGCGGGCGCAGTTCCCGAGTGTCACTATACGCGCTTGATGGATGCGGAGCTTCAGGAAGGATACGATTGTAAATGCAGGTGAGTGGCTAGCCTAAGGTTCTATCGCTGTATTTGCACATTCTGCATTGAGAGAAGGAGACAGCAGTGGTAGTTTGTCATCTTATCCAACAGGCACCTTCTTTAGTAAAAGCGTAAAAATTGCCACAGATCGTTATTCACCACATAACGTTTTCCTTTTGGCGTAATTAAGCGCATTTAAAGCTATTAGTAAAGGTGATAACTTTGTTAGAAATTTCATAGACACACAGTTTTAGAGCATGCCTATGTATACTGACAGACTCTATGTGACTAGTCAGGCACCTTGGTAACCTTCCTTCTTAGGTAGTTGCCATATTGTAGTTATCCATAGGTGACCAATTTTTCTTCACATCTAATTGCCCACAGGGACATCTGTTGAGGGTAAGCTGATATATTCTCCCTTGTCATTGGTGCAGGAGTTTGTTTCCTCATCTCTGCCAGGAAAATTCTTTACTCTGTGCTAGAGACACAGCACACAGATGTATTTCCTCTCACATATGAATTGATGTGAGTACAAGAGATAATCGGTCCACTACAATATTATTTCAGGATCACTATAGTATACTTAGCATGCATTGTGTCTTCCTCTCTTCTATAGGAAAACTGCGTAAATCTCTGCCGTGATCCTTGCTATCAAAACAGACAAGAAACCTCCAATATAGTTACATACACAAGTGTTACAGGGTAAGGTTCAACCTATATACCCCATACAATTACATCTTTCATTTTTCCACCCCTAATAGCATTCCAAGAGGACTATGGTCACAATAAAATAGGCACCGCCGCCCCAAGTTCCATTAATTATTGTGCATCCTCCTCGCGTTTGGATTTGATTAATTCCAAAAGGAAACCCGTAAGTTGAGTCTTGAGTTGCCTCATGAACACTAGGCACTGGAAATAGACACACACTTAAGGACTCATCCATGTACAGCACGATTGAATCTGTGTATATCCTCACTATTCTTGTAACCACCCCCCCCCATCACTTGCACTGTGGGTTTAAGGATAACTGTGTTTTGTTTTCTTTGATACCATTTGGAACCTCTCTCAGTAAGTAAGAGAGGTCTCATAGATTTCGGACTTTTAATGTTTGCCAACTGATTCTACAGAAAATAATAGCACCACCACTGGGTATGTGGGTTATCTTTTCAATCACTGTATCTTTTTTCCTCTTTTGTAATGAGCTGGTCCAATCAATTGCTTATATATAAATCCCGTATGTATGGGTTATTAAAAATAATTTGCTTATGCCCCATAGGTACCCCCTTTCAGTTGTTTGTGAGAAAACCTATACTATTTGGGAAAGGTCCTGAAGAAGGTGGTTCACATCGTGTTTCACCCCACCGAAACGCGCGTCGACCTCATCTGTCCAGACCTTGTTGTATATGGTCATCTAAGTCTGTTTTGGAGACTTCTTACATCCTTGTTTTCCCTTTACACCCAGATGTGTATATGTGTTTTGAATGATTATGCACGTTTGTGTCGATTGAATGAGTGTGTTTGCCAATGGTATAGTGTTGTTTATTTAGTAGGGGCGTAGAATGTTTGTACTATTTTTTTTTAAAAAACAAGAACAAAATTTGTATAAAAGGAAAAAATTCATTCAAAAAAATGTCATTGCATAATGTTCCAAATGATATATTGATTATGGAAAAAAAAGTCACTATGAATAACAAGTGAAAGATAAAAACAAAAATAAATAATTAGATTTGTATCTTATTATTGTGTAGTTTTGTTCATGTGTTGTTGTGTATACCCATACTAGATACAATCTGTCTTGTAAAGAAATATAGGTCAAAGGGGAGTTTTCTCTGCTTAGTTGTTTTCTTGCCATATTCCCCTCTTTCTCCCTGACCTCAGTTACCTTGTAGAGGGGGTTCCCTTTTTTGCAGTTGAAAGCGAAGGAAACTCCTATGAGTGTATGGGAAAAAAGTTTAGAAGCTCGTTGTTTTCCACAGCTGTTCCCCACTGGAAAAGGTGGATGATATGATGAACGAGCAGTACAGATTTCCGCTTCAGAATACCAGACAACAAGATTGAACTCAGGAGATCCAAGATTTCGACACTGCATTCCATATATATTTCATCTTCTATTTGAAAGTGACTTGCATGAACTTTCATATGCTGTGAATCACATATTAAAAACAGGACTTCATCTTACACATGTTTCTGCAAAGGAATTTATGGACAAAGTTCAACAAAGAGACGATCATTTAGAATCTCAGTTAATTAATTTGATGGCGTGTCAACGTGGTACTAATGAGTTTTGGTATCGTCGTCACGGAGAACTTAAATGTATGTTAAGAAACTTAGGTACCCCTATGTGGTTTGTTACGCTTAGCTGTGCTGAATACGCTTGGGACAATTTACTTGAATTTCTATGACAAGCAAATTCAACTGTAAAAAACATTGAATTGAAGACAGCTGGAGAACTGTGTTCCTTGGATCCTGTACATGTGTGCAGATATTTTAATCATAGGTTTCAAACTATGATGTCATTTATCTGCAATAAAAATAATCCACCTCTTGGAGAAGTTACTGGTTTCTTTTGGAGAAAGGAGTACCAAGCTAGAGGTGCTCCTCATATACACATGTTATTATGGATCAAGGATGTACCTAAATTTGGAACCAATTCTAATGAAAGTGTTTTGTCTTTTATCGAAGAATATGTTACCTGTGCCATTCCAAAAAAAGGTAGAGAACAGAGCTTAAGAGAACAAATTTTACGTTTTCAAAGTTATCGATGTGGAAAATAGTGTCGACGAAAATACAAGTCAAAGGGAACATTTTATACAAAATGTTGTTTTGGATTCCCACGTCCAGTAATTTCAAAAGGAAGACTCAATAGTTTTATGTCAGCAGTAAGACAAACTATAACACGAAAATCTCCAAAGAATACATAACACATAAGAAGAACTGAAGATGCAAAGTATGTTAATGACTACAATTCAGTGATTTTGACATTGTGGAATGCTAACATGGATATCCTGGGGCAGATTTACAATTCCTGGCGCATCCCTGCAAATTTGCAATGCGGCGCATCATGGCGCAAGGAAATGCAGATGCGTGTTGCATCTGCCGTCATAACGTTGGCGCAGTGGTGGAGTTGTGTCACGGGCGCGACGCAACTCCAGCACTGTGCCAACCCGGCCTATCTTGCACATGGTGCGTCACACCTTACGCCTGTTTCAAGCAGGCGCAAGGTTTTGATGCAGCGGGGTCGGAAAAGTGACTGAGTGAAATCTTGTAGATTTCACTCAGCCACTTTTGCGAGGCGTTCCTGCGCCGGAACGCCCCCCCTGCTCCGGAACGCCCACATGAAACCTGACGCAGGTTTCATGTGGCGCAGGGCTTTACAACGTGACGCATCTCCCTAGATGCGTCACGTTGTAAATACCCCGCAGCATGGGGCTGGCTTTACGCCGCCGTTGCGTCACAGAAGTGACGCAACGGCGGCGCAAAAGCGGCGTACGGGGCTTGTAAATCTGCCCCCCAGTATGTTGCAGATAATTCAATTGCTGTTGCTTGCTATGTTACGTCATATATAACGAAATCTAAAAAGACAGAGCTGAAGGAAATCTGGGAAGAAATTTCACAAGAGAAGAGTCTTAGTAACAAATTGTACAGCTTTAGTTTGAAAATGCTTTCACATCGAGAGATTGGATCCTACGAATGTTTGGATTGGTTGAGTTCTGCGAGTTTATATTCAAATTCAAGAGGAATCATTTGGGTAAGTCTAGGTCTTGCGGCTACACGAAATAGAGTTTTGAAATCTCTACAAGAAATTGAATACTTAGCATTGAATGAAACAGAAAGTATAGATATTGTTAAAACTAATATGTTGGATACGTACTATCCCAAAAGGAGTCCACATCTGGAAAACGTATGTCTCTATGAAGTACTGCAACATTACAGCTTTAAGAGAAATGTTGCAGAAAATATAAATGAAGAAAAATATACAGTATTTGGATGTGATGGATGTTTGGTAAAACATTCCAAAGGGAATCTTATTAACCACAAAAAACTGAGTTGTGAAACTCATGAAAAAAACGGAATTGTTCTATTTAGCACTACTGCAACTGTTCAAGCCTTGGCGAAGTGAAGCAGAATTAGTTGGAGATTTTGACTGCTATGAAGATTCTTTTAATGCATGTAAAGATAACATTCAATGCACCATTTACCCTACTTATCTACAAATGTTAAATGAAGAGATTGAACAAGAAACTAAAATTGCAGCTGAAATAGCTAGAGACAGTTCTCAAGATAGTCAGAGTTCTACTCCACTAAGTCAAGATCCACTAGGACAACCAATTATTGAAAAGGAAGCAACAATAGCCATGAATGAAGTAGAAACGACAATGCAACAAGCACAACAGGATATTATTGAGTTGGGAAACTTGGAAGAACAACTAAATATTGAACAAAGAGAAATATATGAGCAAGTGATACTACAGATACAGCATGGTTTGCTACATGAAAAAAAAGAATGCCAATGCACATCATTTAAACCTATTCGAATGTACATCAGTGGTCAAGCTGGAACAGGAAAAAGTTTCATAATTACAGTTTTCACCAGTTATATACACAAAACTACTGGATGCCATTTATCTTGTGTTGTTACAGCTCCAACTGGGTTAGCAGCACACAACATTAAAGGGATTACTTTACATCAATTACTCATGCTACCAGTTGAATATAAAAATAAGTTGGAATATCACAAGCTATCTGGAGAAGCTTGTTATGAAGTTTCAAGAGTACTGAAGAAAATGAAACTTCTAATCATTGATGAGGTGAGCATGGTCTCAAACCTAATGCTTGCCTTTGTACATTTAAGAATGCAACAGATTTTAAAAACAGATTATGATGTTCTATTTGGAAGAAAACATGTAATTGTATTCGGCGATCTACTACAACTTACTCCTGTAAAAGGACAACCTGTTTTTAAAACACTTGTCCATGAAGACACTAGGAAATCTTTGGGAAGTATTGGAAATGTGAACATTTGGTCTCATTTTGAATATAAAGAACTTATTAAGAATATGCGACAAGCAAGCGATGAATATTATGGAAACATTCTTCAAGATATAAGAATTGGTGTTTTGACAAAACATGGTAAAGAAGCTTTACAAAGTGGCTACTGATGAACTTGTTTCCAAATGAAAACATTGCACCTGAAATAATGTACCAAAAAATTGGAGAAAAGAAGTCTATAATGTGCCTAATGCCTACACTGCAAGAGTGTTCTACATTCAATCACTTTTGAAATTGGAAAAACAAACAATAGTGAAAATGGAAGCTATTGATAAAATGGAACACGAAGGAGTTAGTATTCTTCTCTCAGAGGAATTACAATGAAAATTGGATTCTTTGGAAAAGTCTGGGTCTAAGACTGCAGGTTTAGAAAAGACTTTATATGTATGTATAAACTGTCGGGTAATTATATGGCGTAATTTGGATGTAGAGAACGGTTTAGTAAATGGAGCAATGGGAAAATTGTTGATTTTGTAAATTATCAGAACAGAGATGGAATTGAATTTTTGAAGATTAAATTTGATCAGATTGAAGAGGTAAGACAGATTTGACGTTGTGCTGTTCGTTTTTTGCTTGTAAAATACTTGTATGTTCGTAGAAAACAGTTTCCTCATTCTTTAGCATATGCAGTAACCATTCATACATCTCAAGGTTTAAGTGTAGACAGTGCTTTGGTAAATATTGAAAGTACAGTGTTTAAAGAGGGCATGGCATACGTTGCATTGTCTCGAGTAAGAACATTGTCTGGTTTGTATTTGATTGATTTGGATGAGAAAAAGATTAGTGCTGATGAAAATTGTGTAAGAGAGTACAATCAGTTAAGAAGACTTTATGCTCCTAACTTAGGTGAATATCTTGTATATGTAGTGTGTCGAAAACGAAAATATGACATACATTCTACTGAGATTCAAAATTAGAAAACAATTCAAGAGAATCATGAAGGTGCAAAAAAAATGAAAATGGACACTGTTGATGATATTGAAGGATACCAGTTAGAAAATAGTTCAGGTATCAACTGCTATGCTAATGTAATTGTGAATGTTGTCTTTTATCTAGAAGATCTTCATCATGAAATTAGGAAAATCGAGAAAAAAGATTGTGTTCTTTGCTACATTATATTTTTCAAAAGTTGGTATCTGATAGAAGTAAAATCCATACTGCTTCTGGTATTTGGCATCTTTTGGATATATGTACTGGTTCTTCGCAATTTACACTCAATATACAACAAGATGCATAACAGAATTTCTTATGTTTATGCTTGGAGTATTGGAAGATGAAGGAATGGAAATTTAAAATTTATTTGGACTAAGTTACAGTTGGGAACATAAATGTGAAGAGTGTTCATTTTTTTCTACCACTGAAATAGACAGTGAACGATTCATATACTTGCCGATACCAGATTGCAAATCAGTGTCTTTTAACAAATTAGTAAAAACAGCTAATCAAGATATGAAATGTTCTCATTGTAAATCAGAAATGTTGTCAACATTATATATACAAAGATTTGGAAAATATGTAATTTAATACTACAACGTTGTAGAGCAAATGGAAGAAGATTTGAAACCAAAATTAAAAAGTTTGTGGCACCTCAAGTATCAATTTCAGGAAAAACTTTTAAAGCTGTGGCTATTGTTTTGCATGATGGACCTACTACAACATCTGGACACTATACTGTGTATTTAAAGTGCAATAAAGGATGGACTAACCCTGGGCGGAGTTCGCAGAGTTGCACTACGCTGCACTATGCGAAGTGCAAAATAAACTCCACTGCACTACGCGAGTGGCGGAGTACAATTGAAAAATGCTGTTTGTGGTGATTGCACAGTGCCGGATGCTTGTCCGCACTGTGCAATCATTGCGAACGGCACCATGCACAGTGCAAGCGGTCCCTGCTTTCCTTTTCTGCTGCTCGAGTAGATTTTTACTCAGGTGGCAGCTTTCTTAACGCGAACGGGCAGTTTCTCAACGCGAACTGTCGTGAGCATTCGCGACCACTCGCAATGAGAAACCTGACCCCCCCCCGCATTGAGAAATCTCGCTGGGATGTTGATTTTCCACGCTCACGCTCACCAACTTGATGTTGACGATCGCGAACAAGGAAAAATCTCGCCGGGATGTTGATTTTCCACGCTCACGCTCGCCAACTTGACGTTGATGAACGCGAGCGAGGAAAAAAACTCCTCTACGCAATGTGAAGAGGAGTTTTTCGGAACTCCACGATCTTCGCGTAACACGGAGTGCAGGAAACTCCGCAAACTCTGCGAGCGGAGCGGAGTTCACCGCCCAGGGTTAGGATGGACACACTGCAATGATGCTCATTTGGAATTCAAATGTAGGTTGCCTTACGAATTACCAAATTCATATCTGATATTTTGGATGCCAAAGTTTTGAAAACATCATTTGGCCTATTGGGAACATGTGAATGCGAATTAACGAGTTTATTTTGGATATTTTCTATGCAAATAGATTTGGAAACATTATTCGGCCTATTGGGAAGATGTGATCAATTACTGTTTGGATTATTGTTTGTGCTAATTCTTATTGCATTTGCAAAATTGTGTTTCAAAGAAGTAGTTTATAAATTTGATCTTTATATAATACGCGATGTAAATGAGAGCCTATATTTTACAAAATGTACTTCAGAGAAATAAATGATTTAATGTAGTTGAAGAATGTAATGTAGAAACTGTAGATAGGTAAACAGATAGTTGCACTTGAAAATATTTTCAACGCAGATTTGATTTTTTTTTACAGTCTAATTGATTGTATTTTTTTCCCCGCTGTTATATGATGATCTACATTGAAATCACTGTGTATGGTGAAATTCAGTAGAATCTGAGAACAGCAAAAAAGGGAAACTGAATATGTTATGTAATTCTAAAATTATGCTGTGTTCTTAAAACTATAATATTATATTCAATAACAGTTTTTGTTTATCT
The DNA here is from genome assembly GCA_963921515.1 of Calotriton arnoldi. Taxonomy (NCBI): domain Eukaryota; kingdom Metazoa; phylum Chordata; class Amphibia; order Caudata; family Salamandridae; genus Calotriton; species Calotriton arnoldi. The sequence continues at coordinate 806,498 of CAWUFW010003954.1, forward strand.
TTTTTTACAGAAGGTAATGGTAAAGTTTGAAAAGATTTTACATTCAGTTTAGAACAAAACTACTGTAAAATAGTTCCACTGAGATTTGTATCTTCAACAATAAAAAAGGTAAGATGAAATAATGTAATAAGCATGATAATATGAACTAATGTTTACAGTTGATTTTACTGCACTCATCCATTTTTTCAAACACTACCGATGCACTCATCTATACAGTTAGGCACTATTCCCACACTCCTCCAATCACCCATGCACTATCCATGTACTTCTCCAATCACCTATCCAGTACCCATACATTTATAATATCACCCAGACACTACCTACTCACTACTCCAATCACACAGGCACTACCTGTACACTTTTGCAATCAGCTAGACATTACCCCTACACTCATGGAATTATCCAGATACTACTCTTGCACTCCTTCAATCACCCAGGCACTGCCCATGTACTGCTCCATACACCCAGGCATTACCCACACACTCTTCTAATCACCAAGGCATTACCCCTGCACTCATGCAATCACCTAGGCATCACCCATGCACTCCTTCTATCACCCAGCTACTACGCATGCACTTATAAAATCACTCATGCACTACCCTTGCACTCCTCCAATCACCCAGGTACTACCGCTGCACTCATGAAATCACCCAAGCACTACCTATGCACTCATGCAATCACCCAGGCATTACCCATGCAGTCCTACAATCAGTCAGGCAGTACGCATGCACTCCTCCAATCACCCAGTCATTACCTGTGCACTCTTCAAATTATCCAGGTACTATCCATGCACTCCAACTATCACTCAAGCAGGCACTACTGATGCACTCATGGAATAATGCAGGCACTACCCATGCAGTTGTCCATGCACTTAGGCTTTACCCATACACTCTTCCAAACACCCAGGCACTATCCATGCGCTCCTCCAATGACCCAAGCACTACCCATGCACTCATGGAGTCACTCAGGCACTACCCATGCACTTATACATGCACTGAGGCACTTCTACTACACTCATGTAATCATTGAAGCACTACCCATGCAGTCTTCCAATCATCCAGGCACTACCTGTGCACTCATGAAATCACCCAAGTACTACTCATGCACTCCTCCAGTCACCCATGGACTATGTATGCACTCATGCAATCACCCAGACACTACCCATGCAGCTCTCCATGCACCCAAGCATTACCCATACACTCTTCTAATCACCCAGACATTACCCCTGCACTCATGTAATCACACAGACATATCCCATGCACTCCTTCAATCACTCAGGCAGTACCCATCCACTCTTCCAATCACCCAGACATTACCCCTGCTCTCATGCAATCACCCAAGCATTACCCATGCACTCCTTCTATCACCCAGCCAGTACCCATGCACTTATAAAATCACTCACGCACTACCCTTGCACTCCTCCAAGGCACTACCTATGCACTCATGGAAAAATGCAGGCACTACCCATGCAGTTGTCCATGCACTCAAGCATTACCCATACACTCTTCCAAACACCCAGGCACTATCCATGCACTCCTCCAATGACCCACGCACTACCCATGCACTCATGGAGTCATTCCGGCACTACCCATGCACTTACACATTCACTGAGGCACTTCTACTGCACTCATGTAATCATTGAAGCACTACCCATGCAGTCTTTCAATTATCCAGGCACTACCCGTGCACTCATGCAATCACCCAAGTACTACTCATGCACTCTTCCAGTCACCCATGGACTATGTATGCACTCATGCAATCACCCAGACACTACCCATGCAGTTCTCCATGCACCCAAGCATTACCCATGCACTCTTCCAATCACCCAGACATTACCCCTGCACTGATGCAATCACCCAAGCACTACCTATGCACTCATGCAATACCCTAGGCACTACCCATATACTCCTCCATACACACAGGCATTACCCATACACTTTTCTAATCACCCAGACAATACCCCTGCACTCATGCAATCACCCAAGCATTACCCATGCACTCCTTCTATCACCCAGCCACTACCCATGCACTCATGCATGCACTCCGGCACTTCTGCTGCACTCATGCAATCATGCAAGCACTATCCATGCATTCATGCAATCATTCAGACACTATACAAGTACTTCTACAATCACTCAGTCCCTATCCTTGCACTCATGCAATCACTCAGGTAATTTTTCTATTTTTAACCAATATATGTGGTTCCGTAAGAACTGTTTTTCTTTTGTTTTCAAACAATTTTTAATTGTTTTTGTATTTTTTAACGTTTTTTTCTTTTTTTGGGTGTTTTTGACACAAAACAAAATTGAAGACTCCAAAGGAACTGTTTGAGAAAACAAAAGGAAAAGGAGATTTGGGAGCACATTATAAAAAAAAATTAACATTTATGTGCTTTAATTGCATTGGTAATAATGTCAATGCACTGCTCCCCGATGCAGAGTTTTGCATCACATTTCTTACAATTATGGCCACTTCCAACAGTTCTGGAACAATGTGTGGCCTTGAGAGGATGTTGAAGGGGCATTAAGGTCTTGTTCTGCTGCTTCATTCTGCTCTCTCCGTGTTACTTCTCTTGCCAGATGTAAGGGATGGATAGTCTCCAAATGCTTCTTCATGCTTGATGTTCCGTATGAATATTTCTTTTCAGAGCCTCTTGACAAGACTCTCTTGCAGATGTTACAGGTGACTTTCCGGGTGTTGACCTTCTTTTCTCCCTCTGGCACACTAAAAAAGGCCCATACCACACTTTCCTTCATTTTCTTGACTGGCTCCATGATGTCATCATCCTCAAGTTCAAGTGGATCAATATCTGGATGACTAGATGCTATAATGTAAAATAAAAGTAAAAAAACACACAAAAATTGAAAAAATGAAGAGAGGTAGAACACGCAGGTCTTGTTACCAAGACAGACAAATAATGAGAGCAATATAACAAGGATGGATCCTCCCTCTAGACCTGGGCAGATGTGCAATGTTAGTGCTGTTGGACTTGTCCGCAGCCTTTGACACTGTGTCACACCAGATCCTACTAGAGAGACTTGAGTCTCTTGGTGTGAAGGGTACTGTGTTAAACTGGTTCCGCACCTTCTTAGAGGGTCGGTCTCAAAATGTGTTCTTGCGTCCTTTCACCTCGGCTACTAGAGCTATTAGTTGCGGGGTCCCACAGGGCTCAGCGCTCAGCCCCACCCTCTTCAATGTGTACTTGACCCCTCTCTCCACACTGATTGAACAGTGTGACGTGAAGGTGGTCTCGTACGCTGATGATACTCAGCTTGTCTTCTCTTTCAAAGAACACACGGAGGCAGCCTTTGCGAATTTTAAAATCTGTTTGCGCACAATCTTGGTATGGATGACAAACAACTGCATGAAGTTGAACACTGATAAAACAGAGGTATTATTTTTTAATCAACCCTCTCCTCCTGCATCTGAACTCTGGTGGCCGGCTGAGCTTGACCCCCTCCTAACCCGGTAAGCTCAGCTAGGAACCTAGGTTTCCGATTTGATTCTAGCCTATCAGGTAGTGCTCAGGTTGGTAAGGTTTCTTCCGTGTGTTTCTGGAAATTAAAAAGCTTACGCAAATTCTTGCATTTATTACCAATGAATTGCAGAAAAAATGTGGTCCATGCGCTCGTAACTTCACAACTGGACTACGCGAATAGTCTCTATCTGGGGCTCCCGGACTACCTGTTAAGAAAACTGCAGATTATACAGAATGCTGCAGCCAGGCTAATAAGAAATGTGCCTCTTCGCCATCATATCTCTCCTCACCTGCGAAGCCTGCACTGGCTCCCGATCAAGAGACGGATCGAGTTTAAGGCACTGATATTGGCCTTTAGATCTATTAATGACACTGGCCCCCAATACTTGAAGCATAGACTTCGGAGATATCACCAGTCAAGATCTCTGAGGTCTAATCATCAGAACCTAATGGTGACTCCGCGCTTTAAGAAGGCTAGGATGGGGGGTCGGGCTTTTGCAGTAAAAACCGCCTTGCTGTGGAACTCTATGCCAGTCCATCTCCGAAAGGCAAAGACAGAGCCTTTGTTTAGAAAGGCCTTGAAAACTTGGCTCTTCAGCCTAACCTAGTACATTTGCGGAATTCCACAGTCCCTGTATGCAACCTGCATCTACCGTTAGCGCCGGGACACTTCCGTTGGAGGTAGCTGTGCGCTCTATAAAATGCATTAATAATAATAATAATAATTTAAACCAATCAGAAGCTTTCTTTTCAGGTCACATGAAGTCGCATAGGATGCGCGCACCTGTCGCTTACACGTCGCGATCCCACAAAATATTGTATACATAATTATAAAGTATAAATACATGTTTATACAATATTTTTAAGAGCATATTAGTGAAAGTGTTTATGCAAATCTGATATTTTAACTTTGTATAGTGATATTTCAGACTTTGAAAATAAGCCAAAGTCGCGACCCCGGCACGACTCCGGAAATACGTGCAGGGCGGGGTCACGCACCGTACACGCATATGTCGCGCACTCGTGAAATTTTGTATAGTTAATAGTAAACTAAAAAACACTGTTTATAAATTGTTTTCTACATTATATTAGTGAAAGTCTTTAACCAAAACTTATATTTATAATTTCTACAATGATATTTTATACTTTTGAAATTACGCCGAAGTCTCGACTCCAACGCGACTCCGCAAATGCAAGCCAGCAGGGTTTGTGCACCCTTAATCCGCGCACCCATCGAGTAGGTTCGCTTAGGGTGCACGACTCCTTTGTAAAAATTAAAAAAGAAAGCATAACAATACAATAAAACAACTTTCACAGTATTAAAAGAATTATTTCAAAAAAATATAATAGTAACTTGTACATATAAAAACAGTGATATGCTTTGGATTGCTATTTTATATTTTGTAGGCGAAACATTCTGAGCAATCAATGAATATTAAACTTTCAAGAGAAAAGTGAGATTTGAGACGTCTTGGGAGATAGATTAGTGATTAGGGTACTTTGTATGAGTCTGTTGCAAGGTACAGTCAAAGTAGGCCTCTTTCTGCTCCTCTGTTGGTTCTTTCTGCACATATGTTGCTTGTTTTTGCACCTTTCTTCCTCTTTCTGAACTTCTGTTGTCTGTTTGTGCATTTCTCTTGATTCTTTCTGTACCTTCCTTTCTGTTTCTGCACATGTCCCACCTCTGTAGGCATAGTTAGAAATTAGCATTTTAAAAACCTTAGAAATTCACGGAAAAAACCACAGGTTTCAGGGACGTTATAGTTAGAAATTAGCATTTAAAAAACCTTTGAAATTCACTGAAAAAACCATAGGTTTCAGGGACGTTATAGTTAGAAATTAGCATTAGAAAAACCTTGGCAGTTCACTGAAAAAACCATAGGTTTCAGGGACGTTATAGTTAGAAATTAGAATTTTAAAAACCTTAGAAATTCACAGAAAAAACCATAGGTTTTTTTCAGTGAATATATGTATATATACATATATTCACTGAAAAAAATAAAGGCTAGAGAGACATCATAGTTAGGTTCAGATTTCACTCGTATAAAACCAGTGAAATTCAGCAGTAATAGTTACCTAGTTAACAATAACTTATGCCCCCACCACAATGCACTGCTTATGACCTCACATATTACATCACGCATGACAGCACTGTTTTTTTCAGTGAATTCTAAAGTTTTTTTAAATGTTATTTCATAACTATAATGTCCTTGTAATCTTTGGTTTTTCAAGTGAATTTCTAAGGTTTTTCAAATTCCATTTCCTATCTATAACTTCCCTGTAACCTTTTCTTCTTTAAGTGAAATTCCATGGTTTTTTAACTAGTAGTCACGTTTGTAGAGCGGTGGAGAAAGTGGGTGGGTCCTCCGACCAGCTCTCAGGAATACTGCGGTGTTGGACATACTGGAGGTAACAGGAAGGCTTCTTGGCCACCAAGAACACTCAGCATTCAAGAGGACTTCAGCCCCCAAGCATCAGTGTACCAGGAGGTGCGTTTGCACAGTGGTGGAGTAAAAGGGGCATGGCCTACGAAGACCTCTAAGCGATTCCACTGTGTGGGACATACTGGAGGTAACAGGAGGGCTTGTTGGCCCACAAAGGACACTCTAGAGCCAAGGGGACTTCATCACCCAACCAGTAGTGTGCCAGGATGAGTGTTTGCAGAGTGGTGGAAAAAGGGGTCATGGCCTCTGAAGTCCACTCAGCAATTGTGCTCTGTGGGACATATTGGAGGTAACAGGAGGTCTTGTTGTCCTCAAGGACCCTCACCATCCAAAGGGACTTTATCCCCAACAATCTGTGTGCCAGGAGACATGTTTGCAGAGTGGTAGAGAAAGGGGGCATGGCCTCCAAAGTCCTCCCAGCAATCGCGCTGTGTGTGACTTATTGGAGGTAACGCTAGTATTAAGGGGAATCCACCGAAGACGCTGGAAAAAATAGAATGAATAAAAGCCGATATTACACCAAATATCGTCTGAAAAGAAGTCACAAGGCCGGCTCCCACTTGTTTAAAAAAATGTGCAAGGCCTTTAGTGTCAGACGCATTAAATATTTGATGTATAAGCTCCCCAAAGTGTGGTGGGAGGTTAGTATTCAGAAGTGACTGAATCTCACTGGATGTTCTAGCCACCTGTAACTCGGAAGACTCTCGGGCTGAAGTGAGGGCAACTTCTTGTTGGAACAAAAGGGCCTTTAGCCTGCTTAATTTGTTGAAATCTGTTTCCAAAGTAGGAATGGAAGGCCAAATAGAACTATTTACACTCCCATGCGGGGGCGGAAAAAGCACATTGCTACAACAAGTAACGCGTTGTGAAACAGTCACCAAATATGTGACACCTGCCCATAACCCACAGCAATCCTGGTTGTTCAAAATAAGATAGCTACCATTAGTAAGCAAGGTAAAAGCGGCAATTATTGATGGCACTGGAATCCCTTTAAAAAAACATGCAAGATTAGCCGCTGACACATTACACGTGCTGTGCAATTTAACGTGTTTACAAACTAGGGAATGTCCTCCTGTGGAATCGCAGTCCTCCCCTATTAGGAAGACCTCCTTATCTTCCCGTTGACATCTGTAAGTGAAAGGTAGGGACCATAATTCATGCAAAAAGGCACTACCCAGGAGTTTGAAGCGGCCAATTGGAAAATGTTCCATGCATGATTTAAATTGAAACAGTGAGAATGGGAGGGAGATAACTCCATGAATTAACCAAACAGCAGAATCCGTTTCCGCCACAGAAAATGGCAAGGGTTCCAATTGTTCAATGTGTAATAGCGTGTATGTAGCATTTTTCATTGACATAAAACTTTGTTTATCAGTCAGATTAACTGGTAAAAACAGAGCAGAAGCATTCAAATAATCCCAAGGGACTTTTCCCATTTTAAGGGTCTGTAACGTCCATGCAAACTGCATAATAGATCGTAATTGATTTTGACCATGATACAATACAGACACATCATTCTGAACAATATCAATAACGGAAGAAACAATGTTATCCAATGTATAAATGCGTGACGAAAGCGTATTGATGCTATTGTCGACCACGGCTAGAACCTTTTCTAAATTAGCCTGATCAATTTGACGTAAACGAAAGGCTGCTTCCATCTGCAAATTTTCCAAATTTCATTGTAAGCTGCATACATACATCTTTTAGCTCTGGGAGCCATGGGTCCCTGGAGAAAATCTGCCAAATTAATGTCACTCGACAAGAGCAACAGGTGTTGCTTTACTGATGACAGTGTGGAATGTTCCAACCATTGTTGGCATAATTTACCTACCGAGTATGTGGTAACCGAATGTGAACGTGGATAACGTGAGTCTGGTCTAGTCTGGGTGAAACCAGATGTTACATTATAAAAATGCAATTGACATGCATTTGAATTGGCTTGCCACACCAACCAACCAGATGAATTAAAGGAGACATTAAAGGTGTCATTTTGGAACAAAGCGTGTAATGCATCGATGGTATAATTTGTGCCAGCACGCCAATTGTCATATTCCGCTAAAGACGGAATGGAAGGGATATTTAAAATTTTTACCGTAGCCATACCAAAGCACGTTGTTTGATAAACAGTATCATTTAAAAATAATATTTGAACCGGGATTAGACAGGCACGATGTAGTGCCACAGTTCCTTGAACCTGCCAGTGTTTTATACCCCAGATTGATTTTAAATCAATAGTCTCTTTCCAGTGATCATAACCCTGTGTGGCTAATTGATTCCTGAATGAGTTGGAATAAATCAATTTAGTGTGGGTTAGTATAAATTTGGATTGAGAAGACAATTGTAATTTAAAGAAATAAGATTCTGGATTGGACGTGTTATAATCTGTATAATATGTAAACTTATTCCGAAGAATTTTTGAACTCCCTTTGATGGGAGTAGGACAATGTTCCCATTGAGTGTAATTATAAACCGGCCTCAAAGTATTTGTGTTATGTAAAAAATGATGCCCATAGTTTTGATAACAAAAGCGATCAGCATAATTGGCAGAATTTAAATACAAATCTTCAGCATCAAAAGCAGCATAATACTTCAAATCAGAAAATAATGAATGTACTGCTTGCACATCCCAATCATCAGAATGTATGTCCCGTGTGACCACATCTCCTAATGAGACGCAAAACACGTATGGCACCCTGAGCACCTCCGTCGGGCCGTGGACTTCGAAGGCTACTTTATCCCAAACTATGCCATCTGCAACCGGGAATGCCGAAGTGTTCACATGAGTCTGATCACGTTTCATGATGTGGGACGATGTGTGTGGGGCCAGAGTACCATCGACCAAGTTCACAACAGAGCATTCTGGCAAATAATGACCATTGCTGACTATAAAGAACACTGTTACAAATCCAATCGACATGAAGAGGAAAATTAGGATAAGCACCAACCAGATGTAGGTCCATGGAGGGACCAAGTATGTCTTTTTGAACCAAGAGAAAAAAACACCTAGGGCATCATTACGATGGCGGGCGGACAAAGTCCGCCCGCTACCGCAACGGCAAACGGGACCGCCCACAAGAGGTGCGGCAGTCCCGCCATGTTTATTAGGATGCCACGGTGGCAGTGGCATCCCGCATCATATACATTGCGGCTGGCGGTGCTGTGAGCAGCACCCGCCGCAATGTGAATGAAGCATGTTGCGCATTGGCATGCACAACGTGACAGGCACCGCGCGGTGCCTACCACCCTGTGCATGCCAATTGGTACCTCCAAGTGCACCCCCCATCCCACCCTTCCCCAGGGGCCCACAACGGGCCCCCATTGCAAAAGACCGTATGCCTTTCTATGGCGGCGTTGCCGCCATGGAAAGGCACATCTCCGCATGCATCATAATATGGATGGCGGTGTCTTGCAGACACCGCCACCATGTTATGCCCCTTTTCCGCCCGGTCGATGAGTCGACCGGCGGAAAAGCGGCAGACGGTCTTTCCGTCCACCGGGGTCCCCCCGCCATCGTAATTTGGCGTGGGGAAATGGAATGCTGGCGGTGTAAAATAGCGGGTGGATCGGCACCGCCATACGGGCGGTGGCGATCCGCCCGCTATCATAATGACCCCCTTAATTTGGTCGGTGGGACTGCCAAACTCGAAGTCAAGGAGGATGAGTCAGAAGAGAAGCTGGCATGATCTCCAAAGTAACCGCTTGCAGTTCTGTTAGTGAGCTTTGGTAGAGCTGGCTCAGCTTGATGTTGTCGAGCACTGATCGGCACTTCACGAATGGACTCATCTGTAGGATAAGTGTACTTGACTTCTGCATTGGAAGATAGAGGCCGGATGGATGAAAGGTAAACAGCAGTTTCAATCTCAGCCTCACTGACACTGTTTTTATTCGTGGAGTTCGAGGGGACCGGATTCAAAGAAATAGCGTTACACGAAACTGCAGGTGTGACACTATTCAGAATCGGTGTAGCTTGACATTGTCTACTGAGATGTATCTGTTGTCTTTGCGACCAGGTAAAGGCAGTAGAATGACTGTTCGAGTACCCTTCAATCCAAGTACCGGAACCGGTGCACGATAAGAGGGACCAAATTCTTTCTTCTTCTCCAACTTTTCCCGTACCATATCTCCAACTTTTGGAAGCCAGCCGGCAACCGGAATCAGCAGTGCTGCATCATCGGAAGAGGGTAAATGTTCAGTTGCATAGCTGTCACGGGGCTTTTGTAGATCCTGTAACACAGTAGAATGATTATCTACGTCAAAGGTTGCGGTAGCCGCCACAACGTCTAGACCATCAAGGTCAGGCACAAACATTTTGATGCCAAAGAGCATTTCGTATGGGGTCCGCCCACCCAGAGATCTTCTCGGAGGATTATTGAGCGCACGTTGAACACCATACAAATGAGCCAGCCAGTTCCTGCCAGAACCTAAGACCCTAGCTGTCAAGGATTGCTTTAAGTTACGGTTCATTCGCTCCACAATTGAATTGCCCTCAGGCCTGTATGGAGACGAAAACTGCACCAGCACCCCCAATGACTTCATCGCATCCTTGTACGCCTTAGAGGCGAACGCTGGACCTTGGTCTAAATGGTAGGTGCCACAGGCAAACATCCCGACAAAGACATGCAAATCCCTTATGACATTTTGAGCGTCAGCACTGCGGCGTGGTCAAACCCAAAGGAATCGTGTACACAAACCAACTGCAACTAAAATATATTTATATGCAGTATCAGAAGAGAACGGACCGCAGTGATCAAGATATACACAGCCAAATGGTTTATTAGAAATGCATAGCTGTGTTTGTGGTGGGCGTGACACCATAGACGGTTTGATTTGCTGACAAATGTCACAAGAAAGCACACAAGTACGGGACTGTTTATATAAACCACGCCACCAATAACGTTGCTGCAAAATCGCGACTGTCACAGACACCCCGGCATGTGCAGAAGCCATGCCCTCGTGTGCGGCTTTGATCAAAGCAGGTCTGCGGTACATGTTGGGAATCAGCCAATCCCCAACAGATGGAATAGAAGCGTAAGGAACTTGTTCGGGAGATACATGATAAGAATATTTCGAAGGGAAACCCTGAGGATAACCGGTTCCCTACCTCGTAGCAGCCACTGCTGCCAAAATATCATTATCTATTTTAGTCATGGACCTTGTAACTGCTGCTATGGAACACGTGGCTACTGCAGATTTGACCGCTTCGTCAGCCAAAGAATTACCAAGAGCATGTGCTCCCACACACTGATGGCCAAGAGTATGGATAACCTGTGTGAGGGGCAGAAGCTGTTTAAGCTCTGCCACTTGAACCCAAAGCAATTTATGCTTAATTGCGCTGCCTTTAGAGTCTCGATAGTCATTTCGAGTCCAAAAAAATAAGTTGTCATTGAAAGATTGAACACAGTAGTAAGAATCGCATACAATAAGAGTATTCACATTAGGATCAGCAAACTCGAGAGCAAAAATGAGAGCGTGCAGCTCCGCCAATTGTGCTGTACAGTCCCCAAGTGCTTGAGTATGCACAATGGAGGACTTAAATTCTGCATTGACAATGGAGCCAGCCACATTTGCGCAAGCCGCTGAATAGGCATGTTTGGAACCTGTGGCCGGTTGAGCCGAGCCATCGGTGTAAATAACACATTTGTATTCATGTAATGGAAGCAAAGGCAACGGAGGAGGATGAACATGTTCATACTGTAAAAACTCCTGTGTCTGAAGCGCAGGGTGAAAAATAAATGTGACATCAGATTATGTCAAAGAGGTAGCCCATTGTATCCAACTGGGATGTAATGCTTTAGAGTTAGGTACACTTGCCTTAGTCACGGCCTCCAAAGCAGGGTAGGGCGTGACCACAAGAATGCGTTTACCTTGCGCCATTGAGTGTTCCTTCAGAATCGCCATCTGGACTGCAGTCAAAAAATTTCAACATTGGAAAAACGCATTTCAGCTGCAGTGTACAAATGTGATTTGTATGCACTAGGTACTGTGTCCCACTCATTGAATGCCAAGTAAGTGAAACCCACCTTCCCAGGTACGATATGTATCACTAGGTTCGTGGTGTTATCACACGTCAACAAGAAGTTGGTTGCAAGCATGTCAGATTGCAGAGTTTGGAGAATAGAGGTATGTTCCGGAAGCCAGCTGGCAGAAGAATATGTCGGTTGTATCAAAGCATAAAGCGGCTTGATACGCTGGGCATAATCAAGAATGTAAGTCCTCCCGAAATTCAAAAATCCCAGCAGGACTGAAGTTTTTTCAGAGTAGAAGGGGGTTGCAAATGTGCACATTTCTCCAGGAAGTGGGGTGCTAACCCCTTTCCTTCATTATTGAGCTCATAGCCCAAAAAGAGCACCACCAAATGAGTGATGTGTGACTTTGCAAAGTTGAATTTATATCCATAGTCGACGAACGCAGAAATTATGCAGTCGACTCGGACAAGATGCGGCATAAGCTCATCATCCGTGAGATAGATATCATCCACGTACGACAACGCATCTGGATCTATGTCGTGTAACAAAGAGACAACACGTGCAGCAAATGCCCCGGGGCTATTCTTAAACCCCACTGGCAATCGTGTACATTTTTTCTGATTTCCGACGGCAGTGAATGCTGTGAAGTCACGATTCTCAGGAGCCAGATTGTCACTGTAGAAACCATTGGATATGTCCAAGGTAGTTTTGTATTTTTTACGAACAAGGTTGTTCACCAGCGCAGAGCTGTGTGTGTTCTGCACGGCAAAAGTGCGGCAATGACTATTCACATTTCGGTAATCCAATACAATCCTATATGAACCGTCAGGTTTTGATACCGTAAAGAGAGGATTATTCATCTGTGATGTACAGGATTCAATCACACCCTGATACTCTAACTGCGTCAGAATGTCACAAATGTGAGCCTTAGCTTCGCGCTTGATTGGATATTGCGGTTGTGGCTGTGGCGTAGACGGTAAAGGTATCTCATGTGCTGGTGAATCGATATCCCAGCCCACCTGGTTACGATACACAGGGGGGGCAAGGGTCAAAGCCCACTCAGCCGCTAAAGCTTTTGCATGCTCAACAGGGACGTAACGTGAAAAACTCTGAAGTATCATGTCCTCCCCTCCAGAAGCGGCTAACACAAACGGTGGAGGTCAATCTGCCTCCGCCAACAAAATGTCGTATGAGGAGGTTAGATTATCCCAGAAAACCGCCTTGATTGGACGGTGTACATCATCTTCAATTTGAAAAATAATGTCATACAGTCTATCCGGGGGGGCAAAGCCAGTATCTGCTGTTTCCACAGTTATGAAAGTATCAGTTGCTGTCGCCTCCAAACAGGGAAGCAGTGCCTCCCGCACTATGGTAACTTCCGCTGCGCTGTCGAGCAGAGTCACTGCCCATGTTGAGTCCAGGAGTCGTGTTCTCACCGTCTGAGGCATATCTCGCTGTTAAAGCGGCAACTTTCTTCTTCTGATACAGAGGTCGAAAAAGAGGCAGGTCCTCTTGTTTGGCTTTAACGTCAAACTGTCGAGGTTGATCTCGTCCCTGTTGTGTGGTCTGACTTTTGCCACGATCCTGGGGCTCCCCACCACCAACATGAGAGTCCGTTGTGTCCTGCAAAGAATGAGGAGAGCGCTGATCAGGGACCTGAAATCTATCAGGAGTCTCAAGTTTCGCGTGATCGCGCAAGTCATAAGTACGCTCAGAAGACTCAGGGGTCGGTGAACCAGCACGCAAACCTTGCTTCTGTTGTTGCTGCCCCTGTTTCTTAGTTTTCCAGTTCTTTTTAGGAAAGAATGGATGCCCGTCTTTATCAGTCTGGGCTTTTTGTTGAGATTGAGATTGCGTTTGCGTTTGAGTAAAAGGCTTAACTCCCAGACTATTGCGGCCAATGGTTTTATAAGCCTTTTCAATAATCTTTGGTAATTCGCGTGGCTTGTCTGCATCTGGCACAGCCTCCAAGCGGTTTGCCACTTGGAAGCTCACCGCATCACCCTTGACATTAGCAAGAATCATATCAGCAACCACGTTGAACACCCCCACCAGTCTCATGCCCAACTCTACAGCCGCTTCGGCCCCGTGTTCATCTTGAACGCGTTTTATCACAGAGGGGAGCACGGTCATGGAGGGAGTGCCGAAACACTTAGAATATCCTGCTGCGAACACCTTGCCCCAGGTGTTACAATCAGCCAATTCGGGAAGTAAGTCTTTAGGCAAACTTATAGTTAAGATCCTGTGTTTCTCCACAGGAGTGGTATTTGGAAAAACAGCTTCTAGTTGTCCAAATTTTTCAGCAAGCCAATAAGGGAATTCATCCTTATTCTGTGGACACTTGCCCATTACTGAATTAACCATAAAGGGACTGATGGTCACACCACCAGGACCCGCAGGTTGCGCAGCAATGCCAGGTGGTCCCACCTGGTAGTTGCGCGACATGAACTGAATAACAGCTCGATGTACATGTATCAAAGAAGTATGCAACACGCGAAGCTAAGCAAGCAGCGCAGTTGTAGCGTAACGGGGGTGAGGGGTATACCCAGCCAAAACAGTCCACGTTCCCCCGTCTATCGACAAAGGGCCTAGACGGACCGGCGTTATCTGGTGAGGAAGGGTAGCATTAAACCATATTTGGTGTTGCCAAGCCATTAGCGGAACTTCGAGAGCCCTATAAGGCTGATAACTTGAGGAAGGGCCGTGGCAGTATATTCATGAAACAAATTATCTGTTCCATCCACCGCCGGACAGGTGACCCAAGAATAAAACACATCGAAGCGGTAAGCTGCGTCCGCTTCTACAACAAAAATGAGCGCAACACCAGCATTAGGGACTCCATTTTGAGTCAAATAAGCTGTGACTGCAGCCCGATTAGGCGGTGCAATGTTAACCGCCATAATTTATAAGAAACAAAGACAACCTATAGCGGGACAGCACAATTACGGGTTAATAATAAAGAAAACCTTTTAAAACTTCAAGCTTGAAAGAACCTATAAAACATCAATATAGGAGGTTACACCGTCACAGCTGTCTCCGGAAACAGAAGTGAGGGGATTGTGGACAAGCACAAGCACTACTCAAGAGCCTCGCAGATAAGAACCGTTGGCGGTGCCATGTTGCGGGGATTCCGCATCTACACAGAACTATGCGCAGGAAAACGGGACCTCGGTGTATAGGGGTGTACCAACCTACCACCTTAGTGCCCAAAATCCCAAAACCGACTAGCTATAGTGTCTCATTCGTTCTCCTTCAAAAATCACAGAGCTACAAATGATTAGACAACCCAGAACACAACACTCCCGACTCTCTCAGGAATCGCGGTAGCAAGACATACTCTTTCGCTCGCTCACTCGTACTTGTCCACAACAAGATTAGGCAGAGTCACTGTAATAGTTCAAAATGTTTATTTTAACTACTGTGCTCTACAATACAGTATACGAGCCACTACCAGCAGCAAAATGCATAAACTCCAAACAATTAGCTTTGCTACAATTCCAAATAGCACAAAGGGGGAAGCCATTTTATAAAGACAGTGGAAAAAGGGCTATAAGACCTAACCACCCTCCCCTTGACTGGAAGATGTTTATTAGAAAAAGGAAGATCCCTGGGCTTTGACAGCAGACCCCATACCTTAAAGCCTAGATGCAAGATTTACATCATAGGAACAGCGTAGCTCTTCTCCATGGAAAAGGCTCTCTCCAAGTGTGTGTTAAAACAACATGCATCCTCGTAATATCAAAGCACGAGTCTCCAGCATTGCAGCTGTGTTTAGATCGTTATGTCTAGGTGCTAGGGACTGACCAGAACAGAATAACAAGGGGCATTGTTTATCGACCTTGCACATCATGTTCAGACTAAACTCCAGGAACTTCAGCAAAGAACGCAAAAAGCAGACAGTTCTCATGTTAAAGGCAAAAACAGCTTCTTGCAAAAATAAAGTCATGTAGTAATGTGCGCAAAAGCAGCATCATGGCAGTAAAGCTCATGCTAACTTTGCAATGTTGACAATGACTCTAAGGGCCATATAACAGACCAACTGCCTTTGAAGTAGCAAAGATAACTTGCCACTGTACCTGGCATCTATCAGTAGACTTTAACCCAAATCCTGCATATTATTTTTGTAGAAATACCAATCAGTCTGTATCTAGTAGAAATCTATTTTGCATGTCTCCATTAAAAGGACGCATCCCGGAACTGGTACCTGTCAAAAAGAGTAGCTCTTTGTCACCATACAGCTTGAAATGACATAATTAATTAAATCCCTGCAGTGCGTCCCAAGGTCACAATGCCTCCAGCACCTGGAAAGCTGCTGCTTGTGTTTGCTTTGTTCGCCCTAAGTTGGCAGGGTATGCCCAGAACGGGGGTCCCTTGCTCACTTTGCCACTGGATTCAAGCTAGCCTGGCTGATGAGGGCTGTTACCCTGAAACCCGTCCCAGGATACTTGCTTCCGGTCCAGGGAGCACCTGGCCTGGCAGTTCGTGCTGGACTGTTCCCATGAGGCACAGGGTCAAGACTGATTTGCATAATTAGGAATCGTTATGAATTGTAAGAAGGAGATGGAGTTTTTAAGTAATTTTATATAGTTTTACTCAATTTGTATTGATGTGTTGGAAAATGATAGGATGTATTAAAACTCAGCAACCCAGAGTCTGAGCTGGGGGGGGGGCTTGTGCCTTGGAGGTGGCCATATTTATTAAGCTAGGCAAAGTACAACTTGTTTTAAAAAATTTTTATTTTGAGTTTATATTTTTGTCTTCTAGGTCTAATCATTGTATAGCTTTCCTATGAAAATCTAATTATTCTATGTATGTATGTCAACATTTTATGGTCCGATTGAACCGAATAAAGTTATTTGGCTGACATATGGCTGGGTCCAAACTGGGGTGGCAAAGTGAGCTAAAGAACGATGATGGATTCAACCCAGATCTGTGACTGGGGGTGAGTGTCTGAAACGTTTCAGCACTCCGTCCATCAGCTCCTTGTGTTTGCTCTGTTTGCCCTAAGTTGGCAGGGTATGCCCAGACGTGGGTCCCTTGCTCACTTTGCCACTGGATTCAAGCTAGCCTGGCTGATGAGGGCTGTTAGCCCGAAACCGGTCCCAGGATGCTTGATTCCGGTCCAGGGAAGACATGGCTTGGCAGTTCGGTCTGGACTGTTCCCATGAGGCACATGGTCAAGACTGATTTGCACATAGCTGTGTCTGAACTGGGGTGACAAAGTGAGCTAAAGAATGATGATGGATTCAACCCAGATCTGTGACTGGGGTCAGTGTTTGAAAAGTTTCAGCACTCCGTCCATCATATCCTTGTGTTTGCTTTGTTCACCCTAAGTTGGCAGGGTATGCCCAGACGTGGGTCCCTTGCTCACTTTGCCACTGGATTCAAGCTAGCCTGGCTGATGAGGGCTGTTAGCCTGAAACCGGTCCCAGGATGCTTGATTCCGGTCCAGGGAAGACATGGCTTTGCAGTTCGGTCTGGACTGTTCCCATGAGGCACAGGGTCAAGACTGATTTGCATATAGCTGTGTCTGAACTGGGGTGGCAAAGTGAGCTAAAGAATGATGATGGATTCAACCCAGATCTGTGACTGGGGGTGAGTGTTTGAAAAGTTTCAGCACTCCGTCCATTATCTCCTTGTGTTCACTAACAGAAGGGTACAGGCTCTCGGGAGCAGAGCTGGGGTCAGCTTGGGTCGTAGGGTCAAGAGGATCCCTCTAGGTCGTGGAGGCCATCCAGATAAGGTGCTTTCTTCTTGCAGGGCAGAGTCGCCTAACCACAAATGTTGGTCCTCTACCGCTGTGATCTGGTGGTTCCTTTTGCAGTAGTGAGTCACATCGACACAAGTGCGGTCCTCAACTACTGCAGTATTTGTACCGACAGACGCCTGGGACTAGTGCCTTTAGTACAAAGGCAGGTTCTTGGAGATTGTTTGAAGGCTGGGAGGGCTCCAGAGTTTCTTGGAGGCCTAGCAGGGTTTCTGGAAGGACAGCCGGTCCAGTTGTCACACCGGCTACAGGTGGCAGAGTTCTTGCCAGGTTCTTTCTGCAGCAGGTCAGTTCCTGGTCCGGCAGTGGTCTTCTTCCGTCTTCTCCTTTTAGTCCACCGAATTTGAGGAACAAGGTTCAGAGGAGCCCTTAAATATTAAAGTTAAGGGCGTTACTGAGGTCGAGGGCAGAAGCCAATGGCTACTATCCCCAAGGGTGACTAAACCCTTTGTGTGCACCCTCCCTTTGGGGAGAGGGACACATCCCTGTTCCTTTTGGGCCTAATTCTCCAATTCAAGATGGAGAATGTCTGAGAGAGGGGTTCACCTCAGCTCCTGGTGACCCTAGGGGTGTTCCAGGCTGTGGTGGACACTCCTACTAATTTTCCCACCTGTACCACTGCCAAAAGTGGGGTCTGAACAGGGGGCAGGCATTTCCACTAGTAGGAGCTGCCCACATCAGCACATCACAAGGTGAGAGCCTTTGAGGCTCAGCACCATGTGTTGCTGTTCCTGCAAGTGGGAGGTGTGACCACTCAGCCACTACACTGGAAGTTGGCCGTTTTTCAGGTGGCATCTCTAAGATGCCCTCTGAGTGTATTTTTTAATAAATCCAACATTGGTATCAGTGTGGGTTTATTTAGCTGAGAAATGTGATACCAAACTTCCCAGTCTACAATAAAGCCATCATGGAGCAGTGGGGGTTCGTGTTGATGGACTCCCAGCCCAGGTACTCAAAATGGCTTTACTGATCTTACAATGTCTGTTAATGGCACTGACAATTTAGGGGCATATTGCTCATACAGCTATGCACTCACCTGGGTGGTGGTGCACCCTGCCTTAGGACTGTGAGGCCTGCTAGAGGGGTGACTTACCCATGCCACTGGGGTGGCAAAGTGAGCTAAAGAACGATGATGGATTCAACCCAGATCTGTGACTGGGGGTGAGTGTCTGAAACGTTTCAGCACTCCATCCATCAGCTCCTTGTGTTTGCTCTGTTTGCCCTAAGTTGGCAGGGTATGCCCAGACGTGGGTCCCTTGCTCACTTTGCCACTGGATTCAAGCTAGCCCGGCTGATCAGGGGTGTTACCCTGAAACCGGTCACAGGATGCTTGTTTCCAGTCCAGGGAGGACCTGGCCTGGCAGTTCAGGCTGGACTGTTCCCATGAGGCACAGCTTCAAAACTGATTTCATTTGGCTGGGTTCAAACTGGAGTGGCATTGTGAGCAAAAAAACGATGGATTTAGGCCCAGATCTCTGTACTGGGGTGAATGTATGACATTGTTCTGCATTCTGTCCATCAATTGTTTTTTTTTGCATTTGTCACCCCGAGTGGGACGGGTATGCCCAGACGTGGGTTTCGTGCTCTCCATGCCACTGGAGTCAAGATATTCTGGCTGATGAGGGGTGAAACCCCGAAACCAGCCCTAGGATGCTTGTTTCCAGTCCAGGTAGGACCTGGCCTGGCAGTTCGGGCTGGACTGTTCCCATGAGGCACAGGGTCAAGACTGATTTGCATATGGCTGGGTTCAAACTGGAGTGGCATGGTGAGCAAAAAAACGATGGATTTAGGCCCAAATCTCTGTACTGGGGTGAATGTATGACATTGTTCTGCATTCTGTGCATCAATTGTTTTTTTTTGCATTTGTCACCCCGAGTGGGATGGGTATGCCCAGACGTGGGCCCCGTGCTCTCCATGCCACAGGAGTCAAGCTATCCTGGCTGATGAGGGGTGAAACCCCGAAACCGGTCCTATGATGCTTGTTTCCAGTCCAGGGAGGAACTTGCCTGGCAGTTCGGGCTGGACTGTTCCCATGAGGCACAGGGTCAAGACTGATTTGCATATGGCTGGGTTCAAACTGGAGTGTCATTGTGAGCAAAAAACGATAGATTTAGGCCCAGATCTCTGTACTGGGGTGAATGTATGACATTGTTCTGCATTCCGTCCATCAATTGTTTTTTTTTGCATTTGTCACCCCGAGTGGGACGGGTATGCCTGACGTGGGTCCCGTGCTCTCCATGCCACTGGAGTCAAGCTATCCTGGCTGATGAGGAGTGAAACCCCGAAACCGGTCCTAGGATGCTTGTTTCCAGTCCAGGGAGGACCTGGCCTGGCAGTTTGGGCTGGACTGTTCCCATGAGACACAGGGTCAAGACTGATTTGCATTTGGCTGGGTTCAAACTAGAGTGGCATGGTGAGCAAAAAAACGATGGATTTAGGCCCAGATCTCTATACTGGGGTGAATGTATGACATTGTTCTGCATTCTGTCCATCAATTGTTTTTTTTTGCCCTTCTGCAAGTGCCCATGTCGACCTCTTGCCCCTCCCGCACCATTGCGGCCTTTCCGTGGAAGTCCAAAGTCGGCAGAACTTCCCCATCCCCTGCGCATCTCCGACCCTACGATCGCGACCGCTGGGCTGGTGGTGCCTCTCTTCCACCTCCAGTGACCTGCTAATGATGACCACAATGGTACCAGAGTTGGGGTTCTACTGAATCGCATTCACCACCATTGCTCTACACTGACCGTGAGAGTGACCATCATTGCCAGTATCAACCACTGCTGTGTAGATACTGAACCCCGCACCTCTTCAGGTGTCCCCAGCCGCCAACTCCTAGCCTTTAGCTCGCCGCACCCTGCACCCAGCTGCCCCAGTGCCTCTGGTGGTGCCGAACCTCTCTTAAACTGACCCTTGCCCAGTGCCGGCATAAACCCATGGAGACTGGAATAGTAAGTTGTGTACTTACTTGCTTACTCATAACCCGGCTTTTCCTTCCTTAGGATTGCATTGCATTTTTACTGTTTCTGAATGACAAGCACAAAAGCATTTCCAGACTAAAAAGGATTCCTTGCACATGCAAAGCGTTGATTGGTACTTTACAATCCTATTGCTAGTAATCTGAGAATACTGCAATTGAAAAGTACTTACTTGTAACTGAGTTCAACTTGGTTCCTAGAAATAAAAGTAACTAAAGTAATATTTCTCTACAAACACTGACCTGGAGTCAGTCATTGAGTTCGTTTCTGCCTTGTATGAGTATGTACACCATATGTATTCACATTTCTCTCTGATAAGCCTAACTGCTCAGCTACCACTAAATACTAAATTGAGAGTAAGGTAATATTAACTATTTTAACCTCTGCCATACCTTTGGGGACCTACTGGACTCTGTGCACACTATACCTCTGTTTGGTATAGGATATACAGAGCCAGCACCTTACATTGGTGGATCAGCAGTGAGGTCTATGACTTTGCATTTGTTGGACTATTCAGCCAACACCTGATCGCATGACAAGGCTCCTAAATTTGTTTTGATTCTGATTTTTGAATGGACAATTTTTGTTCTAAATTTTTAAAAGTATGTTAGGGCCTTGGCTAAGTTCCTTTAGCATTTCTTTTAAATAAACAACAACTATAGTGAGGCAGAACATTATTTTTTAGAAGATTTTTAGACCTCTTGTAAAAAGATTCCCCACTATTCATAAAATAATGACTGATACACAAGACAGGGTTGAGGAGCTCGACCTCACCCCCTAACTTTAGCTAGAGATGAGTGAGCTAAGGTCCCAGTGTAGACTTACAAATATTTCAATGAGGTCCTGTGCCTCCAAGGTCAAGCTCCAGGAGCTCTTGACGGAATACGCAAGGGACCACCCTTTTGAGGAGGGAGACCCCAACTCAGAAGAGGATGTAGTTAGTGATGTGGAGAACAACCCCTAATCTCCTTCAGTAACTAGGGAGAATAGGGTCCCTGAGCCCCTGAACCCAAGGGTAGAACTCACAGCACCTAGATCCCACACAGGTGGGTCAGGTTGTGATGAGATCATTGAGGACAGCATCAATGAAGAGAACATCCTTCTAGCAAGGTTGACCAAAAGACTAGACCTAGAAGCCAGACTCCTCACTGTAGAAAAAGAAAGGGCAGAGATGGGCTTAGCCCCTATCAATGGTGGCAGCAACTTAAACCCTAGGGAAAAGAAAGTCCTTATGACCTTAAAATCCCCAAAGTGATTGTCTCCAAATATGAGGTAGGCGATGACATCACCAAATAGTTTATAGCCTTTGAGAGTGCCTGTGGAATGAGGCAAGTGAAGAAGTTACACTGGGGAGCCTTGCTTTGGGAACTGTTCTCTGGTAACTGAAGAGACAGACGTCTGACCCTTACTGGGGCAAATGCTGAGTCCATTGACCTCATGAACGGTGCCCTGATTGAAGGCTTGGGAATCACCACTGAGGAGTATAGGATTAGATTCAGGGAGGCTTACAAAACCATCTAGCCAGCCCTGGGTTGACTTTATAGATTACTCAGTAAAAATACTAGATGGTTGGTTAACTGGAAGCGATGTGCATGACTATGTTGGGCTTTATAATCTCATGATGAAAGACCACATGTTAAGTAATTGCACAAATGAAAAATCGCATCAATATCAAGTGGACCTAGGTCTAATTTCTCCTGAAGAATTGGGAAAGAAGGCAGACCATTGGGTCAAGACTAGGGTGACCAAATCTTCCACTGGGGTTGACCAAAAGAAAGGGGTTACAAAACTTGCCATGGGGAATGGGGGTGATCCCCTCAAAGATAAAAACCAAGAGTCTTCTAAAGGCCCACAAAAACCTGTTCAGGAGAGTGGGCCCTCGGAGTCTTCCTAGCCCACTTGTGGGTATAAGGGTAAATATTTTGATCCCCTATAGGCCTGGTATCGTGCCTGTAGGAAGGTTGGACACAAAACTGGAGATCCTGCTTGTCCTAAGAAAAATGCCTCTAGTCCACCTCCAGTTAGCACTGGTGTGGCAAATCTCGAGATGGGATCAATAGTGTGCCCAGAGCAAATCAGGTTTCACACTGAAGCTGTTCAAGTTTCTGAAGGGGAGGGAGAGTTGGCCACTCTAGGTGTCTGGCCCCCTAACTTAAAAAAGTACTTACAGTACCCCTTAGTAAATGGGACTAGAATAGAAGACCTGAGGGATAAAGGTGCCTGTGTCACTATGGTGAAAGACACATTGGTTTTCCCAGGAAAACACCTGACTGGAAAAACCTATCCAAGGAAAAGGAAGTGTTAGAGCCTGAAAAGATTGCCCAACCTTCCAAGAGGAAAGGCAGGAAGACTGGGGGACCAGCTTCCGAACAGCGACAAGCTCAGGACCCCTCTCCTCAGGGGGAGGACTTGTCACCCCAAGAGGGAACTGAGCCCACGAGACTCGAACCTTGCCAGGTTGAGCTCCTGGGCCCAGGGGGATCCTATAGGGAACAACTGTGCCTTGGACAGCAGGTCCGTCCAACTCTTGAAGGCCTGTGACAGCAAGCTACTGCACAGGAAAAGGGAGATGTAAGTGGCTCTCACAGGGCCTATTGGGAGGAGGGACTCCTGTATACTGAGGCCAGGGACCCCAATCCTGGTGCCACTGGGAGAGTGTTAGTGCCTCAGCTTTACAGAGAGTGAGTTCCTACTCACATTGACCCATGGCATCCCCCTAGCTGGGCATCTTGACCAGACTAAAACTTGGGAAAAGCTTTTCAGCCATTTCTACTAGCCCCAGACGTCCCAGAAAGTAAAGGAGTTTGTCAGCTCCTGAATCACCTGTCATGCCAGTGTCAAAAAAGGTGGACCCCAAAGGCCCCCTTAATTCTACTATCGGTGGTTGGGGTTCCCTTTGAAAGGGTTGGTGTGGAGATAGTGGGTCCACTCAAACCACCCACAGGGTCAGGAAACCAATATATACTGGTAGTAGTGGATCGTGCTACCATGTATCCTGAGGCAATTCCCCTTAAGTCTACTATAGCCCCTGCAGTAGCCAAAGCCCTCATTGCTGTCTTTACCAGGGTAGGGATTCCTAAGGAGGTGGTGTCAGACAGAGGTACCAACTTCATCTCTGCATACCTGAAACACATGTGGGATGAGTGTGAGTGAACTACAAATTCACTACACTCTACCACCCACAAACCAATGGTATTGTTGAGAGAGTCAACAAGACATTGAAAGGCATGATGATGGGGCTCCCTGAAAAACTCAAAAGGAGATGGGAAGTCCTCTTACCATGCCTGCTTTTCGCTTACAGGGAAGTGTCACATAAGGGAGTAAGGTTTAACCCCTTTGAACTTCTGTTTGGGCATCCGGTGAGGGGACCACTTACTCTTGTAAAGGAAGGTTGAGAGAGGCCTCTCCATGAACCAAAACAAGATGTGGTGGATTATGTGCTAGGCCTCTGCTCCATGATGGCAGAGCACATGGAAAAGGCATCCAAAAACCTTGAGGCCAGCCAACAGCTCCAGAAGTTGTGGTATGACTGAAAGGCTGCACTGCTGGCATTCAAACCAGGGCAGAAGGTATGGGTTTTGGACCTGTGGTGCCACTGGCCCTCCAGGACAGATGGAGTGGCCCTTACCCTATCCTTGAGAAGAAAAGTGAGGTCACCTACTTGGTAGACCTGGGCACTAGCAGACACCCCAAGAGGGTGTTCCATGTAAACCGCCTGAAACCTTTCTGTAACAGGGCTGTTGTGTCCATGCTGTTGGGCCCAGTGAACCTCTCCCTGACCTCCTTTGTTACAGTCCAAGAGATGGGTCAGTTGATGGAGTTATCTACTCAGAAACCCTCACTGCCCAACAGCAGGCTGACTGTAGGCATGTCCTGCAGCAGTATGCCAAGCTTAACCTCTGGACAGACACACTGGTGTACCCGTGATGTGGACAGTGGGGACAGCTTGCCTGTCAAAACAAAGATCTATTGGCAGTCTGACCACCTTAAGGACCGCATCAAAGCTGAAGTAAACAAGATGCTGGAGTTAGGGGTTATTGATCCCACTGAAAGTCCCTGGGCCAGCCCAGTAGTATTAGTCCCCAAACTTCACCACCAGGGTGGAAAAGGAGAGATGTGTTTATGTGTGGACTATATATAGGACTCAATGATGTCACTAAGACAGCTGCTCTGAGCTCACTAGTAGCCGTCAAATGTCTCAGCATCTTTAACTTGACTGCAGGGTACTGGCAGATTGGCATGGCCCCAGGAGCCAAAGAGAAAACAGCATTTTCCACACCTTTTGGGCATCATTATCAGTTTACTGCTATGCATTTTGGTTTAAAGAATGCCCCTACCACTTTCCAAAGGTTGGTGAATCAAGCCTACAGGGAATGGATTTTACAGTGGAACATAGACCTGGTAATGCCCATGCCCATGCAGATTGACTTTCTAGGATCTTCCACTTAGATAATGAAGACTCTCTTGGGAAAGGTTAGCCTCATCCTCTTTCATTGGGGGTGGGGGTTGTGTAGGAAAGTACCCTTTATGCATGGTTACCCCCTAACTTTTTGCCAGATGAATGCTGCTAACTTGACTAAGGGGGTCACTAGGATGGCGTAACGATTGCCACCGCCGGGCCGGCGGTGGCGATCGTTACACCATCCTACAGTGAAATACCCCCGCCATATTATGATGGCGGGGGTATTGCGGCAGACGCAAAGTGTGCCTGCCGCTTTTCCGCCGGTCAGCAATCGTTACGATTGCCGGCCGGGCGGAGCAGGGGCCCAAATATGGTGGCAGCCATATCAGGATGTGGAGTTTTCAAGGCATTTCCATGGCAGCGATGCCGCCATGGAAAGGCTGGTGGGAATTTGCTTTGGTGGCCCGTTGCAGGCCGGGGGGGTGCACTTGGGGGTACCCATGGTACCCCCCTGCAGTTCCCTGCACCAAGTGGCAGGCACCGCGTGGTGCCTGCCACGTGGTTCAGGGAAATGCCAGGCATTGCCATTTTGACATTGCGGCGGGTCGCAATGTGAAAATGCGGGATGCGCCCGCCAGGGTGGCGGTCGCATCCTAATTTACGGTGCGGGACCGCCGCATGTCTGGCGGCTGGTCCCAACCCCGCAAGGATGGCGGGCGGACTCAGGTCCGCCCGCCATCCTAATAGGCCCCTAAGTGTGCCCTGGGTCCCTGCCAATCAGGGCCTGTGTTCTTTCCTAAAACTGTACCTTTGTTTCCACAATTGGTACACCTCTGGGCCGCATGTAAGTCTTTTGTAAAAGGTACCCACTGGTACCAAAGGACCTGGTGACCAGAGACAGCTGCATGTATTATACCACCCTCAGAGACCTCTCACCCTAACATCCACACACTGCCATTGCAGTCTGTGTGTTTTCATGCAGACCAAAGAGAAGAGTCAACATGGCCCACATCCATGTGGGCCATGCCAACCAACACTGTCTGTGGCATGGATAAATCCCCTCTAGTAGGCCTCACAGCCCTAAGGCAGGGTGCATCTCCCCACAGGTGAGGGCATAGCTGCATGAGCAATATGCCCCTACATTGTCCGTTCCATTCACAGACATTGTAAGTGCAATAAAGCCTTTTTGAGTACCTGGACTGGGCGTCCATCAACACGAACTCCACCACTCCATGATGGCTTTACTGAAGACTGGGAAGTTTGGTATCAAACTTCTTAGCATAATAAACCCACACTGATTCCAGTGTTGGATTTATTATAAAATAAACTCAGAGGGCACCTTAGAACTGCCACCTGAAAAATGACCAAATTCTAGTGTACTGGCTGACTGGTCCCCGTCAGCCAGCCACCACCAGACAGGTTTCTGGCCCGATTGGGTGAGAGCCTTTGTGCTCTCGGAGGTCAGAAATGTGTTTCAAATGGTTGCCACTATGTTCCTGTTGTGCTCGTTGTCTTTTATGAACACCAGATAATATTTTTTTTCTGCTGTGTATTTGTTAACTTTCTAAATCTAGGTTCATGACTCATCCTTTCTCACCTTTTCTTTCAAGCATTTTGTGCTATAAGACACAGACACTGGGGAGATGTGAATAGTAAACATTGATTAATCTTCTTCCCTCATGCTCTCATGCAGGGTAAACATTATTCTTAAATTTCCCTTCAGATATGCAGACTTAAACAGTGCCAAGTTTTTAATCATACTTACCACATTATTAAAAAATGTTGCATAAATAAAGTGGACACGGTAAAGAGTCAGATTATCGAGTTGGAAATGTTGACTTGCACCAATATCGAGTGCAGAATATCGAGATACAGAAATATCGACTGCAAGAATATCGTGGTCAAGAATATCGATTTTAAGGTAAGAAATATTGTTTTCAAAAATATCAAAGTCAATATCGTTTGCAAAAATATAGTTGTTAAAAATATAGTTTTTTTAGTTAGTGTTATGTATTTTAGTATGTATTTTAAATGTATGTGCTCTATTTTTTGTCTAAGTATTGCATTTGTTTTTTAATATATGTGTTAAATTTTTAGAAGTTATTAATTTTATTTTAATTAAATTTTGCGTTTTAGTTCCGTAGCGGGTTTTGGTTGATAGGGGAGTAAGGTGGGAAGTAATTTAATTATAATAAATTGAACATACATTTTTATTTATTAGAATTTTTTAATTTTGATTTTATAGTGTTAATTGTGGGAATTAATTTATTATTAATTAATTAATAATTGGCTGTTAATTTTTTTGATTAATTAATTGGTAAATATGCTAATTGTGTCATTTGTTTGGGAGTGAGTTGTGGGTTTATAGGGGAGTAGGGTGGGAAGTAATTTAATTTTAATACATGTATTAATATTATTAATATAATATTTATTTAATTTAATTTTACAGTGTTGTGTGAATTCATTTATCAATAATTATTTATCATTTGCTTGTTAATTGTTATTAATTAATTAATTAATTGTTAATTAATTATGTTAATTGTGTCAAGTTTTAAGAAATTGGTTGTGGCATTTATAGGGGAATATGGTGGGAGGTAATTTATTTATAATTAATTAAATATTTGTTAATTAATGCTAATTAATTAATTAAAATTCAAATATGGCAATTGTGTAATTATTTTGATGTGTGAGTTGTGGGGTTTATAGTGGTAAATGGTGGGAAGTAATGTTTTTAAAATTAATTAATGATTTGTTGTTAATTGATATTAATTTGTCAATGTAAAATTAGGTATGGAAATTTTGTAAATATTTTTAGGTGTGTGTTTTGGTGTTTATTGGGGTAGAGGGTGAAAAGTAATTTAGTTTAAATTAATTAATCATTACTTGATCATTCATATTAATTTATTAATTGATAAATATTTTTGGTGATGGTTTATTTTTATTTTGTTTGGGGATTTAGGTTCTATAGCTGTAACGTTTGGTTAGTACATTAATTTTTACCTTTTTAAATGTGTTTTTAATTATTAATAATTGTTTAATTGATAATTAATTGTGTTAATTATGGAGGTACACTTTTTTTTAAATTTAGATGTGTGTTGTAAATTGTGTGGTGTTATAGGGTAGGAAAAAACATATTACATTTATGTAATAAATATTTTTTATAATTAAAATTAATTTATATTCCAAAATATTTATTTGTTTGTTCATTTTTTGTTACATTAAAAAAAGTTAATCTTTTTATGTAAATTTTTGATTTTTTCTACATTATAATGTTTCTATGTTTTGGAAATTTTTAAATTTTTATCTATGTTTTGTTTTTGGGTTTTTTATTATATTTTGTACTGCAGTTGATATTTTGTTTGTTTTTATATTTGTATTCTCTTAAGTGGGAATAGTAATTTTTACCCCTCCGCTATCCAACACTTTCCCTTCTCCTGCATTCGCAGGAGTGGGAATAGTAATTTATACCCCTACGCTATCCAACACTTTCCCTACTGTTGCACTCACTGGAGTGGGAATAGTAATTTTTACACCTCCACTATCCAACAGTTTCCCTACTGTTGCACTTGTTGGAGTGGGAATAGTAATTTTAACCCCTACGCTATCCAACACTTTCCCTACTGTTGCACTCGATGGAGTGGGAATAGTAATTTTTAGAAGACAAAAGAGGTACGGTGTTCCTGGGTGGCAAGTTGGTCACCTGGTTAGTACTCAGAGTGGTGGGGAGGTGGGGAATACCTCCTTTCGGAACTAGGACCCTCACACACCCAGCAAGCTAGGTTTCATGCTTCATCATATGGGTCTGCTCCTCGTCGAGCCAGCGCTGGAATGCTCGACGGGCACCCATAAAGGGGCTCTTTATCGGAGATCTTTTGTTCCTTGCCGTATAGGTGCCGTGGGTGTGAGGGGCCTGGTAAGATGTAGATGTGGTGTGAGGGTTAAAACAGGTAAGGGAATCCTCTATAATTATTTTTATTCTGGAGAGGTCACAACCTGAATAAAAAGTAAAAAGAAGGAGGGCGACTATTTTGTTTTAATCTGACAAAAATTACGCTCTACCCCTTAGTGGTAGACCACTAAGGGGTAGAGCGTAATTTTTGTCAGATCCAAAAAGTGGATCAGGCCCAGTGAGCACTTACGTTCAGACTGAAAAGAAATATGAAGAAAGAGTCTCTTAGAAGGTAGAAGTTCAGCAGGGCAAGGCTGCAGGTGGTGTCTGACTACGAAGCGTCATGTGTTGGGGAGCCACAGGAAGAAGTCGCAGTGAAGATTCCTTCATTTGAACTTAGGGCCTGATTACAATGGCGGTCGGACGCGCACCATCGTTTTGGGTAGGTTTCCAACCGACTGTATTTTGGCTGTTCCACCTGCCTGATTACAATGCAACCACTGCGTAGGCAGTCATTAAAATACCTTTTACCATTGCGGCTTGTGCTGCAGCCCAGAAAATGCCCTCAGCACACGCTGCAATGGTAAAAGACATTTTGCAAACATTCATGCACCATGTGCCAGTCACCATGTGATGCCTGGCCCATGGTGCATGGATGTTTTGGGGGGGCACCACATGTGCCCACCTGGGCCTGTAGCAGAGGCCCACAGGGGACAGGGGCCCTGCTGGGGCCCCCTATAGTCCCATTATGGCTGCCTTTTCATGGCGGTCAAACAGCCATGAAAAAGCAGTCAGGAAGGGCCATCGTAATCCCTATGGCGGTGCCTCTGCAGGCACTGCCTCCATTGTAGGGATTACTCCTTGAGCCTGTCCGAGGCATTGGTTGGTCCCTCCGCCCACTGGGATCCACCCAACCGCATTGTAATGCAGCGGTTGGACCATTGTGCTGGATGTCGGTGGGACCGCCACTGACGGCCTGTCGGTGGCGCTCTCAATGACATCTTAATCGAGCCCTAAGTATTTTATTTTTGGTATTAGAAAATCTCCAGCCGCACAATATTCACAGCCCTATGACGTATCTAAGGCCTACCTTAGAAGAGACTTATAAGCAATAAAAAGGGAGCTTAAGGCTTGGCAATGGAGTTATATTGCAAAGTTGAAAAAGTTTTATAAAAATGCATTCAGGCTGCAAAGGCAGGCCTGGTACATGTTTAAAGGAGTTACTTAAAGTGGGTGGCACAATAAGTGCTGCAAGTCCACTAGTTACATTAAATGTACAGGCCCTGGGAATATGGTATACCACTCTACAAGGGACTTATAAGTAAATTAAATATGTCAAAGGCATGCATGGTATGCCCCTACCATGTTTAAAGGAAAGAGTACAAGCACTTTATCACTGGTTGGCAGTGGTAAAGTGCACACAGTCCTAGAGCCAACAAAAAAAATTTCAGTAAAAAGTGGAGGGTAAAAACAAAAAGTTTGGGAGTGACCCTGCAAACATGGCCAAGTCCAACACAGGTAATTTTAAAAACATATGTGAAAATGTTTGATCCTATAAATCTTAAATTTTGAGTTCATGTGTTAAAAATGTATTGCATCCTTTATAACCTAATCACGTTTTAGCCTCAGAGACGTTTGAAGATCATAGGGTCACATTACCAATTCACTTATGAATAGGTGTTTACTTCTTGAGCATGTTTTTCCTTCAAATAGCTTCTGTTTTTTTATTTTAAATATGACATTTCTGATAATGTGATTTTGATACTCACTTTGATATTTCCTCAATTACCGTCCGCACATATCACTTATCATAATCCTTTGTATATACATCAATCCACTTCCACACCAAACAGACAGTTTAAAGGACCTTATAACTCTGTCATGGCTTGCCAAAGCCATAACATACTTGGGAATCGTGCTAGGCCATACCATCACACAAGTGATGATACTAAATTAGACCTCTCAAGTTGGGGCTCCAAAATATATTCCTGACTAGGCGGATTGGCGATCATTAAAATGACTTTTCATCCAAAACATTTACATCAATTTCAAACCATCGACCTTGTGGTAGAAGACACTATGCCGAAACAACTCTATGGGCTGATAAATACCTTCATTTGCTAGGGGAAAGCTCTGAGACTCGCTTGCAGTTTACCCTATAGGCCAGCTACCCAGGGGGGCTGGCAGTCCCGCACATACTCACATACTACAGAGACACCCAAATTCAATTCATGGTTGAGTGAGAGAAGGTAGAGACATCCAAGCAATGGTGTTACATCCATTATCTTGTGCAGCCTCCTTATTATGGGAGGTCCCCCGGTGTGTCATCACCAGAGGATCAGTGGACTACATTCGTCTCTTGTGACTAGAGCCACTCTTTCAGTATGGTACAAGGTGGGCGAAGGCCTGGAATGGACCTCGTTTCTCTCACCTTTCACCCCTGTATGCTATAATACAGATTTTTCACCGATCTGAGCAAACAGCTCTCAGAACTACAGGGCAAAAGGATGTGTCATGGTCGGATCACTTTTTCAGGGACGCCTAATAAATCCTTTGATGTCACTAACAGACAATATGGCCTACTGGAAATAAAAATGTTTGCATATATGGTGCAAGGTTGGGTAAAATGGTTGAAAGATGGATCACACAATCTCGAAATTATCTCTCGCTTGGACAAGCATTTAATGGGCTTTAAACTCTCAGATAACGCCCAGGAAGAAGCGGTGAGAAAGGAACTTGGCCAATGAAACACTGATCAAAAGTTGGGAGGGTCTATATGATAAAACCTGAATTTCTACCAGTTGTTTGAAAATAAGAGAGACACTAGAATATACGGGCACATTGGTATCACACCCCGAATAGACTGGCCAACACAAATTTAAGCCCCTGCTGGAGGGGGTGCAGAGCTACGGGAACCTCTGTTATGGCATCGTTGAAAGCTTCATAAAGACTGGGAAGAGGTCATTAAAAAAAAGATCAAGTTTTTGGGGTACATGTGTCCAGGGACCAGGGAATGATCTTACTGGGGCTCCCATTTTCGAGGCGAGGAGATCACATACATATCTAAGCCCTTTTTGTAGCCATACATGTGATCTTACTCCACTGGTCCAAATCTACAGTCCTGAGTGTCCCACAGCCTATTTAACCTAATATCAGGACTCCTGACATTAGGTTATATAGGCACTGGGACACTCGAGCCATAGAGAAGACCTCGCTGTCACTTGAGAACAAAAGCGATTCATAGGAAGCATATTGGACTCCGATGATTGCAATACTCTCTAAAGAATTTCTGGCACTGTCATGCCCTCGATACCTTAGAATTCTCTGACTCATTCCGAAGGAATCTTTCAACTCCTAGAGTAAGATCTATGTAGTTGTTACCATAAAGTGGCAGTGTCTCCTGACGACTGAAGCTGTCATAGAAATAGCATTACTTGGTTAAGCCTTGCCACCAACTCTTAGAGGAGGGAAAAGTTGTGTTTTTGAATTTACTCTAATCAGTGGTTCCTGTTTTGCAACATTGATATGGATGCAAGCACATTTTAAAATTCCTCAGCCCCCGGTGGTTGGTATGCATAACTATATGTATGCAAGAAAATCAATAATAAAAAGTCTATTAGTACAACATTTCGAAGGGATATTCGAGATTGAGATGGCCTTTCACAACTGCATCTAGTATATATAATTAATCTCCTCTTTCTGAACACGTCATATGCAGTGTCAACTGTCAATAGTGAAAATATAGCTAATGCAATAACATGCTGACGTTGACAGTGAACACATCAATAGATACATGTTTACTTTTGATCCTCATGTTGATTTAAATATTGTTAAGCCCGGAGGACATACCTAGCTTGTCAGTTTGTCTTTAAGTTTTTTAGAAGGATCCAGAACATTTACACAAAAAGCTTTTTTTGGTTTATGCTCATCTATTTGTTCACCAGGATTTTAGTAGGCCACTCATATTAAAAAACAAAAAGGCAATTATGTAAACATTGTTTTCCTATTCCAAAATAGATACTCAAATGAATATAATGGGGCAGATTTACGTTTCCTGGCGCATCCCTGCAAATCAGCAGAGATGCGCCAGGAAAGATGCGTCACGCAAGTTTACCCTTGCGCCACCACAGATGCGCCGCATTTACAATGCGGCGCATCGTGGCGCAAGGATAAACAGATGCGTGACGCATCCCCCGTCGGAAGGGTGGCGCAGTGCTGAAGTTGTGTCGCGGGCGCGACGCAACTCCAGCACTGTGCCAACCTGCCACATCTGTAACATGGTGCGTCACACCTTACGTCTGCTTCAAGCAGGCGCAAGGTTTTGACGAACCAGCGTCGGAAAAGTGACTGAGTGGAATCTTGTAGATTCCACTCAGGCACTTCTCCGAGGCTTGACTGCGCCGGAACGCCCCCCCCAACGCCGGAATGCCCACATGAAACCTGACGCAGGTTTCATGTGGTGCAGGGCTTTACAACGTGACGCATCTCCCTAGATGCGTCACGTTGTAAATCCCCGCAGCATGGCGCTAGCTTTACGCCGCCGCTGCGTCACAGAAGTGACGCAATGGCGGCGCAAAAGTGGCGCAAGGGGCTCGTAAATCTGCCCCAATGTATCTAAGAATCACATGCGAGACAACATTTTTGAACAAAGAGGAAGAAATGCTACTATTTGAGGAACAAATTTACACTGGCAAGCTAAATATTGGTCAGACATCATCAATGGACTAGCAACTGCCTATATATGCACTGTGGTACTCCCATTGACATGACACTCTTATGGCTGCTGTGCTTCAAACACACCATTGCACTAGAGTGCTAGCATGTAATGTGACCACAAATTTTTTTTTTTCTTTTTTTATCTCCATGTGTATCGGTCCAATTTACAAACTCACAACATGGGTGTTGTAAAAAAGTGAATTATTATTTGAGGTGAATGGAGGTCCACCACAAGTATTAAAGTCACTAACCTGCTAGGTTCAGTCAAACGTTTCAGTAATTTAAACGTGAGCTCAACCCCTGGCAGCTAAGGCACAGACCAGACATGTTTAATTTGAAGAAAATGTGTAAACCATTAAGAAGTACCAGTCAAAAAGTCAAATACACAACATAATAAAAATACCACTTAAATTTATAAAAATAGAGAACAATTTTGTACGTAAAATGGTACCAAAACAACAACATTTCAACATGGGGGACCAGCAATATGAATTTGTAAAGATTTAGGAGAAAAAGCGGCAAGAAAAAATAAAGCCCCAATGACTGTCTATGATCTCTGTTGACCGGAATTTAGGTGCAATTTCAGGCTGGCAGTGATGGAGCGCAGATTGGGTACACAAGGTAGGTTTGTCCTGATCAGATATTTTTCTTTAGGATTCAGGGCCTGATTTATAGTTTGGTGAATGGGATACCCTGCCACAAACGTCTGCCATATTACAAGTGCCATAGGATATATCTCTATATTTTTCTTACATTTTTTTTTGCAGAGTTTTATATAGCGCAAACTTGATCCGAAGGTATCGGGTATCAGAGCGCTTTACATAGCACCAGTTGCATTACATGAGGACACATTCATTTTTATTAGGCACGGGGAGATTAAGTGATTTGGCCAGAATCACAGGATGTTCAGCGTCATTGCCGAGACTCGAACCCTTTTCCCCAGATTCGAGGTCAAACGCCCTAGCCGTTAGGCCAACTCCTCTCCCTTTTTTAAACTTGTTTTATTGAGCATAAACATAGAGAATACAGGAATTAATGCATCCTTGTATACATATTAAATTTGACAATACAAACATGTATAAAGTGCAGCGTACAATATTTAACAAATATGTATCATTCCAATAGAGTGAACGTTGGCTTCCATCAGTAGATCTTGCCAAAAAAGTTGAATGTGCTAATTTCACCATCTGGACATGATGCTAGAATTTAATCTTCCAGCCAGACTTTGCCAAAGTGCAACCTGTACAATTTACACAGTACTTTCCAACCCTAAAATTACTAAAGTGCAGTGCTAAAGTGCAATTTTTTATTCGGCCCTACTTTTCCGAGAACATCTCTAGCCAGTGCAATTTACTACTGTGCTCTTCCAACTCTAAAAATAATAAAGTGCAGTGCTAAAGTGCACTTTTTTTTTTTGTTTGGACCTACTTTTCTGAGAAGGTCTCTAGCCTCTCCATCTATATCCATACAGCATAAAATCTTTTATTATCACATACTATCTTAACATTTACTTCTTTGATAAATAGGCGTCCCTGTATAGATATTTATTCAGAGAAAAGAAACATGTATAAAGTGCAGCATGCCATATTTAACAAATATGTATCATTCCAATAAAATTAACATTGGTTTCTATAAGTAGATCTTTCCATAAAGTGCAATGTGTTAATTTACCATCTGAACATGATGCTAGAAATTCACGTTCCAGGCAAACTTGCTAAAGTGCAGCCAGTACAATTTACACAGTACTTTCCAACCCTAAAATTACTAAAATGCAGTGTTAAAGTGCATTTTTTTATTTGGCACTACTTTTCTGAGAAGATCTCTAGCCTCTGCATATATTTCCATACAGCATTAAATCTTTTATTGGCATCTACTCTCTTAGCATAAGCTTCTTCAAATTTCCTAGTATGGATCATTTTATTAAACCATTCCGAATAGGTGGGTATTTTAGGGGACCTCCAATTCTGAAGTATCAGAGAGCATGCCACAAGGGAGGCAATTGCTATAAATTTCTCCTCCCCTCTTGACATTACAAGGTTTTGTCTCTGACTACCAAGGCCAAAAAGTGCATTATCAGACTCAGGATCCAGGGGCATATTATCAAGAAACGGCGTTAAAATTATCGCCGTTTTAGCGGCAGAAAACTGCAGCTAAAGCGGCGATAATGGGCTTGATAATATGCCCTTGAGAATTCCAATAGAAGCCCATGTTCTGGTGTCAACATGGGCTTCTATTGGAATTCTCCAGGGCATATTATCAAGCCCATTATCGCCGCTTTAGCGGCAGTTTTCTGCCGCTAAAGCGGCGATAATTTTAATGCTGTTCTTGATAATATGCCCCCCAATTTTTTTTGCACTCCCCAGCTTACAGTCGAAAAGATCATTTTCCAAAATTGTCCTAGCTTGGGCAGGTAAAAAAAGTGTGGAGCCAACCTCCCTCGCCTAGCATCTGACAGCGGAAGCATCTATTCTCTAGTTCCGGGCGTATCTGATGAAGAGCTTTATGGGTGTAATACGCCATCCAGCATGACAAGAAAGCCATTCTTTTAAAATTAGCCACTCTTAAGGCCTTGCTGCCTAGCTGTGAAATAGCTTGCCAGTCCCAATTTGAGAGCCAACATTGTGTCTCCTGGGTCACTTTTTCTAAGAATTTATTGACCATCATTGGCTCCCCTTGAGACCGTATAAAACGATACCAATTACCCACCCCTCGTAGCTTTGCTCTAAATAAAGCAGTCTCCAGTGGAGTTGGGCCGAAACTGGATGGGAGACTGCACTTATTTAGTTGATGTGAAATCTGAATATATTCAAAGAAAAGAGGCTTACTTTGGTCTCCACACCTCGCCTGCACCTCTTGCCAAGTAATACCTCTGCCATCCACTAAAAAGTGCCTTAGCTCTTTAAATCCCCAATTGTTCCAAGACCTTAGATGGCTGCGCTGAATTTAGAGGCCCAAGCTTTTGCATGCGGCTAATTTTAGGTAATAAGACCCTGTGGAGGACACCTGCTTTGAATAAAAAGTCTGGAGTCTGTAAGTATATTCCTGCAAGGTCTTATACCTCGTTTTTTTGGGGAGTTTGGCTGTTTTCAAAAATACAGGAATCTGTGAACCAGCTTCCTGCACCATTTTATCTATAAAGAAATTATTGACGGATCCCTTATGGTCAAATAAATGAGTTATTAGATCTAAAAAGGCTGCTTCATAATATGTACGAGCTTGAGGAAGTGCAAGCCCCCCCTGATTGATGTCAAGTTGGAGCACTGAGAGTTTTACCCTTGGTGCCTTCTTATTCCAAACAAACCTTCTAAAAATCGTTTCTAACTCTTTAAAATAGGTCATTTTAATTTTTATAGGGACATTTATGAACAAAAGCAAGTAAAGGTAAAATTGACATTTTTATAAGAGCCACGCGGGCTATCAATGTGAGTGGTAGTAACGACCATTCTTTTAGCAGCTTTACAATTTTTTTCTGTTTTTAATAGTTTAATTTATAGATTTAGGCATATTGACTGGTAACATAAATCCCTAAATATCGAATTGGATTGGGAGTAAGGGCTTGTTGTTTAAAATTGTCGGGAAGTAAATCATAAGAGATATTAATTGTTAAAATCTCGGTCTTGTTATGATTAATTTTTTATCCTCCAATTAATTCAAATTGTGCAAATTTGGCTAGTGTTAGATCTAAATTCTGTCTTTCCCGGCTAAGATAGAGGATAATGTCGTCTGCAAACAACTTTAGTTTGGGCATTCCTAATATTGGTGCTTTTATCTCCATATTGCTATGAATTCTGGTGGCCAAAGGTTTGTTAAAAAAGGTAAAGAGCACGGGGGAAATCCCCCGATTGACATTAACTATCCCAGCCAGGTTGGGGGGCGGAGCTTGCCTGCACCGAAGATGGCCGCCTAAGCCTTGAGCTCCGTCTTGCCATCACACACTCCGACAGGTATCCTGAGTAAAAGTTGCGCAAACTGCTGCAATTACACGTCCCCGTGTGTCGGACGACCTGCCCCGCACTTTGCTGCCGCTTCTACCTGAATTGGTGGTCGGAATCTCAAGTTATTGGCCGCGGACCCTGGGACGGGGATCTGCATAAGGAGGCCTGCAGCAACGCTGGGAGCAAGGCACCGCTCGGGGGCGCTGATCTGAGGCGGCCGTGGAAAGCGCTGCAGGCGGAGCACTGCTGGAGACGCTGCTGCACATTGCGGATTTGATTGGCCTGCCACCGGGTGAGGTGCGGAGGAAGGTGAGCACTGCCCGATCGAGACTTAACGGTGCCGCCAAATCTCTCCTGGACACCCAGACTTGGGGAGCTGTTCGGGACTGCTCTGACTGCCGAGCCCTCCGGTGAGCAGTGGAGACGGTTGGTGCTACCCTGCCCCCTGCTGTCCCGGGGTTCCCTTTGCGGCCTATCAACAACACTGGTGGTCTATTGACGGCGGTCCCGGTCATGGGCTGCAGGCGATCGGCTCTGCGTGACCCGACGCCGCCCATGACGGTGCTGCAGTGAGCTTTTGGTCCTTTCTCCCTAGCGGAGCCCGACAAGGGCAATTGAAGAGGATTCTGCCCGCCTCTGACTTGGCGTATCGCAGGGGGTGAAATCGGGGGGACGTGGCGCCTGTTACTTTCCCCCTCCTGCTGGGACAGAGATTA
Organism: Calotriton arnoldi; assembly: GCA_963921515.1. Classification (NCBI taxonomy): domain Eukaryota; kingdom Metazoa; phylum Chordata; class Amphibia; order Caudata; family Salamandridae; genus Calotriton; species Calotriton arnoldi. Next base: position 844,789 of record CAWUFW010003954.1, read on the forward strand.
CTGCTACGTTCTGTGGCCCCCGGAGCACCATAAAGGCTTGATAAGGCCTATGTTGAAAAGTCACACTTAAAGAGAGAAGCCCCCATTCTCATTTAAGAACTACAGTGGAGCGAACACTTCAGTGGAACATACAACGAGGTGCAACTGGGGTGCACCTCTGGTTGTGGGCGCATAGCGATTTGCACTCCTCCAGGTGCTGCACGGGCTGGGGCGCTGAGGTGCCCTGCCTTTGGATGAATAGTGACGCTGCAACTGCTGCGCCCTGCGGGACGGTGACAACTGGACACACTTTCCCCTCTGGCTCAACGAGGGAGCACACAGCTACCTAAAATTTATCTGGAGGTGGAGTGCGTTGCGGCTGCGCTCCCTGTACTCCCATAATGGGGAAAGTTGGCAAAACTCAACCGAAGCACACCTTCGATCAGCGTAAGTCTCGGACCAGAGAAAATACCCTGGAGGGGAGCCACGATGCGCCAGAGGAAAGCCCAGAGCAGGTGGATGGAGATATTTGGACCATGCTTGCAGCCATGCAGAAAAGCCTACAGGCCAGTCTGTCAGCCAGACTCTAAGTTGGACTCCCTGTCGTACCGGATGGACAGGATGGCAGAACGCATGGACAAGCAAGTAGAGAGATTAGATATGGCGGAGCGCAGAGTATCTGACGTCGAAGAGACACAGACAGAGCTAGGTATAACTCAGAAACAGATGAACAAGGCGTTGCAAACGCTTCAGGATAAAGCAGAAGACCTCGAAGCCCATTCCCGGAGATGCAACATACGCATAACGGGCCTGCCGGAATCCACGCAAGTGCGGAATATGGAGCTCTTCGTGGAAAAACTCCTTCATACTTTGCTGGGCGCCGACAAATTTTCGTCTATGTTTGTGGTGGAGAGAGCTCACCGTTCGCTGGGCCCGAGACCTGCCCCAGGCACTCCACCGCGGCCTATCATCGCGAAGCTCCTGAACCTCAGGGATCGAGACACAGCCTTGTGGATAGCGAGAGAGAAGCAAACCTTGCAGTACCAGGGTTCTGCGATCTCGCTTTACCCAGACTTTACAGCTCGAGTGCAGGAAGCTCACAAACAATTTGCTCCCCTCAAGAAGCAACTGCGGGAACAGAATGTTGACTACGCCATGCTCTACCTGGCAAGGTTACGTGTTAACAGACAGGGCCAATCCAGGATCTTCACTGACCCCAAAGTGCTGCAGAAAGCACTGAAAGACTGGGCAAGGGAGAGACGGAGGGGTCCGGAGCACGCTGTGGAGAAGGGAGAGACTGGTGGTAGTCTGGATGAGCAGGACTGATGTGACTCCTCAACATTCTGCCAGATAAGAAGGGGACACTTGAAGGGGAGCTCGTTAGAGATGGGGTTGGTGCATGGTCTGTTGCGGGATTGTCTCTTTAGAGTGCTGTGTTACTGCTTGTTTGGGGACTGGGGACCTTTCCGGGTGCCTTCATTATGCATCTGGGTTGTGCGATTGGGGTTGGTGCGAGCGATGTATCTTATACATAGTCAGGGGGACAGGCTGAGCCATAGGATCCTCTATCTTAAGCAACTAGAATCTAAAATGACGGACAGCAATGTGTAGGTAATCTACTGTAGTTACATTCCTACACGAGCAGGCGACATCCGCCCATGCGTGTGCGCCACATCTGAAGTCTAACTTCTTTAATTGCAATAACTGAGCTGTTTGATATGAATTTGTTATGATAATTTGGGGTTCTGTGGGGGGATTTCGCCAACGCACAGTTGGGCATAGCTTGGCATGGGTGGGGGGAAGGGGGGAATTGAGACAGACACATTGCAGAGTTTTTTGCAGCACTAGGTTCGGACGACCAAGGTTTCCTTTCATTATAGTCATGAGTACCAGCATCTATTGCATACTACTGATTTCCCATATACATGATGAGTTGTAGCGAGCAGGATCTGGGTACACACAATGTGTTGAGGGCCATGACCTGGAATGTTAGAGGCCTAAATGACCATAGAAAGCTAAGAAAGGTTGTAGCTTACTTGACGAGACACAGAATAGACATTGCCCTGTTACAAGAATCACACTTACCCCTAAATAGCACTATGTTTCGCAGCTGTAGTTTACTGGGAAACTCCCACGGGCGGGCTTTACCACCCATTCTCGGGGAGTGATTACCTGGGTGAACCCTAAATCGCACCTCAAGCTACAACCCCTGGATTCAGACCCTTGGGGCAGATATGTGGTTTCTCACTGTACAGGGAAGGGATTAGACTTGATAGTGGTCAATATATATGGCCCTAACTATGATCATCTGGGGTTCTACACCTCTCTTACAGATAAGAAGCGGGTCTACGCTGGGAGACCTCAACTCTGGGGGGGAGACTTGAACTGTATTTTGAACCCGACCCTAGACAGATCTGGTGGGCCAGAGCGGCGGGCTTCAGCGGCAGCTCGTGCCATTGTGGCTGCGATGACGCAATTAGATCTTACTGATGTTTGGCGGCAACGCCATCCGAGCCGGGGTGGGTACACACACTACTCGGCGTTCCATAACTTACACACGCGGATTGATTATTGGCTAGCCTCCCCGCACATCTATACGGGAGTCCAGGAGTGCACTGTGCACCCACGTACCTACTCTGACCACTCCCCTGTACTTTTGGAGGTAGCTACCCCGGAGAAACGGATCCCACTTTTCACCTAGCGCTTCCCTCATACTCGCTGCTGGATCCAGCATTTAGGTCTGAAATGGCTGAAGCGATAGACACATTTTGCTTCTGCAATAAAGGCTCTGTGGATGCATTTGCTATGGTACGGGAAGTGTTTTAAGGTTTATATTCGTGGAGTGGCTATGTCTGAACATTCAGGGGTGCTCAGGGCACGTCGCAGGAAACTCTCTGAATTGGAGGGTTCCCTTAACTTGTTAGAGCACCAGCTGGTGGTGGGCGCTCCTGATGCGGACACAGAACGGTTCAAAACTCTATTGGCCGAATACCATGACACGGCAGATGCGGAGCTGAAGTACCTAGGCAATTACGCTACAGCACGCGTGTACGGTGAAGGGGAGCGTCCAGGCACGGTCCTGGCTTCCCTCCTGAAGAAACGCAGAGAAACTCCGGCGCTCTCGGAAATCAGGGGCGAACAGGGGGAGGCAATAACGGGAGACACAGAGATACTAGAGCGGTTCCGTCAGTACTATGCGACTTTGTATCGCTCCCGGCACGATGGCGATGAATCCGAAATATTAGACTATTTGACCCACGTGAAATTGCCATGGCTAACCAATGAGCATCGCGAATACCTAATGCGTCCCCTGGAGAAAGAGGAAATTCTTGCTGCGCTGGTGGGAATGAGGTCAGGGAGTGACCCTGGGGTGGATGGTCTTACGGTCACTTTTTACAAAGAATTCCGAGATCTACTGGTCCCACACTTGATCACACTATTCGAAGATATGGTGGTAGATGGTATCATGCCACCGTCAATGAGGGAGGCGGTCATAGTGGCTATATTGAACCCGGACAAATCCCCACTTGAATGTTCCTCGTACCGTCCCCTATCATTACCAAATGTGGATACGAAAATTTATGCCAAAATCCTCGCTACCCGTCTGACATCGTTGGTTCCGCATTTGGTTGCCCCGGAACAGGCGGGCTTTATTCCAGGCAGGATCTTGACCTACAATTTAAGAACGGTTTTTGGGGCGATACAGCACACCAGACAAGAAGTGAAGGCGGTGGCGGTCTTTTTGGATATGGAAAAGGCCCTCGATTCGGTCGAATGGCAATTCATGAAAATTGTACTGACAAGAATGGGAATGGGTTATATGTTCCTCAAAATGATGGGAATCTTGTATAATTCACCTACCGCTAGAATAAAAATCGACTCTTTGGTTACCGGTCAGATACCTATTACGAGAGGTACCCGGCAGGGATGCCCTTTATCCCCGATTTTATATGCGCTGGTGGCAGAACCGCAGGCATGCGCTTTGCGCGAATACCACAATCATAGGGGTATACGTTTTCCGCATTACCAGCTCATAGTTTCCACATATGCAATGACACGCTTCTTTACGTTAGAGACCCGGAAAATTACTTTTCTCCTACTCTGAGGGAAGTAGTGAAATTTGGTGCGCTCTCAGGTTTGAGAGTGAACTGGGCAAAGTCTCTGATCCTACCCCTTACCCCAGCTACTGTCCCTTTTCAACCTGACTACCCACTGCAGTGGACAACAGAGTTATTCCGTTATCTGGGAATTAGGATACATACTGACTCGGAGGTGGTGTTCCGTGAACATTTTGGGGTGGCTGTAAATAAATTGGGAGATGACATTGAAAAATGGATTCGGCTTCCGCTGTCCCTAATAGGGCGAATTTCGATAATGAAAATGGTAATTCTCACATACTTTCTTTTCCTGTTCTCCAACATCCCTATGGTCCTCCCGGGGGTCTTTTTTTCCACACACTTACCAAGTTTTTAACCAAACTTGCATGGGCCGGTAAACATGCGAGGGTTCGTTGGGATACACTCACACTCCCGTATCATCTGGGGGGGCTGGGAGCCCCGGATCTCGATTTATACTATAGGGCGGCACAAAGCGCGCACGCTCATCAGTGGATTCATGGCTCATCAGACACACTGCACTTACAGATAGAACAGGCAGCGGCCTCCCCACTACAGTTACCTACTATGTTGTTCTCATCTCCTGACCGTAGGACGGGGATCCTAGACTCTATAAACGCAACGAGACATGCCTGGCACCACCTGCTGAAGTTACACTCTGGAGCGATATTGTACTCCCCGTTGGCTCCCATGGAGTGGTACCACTGGATTCCCTCTTGTAAAGACCTGGGCGTAACTAGAGCACTCAGATCACTGGGGGCAACGACCATAGGGGATATGTTCCAGGATGGGAAGGTCAAAACATAGGAACAGCTTGGGGGGCCAGACGCTACTGCATCATTGCTACATAAATTTCAGTTTCATAGATTGAGGCATGCAATGGCTGACATATTAGGCAGTGATCTAGAAGAACCGCCCGAAGTTGTACCTCTCACGTACATCCTCAAAACTGGCTCCCCAATTAAAATTGTGTCTAAAATCTACAAATTCACTCAGGGGTACAGGGAAAACTTTTACACTAAGGCGAGACTTGCATGGCAAATGGACCTAGGTAGAGAACTGGATGACGCTACCTGGAGTTACTGCTGCGAGAACTCGAAACGGGCCTTGCTGAAATGGAGACACAGGCTCATCCATTTTAATTTCCTAAACAGGGTGTACTATACGCCGGAGAGACTATGTCACTATGGACTGTGGGACACAGCTGAATGCGATCTCTGTTTTGAGCCCCGGGCAGATTTTTTCCATTTAGCTTGGCTATGTCCTGGGACTAATAGTTTTTGGGGCCTGGTGTTTAAAGAATTAAGCCAGATTGTAGACACGCACATCACGCCAGATCCCATACTGGCTTTATTAGGGTACTCTAAGCCACTCCCTAAATCAGTCTGCAGATTAGTAGACATGGGTTTGTTAATAGCTAGACGGTGTGTGGCAAAGCGCTGGTCAACAGGCCCGATCCCCACCATTGTAGAGTGGAGCAGGGACATGTTGTTCTGCAACACACAAACTGAGAGATACAGCGAGCTTCTACTCCCGCGCAGTCGGCCTAAAAACTTTTGCCAGACATACCTGTTGTCTAAAGTTGTGCCTTCTGGCTGTGAAACTGCTGCTGGTGTGCGTGAGGAGGAGGCTGAATACGAACATTAGAAGGGCGATAGAAAGGTAGCAGGAAAATGTGTTGTCAGGCTGCCAAGTACGGTAGAGGCAAGACTGACCTAGGCCCCACACTTCATGTATTCGGATAAGGATAGTCTATGCTACAACTCAAGACCTTGGCAATGATGCTAATTTTGGTAATATGGACGGATACTGAATAACGCATGGTAACCATGGATAAAACTGAATGTATATTGATGTATTATGTCGGATTACTTGCTGCGTAAATCTAACACTATGCTGATTGAAGTCATGTCTCTTTGTTTTGTTGAAAATTTCAATAAAGGTTTAAATAAAAAAATTTTTTTTAAAAAAATCTATCCCAGCCAGGTTAGAATTAATAAACACCTGAGCCTGTGCCTCTTGATAAATATTACAAAGCATTGGGGGGAATCCCATACCTGTCCAGACCATAAAAGAGAGCATCCTAATTCACCAAATCAAACGCTTTTTCTGCGTCGACCATCATAATGAGAGCTGACGTTTTATTACTAATAAAAAAATCAAGGGCCTGTACTAAAAACCCTGTGTTTGTGGACATTGCCCTCCCTGCAATGAACCCTGTCTGGTCCTTATGGATCACTTTTTGTGCCAGAGGAGTAAAGCGCTGCGCCCAGATTTCCATTAAAATGTTATAGTCCGAATTGAGTAGACTGATTGGTCAATATGAATTAATATCTCTATGGTTTTTCCCCTTTTCACATAATTAAAAAGCTCAACCAAAAAAGGGGTTAATTCTTTGGCAAAGACTTTGTAAAATTCTGTTGGCAGCCCATCGTTACCGGACGCTTTCCCTCCCGACATTGTGGTATAGGCTAGCTGAATTTCAGCTGCTGAAATGTCAGCTTGAATCTCCTCTGCCTGGATATTCGATAGATGTGGGAGATTGATGTCCTCAAAATATTGTTGAATTGCCTCTTGCCCCACCATGTATTTAGTCGCATATAACTGCTCATAGTGCTGCAGAAAAATTGGGGCAATCTTTTCCTTATCAGTCATCGGGACTCTTGTGCTAGGCTGTAGCACTTCAGTAATTAGCGCTGCTTCCTGTTTGACCTTGGTTGCCCAGGCCAGCAATTTGCCTACCATTTGGCTCTCTCTGTAGACTCGTTGCTGAGCTGTTAATTTCTTCTAAAAGAAAAAAACTCTCTTAACTCCTGTTTTGCTTTTTCAAGCTGCCCTCCCACTGGCTCATTTACCCTTAAAGCAGCATTATTCTGGAGCAAGGCAGTATCAACTGCCAATTGGAGGTTATCTATATGAGTTCTCCGAATTTTAGACTGTGCAGCCATAAAAGTCACCAGCTGGCCTTGGACTGCGGCCTTGAAAGCCCCCCACACTGAGAAGAGTCCCGCTGTACCCTTATTAATCTTAAAAAACTCTAGTATCCACTTTCTTGGAATCAGTTACACATTGTTGATTTGAGAGAAGGAGTCGGTCCATCTGCCACCTGGACCTCATCCTCCTGCTATCCTCTATTTCTATTTCTAATTTGACCAAAGAATGGTCTGAAAATGAATTAACCCCCATTTCCAAGCCGGAATATTTCAAAGAACGAGATATTTAAAAAAAGTCAATGCGGGAAGCTGACTGGAATTTTCGGGAGTAGCAGGTATATTCTAGTTCTTCCCGATGGGCTTTACGCCATGGATCGATTAACTGATGATCTTGTGTAATAACATCGATTATCTTTTTAGTCTTCAGCTTCAGCTGTTTTTATTTTTATTTGAAGTATCCTTTGTCAAATCCTGAATATAATTAAACCCCCCCAAAAATAATTTGTCCCTTAGCCCCTCTGAGTATCTCATTAATCCTGACCATAGATGTAGGGTCATCAATAATTGGACCATAATAATTGACAAAGTTTAAAGTCTTTCCATTTGGGCTCGCCGTGACCCATAGCCATCGACCATGAGGATCTCTCTGTACTTAGAGAAACTCCCAATCCAGCCCCCGACTTAAATATATAGTGAACTCCCTTAGCCCCCCTTACTGCCGTCCCTGCTGATGCAAAAAAAACTTTAGAAAAAGATTTAGGAATAAAAAGCTTTGGAGTATTTGTTTTTAGGTGAGATTCTTGAAGAAAAAGAACTTGTGGTGAAAAGGAAGCTAACCTTTTTATTATCCCTCCATATTTTTGTTTGTTGAATACGCCATTTACTTTGAGCGAAATTATCTGACATTTAAATCCCATCTCTTTAGCTAATAAACCCTGGGCGTTAAAATCCGCTCCGCTCACTGAGTTTGCGGATATTTGGCAACTCTGTGATCCGCGTAGAACACGGAGTTACTGAAAACTCTGCGGTGAAGTGGAGTTTATTTCTTGTTTGCGCTTTCAAAATGCATTTTTGCACACACAGTAGCAACTTACCGGGATCACTGCGTTCGCCGGCGAGATTTCCTATCCGTTCGCGTGCGTCACGAGATTTTGGTAGCCGGCCCCACGATCCCGCGAGAGGGTGCGATCGCGAACACGTCATTCGGACGCGCCATCGGACATCCAGCGGAAGTTCCGTGAAGATCGCAATGCCGAACACGCACAATTTGCAATCTGGAGAAGAATATCTCGCGAGCAGCATAAAACTTTCTTGAAAATGATGATTTGGATGAAAAAAACTCCTCAGATTGACATTTGGCTGTACTTTTTTGTGCAAGGAGTCCTTTTTCTTTTTTTACTTTTTTCTTTAATGGTAAGGAAATGCCCTAGAGTCTCCAACTTCCTGTTCCTGTCCAGCAGGCTCCTCCCAGTGCTTTGTCCATGTCCGGTTCACTTTTCATTTGGATTTGGAGCTGGAAGGATCACTCTTTGTGCCTGCTGCATCATATATCATTGGATTTGAGGACTTTTGGATTTGAGATTTTACAAGTAAGTTGGAGAATGGGTGTTGTTTGTTTGATTGGGGCATTCCACCTACACTTTTGTGCACTTTTCATCGTTTTTAAAAAATTTATTGTTGTGGGTTGTCTGTAGTTTCAGTAGGGGCCTAGTTGTTTTTCTTTGTATGTAATTTTTCTACTAGTTTTGTTTTATAAAGGAAAGATGTTGCAAAGTTCACTACATTTTATCCAACTTTTGCAATCAATTTGCAAAATGTATTTAATTCACTAGCCCAGTAGTCTGGCCCAATAAATAGGCCTTTCAGCCAGTAGACCCAGAGCTACTCATGGGTGCATGAAACAACTGTTTCTGTGGTGTCTGTTGAATTTAAACATCATTTAGGGCATGGATGGTATTGGATTGAATTGCAAAAAGTCTTTTTTTGGGGGTAATTCACTTTTTAGGTGTGTGTTAAATAAATGCCTTTGTTGGATGTGTGTGTGTGGTGTGGTTGTTGTGTAACTTGGAAACCTTTTTTAGCCCTGTGGATTTTCGTTTTTTCAATTTTGCATTAAAGCTGTGTTGTTTAGCATGCCTCCTTTATCTGGCCATATAATAGGCCTGCTTGAGTTCATTATTTTACAGGCCTCCTGCTTGTTGTGACTGTGAGTGACTATGTGGGTGGTGGCCATTTTGTGGTGGTAGTTTTTAGTAGTGAGCTGCTTTTGCCATATAGGCCTGCATGTCTTTCCTTTGTTCCTCTTGGCTTATGCTTCTTGTTGTTGTGGCCTGGCCATGTGGCTGGCGGCCATATTGTGAAGCCAGGCAGTGTGCTTTTGCCATAGGCCTGCATTGTCTGTCTTCTCTTTCTTGTTGTTGTGGGTGGCCTGGCCATGTGGCTGGTGGACATTTTGTGATGCCAGGCAGTGTGCTTTTGCCATAGGCCTGCATTGTCTGTCTTCCCTTTCTTGTTGTGGGTGGCCTGGCCATGTGGCTTGCGGCCATTTTGTGAAGCCAGGCAGTGTGCTTTTGCCATAGGCCTGCATTGTCTGTCTTCCCTTTCTTGTTGTTGTGGGTGGCCTGGCCATTTGGCTGGCGGCCATTTTGTGGAGCCAGCCAGTGTGCTTTTTGCCATAGGCCTGCAAGCTTGTGGCCTAGTCTGCCAATAGGCCTTTCAGGCAGTAGGCCCAGAGCTACTCATGGGTGCATGAAACAACTGTTTCTGTGGTGTCTGTTGAATTTAAACATCATTTAGGGCATGGATGGTATTGGATTGAATTGCAAAATGTGTTTTTTGGGGGTATTTCACTTTTTTTGATGTGTGTTAAATAAATGCCTTTGTTGGATGTGTGTGTGGTGTGGTTGTTGTGTAACTTGCAAACCTTTTTTAGCCCTGTGGATTTTAGTTTTTGCATTTTTGCATTAAAGCTGTGTTGTTTAGCAAGCATGCCTCCTTTGTCTGGCCATATAATACAGGTCTGCTTGAGTTCATTGTTTTCCAGGCCTCCTGCTTGTTGTGACTGTGAGTGACCATGTGGCTGGTGGCCATTTTGTGGGGGTAGTTTAGTAGTGTGCTGCTTTTGCAATATAGGCCTGCATGTCTTTCCTTTGTTCCTCTTGGCTTATGCTTCTTGTTGTTGTGGCCTAGCCATTTGGCTGGTGGCCATTTTGTGAAGCCAGGCAGTGTGCTTTTGCCACAGGCCTGCATTGTCTGTCTTCCCTTACTTGTTGTTGTGGGTGGCCTGGCTATGTGACTGCCTCGCAGCGATTTTGTGAAGCCAGGCAGTGTGCTTTTGCCATAGGCTTGCATTTTCTGTCTTCCCTTCCTTGTTCTTGTGGGTGGCCTGGCCATGTGGCTGCCTGGCGGCCATTTTGTGAAGCCAGACAGTGTGCTTTTGCCATAGGCCTGCATTGTCTGTCTTCCCTTTCTTGTTGTAGTGGGTGGCCTGGCCATGTGGCTGCCTGGCGACTATTTTGTGAAGCCAGGCAGTGTGCTTTTGCCATAGGCCTGCATTGTCTGTCTTCCCTTTCTTGTTGTTATGGGTGGCCTGGCCATGTGGCTGCCTGGAGGCCATTTTGTGAAGCCAGGCAGTGAGCTTTTGCCATAGGCCTGCAAGCTTGTGGCCTAGTCTGCCAATAGGCCTTTCAGCCAGTAGGCCCAGAGCTACTCATGGGTGCAAAAAATAACTGTCTATGTGGTGTCTGTTGAATTTAAACATCATTTAGGGCATGGATGGCATTGGATTGAATTGCAAAATGTATTTTTTGGGGGTATTTCACTTTTTTTGGTGTGTGTTAAATAAATGACTTTGTTGGATGTGTGTGTGGTGTGGTTGTTGTGTAACTTGCAAACCTTTTTTAGCCCTGTGGATTTTCGTTTTTGCATTAAAGCTGTGTTTGTTAGCAAGCATGCCTCCTTTGTCTGGCCATATAATACAGGCCTGCTTGAGTTCATTGTTTTCCAGGCCTCCTGCTTGTTGTGACTGTGAGTGACCGTGTCGCTGGTGGCCATTTTGTGGTGGTAGTTTAGTAGTGTGCTGCTTTTGCCATATAGGCCTGCATGTCTTTCCTTTGTTCCTCTTGGCTTACTGCTTCCATCCCCTTTGCCAGCTGCAGCTCCCTGAATGACGTGATGTGCAAATTAATGCCAAACAGGTTCCATTTCCATTACATTTGTATTTTTGTTTTTGTTCTTCTTCTTTCCTATCCTTCCTGAGTGTACACAGTATACCATGAAATCCCTTGTTGTCAAAGTCTCACAAATGGCTACACTGTTGTTATGTTTTTTTAATAACTGAGTTAATACAATTTAATAATATAACACTAACAAGTGTGACCACCACACACTAAGTTATATATTATATTTGTTTGTTTGTACTACTAGTATTAATTGAACCACAACAACAAATGCAACATTTCACTGATGTTCTTCTGGCTTCTTTGCTTTTAGGTGCACAAAAGACTGAGGACTCAGGAGGAGGTGTCATCATCACCCGTTGTACTGCTAGACAGATTTCCTGCTGCGCACGACTTCACGTGACGTGTGACCAGAGACATCTCTGCACCTTCTGCAACTGAGTCCTGTTGACATCTGAAGAAGATGGCCCCAAAGAAATGTACCAGGTCCTCCAGTACCAAGAAAGTTGCCAGTGAGAAGAAGGAACAGAAGAAGGAAGAATTGGCACTTACCAAGACTGGTGTGCCGCACAGGATGTTTTTTGGGAAACAAAAAATGAATCCTGCTGCAGCGGTGTCCGGGGAGCAAGCTGGGAGCAGCACCTCCGCATCAGTGGGCACACCCCACCAACCTAGGCCCAAGCCCATGAGTGTCGCAGAGGCAGCCAGTCTAATTGTGCAAACTCCAACGAGCAGTGATATTGAAATTGACTTATCGTTATCGCAAAGTAGTACCCAATCAACGCAGGAGGAAACTCAGCAGATAAGTGGGCAACAACAGCCGCAACAACAGCCGCAACCACCGCCTACAATAGTAGTTGTTCCTCCCGAAGTAAGGGCAGTTCAGGAAATCGAGCTTCCTGCAGAGGAAGAAGAAGAGCAAGCCACTCTTTCAGAAGATCCATTGTCTTCCAGATCCCCAGCAAGGAAAAGGAGGGTTAGTCCATCAACTTCTTCTTCAAGCCCCCCTTCTGATGATCTAGATGCCACTTGGAAGCCACCAGCTCGATCTGAGAGTGAGGCACGCCACAAGACGAGGCTAGGGAAAAGGAAGGTTCCAGAAAGCCTTAGAGTTATGGAGGTAGATGTAGAAGAGGAGGATGATGATGAGCCAGCCATCATGAACATCACTTCTGCCCCAGTGGAGATAGAGACCGACATTACCCCATCCCAAATTGCTGTGAGGGATGTGGCACGGATACCACCAACACAGGTAACACCAACACCACCTCCAGCTTCCATACTTGCATTTGCAAAGGCCCGGCAGGGACTTACATCCAGCACAACCACCACCTCAGTAGGTAGTGGTACTGCACAGAGTCAAATTCCAGGCACTCCCTCCAGTTCATCCAGCATTGCAAGTGGCACCTCCAGCAGCGCAAGAAAGTTCACCTCCCCAGTTTGGGACTTCTTTTCGGTTAGCATTAAGGAGGAGAACGTTGCTATATGCTCAATTTGTCGACAAAGTGTTAGTCGGGGTAAGCTTGGTACAAACTATGGTACCGGAGGCCAAACAACCCATCTGAAAAAACACCACATGATCCAGTGGGAGGCGCACCTTAGCGGCCCAAAAAGTAAAACTGCACCCATTACTCTTGGTGGGGATGAAGAAGTAGAAGAAGATATGATCGCCATGGAAGGTGAACAAGAGGGAGACATTTTCTCTGGTACACAAAGTAGCCCTGTCCCCAGCAGTGCAGTGGTATCACTACCGCCCATATCGTCATCATCCTCAGCAACATCTCAGTGGCACCGTAGTAAGAGTGAGGCTGAGACACCAAGGCAACAGAGTGCTGCAGTGAAAAAAAGTGTGTCATTGAGCCTAACAACATCTGTGTTCAAGAAATCACCTGCATCAGCGGCACCAGAAAGGAAAAAAATCCAGCCTACCATTGTCAGCATGCTTAGGTCGGAGGGGCAGTACGAACGCAACCACCCAACGGCACGTTTTTACAATGCGAAGCTGGCGAAAATGTTAGCGCTGGACCTTCTCCCTTTTTCTTTTGTGGAAGGGGTGGGTTTTCTGGAATTTGTGACAGCCATCTGCCCGAAATGGAAGGTTCCCAGCCGGTACTATTTCGCCAGAGTTGCTGTTCCAGCACTACATCACGACGTGCTGGAATTGTTTGGTCAAGCTTTGCAGCAGAGTGCTGTTCACACTATACACCTGACAACAGACATGTGGACCAGTTGCCAAGCCACTGATTACATGTGCATCACTGCACACTGGATCTCTTTTGTGGGGGTTAGAGAAAATATATCTGCAGCAGGTGTTGTTGACACTGCTAAGATTTTTAATGCCACTCGTAAACATGCAACTGTAGCCATGTTCGCCATGGAGAAATCTCATACTGCTGCAAACATTTTGGAAGAGTTTAACAGCAAGGTCTTTGAATGGCTGCACACAAGAGGGCTTAACATTGGTTTTGTTGCCACGGACAATGGCAGTAGTATGGTTAAGGCCATGGGCGATGGTGGCTATTTCAGGGTCCTGTGTTTGGCGCACTGCATTAACATCATTGTTCAATACTTTCTGAAAAAAGAATACCGAGTCAGCAACTTACTGACCACCTGTAGAAGAATATGCACACATTTCAGCCATTCTTTTAAAGCCCGAAAGTAGCTGAAGATCATTCAACGTGAGCATAGAGTGCCAGTCAAAGCACTCATCCAGGAGGTGCCAACATGTTGGAACTCAACTTATTACATGCTTGAACGTCTGTTTGAGCAGTACAGACCAATCAATGACTATGTCATGCAAAGACTAGGGGATACTACTGTGAAAGGCATGACCGTTGAGATGGACCAATGGGGCCTAGTTAAATGCCTGACAGAGATGCTTCTTCCTTTCGAGCTCTTCACACGTGAAGTCAGCAAGGAGGACTGTACTATGGGCCAAGCTATCCCATTGTTGCACATGCTAGAGCAACAGCTGAAGGCGGTGTCTGATACATACGCAGGAGTGGAGGAAAAAAATGTAGCATATGAGTTGGTGGAGAGCTTAGCCTTTCCCTTAGCTGAAAATACAAGGGTAAGATTGTGTCAGACAAACATTACATTTCTGCCACAATGGATCCATGGTACAAATCAGCACTGAACACTAAGACATTAATTCCTTTTTCAGAAGTGGATGTTGCCCAGTACAAAACTTGGATAGCTGAGGTAGCCAGTGACTTTGAAAAAGAACGTCTGGTAATTAAAGGCACACTACTCCAGCCCACAACAAGTACTGCAGGGCATCCGGCATCAGGTTCAACTTTAGAGCCTGAGGGCAGTGCATTTGGCTCACAGCAGTCACTAACACTATCAACAACAGCAAGAACAGGATCATCAGCCCCAGTAAAATCGGCACAGGATTGGTATCTACAGCAAGGGCTTGTTAGGTCCAGTGCTGATGCAAAGGCTAAAGAGGCCCAGCAAAGCGGAGCACCCCTGAGCATTGAGCGGATGGTCCAGGCCTATCTGGATGACCCAACAGAGGTCTACATTGATCAAATCCATTGGTGTATTGGTATGGGAAAAGGCACCAATGGCCAGTCCTCAGCACGCTGGCGATAAACTATCTGGCTTGCCCTATCGCAAGTGTCTCTTCTGAGCGTGTTTTCAGTGCTGCTGGTGCCATTGTAATAGTGAAAAGGACCAGTCTCTCGCCCAAAAACGTGGAGAGGTTAACCATGATCAAAATGAATCAGCACTTTATACCACCGGATTACAAAATACGTGAATCACAGCAGGAAGATGAGGACAGCGACTTAGGTGACGGAAGTAATGTGTTAGATGACCTACTTCTGGTTGAACCACCAGAGTTTGAGGAAGAGCTCTACTTCCCTGACAACTAGGCTTTCAACTTGTTACTTTCTTTCTTCCTTATTTACTTTTATTATTTGTGTGTGTCTCTGTCTTTCTGGTTTGAATCACAACAAATCCATCACCACTGTCTTCTCTTTTTATTGCCATATTGGAGTTGCAGCTGTGTGCATTTAACTTAGTTCACTCCTCCGAGTCCTGCTCCATCCTCCTGACTCACCCTAAATCCATTTCCCTCAAGCCAGACATTGGATGGATAATAGTACAAGAAATGTTGCCTCGTCGAGTCCCTCCAAAAGAAGTGGAACATGATGACTATAGCTATCCTCCTTTCCGAGCCGAGAGAGACTGCCCCTTAACTTAAGATGAGAAGGAACAGGTAATGATGGCATGCATTGGACGCTGACTCTGAGTGATTGGTGTTTGTGTTGTTGTTGTTGTTTATTGTGCATGAAGTGAAATCAAAGTGTACGAGTATTTAATCTACACACTAAAAGTGACTCAAGTCAATGTTTCCGTTCTTGTTGTTTAATAACAAAATTGTACATCTACTGCAGGCCGATCCATTGCATTTTTAAATATGGAATCTGGACTCACTCGGTACACTACAGACTGAGTTGGACAACACCATGATGATGACCACATAGTATCTTCGCAGTCAGTCAGTTGGATCGGAGATGATTTATGGAATAACTCAGGGCGTTTCAAATCACGAAGTCGCATAAAAGGTAAACAAGTCAACAACAACCACAGCAGACCTACATGTCTGTGTAGTAGTGGTGGAGTCGAGTAGTCATGAGTGTAGTAGTGGTATGACTGACTGCCGTGCATTGATTTAGTTACTTACTTTGGAAAATGCTATATTGCTGTATATGTGTGCTCTGTGACTGTCTGGCTCAGTCAAAATCTAAGCTAAGTGGAGGTTGGGTTGGCGCCATGGGCCTGCTCTGTCCTGTTGCTGTTGTATGTTAATGCTGGAAACATACAACAGAGTAGACATGATTTAGCCATGCTGCCTATGAAAGTGATTGCATTCCTCCGTAATTCATACTTTTTTTTTCTCCTTGATTTTTTAATATCCCTTTTGTTTTTCCATATTCACTTACAGGCCGGCCTTTACCCTGTGCTAAATTGAGAAAAACAACTCACACTCATCTACCAATCCGCATCTGCCAGGCAGGCAGTGGCACCCAAGATTGATGGACACAGCGTCCATGAAAGGGAGGACCAAGAGGAATGCCGAGATGCAACTCCCCAATTTGACCAGGATAACATACAGTAACTTTAGCATCATTCATCATCTTTTAAATAATTTGATTTTTTTTTTCTCTCCAATTATTACGACTGTGGGGCCCATTCCGATTTCGGCCGGAAGCGCACCGAACAATGGCCGGAGCCCTTCCGACCGAATCGGAACGTGCCGGCCGGATTCCTTTCCGACTGAGCCATTCCGATGTGCTCGGTCGGAAAGGAATCCGACTCGGATTTCCGGATGGCTTCCGACGGGCTCGGAGAGCCCGTCCGCCGTCCGGAAATCCTTCAGTACTCCCCCGGCCACCTCTTCACGACCGAGGGAGTACGATGGCAGTTTTTCACTGCCTTTTCGTGCCGGTCTTTCCGGCACAAAAAGGCAGTCGGAAACTGTCTTTGGGGGCCCCCAGTAGGGCCCCCATGGGTGCGAGGCCGCCGAATGGTGACCTGGGGGCACCTATGGTGCCCCTCTGTTGATCCCTGCACCCGGTGGCAGGCACCTTGGGGTACCGGCCACAGGGTGCAGGGATGAACTGCACCCCTGCTTTTCACAATGCAAGCATGCATTCCACTCGGAATGCATGCTCCCATTGTGAAGTATACGAGTGCGACAGAACAGGGTTCGGTCGCATCGTACTTGCAGGGCCGTAACCGACGACAGCAGGTCGGTCGGTTACGGCTCCTGATCGATGTCGGACGGACCTGAGTCCGTCCGACATCGGAATCAGCCCCTGTGTGTTTTTTGTTGTTGTTATTATGTTTGCTCTTTGCTTATAATTGATCCCTACAGATATTTTTTAATTTTCTTTGCTACCATAAAAAGGAAGCCCGGTACAACAGAACATAAAATGTATGCAATTTGGGTCTCTCTGAGGGCAGACAGGCAAGGCAAAAAATAGCATAATAATAATTAATAATATACTGCTGCCCTGTACTGTCTACTAGTCCAGTTAGTAAGTACTACTTATCATCATTAACCATCAAGTCATCATCATGCATGCATTTCCTTTTTCTCCCTTAACAGATATATGATGGTCATCTGGCAAGATTGTGTGTGTTGTTCAGTTGTTGTTGTCCATGTGTAGTGTTTGTCTTTGTCAAACCTTTCCCTCAAATACCCCTTCCCTACCCCTTCCCAACCATTCATCAAACCCTAACCCTCTTCCCCCGGGCTGTGTGATTTATATTGAGGTGTGACTAAATTAAATTTACACCAATAATTGATCACACACTTGCTGGGGCGGATGTGGTGAAAGCAACACTAATTCAATTTCACTCAAGGCAGGGCGAGGATCTTCTTCTGCTTGCCAATGCCCACCCATGCTCAGTATATTTGCAAGTCAATTTTTTTTCCCAAGGAACATAATCCATCATAATTAATTGCCGGCATCGATTGGATTCATCATCCCCCTCCTAAGTTACAGCACTAAAGGTTATGCTTGTGTCAAGTGACTCGAGTCAACTACAGTTTGTAACTTGTTGTACTAGGCTATCCCCACCACCATTATGTCTTATTTTACTTCGTTGTACTACTCCTTCCATAGTCTCTCTCAGGCAACTGACTGTCTCATTTTATTTTTTTGCAAATGCTACTGCCAGTGTATACTGTACTACCACCACAACCATGGCATCTTGGGAAACCAAACCATCATCACCATGCAGCTATTGCTGTGCCGAAGTTTAAACATCAATCACAGGTAAGAGAAGAAGTTTGGGGGAGGCATAATTAATAATGGAAATTAATTCATTAATTCACACACCCACACCCTTGAGTCCAGTTGCAGACTGCATAGACTAGGAGGAGAGACTGATAGTACTAGTAGGACAAGTCACTCAGTGAGGGTATTGCATCTATCTGTTCCTGTGTTACAAAATAGGCAGATTATTTAAATCAAAAACTGGCTGCGGCCCTGCAGCAGCAAAGGAAGGAAACCGTGTGGCGTAAAAGAGTAACCCCCCCACAAAACATTTACATGGTTGGTATGTAAAGTTTAAGTATAAATATAATTTAATCCCCTAACAAAATAAACTAATGTAAAAAATCCCACCTGACCCACCTCTCTCCCTAACCCCAACCAATGTCCAAAAAGTCCAACCAATGTCCCTAAATTCAAAAATAAAATTGTCCATAAATATATAAACCCCAACTTTTCCCCAACGAACGCCCAATGCCCACCCACCAAAAAAAGGAATAAAAAAGGGGCAATCCAACAGGATCTCTATTGGCGGGCTCGCAGTCACAGGTTAGTAGCCAGTACCTCCTTTAGCTGCTCCTCTAGGCACGCCATTCGAAGGAGCATGCGGCGCTGGAAAAGTCTACAATTGCATCCACAGGGGGGAAAGCAGTGTTGGATATAGAAGTGCGGCGGGCGGCTGCCTGACCGCGGCGCCGTACCACTCGAGGGTCCTGGTTTGGGCCCGGGGCATTGGAGGAGGCTGCAGCTGCTGCCGCCTCCTCTTCCTCCTCCGCCAGAACGACCAGCCGCCGATATTCCGTGACTAGCACTAGCAAGCACAGTACATAACATTTGTGGTATCTATCCTCCCACTGCCTTGGCCTCTAACATTTGTGGGAGTTTCAGGCATTATACTAGCACTATGGACTCGAGTTCTCTCTTGTTTAGCAAAATTAAGTAACCTTGTTGTAGCCGGCATGCCAGCTCAGTCGGCTTGCGACAAGAAAACAAACATACTCGTGACGCAGTCTGAAGACTCACATTATTTTTATTTACTACTATCTGCAGGTGGGGAAGCTGACTACACAAGCATCTTATTTTTCTATTATGGGTGGCACTGGCCATACTCTGTTATTACATCAAGGGCAACTGCTCAATTTCACTTTCACCCTGCCCTGACTACTACAACAAGGCAGATGATATCTGATCCAAATGATCATTGCTTATATATGGGACGACATGAGTAACTTTGTTTTGATTGATTGTGTAACCATGCAGCCAATAGGCCACCCATGGCAGGCTGACACAGTCGAAAATAAATTACCATAGGTAGGGAGTGGGCCTCAGAGTCAGAGGGAGGCGCTTGATAAGTAACAACATACATACACAATATATATTCTGTGCTCGCAAACTACTGTGAGTCAAGGGAGTATTCTGAAAATACAACTTCTATTCTCCTTGGCTTTGCTACTCTGGCGCGGTTTATTTACTTTTATTATTTTTTAAACCACCACCCATGCGTTATTCCTTCCTTGCTTGCCTTTGAGTTTGACCCATGAAACACCCCAGAGGATTCTTGCTATCCACCCATACAGTTTCCCCCACCCAGGCAGGCATCTTTTCTTTCACCTTCCACCCATCCTGCTTCAATCACCCATGCATCTGATTCCTATCAGCCACCTATGCATGCATCACATGTATCCTTCTCTGCCAGTCATATATATTACATCTCGCCCGTCCTTCCTCCTTCCATCCTTCTTTCCCTTTTCGTTCAACCCATCCATCAAGGTCATCTGATCTGACTCTTAGTCTTCTCCATAAAACTTTCCCAGCTGAGTTGAAGTCAGATGGAAGAGGCCATTAGTTACTCAACTACTACTCCTGCTGCTAATGCTATTGCTCTAATGCTAAGTAAAGGGTGTCTTCCTCAACCGTTGTTCACAACAACTTAGTCTCTCTCAACATACAGTGTACACCCTTGCAGCGAGTGCGTAACTATTGTCAATAAGTAATGAATATAACTAAGTATAACTTACCACCGCCCGCCACTGCTGCTCCCGCAACCACCCCTGTGGCAGCTGCCGCATCCACTGCTCCCTCCTGGCTGGCGTCGCCTGCCCCGCCACTGGCTCCGGCACTGGTGGTTGGCACGCCTAGAAAAAACATTACACATTTTTTAGATGCTAAATACACCTCCCCCTATTTATTCGTTTTCACTAGCAAGATTGAAAAAAAAGTTAAAATACACATACATATACCACATACATCACTAGTACAAATCAGGTGCTATAGTAGAGTAGACACTAGTAGTAGTATGTCCTATCCTATCAAAAATAGTAAAATTTCAGGTTGGGCATTTTGTTGGTGGGAATTGTCGAAAAGCCTCTCAAGATTAAGAAGACTAGAAGAGGACAACCCAAAGGACTGGACTCAGTGGCTAGAGCTATTGGTGAATCTGAGTTTTAAAACCTTTTAAATAAAAATAAAGAGTGGCCAACTGGGCAAGCTTAGCTACAGACAGACTAATATAGTAGTAGAGTAGTACAGAGAGTCAGAGCAGAGGCAATTAGAGGCAGGGATAACAAGAGTTTAGAAACAGATAGTCTAGATCGAAGAAGATTTGGTAAAAAATAGAATTAGGAAACGGAAATAATAGTTTGGAAAATAAGGTGCAGTAAAAGTTAGGGAAATATAATGATTAATATTAACAACTGGAGGACTTACTGGGGCCAGCAGCAGAGCCCTCGGTAGAGTAGTGGTCGTGGCCCTGGGAGGCATCCTGCGATTCTTACCCAGCTCCTGCCGACTCTGACCCCGTCTTCTTGCCCCTGGGTGCTGATCATGTAAGATATAATAAAGAAAGAGACAAACATTGATGATTGGTGTGAAACAAATAAAATATTTAAAAATCGCTCAGAAAAACATTTTTGGAAACAACAATTGCAATAAAATTGACCTATCTAATCTGATCGACTAGTAGTATTGCGAGATTCGCGGAACGTCTACTTAATATTTATGAACACTAATCCAGTGTTCCATTCTGATTCCTGAATCCTAAGCCTAAATTAAGTTACGTACCACCTGACCTAGCCCACCTATTCCAGATGGGCCAATTGTTCACTAAGTCTGCATTTCCATTTATTTTAGTCTTCAAAATGCATAGATGGAGGTCGCATGCATAACTTTTTGCGTACACCAAATTGTTGGTTGGTTGCTGCTGATGTTCTGATAAGCCTATTACTCACTCACTAACAAACTACAAAAGGTTCTACTAAGGACTGGAGTAAGCAGCACGTGACGTGACAGAGGATGCGTCACGCAGACCGCTAAAAAATTACCAACTAATACTAAGTAACTAAACTATCTATCAATCCACCACTATCTTAGTGACAGGAGGACAAAGGAAGGACTAGAGTCTCTCCAGCATTACCTAACTTAAGTTCTCTAAAGTAAACTGTCTTACATAATCAGCCTAAGAGAGCGCAAAGTTGCAAACAAGTAAGATTAGTAGCGCTGCCGAGCACCTGTGTCTAGAAGAATAACAATCACAGAAGATTTTTAAACGTAATTTACCTACCTGCAATGTAAGCAGCAGCATTCTTGCTATTGGAAATAAAATTATATGAGCAATAACAACAGTAACAGTCTACAGAACACACAATACTACTAGTATTATACTATTAGCTACTCACCAAGCCCCACGACCTCGACACCTAGCAGATCCAGCAGGTCCTGCTCCCGGTCCAAGATGTCAGACCACCGGTGGGTCAGCTGGTTATGGGTGCGCCAGACCTCAGAGCAGCGAAACACTGCCCGGCGCACCCTCGCCCACCGGCAGTGACGCTCCTGAGTAGCGTACCCGGAGCCACTCCTGCCACCTGCTGCCAAGGTCAAGGGGAGGTGGCGCTGCACAAAAAAAACAAGGGCGGCCACCTCCGCTCGCTAAAAAGGGCCCGGGCCTGCACCCCTTCCGGGCGCAGTCTGCCACAAGGGAGGCGGCTCTTCTTGGGCGCAGCCGCCTTACCCTTGGACTTGGAGCCGGTGCCCTTAGCCATGGTTCTGGGGTTGGCGGGGGCGGAAAAGAAAATGTCAGAGTAAAAAATAAAGTCAGGAGAAGAAGTAGGAGAGTAAAAAAGGAAGTAATATAAAACAGTAGAAAAAAGTTTAAAAAACGCATTAAAAGTAGAAATAAAACGCAAAATATACACTTAAGGTCAGAGAGGGATAGGAAATAAGTAAAAAAGATCAGAAAAACAGTGTAAAAAATAAAATATTGAAAAGATTTTAGAGGGATTGAAAAACAGGCCCCAGAACCATGCAAAGAATAGGAAAACAAGATGGCCGCGCCCATTGGTGACCGCGTGGTGAAGTTCGCGTGATATTTCCCCCGAACACGCAATCCGCGTTGCCAAACGTCAAAAACATCTCGCGAGCATACGCGAGCATGCGGAAACAACCAACTCTGCATGCTTGCGTACCTCCGCATAGCCTCGCGGAGTTTTTCTACTGCTCCGCATAGCCTCGCGTAGCGCGGCTACACGAACTTCGCCCAGTTATAGTTAATGCCTAAATATTGCAATAATCCATTCAACACAATAAACTGTTTTCCCACCACCTCACCACTATGATTCTACTAATTTTGTTTTCCTTTTTGCACCCCAAACCCACCTACCCCAAACCCTCCCCGTAACTTGCCCTCCCCTGGAGATGGGAAAAGGACCACAAGGCCCATATCTACCCTCCCCAAATGCCTCTCTTGTGGGGTGCCTTGGTGCTGCACCCTGAGTGGCCCCTGCCCCCCCCTACCTCAAGCTACCCTTGACATTACATTTAGTGATTCTTGTCTACTTTGCAGAGGAGATTTATTTGAGCAGATCCTGCACTTCCTCTATATTCGCAAACATATGGAACTTGCCTCTCACCAGCACCCTTAACTTTGAATGAATGAATGAAAGTGGTTTTATATAGCGCGTTACTACCCTAAGGCCTCGTAGCGCTTTGGATATAGCAAACAGTGTCATGACAGGTTAGTGAATGGTACTGAAAAGATGAGTCTTAAGGAGTTTACGAAAGGACTGCATATTGGATTCCCTTCTAAGAGCAAAGGGAAGAGAATTCCAAAGATTAGCAGCATTGAACGAAAAAGAACGTTTGACTGCTGGGCTATTGACGCCTGAGCGCCCTGTGCCTTAAAAAAGATATAACAATTTAACAAACTCTTTTTGCCGACGTGCGGTAGCCGCAGACATATCAGCAAAAATCCGACAACTGGAGACATCATTGATTGAGAATTGTCTCTTCTGGATTGCCTTAGATAAAATCTGCTCCTTGATGCGATAGTCAGCAAAGTTAATCAGAATTGTTCGAGGTAGTTATGAATTCGGCAGAGCGTGTGAGGGTACCTGATGCGCTATTGTTATAGTGAGATCACCAGTAAATTCTGGCAGCACGCTCTTCTTGATGAAAGATTCGACCCATTGAAGGGGTTGAGACCCTTCACTGCCCTTTGGGACCCCACTATGCGCAGATTTGCGCGCCGTGAGTAATTCTCGAGTTCCTCAAGCTTACTCTCCAATGAAGCTTTTTCCTTTGTGACTATATTCGCCTGCTGCTGGATTGTATTAATTTGATCTTCAAGGTGTGAGAACCTCGATTCCGCCTCTTGTATCCTTGCTGGAAAACTGCCCACTACCTCCTTGATCTTTGAGAGACGTTGATGAAGGGATGCTATCTCGTTAGCTTGTGTTGTCTTAAGCTCTCTTATCTCGTCTAAAATGAGATTCAGCATAGTTTTTATATCACATTGTAGGAGAGTTCCTTCCTCTTGAGGTTGTATCGACGGGCTACATTGGGATCCCTCATTTTCTTTCTGAATCCATGCTTGCTGCCCTGCAATGTCTGGTCCTGCTTTACTTGACATCTGGGGATGATGTTGTAGCTGCGGCTGCAGAGATGTTGTGCCCTGTAAAGACTGCTGTGATTGTGGCTGTGGCGATGATGGTGATGACGAAGCCTGCGACTGTACATCCCTGGAAAGGCTATCGTCCTTTTGAAGGGTGCTGTGTTCGGCCTTTTCCTCATGGGTAGCTGGTTGTCCCGTGGAGGTTTGAACTTTTTGCGAGGGACTGGCTTGTGTCTCGGCAAGAGACCTTTGTAATAGCACAGATGCAGCCAGGGTGGCCAGGGATGTTTTGGCTTTAGAGAATAGCAATACTACTTAGGGGTCGATTCCGATTCGGGCCGGAAATCTCTCCGACCGAGCCGGACCCGGAGAGATTTCCGACCGAATCGGACCCGTGCAGTCCGACCGAACGAGTCCGATGCATTCGTATGCCACCGGACACGAGTCGGTCGGACTCCCATTGAACTCAATGGGAGCCGGTCGTACAACGCGTACGCGGGCTCCCATTGCCTCAATGGGTGCGAGGCGGACAAGGGCGCCCCCTACAGCGAGTACGCCGCGAAGCGCTTCGCGGCATACACGCACAGGTAGGGGGGACCCATGGGTCCCCCCTGTGTGCGCCTCGCACGGGTACGCGTACAGGGGGGTCCGACACGGACCCCCAAAGTACGGCTCCGACAGCGAGTTCGAGTCGGACGGCGCGAGTCGGTCGGAGCGGTCGAGGTGCGCATCGTACTTACCCGGCCGGAAAACGTCTCCATTGCGCGGTGCGAATCGGGTCCGAGCGAGTCGGTCGGAGCGGTACGATCCGGGAACCAGTCGGTCGGAGCGGTCGGGTCGCCCGGACGAGTCGGTCGGCGAATTCGCATCGTACTCGCTCGGCCGGACCCGCGTACGATTCGGTCGGGAAACAGGGCTCCGAATCGGATCCGGTAAAGCCGAATCCTATTCGGAGCCCTACCGGCCGAGATCGGAATCGGCCCCTTAGTGTTTTGATTGATGGGATTAGCCATTTTCTCTTTTATAGTTTCTTGTGAAGAACAGGAGTTTACTTTTCTCTTTCCACCCTCCAGAGCCCAAGCAGTTAGGTCATGTTCTTGCGATATTTTGTCATGTGGGCTCGGCTCTTGCTCTGGACTTGTCCTTTCCGCCAACCCTCCTTGTGCTATATTCTCTATTGCTACATCCCTCGCTCCCGAGTCCTGGCTAGGCTCTGGCGGCTCCTCTTCTGAGCTCGCAGAGCTTGAGTCTATAATAGAACCAGTTCGTGTTTTTTGACTATGCTCCGCTTTTGCCGCTGCTGATGCTGCCTTCGATTGAGCTAATCGCGTTTTGGCTTACAGGCTTGCAGCTGAATCCACCTTAGCCATTATATTTGTCAATTTTAAATGCTTTCCCATTTTTCGCCTGAAAAGCAAGGACCTCCTGCCGCAGAAAAAAGTAACTTGATCTGGTCTGAGTCATGCTCACAGCTCTGGTGTCCCGCCTTCCTTTTTATGAATTCCTTCACTGGAGATTTAGTTATTTCTCATCCTCTTTTATTCTCCCTCTCCACTCCTTAACATCAACTTCTTAGACTCAAAGCATGAGAGGAAAGCGTATTTTGTAAATACAGTTTCAGGGCATTACTAAAATGAGGGGGGGGCCCAAAACCACCATCCGTACTGAAGGGAGATGAACGACCCTCACTACCCACTCCGCTCTCCTCCTCAGCCACTCAACCCCTGACAGCATGCAGAGTCATGTCTTAGTCTGGAGACAACTGCCCCACACAGCCAGCAATCTGCAGGAAAGCTCACCTCTGGTCACCTCCTCCTCATTTTTCCCCACTTCGTAAATGCGGCGATTCACCGGCTCGCCTCCAGCCAGTCCAAGCCATCCTTCACTGATTACCGCCGCCGACCTCAGCTGTCATCCTAAAGTTTTACCTCCAGGCACGGAGAGCCAGAAAGGAGGGAAAGAATCCTGATTCACCCGCAACCATAACTGTTCACCAGCTGAGGCTCGGGAAGCACAACACTACACCGCCCTCAGCCGTCTTTCTTCAATTGTGCCTCCAGGCACGGAGAGCCAACCAGGAGGAACAGAAATCCTGGTTCCCCATGATCACCGCCCACCACCAAACACCAACCGAGCCTCTGGAGCCTAGGGAAGCGCGGCACACCGCCGCCCTCGGCCGTCGACCTTTCCGTTGTTCTTCGTTTTTTGTCTCCAGACACAGGGAGCCAGAAAGGAGGAACCGAGTCCTGTTTCCCCACAGTCACCGCTGAGCACCAGCCGAGCCACGGGAAACGCAGCACTGACGAGGCACACTACCGATGCCTCACCACCTTGACGTCCATTTGGAAACGGGAGCAGCCTCAAGGCAGGGGGAGGAGCAAGCAGTCACTAGCAGCTATGCGCTATGGGCATGCTGTAAGCTGCCTCCCCCGAGTAGTACCATAGGATATAATGCACTTGTAATATGAGGGACAGGATATCCGTCAGGTTTGTGAAGGGGTACCCCATCTGCCAAACATTAAATCTGGCCCTTTGTCTCTGCAATGGAAGTTAAAATCCTCCAGCAGGGCATAGTTGTATATGTATGCGAGGAGAGCTTCACAAGGATAGATAGCTGTTTGGCAAGGTCCAGCTGAAGGTGGAAAAAGCTTAAACTGGAAAATTCAAATTTTGCACTAAGATTTGCCCAGATAATGTTTGCTCCTTTGCCAAGTCAAGAGTTCTATGATTAGACTTGAGGTAAAGTATAGGAAAAATTTTAAATGTTTATAAAACTTGTATTTTTATGCTAAATATTAGCATAAATACATTTTATATATTTATTTTAAATGTAAAACAAAACTAAAAATTAAATTAATTCAAATATGCTAAATTAAATTAAAATCATTCTGCTTAAGTTTGGATTTTTACATTAAATTATACATAGTTGTACTTTTAACTATTTTAAATTATTTAAGTGAAGATTATTTCATATGGGTATCCTTTTAAGTCCCTATTTTCATTGATTTCTGTGGGAGGGAATTGCAGTACCACGAGTTGGCCATGTGTGGTGCTGGACTTAGCACTTTTTGTTTTGGGCAGTTGTAACTTACTATATATAGTTTAGCTGCACCCTCTTCTTTAGGGGGTGGAGACACATAAGTCTACACTTATGAGCAACATTATACTCATATTTTATGAATAGCCCAAAGTAATAAGTTTACTCAAAAATGTAAGAATAAATTACATGTGCAACAGTTTAGTTACCTTTGTGAATAGCCCCCATTTAAGGGTATTTTTATCAGATGTGGGTGCAGCCAATCATTTATGAAGCAAACAAAAGAAATTGTGTGACAAGTTTTTACACTTACAGCAGTCTTGGCACAATGTTGAACACAAGAAAGTTATATTAGCCCATATTTCTGCGTAACAATAAAATAGTGGATTGCATAAAAATCTTTAAAGCTCTTAAATAGGTGTTGAATTCTTCCACATCCAAAGCAATACCTTCACGGTGCCCTAAATGATATTTCCCTAAACATATGTGCAAAAAAAATCTGTTATCATAGGTACCAACTAATTTATGATTATTTGTTTTAAAAACTGTTATCTGAGGTAAGAGGTTATTGGAGGCAAGAAAAAATTTATCTGATTTATATGTGCCGCTTTACAGTGACTAAAATGATATGTGATAAGACCATCATGGATGTGATGTAGATTTTGCATTTAGAGGTGGTGTACCATCACTTACACAAGTGAACACTGATCTGTGGTGGGAAGTGAGCACTGGTAGGCACACAATATCCACTAACACCCAATAATTACAAAAGTAGATCTCCGCTTGGATATTGGGGCACAAGTGCATAACCAAGGCAAAGAACAATCCATTCAGCAGCAAATATATTTGAGGATGGCCATGAGATCCCCAATGCAAAGGCAAGCAAACCACAAATAAAATTAGAAATTAATAATAATGGTGTATTGCAGCTTTGACAATCCACTAGCCAGTTGCAAGGAAAATGCAAATATGAACAAAATAATATGGTTTTAGAAGTATGATCCAGCAGAAACATATTACAGCACTCTTAAAAATCAGTTATAATGGTGAGTGCCCACAATCGTTATGTACAGGGTAATATGGGAACCAGGGAATCATACAGTGATTGGGAGATTGGAAAACAGAGATAGGCCAATAATGGAGGCATGGTGTTAGTTGACTATAGACATGTTTTAAATGTACACAAATGGCATGTAAATATAATCCTTTGTTTACAAACCTGACATAAATGTCTAAATATGCGGGGTGTGTTTTTAAAAAAACAAAAAAACAATAGGGATTGCTCATCACATATTTTTCCAACAAATCTCAAACCCAACAAAATGTGCACACTAGGGCAATTAGATAAAATAATTGAGTTTATACGAAACAGAACCAAGGATAATGGCTAGACCCCTTTGAAAGGAAATGGTCACATTCTCCTATCAGTTGTGTTTCAGGTAAGCTTGAAAGTGACACAACTTGGGTACCATGGAAGTTTTATTGGGAAATTTCAAGTAACACACTTGGAACATTACTGTGTGTTACATTTGATATGAGGATTGATAAGCACTATTTTCGTTTTAAATTGTCAGGTTGTTAGATCATTTCTACTTTGTAATCTGTCAAACACTTCATCAAGCAATACACAACAGACATCCGATCTGTGATATGTCATTTTAGTTCATACCAAAAATATCTGAATGAAAACATTCCCCTTCCAGGAGAAACATTAGGGTACACACAGTGCACATACTTTTGAGAAAATAGAAAATGAGTTTACATCACCTTAGATCAAGTAAGCATTGCCTGGCCGTGCCTGGCCCACCTGCCTGTGCCTGGGCCTCTGACCATGTCTCACGTGACTATGCACCCCACATCAGCACTCAGCTCCCTACCCTCTCTGTCTTGATTCCTCTGAAACACCCACTCGCTTGCCAGACATACCACCAAAGTATAGGACCCCTTGCTCCATCACTAACTAAACCTGCTCTTCCTGACTGTAACCTGGCACACCCTGGCATTGGACCCCTGCATTCCACAGCAGTCCTCCCAGATACAAGATTTTAAGATAGGACAGAGCCTGCAGACCTGAAGATGGACTAGCCATTATCTTCGAAGAGAAAATACACTGCTTCATCATGTCCATAAATGCCAGCAATAGCATGGAATACCTGGCATTTAACTACACATCAGAAACAACTCCACCGTGGAAGGCGCCCTCATTTTCCAGCCTCTCAGTCCTCAAGCCAACATCAGAAACAACATTGCAGACCTCATCACCCCCTGGTGATTGACTCCAGCTCCTTCATTCTCCTTGCTGACCTCAACTACCACCTGGAGGACATCATAGACTCCAAAGCTAGCAAACTCTTGGAGGACCTAACTACACCTAGACTCGCCCAACAAGTTAAGAACCCTGCTTATGCCTCTGGGCATCTTCTGGACCCCATCTACATGAAAGTCCACAACATCACAGTGGACAAGTTCACCTCCTCACCAGGACTAGCTATGGCTTTGTCCACTTAGACCTGCTTTTTCCCCACCATCGCAGTACAGCTCCTTAAAGAAAGACATATTCTGTTTCCCAGCACAAGAAACAGGCTGTGAGGGGATATTAGGACATAAATCTTAGAAATGACCCCCACTGGAGCTCTCTTCTTCGGCACCCGGAAAGTCCAGGGAGCTAAGACCATGTTGAGATTAGTGTGGATTGAATAAGGTCAGCATAAAGGACAGTTACTCGATTCAACTCATCAAAGACATTCTTGAGTCAGTTGAGGGCGTGACATACTTTACTATGTTAAATCTCTATGGATCTTATCTTAATATCTGTTCTGGATAAAGAAGGGTGATGTGTGGCCTTTCAGACTACTTTTGGAAATTATGGGAACCAGATCATGCCCTTACCAATGATGCTGTATTCATTCAGAGATTTATCCACAGTATATTCTCTGATGTCCTCAACCATTTTCTTGTGGTGTACCTTTATAATATTCTGATCTTCTCTACTTCCTTCCCTGCGCGTTGTATATGGTGCTTGTAACTTACATTCAGATTTTGTGAATAAGCAAAAGGTAGTAAACTTACTCAAAAGTGTAAATCCTCTTTGTGTATTAGGCACAATATCTTAGGCATATTACCAAAATGTATAGATTTCCTTCATACCTATTTCTCATTCAAAGATTTTACCTAATGAATTGATGTATCATCCATACACAATGAAACATCACTCTCATATGCAGCTCAGTTAGTGACTCTGTGCATAGCATGTTTTTGGAAAACCAACAAACTCTATGTATCTTTGTAACCAGAGGAATCTGATAGATGTAAAGGTATATTTCTTTTGTAAATCAGACATCGGGGCAAACACTTACAGATTAAACCATTGTCACCAATTTATATTTTTCTCTACTTATTTTCATTAGTTTTTGATTTCAACAATTAGTTTCTTTGAGAAAACCAAACGCCCCATTGCAGGGCAATTTAATTTTCTGGGTTTACCTATGGGTTTCACACCCTTATCATTCCAAATTGCAAGACAATGGAAACCATAAATATGCACCTTGCACCCTAGATCTCAAAGGAGCACATTGGTATGCATGAAGGATGCACCACTCAAGGGGCCTGCACACTGTCCTGACTCCCCAGCTAGCACCCCACCTATCTCTGGCATAATCTCCTAGTGGGGTCCTTTGCACAATTACGCGCCATACAGACTCACGCGCTCACATAGCATGCATCGTTGGTTCTAACATCAGACTATTATTGACCTGGGAGGAGTATCACTTTTAACTTGAGTCATATGCTATATTAATTCTGACACATGCAGGGTTAAGTGTGACTTACCCCAAATATTAAAAAAGGGTTATAAGTGACAGCTTTGCTTACTTATAGTGCATAATGAATGCAATGAACATATTTATGTAGGCATTTTGCAAAGCACTGATTGTCATAATGCAAAACCTTTGGAGAAGTGTCATTACAAGCAACAAACAAAAAATGAATCCATACGCTATGGGTAAAATACCTAGGTATTCAGTTTCCATTTGGGTATGACGGTCCTCATTGACAACCTTCTTCGGTATCATAACTTGGTACCGATTTTTGCAAAAGCTTTCATAAAAAATTTGTTTTTGAAGAGTTGTTACAACTGGAAGCAAAACTTACCAAAGACAGCAGCCTGGTCATTTGAACGTGCATCTACTTATGGTGAGACAGTGCATCTTTGTCTACACTCAAAGCACATAGTGAGGACTTTGTTCTTGCTCTACTCAGTTGGCTTCAGTGATTCCTCAGTGGTGCCAGCTTGGACTGCTCCCCAGGCAATAGAAGGTCTCAGACTGGATGGAAGCAAAGATGTTAAATAGTAGGTGCTACTTTTTGCAAAGGCTACCCAGAGGAAGCACTATTGTCCCAAATGAGAAGGTCTGATTAGCCTTTAATCTATCTCTATCTAAGATGGTCTCTTGTCCTGTGTGTGTTGTCAGAGTTTCTCAATCCAGGATGTAAACTTATTTCTTGTTTTGTCATGTACTGCATAGAAACATATAAGTGGGCTTGAATCAGAGAGGGCTGCTTGAAAACACACTCTTTTCCATAGTTCTTATTATATTTATCACCCATTCAGATGCTACTTTTGTCCCTGGTTTAACCTTCTTTTTACTCAGCTGTTTTCCTAATTTAATATCTCTGCTGAAGGACCTTATGCCGGGCTTTTCATCAGCCCCATCTCAAAGTAGTTTGAGTGCATTTCTTTTCAACACTTGTATCATTCATTATCTTCCATCAAGATCTACCAGTATTGGCAAGGAGTTGTTTCTTCTATTTGTGGCGTATTCCTCCTCATTGGGACCTTGTTAAGGAGACACTTGACACCTTTCATTGGTACACTAATTGAAGAGTGGCACCATAGCTGCTGGTAGGACTTTAGAAATTGGGGCACAAGTTCAGGGAAAGTAGGCAGGGGTCTAGGGAACTGAAGCCAACTCCAACTGAAACTTTTCAAAAAAGAATAACTTTTTTTAAAAGTACTCCCATCTCCGTTAAGATGGTGGGCTGTGTTAAAATAATCATTTTGAAAAGCAGTCACAGTGATGTTGTCTGCTGATCCTCACAATCCACCATTCCTATTAATGTGACCAGTCATAGTGAGTTGGAAATTGTGACCTTACTTCATGAATATTCACTGGGAAGGGCAGTCTGTGACTCACTTATGATTCCTTATTTTACAAATCAAACTCTTAGTGCAAAGGTCATTTAAAAAAATCTGAATCCATTCGCAAAATGTCAGTGCACAATTTGAAACCACTTTTTGCAAATGAAATCTTCATACATTAAGCCAGCGAGGTCTTATTGTCTGAACACATGGGTTTCTATTTTGACACCATTTTAGCAAGAGAAGGTTTCTCTCATCCATTTTAGTATGGGGTTCAGTCAAATTGCAATGTTGTCTTGACCATACACAATGTTTTTGATTTGAGTGAAGATCTGTGTCAGCTTTTATCTGGAAGTCTAACATGCAGTCATCAACAAGAAGCTGAGACAGGGTGATTAGGAATCAGAAGAGGGCTGAGACTTGGAAAACTAAGCATAGCAAATCCCATGGATACTTCATGAACTGAACTTGTTGATCCCCACTACAAATAAATACATTGATCCATTTCTTATGCTGTTCCAAAAATACCAAAGTCCACACGCAGTAGGAATCATAATCAACAGCAATGTAGGATGCCGTGTGATTCTAGTTTGCCTTCATCAAGTGAGTGAGGAAGGACAGCTAGATGAATAATGAGGAGCACATCTGTTGTGTTGGTGAGAGGTGGTTCTGTGCAACTAGTAGGTCAGATTCCATAGTGGAGGTCAGTGGATATCCTCATTTTTGTTCTTTCCCTAAGTTGTAAATGTAGGCAACAATCTAATTACTTTGTTGTTGGACCTGTCACTCTCTGCAGACTCACCCCCAAACGTCTTGCCTTTGCCCTCCACTTTTTGCTGAAATTTATTTTTGTTAGCCTTAGAATTCTTTGCACGTTACCACTGCTAACCAGTGCTAAAGTGCTTCTACTCTCTCCCCTACACATGGTAAAATCAGCTTACACCTGATTGGCATATTTAATTTACTTATAGGCCTTCTTGTAGAGTGGTATACCATATACCCAGGTCCTGTAAATTAACTGCTACTAGTGGACCTGCATCACATATTGCACCAACCACTTAGTAGCCCCTTAAAACCCCGCCCAGGTCTATCATTGCAGCCTGAATGCAGTTTTGCACTGCCAATTTGCCTTGTCAAAATATACCTTTTGCCACGTCTAAAACTCACTTTTTAATACATATAAGTCACCCTTAAGTTGGCCCTAAGCAGCCCATAGGGAAGAATGAAGTGTATTTAAAAAGTTGGAAAGTCAGACATGCATTAGGTTTTACATTTCCAGGTAGTGAAAAAATCCTACATTTGTTTTTCACTACTGGGAGGCCTACCTCTTCCATAGGATAACATTGAGTTACCTTATTACATTTAATAAGTATAACGTTTGCTTGGGAACAGGTGGAAAGTTCATGTTTGGTGTCTAAAAAATTGTAATTTTAAATTCTCTTTAGCGGTAAAGTAGGATTTCAAGTCACAATTCTTAACAAAATGCCACTTATAGATAGTTGACATTTTCTTATCCTAACCATTTGGTGCCTGCAGCATTTTTTTGTGTCACATTACTGTGATTAGCATGGCAGTTGGTCTTTGTGTATTCCCCCAGTGACACAAATGGGACAAGGGGTTGGCAGGATGGGCCATCCTTCCAGGATGGGAGAGGCGGAGCTGTGCACAGGCCCACAAACATTTCAAAGGAGTGGCCGCAGTGCAATCATAGAGGAATTCACACTACACTTTTGTCACCCCAGGCATTCTGGAACCACAACAGAGATGAAGACAATTCCAGAACCATCTTGGGGGAAAACTCCAGAAGCTTCTTCTACATCAAAGCTGGCACAGGTATAAAAATTGTACGCTCGGACCTACACTTCAGTTCACTTCTGGACCTGCAAAGGACTCCCACAAGACTACCCTGCTGCCTGAGACTTCCTGTGCACCTCAGAGAACTGCCCTGCTGACCAAAGAGGACTGCCTGCTGCCTGAAGCTTGACCTGTGCCCTCAGAGGACTGTCCTGCTGTTTGAGCCCCACTTTGCTGCTTGAACCCAGGGTTATCAGAGTGACTCCAAGGGCTAGTTGGTTGTCCTCCTGTTCTGAGCTACA
This sequence comes from Calotriton arnoldi, assembly GCA_963921515.1. NCBI lineage: Eukaryota > Metazoa > Chordata > Amphibia > Caudata > Salamandridae > Calotriton > Calotriton arnoldi. The sequence continues at coordinate 878,939 of CAWUFW010003954.1, forward strand.
GAGAAACAACAACCTCCAACAACTTGAACCCTGCACCTAGATCCTGCCAGAAGTGAGTCCTGCCCACCAAGTCATGCCCCTCCAGTCCTAGATCCTTGGAGGTTGTGGTAAAGTTGCCCAAACAGCCTAAAGTCAAAAAGTGCCCTGGGAATCAAGAGGAGACCGGGACCTACCTGCTCGTTGATTTGCCGAAGATGCATCGCCCGTCAGCCTGGCTTCACAGTAGCACCTGCTCATTCTTCTCCACAGCAGCAAATACTGTTCAGCAGCTCCACACAGAAGGGGTATCAAGCCTCATGGGGCACTCATCAGCTATAGCCTGCAGCCTTGTCATCATGGAGATTTTTGACTTCCCGAAAAAAGACTAAGTCAGAATGTATGAATCTTCAAAGTGACTTTATCCAGCAGCTCCCCAACAAAAATGCCTCCTCCTTGTACAACGCCTGCTGCTTTGCCCCCTTGAACTTTACCTTCTCTGATTTCTTTCTTCAAAATTCTTCTAAGTCTGAAGGTAAGCAGAGACTGGGCCCAATCCACCTCGTACACACAGGCTGCAATGGCAGGCCTGAGACATATTTTAAATGGCTACTTAAGAGAGTGGCAAACACAAGGAGATGATGGACGGAGTGCTGAAACTTTTCAGACACTCACCCCCAGTCACAGATCTGGGTTGAATCCATCAACATTATTTAGCTCACTTCGCCACCTTAGTTCAGAAACCGGTCCCAGGATGCTTGTTTCCAGGGAAGACATGGCTGGGCAGTTTGGGCTTAACTGTTCCCATGAGGCACAGGGTCAAGACTGATTTGCATATAGCTGTGTCTGAACTGGGGTGGCGAAGTGAGCTAAAGAACGATGATGGATCTGTGACTGGGGGTGAGTGTCTGAAAAGTTTCAGCTCTCCGTCCATCATCTCCTTGTGTTTACTTAAGAGAGTGGCACAATAGGTGCTGCAGACTCACTAGTAGCATTTAATTTATGGGCCATGGGCACATGGTGTACCACGGTACTAGGGACTTACATAAATAAATGTGTCAATTGGGTGTAAGCCAACTTTTCAATGCATAAGGGAAAGAAAATAAGCAAGTTAGGACTGCTTGGCAGTGGTAAAGTGCACAGAGTTCTAATGCTAACAAAAACAAGATTCAGAATACAGGAGGGGTAAGCAAAATATTTGCCAGTGAGCCTGCAGAGAGGGCCAAGTGGAACAATAGCTATACATAACTTCTTCCAGCAATTTGTTCTCAATGTAGCCATCAGTATGGATGAGAAGCAATCAACCACTGGCAAATTGAGCAAAAAGGCCCTGCAAAAGTAGGAAACATTCCCCCCATTTTACATGATCTGTTATGGAAGTTCAGGATGTTCAAATACTAATTTACAGAAAACAGGCCAGTTAATTGACTGCTTGTCGCAATCATTGAATGGCAGGACATGCACCTATTATAAATATGTACTTGGGCAACCACCTGAGCAAAGTTAATATACATGTATGCCCTTTCATAGAAAACACACACACCACACCAGTTCAATGCATTGTTCATCCATCTTCTAAATTCATACGGTGAAGGTTCTAGCACAGCACATGAAACCATGACACCCTTCCAGTTTTTGGCACTCATGATGCCTTTTCTGTCATGCCAAGTCTTGCACATGTGAATTTTAGGAAAACAGCATAAGCACAAGAAAATGTGCCATTCCCAGGATAGCATACATAGCATTTTTATCTGCTATGTAAAAGTTGGTGCTATGAAAGATTGTCCATACATTTTCCTTATTAATCGTAGCAAAGTTAAGGAGAAGCACAAGCATACTTTTGTTAATAAAGCACACTTTTTGATCATGGATGAGTGCTTTTTTTATATTTGATGCTGAAAATTGTGTACACTTGTTGCTTACGATTCATAGCCAAATTATAAGAAACTCAGCCATGTAGAAGAAGAAAAAAGAATGGCTTATTAATAAAACTTCACATTGCTTTTTTCTTACTAACAATAAAAATTGGCTTGTTGCTGAAAAGACGGCATTAGCAAAGTTAAGCCCTGTCCTCAAAGGAGGGTAAAAAAAGTGTTGGAAGATGAAGTTTGCATTTTAAGTGATGAATTTAAAAGGCCCACTGCTAAATTTGCATAATAGAAACTTTTAGCAAAGAGATAGTATTTCCAGTGCATCTTTAAGAAAGCTTATTTGCATACACAAACTTTACTTTCTGAAAAAAACAGCCGTAAATCCAATAACATAGTCTCATGCCAGCAAAGTAAAAGAAATGAATCCACATGGGCAAGACTTTAGTTTCACATTATATTTATGACAGACAAAGGCATCAGAATAGCATGCACTTCCTAAACAAAATATGATGAATTTGCAATTAAAATGTTGGTGTATCTGTAAGTAAATACATCAAAGAACACACACTGGCTGTAAATTACAACCTAAACTTTATCTCACATTTTCAGTCTAAAGTGAGAACTACTTGGTGCCTTATCACTAAAATCTAATAGGAACACAAACGCGAAAAATATAAACATCCAGGGGTACTACTTACTATTATTTCACATAACACAGCACAGCAAAGGAACTTGTGGCGCTGCATTGTGTGAAAGGGAGAGATCAGAAATGCTTCTTATTTACAAACATTCTGGGCCTCATGTCGGTTGGAAAGGCTCAGAATGGCATTTGGATTTTCCTAACCAGAGTTGGAACTCATGTTTCCGATCAACTCAGAAACATTTCCGACCAACCGATTATGATTATGATAGTAGGTAACCGTTCGGTCTGTCCGACTCGGTTCCAACCGGCATTCGGAGACTCCAAGTCGGTCGGAGCCGACTCGTACAGCTCTACAGACCGCGTTTCCGACCGACCTATTACGATGTCGGATTCGGACAGCCTTTCCGAATCGGTTCGTCCGACACGGAACGGCTGTTGTAAACTGACTTTGGGGGCCCGTACCAGGCCCCCCTTTTACCAGGAGGTTCGGTTGGGGCCCGTGGGGGTACCCATTGGACCCCTCTTTATAACCATGCACAGTGTGGCAGGCACCATGGGGTGCCCGCCACAGGATGCAAGGTTTTCTGCAACCACCCCCTTCTTCAATGGGAGCCTGTGTTGTCAGTCGGAACACAGGCTCCCATTAAAGTCAATGGGAGTCCGACCGAAAGGGTGTTCGGAACCATCGTAATCGGTCGGTTGGACTCCCTGAAGCCGAGTCGATCGGAAAGGATTCCGACAAGGAGTCAGTTGGAATGCTTTCAGACCAACATTGTAATGAGGCCCTTCTGTGTATTTCTGCCTTTTCTTTGTGCTGGTGCACTCTGTGCTGCTTAGTAACAAACCCAGGCACCCTTGCACAGTAGTGCAAGGGTGCCTGTGTCATGGTCAGATTGTTTTTAGGCAGGAAGGGACAATTTCCTGCACAAAAACAATCCTTAGTGGCATATTCCCCTTTACATGTGTGCTGCACTCTGCAGCACACATGGAAGAGGAACTTGCAATATAGTAAATATATAAAGATATTTTTCATTTTTATGTCTCTGTTTGGTAGGCGCACCATTTTGGCACAAACCTAGGTTTACATTTCTTTGTAAATCTCTGTTTGCATCAAATTCCATGGGTGAATGCATAGAATCGTCCAAGCTACATCCATGTAATGTCTACCTGATGCAAAGTAGCACAAGCCAACATTGCCTTGTATTACTTTGTATTTACTAAACCACACAAAGCAGCTTGCATGGCTTAGTAAATGGCGAAAATGATTTTGATTCAGTGCTGTGCCACAAAAAGTGACAGAATACCAATGTAAAATCACAGTAAATCTTGACTCCAATTCCATAGCTTTGACAGTCCACCAAAGCAATGACTAAACCATACAAAACACAAAAGCCAACATCAGAAGCTGCTGATCCACTTTCTGTAATTAGGGCCCTATTTAATTCTTGGTGGTCAGGATGCTCCATCACGTCGGAGTATACTTGCCGTCAAGAATGAGATCCGCTCACCAAAATTATATACGGCAAGACCTTAGAATTAAGCACTGTGAAGACTACTCAGTCTCTGCTGTGATTAATCATCATTGACAGCCATGCAGAGAAAGGCCCATCAGAGGCTGACCTGTCATTCCTCCCACCTAATTTGGATGGGTGGAATCATAGGTCAGTTTTCACTGCCAGTCACCGCCAGGAAAACCCTGGCGATAAGGGGAAGTGAAAACATCAAAGTGTTCCCCTCGCTGTAGGAGTGGATTCGAATTGCAAAGGGATAATTTGATTTTTTGGTTTCAAAAACAAAAAACTGTTTTGGGATTTTCGTTTTTAAAATAAATAAGTGAACTGTTTGGTGCAGGGCTCAATCTTGCTGACAGAGCCCTGCACCAAACAGGAAAATGGATTCACAGCAACCGCTGTGATTGCAGTACCTGGCAGTGCTTTATAAATGACCAGCAGCTTGGCAGTCATTTATAATTTTTTGTGGATGGAGTATTCTCAGCCTGGTGGTTGTAAAGTTCTCCACCGTGTCAACGGAGATTACTCTGTCTACCAACATCAAAATCGGGCCCTTAATTTTGCACCTTTAGAAGAACTTATATTAGGTCTTTCTGACAAATAAGTCCATCCTTGGCCAGATCTAACACGCTTTACAGAACACGGTTCATGTTGTGGATAAAGAGGCAAAAGCAAATAGCAAATAGATAATCAGTTCAAATACTTTATTTTGGCTGCAAGCCATAGAAGTACAAAATACATTTTCATAAATATGAAACATTAAAATCCTGCTAATGCAAATCATAAATACATAAAACCAACATAAAATAACATCATCAAATCAATATTATCAAAACAAATGCAGTCTTGGTCCATATATGCACAAAGTGCCAGTGCATTAGAAACATTCGAAGACTCAAAACAGACCCTGAACATTCCCTGTTTGTGCAAATACAGCACAGCTTGTGACTGCTTCCAGCTTTTTTTGGACATGTATAATCGTATGCCACAACATCAGAGGTTTCTAATGGCAGCGGGGGAACACAGACATTACAAGCCCCTATGCTATCAATGTATCAAGCCCCGTGTTAGATTTAAGGATCTACTCTCCATAGCCAGAAGATAAGGAGAAACAGTGAGGACATAACTTTTTTTTGTGTCACATCTTAAATTTCAAAGTGCCTCTACATGCCTCTAAGTAATCAAAAATAGCTTATTAAGGCGTTTAACAATTGCTGATTGAAACACAGACACGTTAGAAAGGCCTCCTTATAAATCAGGAAAAGTGTCTGTGCACTACCACAACTGCATAAAAAAGAGAAGAGAAAAAAGAGAGAGGCACACAAATTCACGCCAAATCTTGCTATGAGGCATTGAATTTCTAAGGTTGAAAAGCAATTTATATATATTGTTTCTTTTTTTCTAGAAGCGCAATTATTTTAGGAAGGATATGTAAAGATTCGTACAGCTGCATTGGAACTAATCATTTGCTGTTGCGACTGTAGATCTGATTATTTTTGCAGGGAAAACTAAGGATCCTTATGAATTTACTAATTTACCTCTTTCGACTAAAATTGTACGTCGAATTGCCAGCCGCCAAAAATGTGCTTTCAAAACACTTGAGTGTATTGCTAGCTCCCAGACATCTAGCTTTCAAGTTTAAAACCTGACTATTCCTTTGTAGCTCCTAAGTATGCATAGGTCACCATCTGCTCGATGGGTAAAGAGTCGGCCACCCACTGCTATGCTGAATTAAGACTTACAACTGCCAAACAAATCTTCGGAGCAAGGCCATTGTTATGATCTAGAAAGTTTGGCAGGACTGCAAAGTGTTTTCTTTCTGTACTTTAGTGAAATGTTTTACAGATGTGTGTTAATGTTTTACCTTGAGTGGTAACTATCAAAGCTAAAAAAATGTTTGGCGGGAACTGCGTGCAAATATTCACCTGTTTCTGGTCAGATCTGGTGGTGGTTGATTAGTTACATTTCATCTCTCTTTGGTGGTCTGCCGTGCAGATTATCTCCTCTGCATGATTAAACTCCTCTGCACTGCTGCTATGCTCTCCAAAGTATTTGGATGCAACGAGAAACATTCAGCTTGTATTTCATTGTCACTTCGAGAAATCACCATAATTGAGAAGAAGTACTTTTTACCAACTCAACAATACAATTTGTACAGGAAATATCATGGGCTGGTCCCAGAAAAAAGACTAATTCCCCAGCAAGGCAATGCCTGTATGGAGCTCACAAAAAAAAACAATGCCACCGAACCAAAAGCAATTTCTGTAAATATATGTAGTTGTTGTGTGTTGCGTATTGTACAAACATGAAGCCTGCCAAATAGCTAAAGCTGTCGGCAGCCTGACCTAAAAGCTTACACAATCTCACCTATGCATTGGCAAAAACTCATTAAGTTTGTACAATGATAGTTACTTCAGTCACTCTTCTTTTAAAAAAAACAAAAAAACGTTTGCCATGGTACTTTGAAAGGATTGCATTTTTTTAACTTGCACACATGGCTGAAGTAGCTGTAGCATGAATGTTCAAAATTATTTTCCCTGCACTCATTGGGATAAGCTTGGGCACTTATGCTGTTGACAGCAGTCTGTTAGTTTGTGTATCTTTTTTTACTGACATTTGACTACTGTGCATTTGGCCCAAATTGCATTGCCCAGGTCAACAGCCAAGATTCAGGAAAGCAAAAACACCTTTTAAAATGGGGGCTTGCATATTGTCTACAATGCTAAACAAAACATGATTGGAAAGAGTTATAGGATGAATACCATACGTTCAAGACAAAGGTAGATGTAAATATAGTAAATGTGTAATAAATGTGTAATACTCCTTTGAGGGGACCATGCCGCAGGCAAGGGCTCTTGGGCTGCATCCGTGGGGGCCAGTGATGTCCTGAGACACACAAACAGGAACCATAGCTCTGCACGCTGGGCCAAGTAAATCCCTTTCTGCTCTGACTGAGCAGTCAGAGTCTCTTATGGGAAGTAGGGTGGGGGAGCTCGAGCTCAGCCCTAAACTATCAACCAACAGAGACAATAATCTAATTGTCCAGCCAAGTTCATGTCATTTTAAGAAAGTACTTTAATTAAGCATTCGCACTACATTCTACACATTTCAGTGGTTTGAGTGCAATCCCCTCTTAAGAGTTACACCCGACCAACAAACTCTCTACTCCCAGATGATCACCCCTGCGCTGAGTACTCGTTCTGCTGAGTTCAGGAGTAGTGTGAATGAGGCTCACGTGCAGTGTTTTATGGGCCGACAGTTAAATGTGATCAGTTTATTTTGGCCTTACCATTCCTTGGTATAGACACTACTTTAAAAGTCCTGCCTGTTGGTTTGCGCTGAATTCAGGAAATATGTCTCTTTACTACGAATGCACTTTTCACGCATTCCATTACAACGCGGTCGTAACAACGACCACGTTGTTTCAACGTGAACCATTACATCGCAAGTCGTTACAACGACTTGCTGTAGCGGGCACGCTGGAATTAGGAATAGTATTATTTACTATTCCTACTCCAGTTTGTGCAACACCACGGAAGGTATTGGATTGTAAATCCAACACCAGCGCACCCCCTACAGCAAGTCGTTGAAACGACTTGCGATGTAATGGTTCACGTTGAAACAACGCGGTCGCTGTACTGACCACGTTGGAATGGAATGCATTGTAGAGCATTCATAGTAAATGATGTCTCCCAATGCAGGCCCCCAAATCACCAAACTGGGGTCATGGTGAGTCTGGAAGCTCTGCTAAAGATTGTGACCTAGGTTTGGGCTGCATTAATGAGATCAGCGTGCCCATCCAACTTCGATTAGAGATGGCATCTGTTCAGTTATGGTCTTCTGCTGATCAGGAAATGTGGGCCGAAACAGATATAGCCCGCAGATTGGGCACTAACACTCTTGAAAGTTGCTGTCCTGTCTGGACCAAAAGGTAGACCCAGTATGGGCTGGGGGAAATGGAACAGTTGCAGCAATTGTCTGGGGCTGCGCCAACCTGAAGCACCCACAACAGAGGGACAAAGGGACCCAGTCCTATACTCTACAATTACCTTCCTAAAAAAATGCCAGACCTCAGTTTTGAAAATACTGTGATCAATGGAGCTTCTAGGTCGGGTTTCAAAATGTAAAAGACTTACATCAATCATTCAGCAGACTCACACCTCATTCATACAGTAGCCATGCAAAGTGTTGTCATCAACAATGAAATTTCAGATGTCACATTGATGTTATCAATGATGTCATAGAACATGCCATGAGTGATCTAATATGTGAGCTAATAAGCAGTGTATGGTGAGGGCGGAAACTATAGTTACTTCAGTTAACTATAATTGGTACATTTTTGTGGTTTTCTGAGTTTAAAATGTAATGTTTAACTAACATTTACACCTAGCTGTAACATCACTTGAGCCTTTTTTTTCAGTAAATGTATTGTTTTTTTTAACATAAAGTAATATTTTTTTACAATACTTAACTCCACAGGCAGCCAAGTGCCAGCCTTGCACTGTCTTTGGCCATGTGCAGAATGGGGGCTGGCCACAGGGCCTAGCCGCAGGCCCTTCACTGAACTCCCAGGGGCAGCCAAACCCCCCACCACGCATGGCATTTAGTGTGGGGTTAGCTGCAGTGAACTCAACCCCCCATATGCAGCCAACCCCCGCCACATCCAACCTCCCATTGGCAGCCACACCCCTGTTGCTGTCCAACCACCATGGTCTTGCAGCACCCTAAGGACCTGGCTTTTTCTTGCAGCACCGTGGTACCTCAGTGAAATTACAAGGCCTCATTGAATGTTGCAGTAGTACCGAAATGCCACAAAAAACGTTTTAATTTGACACCACCCCACAAAGGTCAGGGGGTCAGGGTAATCGCTATAACTATACAGTGGAGACTGCCATTATGTAATGCACACATATTTGTGTTTTCCCAATATTTTTAACATCCTTTGTTTTTAAGAAGATATAATCATAGTTCAAGAGATACATAAACAACAAACAATAAAGTGATTTATAACTGCTTGAATTAGTCTCAGACACCGGTGATCGCTTGGGGCAACATTTGTTTTTTGCCCGCTATGCCACTTCAGACAGAGGACATCCTTAGGAAAATCATCTTGACCATCTTGATCCTGCTCCACCAAGAACAGTACAAGATAAATTCCAGGCCAGGTCCCCTCTAGACAGGAACACAGGCAACCTCATTCATAATTCAAAAGCTATATAGACCTATTTTTCTTTTTCCACAGAAGCATGGCTACATTGTACATTATTTAGGTGGTTGTTTAGAGTTTGGCAGATGTAGGACATCTCCCAAATTAGGTGGATGTCCTCTATCCACCCTTTTCAGAGTGTATAGACCTATATGTGCTCTGAATCGAGTGGAGGTCCTATTTTTGATGGATGTACCACATCTGCCAAAATGTAGAGAACACTAGGGCTGGGCGATAAACTCCAATCTACCGGTGGAGTTTGCAGAGTTCTGCCCACTCCACACTAGGTGAGTATTGCAGAATTCTGCAAAATTCCGGCAAGCAAAGAGTGGTGTGAGAATTTGATTTCCCTAGTGCCAATTTTGAGTGCTAGAATGCCTACCAGCAAGATTTCTCAGCACGGGCAGTCACAGCAGATTGCTACCATTCACGCTGACAGAGCTGCCACTCTAACAGAGAATCAACTCGAGCAGCAGAAAGAAGCAGTGCCCACTGCCATGCCACGTGGTGCTGTTCGCGCTGATTTTACAGTGTGGAACAAGCTCTTGGTGATACAAATTAGCAAGATGTTTTGAATTCTGGCAGCCCGTTTTTATGTAACTCCGCAGAATTCCACAGAGTAAAACTCTGCGACTTCTGCCCACCCCTAGAGAACACCCAAAGATACAGAGAGTACCAGTGATGTGCCTAAAGTGTCACCATCTTGAGACAGAGACTAAGGGCCCTATTACAAGTTTAACAGTACGGCGGCGGGTCTGCCCTGCATCGCCAAACCTGTGGTCGGGCCGCCCGCCAGATTACGAGTTAAACTTGTGTCTGGCAGGCTTTTTTTGACGTTCCTGCAGCAGTACCCTTAAAAATAGGCACCGTAATCAGGACGCCAAAAGCAGTTCCTGCACGGCATGGACTCGAAAGACCAAGCCATGCAGGAACAGGTGTGCATGCACACAGGGAGGCACGTGTTGTCCCCCCCTGTGTGCATACACAGGGCATGAGGCACAAGGGGCCCTGTAGGGCCCTTTTTGTTTCCTCTCCACCATGGTTTTCATAGAGCAGGAACCACCATGAAAACCCTGGTGGAAAGGAAACTCGTAATGTGCTTGGCTGGACCATGCTGGTCCCGCCCAGCATATTGCGGCCTCTGGACTGACACGCCACCTCCAGGGAACAGCAGTTCCCTGGAGGCAATGGCAGTCCAACTGCCTGAGTTGTAATCCGGTGGTTGGAAGACCGCCACAACCGCGCCACCACGAGTCTGGCAGTCCTCGGACCGCCAGACTCATAATCAGGCCCTAAATAGGGGCTGGACCTTTTTTTCTCTCATTTATCCTGAACACATTCATCTTGAAAAAAACCTGCTAGGTACAAAACACTTAGGCCCTCATTAACAAGAGGCCTGTGCTGCTAGGGTGTCGTTTTTTATGACGATCCGGTGGCGCAGGCCTCTCAATCATATCTATGAGGCTATGCAAAGCCAATCTGTGTGGCTTTGCATGGCCTCATAGATTTGGAGTAAGGCAAGGCAGCGCAAAGCTCTGCCTTGCCTTACTCTACGTCAAGGAGGCGTTTCACTGGTGTTGCTGTGGGTGTTCCCATAGAATTTGACACTGTCCCAGATTTACAACATGACGTAAACCTGAGGCAGCGATAAAAAACGTACTCCTCCCCAGAGCAGGTGTAACGAGGAAAAATGTTTACATTTCTCCTCGTTTTTTCCTCTTTTCACGTGTACTGCATTCTGCAGCACACATAGAATGAGGAAAACACTTTGTGATTGTTTTTGTGCAGGAAGGAGTACCTTTCTGAACAAAAACAATCATGCCAACAACACAGACACCCTTGCATCATGGTGCAAGGATGCCTGCGTTGGCGCTTGGCTGAAAATTGTGTGCTGGTGCTGGCTGAAAGGACAGAAATGCATTGTATCTTGTAAAAATGGTTTATTCTTGCCCTTTTGAAATGGCGTAGGGCAGCGCAGCAAAATGACTTGCAGTGCTGCCCTACACCAGTTCTTTGTAATTTAGGCCATTATTTCAGGGATTTCCTTAACAAAGAAGAATCAGGCCTCATTTATGGCATTTTGAACTAGGGCAGCACAGCAAAGCACCTTGCTGCTGATGGAGTGAGGTTTGTAAAAATATATCCTCATGAAATTAAGTAACCCCATAATAATGTATTGACTGCATGAATTAACCAACCCTGAATGCACATATTTACACAAGGGGCAAACACATTTTACATAATATACTAAATCATGTTGGCATGAGTACGTATTAACTGTTTGCGCTTTGAAAAATCGTACTAATGCATGTTTATGCTATGTTGTACATTGCACATGTTGCATGTTGTGCACAAATAACGAAAGAGTTGCTTTGAATTAATAGCTTTCGCTAGGAATTAATTAACACAGGGTATTAGTATGGTGGGAGGTAACCATAATGGGTTTCATTTCATGAATTAATATTCTTTTGTGTTTATTTTACTTTAGTACGAGATTGGGCCTGCATGAAAATGGCCTCTTGCTTGAACCAGCCTGTGGTTGTATTGGTCGGTACGAAGAACGCATGCACAAAGATGGGTTGCCTGCTTGCAGACTGCAGAGTGTACCAGCTGATGTAATCTGTGTGAAGGCCATGTTGACCTGTGTCCTATTGTTTATGTGCCAAGATGCAACAGCGACTGTGGGAACAGCCATCACTACGTGCAATTTGAATGTGAAGCGGATATCATAATGTACAATTGTAGCAAAATGTATAACTATGAATGTTAGTGGTATACGAATGTATTGGTCTTAAATCATTCCTTTGTTAAAACCGGTATAGGATGGATTTGTGAGGAGAACTAGATGAGGTGACCCTAGTATGACTTATGACAACCAATCACAGACCGAGTTTCTACTGATACTGCAACATTGTAAGATAGTAAGTTAGGCATGAAAGTATAATTGATATCCCAATTGGGGTGGGGCAGTTCAGTGTGGTCAGGCTTAGCAGTGCAGTCCGGTGTAGCAGATCAGAGAGAAGAGACGATCAGAACGCACAGAATCAGGAGAAAGAAGAGCACCAAGACAGAGAGAGCAGATCAGCACTAAGCCAAAGAACACTTTAGGTACGAGAACATTGCGGGAGTGCTTGGGAGGAGACTGCGCCCGAGGAGAACTAGATCAAGGTAGATTGAATTGGGAGATTAATCTTTTTGCCGGTCTATGGCAAACCTTAGCTGCATCTGTCCTGTTAACTTTGTCCTCTGAGCCTATCTCTGGGGACCTCTTGCCACAACCTCGGCCAAGGAAGTGGTTTCCTGATTCTTTGGTGGGTATCCCCCTCCTTTATTGCTTTAATTTTGCGATATATTTCTGCAAGAGTTTATGCTATACCTTCTCTTCCCCATTCCTATGCAGGCTTTGATGTCGATACAATTGATTCATTTTGATTACATTGCTTGATAATTTGTTCTCTTATATGTGATCTTGTGTGTGCACTGACCATCTAAATTATGAGCACATAATAAGATAAAATTATTAACTGAATAAATGACTCTGTGGTTATTTAGTTAAGTATTACATTTGTTTAGTTAATCATAGTCACCATCAACTCTTCAACTAATGGTCCATCGACCAAAGGAAGAAGACAGTTGAGATTACGAATAGTTAGAATTATATATAAATGTTATTAATGTGAAGTGTAGTATCGTGCATAATAAAACTGACAAATTAAACCCCCCAAATCCAGCGCCCGTCTTCAGGGATCATTTATGGGTAATGTGTGATGGGCCCCGTTGTTTGGTAAGCAATTTATGTGTGAGGAGATTTCCCTGGTTCATGAATTAGGGGTTGCGTTGGATCACTGCGCTGTCCTATGCCAAAGTGAAAGGGCAGGCATGCGTTCTATTTAAGCAGTACGGTGCATTCCTGTCCTTTCTGCATGCGTTGGTGCCATTTTGGCAGCTATGAGCTAATGTAGGTAACCTTGCACCATGGCCTCCGTTGCAGGCAGGATTGTTTTTGTGCAGGTTCCTGCACAAAAATAATCCTATGAGGCGTTCTGCAGCACACATGGAAAGGGAAAAAAACTAGAAGAAATAAATATATTTCTCCTTGTTATGCCTCACCTCGGGAGACTATGGATTTGACGCTTCCGTAGGTTTACATCACTTTGTTAATCTGGGGCTGCGTCAAATTCCATGGGTGTTGTGGTGGAAAACCCACCACAAAGCTTCAGGAATGCCTCCCAGGCATAGGGTAAGGTGATGCAGTGATTTGTGCTGCACCCCCTTACTATATTATGAGCATATAATAAGATAAAATTATTAACTGAATAAATGTCTCTGTGGTTATTTAGTTAAGTATTACATTTGTTTAGTTAATCATAGTCACCATCAACTCTTCAACTAATGGTCCATCGACCAAAGGAAGAAGACATACGAATAGTTAGAATTATATATAAATGTTATTAATGTGAAGTGTAGTATCGTGCATAATAAAACTGACAAATTAAACCCCCCAAATACGGCGCCCGTCTTCAGAGATCATTTATGGGTAATGTGTGATGGGCCCCGTTGTTTGATAAGCAATTTATGTGTGAGGAGATTTCCCTGGTTCATGAATTAGGGGTTGCGCTGGATCAGTTTTTCTGGTAGCAGGATGATGGTTATTATTGATTACTTTGGTGATTTATTGATTATTGATTATATGTTTAACATTCTATGTAAAGTGAGTTAGTGTCACGTTTCTATGTAGTCTTTGGAACACAGGTACAGAAGGGTATCTGGGAAGCAGGCAGAGTAAAAGTTAGCCTGAAATAAGGCAGAGGAAAAGTGTGAGAAGTGAAATCACACGGGAATAGGTACATTGTCTGTTTAGGTTATTTTAGGGACTAATGAGTGTGTATGTGATAGCGAAGGGCCTACCTGTGAAACTTTGGCCTTATCCCCAGAAGAGTAGCAAGACCTCCTTTTTAATAAAAAGGTCCTCTTGTGAAATTTTGGCCGTATCCCTAATAAAGTAACAGGTCCTCCCCTAGCTTGAATGAAGGGAAGAATAGCGGAATTGTTATACTTGCCCGTACTGAAAGGAACATTCTTGAAAGTGAAAAACTATCTCTTTATTTAGTAAACAGACAGTGTGGAATTGTTTTATGTTGTGACTAATAAGTTATTGTAAAGAAAAAGGACTTAGAAATTTGCCGTGAATGTTATAAGTAAAACTGACCCTCCCTTGGAGATCCTTTGGTCAGGAGCGGGAGAAGCTCCCTAGGTCAGCGGTAGGAGGAGAGGCTGATGTCACAAAAAGCCGTGCTGGCATTGGTCAGACTGCGGAGGCAAGGTAAGGTCAGATTGGTTGGTTGGTGTGAGCCGCGCTGGTATTGAACAAGATAACAGAGACGTACAAAGATCCGATTGGAAGAGTTAGAGTGTGTCGTGCTGACATTGGTCAGGTGCCTAGGGAAGCAAAAGAAGTTAGTTGGTGAATTATCGGGGATTGGGTTGACAAAGATTTGGACTGAGTAAGGCTGTTGACAATTTGCGAAATTGTATTTCGAACAACCAAAACAGGAGAAATTGACTTTGTTTGGCAACATTTTTTTTTTTTTAAAAAGGACAAACCTGTAATAACGAGAGAAGGAGTTCCTATCCCTCCACCGAAGACCCCAGCATCTTATATGATGTTAAAATATTGTTATCACACATGTATTTGGCTAGAAAATTGGGTAGGATATACAAAGAATGATGATGTGCTAGCTTTTCCAGAGCATGGTTCTTTTAATGTGGCAGTATTGCGTAATCTGAGAGAAACGATGATGGCATTAGACCCAAGACATAGACCTACACAGTTTGAAGCATTAGTAGAATGGGAAGATGAAATGTATGAGAGAGAAAGACATAGAGGTGGAAGAGTTAATAGATTTATGTTCGTAAGATTTCATGAAGAAAAGCATGAGGACAGAATGAAGAGATGGAGAAATGGAGAAATAACTGAAGGATTATATCCAGTTTTAATGGTAGGAGAGACTGCAGGAAGCAAATGTAAGGAGAAAAGGAGACATTTAGAGCAATTTGGTTATGGATATAACCCGAATGAATCTGATGACGAGTTGCTGGATGATATATTAGTTAAAAGACCACCTCCTTATCAGGAAAATTCAGCGATGGTGACACCAAATGCACCGTCGATGGAAACCCCAATGACACCTCAAACGACACCAGTTGCAACTGTAAGTGATGTAGAGCAGGAAGGAGAAGCAGAATTGGCAATAAAAACTAAAGAATTAGTTGAAAAATTGAATTAGATGAATATGAAAATAGATGCAATATCTGTACCAGTAACTATAGGTCCAGCAATACCTGTATTCGAAAATAGACTTATCCATGAACCTTCCTTGACTGTCCCACTAAATTCTGCTGTGCCATCAGTTAATAGTAGAATTGATGAGGTAAGTGTTCAAAGTGAACAGCCCACTACTGTTACTAGGTCAACACCTCCGATTAATCTTACAGTAAATGAAACCCCTAGGGAGATAATGCAGTTACTGCCCAAAAGAATAGAGTTGGAAGAAATCCCCAGAAGTGAAGTTTCAATAGGTCCAATAACCGAAGAGTTAGATGATTTGGTGAAAGGGTTACAAAGGAGAAAAACACAGCCACAGCCTATAGATGTATGTAAGCTGAGAGTAGATCTGGAAGAAATGATCATTGGGACCATAACTCCGGACAGATTAAAGACTTATCAGGATGATGAATTGATGTATCTGTGTAAGAGTATTACTTGGAAAGCGAAAAATCTACATGAAAGGTTAGTGGAAACTGCAGATGAGTTAGGAATAGACATGGGAAGATCAAAAGTGTTGCAGAAGACATATAGAGTGGATTTTACTGAAAAGGATATAGAAAATATGAATACATCCGGTAGACGATTGCAGATAAAAGAGTTAATGGTTGTTTTAAGAAAATGGGGAGACGTTGAGAGATGGAAGGGTAGGTGGATGAGGAAGAAAGAAGAAATGGCTGCTAAAGAAATACATTTACATCCAGTAAGAGAAGTAGAAAATGTAGCTCTTGAATGTCCCATGAGAGAAGTTCCAGGAGGAGGTTATGTGCATGTTCCGTTGTCTAGACAGGATATATTGTCTTTTACAAATGAGTTTCCCAGGTTGAGAGAAAAGCCAGTGGAATGGTACAAACAAGTTGAGAGGTTTGTGAAAGTCTCGAAAGTATTGTTAAAAGATTTAGATGGATTATTTGAAATTGTTGTCCCTGCAGATTTGTGGACTGAATGTAAGATTACAGTTGATTGGCCAAAAGATGAATATCCTAGAGATTCTAAAACAGGAGCACCCTCTGATGAGGTGATGAAAAATTATCATCAGGTGATTACTTTCTCGAAAAGCAAAATTTCCCCTAAGGAAACTGATTGGGTAAAAATCGATAGAACATCCCAAGAGCCGAAAGAGTCTGTGCATGCATATTATGAAAGGTTATTACAAGTTTTTAAGCAGTATAGTGGTTTTGAGAATATAGGAGACAAGGATATGGGTCATTTTGTGTATAGGTTTGTGTATGGATTAAGACCTGAGATTAGTCAGATGATACAGCAGCACATGTTGTGTTGGCAGGCCAAAACGATCGATGAGATTTTGAGGTATGCGAAATACTGCAGCGACGACATTGAGTCTCGCCATCGCAAATTGAAAGAAAAAATGATGTGGGCGCAAGTAAAAGTAGCAGAGCAGCAAGAAACTCAGTTGAATTCTCAGTCTATAAATCAAATGGGAGGAGTTAGCCAGAATGCTCAAAGACCCAGTGAAGGTAGAGGTAGAGGACAAATGAGCAGGGAAGAGGCGAAAAAGAAATTTCCTTGTCATGGGTGCGGAAAGTATGGACACTGGAAGAATGAGTGTAGATCAGTGCAGAGGACTAATGGAGAAAATCAAATTTTAACCCCACAAGTGCAGAGTGAGGTAGGTGTGCAACAGCCACCTCAGCAGCAGGTAGTTACTACCCAGTATCAGGTCCCTCAACCACCTTTGCCACACAATGTAAATGCTCAAAGATACAGTGCGGATACAGGGTTCCACGGAGGAGACCAGGTTGGTAAAAGTACTAACACAAATGTGATTCCCCTATCTTGGATGCAATGTGATGGAAGTGATGTTGAGTCGAATCAATGACGGTGCCTGAGGGGGGGAGGAAGAGTGCGTGCTTGTCGCTACTCTAGAGGTAGATCAGTCAGGTCCAGTTGTTGATGGAAAAGTGGAAGGTAATTATATCACCTTTCTTGTGGACACTGGTGCTACCCGTTCTACTATGAGAGCAGCAGAAATTCCAAACCTACCCCTCTCCGGAGAAACTATCCAAGTAGTAGGAGTCTCAAATAAACAGTTTAATACTCCAGTTACTAAACCAATTGAAGTGCATATTGGTCTCTTTAAAGACATGCATCGGTTCGTAGTGTGTGACTCAAGTCCATTAAATTTGTTAGGAAGAGATTTGTTGTGCAAAATGAATTGCACAATTTACTGCACGCCGGATGGTATTGCATTTCAGACACCTGATGAGGATGTCGCTTTTAAAATGGTACTAGCAAAGCAAGGAACAGAAGTGAATGAGTTATTTTAGCTTCTTACAGATAAAAGTGTGCCTGAGGAATTGTTGAAGGTAGTGAATTCAGATGTATGGGATTTGACAGGACAAGAGATTGGATTAATGAAAAAAGTAGACCCAATTAGAATTACAGTGAAAGATGGTGTTGACTATCCAAATACACGACAGTATAAAATGAAACCAGAAGTAATAGCAGGAATAACTCCTGTAATTGATCAAAATGATTGAACAAGGAATTTTAAAAGAAATACTGAGTAGCCCTTGTAATTCACCTATTATGGGATTGAAAAAGCCAAACGGAACCTATATAATAGTACAAGATTTGAGAAAAATAAACAAAATTATTGTGCTCTGTTGTCCAGTTGTGCCAAACCCAGCAGTGATTCTCTACCAAATCCCACATGATGCGGAGTGGTATACCGTGATTGATTTGTGTCATGCATTCTTTTCGATTCCCCTGCATCCGGATAGCCAGTATTTATTTGCTTTCCGGTTTGGAGACCATGTTTTGGCATGGTGCTGAGTTCCTCAAGGCTATACTGAGAGTCCTTCAATCTTTAACCAGATCTTGAAAAAGTGTCTGGAAGATTTGAGAATGTCTGAAGCGTCTGTTCTGGTTCAGTACATTGATGACCTACTGGTGGCATCAAAGACTCGAGAAGCCTGTGTTGCAGACACACTTGCTTTACTGAACCATTTGGCAGAAGGTGGACATAAAGTGTCCCCTGCAAAATTACAATTCTGTCAGCGAGAAGTCCAATACTTAGGTCATAAGATTGAGAAGGGAGTCAGAAAAGTAACATCAGAGCGTATTCGAGTGATTAAGGACATGAAACCACCAACCTCAAAAAGAGAAGTGCGAATGTTTTTGGGAGTGGTTGGATATTGCAGACAGTGGATCAGTGGATTTTCACTAATGTCAAAACCTCTACAAAGGTTGACGAGGAATGACGTGAAAGACCCAGTAAAATTGGATGAAGAGAGTATGGAAGCTTTTGTTAAATTGAAAGACAGTTTGTGTCAAGCGCCGGCTTTGGGGATGCCTGATTATTCAAAGGATTTTGCATTGTACTGCAGTGAAAGAGATGGATGTGCACTTGCCGTTTTAACTCAGAGACATGGAATGGCAAGACGACCTGTGGCATATTTTTCTGCTACTCTAGATTCAGTAGCTGCCGCATTACCTGGATCTTTGAAAGCAGTAGCCACTACTTGTGTGAGTCTGGAACAGAGTGAAGGAATCATAATGGGTCATCCTGTGAGAGTGTGTGTGCCACATTCAGTTGAGATCCTTTTAACAAGAACACAGACTCAGCACCTCACCTATAGTCGGCTGACTAGGTATGAGAGAGTGATTGTGGGTGAAGAAAATGTGACAATAGTGAGATGTACAAATGTGAATCCTTCTACTTTATTGCCAGATGTTTGGGATGAAGAAGTGAGGGATGAAGCAGAACATGATTGTTTGGATGTGACTGAATTTTGTACCAAGCCCCGTTCTGATATTAAAGATGTTCCTCTTGAGGAATCTGATTGTGTGATGTTTGTTGATGGTTCTTGTTTATGAACTGAAACAGGTGTGTTGAGTTCTGCTTATGCTGTCTGTACTGTAGCAGCAATCCTGGAAGCATCCTGTCTAAAAGGGGTAAGATCTGCACAAGTCGCTGAATTGATAGCTCTAATTCGAGCTTGTAAATTGGGAAAAAGTCAGAAGGTGACTATAATTACTGATAGCCATTATGGCTTTGGCATTGTGCATGATTTTGGGGAACTATGGATGCAGAAGGGATTTCTGACATCTTTAGGGTCCCCGATCAGGAATAGTGAATTTGTAAGAGAATTGCTTGAAGCATTACAATTGCCAAAACGAATTGCAGTGGTCAAATGTGCCGCACATAAGTCAGGAGATGATTATGTGACTCAAGGCAACAGATTTGCTGACCAAGTAGCACAATTTTGTGCAAAGAATCAGACTTCCATAAATCGGGAAAAACAAAAGAACATATGGTTTGTCAACTTATGTTTACTAACACCATTGAGACATGGGATGAAGTGAGGCAATTGCAGGAAGAGGCAGGTGAAGAAGAGAAACAGGAATGGGAAATGGTAGGGTGTAGGAGACGAGAAGACGATGATGTTTGGGTATACATTGATGGGAGACCAATCATGGCAGATAATTTACTTTCTCATATGGCAAGGATGTACCATGGGATGACGCATATTGGCCGAGATGCCATGGTCAGATCATTCAAACAAACGTGGTTTAATACCAAATTCAGGACTATTGCAGAGAGTCTTTGTCAGAGATGTTTGACGTGCCAACAGCAAAACCCAGGAAGAAAGACAATAGTTAGTCTGGGAACAATAGGGAGGGCAGGAGGTCATTTTACCAGACTACAACTCGATAAAATCGAGTTGCCTCCATGTAACAAGCTCAAATATGTGTTAGTAATTGTGTGTTTGTTTTCTCATTGGGTAGAAGCTTATCCCACAAGGAGGAATGACAGTTTAACAGTGGCAAAACTTTTGTTGAGGGAATACATTCCTAGATATGGTTTTCCAGTCACTATGGAAACAGATAGAGGAACACACTTTACTAGTGAAACAATCAAACTGATTTGTGAGGCGTTGAGCATTCAACCAAAACTTCATTGTGCCTATCGTCCAGAGGCTTCAGGAATAGTAGAGCAGATAAATGACACAATCAAGAACAGGTTAGGGAAAGTGTGTAAATCCACAGCACTGAATTAGCCTGACGCTTTACCGCTAGTTTTGATGAGTCTCCGAAGCATTCCTGACAAAAAGACAGGATTGAGTCCCCATGAGATCTTGATGGGAAGAGCAATGAGACAAGCATTTATACCTGCCAACAAATTGATAAATATAGCTGATGATCTCATCCTTGACTATTGCAAAGGATTGGCTGATGTAGTACGTTCTGTGTTTCATCAGGTTGGAGCAGACGCGACCACAACACAGCAGACTCAAGCGCATGACCTGAGCCATGGTGAGTGGGTTCACGTGAAAAGGCATAGAAGAAAAACTTGCCTAGAGCCCCGCTGGGAAGGACCATATCAGGTCATATTGCTGATGACTACAGCAGTAAAGTGTGCTGGCTTACCAAATTGGATCCATGCCAGTCACACTCAGCGAGTCCCAAGTCCACTTGAACCACGAGTAGAGCGGCATCTGGAGATCTCAAGTACGAGTTCTGAATCAGAGGCTGAAGTACAAGAAATTGGTGAGGCTAGAGCAATAGACTCTGAAACTGGTGAACATAAACAAAAGGACTCTGAAGAGCAGTTTGATGAGGAATTGCTTAGCACAAGTCAAGTAAAGTGGGCACCAGCTACTGGGACTGAAGACACTGCTGTTGAACAAGAAGAAAGACAAATCTTCGATGAAAAGGGAAAGGATAGAAAGGAGATAGGTGAAGGAAATACAGAAGAAGAAAGGGGAAAAGAAGAAGAAAGCAAACAAAAAGTAGGTGCAAAGAAACGAAGGTACGAATTGAACCAAGAAGAAGAAGAAGTTCAACCAAAAAGGGCAAAGAAAGACGACCATTGGCCAAGCGGAGTTAAAAGACTGAAATACAGGGTGGTGAAGGGAAGATCGAAGAATAGGCCAGAACAAATAAATGAAGTTTCAGATGAGATAGAATAAGGAGAGTCGGATGACGAATCAGTGCTGCGACCAAAGAGAGTGAGAAAACTAAACAAAACGTTCAAGTCACCTGACTGGATTTGCATAGTATTGGAAGAAATTGAAGAATAAGATCTAAACAAAGAAGGAAACAGTACTGACAACGAGCAAGAAGAAAAAAGTTACCTAAATCCACCTTAAGAGACTGTAAACAAACTAAGAGGTCATATTAGCAACTGAAGAAATTTTCTGAAGATTCAGAAGACGTCCTGCAAAATTGGATTAAGTTAAAATAAAAGAAGGGGTAAAGAAGAAAGCTTTTGAAGTGTGGGATCACACTACGAGTTATTTTTTTATTTTTTGTAGAATATATTTGAAATAGATTTAGAAAATCCATTTAGAACTTTATAAGGATTAATATTACTATGGCAGATACGCAAGTAACAAGACCTAGGTGTAGTTTTATGCGTAGGTGTTATAAAGCTTGTTTGTGTCTATTTTGTATATTGATAGCATTCTGGATAATTTTAACAATTATAATACCTTTACATCTGATTAAAGAAGATACACCTCGTCCTAACAATTTAACAGGTCCAAAGGTAGACACTGACATTAAGCAAATTCCTATTACTCACTTGAATCAAATAGATGCTAGTAGCTTACATCACAATAGATCAGTTACTAATTTTTCCCTGAATGTTTTCACTAAATTACTCTATGAATATGTGGATACAATGGATGTGAGTGACTGTTATGTGTGTATACAGTTACCTTTGTCTGTTTCAGAAGGTGTGACCTACCATCACCTTCCTTTGACTTATGGTGTGACCTGTAGTGTTTTAGCAAGTTTGTTGTAAAAAACAGGTAAACTAGATTATTATTATTCTAATGTAGATACAATGTTTTCTAAAGTCCCTGTAATATCTGAGTTGAATAAGATAGCACATGCAAATGTCATGGGAGATTTTTTCCTGACAACGAAGCCTTTAGATATAGCATACGCTAATAAAAATAATTTAACATGTAAATTGGAAAGAGAAGAGAAAATCTTTTTAGAGCTGGTGGAAGAAAGAAGGGCTAAATTTCAGAGAAAAGCTGTTGAAGAGAAATTAAAGACACCACCTTGGGTTTTCAGAGAAGGCGACTATGACAAAGGCGAGACTTATGCTGCAATGGGCCTGGATTGGTCGCAGAAGGGAAAATTATGCTTACGTAGGGAAAAGACTAACTACAACAATTACTTCATCGGTTCCAGTGAATGTGAAGATACCTATAAAATTATTGGGGGTTGGGGATTAAAGGAAGGAACTGACCCTGTCTTGCCAGTCATACATTATGTCTGTGGGAGGAAAGCCTATTATCGGCTGCCTGATCACTGGTATGGGACTTGCTATCTTGGGATTGTCTTTCCAAAAGTCTATCATATAGACAAAAGAACAAATGGAATCAATGAAGTAAGGCAAGGACTAAAACGTGTAAAAAGAGAAAGTTTTTCTGAAATTGTAGGTGATATATTTGGAGCATTGATACCTGGAGATGGAGTAACACTGAATGCATACAAAATTCGACAATTGTCCACAGTGATTGATCGTTTATCAACGGATACTGCTGGAGGATTCCTGATGATTGACACTGAAATGATTGCCATGAGATCTATGGTTATGCAAAATAGACTTGCCCTTGATATATTATTGGCAAAAGAGGGTGAAGTCTGTGGAATGCTGAAAGTTCAACATTGTTGCACTTACATTCCAGATAAAAGTAAGAATTTGGAAGGATATATGCAGAATATCACTGATTTGCATAAGAAGGTAACCGAACTAGAGGTTGACGGTGCCTGGGAGAGACTAAGTAAGAGTTTTTCTACTATAAGCAATTGGTTTTCTTCTATAGGTAGTTCTTTGGTAGGGAAAATAATAGTACCAATAGTTTCTGTAGCTGTTATGCTATTCATAATCCGAATGACTTATGTTTGTGTGAAGAAAAGACGCAAAGAAAGGAAATTAAGTAAGGAACGTAAAGAAAGGAAAAGAGAGATAGACGAGATGGAATTGGAAAATTTTAAAGAAAAATTGTATGTAAAATGTAAGGAGCAAGGGTCAGAAGACAAAATAACAGCTATATAACTTGGTAAACCGTATGTGTAGGGATTTTTATGATGGTAAATCATCAAAGGGGGGATTTATGGAGTGAGGTTTGTAAAAATACATCCTCATGAAATTATGTAACCCCATAATAATGTATTGACTGCATGGATTAACCAACCCTGAATGCATACATTTACACAAGGGGCAAACGCATTTTACATAATATACTAAATCATGTTGGCATGAGTACGTATTAACTGTTTGCACTTTGAAAAATTGTACTAATACATGTTTATGCTACGTTGTACATTGCACATTTTGCATGTTGTGCACAAATAATGAAAGAGTTGCTTTAAATTAATATCTTTTGCTAGGAATTAATTAACACAGGGTATTAGTATAGTGGGAGGTAACCATAATGGGTTTCATTTCATGAATTAATATTCTTTTGTGTTTATTTTACTTTAGTACGAGATTGGGCCTGCATGAAAATGGCCTCTTGCTTGAACCAGCCTGTGGTTTTATCAGTCAGTACGAAGAACGCATGCGCAAAGATGGGTTGCCTGCTTGCAGACTGCAGAGTGTACCAGCTGATGTAATCTGTGTGAAGGCCATGTTGACCTGTGTCCTATTGTTTATGTGCCAAGACGCGACAGCGACTGTGGGAACAGCCATCACTACGTGCAATTTGAATGTGAAGCGGATATCATAATGTACAATTGTAGCAAAATGTATAACTATGAATGCTAGTGGTATACAAATGTATTGGTCTTAAATCATTCCTTTGTTAAAACCGGTATAGGATGGATTTGTGAGGAGAACTAGATGAGGCGACCCTAGTATGATTTATGACAACCAATCACAGACCGAGTTTCTACTGATACTGCAACATTGTAAGATAGTAAGTTAGGCATGAAAGTATAATTGATATCCCAATTGGGGTGGGGTGGGGCGGTTCAGTGTGGTCCAGCATAGCAGTGCAGTCCGGTGTAGCAGATCAGAGAGAAGAGACGATCAGAACGCACAGAATCAGGAGAAAGAAGCGCACCAAGACAGAGAGAGCAGATCAGCACTAAGCCAAAGAACACTTTAGGTACGAGAACGTTGCGGGAGTGCTTGGGAGGAGACTGCGCCCGAGGAGAACTAGATCAAGGTAGATTGAAGTGGGAGATTAATCTTTTTGCCGGACTATGGCAAACCTTAGCTGCATCTGTCCTGTTAACTTTGTCCTCTGAGCCTATCTCTGGGGACCTCTTGCCACAACCTCGGCCAAGGAAGTGGTTTCCTGATTCTTTGGTGGGTATCCCCCTCCTTTATTGCTTTAATTTTGCGATATATTTCTGCAAGAGTTTATGCTGTACCTTCTCTTCCCCATTCCTATGCAGGCTTTGATGTAGATACAATTGATTCATTTTGATTACATTGCTTGATAATTTGTTCTCTTATATGTGATCTTGTGTGTGCACTGACCATCTAAATTATGAGCACATAATAAGATAAAATTATTAACTGAATAAATGACTCTGTGGTTATTTAGTTAAGTATTACATTTGTTTAGTTAATCATAGTCACCATCAACTCTTGAACTAATGGTCCATCGACCAAAGGAAGAAGACAGTTGAGATTACGAATAGTTAGAATTATATATAAATGTTATTAATGTGAAGTGTAGTATCGTGCATAATAAAACTGACAAATTGAACCCCCCAAATCCAGCGCCCGTCTTCAGGGATCATTTATGGGTAATGTGTGATGGGCCCCGTTGTTTGATAAGCAATTTATGTGTGAGGAGATTTCCCTGGTTCATGAATTAGGGGTTGTGTTGGATCACTGCGCTGTCCTATGCCAAAGTGAAAGGGCAGGAATGCGTTCTATTTAAGCAGTACGGTGCATTCCTGTCCTTTCTGCATGCGTTGGTGCCATTTTGGCAGCTATGAGCTAATGTAGGTACCCTTGCATCATGGCCTCCGTTGCAGGCAGGATTGTTTTTGTGCAGGTTCCTGCACAAAAATAATCCTATGAGGCGTTCTGCAGCACACATGGAAAGGGGAAAAAACTAGAAGAAATAAATATATTTTCCTTGTTATGCCTCACCTCGGGAGACTATGGATTTGACGCTTCCGCAGGTTTACATCACTTTGTTAATCTGGGGCTGCGTCAAATTCCATGGGTGTTGTGGTGGAAAACCCACCACAAAGCTTCTGGAATGCCTCCCAGGCATAGGGTAAGGTGATGCAGTGATTTGTGCTGCACCCCCTTACTCATGATTTATGAGGCCACTCAAAGCCACACTGCCACATGGCTTCATAAACCTTTATGAGAATTCTGCCTCACGCATGTACCACTTTACGTGGTGCAAAAGTGAGGCAGGGATCTCATAAAAAAGCAACATAGCGTGCTGCCTGTGGTATCCAAGCTGCAAGAATCTGCCAGAGGGATTCTGAGGTTTGGCACCATACGAGGCTCTCAGGTGTCGAAGCAGAATGCCTAACAATCCAAGTCAGTGATATGCGTGCAGCAGTAGTACAGGCCACGTCCTAAAGCAGCCTTCAGCAAACGCTGAAGTGTCTCTCAATCAATCAATCAATCAATCACGGCATTTATAGAGCGCGCTACTCACCCGGGAGGGTCTCAAGGCGCTGGGGGAGGGGGTAAGTTACTGCTCGAACAGCCAGGTCTTGAGCTGCTTCCTGAAGGAGAGATGGTCCTGGGTTCGCCGAAGGTGAGTGGGGAGGGAGTTCCAGGTCTTGGCTGCCAGGTAGGAGAAGGATCTTCCTCCGGCGGTGGTTCTGCGGATGCGTGGTACGGTGGCGAGGGCGTGGCTGGTTGATCGTAGCTGGCGTGTGGGCGTGTAGAAGGTCATGCGGTCGTTGAGGTACTTTGGGCCCAGGTCGTGGAGGGCCTTGTGTGCGTGGGTGAGGAGTCTGAACGTTATTCTCTTGCTGACGGGGAGCCAGTGCAGGTCTTTCAGGTGTCCGGTGATGTGGCTGTGTCGGGGGATGTCCAGGATGAGTCGTGCAGAGGCGTTCTGGATGCGCTGGAGTCTCTTTTGAAGTTTGGCTGTGGTTCCGGCGTAGAGGGTGTTCCCATAGTCCAGTCGGCTGGTGACGAGTGCCTGGGTGACGGTCTTCCTGGTTTCAGTGGGGATCGATCTGAAGATCTTGCGGAGCATGCGCAGGGTGTTGAAGCATGAAGATGAGACGGCGTTGACTTGTCTGGTCATCGACAGGGAGGAGTCCAGGATGAAGCCCAGGTTGCGTGCGTGGTCCGTTGGCTTGGGCGCGGTGCCCAGGGCCGGGGGCCACCAGGAGTCGTCCCAGGCGGAGGGTGATGAGCCCAGGATGAGGACTTCCGTCTTATCTGAGTTCAGTTTAAGGCGGCTGTTCCTCATCCAGTCGGCGACGTCTCTCATCCCGTCGTGTAGGTTGGCTCTGGCGGTGGTGGGGTCGTTGGTGAGGGAGAGGATCAGCTGGGTGTCGTCGGCGTAGGAGATGATGTTGAGGTTGTGTCGGCGTGCGATGGCTGCGAGGGGGCTCATGTAGACGTTGAAGAGGGTTGGGCTGAGTGAGGATCCTTGTGGAACGCCGCAGATGACTTCGGTGGCTTCGGATCTGAACGGGGGAGGCGGACTCTCTGGGTTCTTCCGGCGAGGAACGAGATGATCCATTCCAGTGCTTTCTCTCGGATTCCGATGTTGCTGAGGCGCTTCACTAGGGTGCGGTGGCAGACGGTGTCGAACGCCGCAGAGAGGTCCAAGAGGATGAGGGCAGCTGTTTCCCCGTTGTCGGTTAGGGTTCTGATGTCGTCGGTGGCTGCGATAAGGGCGGTCTCGGTGCTGTGGTTGGCCCGAAACCCGGACTGCGAGGGGTCGAGGGATCCATTCGTCTCGAGGAAGGCGGCAAGCTGTCTGTTGACGGTCTTCTCGATGACTTTGGCCGGAAACGGAAGGAGCGAGATGGGACGGTAGTTCTTGAGGTCGGTGGGGTCCGCCGTTGGTTTCTTCAGGAGGGCGGTAAGCTCGGCGTGCTTCCAGCTCTCCGGGAAGGTGGCGGTGTGGAAGGAGGAGTTGATGATGTCCCGGAGATGGGGTGCGATGGTGGCGTCGGCTTTGTTGAAGACGTGGTGTGGGCAGGGGTCGGTTGGTGATCCGGAGTGGATGGAGTTCATCGTGCGGGTGGTGTCTTCGGTGCTGATCGGGGTCCAGTTGCAGAGGGTGGTGGTGGCGGGCGTTGGTTCGGCGGTAGGGTGCGTTGTTTGTGCGTCGAAGCTGTTGTGTATGTCGGTGATCTTGCGGTGGAAGAACGCGGAGAGTGAGTTGCAGAGGTCTTGCGAGGGGGTGATGTCGTTGTTTCCGGCGCTGGGGTTGGAGAACTCTTTGACGATGCTGAAAAGTTCCTTGCTGTCATGGGCGTTGTTGTCCAGTCGTTCTTTGAGTGCCGACTTCTTGGTGGCACGGATCAGCTGGTGGTGTTTGCGGGTGGCGTGCTTGAGGGCGGTCCTGTTGTCTGTGGTCTGGTCGAGTCGCCAGGTTTTCTCGAGAGTGCGGCAGTTCTTCTTGGATTCCTTGAGTTCGTTGGTGAACCAAGGGGTTTTCTTGCTTCCGGGTCTGCTGGGAGGGTTTTTAGTGGTGCGAGGTCGTCGGCGCAGGCGGTCAGCCACTTGGCGAGGTTGCTGGCTGCTTCGTTTGGGTCCGTTGTGTTGGTGGGTGTGTTCTGGCTGAGGGAGGCGGTGAGCTGCTCGGCGGTGATCTTGCTCCAGCTCCGGCGGGGAGCCTGTTGCGGGTGGTGGTGGGTCGCAGTCTTTCTGAAGCTGAAGTGGACGCAGCTGTGGTCGGTCCAGTGGAGTCCGGTGGCGTGGCTGAAGGAGATGTGCTTGCTGGACGAGAAGACGGGGTCAAGCGTGTGGCCGGCGTAGTGGGTGGGCGTGTTCACCAGTTGCTTGAGTCCGAGGTTGGCGAGGTTGTCCAGCAGGGCGGTGGTGTTTCTGTCGTTGTTGTTCTCCAGGTGGAAGTTGAGGTCCCCTAGGAGGATGTAGTCGGCTGAGGGCATGGCGTGCGGGCTGATGAAGTCTGCGATGTCTTCGCTGAATAGTGTGCGTGGTCCCGGGGGTCTGTAGATGAGGGTGCCTCGGAGGGTGGTCTTGGGGTCAGTGTGTATCTGGAAGTGTAGGTGTTCGGCGGCGGAGAAGGTCTCGTCGGAGTTAGTCGAGATGCGGATGGTGTTCTTGTGTACGATGGCGATGCCTCCTCCCGTCTGGTTGACGCGGTCCTTCCGGGTGATCTTGTATCCATCCGGGATGGCTATGGCGATGTCGGGCGCTGAGGAGGCATTCATCCAGGTCTCGGTGAGGAAGGCGATGTCCGGTGCTGTTGCGTCGAGCAGGTCCCAGAGTTCCACGGCGTGCCTGTGGACGGAGCGGGTGTTCAGCAGGATGCATTTCAGGTGGTTGCTGCTGTTGCTCGACTTGGCGGAGGTGGTGCACGTCCGGGGGCAGGTGAATCGGCAGGCTTGGCAGGCGAAGGGTCCGTGGGTGCGTCTCGGTGAGGCTCGGTAGCAGGCAGGGTTCCGGCCGGCATTGAGTGCGGTGAGTGTGGCGGCGTCGTAGGTCCGTCGAGTAGTGTTGCGTTGGTGGGTTCCAGGGGTTCTGGCGCTGGGCGCGGTCCAGTCGCGGACGGGCGCAGACGGGCTTGCCTTAGGCGCGCCTTCGGCGCGCCAGCGGCGCGGCCGTGCAGCGGCCGCCATTTATGGGGAGGTGGGAGGGAGGAGCAGCTGGGAGGCGGGAGGCAGGGGCAGCGAATGGGCAGTCAGGGGGGCGGGGCCGCAGGAAGCGCAGCGGCGGGAGTGGCGAGAGGCAGCGGGGGCACAGAAAGGAAAAACAGGGGGAGAGCAGGCAAAATCACGGGCACAACAACAGTGGGGCAGCGAGGGGCACAGAAAGGAAAAACAGGGGGAGAGCAGGCAAAATCACGGGCACAACAACAGTGGGGCAGCGAGGGGCACAGAAAGGAAAAACAGGGGGAGAGCAGACAAAATCACGGGCACAACAACAGTGGGGCAGCGAGGGGCACAGAAAGGAAAAACAGGGGGAGAGCAGACAAAATCACGGGCACAACAACAGTGGGGCAGCGAGGGGCACAGAAAGGAAAAACAGGGGGAGAGCAGGCAAAATCACGGGCACAACAACAGTGGGGCAGCGAGGGGCACAGAAAGGAAAAACAGGGGGAGAGCAGACAAAATCACGGGCACAACAACAGTGGGGCAGCGAGGGGCACAGAAAGGAAAAACAGGGGGAGAGCAGACAAAATCACGGGCACAACAACAGTGGGGCAGCGAGGGGCACAGAAAGGAAAAACAGGGGGAGAGCAGGCAAAATCACGGGCACAACAACAGTGGGGCAGCGAGGGGCACAGAAAGGAAAAACAGGGGGACAGCAGACAAAATCACGGGCACAACAACAGTGGGGCAGCGAGGGGCACAGAAAGGAAAAACAGGGGGAGAGCAGACAAAATCACGGGCACAACAACAGTGGGGCAGCGAGGGGCACAGAAAGGAAAAACAGGGGGAGAGCAGACAAAATCACGGGCACAACAACAGTGGGGCAGCGAGGGGCACAGAAAGGAAAAACAGGGGGAGAGCAGACAAAATCACGGGCACAACAACAGTGGGGCAGCGAGGGGCACAGAAAGGAAAAACAGGGGGAGAGCAGACAAAAACGGGCACCGGGGCCACAAGCGGAGGGCGATCTTACCTACAGGAGCAGCGGGCAGACAACACAGGCGGAGCTGTGTGGTGGGGGAGCGACCTACCTGGCAAGGTCAAGGGTCGCTCTCCTCACCGTGCAGCGGCCGCCATTTATGGGGAGGTGGGAGGGAGGAGCAGCTGGGAGGCGGGAGGCAGGGGCAGCGAATGGGCAGTCAGGGGGGCGGGGCCGCAGGGAACGCAGCGGCGGGAGTGGCGAGAGGCAGCGGGGGCACAGAAAGGAAAAACAGGGGAGAGCAGGCAAAATCACGGGCACAACAACAGTGGGGCAGCGAGGGGCACAGAAAGGAAAAACAGGGGGAGAGCAGGCAAAATCACGGGCACAACAACAGTGGGGCAGCGAGGGGCACAGAAAGGAAAAACAGGGGGAGAGCAGGCAAAATCACGGGCACAACAACAGTGGGGCAGCGAGGGGCACAGAAAGGAAAAACAGGGGGAGAGCAGACAAAATCACGGGCACAACAACAGTGGGGCAGCGAGGGGCACAGAAAGGAAAAACAGGGGGAGAGCAGGCAAAATCACGGGCACAACAACAGTGGGGCAGCGAGGGGCACAGAAAGGAAAAACAGGGGGAGAGCAGACAAAATCACGGGCACAACAACAGTGGGGCAGCGAGGGGCACAGAAAGGAAAAACAGGGGAGAGCAGACAAAATCACGGGCACAACAACAGTGGGGCAGCGAGGGGCACAGAAAGGAAAAACAGGGGGAGAGCAGGCAAAATCACGGGCACAACAACAGTGGGGCAGCGAGGGGCACAGAAAGGAAAAACAGGGGGACAGCAGACAAAATCACGGGCACAACAACAGTGGGGCAGCGAGGGGCACAGAAAGGAAAAACAGGGGGAGAGCAGACAAAATCACGGGCACAACAACAGTGGGGCAGCGAGGGGCACAGAAAGGAAAAACAGGGGGAGAGCAGACAAAATCACGGGCACAACAACAGTGGGGCAGCGAGGGGCACAGAAAGGAAAAACAGGGGGAGAGCAGACAAAATCACGGGCACAACAACAGTGGGGCAGCGAGGGGCACAGAAAGGAAAAACAGGGGGAGAGCAGACAAAAACGGGCACCGGGGCCACAAGCGGAGGGCGATCTTACCTACAGGAGCAGCGGGCAGACAACACAGGCGGAGCTGTGTGGTGGGGGAGCGACCTACCTGGCAAGGTCAAGGGTCGCTCCGTATCCACGGCCCGCATGAAGAGCGCCAGTGAAAGGCAGCAGGATGTGTGAAAGCACAGTGGCAACAAAACTCCTTTGAAAACGATCTCGTGTAGGTAGGAGCACTCTGTTATTATAAGAGGCACATCCGCCTGTGCTGAGGAATGAAGACGCCTGACAAGCGGCTCGGCTAATTGAGCTAGTTAAGGCTCGCCCACACATTTGTACTTCATTACCAAAGCCTACGTGTTCTCAGGCTGTCAAAGGTTACGCTGTCTTTCGTGATTTTGAAAAGCGACACCAGCTGCTGACAAGCGACCAATGCATCAAGCTCATAATGCCATTAAAAGGAAAGTATATGCTGTACCATCTTCGCATGATTGTCATCAGGTTATGAAATTACAGCTACATGCCTGTTTAATAGATGCACTGAACAGAGTAATATGTTCAAAAGGTTCTCGAATTAGGAAGTCTCAAGATTGGAAATAAAACATATTTTAAATATTTTCTTTCGTAAAGGCAATTCAATATTCTAGATAATGGGAGCCTTCCTCGCTAGAAATCCAATAGGATCAGCCCTCAACAGCAAATCAGAGACTCGGTTTCAATTACAGGAGACATTGAAAGGACATACCTCTATCCTGGGGTCTTTGGTCTCGAACAGGCAATAGTCTACAGAAGAACATTCTTTTGTCTGACAGTGGGTTACTTTTGACCTCTTTCGAAGAATTATTTCTCCAAGTTTTCTGATATCGGAAGTTACAGAGGAACAAAGCAAATTGTGTTGTTTTTGTCTGTGAGTTTCCAGTGGAGTTCGCAATATATACAACATGTGCCATGAATCTGTATATTTCCTTTTGAATGGCTTGGTATTTGCTGAGAAGCTCTCTGTCGTTACTGATGATTGTCTTTAACGAAGAGACTTCCTTACCCTGTATCTGTCTTGTTGGTGTCTCGATACAATCAATGGAAGTACGCTTCAAACATGTCTTTGTGAATGTGCTGGAAAGCTGAGCTTTTCTATTCGTAAAAAAAAGTGCAAAGAAGGAAACCGTTCTTTTTATTTGCACCTTTTGTATACGAACAGTTCGGGAGTATTCACATTTTATTTTCAATTTAGATGTTTGGGGACCAATTGGCAACGGTATGTAAAATAATACTACTGAGTACTACTTTACGTGCCTTAGGGTATGCGACCGCTGCTATTTATGTAGAATAAGTAATTCATAGTTGTGATCCAAAAGCGTTTCCATCAGAAGAAAAGTGTATATAGAAGAAAACGTGAAGGTAGAACAGATTTTAAGAGGGAGGCAATGGAGTGGAGGAATCCAGAGTAGCAGAGGGAGGCTGAGGTCCAAACAACATAAGGGCTATATAGAGAAACACAATAAAGACGACAGTGTCGCCAGAGAACATTCTAAAATATGATAGCAAATACACCACAAGGGCACAAAGCCAAGTAGCCATAGTTAGCATCACTGATCAGTGAACTATTGCTCCTAGGACAGCAGGCCTAATTCACATTGAGCCAATGTGATAAATTGTAAGGAATGAACCTCAAATGCAGTCTAATATAAATTGTTGACCAAGTAACCTATAGATGAGGCTGTAATGCAAAACCATACACATCCAATCATATAGTTAGTTGCTAAGCTTCGGGAGTTCTGCTGATTTTCATTTCCACAAATGCAAATTTTTATCACACCTATTGATCCACCTTCTCCAGTGTTTTGTCAATTGAAGATGCCACATTTGCCTCAGAGTATAGTCGGTTGTTAAATGTATCTTATAGTGTGTGAGAAGCTTGGTTTCTGTTGCAGTAACCGCCCCACTTTTTGCCAGACTACTGATGCACTTTAACTTGATGTGCCCTGGATCCCTGCCAATCAGGTTCCCAGGGCCTGTGTTCTTTCCCCAAAACTGTACCCAATTGGCAAGTCTGGCCACAGGTCAGCCCCTGGTAAATGGTACCACAGGCGACGCCTGCAGCCTAAATTAGGAAGGTCCCCCACAGGTCAGCCCATGTAAATGGTACCACAGGCACCCAGGGCACTGTGACCAGGGAAGACCTCTAAGGGCTGCAGCACTTATTGTGCCACCCTTAGAGGCCCTGTACCATTACACACACACACTGCCTTTGCAGGCTGCGTGTCTTGGTGCAGAACAAAGTGAAGAGTCGACATGGCACACATCCTTGTGTGCCATGCCTACAACCCACTGCCCTGACATAGATCAGTCACCACTCTAGCTGGGTGCACTATACCAGTGGTGAGGGTACAGGTGCATGAGCCCTGTACCCCTACAGTGTCTAAGTCCATTCTTAGACATTGTAAGTGCAGTGCTACCATTAAGAGTATATGGTGCTGGGAGTTTGTCATTACGAACTCCACAGCACCACAATGGCTACACTGAAAACTGAGAAGTTTGGTATCAAACTTCTCAGCACATTAAACCCACACTGATGCCAGTGTGGGATTTAATGAAAAATGCACACAGAGGGCATCTTAGAGATGCACCTTGAAAAAAAACCTACCACTAGTGTCCAGGCTGAGTGGCTGCTTTTAACTGCCACCACCAAACATGTTTCTGGTCCCCTGGGTTGAGAGCCTGCTGCTCTTGGGGGCTTGAAACAATGCACATCCTGGGACGAGGTGCCAAGCCTCCTCCCCCAGGATGGGCAGGGTCCACGAAGGGGAAGCTTCAAAGGCTTGCTGCCTTTGTGAGCTTCCCCAGGCCACTTGCTGCTTTCAGCAACTGGCCCCCACTGGTTCTGGCGCTCACTTTGGGTGGGAGAACCGGCGGGAAAAACAAGTGAGGAAGAGAGGTGTGCCCACCTCTGCCAACTCCACCCCTCAGGTGGGGAAGGCGAGGTGAAGCACAACTCTCAGTCCCCGCCATCTTGCAGATGGGAGACTCAGCCAACCAGGGAAAGGCTTATGCCCCCCTCCCACTGGAGGGTGGCATTATAGGGGGTGTACCCACCCCAGGGAAGGGACCCC
This sequence comes from Calotriton arnoldi, assembly GCA_963921515.1. NCBI lineage: Eukaryota > Metazoa > Chordata > Amphibia > Caudata > Salamandridae > Calotriton > Calotriton arnoldi. Next base: position 913,387 of record CAWUFW010003954.1, read on the forward strand.
TTGGTCCCAACCTTTTTACCTACCTGTAATGCCCCTAAATCTAGTATTTTAGGGCACCCCTGAACCTTGCTTCCTCAGACCACAAGAAACTACAAGAAAAGAAGAAGAAGGACTGAACAGCCATGCTGAAGCTAACAAGAGGAAGACGCTCACTGACTTGGCCCCAGCCCTACCGGCCTGCCTCCACCTCGAACTTGCTCCTGCGAAATCCTGGTGTGTCCTGCAGCCAGCAACCTTGAAAACCCCGGAGGACCTGCCTGCCTTCAACCACAAAGACTGTCTCCCGTGAACACCGGATTTGTTCATCTCCAACCTCTGGCTCCGGCTGGACACCGCGAATCTGCACCACTCTGCACCCGCCGTCCACGGCCCTAGCTCAAGTGGGCAAACACCACGAGGAGGTCTCCTCAGTGATCCTGAACCGAGATCCGGCGACCCCTGACCTGCCTCAAACCTCCAGCCGACGCCTGCAGCCTAAATCCAGAAGGTTCCCCCAACCGCGACCAGGAGCTGGTAAGAAGATCCGACCCCAAAAGGCACCCCTGCACCCGATACCCCACGGCCTTGGGTGGCCCAACTGATGATGCCTAACCAACCCCCAACTTCCCAACTTACCTCTCGAAGTGTTGGGCGCACCCAGAAGACCTTCGTCCCCAAGCCTGCAGTGCCTTTACAAACCGGAGGTTCCCCATTGCAAACAACAGGACGCCCGATGTCAAAACAGCACCCTGCTCCCGGCCGCCCTAGTGCCGCTGAGGGTGCACCTTTGGTGCTACTTTGTTTTCCCATTTGCCCTGAGCTAAAGTCCAGGAGCTTTGCTCCCACAACCAAGTGGCCTGCTCGTCAGCAGCCTCCAACCGGAGGCCCTCTATCCCCCATTGGATAACATTGGGCCTCAGCACTCTGCACCCGGCTGCCCTATTGCTGCTGAGGGTGTAACGAGAGTGCATCCCTGACCCTGGGGGACCCCTGAGTCTACCCCCAGAACCTCAACTCCCACTAACGAATACTTACCCTAAAACCGATAACACTATTTTCTTCCGTGGAAGTTTTTAAGCGTGGAGTTTGAAAACCTAAAGAAATTCTTTAAAATTGTACTAACTAACAAAAACAATTTTACTTACCTGTTTACAGGAAATGTCCCAGTGTAGTATCCAGGTATACTACACTGTGTAAGAAAAGTAATCTCAAAAGTAATTTACCTGTAATCTTACTGAAATTCCTATACAAAGTATATGTACTATATTTACAAAGCATTGCATTTCTCAGAAACAGTAATGTAAGTCAAAACAAAGGGCATTTACAATTGCAATCCAAACTGTGTTACAAACTGTATAATTACTGCAAAGTACTTATCACTTACCTGTGCCAGGCTTGCTTGGTTCTAGGAAATAAAATAACTAAAATAATATTTTTTATACAAAAACAATTGGTCTGAAGTTCAGTCTTTGAGTGTGTGAATTCATTTGCTGACTGAGTGGGTACAACAAATGCTTAAAACTCTCCTCTGATAAAGCCTTACAGCTCGAACACACTACCACAAATAGAGAGTAAGGTGCTTACTAACTTTACCTCTGCCTACCTTTGGGGTTCCACTGGACTCTCTGCACACTATACCTCTTCTTGGTATAGTATATACAGAGCCAGCTTCCTACATAGTGTCAATTATGTCCAACGATATTTCAAACCAGTAGACCTTTAGACAGGTTTACATATAATCATGGGATATGTACCAGATCATGGTATAGTGATATACATGTGTTTGATGACCATCTTTAGTGTCGTGTACACGAAGATTTGTGCCTTGCCTCTTTTTGCTGTCTGCAGAACTCTGCCCACTTTACCTCTTCTAACCAGGACTAAACTCCCCCTAATTCCCCATGTTACAAAGTGTACCTAGGGCCTGTAAGTGAAATGTCGTCAGTAGGGTGCAGCACCCCTTGTGCCACCCACTGCAGTGACATTCACAACACGCCTGCAGGCCTACACTTTGAAGCTTGGCTATGGAGTTATAAAACAGCTAATTTATCCTGTCAAAATAAACCCGTTTGAATGTCCTAAACCTTACTTTTAAATTGATAAGGCACTGATGTAAGAAAATGCCTCTTTTTTCATGATGACCCACATTTGTTGGACTGGTGCAGTGAGTTCTTTAACTGTGCACTGGGCCACTGCTAACCAGGCTCTATTGTATGTTTTTTTAACCATAAATCATGTTGAAATTGACCAACCGCTTAATTGGTGCATTCAGCATACCAAAGAGTCCCTACCATATTGTACAAAGTGTACACAGGTCCTGAAGTCTAATTGCCACTAGTGGAATGCAGCACATATTATGCCACCTCCAGAGTGACAATACAAAACATGACTGCAGGCCTGCCACCAGTAATCTGGCTGTGTAGGTTTAAACTGCAAATTTTACCTGTCAAAATAAGTATTTTGACAGACCTAAACACTCCTTTTAAAGCCCTTACATGGGGTGAGTGTCTGAAAAGTTTCAGCACTCCGTCCATCATCTCTTTGTGTTTGCTTTGTTCGCCCTAAGTTGGCAGGGTATGCCCAGACGTGGGTCCCTTGCTCACTTTGCCACTGGATTCAAGCTAGCCTGGCTGATGAGGGCTGTTAGCCCGAAACCGGTTCCAGGATGCTTGTTTCCGGTTCAGGGAAGACCTGGCTTGGCAGTTCAGGCTGGACTGTTCCCATGAGGCACAGGGTCAAGACAGATTTGCATATAGCTGCGTCTGAACTGAGGTGACGAAGTGAGCTAAAGAACGATGATGGATTCAACCCAGATCTGTGACTGGGGGTGAGTGTCTTTAAAGTTTCAGCACTTCGTCCATCATCTCTTTGTGTTTGCTTTGTTCGCCCTAAGTTGGCAGGGTATGCCCAGACGTGGGTCCCTTGCTCACTTTGCCACTGGATTCAAGCTAGCCTGGCTGATGAGGGCTGTTAGCCCGAAACCGGTCCCAGGATGCTTGTTTCCGGTTCAGGGAAGACCTGGCTTGGCAGCTCGGGCTGGACTGTTCCCATGAGGCACAGGGTCAAGACTGATTTGCATATAGCTGGGTCTGAACTGAGGTGGCGAAGTGAGCTAAAGAACGATGATGGATTCAACCCAGATCTGTGACTGGGGGTGAGTGTCTGAAAAGTTTCAGCACTCCGTCCATCATCTCTTTGTGTTTGCTTTGTTCGCCCTAAGTTGGCAGGGTATGCCCAGACGTGGGTCCCTTGCTCACTTTGCCACTGAATTCAAGCTAGCCTGGCTGATGAGGGCTGTTAGCCCGAAACCGGTCCCAGGATGCTTGTTTTCGGTTCAGGGAAGACCTGGCTTGGCAGTTCGGGCTGGACTGTTCCCATGAGGCACAGGGTCAAGACTGATTTGCATATCGCTGGGTCTAAACTGAGGTGGCGGAGTGAGCTAAAGAACGATGATGGATTTAACCCAGATCTGTGACTGAGGGTGAGTGTCTGAAAAGTTTCAGCACTCCGTCCATCATCTCTTTGTGTTTGCTTTGAAAGCCCTTACATGCCCATACTACAGGGTGTAAACTATTTTAAATTCTGACATGTAAAAGTTTAATGTTTAACATGTCCTTGCAGTCACAATGCCTTAAATAAACTATTTTTACTGTAGCAGGACTAGCGGTTCCATAGGAAGGAATTGGGATACATTTTTTAAATCAATAAAGATTTCTTTGCCAAGGAATCAGCTAAAAAGTTCATTTTTGGGCATTTAAAATATTTATTACAAATACAATTCATTGGCAAAGTCTGATTTCTAACATTTGCATGAGCTTCCAACTGTCACCCAGGAGCTAAATAGCTTCTTGATGAGGTGTGAACTTGCTCCCAGAGCTGACACAACGGGGTTGGGAGTGGGGAGGTCTCCTGTTCCTCTAACTGGATAACCATCAAGGCAGTGCCCAGGAACATCATTAACTTCAACGAGGCCTACCTTATTACAGGTAGGTGTAGCTAACATCTGGGCCTTTCTCATCTTTTGTCCTTCTAGCCATCTATGTTCCAATCCCAGTGAAAAAGGAGCTGCCCCCATAACTGGCTTTGATTGACCACAAAGGAGAGGCTGTTCATTTCCCAGGCCACACTTCTGGGCACAAGAACTCTGCACAGGGTAAAAAAGGTTCTGCCATCTTGTTTGAGGGGAATTGTAGGAATGATTGCAATAGGACATACAGAAAATGCTGCAAAGGTGGGTAAGGGTCCCCCTAGGAACCTTTACTCCATTGTCTGGGAATGACCAAGAGTTGCCTCCACCTTCTGAACTTGTAGTAAAACAGAAGAGGACTGGACCTTCTGTCTGTGACCAGAGAAGAACCTTGAAGGTTGGCCTGCCCTCTGTCTTGTATCCAGGACAAAGAAGTGGTCTCAAAGGTCATAAAGCTGACCCCCTGTTCATGTTAAAGGGACACAGCAACTGCAAGAGGCCTTTTTCTGCAACTGCAGAGCTAATCAGTTCCACCGGACCTGTCTTGGACCCTGCTGCTGGCCTCTGTTGGAGTGAGTCTTGACCCCCAAGTGCTGTCCAAAAGGTTGTGGACAATTGGCTGTTGTCCAAGTGTACTTGTCCTAACTTTCCATGAAATCTGGGACTTAGAAACTTTGTGGCTTCAAAGACCTCTGGAGGACGTGGCCAACCTGCCAAGCCGATGAAGATGTGTTACCGCTGGGCCAAAGATTCAGGTTCCTCCCTCTCAGAGCTTTTCCACAGCAGCAAACATTACTTGTGGAGAAGGTACATAGCCCATGGAGCCCTCTTCAGTTAGACTGCAGCCTTGCCCTAGTGGAAGACCCCAAGGTGGAAAAAGTGACTAAGTGAGAAAGTAGAATTCTTCTTCTTCACCAGCGAAGTCACGAAAACTATCTGGTGAGCAAGGTACCTTCTTTGTGCACTAAACTAAGATATCTCCTGCTCTGAGCTTTGATGTCCAAAGGTCAATAGCTTCACCAAGAACTCATCCAGAGCTATCAGATGACCTGGTGCCTCCTTTAGCAACAGCCTGCTGTTTTGCCCCCTGAGGAGTTTTTACGTCAGTTTCAGAGACTGTAACTTGTTGATGCACATATTGTGGCTTAAAATTATCAAGCATTTAACATTCAATGTACTGTTGTATTGTCATAAGCATGTTAAAAAAAGAACCTGTGGTTGCAAGTTCTTTTGTTTTGCAGTCGGATAATGGAGTACCTAGTGTCACATAATGAATGAGCAGCACATTTCATTATGGTAATGTTAGATGGTAACAACAGAACTTGCAGAAGCTATTTTTTAAATAGTGCATGCTACATTTTGTGTCCTGTGTATGTGAGAAAATATTTTACAACCCCAATATCATTTTTGGTATCAGCGCAAAAATGCATTGTTTTTGTATTGCGACAGGCCTTTTTAATGCCCTTTATTCCATTGTTAGAGCACTTATTTGACACTTGTCAAGTGTGCCTCCTCCATTACTTTATGCATGGTGAAAAACAGCCAAAACTGCACAAGAAACCTGGAAGGTGTAGAAGTGTCCTGCAAGCAGGCATCATCCATAAACAAACTAGCATCAAAAAGGTGGTGTGCCTTGCAAATCAGATTGTACATCAGTGAGCTGTTTGATAGTAAACAATCATGATAATGTATTATAATTCAACAATTGATCTTTGTGGGTAACAAAGTAGCAGGGTTCAAGGTGGCACATCTTTGTAGAAAAAGAGGTGGGGCTAACAAAGTTTATTGATATTCTGTCACCCAGGCATTTGTCAGTTGTCTCATTGTTAACAATACCTTTGCTGCATGGGGAACACGTGAAATCGTTTGGTGAGCTAAGACAATGCTCTATGGGGGTGATGTGGCAGTAGGGCATATGCTTGAGAACATTGGGATAATAGGAGCAGCCACCCAGCCTGGGAAAGCTGGGCCCACTCCTCTGCCTGTTATCAATCAATCAATCAACAAGGGGTTTGTAAAGCACTTCTACTCACCCACGAGGATCTCAAGGCGCTGAGGGGGGTCTGCTGATCTATCTTGGTGTGGTGGTTCAGTCAAAGAGCCAGGTCTTGAGGTCCTTCCTGAACTGTGTCAACGATGCCGATTGCCAGGGTGTTCCAGGTCTTGGCATCGAGGTGGGAGAAGGATCTTCTTCCGGTTCTGGCGTTGTGGATCCGTGGGACGGAGGCCAGTGCGAGTTGGGCGGAGTGGAGATGTCTGGCGGGTGTGTGGAAGGCAAGGCTGTGGTTCAGATATTCTGTTCCTGAGTCGTGGAGAGCTTTGTAGGGGTGTGTGAGGAGCTTGAATGTGATTCTCTTGTTGATAGGGAGCCAGTGGAGTTGTCGGAGGTATTGTGTCAGGTGGTTGCAGCTGGGGATGTCGAGGACCAGTCTGGCTGCGGCATTTTAGGTGTTCTGTAGTTTCCTGAGCTCTTTCTCGGTGATGCCAGCGTAGAGTGCGTTGCCGTAGTCCAGTCTACTAGTTATGAGTGCGTGGGTGACTGTCTTTATGGATTCTGTGGGGAGCTATCTGAAGGTGTTTCGAAGTAGGCAAAGCGTGTGGAAGCAGGATGAGGATACTGCGTTGATTTGGTCATTCATTGAGAGCGAGGAGTCCAGTATGATGCCAAAGTTGAGTGTGCAGTCCGCATGTATGGGAGGGGTTCCTAGTCTGGTGGGCAACCAGACGTCATCCCAGGCTGAGGAGGTGGATCCCAGGAGGAGTACATATCTGCAGGATTGGACATATATTTGTAATACAAGGTGTTCCCAAAATGTGTATGCATTATTGGAATATTAAAACTTGTCTCAGCCATGAAGAAACAACCAACAGCACTTTTGGCCCTTGTATAAATTTGAAATTATAAATTTGGCATAGAATCGTATTTTATGCTTGACATAAGACACCAACTGGGTCAATATTTCTTTATCACATTTTGACGAGGAACGCACTTGACCACAGTCAAAATGGATGGCAAACTAATGGTGGTGAATAAGCAGGATCCCCATTGATGTAAAGTAGCCTCTGCAAATATACAGTTTTCCAAAGGCAGAAATAATTGTAAAGAGCTATCTAAAATGTCTGTGACTAGTTGTTATTTCTTCTGTACTCAAAACACATAATATTATTAAGGCAATCAATTCAGCAACATGTGCATAATAAATTGTTTTCAAAGCTGTTGATTGTGTAAACAACATAAGATGCAATCAGATAGCTTGCTCATGTCAGCGACAAGGAATTAAGACAGTAAGAAAATTAAAAGAGAGAAAAATACTCTGAATTAGGAAACATCATTTAATCACTTATACACTTTAACATCTATTAATATATGTGTCACCACTAAAATGTTGCATTTTGAAGACAAAAATAATATAAGAACTCAAAATTCCTGCATGGTTATGTGCCACATTTATCACAATCGTCTCACTTGCATTATATCCTACCCACATCACTCCTTCTCCGTCAACACTGCTCCACCCTTCTTCACATGCTATTGACAGTCATTATTTGCTGCTGACCTCTTTATGTATTTTTCTAGCTTCATGTTCCACAACTATTGCAAGTACATATACCAGAATTTTCAAATACAGTCTACCTGATCCTTCCCCTGTACAAATGGAGCATATTAGTGTTAAATGACAACACTTCGGTTCATGTTCTGAGCAAGATAACAATGTGCACTAGCACACTAAGTAGGACTTAATATGTCTCATACCATCTATGAATATAATAGGAATAAAAAAAGTGTATCCTTGTATATTTTAGAATGAATTGATCAAGCACAATACAAAGGACTCATCTGTGTTTCATATATCACCATTGAACTTTAAGTTTTCAATACAAGACATGAAGCCCATTCCACTCAATTAAACTGTGCATGTCAATTATAACTACCACACCAATAATGTGATATAAAAGAAAGTGGCAGGACAAGAGGAGATGGATGAAGGAGAAGTTCACTAGGGTAAAGGTGGCCAGAGCTCTTCCTTGTAGATAATTGTGATCCTGTCTCTGTCTAACCCTACACAAGAAGGACGTCCTCTCCACTGTGCACCCCCACCTGCTATATGGACTACCTGTTACAGATGACCGTTTTATGGTGCCAGGTAATACCTTAAGCACCAACATCCATTTTATATTCTTTGTAGCATTTATGACTATGGAGGACACTTCAAGTGTGTTCTTTACCTTATAGTGAATTGTACTCTTTGTTTTTCATTTTCTCTATCACACTACAAGTCTTAGGATTCTTTTTAAAGCAAGAAAAAATGGCCTCTTCATCTTGTATGAAATTTGTCAATCTTAAACATGTCAGTTGAAATATCAATAATTAATGGCTCTTGGAAAGTCCCTTGTTTGTGTGTCCATCATACCTGCATTGTTTAGTGTACTACCAAGATATGTTCGTTTATAAAATTAAACATTATTTGTTGTAATTTAGTTTCATATTCTATTTTACTTTCCACACACAGCCAGAGTAAATCCTTTCACTGGGGCAGAATTCTATGCAACTGCAAGAGGTCGACTTCAAGGGCCAGTTCATCCACAGTCACCAGCAAGAACTGGTAAGTAGGTATGCTATCAAGAAGTGTTTTCCATGAACTTATATTCATTCATTAGATATATTTTGCCATGTCCATTACTTGGTTTTCAACAAAACAGCTACTTGTATATGTGTTTTTTTACATGTTAAATGTTGTATTTAATTAGAAATGCTCTCATACTCTTATAGGGCCTATGATGTTGGCCAAGCTCCCATTTCAGGCAAGAGTGACTTCTGCTCCTCGCAGTGATATCACCCCTGGTCAGGCTCCACACAGATGGTGGATGGTAAATACTGAAAAGTTCACCTACATATTATTTCACAATTGAAAAATCTTCTTATTTAATGTGTGCCATGTTAGCAGTATGTCTTTAGTCAAATATCGATGTTGTCAGCAAACTTAATATGCATGATTATGGTTTAAAAGATTTGAAGTCTTTATAACATGCTATTCAATGTGAGTGTGTCACCCAACGTTTTTATTAAAATTTGTAATCTGTTTCCAAAGTAATTTATATTGTGTTTTCTAAAAAGGAGTAGCTCAAACACTTTCAGAGTGTATTCTATTAGCATTTACACTTAGTTTAAGCACTTAAAAGTATTTGCTCAAATATATATATGTGTTGGCTTCATTACAGCTGTTGTCTGGACCAAGTTGGTCATCATGAGCACTAAAACAATACCACATCCTGGGTATCAGCAGGCATACTGACAGTGGCAATTTGGCCCTCTACCATCTGCCCATCAGGTAGTGTATCAATATTTGTATGTTAATACAAAAAATGTATATTTTAGACATTAACTAAATCTTGTAGAAGTGAGCTTGACAATCTGTGCAACTTTTTCTAATTGTGTTATGGTAATGTGAAATATCCAGTAATAGTGTGTGTAATGTGTTTGCTTTGGATTTCATGATAACGTATTAATATATATGAACATTAATGATAGTTAAACTTGTTTTTGAAGCTGCTGTATTGAGGAACTCTTCAACCAGGTCCAGCAGCTGACCTCAAGGGGGATATTCAAACCACACAGATCTATGGTTGGAGTTTGTGAGTTTCAGTTCGCATTTCACGCTTGTTCATCACATCACTGCTAATATATGAGCTATCATATGTTGGTTTTCACAAACCCCTTATCACATGTAACTAAAACACAGCAGAAGATGTATTCAATTAATCTGAAGTGCTGTAGCACTTAAACTAGCCGGTGATGTACTTCATAGTTGCAGTCTTCTTCTTTCAATGAGTCATTTGATGAAGCTGAACTGTCTGCAAGCAGAGGGCAGTGGGCAATCCGAGGAAATAATCCAATCCTCCTCCAAGCAGCAATGTCTAAGGCAAGCACTGTTTAACAGGAAGAGAATGAGGAGGGAGAAGATGAGCAGAAGCTGGTCGAGGAGGCGGACATGGATGAAGAGGAGGGCTTTATAGGCTTGATGCCTAAAAAATAGAAGGTCATTACATGTCCGGCCAGCATTGTTCCTCCTACTTCACTTCTGAGGATTGCTAGTCCTCTGCATTCAGCCAAACAGACACCGAGTCTACAGATTCTTACACAACCATCATGTCCTCTCAACCCTCACATCCGGGTCGATATGTAGATTCTCCTACACTTTTCTCCTATGAAGGTGCATATCAAGCCTCTGGTGAGGCGTAGGTATCCCCTATGCATAAACCTCCTCCCAACAACATCCCACGTGCCACCCCTCTCTGCGCTGGTTGACCTGCTGTCATATCAGAGGGTGTAGCATGCGGAGGGGCATGGTATATACTCATGTTGTCCACTGGGAGGAATAATTTTTCCAACAGCCAACTGATGTGTGGCAGGATGTTCATACACTAGGGGCTCCTCCGCCTGACATTTTAGACTCAATACAAGGACTTCCTCCGATGTCTAACAGACAGGCCCGTGCCTTGTATAATGTTGTGAAATGTTACCAAGATATGATGAAGATGCACTAAGATCAAATTAAAGTTTATAGGGCAGAGAGTGCAAACCACCATGCCTTGCCCATGAAGATGACGGAGAGAATGAGGAAAATGTTCCAAAGTCTATCTTCACTTGCAATACATGGAGAAGAATATACACAACCGCCTGTTTCCACACCTATGCAGACACCAGCATCTAATAACTGTACAGCTACTGGCATTCAAACCTGTAAAGCCACCAGTACATCAACCTGTACAGCCATCAGCATCCCACAACCTATACAGCCACCAGCACCCTCAGTGTCCCAGGCCTGAACGTATCCTCAGGATCGAACCGATGCTCTTAGGGGTCCACCTCTCAACAGCCCCAAGTCTGGATAATAATAATACACAGACTTAAGAGTGGTTAAGCGGGGGAAGGGAAGGATGGGGACAGCAGGGAGGGAGACCTGTAGTAAAACACAAAGAAGAAATATTTTTACTATGGGAACCTTTCACCGTTCTCTCTTTCTACACCTCCCTTGTTACCCATACTTCCACTAACCTGTAAAGAAAATTAAAGAGTGCCGACCAACAGGGGTGTTGAGCTTGTAACCTCCAATTCATACAGTATGCTGGAAGACACATAGGACCATATGAGCAAAACCCTATTCTTTCCGATGATAGATACATATATAAATATCTCATGCATAAGGCTTATACCTGCGATTGCGAGGTACACATTGACGCTCAAGATGCCCCTTGGTCCAGGACACCCCTGTGCAAAAAAGAAAACAGCGAAAGCCAAAATATAAGAGTAGCTGTAATTGTCACATAAGGTTAGAACGAATAATACAGTGTATGAAACACTTAGTTGCATTCAAGACCACTACTCCAGGATTTCCTATAGATGCAGGTACCCCTCAGAAGGTGAAGAGTTACGTCACTCTCACGAGAGGAAGTACCTCACTTAGATAATTAGTGGTAGAGCAACCCCCGAACTCGAAAAGCACATGAAAGTATTCCCTCGCATGAACTCCTCCCAAGATTCAGAGAAGAGCTCGCCAACGCAGGGAAATGTAGAACTGTGCACCAAAATAAACCTCCAATGTAAATAGGCACCAAAAGTGAGCAAAGCGTTTTTCCCTCGCATGAACTCTTCTTAAGATTCAGAGAAAAGTTCGCCAACGCAGGGAAATGAAGAACTGTACACCCAAAATAAACCTCCAAAGTAATTAGGCACCAAAAGTGAGCAAAGTGCTTTTCCCTCGCATGAACTCCTCGTATGAGATTCAGGGAAGAGTTCACCAACGCAGGGAAAAGTAAGCTTCAGCACACTCCTATGCCGGATATCCTAAACGGCAGAGATAGGCTTCAAGAGTATAACCAGGATTATCACAAGGGTAGAATGGAACAAGCGGTGCCAGCGGCACCCTTACCCGACCCAGCGCAACTTGGAACTGCCAACAAGGATCCAGGGACCAGCGAATAATCGGCAGCGTCTTGCCCCGCATCCTCGCTACTTCACTCGCTTCCGCCTCACGTGACGCGTGGCGTCCGACACCAGACGTCACGCTAAGGCCGCTGGGAATTGTAGTCATTCCCTAGTCTCAGCGCTTGCTTGTGCGAACGAGGCTGCCGTGTCCCCTGACACTCAGCCTGTACAGCTAATGGCACTCCCACTGCTACAGCCACAGGCGCCACCAGCACAGCCACCTGATTCACCTGTGATGGAGCAGGGGAAACAAAATATTTTTGTACCCCTATGAAATTAATGACCTCATAACGCTAATGATACTAACCGTTTGAAATGCATGAATTAACCAAAAAATACACCCTTTTAGTAGACACTACACGTGGGTAATATGCTGATTTGTGCAAAAATCTAATTTATTTACAAATGTGAAGTAAACTAACGTTAGTATTGTGATTTGCGTAGTAATTAGAAGTGAATTGCATGATTTGTGTTGCATAGTAGAATTGTATTGTGGCAAAGAATGCAGATGGTAAGTAAAATGGCTTTAAATGTCGCTTTCGCTAGGTAATATCTAACACGGGTCATTAGAATGGCGGGTGGTAAACAGAAAGGCTTATTTTCCATATTTTAATTTCTATTGTGTTTTTTCTTATATTAGTTCCATTCGGGCCTGTTAGGCCATGCTTCTACAATGGCTGCTAGAAAGGATGAGATCGCATGTGTTGAACAAAGATGGTCCCCACGCAGCCTCAGTACAAATGCTCCAGTCACATGTACGCGGCCTGTGCTCGGAGTGAGAGATGTCAAGGCCAATCTGACCTGCGATGAAGCAACGTGCCAAGTATTCAGCATATATGCCTGGGAACGGATGGAAAAGACAAGCGACAGGGAATGAACTAATGTGTGACCATCGAAGATTGTTGCAAAACGGATGAACAAATTGGACTACTTTTGGATAAACGTGGTCATGAAACTTATTGTGTGCTTTATTGTCCCCAAACCGGTTCGAACAAGGAGGGCGATGAGGTGACCATCACCACCCCTCCAATGGACCAATTAGCGTAATTCTTGCCCCTGAAGATTGCAACTTTTGAGTGTAGAGAGCCAGAAAGTAGGGTATAAGAGGGTCTGCTCTGACGTTGTGAAAAAACGTGCTTTTTATTTTTCAACCTTGATGCTGCAAGAGACTCTGTCATTTTGGACTTTGAACTTTGACTGGGGAAGGAACGAGATCGTTGCGGGAATTCTGCCCGGGAGGTGCGTCCGAGGAGGTTAGCGGGACAGTCAGTCAGTTTGGGAGTCCTATCCTGTGATCTGCGGTTCATCTTCTTTTGGTGAACCATTCTTGTCATCGCCCCATGGCCGAGAGTAATGCATAATTTCTCACTTTTCCTAAAACCTTTCTTAAATGTTTATTGATATTTCTAAATGTTTTGCCTAATAAAGAATTTTACTTATTTGCTTGAAGAATATTAGATAAAATTATATTCTAACTCTAAAATGAGTCTGTAGTTCTTTAAAACAAAGTTTATGATTTAATAAATGTTAAAGGTGCCAATTGTGATTGAGCTGGTCTTAATCACCATCAACTGATTCTACTAGTTGGTCCATCGACCGAATAGCGGAGTAACTTGATGTTTAGAACCGACAGGATTCAAAGTCAATGTATATAATGTATAGGTTATAATTCTGTCATTTTAATAAGGTATCCCGCTTGTCCAGCAGCTCATTCTCCTTAGTATTTAATCCAGAAATTGAATGAATGCATGTATGCAGTGTCATGGGCCCCACCAACATAAGTTGTGTGTAGGTGTATTTCCTGGATTGGTGTCATAAGGAGAGATTTATATTAGCCGCTCTGGATCAGATTTCTTGGTAGCAGAGTTATGGTTTCTATAGATTAGTTTGGTGATTTTTTTGACTATTGATTTTTTCGTGTCTAACACTCTATATTGAATTTGTATTATGTTATGTATAAGTCGAAATTTTGAAGCTTCCGGAAAGTAGGAAGTGGACACGTGTGGCAGGAGAAGTCACAAAGAAATGTGCATTGACTGATTTCAAAATTGGTGATAACACAGGACTGTGTTATATTAGGGAAATTTCATGTATGAATTTCATTTGAGTGAAATAGCAACAGGTTTTCTTGTGAAACTTTGGCCTTAATTCTCAGGAGCAGTGTAGTCTCCACATGTGTTTTAACCCCAGAGAAACAGGTTTACCTCTTGCTTGAGAGAAGGGTAAGGTAGAGAGAAGTGCTACACTTATCGAACGAAACAGTATTCTTGTAAGTTAGAACAAACTATCTCTTTTGTTTAGCGAAACAGACAATGGTAATGTGTTTTACATTGTAACTAATCGATTTTGTTGAATAAGAGAAGCTAAGAAAACTGCTGATAATTTTTGTAAAGGAGGGGTCAGTAGAAGCAGGAGTAGAACTGACGTCAACAAAAACCGTGCTGGTATTGGCCAGTTGTGGAAGAACAAAGAGTTTCCGGATTGGTGCGTTGGTGTGAGACGCGTTGGGATAGGTTAGTGGGAGAATGAGGTAAAGTTTTCTGATTGGTGCGTTGGTGTGAGACGCGCTTGGATAGGTCCGAATAGCCGAGCAGTAGAAAGAACAGAGTGGTGAAAAATTGCGTGTATTTGTTTTGGGAAAAAGAACAGCAAAATATGGCTTATTATGAGTATGGTAGAGAGAAACCGTCATGGTTTGCGAAGATTAAAACTTTTTCAAGAAAGATAAGAAGGTTGTGACTAGGGAAGGAGAAGTACTTCCTCCGCCGAAAACGCAAGCATCTCATATGATGTTGAAATATGGCTATCATACCTGCATTTGGTTGGAAAATTGGGCGAAATATACCCAAGGCGATGGAGTATTGGCATTTCCAGAAAATGGATTGTTTAGCACAGCGGTACTTCGAAATTTGAGAGAAAAGATGATGAAACTTGAACCGAGACCTAGACTGACACAGTTTGAAGCCTTAGGTGAATGGGAAGATGAGATGTATGATAGGGAAGGACACAGAGGTGCAAAGAATTATAGTTTAGTTCATGGAAGAGTATGGGGTTTGAATCATGAAGACAGGATGAGATGATGGCAGTATGCTAACATGACGGATGGTTTGTTTCCTGTCAGAACAGTTGAAGAATTTGCAGGGAGAAAATGTACGGAGAAAAAGAAACATGCAGTAACAGAGAGATACGGGTATGGAGTTAGCGACACAGAGGATGAGTTGCTGGAGGACATTTTAAATAAAAGACCCCCTCCATATCAACAGGATTCTGCAGTGGTGACACCAAATGCACCGCCAATGAGAACTGTAATAAATCAAAGCCCTGAACGAATGTCTGAAATAAATAGTCTGTTTAATAAACCAGAAACACCACAGACTGTAAAAGATGATAATGGTAATACAGCTGAATTAGCTAGGACCCCAAGAGAGTTGACTGAAAAGATAAGAGAACTGACGAGGAATATGGAAGCTGTGACTGTGCCAGTAACTATAGGGCCAGTAATCCCAGTATTTGAAAATCAAAAGATAGATGAACACTCCTTAACAATTCCATTAAATTCCAATATGCAAAGAGTAAGAGAAGAGATGATTTCAGAAAATATAGAAAAGGAGGATGCTGTTGGTCCATTTAGGACAAGTCCACCTGTAAATTTGACAGTTAATGAGAGTCTGATAAATAGGATTCCTATGGGAGCCGAGTCAGCAACTGAAACCCCAGAGAGAAGTGTAAGTTGGGCAGAAATAAACAAAACCCCTGTGGGTCCGACTGCAGAGGAATTAAATGATTTGGTGAGGAGCTGGCAGAAAAAAGATACAGAACCACAACTTTTGGATGTAGTCAGATTAAAGATAGACATGGAGGAATTAATCCTAGGAACTATTGGTACAGATCGGTTGAAGTCCTATCAAGATGATGAATTAATGTTTATGTGTAAAAGTGTCACTTGGAGAGCTAGAAACTTGCATGAAAAATTGGAAGAAACAGCGAACGAACTAGGGGTAGAATTTGGAAAAATTAGAGGATTACAGAAACCGTACAGGGTAGATTTTAGTGAAAAAGACATAGAAAATCTGAACACTTCAGGACGATTGACGCAAATAAAGGAACTGATTGTTTTATTGAGAAAATGTGGTGATGTGGACAAGTGGAGAAGTAGGTGGATAAGGAGAAAGGAGGGAACAATTGATAAAGCATCATTGGCTTTTCCAGTAAAAGAGAAAGAACAAACGGTAATGGAGTATCCAATGAGAGAAACTCCAGGAGGAAGTTATGTACATGTCCCATGGTCCAGACAAGATATATTGTCATTTACGAATGACTTTCCAAGATTGAGAGAGAAGCCTGTAGAATGGTATAGACAGGTAGAAAGGTTTGTAAACGTTTCAAATGTATTGTGGGAAGATTTGGATGGACTATTTGAGATTGTTGTTCCAGCAGATTTAAAATTACAATTGACTGGCCGAAGGAAGAATATCCTAGAGATGCAAAAACAGGAGCCCCAGGTTCAGAAGTAATGAGAAAATATGACCAGGCAATCACATTTTTGAAAAATAAAATCCCACCAAAAGAAACGGACTGGGTAAAGATTGATAGAACGACTCAGGAGAGTAAGGAGTCTGTACATGCCTATTATGAAAGACTACTTTTGGTCTTTAAACAGTATAGTGGATACGAGAATTTGAGTGAAAAGGACATGAGTCATTTTGTGTACAGATTTGTATATGGCTTGAGACCTGAAATAAGTGAAATGACTAAGCAACATATGTTATGTTGGCAGAATAGCACAGTAGATGAGGTATTACGGTATGCGAAATATTGCAGTGATGATATTGAGTGTAGACAGCGTAAACTCAAGGAAAAGGGACCAAGTATTGACCTCTTCCTTGAAAATCTTATCCTAAATACCCTTCAGCCTAAAAGACTATCCAACCTTTTCTCGGTGGAGAGGGTTCATAGGGCACCGGGGCCACAGCTGAAACCAGGGACCTCTCCCGGAACCATAATTGCCAGGGTATTGAAGTATAGAGATAGAGATGCTATCCTACAGGCAGTCCGCAGACACAGCGATTTACAGGTTGAAAATGCAATAGTTTGTTTCTTCCCAGACTTCACCCTCCAAGTGCAAAAGCAAAGGGCGAAGTTTTGAAGAGGTCAAGAGAGCTCTATGGGCCAAAGGAATACGGTACATGATGCTTTATCCAGCCCAACTATGAGTAGTAGAGGGAGGCAAGTTGTGGCATTTCACCTCCCCAGAGGAAGTGTGGAGCTTGATCTAGGGTTGGTGTGTGGCAGGAAAAAGGCGCCAAAGACCAGAGGGATTAGTGACAGGAGAATGACAGAGAGGTGCACTGGGACATCAGAGGACCTGAGATCCATCCAAGGACATGTGAGAAATTTGTGTGGATTGTGGGCTGATAATTGAGTGTTGCCGAGTGGGGGGGTAGCATGAAGGGTCGGTTGGGCTGTGCCGAGAGGACTGGGGTATTATGGAAGAGGATGCATGATAGTCAATGAGGCACTGGTTCTTTTCTCTACTAAATTAGTAGGGATAACAAACTCCGTCTGAGTATCCTTAGCAGATTTCAGAATGGCGGAGCTAGCCTTCCCTCATCAAAAGATATTTCTTTTTGGGCAAAACGTACTCTGCAAGTTAGGGCAGTGGGTGATTTTTGACTCACATAGCGGGGTAGCAGGGTGGGGGGAGTTACAGTGGTTCATACAACTGTTGATGTTAATTTTTGCTGTTGTTTGTTCAACTAATTGCTCGCATACACCACAGTCGGGGAAAAAGGGGCTACAGCGATAGGATATGGAGCAGTACACAAAAGGCAGGTTTCGTATGAGCAGAGTGTAGAAGAAACTAACTTGATAATACATTGGGAGGTTGATCGCAGAATGAGCTAAATATTTGGACCTGGATTCGAAATCGTCAGGGCAATAAGATTCAGCGTACATTTGTGCTTCAGCATTTACGTCGGCACGCCGTGGACCTCATACTACTCCAGGAAACACACCTTAAGGGGAACCGCTATAAGGCCCTGGAAAGGTTTGGCTATTCATCGGTGGCACATGCAGAGTACACCACAGACTCTAGAGGGTTGGGAATCCTACTCAAGAAGTCAATACCATTCATACTGTGGCACACGTGGCATGATCCCCAGAGTAGATATGTGGCAATATCTGCAACATGGGAGGGCAAAACACTAAATACATGTTCCCTGTATGCTCCTCTGCATTGAAACATGGTGACCCTGCCAGATGTAAGTACCTTATTATTGGATATGCCTGTGGGAACCCTAGTTTTTGGGAAGACATGAATGCATGGTGCAGTCAGGGGTTGATAGAGAGACTGGGGCTACCATGTTGGGTGAGAGGGGACCTCTGTGACCCTTCATGGAGGCTTTGAATATTAAAGATCTTTGGAGGTTACATCACCCACAATGGAGGCAGTATACATATTATTCTGCACCACATAGTAGTTTCTCTTGTCTACAATTCAGCAGTCTGGCAACTTAATTTTCGATGATTAATTAGACTGCCTTTGCTATGTCGTACCAAACAACCATCTCAATCAACTACGTAAAATTTACCTTCATCTATATTTTCTGTGAAATTGTTTCTTTATCTATAGTTTTGAAGCATTTCATAAAGATATACATTTTCTATATGTGTACTCCTTTTTTGGATGGTAAGTATCGAACATGTGTTTTTTGGCAATATCTGTACTTTCTGTGTCAAATTCGGCTAGGTATTCAAATTCCAGAAAAGACTTCAACACTCTATTTCATGTGTATGCTACCTATAGACTCACCCAAACAATTCCTCTTGACTTAAGTCATAAACTAGCTGAACTCAACCAATCACAGCACTCATAGAATACAATTTCTGTGTGTGAAAGCATCTTCAAACTGAAGCTATTCAATTTCTTCATTAGAAACTTTTCAGCAGAAATCTCTTCCCACAGATCTTTCATCTCCATCTTCTCAGATTTTGTTATGTATGAAGTTAGAAAAAGAGCAACAGCTATAGAGCTGTCCCCCACAAATTGAATATCTATATTGGCATTCCACATTTTCAGAATGACAGGGTTGTAGTCATTGATATCTTTCCAAGCCTCTGTTCTCCTCAGGTTGTAGGTGTTTTTGGGTGGTTATCGAGTAAGTGTGTGTCTCACTGCAGACAAAAACTGTTGACTCTTCCTTCTAAAATAACAGGTCTTGGAATACCAAAGCGATATTTAGTGTGAAGTTTTCCTTTTGCTCTGTACTTCCGCCGACAGTGCTTCCCACATCTATATGATTGAAGACGTAAAACATGCTGCTTTACGCCTTTTTCGTCACTGTCATTTGGGATGCTACATGAAACATACTGTTATATGAAAGAAAGTTCAGACTCAGCTGTGTCTGTTCCAAACTTTGGTGAATCTTTTATGCACAACAACATATGAATATGAGGAGAACCTCTTGCTTGGTACTCTATACGCCAAAAGAAATCAGTAACTTCTCCAAGAGGTGGAACTTTTTTGTTGCAGATGAAGGAGAGCATTGCTTGAAAACTGTGGTTAAGCCTACAAACATTTTCAGGATCTAAAGATCAAAGTTTTCCTGGTGTCTCCAAATTAATGTCCTTAATGTTACAGTGTGCTTCTCTCAAAAATGTGTGTAAGTCATCCCATGTGTACTCTGTATAACCGAGGGTCACAAACCAAGTTGGTGCACCTAAATTTTCTAACATACATTTTAGTTCACCATAACAACTATACCAATATTCATTGGTGCCACATTGGCATGCCATAACATTTATCAAATTGCATTCCAACTCCTCATTCTTTCCATAATTTTATCTGCAAAGTATTTTGCAGACAAATTTTGTAGATTATCTTCTGTTTTAAGAATATGATTAACAGCGTATGATAGTCCAGGCAAATCACTTCAAACAACAGATGGAGTGCACATGGAATACTTTGGGGAAATCTAGGGTCCCCTGAATATAATTTGGTTGACATATACTCAGCTGCTGGTATCGCACTGGGTGGTCATCATACCGTCTACCTACTCAAGTTGGAAATAGTTGTGGAAAATATCAAGCCTCTAAATCTTTCTCCCACACACTCATTGGAGCTCGTTTAGCTTGTTTCATCTGGTACAGTTCAATGACATCCCCCATAACTTCTTTTGAATGCAGTGGATGGATACTGTAGTGCTCATATATTTATTCAGATGTACTTCTATCCACTTTTTCAAACTGTTCACTTGAAGGTAACATTTAATTTTCCATTCAACTTCCATCTGTGAGAACATCTACGTCTTTGTAATACATATTATTTTTCTACCTTATTCACATACACTAGTTCTTGCCAGATTTGTTTGTTTTTTGTGGGCACACCATTCACTGGAATATTAAGCGGTTCAACTATATCTCTCTCTCTACAACCACAGTTTCAATATTACACTGAAAATCCAGAGGTAAGTACACAACTCTACCTTTAAGGCCTTACTGTAGCTCAGTCGGTGGTAGTTTCCCAGTCATTGGTTCCATATGAACTATTGCTTAAAAAGGGTGTATAGATTGCATCAATATTGTTTCCTAAACTTTAGATGTCAAAGTTCCTCTGGAATTTGAACCAACTCTAACTTATTATGTATTGCTCTCGCAGGCAATTTATTGTCCTCAAATTTGTCATAGCACACCTTACATATGATCTGCCGAGTTGGCAGGTCAAACTGTTCCTTCACAAATAAATACACAGCATATTCTAGCTACTTATCTCTGTTTTCTTGCTCAGTTTTTAGAATCAAAACTCTTTTTTATTGCCAGAACAGTCAGAAAAGCAATTACACAGCATGCCGCCTACAACCCTGGTGGGCGGGCCGCGAAGTCTGGCAAGGTGTATCATGCACAAGTAGCACTATATCCGTACATTTGGGATAGTGGTTACACAGCATGCTGCCTACAGCCCGTCATGGGCCGGCTGCATCTCAGGATAAGGGGAAAGAAACATAAAACCCCATCACCCCTCCCATGCCCCTTCTGAACAAACCAGTTGTTAAAAAAGAAAAAAAATATGTTTTCCTTTTCCTGTCAAGAGCCTTGTCCTCTTCTTGGGTGTCTGGAAGTAACCTCAGAATGCGTAGGTATTTGACACGTCAGCTCCCAAAACTCTGAGGAAAGGATGACGGGGGCCCAGATTTTAGAGTATGACAGCAATACTCTGTGTACGGCGTTAAGTGCTAAGGCCATTTCCCTTCCTTTAATGGAGCGGAGTGGGAACGTAAGTGCATTGGGGAGTCCCAAAAGAGGGTATGCGGGGAATCTGGGGATTGTGGTATTAAAAGCAAGTCAATGTCATCCAGGATCTGATCCCAGAATCTAGTCATTTTCGGGCAGTGCCAAAAGAGATGGAGCAGCATGCATGGATTGCCGCAGCCGTGCCAGCATTGGCCATCACAATGGGCATTCCAATTCTGTATATGAGAGGGGGTGTAGTACCAATAGGAAGCGATCTTGTAGGCCATTTCCGTAGGTCCTGTAGTGTGTGCCATGTGGTGTGTTCTATAGAAAATATCTTTCCACTCGTTATCTGATAGCGATCGGCCTAATTCTGCCTCCCAACAGCTCTGCCCTGGGGTTCTGCATTTTTGTGTCGCCTTCGTCAGATGAAGATAGATCTCTGAGATGATCTTCCTGTCGTCTGTCTTAAGGAACGGCCACTTCTCAAAGGTAGTCATCGGTCTACCTGCCTTAGGCCGTGTGTCCGAGCTAAGTACCCAGTGTGTCATTTACGTATGAGTGAAACGGTCTGTTTCCAGCAAGGCATAGTCCTTTTTAAGTTGATCAAAAGGTATGAGGCTATTGTGGTCAAAGAGCCATCCCATGCGCTTACACCTGCCCACTGCCCATCGTTTGGCGTCACTCGGGGTCATGCCTGGAGGGAAAGCCAGGTTTGCGAATAGGGGTGTCATGGGCAAAGGGAATGTGGTGAGTCCTGCCGTAGTCGACACTCTGTCCCAGGTCTGAAGTGTCGGACTAGTTACAGGGGAGGAATAGAGCCCCCAGGCTCTATAAAGCCAAGGCAGCCACGCCTCCCTCTAGATGTGTGATCATGCTACTGTCTGGTCCATAAAGAACTAATGTTTCTCTGATAGTGGGCGATTCCACTCCACCAAGTAGTGCAACTGCATGGCTTGGTAGTAGCAAGACATGTTGGGTACTGAGAGCCCCGTTCTTGTTTTGAACGCTGTAGAAGCTGTTTCTGCAGCCTAGGTTTCACTCACCCCCCATATAAAATGCTGAATCTCCCTTTATTAAGAGTATTAATCATGCCAGAAGGGGGAGTTAGAGGAAGGGTCTGGAAAATGTACAGGGCTCGGGGGAGAACATTCATTTTTACTGCAGCTATTCTACACAGCCACAAGAGCGGAAGTCATTGCTACTGTGTCAGGTCTTTGCGAATTAGGGCAAGAAGCTTTGAGTAGTTGGCCTCTGCCGTTTCAAGGAGACTTTTGCTTAGGGCTCGACCTAGATATGGGAGATCCGCAGTGACCCAGTAGAAGTCAAACTGAGATCATAGGGCCCGCTCTGTGTGTGGTTTAGTGTTGAGATTTAAGATCTGTGACTATTGCATATTTACTTAGAAACCCGAGGACGCTCCAAACTCCTGGAGTTCAGCGGCAATAGCCGGGAGAGAGGTCAGAAGGTGTGTGATTGAGAAGATGACATCGTCAGCGTAGAGACTGATCAGGTGCCGTTCCTCTCCAAAAGGGATGCCCCTAGCATTAGGGTTGTCTCTTAATCTCTGCGCCAAAGGCTCCATATAAAGAGCAAAGAGAAGTGGCGAGAGAGGACAGCCTTGCCTCATGCCCCAATATTTAGGAAAGCTGCTAGATCTTACACCATTCGCGTGGACCGCTGCCCTGGGGGAGCTATAGATGCTCGAAATCCAACTGCTAAAGCACATGCCCATGCCAAAGTGCTTGAGAGTCGCAAATGGATAGGGCCAGTGCACTCTATCAAATGCTTTTTCAGCGTCCACTGGCAGTAACAAGGCTTCTTCCCGAGATCGGTGTACCTTGTCTATCAGGTGGCAAATGCACTTAGTGTTGTCCCCGCACTGACGACCGGGGATAAACCCTGCCTGGTCTGGATCTATGAGGCCAGGCATCAGGGGATTGAGACAGTGGGCTAATACACTAGCAAACAGTTTCGCATCAATGTTCCGTAGCGAAATCGGACGATATGAGCTGCACTGCTTTGGGTCTTTCCTGGGCTTAGGGATGACTGAAATCGAGTCTTGAAGCTTCGATTCTGTAAGTGTGCCCGTGTCGGAAAAGGAATTAAACAGATGAGTGAGTATGGGGGCGAGTTCCGAGCAAGAAAGTCTTATAGAATGCCACGCTGAACCCATACGGTCCCAGTGACTTCAGAGGCTTCAGGCGAGCAATCGCTGAAGTCACTTCCTCAATGCAGATGGGCCAGTCTAGTGCTTCAGATTCCACTGGGGGAAGAGGGGAAATCGCTGCAGTCTCTAAGTATGCATGTGGGTCTGAAGGGCTAGGGGATTTGTGTGAATACAATTCGGCATAATAGGCCCTGAATGTGTTCGCAATGTTATTCACCTTGGCCACTTCCACCCTAGAGGCTGTCCGGACAGATTTAACTGCTTGTTCAAATTGCTTACTGCGGAGGCGATGTTAATCCCTATGTAATATTTATGTTTTAGGTGTAACATTGCATGTTGGGCTCTATCCAGATTGAGGCGTTTAAGATGTAGGCGTTCCCTTTCGAGTTGCCTCCAGATCTGGGGATCCCCGGTGTGTTTATGAATAGATTTCAATTCAAGCACCAATGTCTCCAGTTCCTTCCTCTTAGCTTTCCTCATCTTATTTTCGTGCACTGCTTTTGCAAAAGGAGCCCCAAGGGCCACCTGTTTTAAGGCCTCCCAGGTCGAAGACAATGCACCTGTGTCATTAAGAGCTAAATAATTGTATAGTGTTTTTAAGCGCTGCAACCGTCACCAGTGACTGTAGCAATGACTCGTGTAGGCACCAGGGAGGCACCTGTGTAGGGGTCGGAGAAGTGCGAAGGGTTAATGTTAGGTGTGTATGGTCCAAAAGCAAACGTGCCTAAATGGTGGAATTGAGCACTCGTTCCCATGCAGACGGGGAGGCCAGAAAGTGATCTAACCGAGCATATGTTTTGTGGGCCGTGGAATAAAATGTGTAGTCCCGCTCGCCAGGGTGCTGGGAGCGCCACACATCTCGCATCCCACACTCTTCCAGCCATTCCCGCCCCCCGTGGAGAGATCCCCTGCATTACCCGATCTGAGGCCTGAACGGTCCGGTTCAGTGTCCATCACTATTTTCAGGTCCCCCCAGCACTACTGCAGCATCTGGGGTATGGAGAACTCTGGCTAGGGCATCTGTTAAGAAGGACTCCTGCTGCTCATTCGGGATGTAAATCGATGCCACTGTGAAATGGAATGTGCCCAGTTGCACCCAGAGGGCCAGTAGGTGACCCTTAATCTCTGCAATAGGACCCAAGACTGTACCGGAGAAGTGTTTGGAGAGGAGAATGGCCACGCCCCCTTCTTCCCCCTCCCCAGGTACCAGAATTGCTGTGGGAACCTCTTGCTCTGCATTCTGTCTGTATCTTTAGGGAGTAAGTGTGTTTTCTGAAGCAGACATATGTCACCCTGAGTGTGCCCCAGCAGGGAAAGCACCGCCAATCTCTTGATAGGGTTTTTGAGGCTCTCGAACATTAAGGCTAATTATCTTAGTCTCCAGGGTCAAAGGGAAGAAAGCAAGCTTTGAGAGATCAAGCAAGTGTCACCATGGTTATGCGTGTGGGGCCCATGGTACATAGTTGGAGGGAGATTCTCACATCGGTTCATGTGTGTGAAGGACCTATCTGAGTTGGCTCGGCAGAAGGGGTACCCCAACAAAACATCTTAAACCCCAACAGTGTAACAGAACAAATGAAAATATTAACGTATGTGAAATCGGACTATATCAATCACTGTAAGAAGGCCAGGACAAAGGGGGACAACCAAGATGGTAAGAGACATCTAATAGCATTTAGTCTCGATTCCCCTGCCCCCACCACTCCAAATTGACCGATCCACCATAAATTCTGCAAAATACCTCAGGTAGGAGGATCAGCTTCTTCTCCACCCTCGGCAGAGAGAGGGCGCAGCACAGCCGATCTTTCTTTGTCAATTGTGTCCAGATCTGGGCAGTAGCGCTCGAATCTGGATCCATGTCAAGATCCTCTGCAAGTTCTGTCTGGGGCTTTGTCATCCGCCAGGGATCATTGGGGGGCCTGCTCGCTAGGATCTAGGTTGAGGACCTTACAAGTTTCAGCCAGGGAACGTAGTTGATGGATTTTGCCCTCGTAGCGGAAAAGGAGACGAAATGGGTGGCCCCAGTAGTAGGTAATGCCCGTTGCCCGCAGGTGATTAGTCACAGGCTGAAAATCCTTCTGCTTCTGTAAGTTGCTTGCTGCGAGGTCCTGGAAGAATTGCAGTGTGTGGTCCCTGAATTGCAGCTTCTGAGCGTCTCGAGTCGCCTTAATTATAGCTTCTTTTGCTTTGAAATTGTGCACACAGACAAAGATATCTGCAGGAAGACAGGTGAGCTGAAGGGGAGGGCCAAGGCGATTACACCGGTCTATTTTAACATTGTTCCCCGCTGTGGTGCCCAAGACAAAGCTAAACAGGGCCTGGACATAGACCTCAAGGTCTGAGCCCTCCACGCTCGTAGGGACCCCACATATGCAGATATTGTTCCATCTGGACCTGCTTTCCAGGTCTTCTGCATGGGCCTGTAAATCAATCTGTTGGTCTTGCAGACAAAAAACTATGGGCCAGATGTATGACGTGATTTTGCATGCGCAAACAGGTTTGCGAACCTGTTTGCACATGCAAAATCACTGTTGCCCATGTACAATTCCTAAAGGGCGTTCCCTTCCTAATTGCACCTGCAATGCTATGTGTGAATGTTTTGTGACCGCAACTGCGGTCGCAAAACACTCGCAAATTACCACCCTCTTCAAGAGGGTGGTAATACAGTCGCAATTTGGAAGGGGTGCCCAGGGGAGCCCTTCCACTTTCTGACTGTCTCTAAAAATATTTTTTAAGGCCAGGCAGTGGTCCCAGGGGCCACTGCCTGCCCTTAAAAAATGAAACGAAAACGTTTTCTTTTTCTTTTAAAATGCATACTGTTTTCCTTTAAGGAAAACGGGCTGCATTTAAAAAACAAAAGCTGCTTTATTAAAAAGCAGTCCAAGACATGGTGGTCTGCTGAGCCCAGCAGGCCACCATCCCTGGGAGGGCTGGCATTCCCAATGGGCTCGCAAATTGCGATAGGCTCATTAATATTAATGAGCCTCGCAATTTACAACCCCATTGGGAATCGCAAAACAGTGTAATAACACTGTTGTACATTTAGTTTGGCGCCTTGCAATTTGCGACTCGCAATGAGTCGCAAATTGCGAGGTGCTAAATGAAAGGGTCGTACATTTGGCCCATACTGCTGGAGGGCTTCTATTTATTTGTCTCTGGCTGCGGCACCTTCCTCGAGGGCCACCACTCACTCACCAACGGTGTCGACATCTCGACGCACCTCTCTGAGTTCCATTTGCAAATCCGTCTTCACTGCCTGGAGATCTTCTCGCAAGGAGGTGAACAAAGCCTCCAAAAATTCGAGAGTCACTGGACACTCAGCTCCCTCTCCTCCGCCGGCTGGTTTCAGCTCACTCCAGCGCTCTTCAGGAGCAGATCGTGATCCTTCTTCCATTGGCTGATGCCATTTTTTGCTCACCCATCGCCTCGAGGGCAGCAGGGCGGCGCTGGGCTCTCTGGAGCTTGGCGCGGGCCAGCAAAGGCCCTGCAATGTCCAGTGACGACCAAATACGTCAATCCTGGTGGATTCTATCAGAACGCAGCCCCCTTTCCATGATCTGTCACTACATTTGTGGCATGGAGGGCTCCTAAAGCGGGGCGCCTGTAGTGATGGTCCACGCTCACCCACCTCGCGGCGCCGATGTATGTTTCACCTCTAGGCTCACCGTGTCGATTCTGCACGCTGTCGCACTCGAGCCTCCCCCCCACCGGCTCAATCTACTCTGTTGGGAGTCAGTGGGCCCCTCCTCTTTTGCAATGGGAGTACCATCTTTTACCTCATAACATCAACCAGTTGTTTCAACTACATGTACTAACATGCTCTCTTGTAAGTAGCTTAATACTAGACATGTGCTTCCATTCTCCTCTGAAAAATTTACAAAAATTACTTTTAAGTCTTTTTTGGCTTTTTCTTTTCACTGTTTTTTCCAGTGTTCCCATTCTCTTCAGTATCAAAATAAATAGTTTCCGCTTCACAACAAATGCTTTATCAACTACACTCTCAATATGTTGTTTTAGTTTCATTGCTTCCCTTCTCCTCTTATACTGCTTCACGCTTTGTACTAAATTCTGTATTACCCTACTACGAAAGATTCTCATTCGTATTTTTTTTAATTGTTTTTGTCTTCTTGTTGAACTTGTTGTTTTCTTATAAGATTTCTACTTTGAATTTCACTGACTCCTTGTTCATTCTGAGCTGATTTTAAACATCACTTTTTATTTGAATGTTTTTGAACATTTTGCATTATTCCACATACTATTTTAAGAATCTTCTTAGTTCTCTTACCAGCAGCACTTTTCTCTTTAAGCACATTTTCGGCATTATGTCCCTTTTCACTATCAGTTTTAGGCAGATTGTACTGTTTCTTCTGTTTTTCTTGTTTCTGTCTTTTTCTGCATTGCTAATCTTCCTTTGTAAATACAAGTAGATGTCTGAAATGCAAATAAACAACACGTTTCCTTTTACATTACATTCTATTAAATTACATAGTATGAGCAATTTAATAGCTACATAAGTAGTTATAACAGTGTATAACAGACACTATAAGTCTGTCAGTTTGTATGTATAAATGTGTTAATGATTAAGGGGTCGATTCCGATCTCGGCCGGTAGGGCTCCGAATAGGATTCGGCTTTACCGGATCCGATTCGGAGCCCTGTTTCCCGACCGAACCGTACGCGGGTCCGGCCGAGCGAGTACGATGCGAAATCGCCGACCGACTCGTCCGGGCGTCCCGACCGCTCCGACCGACTCGCTCCCGGCTCGAACCGCTCCGACCGACTCGCTCGGACTCGACTCGCACCGCGCAATGGAGACGTTTCCCGGCCGGAGTAAGTACGATGCGCGCCGCGGGCGAGTCCGACCGAGCCGCGCACTCCGGCTCGTAAGAGCTGTCGGAGCCGTACTTTGGGGGTCCGTGTCGGACCCCCAGTACGCGTAGCCGCGCGAGTCGCACACAGGGGGACCCATGGGTCCCCCTACCTGTGCGTGTACGGCGCGAATCGCTTCGCCGCGTACCCGCTGTAGGGGGCGCCCTTGTCCGACTCGCACCCATTGAGTCAATGGGAGCCCGCGTACGCGTTGTACGACCGGCTCCCATTGACTTCAATGGGAGTCCGACCGACTCGAGTCCGATAACATACGGACGCATCGTACTCGTTCGGTCGGACTGCACGGGTCCGATTCGGTCGGAAATCTCTCCGGGTCCGGCTCGGTCGGAGAAATTTCCGGCCCGAATCGGAATCGACCCCTAAGTGTAGGGATGAGTGACTTGGTTGCACCAGTACTTGAGTACATATTTGAGTGAGTGTATCAGAGTGTTTGTGGGTGTGTCACTGTTTATAGAAGTAATTATGTTGGTGTGTGACTGTCTGTTTTTGCATCTTTTTGGGTCTCTAAATGGAAATGTAATTACCTGTATGAATTGCTTACTGGCTGACTAAGTGTTTGGGTGTGTAACTGTGTGTGCAAGTGGCTTTGTTTGTGCTAGATACAACTCTGCTGTATAGATGCGTGATTGGATGTATAAGTGCCTTTGTCAGCCTCTGACTAGATGTGTGAGTGACTCTATGGCTTTGTAAATAGGTATGTCAGTAGCTGTATCTGAGGGCAACTAGGTGTATAGCTGGGTGTATGGCTGTGTATGTCTGTCTATAACAAATTGATTGCTGGATACATGAATAGCTATATATGTGTCTGAGTAAAACTGACACTGCCTGCATGGGGGTGTGAATGACTATGTAATGCATATATATGTGAGTAAATAGGTATATGAATGGTTTTATTATGTGTTTCTCAGTGTACTGTCTGGCTACATCAATTTTGGGTTCATAAGCACTTTTCTGAAACTGTAACTGGGTGTATAAGTGCAATGGTTATGCAGTGTGTAACAGGCAGTGTATGTCTGTCACTTTGGAAGTATAAATACGTTTATGAGTTAGTGTATGGATGAGTGACTTGGTTGTGTTATTACTTGAGTCCATATCTGAGTGAGTGTATCAGTGCCTCTTTTGGTGTATCACTGGATATGTAAGTAACTATGTTGGGATATGACTGGCTCTCTTAGTAACTCTATGGGTCTCTAAATGTGTATGTAATTGGCTGTATGGATTGCTTACTGGCTATGTTAGTGAGTATTGGGGTATGTGCCAGTGTGTGCAGCTGGTACTGTTACTGCTAGATACATTAATACTATGTAGGTATGTGAGTGAATGTGCAAGTACCTCTGTCACTGTCAGTATGGGTGGGAGACTGGATGTATAACTGTGTGTATGGGTCTGTAAGTACATATGTAACTCACTGAAATTAAAAGTACATGACAAACCTTTAAAGCACATAGCACCCTGCCTGATGGCCTGCCTACTGCCTACCTTAGGGCTGACTTATATGTAGGAAAAAGGAAAATTAAGGCTTAGCAAGGGGTTTTAAATGTTGACTGGTTCTCTTAGTAACCCCATGGGTCTCTTAATGTGTATGTAAGTGATTGTGTCGGTTTCTTGCTAGCTTTGTTAGTGAGCATTGGGATATGTAACTGTGTGTGCCACTGGCTCTGTTACTGCTTGTAGGAAAGTGCCTCTTTTGACATGGTTAGCCTCCATGCTAGAATAGAACTTGTTTATGCTTACGCAGTGCTCTATGTAAGTTAGCATTCGCTGCGCCATTTTCTATTTGGGCGCCATTTTAGGCTGTGCGAAACGGATCTCGTCCAATTCTGAGAAATGCTCCCCTCTGAGTTTCATTTCTTCCCTTAGATTTTGTTTTAGTAATGAGCACACTGTTCATGTCAGCACATTGCTTTCTGACTAGATGGAGGCCCTCTCCCCCTTGTCTGGTGGCAGGAATGACCTTGGACTATGTTACTTCGAGTAAGATATGAACGCTGAATCATTTTCTTTGTATTTCGCTGTTTAACTGCACCTGCTTGGAAAATAGCACTGTGGGTGTGTTTTTGCCCTGCTATGAAACGTACATAATGTATCTCTATGTTTGCTGATTTCAATTCCCTCTGAAGCACTCTTAGCAACTGGGCAGATGGGGCTCCGCTCTGAGTGTATGTGAATAAACAGTTATTGGTTTGTATTCCCTACTGTCTGACCGACTCTTCATTTAATACGGAAGGCTGAGAGGTGGTCATTAGTGACCCGGGTGGCTCTAAACGGGCTATTCTAATGTACATCAGTGGTCAAGCTGGAACAGGAAAATGTTTCTTAATTAAAGTTTTGATCAGTTATCTACACAAAACTACAGAATCACATGTATCTTGTGTTGTAACAGCTCCAACTGAATTAGCAGCACACAACATTAAATGGACTACTTTACATTGACTAATTATGGTACCTGTTGAACATGATAATACATTGGAATATCAGAAGCTATCTGGAGAAGCTTGTTATGAAGTGTCAAGAGTACTGAAGAAAATGAAACTTTTAATCATTGATGAGTTGAGCATGGTCTCAAACTTAATGCTTGCCTTTGTACACTTGCGAATGCAACAGATTTTAAAAACAGATTACGATGTTTTGTTTGGAGGAAAACATTTGATTGTATTCGGAGATCTACTACAAATTACTCCTGTAAAAGACAACCTGTTTTAAAACACTTGTGCATGAAGACACTAGGAAATCTTTGGGAAGTATTGGAAATGTGAACATTTGGTTACATTTTGAATATAAGGAACTGGCTAAGAAAATGCAACAAGCAAGTGATGAAGATTATGGAAATATTCTTCAAGACATAAGAATTGATGTCTTGACAAAACATGGTAAACAAGCTTTAGAAAGTCGGCTACTTAGG
The DNA here is from genome assembly GCA_963921515.1 of Calotriton arnoldi. Classification (NCBI taxonomy): domain Eukaryota; kingdom Metazoa; phylum Chordata; class Amphibia; order Caudata; family Salamandridae; genus Calotriton; species Calotriton arnoldi. The sequence continues at coordinate 944,509 of CAWUFW010003954.1, forward strand.
AACTTGTTTACAATTGGAAACATAGCAGCTGAAGTAATGTACAATATACTTGGAGAAAAGAAGTCTATAGTTTTCCTAATGCCTACACTGTAAGAGTGTTCTACATTTAATCAACAACTTTTTAAACTGGAAAAACAACAAAGAGTGGAAATTGAAGCTATTGATAAAATTGAACGCCAGGGAGTGACTATTCTTCTTACAGAGAAATTAAAGGCTAAATTGCATTCTATGGAAAAGTCTGTATCTAAAACTGCAGGCTTAGAAAAGGCATTACCCCTGCACTCATGCAATTACCCACGCACTACCCATGCACTCATATAATCACTCAGGCAGTATTCTTGCACACAACCATTCACTCAGGCATTACCCATGCACTCATCCATTCACCCAGGCACTACCTCTGCAGTCATACAATCACTCAGACACTACCCTTGCACTCAACCATCCACTCAGGCATTTCCCATGCACTCATCCTTTCTTTCAGGCAGTACCCATGTACTCATCCAATGACCCAGGGATTACTCTTGCAGTGATCCTTTTACTCAGGCACTATCCATGCACTGATCTAAGCACCCAGACATTACTCTTGCACTCATGAAGTCACTCAGGCACTACCCATGCACTCATCCAATCACCTAGGCAGTACCACTACACTTATGCAACCACCCAGGCACTGTCCATGTGCTCATGCAATCACTCAGGAACTACTCCTGCACTCAACCATTCACTCAGGCACTACCCATGCACTCATGCAATCAAGGAGGCACTACATATATACAGATCTAATCATTCAGGCACTACCCATGCAGTCATGCAATCACCCAGGCACTACTCCTCCACTCAACCATTCACACAGACACTACCCATGCACTCATCCAATCACCCAGGAATTACTCTTGCACTCATACTTTCACTCCGATACTTCCCATGCACTCATGCATTCACCCAGGCATTATCCCTGCACTCATGCAATCACACAGGCACTACCCATGTACTTATGCAATCACTCAGACACTACTCTTCACTCAACCATTCACTCAGCCACTACCCATGCACTCATCCATTCTCTAAGGCACTACCGATTCACTCATCAAATGACCCAGAGATTACTCTTGCAGTCATTCTTTTACTCAGGCACTACCCATGCACTGATCTAAGCACCAATACATTACTCTTGCACTCATGAAGTCACTCAGGCACTACCCATGCACTCATCTAATCACCCAGGTAGTACCTCTGCACTTATGCAATCACCCAGGCACTACCCATGCACTCATGCAATCAGTCAGGCACTACTCTTGCAGTCAACCATTCACTCAGGCACTACCCATGAACCTTTTTTTTCTGAACAATTTTCAATTTTTTTGTATTTTCCCTATTTTTTAAATTTTTTGTGGGTTTTTTAAAACAAAAAATAAAGGTTACAGAGTCCAACTGTGGTGTTTCTTTTAAACGAAGAAACACAAGCAACAAAACTAAAAAAAAAAAAAGCAGTTATGTGCTTTCAAGAGAGCTTTGATGGCATCAATGGAGAGCTCTCCAACACAAAGAGTTGTCAAGGATTTACAACAATGAATGCTTGCATCAGGCAACTCGGGAACAATTAGAGGTTGCAGTGTGGTCGATACAACCCCTGCAGATGTAGATGGTTGACTTCCATCATCAGTGGCTGCTTGCTCTCACTTTTGGCGCTCCATCATCTCTCAAGCGAGACGAACAGGGTGGATGGTTTCTAGGTGCTTCTTCATTGAAGAAGTACCACATGAGTACTTCTTCTTGGATCCTCTGGAGAGGACTTTTTTGCAGATTGTGCAGGTCACATTGCGAGCGTTAACTTTTTTTTCGCCTTCAGGGACAGTAAAAAAAGCCCACACAATGCTTTCTTTTCTTTTCTTTTCTTTAGTGGCTGCTCCACCTCTTCCATTTCCTCCTGCTGCTCCTCATCAGGAAAAGCTGATGCCATGTTGTAAACTCAAAAATGAGCAACACCAAAGAAAATAAAGAATTAACAGAGCCTACAAAAAGGTAGTCTTAAAAGCAGACACACCCAAAATGAAAGGACTAGAACAGGTGTTGGTTCCTCCCTCCAAGCGAATGAAAAGCTCTTTAACCAATGACAAGCTTTCTTTCTATGTCACATGGATTCACGTAGGGGTTGCGCACCCTACGCGTATGCGTCGCATACCCGTAAAATGTACTAAATATAATATAAAACTGTAAATTACTATTAGGATATTGTATTTCAATGGAAAATCTTTTTGAAAAATAGATATTTAAACTTGAAACATTAATATTTCATACTTTTTAAATTACACCAGAGTTGCATCCCCTACACAATCCCGGTAATACTTGCCGGCAGGATTCGCAATCCCTACGTGTCTGGTACGCGATGGTGTCGCGTACAGAAAAATGTATTTTAAACATCTTAAAAATATTGCACAACAACACTAATACAAATTTTTGGGATGGATTAATAAACCCCTTTGTTTAAAAAATATATTATTTCAGTGTAAGTATGTATTTAAGGGTTACATACGTGTAACGGATTCGTGCACCCAACACGTAGATCCCTGACCGGTACGCGATACCAACGCGTCCACAAAAATCTGTTAAAAACATTTTAAAACAAATTTATAACTTCTTTATTACTATTTTTATGTACTCTGTAATAAACCTCTACGTCAAAAAAATATATTTATTTGTTCTAAATATGTATTTTGGAGTGATATTCGTATACCGGGTCCGCGCACCCACCGCGTAGGTTCGCGTACAGTACGCGACCCTTTTTTGTAAATTAAAAAATATATATATATATATTCACTGAAAAAACCATAGGTTTCAGGGACGTTATAGTTAGAAATTATCATTTAAAAAACCTTTGAAATTCACTGAAAAACCCATAGGTTTCAGGGACGTTATAGTTAGCTGGACATTTCACTTGTACAAAACCATAGAAATTCCACTGTTATAGTTAGTTCAGCTAACTATAACTCGCGCCCCCGCAATGCACTGCTGATCACATCGCATATTACATCATTCATGACATGGTCAGTGACATCACTGAAGACATCACTGATCACATCTTAAATGACATCACTGATGACATCACTGATGACATCATCCAGTGAATGTGTTTTTCTTTAAAGTTTAAATATGTATTATATATATACCAAGGTTTATTGAAGAATGAGTGGGTGTATAAGTGTCTGGATGGAGGATTTAGTAGGTGTGTGACTGACTGTTTAACTGAGTTATTACACATGTCTTACTGAATGCATGGGTTAGTGACTAAACTGTGTGAATGTCTATAGCAGTCTGTTTGCTGTTGGATAAGCTGCTGCATGGGTTGGTCAGTAGCTACATGAGTGTCTAAATGGGTTATTAATTGGTTGCCAGAGTATTTGTATGGGTGCCTCAGTGTGTGTGTGTGTGGGTGCGTGGGAGGTGTGTGACTCTGTGCATACATGTTTGAGTGGTTGATTCACTGGGTGTATGGGTTCAAGAGTGCATGTGGAAACAGCTGTATGTGTGGGTGAGTGTGTGTATGGGTGTATTAGTGAGTGAATGGATGTCTCAGTGGTACATGTCCAACTAACTACATATGTAAAGACAGTGTATGTGAGAGTTGGAGTATATAAATGACTATACGTGAGAGTTAGTGATTGTGAGAGTGACTGTATGGATGAATGTGTACTTGTATCAGTGATTGTATAAGAGACTAATCATGTGTTTCTTTCTGTTTGAATAAGTGATGTGTTGTGTGTATAACTGTATAGGTCAGTAAATGGAAGTGTGATTGATTATTTGCATGACTGACTAGGTGTGTGAGTAACTCTGGATGAGTGCTGCTGTGTGAGTGTCTGAGTAGGTGCATGAGTGCATATGATAGTGCTGTATTGATGAGTGACTGCATGTATCAGTGATTGTATGGGTAAATGAGTGGATGAGTGTGTAGACCTAAGAACCAGTGATTAGATATGTAGTAAGTAGTATTGGTGTGTCTATGGTTTCAAAAATGGTATTCTGTTTTTGGAGTGGGTGTATCAAAGGTTATATTAGGGTGTGAGAAGGTGCATCAGATTGTCACATGGATGATGTCATCAGTGATGTCATCAGTGATGTCATTTGAGATGTGATCAGTGATGTCATCAGTGATGTCACTGACCATGTCATGAATGTTGTAATATGTGATGTGATCAGCAGTGCATTGCGGGGGCGCAAGTTATAGTTTGCTGAACTAGCTATAACAGTGGAATTTCTATGGTTTGGTACAAGTGAAATGTCCAGCTAACTATAATGTCCCTGAAACCTATGGTTTTTTCAGTGAATTTCAAAGGTTTTTTTAAATGATAATTTCTAACTATAACGTCCCTGAAACGTATGGTTTTTTCAGTGAATTTCTAAGGGTTTTTAAATGCTAATTTCTAACTATAACGTGCCTGAAACCTATGGTTTTTTCAGTGAATTTCAAACTTTTTTTAAATGATAATTTCTAATTATAATGTTCATTAAACCTATGGTATTTTCAGTGATTTTAAATTATCATTCCATTCTCAACCTAGTGAAAACAGCCAATATCGCCAGATTTCCAACAATAGCTTCAGCAAAAAAATTCGCCACAAATGAGAGCAACAACTAACGCTAATAATATGCAGAGTAGGCGTTCCCGTGCTAAAAAAACACGAAAACACCACTTCCCGATATTTTGAACGAGCAGCCAAATCTGGGGTGCGATCCAAAAACAGGCAATAAGCTGCGTTAGCAGTAGGAATTTAACATCTGCCTTTTACTGGTGTAAAGCAGGATGACTACCTACAGTGTGAAAAGGAGCCCAGCCCAGAACCACATCTGAAGACCAACACATGTCATAGAGCTACTGACCATGCAGCTCCGACACCCAAGAAGGCCACAACACCCACTGCCATCACCCTCAGGACCTCCCCCCAGACCACCCCCCTCCCTACTACTACCGAGGCAGCGCAGACCAGGACAGCGGACCTTCCAAAAATGGCATGGTCCCTCAGCCACACAATAGCTGAATCTTGGGAGATGTGGCGACCAAGTATGTGTGAAGGACGCAAGTCACCCATCAATAAAAATGCACACAATACCAAGTGTAGCGGTGATGTGGTGGACAGACCTCACTATGCAGAACACAAACCTCACCATGTGGACATATACTGCTGGTGCTTGTAGTGTTGTGGACAATAGACACATCCATGTTACCTCAGGCAGTGGGGAAGATCTCGGTCATGTAGCTGTGATGTCCCCCCCTGGAAGCGGAAGCGGAGTGTGCTGGTCCAACGTACGCCACTCCAGCATAGAAGTATGAATAAATAGGCTGGGGCTGTGGGCGTGGTTCACTTGTGGGAAGGCCAAAGCGTCTGCCAGGGTGGCAGCCCTCACCTTGCCATGAGGCCTCCGCCATGACCGCCGGCCTCCTCGACACAGGCCCGCTGCGAACCCAGCAGCAGAGCACCACAGACATGTCTGTACAGACTACTGCCTTCGATCTACACTGCGGACAGCAGGGCTCACAATTCAGATCGAGTCGCGATTGCAGATGACGCACTCCAGTAGGCAAGAGACATTGATCCCAGTGTGGCCCGCCCGGACCACGCATCATCGCAGACTGCGCACACACTGAGTGCTTCAGGCGCCACTAACTCAGTGCACCACAAGTCAACGCCACGTGGACTTATTAAGACAGAATTCGTTAGGCAAAAGACATTGCTACCAGTGCGGCCCGCCCGGACCACGCATCATCGCAGGCTCCACACACGCTGGTTGCTTCAGGTGACACTAACTGTACAGCTCAACTCAATGCCACGTGGCTGTGGGGCCTTGCTGACCGCTGCCTCCGGCCTACACTGCGGTCATCAGGGCTCACATTTAAAATTGACTCTTGATTCATTAATTGCAGAGTCCAGTAGGCAACTAAGTAGTACGTCCCTAAAACCTACATAATATCCTTTTAGTATCCTTGCTTCAAGAACTTGTTTTATATCAGTTATAGCTTTAGTACAATGACCAAATTCATCTTGCAAGTCCAAAGGAACACTGAATGACAGTCTACACTGCGGACAGCAGAGCTCACAATTCAAATTGAGTCTTGATTTATTAATTGCAGACAGAATTGTACTCTATGTCCTCGAATTTTGTCAAGAGAAAGTGACAAAAAGCATTCCTTGATGTCTGTGCTGACTATTGCCTTCGATCTACACTGCGGTCAGCAGGGCTCACAATTCAGATCGAGTCGCGATTGCAGATGACGCAGTCCAGTAGGCAAGAGACATTGTATCATCGCTGGCCGCGCACATGCTGAGCGCCACACCTACCACTAACTCTATGCAGCTCAAGTCAACGCCACATGGCTGTGGACTCTTCCTGACCACTGCCTCCGGCCTACACTGCGGTCCGCAGGGCTCACAATTCAGATCGAGATGCGATTGCAGATTACGCAATCCAGTAGGCAACAGACATTGCATGATCGCTGGCTGCGCACACGCTGAGGTCCATACCTACCACTAACTGTATGCAGCTCAAGTCAATGCCACGTGGCTCTGGGCTCTTCCTGACCACTGCCTCTGGCCTACACTGTGGTCAGCAGGGCGCACAATTCACATCGAGTCACGATTGCAGATGACTCAGTCCAGTAGGCAACAGACATTGCTTCCAGTGCGGCTCGCCCGCACCACGCATCATCGCTGGCTGCGCACACGCTGAATGCTTCTGATGCCCCTATCTCAGTGCAGCACAACTCATGAACCCTTTATGATACAATGTTTTGTGTATAATTTCACATCTGCTGCCCCTACCTCAGTGTACCACAAGTCATGGACCCTTTACGATACAATCTTGTGTGTATTATTTGACATCTGTTGCCCCTACCTTAGTGCAGCACAAATCATTGACCCTTTATGATTGAATTTGTGTGTCTGATCAAATGATTACTGTTGTACTTGTTGCCAGCACCAACCATTCCCAGACGGCTGGCTTACACTCACCCCACACGCATCCAGCACAGTAACCGGTTCCACTATCTATCTGTGTCCGTGTGTTCATTATGTATGCAAGATGCCGCCCCTGGGCCCTACCACATTACATTGTGCTGTGGACAGGGTATGCAACCATGTTACCTCTGGCAGTGGGGAAAACTTCGGTTATGTATCTTTCTCTCATTCATTGTACAAGTACGTACGTAGAGACTGGATCATTAGAGTACTGAAAGGAGAGTGTATAGTGAATTTATAAGTGCTTGGAGATTGGCAGAGTAATTGTATAAGTACATATGTTGGCGCAGCCTAACCCCGAACACAAGCTTGGCTCTAATTGTCTGCCCTCCATGTGCCAAAAACTGAAACTTGAACTTTGCATGGCCCTGTATTGCTACAGCTGCAACACTCCACTGAATGTGCAATAAACATTCATATCCACACAGATGTGTCATGTCCACCATCTTTCATGTGTGGAACTATGGATGAATGTAGGGTCAGTGATTCCCCGTACCTTCCATGTTGGCCATGTTGTGGGACTTGGCTCACAGAGTGACACATTGGCGTTTGCGACCCGGGTGACGTCAGCACTACAACAGGGACACCCGCATCAGTTGATTCCTCATACAGCCCAGGACGGAGCCACGCCCATTGCTCCGGAGTCATTCTTCACAGCCTCACGCAGGACTGGCATACGCCAGGCCAGCCCACTCCGCTTACGCTTACAGGGAAGGACAACAATGCTACCTGGCCCAGATTTTCATTGCAGTGATCTGCTGGTCACACCCTAGTTGTCGGTACGCCACAGCCACTCCCTCACGGCTAGTATACACCCACACCACACCACACCCATCCAGCACAGGCGTCACAGGACACGTGACCCTGCCAATAAAAAAGACCGGGCGCACGTGCTCGACGCCATTTCAGAGTTGCTCGCACCGGATGCGCTGCGGGCGGCTCCGGCATGGGACGGTGACTTTCGGTCCACTGAGGTACGGGTACCGTAACTGCTGAGCGGGTGTACAGCCTGCGGTGAGGGCCTGTCGCGGCGGTCTGGACAGCTCAGGTTTTGTGTGCCCTGCTGGACCGCAGTGTAGGCCTGAGCCATCAGACAGCGCAGGCCTACCGGCACGTGGCATCGCCTCGCTGGTCACAGAGTTAGTGGCACCGCAAGGGCTGAGCGGGGGTGCAGCCTGCGATGAAAAGCCCGGTGCACTGGTATGTCCTCTGCCATGGCGAAATCAAGACCCAACACCAAATGTGAGACCTAGTGGCCTGCGGAGCGGGGCTGCATGATATGCAGGGTGCCGTGTCCCCGGGCCCCGGGCTTGGGTATTGCAGCGGCATGTGGTAGGCCCTCTTTTCTACATGCAGGTTGCGAAAGGTGAGCAGAGAGGCTTGTTAGCGCAGCGACGGGCAGTGACCTCCGGGCAGTGGAAGTGAATGGGGTGCAGCAGCCTAGGTGCGCAGCAGCGGGCAGACACCTCTGGGCAGTGGAAGTGGATGGCGTGCAGCAGCCTGGATGCACAAAGGCGGGACAGAGAATTAGGCGTGTGCAGTTGTATGTACTCTGCCATTACTGATTCCATCCTACGTTTCAGATGAGTAAGCTTGACGGCTTCACTATGTTCCGGCACGTGGTTGGAGACACACCAGTGACGGAAAGGTGAGCTGTGAGGGTTTTGTCCACAGTGTGGGCACTCACTGTCCCTCTCCATCTCTTCCTTTCTCTCCCTCACACTCTTTATCTCTCTCTTCCTCTTCCTCTCTCTCTCACTCTTCCTCTCTCTCACAGTTTTTTCTTTCTCTCTCTCTACCTCTCTCTCTCTTTCTCTCTCTCACTCTTCCTCTGTTTCTCTCTTCCTCACACTGTTTCTCTCTTTCTCTCTCTCTTCCTCTCTCTCACTCTTTCTCTCTCTCTTCCTCTCTCTCTCACTCTTTCTCTCTGTCTACCTATCACTGTTTCTTTCTTTTTCTCTCTCTTCCTCTCTGTCACTCTTTATCTCTCTCTCTCCTTTGATGGACGCATGACGCACAATGTTATCTTGCTTTTTGTCTAGCAGGCTGTGATTCACATATTGACGACCCCCCCCTGACACGGACCTCCCGCCATGAGGCGATGATTTCAGTTCCACTGAGTTAGTGCCACCAGAGCTGAGCGCATGTGCAGCCTGCGATGATGCATGGCCATCCTGCAATCAAAACCCACTTTGAATTGTGAGCTCGGCTTGACCGCGTGTACGCAACGCCTCAGGAGGTTGCTTCGGCACGTGGTGGACCCTCTTAGACACACGCCGGTGGTGGAAGGTTAGCAGAGAGGCTTGTTTCCGCAGCAGCGAGCAGTCACCTCTGGGCGGTGGGAGTGGATAGTGTGCAGCACCCTGCATGCACAAGAGCGGGCAGACACCTCCGACCAGTGGGAGTGGATGGGGTGCAGCAGCCTGGCTGCACAGGAGCGGGCAGACACCTCTAGGCAGTGGGAGTGGATGGGATGCAGCAGTCTGGGTGCGCAGAAACGGGCAGTCACCTCCGGGCAGTGGGACTGGATGGGGTGCCCCAGCCTGGGTGCACAGCAGCAGGCAGACACCTTTGGGCAGTGGGAGTGGATGTGGTACAGCAGCCTGGGTGCGCAGAGGCGGGCAGACACCTCTGGGCGGCAGGAGTCGATGGGGTGCAGAAGCCTGCATGCGCAGGGGCAAAACAGAGAATTAGGCATGTGCAGTTGTATGTACTCTGCCATTACTGATTCTATACTATGTTTCAGGTGACTAAACTTCAAGACTGCACTATGTCCCAGCACGTGGTTGGAGACACACCGGTGGCAGAAAGGTGAGCTGTGAGGATTTTCTCCACAGTGTCACACTCACTCTCACTCTCCCTCTCTATCTTTTCCTTTCTGTCACTCACACTCTTTCTCTCTCTCTCACTCTCTATCTCTTCCTTTCTCTCTCTCACACTCTTTCTCTCTTTCTATGTCTTTTCCTCTCTCTCATTCTTTCTTTCTCTCTCTCTTCCTCTCTGTCTCACTCTTTCTCTCTCTCTCTACCTCTCTCTCACACTGTTTACACTGTTTCTCTCTTTCTCTCTCTCTTCCTTGTATCTCACTCTTTCTCTCTTTCTCTCTCTCTTCCTCTCTCTCTCACTCTTTCTCTCTTTCTCTGTCTTCCTCTCTCTCATTCTTTCTTTCTCTGTCTCTTCCTCTCTCTCACTCTTTCTCTCTCTCTCCTTTCATGGACGCATGATGCACAATCTTATCTTTCTTTTTGTCTTGCAGGCTGTGATTCACAAATTGTCGAGGGATGACACGCCATACCTGTACCTACTTTTATTTTGTTGTTTTGTTTAAATAAAAGGTTTTATATGTAAATCTATAGATGACTGAGATTCTTATTTGTCCAACCTCACATGCATCTTCTTTACTATAATTGTGCGACATCAGCCAATTTATTACGTTCCAGATTTCCTAAGGTTGCTGTCACATTTGTTTGTGTGGGGGGGAGGTGAGGGGAGATGGCAGACAAGGGGCTGGTGGCGGGGTGTGTCGGAACAGTGTTGGGTGTCCGAGCTGCATGATCGTTGGCTCCATTGCATCTGTTGTCATTCACTTTGAAAGTTAAAAATATCATCTCAAATACTTAACCACTACTACAAAACACATAACACACCTTCTTAATTTCTAATTTACCTTCGTAGTTGGTATGCAGATTTCAAATGTCACAAACACATGCAATTCTTTTCTTGTCACACAGTACATCTAATGCACCGCTTTCATCAAGAATGGAACCAGTAATGGCAGAATTTCCCTGTTGCTCCACACATAAATACATATAAAGAACAAATCAAAATAGTTCCTTATTTTTTTAGATTGCAAAACCTCTCTTTATTGGTTATTTTTTAACTTTCCATATAAACAGTTTTTTTAAGGACACATACAGGTGAAAAGTTCAAGGTATTGTATCACCACTTTCTAGAACATTCTACGACACGTGCAGGTTAAAAGTTCATCATTTTTATAAAACTACTGATATTTCTTTTTGCAACATTTATTTCAACATTTAACGGCACATGGAGGTCAAAAGTTCACCATTCTTTCAAGTTTGAACTGCACCTTCCAAATACAATTAGCAGGTGTGGTTGAGCTGAGCAAATTTCATCCTATAATATGTACTCCACATATAAACTGCTTTTTTATTAACCAATCACAAAGATGCTTTTCATCAAAACTAATATACACCCTACTTTTTAGGACACAAAACATTTCATCTCCCAAACGGTTAACGTTTTGTATGTAAAAAAAAAGTAGTTCCCCATGTTTAAACATATCTCTTATTCTAGGAACAGACTGCATGAACTACAGACATTTATCCATATGTTGTAGCCATACCTTCAAAATGCTAGTGTGGATTGTAGGACATAGCTATGTTTTCTGGTGCAAGAGGTATGCAGAACAGAGACGTATTGACTTAGACCTAGGTTTACAAAATGTGCACATTAAATGGTTTGCACAGAGAGGATTGAACTGGCACCAATTGCTCCCTTTGGTTCAAACCTGTTTGCATCTCCAACACCCTGATCTCATGATTGTGCACTGTGGTGGTAACGACCTAGGCACATTGACTGGGGTAGGTTTGGAAATGCTTATGAAAGACACCTTTGGACAATTGATGTTACTTTTGCCTCAAACTGTCTTTGTATATTCCAATATAAGCCAAAGACAGAAGTGGAAATGGTCAAACCAATTTTGTCATACGATTGAAAAATCTAGGAAGAATGTCAACAAAGCTGTGTCTGCATACCTCAGAGACCATAGAATGGGGTCGATTTACAACAACAACATATGTTTTGATATGGCTGATATCTACAGAAGTGATGGAGTACACTTCACAGATAAGGAAACCGAGTTTTCCTGATTAACTTGAAGCTGTGCATTCGCACTTACATGTAGCTCCAACTAATAAACACAAGGGCTCTTTTTACAGCCGCCTTATATTCCCAATTTCGGCTCGCAGAGTGTCACCTGCGGGCCGTCGGGCAGGCTCGCAGAGGAAGAGCTGCGGCCCATGGGCTCAGCTCGCAGAGGGAGACCTACGAGCCATTGGCTCGCAAAAGCACAGCACCGTACTGGCTCGCAGAGGGAGAGCTGTGGCCGGGTTCACAGAGGGAGACCAACGGGCCAACAGGCCTGCTAGCAGACACACAGCTATCAGTTAACGGGCTGGCTCACAGAGATACAGCTGCGAGCCCTTCGAGCTGCAACCCGACGGGCTAACTCGCAGAGGGAGAATAACGGGCCGACGGGCCTCCTAGCACAGACAGAGCTACGAGCTAACGAGGTGGCTCACAGAGGTAGAACTGCGGGCCCGACGGACTGCCTTCTAAAGGCATAGCCACGAGCTGATGATGTGGGGAGAGGGAGCGTAAAAGGAGTATCTCGCACAGACAGACCTGCGGGATATTTTCAGTATTGCCTCGCAGAGGTAGAATTACGGATGCGATGCCTTTTAGAGGGAGAGATGCGACCTGACGGACTGAGTCACAAAATGGCTTACAGCTCGCAGTCGCAGAGCTGCGAGCCGACGGACTGGCTTCTAAAGGCATAGCCGCGAGCTGGTGATGTGGGGAGAGGGACCGTGAAATGGGTATCTCGCACAGACAGAGCTGCAGTATATTTTTAGTGTTGCCTCGTAGAGGTAGAACTACGGACCTGATGCTTTGCCGAGGGAGAGTTGTGAGCTGACGGACTGAATCACAAAATGGCTGCCAACACTTCCTAGTTTCAACAGTTCGCAGCCAATGAGCCGCAAGCTCGTGCTCGTAACGCTTCAGCCAATCAGATGTTAGAATTCTTAAATATCGATATATGGAAAATTTGATATTTCTCTAAAACTACTGAACGGATTTACCCGATTTAAACAAAAGCGTGCTTTCTGGACCAAGACCATTCTCTGTGCCAAATTTGGCGTAATTCCGTTCAGCAGTTTGACCTGTAGCCTTGTCTAAAGTTTCCTATGGAAATTGCATGGAGAAAACACGTTTTGGGACCCCCCTTTTTCTTAGCCCCCCTTGACGAATCCCCCAAACTTTTAGGATAGGAGCTGACCTTAAAAGAGGAACTTTTTGGAAAATTTCGTAAAGATTCGTCAAACGACGCCAAAGTTATAAGCACATCAAAAAATGCATTTCCTATGGAAACGTGGTCCTAACTATAACTACCTACTGGCGACCGCCAGTAGGTAATATATATATATATATATATATATATAAAGAAGATAGTTATCATATGAAAAGAATAAAACATCTTTCATACAAAATTTAGTTTAGCAAAAAATAGTAAAAAAAAATATGCTAACAAATTATATATAATTTTTTCTTTTTATTCAAAATTCTGTTATATAATATCACACTGTACAAAATTACGAACAAGAAAACAATGTTAATTCAAATAAATAACTCTATAAATCTTTGATCAGCTATGTTATATATATTTTTAAAAAGTGATTCAAATTATTTTAAAAGTTTATACGAATACTTAAAAATCATAGAAAAAAAAGAAAAAAGTTACAAACATCTTGTCATAAATAAAATGGTTTAAAAAACCTTAGAAATTCACTTATAAAACTACAGGTTTCAGGGACGTTATAGTTAGGAATTAGCATTTAAAAAACCTTAGAAATTCACTGAAAAAACAGAGGTTTCGGGGACGTTATAGTTTGAAATTAGCATTTAAAAAAACCTTAGAAATTCACTGAAAAAACACGGGCTTCATGGACGTTATAGTAAGGAATTAGCATTTAAAAAACCTTAGATATTCTCTGAAAAAACCACAGGTTTCAGGGACGTTATAGTTAGGCTGACATTTCACTCATACAAAACCAGAGAAATTTAGCCGTTATAGTTAGCTGAGCTAACTATAACTCGAGCCCCCGCAATGCACTGCTGATGATGTCACATATTACATCACTCATGACATGGTTAGTGACATCACTGATGATATCACTGATGACATCTCAAATGACATCACTGATGACATCATCCACTTAATATCTGGTGCACCTCCTCACACCCTAATATAACCTTTTATACACTCACTCTAAAATACAGACTACTATTCTCGAAATCATAGACACACCAATACCAGTTAGTACATATCCACTCACTGATTCATAGGTCTACACACACATCCACTCACTCACTCATACAATCACTCATACACGCATTCACTCATCAATACAGCCACTGATATATGCACTCATATACCCATACAGACACTCACACACCTCCATTCACCCATAGAGTTAATTACACACCTAGCCAGTAACCTAAATAATCAATCTCACTGCCATTTACTCACCTATACAGTTATGCACACACCACCTCACTTATTCATACAGATACTAACACATACTTACTCTCTTCTTCAATCACTTACACAATCACACACTCATGCATATAGCCACTCTCACAATCACTCACTTTCACATATAGTCACGTATATACTCCAACACTCACATATACTGTCTTTCACATATGTAGTTACTCATACATATACCACTGAGACATCCATTCACTCACCAACACAGCCATACACATACTCCCTCACCCATACAGCCTCTTGCAGAACCACTCATGAACCCATACATCCAGTGAATCACCCACTCACACATCCATGCAGAGTGTCACACACCCCCCTACCCACCCACACAGATACTCAGGCACCCATACAGGTACTCAGACAACCAATCATTAACCTATATAGACACTCATGTTGCTACTCACAAACCAATGCAGCCACTTGCACACCAACTGACAGACTGGTACAGACATTCACACAGATTAGACATTCATCCATGCATTCATTAAGACACGTTTAATCACTCCCAAATACAGTTGGTCACACACCCACTAAATCATCCATTCAGACACTCATACACCCACTCATTCTTCATTACACCTTGGCGTATATATATATGTGCAGAGTTAAAGTATTTTGTTTATGTCCATGATTTGGTTTATGAGCACTGTCACTTTAAAAAGGGCGATCTATTGAGCCAGCGTTGTCATCTGATCAAGGCCATTCGCGGCCGAAATGTGTTATGGCGGATTTGTGTGAGCAATAAAAAATTGGCACAGAATTGGAGGTCTGTACTCGTTATTCTCCTCGGAGGAGATTGAAGTGGCGAGGTTTTTGGATATTTACCGGATTGACTTCCTCCGGTGCTGTGGACCCCCTCCCTGAAAGTTGGCTCCGTGTTTGGCAACTCAAAGCTTCCGGCAGACACAGCAGGTGGCATCTTGGTGTCAGCGTGGTTGTGGAACCCGGAAGCACAAAGGAGTATTCTGGCAAGGGAAAGTATGGAGGCCCACTGCGAACACTGAAAGCGAAAGCCTTGGTGAGGAGAACGAAGCGGAGCGGAGCTGGACTCACGGCGGCTAGTGGCAGTAGCCAGGCTGGGAGAAGTGACCGCATTGCAACATCTCCTGATTGCAAAGGTACGCGGAAATAGTGTACTGTTCAAGCAGGTGGGGAGGTGTGCGCAAGAGGGATCCCCGGCTGTATTAGGCAAGCTAGGAGGACCCGTTGTGGCATTTAATAAGGATTTAGCTCAAGATGTCTGCCGACACGCTGAGAGATCGTGAAACCGCCGCAGAGGAGATGTTCTCGGACTCTCCCCCGGAGCAGCGGGATATCAGAATAAGTGCAAATGGAGAAGCAAGTGGAGGGGCAAAAAGTTTAAAAGACGTTTTTCGCATACTTGAGAAACTCATGCGTCAAGAGCAGTCTAAATGGTGGGAGTCCAAGTCACTCCAAAAGTACCTGAATGTGGGAAGGATTCCTAGGGGCCTTCGGATCATGATTGCCCCTAGCTACGAGACGCCGAACCCCAAGATGATGGTTGAGTGGGCTGAATGCAACCTCGACTCTTCTCGTAGGTTGGTGCAAATCCTGGTCAAGTATGCGGAAAGCGATAGAGCTGATCTACAATTGAAAATAGACGCTCTGAATGAAAGAAATTAAAGCGCAAGGAGACTTGCAACAGAAAAAGAAGATGCATGAAGAAATGCTGATTAGGCTGCATAAATAGGCAGAGAAAATCAAAGCGAGGAAAATGTATACGTTTAGAAGAGATAAGGATGATTACGCTAATGGGCAGATTTTTACATTTGCGCGTAAATATGATTCGATGAGGCACGCCACGGCCAATAAACGCAAGCAATTGCCTCATGAAATGGATAGGGACCAACATCAGGCAGAAGTTACATCAGCATCCGATGTAAGTTCGGCACTTGAAAGTGAATCCGAATCGGAGGCAACTGGAAAACGGCCAGATCAAAGCTCCACCAAATTGTCCTTGGGGGAAGAGCTGGATTTTTTTAAACACTGCGCCCATGGATCAACAGGCCAGTAAAAGGCGATGCACCCAGAGAAGAAGGGAAAGAAGGAAGGCCGGTAGAGAGCGCAGGAAACAAGAAACCAGCACGAGGTCGGGGGCATTGGAAACGGAGGTAGGGGCGGTACAACAGCCTCCTATATCTCCCATTGGCGCGAACACAATCATTAATCTGGCCCATATAGATCTTAATGCAGCCGAACAGCAATTGCTCTCCTTAGGACTTTCTTATTGCCCAGAGAGCAATTTCAATTACACTCAGACCCGTACAGACATATACAAATTCATAAGGAAGCTTAAATTGAAGAAATTCCATCAGCTTCAAGTACATTCCAGGCAAATGGAAAATAGTGCACCAGTAATGAATAACCCCAGTGCTTCTATTCTGACAGTCATGGATTATGGCCTTCTTCGGGGCTTGTATGATTTGCAAAATGATAATGGGGTTTCACAGAAAAGTGTAATTGGGCAAGAAAATCAAGGCATGTGTCAGGGGGCCATGTCACCGACACAGAAGACCTGTGCCAAGCCGGACACCCCATTCAAAACTAAATCCAAATTTATCCCGATAATGCCCAGTGACGCGCTGGATGTTTTTAATGAGCAGGTGGTGGCGCAGGTCAAAAAGTTGAATATTGGCATCAGCAAAACAAAGAGGAAAATCACCTACCAGGAAAGAAAATACTACCAACTAATTGACAAACTAAAGAAAGAGAAACAAGTGGTAATCAGAAACTCTGATAAGGGAGGGAACATTGTATTGTGGCCCTTGCAAGACTATATGGAGGAAGCATGTTCACAACTTAATGACCTCGAATGTTACAGGAAAAGTTTGCTTCAAAAATACAAAGGTACACAGGAAGTCTTTTTTGCAAAGCTTTTAGCTTGGGAGAGTCTGGGTTTACTCAATATGGAATATAAATTTCTGAAGAAGGAGTACCCAACTATTCCTGTGATATATTTCATTCCGAAAGTTCAAAAAACATATACAAACCACCCGGGAGACCAATAATAGCAGCATGTGATGGACCCTTAGAGAATATGTCAAGATATATTGACTATTTTTTGCAAGATCATGTGAAGAATTTGAAATCCTTTGTGCAAGATACGAGCGACTTCCTGCGGAAAATAAATAACATACAGTGGAAGTCTGATTATCTTTTAATAGCCGTGGATGTAACAACACTCTATACATCCATAAGAAACAATGATGGCATCAGGGCTGTGGAGCATTTTGTAGCTAGTAGACCTTTGATATATGCTCACCATAATAAGATGTTAATCAGTATGTTAATATTTTGCCTCGAAAATAACTTGTTTCTCTTCAAAAATCAAATGTATCAGCAAATACAGAGGGTAGCAATGGGGGCCAGCTTCTCCCCCAGTTATGCATGTTTATTCATGGGCTGGTGGGAGGAGCTGGTCCTCAGAAAGCAATTTGAGCATGTCTAACATGAGAATATTATTACCTGGTTAAGGTTCATTGATGATTTGTTTATAGTATGGCACCGCACTGAGCAGAGTGCAATTGAGTTCATTACGCAAATCAATGTTAATGATGTCAATCTAAAGTTTACCTCATCCATTAGTAAAGAGATGGTAACATTTTTAGATGTGCAAATACGGATCGTTAGCAATAAAATAACTACATCATTATACCGTAAACAAACTGCTGGCAATACAGTGCTGCATGCATCAAGCTCACACCCTCCGCACCTCATACAGAGCATCCCATATGGGGAAATGCTCAGGATAAGATGGATTTGTAGTGATGAGGTGGATTTATCTGCAAAACAACAGGAAAGTAAGGAGCGCTTCCTAGCGAGAGGGTACAAAACAGAGATCATTGATGCAGCAATAACCAAGTCTAGAAATTGGGACAGGGATGATTTGCTCCAATATAACAAAAAGTGTCAGGGGACAGAAACTGAGGTGTTGGATCCAGCTAAAGAGCCCACCAGATTAATCCTAACATACTCAAGGCAAGAAAAACAACTCAAGGGTATTATTAGGCGCATCTGGCCCATTGTGCTGGACGATCCCGTAATAGACTGCCTACTACCCAAAATGCCAGAGATTACATACAGGAACATTCCATCAATGGGTAGTGCGCTTGTTAAGAGTAGTCCGGAAGACCAGGACCCAGGGATCTGGTTGACATCTAGAAAAAGTTTTTATAAATGCTCGAGCTGCAAACCCTGCCAATATGGCATAAACAAAACCTCTTACAAAACAGCATTTAATGGTAAGGTGCAGCCGATCAATAAACACCTAACCTGTAAAACAGAGTACACAGTCTACCTTTTGGAATGCAGCTGCAACCTTCAGTATATAGGTAGCACTAAGTTAGCTGCACACAAGAGGATCCTACAACACACAAGAGCCATAGTTAATAACGATGCAAGTTACCCGGTTGCGAGACACTTTAGAGAGTGTCACAATAGTAACCGCAAATATCTGAAATACTTTGTGATTGATGCAGTGCCAGAGCAAAAAAGAGGTGGCAACTGGGAAACCAAGCTTAGATGCCTAGAGACACGGTATATACTGGAGCTGGACACCAAACACCCAGGGGGCCTAAACACTTGTGAGGATTTGCACACTTACCTCTAATACTAAGGTGAGCAGGTCTGTGCAACTGTCATATCTGTCCAAAGGAACTGTGTCAGTTAACACCATGCATAGTTTTTAGGACTTTCTGGGTTTTAGGTCACTTATATAGGTATTACTGAATTTTTATATGGATGAATTCTATTTTAATCTATATAAATGCACTGTACAACAAGGGCAGCCTAGACTAGTATAATTGGAGCATATACCTCTTTGCAGACAATGTATATGAATTTGTATATGAATGTAGTATTATGCACTTTAATCTTTTGGACCCCATCCAATCTTTTACATTTTGAAATTTTTGAAACTTTGCACCTTCATAACTTATACACTTTAAGCATTGTTGCCGGTAGGCTATCAGGACATTCTGTCAATATTAATGCCACTGTCGACAATTAGTTTACAGCACATAGCACTTTAGTTCCATTTGCACAGTAACTTATGTAGTATATAAAAAAGAGGGTTTGAGCACTTAGTCACTTTTTTCCATGTATTTGCTATGTTGCACATAAAAGTGAACTTTACAAATTTGAGGACGGACAGGAATGGGTATATTTACTATAAATGTATTGAGATTTTCAATTACCATGCTGACCAGGCTCAAATGCATAAATAGCGTAATAGACTATATGCACTAGTCACTTTGTGTAAAGCAATGTTTGAAGTATTAAAACATTGAGGTGGTATGTGCAAGTGCAGGTTAGGAAATGTTAGGGTGTCAGACGTTGAGTCTGTGGGCACGATAAGTTTTAGTAAAACCAAATCAATAGGAGGGTAATGCATTGAAGCCATTAATTAATTCTGAAAAAATCTAAAATGTCTATCTGCACGCTAAGGTACCATAGTATGTGAATATAATTATATACGAAATGGTTGTTTTGAGAAGAAAAAATCTATTTATACTCATATTTAAGTGTGCATTTGTGCAGAGTTAAAGTATTTTGTTTATGTCCATGATTTGGTTTACGAGCACTGTCACTTTAAAAAGGGCGATCTATTGAGCCAGCGTTGTCATGTGATCAAGGCCGTTCGCGGCCGAAACGCGTTATGACAGATTTGTGTGAGCAATAAAAAATTGGCACAGAATTGGAGGTCTGCACTCGTTATTCTCGGAGGAGGAGATTGAAGTGGCAAGGATTTTGTATATATATATATATATATATATATATATATATGTATATATATTCCTCACCAACGTTCCAAAAGAACCAGGAGCACTCAGTGGGTCAAAATGTTCATTAATTCTTGATCGACAGACGCGTTTTGACAACACCTTGTCTTTATCAATGCCATTATATGGAATCACTCTCTCACCGTATTCTTTTGTACCGAGGCTTGCCTTGCTCTCATTGGTTCCTTGCTGGCCAATGATGTGTGGGCTCCGTGAGCATGCACCAATCCTATCAAGACCATAAAGGTGCCGTTAGTAAGTCTTTAATAGATGTTTTTCAGTCGCATTAGATCACAGTACCATAATGCATTTCATTCGGCGCATGCAAAACTATCTGGAGTATTTCATTGCCTCTGGAGATTTCATTCATAAAACAAATGTCCTTGCTCTCGTTCTGCCTGACCCCATTTCCTGAGGCCCAGCTACATTGGAATTGGGGAAGGGGGAATGAAGACCCCCGACCTGGCCTATTTCTGGCCCCGGGGACCTCATCTCTTTCTTCGGCCATTACATTGCTGTTTCTGACATTATTATGGCCACAAGATCTTTTTTGCGATTTGCCCATCAATAGAGAAGCGAACAGAGGTCATTGCTTACTGCTTTACCAGTAACAACAGCTCTCTGACTACACTTAATGGAGTCAATGGGGTGGCACAATAAGGAATGCGGGTCTGAACTGATCGTGAGACCAAATTGAGGAACATAGTGGTGTCCCTTCTGTCCAATCTGTTCAATGAGCAACCTATCACCATTCTTCATCAGGCTACAGACACCAGTGGGGCTATCAGAGTAGTTACAAAGGCATCAGGGTTGGTGGTCCGCCATTCAACAATTGCCTGAAAGTAAATGGACTGAGCAGGGACTACCACAGAGAGTGTAGGGGGATCACCAGAGTTAGGTAGTGGATGAGGCTCACCAAACTCGCTGAAATTTAACAGGGGAAAACACATGGTAATTACCGTATCATGCAGATTTTGCTGCATTATATACCAAAATCTGCATGTTATTCCTCATAAGCTCATAATAGTTTTTATTTATCATGTCTAAATAAATAGCATACCCTGTGCTATCGTTATTTATCAGGGGCGATAAATAATGCTTCAACTCGTATTCAGGCCCTAAGTTGGTGTTTTGCCTAACATAGAAAATGGCACTGATACAAGACACGCCAGACATAGAGAACGCTCTCTAGCACTGGCGATGATGAGTGGCCACATCCTTGTTGATCGTCATTGGTTTGCTGCCAGAGCACCTTTTCTTTTTATTTATGTTTATTTAATTCCAATAGACATGGTAGCGTACATAGAGATACAAGTCAAAGAGCAATAACCAGCAATAAACGTACCCCCTACCCACCCCCCCGGCATATCAGATGGCAATATATTGTTAATTTGGTGAATCCTGAGCCTCACAGGCACACATGAGTGGTATATCATAAACACAAACGAAGGATGGAATCCCAAGTTCAAGCAACCAAAGTCTGAGCACAGGGTGGCATATAAACAGCAGGTTATGTCAAGTCAGGATGGGTCAGCAAATATATAGTAAGTGGGGCCCAGAAATCTTTGGGGCGCGAAGCCTTGGGTAGCTCTTCCGCGTAGGCCTCCATTTGGTCTCTTCAGTAAAGTAAATCGCTGATCCATTTTTTTACAGTGGGAGTGGGTTTCGCCCCCCAACATTGCGCAACAGCCCTTTTAGCCAACAAGGTTGAAACAGCGACTATGTGTCGGTTGCAAGGCTTTAGACTCTTCACAAACCCAAGGAGGCAAATCTCTGGAGCACAGCGCACAGGTTCCAGCACAATATCAGTGAGCACACTCCCCACCTTGGACCAAAATGCAAATATACCTGCACACATCTATGCCAAATGCAAAAAATCTGCATTTGCCTGCCCACACCACATGCAGCAAGCAGTCTCACGCAGACCAAACGTACAAAGTTGCAGAGGGGTATAATATAACTGGTGCAGATATTTAAAGTGGATTATGCGAAGATTACAATTCGCCGTGAGGCGACCCGTTAGCTCACAGCAAGACTTCCATTGATCAAGTGTTAGCGTGGACCCCAGCGCAGCACTCCATCTAAGATACAAGGGGTGTTCCTCTGGCTCCCGCAGGGAGGCGTTATATAGCTTGGTGATCAGACCCTTTCTCTCTTCCCCTGCCAGCACCGCCTACAGCGACAGCAGAGTTGTAGGTTCCGTCGGATAGTTCGGGTAGATAGTTCTAACTGATTGCCGTACTCTGACATATATAAAACCCAACATAAAGCCACAGTTCCGACCCCCCTGTACATCCTGTAAGGACTGAAACTGACCCTGTTTATACAGGTCGCCCATCTGGGTGATCCCGACAGCCGCCAATTCCCGCAGTGCGGACTGTTTCCGTGCCGCCAAAATATCAGGATGTGCGGCCAGTTGCAGCGACGGGGCGCATAGATAGGGAAGCTGTGACCTTTTGGCTAGAGTCCTCCAATCCCATGCAGTGCATTGCACAGGATTAATTTCAGTCTTAGGGCCTCCCGCACCCCCTGAAAGGGTTGCCGCCTGCAGCGGCATTGGAAGAACAGCATCTGATTCAATAGCGGTGTGAGGTTGAAACCGTTGTGGAAAGTGCCAATAGTGCGCAAACTGTGCCTGCGCGCATAAGTAGTATAGCCGTAAGTCAGGAGCCTCAAAGCCGCCAGAGTCAAATGGCTGCACCAGGATAACCCAGCTGCATCTGGGCTTCTTACCACCCCATACGAATGTGAGTAATGCGAACTGAAGCGTCTTGAACAGCGCAATGTTCAACTCAATAGGGATATTGACAAAAAGATAGAGCAGTTTGGGCAAGATAGCCATTTTAATAACCGCGATTCGATCAGCGAGTAAAAGAGGCAAGCGTGCCCACCGCTCCGCCTGCTCAGTGATCCGATTGATAGCTCGGCCATAGTTCACGGATCTCTATGCAACAATATCCCCAAATACTTCACCGGATCCTGAGTCCAGGTCAGCGGGAAGTCTAGCTCTACCTCCTGCGTACCAGCCGTGAGGGGGAACAATTAATCCCTAGGCCGGAGTACCTCTCAAATTTGACATACTGCCGGAGCAGTTCTGGTAAGAAAGTGGCGGGCTCACTAACATACAGTAGCATGTCATCGGCATACAGTGAGACCACAAGTGGTCTCTGCCGAAAGTGCAATGCAGCCGCCACATGCCGCTGGTGCAGTTTACAAGCCAGAGGCTCCAGCGCCAACGAGAAAAGCATTGGCGATAAGGTGCATCCCTGCCGCGTGCCTCTTTCTATGGGACAAGCCGAGGACACCCACCCGTTAACACGCACTCGAGCTACAGGCTCCGTGTACAGCACCTTAATCCACTGAAGAAAAAACTGGGGAAGGCCCATCCTAGTTAAAACCGTGAACATATAGTCCCACTGGAGGGAATCGAAAGCCTTTGCTGCATCGAGCAGCACAGCCACCGCTTGGAAGTCTGGGTCAAAGTAATGTAGTGTAGAGAACACCGTACGTAAGTTATGTGCAGTAGATCTGGCAGTCACAAAACCCGACTGGTCTGGGAGGACCAGGAGGGGGACCAGCGGTTGAAGCCTGTTGGCTATCATCTTTGCCAGTATCTTGGCATCTATATTAATAATTGAAAGAGGCCTATAGGAATCGCACCGATTGGCGGTCTTGTCGGGCTTCAATAGGGTCACCAAAAGGGCTTCTTTGAGGGTGGGTGGAAGTTTCCCCTCCTCATATGCCTCCGCATATACCTCTAGAAGCCTAGGGGCAAGGTCGTCCACATAAGTCTTATAGAACTCGCTGGGGAGCCCATCCAGCCCGGCAGCCTTACATGTAGGAAGAGACATTATGGCTCAATATCAAATGGATGTGTAATATATTCCCTTTGCGCCTGGGAAAGCCACCCCAATGCAACATCCTCAAGATAGGAATGTATCTCCACTAACGGTACTGTACCCCCAGATGCATAGAGTTTAGGGTAAAAGTTGAGGACTATCTCACTAATCTCGGGAGTTGTGTAGTGTGCAACCCCGTTGTCATCCAATAGTTCAGTGATGCACTCCTGGCTGCGTGGTGCTGCCAGCTTTTGAGTGAGAGAGCAGCTTGGGTGACCCCCCTCCCTATAGTAAAGAGCTGTACTGCATCTGGATCGGTGTAATAACTCCTGGTCAACTGTGTCATTATGCTCTGTGACAACTCGTAGGGGTGGGCGGAATTTGCGTAGTCGCGCTACGCAAAGCTCCGCGAAACGGTAAAAAATCTCCGCGAGCACGCAAAAGTTCCGTGAACACGCAGAATTCCTTGTTCCGCCCGTTCGCGATGCTTTTTTCCTGTTCGCGAATGCTGTTTGCGTGCTCGGGGAGAAATATCTTGCGAACACGCATTTTGAAAGCGCGAACAAGCAAAAAATTCCGCGAAGCCGTGGATCGCGGAATTTTTGGCAATTCCGCATTCTCCGCGGAACGCGAAATTACCCAAATTCTGCAAATTCCGTGAGTGGATCGGAATTTACTGCCCAGGCCTAGTGACAAGGTCCCTTATTGCAGCTAATGTTGATGGAGAGGGATTCTTCTCGTATTCGCGCTCAAGAGTGGAGATGTCGGCCGCTAATTTGTGTATTCTGTGTCTGAGGTCCCGCAACACTCCCGCCTGTGCGCCTATGCAAGTACCCCTGATGGTCACCTTGAATGCCTCCCAAAGCACTCCGGCACTCCCAACTGAGCCCTCGTTCTTGCGAAAAAAAATACGAATTGCCTCCCCAATAGTCTGCTTAAAAAACGGGTCAGTTAGCGAGGTCTGCTGCAAACGCCATGCAAAGGGTGGCCTCTCACATGTAGGTACCTGTAGCTCAAGGACCACCGGGGAGTGATCCGAGAGTGTTCGAGCCATGTGACTGACCTTCACCGCCCAAGTGCAGACTACCTCGGAAACAAGCCAGTAATCTATGCGGGACCACGTCCCATGGCCAGAGGATATAAAGGTGCTTTCCCTCAGCCCAGGGTGTTGAAGTCGCCAGACGTCCTGCAGTTTATCCGCATCCAATATCCCCAGGAGCATCTCAGCTGCCTGCTTAAGCCTCACTGCACCACTGCTTACCCGGTCAAGGGCCACATCCAGACAGACATTGAAGTCGCATCCCCAGAGACTCTCAGCCGGAGGAAACCATGAGATACGGCGCCATACATCCGCAAAAAAAGACGGATTGTCAATATTCGGCCCATATACATTGACCAGTAATACACTCATGCCACCCAGTAGACCATGAACCATCGCCATTCACCCATGCTCATCTGTTTCAGCCCGAATTATAGTGAAAGGGGCCCCCTTCTTAACAAGGATCATCACCCCGTGAATAAGTAGAGTAAGAGGACGCAATTCTCAAACCTGCCCAGCGTGCACCCACTGTTTGTTCCGAGGCCTTAGTGAGGTGCGTCTCTTGAAGAAAGGCCACTTGCACATCCATCCTGTCCAAGTATGCCAATACAGATCGGATTTTTTTGGGGGTGTTAAGTCCCCGCACGTTCCCCAACAAAGCCTAAACTGAGAAATTTGCATGTGGGGTACACCCATTTGGGGGGCGTCAGAGCACTACTAGCCTCCCAACAAGTAGGAGGTGGCTGAGCAGGTCTATTAACTGTGCCAACATTTCTGCCCACAACCACCACAGCACACAACATAACTTGAGCCCACTGTCATTTGGGAGAACATTAGGTCCAACCTACAGGCGAGCCTATAGATGACTAACAATATTGAGTGCATTATACAATCATGAATAATAGGGTGAGGTTGCAATACAGCAAAGAACCGACCCACCCCCCCTACTGTTCCTCATCTTCTCGTGCAGTGCTGGACTCACGCCGTCTTCGTTTCAACTGTTTAGCGGGCTCAAGGGCTGCCTTGGGATTAGAGAAAATTCTAGAGTCGCCGTCAGGACCTATACGCAAACGAGCGGGATACAACATTGCATACGGAACCCCCTCAGCCTGCAATTTTTTTTTCACAGCACCAAATTCCCTTCTGGCTGACTGCACAGCAACGGTAAAGTCCGGAAAGAAGGCCAGTGCGTTACCCTGGTGCTCAATATTACCCTTGTCCCTGGCCATCCGCAAAATAGTGTCACGGTCTCTGTAGTTTAATAGTCTCGCTATTATTGGGCGGGGAGGGTCTCCCGGGACAGGTCTCGCTGCGAGAGAGCGGTGGGCACGCTCAATGATAAACATATTGGACAGCTGCTCAGTGCCAAAAATGTCTTTGATGAGGTTTTCCATGAAGGTCTCTATCTTTCCCACATTGGTGGATTCCGGCAGCCCCGTGAGTCTGATGTTATTGCGCCGGGACTGCGCTTCTAAATCCTCAATCTTGGCCTGAATGAGGGCCAGAACCTTCTCCATGTTGAGCGCCTTTCCAGTGACTTCACTCAGTCCATCTTTCGTCGCAGAAACTCGTTGTTCAACCTCCCCCTTGCGGGTGTTTTGCTTCTCCAACTGCGCAGACATGTGATCCAGACGGTGGTTCACCGCCGCCATTGTGCCCTCAATGGATTGAAGGCTGCGTTGCATTGCCAACAGCGTGGTCTCGAGTGTGGGAGCGGTGTCACATTTTGGGCATCCGCCTCCGAGGCCGCTTTCTGGGATGTTTTCGCAGGTTTCCGCGCCTCAAACGTGAGGCGAGGTTGGGATTTATCTGTTCTCCCCATCTCAACCACAGTTGGGTGCACACATATTCCAGTTGGTGAAAACGTACAAGCACAAAGAAGTGCGCACTCTGCAATCCCGTATCAAATCTAAAGCTGATGAAACAAGGAATACCAGCAAAAAACTCTCCAGCACACGGAATCTGGGGGGGCCCTGCAGACGAGCGCCGCCAGAGGGGGAAAGTTCAGCGCAAGCCAGGAACAGTCAGAGGCCCACAACAGAGCTAGACCCAAGCCCCAGGGACCCCACAGCACCCTCCACGCAGGGCACCGCCATGCAAGCGTCGTGCAGCAGGGGGACACCAGACAAGCAGCCACACAGTTCAACAGCCTGGAGCACCAGGCCAGATAGGCGACCCAGTGCTGATAATGAAAGTTAGCACAGTGTCAACAGCTCAATGCCAAGCAGCCTGAAAAGCCTGTGTGTAGTATTCTCCTCCCAGACAGTGATTAACAGCCAAGTGCGGGTTCAATGGAGCCTTGGCCAGCCCATGCGGAGATCAGTAGTGGCTTATCCCAATACTTCATAGGCAGGAAAGGGGCCAGGCACTCCAGCGCAGTTACAGGCCCAGCGCGTCTACTATCTCCAGCCGGCAGTGGCAGGCAACGTGGCAGCCAAGACCCATACGGTATCCAGAGCCAGCAGCACCGCTTAATGCGCACTCCCACCGGCACCCGCCGCAGCTCGCAGAGCGCGACACCCACCTAGGGCCCCCACCCGCCGCCGCAGCCACGGGCCCAGACAGAGCTGCACCCAACTTACCACCGCCGGCACCATGAGCGACTCGATCGGCAACCAGCCTCCGCCAGTACAGCCCACGGCGCAGGAGGCTCAGTTGGGGAACCGCTCCACTCCGCTCACAGTTCCGTGCTCCGCATCCTCACAGCTGGCGCCAAGTGCTCACACATTCGTTTCCGCCACAGAACGTTCAAACCTGCTCCGGAGGTGTCGCAGTGAACCAGTGCACCTCGGCGATATTCAGCCACTAATATTCATGGCGCCACACTGCTCAAACGTTAAGGGCCCCAGCGGGTGTTCTCCGCCTCAGGGCCGCGCGGCGGTCGCCATTTTGCAAGCTCTTGCCCGTGCAGCCGACAGCAGAGTTTCAAGCGTTGTGGTGAACAAATGCTCTCCTCATCACCCCCAAGACAGGCAGGAGGGCAATACAACACAGCCCAGCCCAGGTAGGGGTGCAGATGCGGCGTTCTAAGGCCAATTATTGTCGGATTGTGGCGCAGCTGGGCAGAGCTACACTAGGGTGCGGCCATCTTGCCGTGCGCCCTCTAGTGCCCCCCCTGCCAGAGCACCTTTATGTGCAGCAAAGTTTTTCAAGCTCATGCGACTAGGAATCCCCAAATGTATAATATATTGCTCTCAAAACCATTTGTGTCGATAGGTCAAAGCACCCATTCCTTCCAATTGGGGTCTGGTGAATTGTACACACCATCATGTAGAATGTCATCTAAAGTATCCTCACTATGTTATGTATAGTTTTGCCATCCCTCAAAGTGTGAAAGTGAGGGAATCCACAGTGTGTTCAAGTCCTTAATCTTGGCTACCCCAAGTCAGGAAGTCTGTTGCACCGTGTTGTTGAGGAAGATAATTTGTTGTGGTATGAGGCATGCTCTAAATAAGGCCTCAAATCCCTGAACTTGCCAATCTTTAGTCCCCCAGACAGATTTTGTGTCTATGGTGTCCCTCCAAAAGTCGAAGCCTTGTAAAGACAGCTGGGAAATAATAGAAGCAGAGTATATCTGTTTTGTGTTGATGAGCATATTTTTCTTTGCAGGTACAGGTGCAACCTTATAATAAAAAGTTGTCGGGTCTGAAGTGTTAAACCCAGAAGAATGAGCAAACCTCTGTGCAAATGTTTGCGAACTACTTTTCGGTGGTGTTGGACAATATTCCCATTGATGGTAAGTGAAAACATTACGTGGGATACTTGCTTTGTGCAAGAAGTGATGACCATAGTGGTGGTAACAATACATTGTATCAAAATAAGTTGTGGCATCTTACAACTCATTACTGGGAAATGCAGCAGATTGTTCTAAATCAGACAGCACAGTATTTACATTGTCAAAGTCCCAATCATCAGAGAAAATACTGGAGGTGATGATATCATTCAAAGACATTTTAAAGAGGTGTGGTATTTTTAAAAGTTCAGTAGGACCATATACATCATATGAAACCCTATCCAAAAATATTCCTTCTGGAACTGCTGTAATGTTCACGGTGTGATGATGCATGTGGTTTCAGGACCAAGTTCACATGTTGTTTTGCGGAGCTTTCTGGGAGATAGTGTCCATTCAGGAGCAGGAAAAAGCCAGTCACTACACCTATTCAAAGGACTAGCAACAGTAGACCAATTGCAATCCAGAGCTGTAGCCAGGAAGAAACAAAGTAAGTCTTTTTCAGCCAAAGGAAGAGATCATGCAGTTTTTGTTTGTGGGAAACAGGACGTGGCAGTTACTTGGGTTCACTTGGATCTAGAGAAAAGGGGACACAATTAACGAAGTCGCCAGATGCTGTTTGATCTATCTTTGGTAGCTCAGCAGGTTTTGTAGAACTGACAGATGACTCGTTTTAAGACATAGATGTCTGTTTTAGGCCGAATTGATATTTGTATTTCGTTGCTGTTCAATTTCAACAGGCACGAGTTCCATTCCATTGTTGGTAACTCCACTTCATAGAGTGGTATCTTCAAAGGTTATCAACCTTTCTATTAGAACTTCCTGTATGGTAGCTAGAGAAGATCGGCAGCTACCCAGGAGGCCACGCGGCCTGCTATTTAGTATCGGCCACATAGTGTGATTTGATCAGATTAATGGAGACAAATCTCTTTTCTTTCTTGCCAGGAAGGGGCAGAAGACAGACAGTTCTTGTTCCTTTGACAGCCAGGACAAGTGCAGGTGCTCTGTAAGATGGCCCAAATTCTTTTTTGTCCACAATATTTTCTCTGACCAGGTTCCCAATCTTTGGGACCCAGGCAGGTCTTGCCGGTACAGCTTTTACTTCCCCAGTGGTGGTGTGTTTTACTTTGACGTTGCTTTGTAATGCCCGGAATTCATTGAGTTCCAGTAAAACAGCCAAACGATCATTGATGTCAAATGGTTTTTCATCCACTACTGCGTTGCCACAATCGAGGTTGGGTAACCACATTCTAGTCCCAAACAAGACTTCATATGGAGTACAGCCCCCTAGAGAACTTCTTGGCATTTTATTAAATGCCCTCTGGACCCCATATAGGTGATTGAGCCAACTACCACCAGAGCCTAATACCCTTGCTGTTAAGGATTGCTTTAAGTCCCAGTTTTTCCTCTCCACAATCGAATTTCTCTCAGGATGATATGGAGAGGAGTACCTCAAGACAACACCCAAACTTCCCATGGCTTCTTTGTAAGCCCGAGAGCTGAACACAGGGCCACGGTCAGAATGTAATGTGCCAATTGCGTATGTCCCTATAAAAACTTTCAAATCCTTTATAAAAGTTCCAGCATCAGCCGAGCACTGGAGCCAAACCCCCAGGAATCTAGAGCATGAATCCACTGCTACCAAGATGTACTTGTAAGCCACGTCAGATTGTAAGGGACCACAGTGGTCCAAATAGACACATACGAGAGGTCTGTCTGAAATCAGTAAAGGTGCTTGTGTTGGATGTGCTATGGTGGAACCCTTCATCTGCTGACAGATGGCGCACTTAAGGACAAAGCCTTTGGTCTGTTTGGTAAGACCTGACCACCAATAACGTTGTTTCAATAGTGAAACTGTTGCAGTAATACCTGCGGTGTGCTGAACCCAGACCCTCTTGTGCAGCTCGAATTAAACCTAATCTGCGATCCATGTTTGGCATTACTCTATTCCCCACTCCTGGAATTTGAGCATACGGTATGTTTTGCGCATCTATCTTGTAGGAGTACTTGAGTGGAAAGCCTTTTGGCAAGGCTGAGCTGTTGTTGCACTTAGCGTTCACAGCTATCATTATCTGTTCCTCTGTCCTCGTGCTAGAATGATTGCAGCAATGGCAGCAGTTCTCACTGTTGCCTTGGTGGCTTCATCAGCCAGTGAATTCCCTTCAACGTGCACGCCAACATGCTGATGACTCAATGGGTGAATAACATGAGCTGGTGGCAAGCCTTTTTTCAGCTCTGCCACTTGTTCCCAAAGCAACTTGTGCTTTATTGTGCAACCTTTGGAGTCCCTAAACCCATTCTGTTCCCAATAGTGAAGTTATTCATTGTATGACTGGGCACAGTAAAACCAATCACACACATTTAGTGTGGGGAATTCTCGATCCAAATTTTTTAGTGCCAGTATCAGGGTTTTTAGTTCTGCTATCTGTGTCATGCAATCTCCTAGAGACTGCGTCTGTGTATTGCTAGGACGGAACTTGCTGTCCTTCATACGTCCCTTTACAATCGCACATGCAGCGCTGTATTACTGTTTACTTCCTACGGCAGGCTGAGCAGATCCGTCAGTGTAAATGATGTATTCATACTGATCTAGAGGCATTATTTAATTCGGGAAAGGATATTCTTGTTCGTACTGCAGAAATGCTTGTGTTTTTAATGTAGAATCAAATTTGTAGCGTACATCTTTTGCAGTGAGAGAATTAGCCCATTGTATCCATCGTGGATGCTGTTCTTTTGTGTTTGGAATGCTTGCTTTTGTAACAGCCTCTAAGGTTGGTGCTGGAGTCACAACAATTATGCGTTTCCCCTGAGCAAGTGCTCATTTCTCTTAATACAGCAGTTTGTACTGCTGTCAGTATTTTTTTTGTTGATGCAAAACCCATCTCTGCATTTGTATACAAATGTGATTTGTATGCAATGGGTAATGTTTCGCCTTCATTAAAGGTTAGGTAGGTGTATCCTGATTGACCCGCTATTACACGGATCACCAAGTTTGTAGTGTTTACACGTGTGAGTAAGTGTTTGGAAGCTATCATGTCAGCTTGTAAAGAACAGAGAGTTTCTGTGTGTTCCTGTGTCCAATGTCCAACTGAAAAATTATGGGGCATATTAGCAAGACCCACGTTAAAATTATCGCCGTTTTAGCGGCAGGAAACTGCCGCTAAAACGGCGATAATGGGCTTGCTAATATGCGTTATAGAATTCAATAGAAGCCCAGATTAGATGTGCAGGACATCTAACCTGGGCTTCTATTGAATTCCATAACGCATATTAGCAAGCCCATTATCGCCGTTTTAGCGGCAGTTTCCTGCCGCTAAAACGGCGATAATTTTAACGTGGGTCTTGCTAATATGCCCCTATGTCTTATTAAATCGTAGAAAGGTTTGACTTTTTCTGCGTAATCCAAAATGTATGTTCTGCCAAAATGTAGGAATCCTAAAATGGATTGTAAGTTTTTCAGAGTCTTTGGAGGTTGGAGCAGTGCACATTTTTCTAAAAAATTAGCTGCTGGGCTTTTCCCTTCACTTGAGAGCTCATATCCCAAAAATAGGACATTAAGGTGGCCAATTTTTTATTTTTTCAAGTTAAATTTGTAGCCCTCAGCTGCGAACCCCAGAATTATGTTGTTCACCCTGGTCAAGTGATCCAATAATTAATCGTCCTTCAGATAAATATCCTCAACATAGGACAATGCCTCCTCATCATAAATTTGAAGTAACTCTGACACTCTTGCTGAGAAAAACCCGGGGCTATTCTTATACCCTTGGGGCAGTCTACAGAGTTGGCGTTAAGAGCCTAGGGCCGAAAATGCTGTCAAATATCTGCTTTCAGGCGCTATATTTTGGCAAAAGAATCCATTTGAGATATCTAGTGTTGTTTTATATTTCTGTGTGCATTTTGTACTGCAAATGTTTTCGTGAATGTGTTCAAATACATGTGGTCTAATACTAGACGGTATGAATTGTCGGGTTTCGTTACGGGAAACAAAGGATTATTCATGGAGGAGGTGCGATTTTCAATAACACCTTGATATTCAAATTGATCTAAGATCTCCCTGACTTGCTTTTTGTGTCATGTTTTATTGGGTACAGCCTCTCTGGAGTTGGAGTAGATTTTACTGGTATTTCATGGTGAGGTGACTCAACATCCCACCCTACAGAATTGCTGTATAATGCAGGAGCTAGTAGTACCGCTCACTCTTGCACGTATGAATATTTTAGTGATTCTGGAACAAGGTCCAAAAAAGCTGGTAAGATTACCTCTTCCCCCTTTGGGCAATCCAAGACGAACTCAGGCGGCCAATCTTTTTCAGACAAGAGGATATTGTATCCAAAAGTCAGGTTCTCCCAAAAGAGACCTTTCACTTTTCTGGGTATGTCCCCCCCCCATTTGGAGCATTATTTCATGTAAACGTTGTGGGACACTTACCCTTGTATCAGGTGTTTCCTCCTTGATGTGTTCATTCAACGCTGCTGTCACCAGAAATTCCATCAGGTTCTGGCGAGCTGTTGTTACTTCTGCTGCGCTGTCTAGCATCAACAGAAACTATTCACTCCTTGGTAAGGTTGTGGGGCTTCTAGTGGCACTGTGAGCTAGCTGGTCCACAGGCTCACATATCCTTCGGGGGTGTCTGGAATTAGTCTGGACACCAATCTCTTAGTTTATGTTGTCTAAGCGTGCAGATCCTACATAGATTTGTAGGAACTACACGACATGGTGCGGCCAACGTTGGTTTGGTTCTTATTTAACGGTCAAATCTGAATAGTTCAGTTGTGCTTTCTCAGAGACCCCTACTCACATATACCCAGAGACGTCTGGAGTGGGGAGGGAAAATCCGCCACAGCTGAGTAGACATACCCTATGTATTGGCTGTAGGTTTATACAAGCTTGAAGGATTATAGTTCCCCACATTTTGAAAAACCCTTATCTCTTTCCCTATAGTACTTCCACCCATAATGTTTCAGAACAGAGACTTTAGTGGTACTAGTAGGGAGGAAGATTGACCCTGAGAATGCCCTCTTCTTATATTAGGCGTGATCTCAAATATAGGTGTAGTCAGTTGATAGCAGCTATCATTTTAGCCATCCCCAAATGCAGATCAGTAAAAATATGTTTCTTAGGATGGAGAAAAGCCACAATTGCCGCAAAATGCTAGTTGATAGTTAACTAGTGGGTCATATACCAGATAATTCTTTGAAAACTCTGATGGGAAGTACACATTACATTGAGCAAGCTTTCCTAGATAAAGGTGACATCATTAATGCGATGGTAAGGTTTGAGATCGCTAGCACATTCCATGAAAAACCCATAACATATATTTGCCACTGCTATCAAGCTGATAAGCAAATTCAATACCCATCAATACCATATGAATCATGTATCCACAACTCAATTTATTGGGAACAACAACAAATTTGTGCAACAAAATGTGCAAGAAGAAACTTTATTCCTGACACATAAAATAGCTCAACAATGGAAGCAGCGATCTCGAAAACATGCGACCCCCCAACTTCTTAAAATGTTCATACATTACAGCTATATGCTGGAATTCAGAGAGGCATACAAAACTGATATCTTACACTAGATCTGAGCAGAATAACTGTCTTTCATGCTTCAAGTACATCCGTATTTGTAAAGCGCGAACTACTCACCCTTACGGGTCTCAAGGCGCTGGGGGCCGTCGTGGAAATTAAGTGAGCTATTGCCCAGAGTCACAAGGTGCTGAGCTGAGCTGCCGCCGGAGCCAGGGATCGAACCATGAGCCCTGTGCTCCGAAGTCAGCTGCCCTGGCCGCCGCACCACACCTCTTCCAAGTGAGCACTAGCCTTACACATGAATGTTCTGGCTTTACCAGCATCAATACCAACATCAGCATTCAGTTTGCTTGACCAAGTTTAATCCTCCAGTCATCAATTTGGAACATTTTACTGCGAAAGGCTCTCTCAAGCAGGCGTACATCTTGTATGTTTTCCGTCTAAGCCTGCCTCACACCAGACTTAAAGTTAAAATGGAAATACAATTAATACACAAATAGAAAATGATGTACTGTTTGATACATTGAAAATCCTAGCGATGTATACTAATTTACATTGCAGTTTCAATGTAGCCCACAACAAAAGTTTGCCAGAAATCTTGGGCATTATTGTTATAGTGATCCTACAAAACTCCCTGCCAAATTGCAAAATAATCATCTAGTACCCAAATGCAAATAAAAATAAATCCCCAAAAAGTACAAATATAGGATAGAAATAATAAATCATCAAGGTGTCATATATTGGCAAGATAAGCACAAGTCAGAGTTGGATGCCACATTATCAACCCCAAAAATATTGTATTACAAAACATTTGCTGTGAAAAAAAGATTGCCAAAAATATTGATATTAAAAAATCATTATCACAAGTATCTTAAAAACATCAATATAAAGATCAAAAATAGAGAATCAAAATATCTAGAAAACACTTCAAATAATGCAACTAATATAAAATAGCAAAAATATAGATAAAAACAGTAGCACCTGAAATATTGTTTATCATCACCAAAATGAATGCTCATATATATTAATATGCTCTAACAGAACACAAAATTATATTTTTTCATAAACAACATAAATAAACTTTTAAACGTAAGTGAATTAATCTCCTCCACATGCGATAACACCAAAAAGGAATTCATAGTAAAACATGAACCAATAAATTTAAAAAGCAAAGCAGTTGACAAAAAATAAAACACAACTAATTATTAATAACTATAAATAGGGAAGATGCTAATTAAGCCATCAACTGCACAGATGCTTAGTACTGAAGGAGACATTACTCTGCTTAAGTGCAATACCTTCAGGACCATGGAAAGTCACTCTGTATGACTAAACAAATGTCAGCTAGTTGCTAAGTAAGTAAATTTTTTTAAATAATCATAATTATAACATGTCCTCTAAGCAACCTAAACTAACATTAGCAATAATAAACAATTTAAATTAAAACAAATGCATTTTCTTTTTTTATAATAATTCCAACACAGATTAAAAATTCAAAAGAAACAAAAAAAAGAACCTGAAATAAAGAGGAGTGCTAACATACAAAGAAAAAGTGTCTGCAAAGAAATGTAATATAGTCTACAACACATTGTTTTAAGTTATAAAATGTAAATTACATTTCTGGCATGTATATCATTCACAGATTCTAGAATAGAATGGAGCAACCTCAGCCAAAAAGCTAAATCATTGCAAGTGTACCAAATAATATTCAAAATATTGTTAAAGTCATGCTACAATTGTAAATGACACAGCAGAAAACATCGGAGGGCAAACCCATATAGATAATGTAGCTGTTGCACAAAATTCTAGATATTGTGCAAGATTTAAAAAAGAGACATAAAGATGGTGGGCCAGATGTATCAACATTAGTAATTGTGATTCCCAATTTGTGATTCTTACAGAATCATAAATTGGCAATGATAATACCTAACGTACAACACTTTTATTTTCAAAATAGTGATTTCTAGTAGGTCACAAATCGAGAGACTTTGGGAATATTAATGAGGTAGGTCACAACCATCACATAGATGGTGGCCTGCTGTGGTCAGCAGATCACCATGTCTTTCTAACAAGATGCTAACCCTTACCTAATGCAATATGTGGCTACTTAATGGCACATGTAAAACCTGTCGACCACCTTTTAGCCAGATATATACAATTCACAGCCAGCACTAAAGTACAAATATTCCACTAATCGTTGCAATCCTACCCAAGACTCAATGGAGCACCTGTCATAAAGGACTAATACTGAATAAGGAACAAAAACTAACAATTTCCCTAAAAATGGGTAAAAGATTTTGAGCAAGCAATGATCCTGGTCCATAAAACCCTGTATGGAGGCGGACCAACGGATTATCACAAACTATTCCAATGGTACACCCCTGGACGCTCACTGAGATCAGCCAATCAAGCACTGGTTAAAGTCCCTAAAATCAAGAAGGCAAGACGGGGATGCAGATGCCTATCTGATCTAGCTTCCAAGCTTTGGAACAAGCTGCCTCTGAACATTAGGTCCCAACATGTCGGCTCACAATTCCGGGGCTTATTGAAAACCTGGCTCTTCCCTACTCAGTAATGACCTGAACTTTCCTGATTTCATCTCATTTCTCTGCTACCCCAGCGCCAAGACGCCTCGGCAATCAAGCACTTTATAAACCTTTTACTTACTTAGGGGCATATTAGCAAGACCGGCGATAAAATTATCGCCGTTTTAGTGGCAGGAAACTGCCGCTAAAACGGCGATAATGGGCTTGCTAATAAGCGTTATAGAATTCCAATAGAAGCCCAGGTTAGATGTCCTGCACATCTAACCTGGGCTTCTATTGGAATTCTATAACGCATATTAGCAAGCCCATTATCGCCGTTTTAGCGGCAGTTTCCTGCCGCTAAAACGGCGATAATTTTAACGTGGGTCTTGCTAATATGCCCCTGTCTTACTTATCCTTGCACTATTTAAATTATACACAGAAACAACAATACAAGGATGTTATTTCCATTGTAATGAAGTGCTATGTTGATATCTACAAAATTCCACCTTAAACTTTGACTATGCAATCAATAGTTAATTTTCTTTTGAAATTAATAAACAAATATCTATAGCATCTGTTCAACCTACTGAGGTAGCTATGATTTACTTCTAGAATCTCTATACTATCAAATGAATGTAGAAAAACGATATCCCATTTAGATTACTTTAAAGAAACGGGTTGCTCGTATGCATCGTTCAGGGTAATTCAATGTACCCTGGTCAATGACTATGTCAGCACACATACCCAGGAACCAAAAACACAAAATGTGACGGAATGTTGTAAAAATGCCTTATACAAAAAACACAAGCTCTAGCCATACAATTATGTCCTAAACTTTCCAAGCAAACTAGGCATATGCACACATTGGGCCCGATTCACAGAAGTAATCTGAGACGAATGTCTAACTTTACGACTTTTGGTATTCACACGGGGCATTTACGAGTAGTAAAGTTATAATTTTGGTCTAAGTTTAGACCAAAAGTCTAACTTAGACCAAAAGTCTAACTTTACTACTACTAAAGTTAGACTTTTGGTCTAAGTTTAGACCAAAAGTCTAACTTAGACCAAAAGTGTAACATTAGTATTAGTAAAGTTAGACTTTTGGTCTAAGTTAGACCAAAATTCTAACTTTACTACTCGTAAATGCCCTGTGTGAATACCAAATGCCCTTTGTGAATGCCAAAAGTTGTAAAGTTAGACTTTCGTCTCAGATTACTTCTGTGAATCGGGCCCATTGTTACCTGCAAAAGTACAACAATTTGAAAACATCCACAACATGCTACTTAGAATGGCATTTACACAATGCCAACACAAGGGTGTACTCTTTTTTCTCCTCTCCACACAACCTACACTTCCACATTGACAGGCTGGCTGGCACCTTCGACTTGATCCCTTCCAATACACAATTTCATTATTTAGGCTGTACACATTCTGACCACAACTCCTAATACTTACAGTGCGACTGGGTCACAGGCCACCCCCCTATCCCTATTTGGAGACTGCAACATGCAGCGTTGGAGCATCCCCACTCCATTCCATTGGCACCGCCATTACAGATTACTTCTAGATCAACACTGGCATGGCAACAACTATATTAATTAAATGGGATGCGTTTAAGGTGGCCATTAGGAAGCACTGTTTAGGAATTAACTGGAACATGCACCAACAGCTTGATAAAGACATTTCTCAGCTCGAGGGCTACCTCTTTAACCATGAATCCCAGGCAATACACAATCCAGCAAGTAGAGATCCTTGTAGCGGCACAGTGTGAACACTTGCACTGCTGGAATGGCTGCAATGTCTCAACTACGCAGTTAAGTCCACTAGAACACATGCTGGAGTTTATAAATCCGGATCGTTGCTGGCATGGCTTGTATGCCAAGATCAACTGAGACACCCTATACTAGAACTACGATCTGACACTGATGTTCTGCTCCACACTCAGCGTGAATAACAACATGAACTGACACAACACTACACTTCATTTTACCAGTGGGTGACCTCTGCAACCATGGAAGACATAGGGGTATATTACCAAGGATTACAAAGGAAAGCGCTGTTTTTTTTATCGCCGGCTATCGCTGGATTTCATCGCGGAGATAACGCATTATTATCAACGCTTATCTCCAAGGCGATAAAAAATCCAGCGATAGCGGCGAAACCCAGCAATAGAGCGAGAAATCCAGCGATAAATTCACTGCGCTAATGAAAAGCTTGCTAATAGGCAGGTGAGGACTTAACCTTACAATCCACCTCCCATTGACAAGATGGTTAAGTCAAGTTTTTATCAGGTGTTAAATTCCAGTGATAATCGCGGTTAGCGCGACTTTTTTTATCGCTTCGCGGGCATTGGTAATAGGGGGAATTTGTGTTTGCGACTGTTTGCAGTCGCTTTTAGTTGGGAACGCCTACTTTGCATGTCATTAGCGATAAATATCGCTGACATGCAAAGCGGCACCAAAACGGTCGCTTTTGCCATAAAGCTGTCGCTAACAGCTGTTAGCGACAGCTTGCTAATAGGGCGATAGAAATATCGCCGCTTTAGCAGCAAAAAGTGCCGCTAAAGCGGCGATAACGCCCTTGCTAATATGCCCCATAGACTCCTTCTTATCTAGTGTGTTCCTGCCTCACATCACTCCGAAACAGAGAGCTGAACTAGATGACCCCATCACATCTTTTGAAACTCAGGAGGCCATAAGAGCCCTTGGAAGCGTCAGGACCCCATTGCCAGATGGGCTACCAGCTGGGTTTTACAAGGCTTTTGCCCCGCTCTTAGCCCTCATCTCTAAAAACTATACAATACAGCCTTATTAGCCACATGCCTCCCCTCCACACTCTACGAAGCGCTGCTCATTTCCTTCCCTAAGCCCGAGAAAGACCACACCACATTAGGCTCATACAGACCACTATCAATTCCCAACATGGATTATAAAGTGTTGGCCAAGATCCTTGCAGACCAATTAGCACCCATGCGACCAGCACTGGTACATGCAGACCAAAATCAGTTTGTTCCGGTCCGCAGCACCTCTCTCAACTTACAGAGATTCTTATGGATCCTGGAGTATGCTCCTCACCAGTGGCCTCAAGCTGGGTGCTTGGTACTGGATCTGGAGAAAGACTTCGATTCTCTGGATGGGCATTCCTATTTGAAACACTACCGCGCTATGGCCTGGAGAACTACTTTGTCAAGATGGTGAAGTTGTTATACACTTTACCACTGGCCAGAGTTAAAACAGGCACCCTCATCTCTGACCCAATGCAGATAAACAGAGGCACCTGTCAGGGCTGCCAACTCTCCCCTTTGCTTTTTTCCCTGGCAATAGAACCGCTAGCATTTGCCTTCAGTGAGCAAGGCAGAGATTGGGAAATAGCTTTAGGAGACGGACTCCACTTGATCTCTCTCTATGCTGATGATTTACTTCTGTTCCTTAGGGAAATACATGTGATTCCCACTGCAGTGGCCCTAACACTTTACCATTTTGCCAACCTCTCCGGAATCAAGGTCAACTGGGCCGAATCCATTTACACCCACAGTTTCCTCATGGAAACCTGGACCAACAACTCCTCCACCCCTGACATCGCCACCGCCATCCCTGATGGATACAAGATCCAGAGGAAGGACCGCCCAGTTGGAGGACTCGCCATCACACATAGGAGCTCCCTCCGACTCTCCACCTCCAGCATGAGCAACTCCTCCTCCACCACCGAACACCTTCACTTCCAGATCCAGACCAGCCCTTGAACCACTCTTTGCAGCAACTTCGCTTATGGACCCCCAGAGCACTGCTCTTCTTTCTCCCCTACCATT
Source organism: Calotriton arnoldi (assembly GCA_963921515.1). Taxonomy (NCBI): domain Eukaryota; kingdom Metazoa; phylum Chordata; class Amphibia; order Caudata; family Salamandridae; genus Calotriton; species Calotriton arnoldi. The sequence continues at coordinate 985,155 of CAWUFW010003954.1, forward strand.
GCCAACCTCACCGCACCCTGCGCCATCGCCTCCATAGACTACATACTCATCGGAGACCTGAACTTCCACCTCAACAACCGCAGCGACCCCGACTCCACCACCCTCCTCGACAACCTTGCCAAACTCGGACTGAAGCAGCTCGTCACTACCCCCACCCACAAGACAGGACACACCCTCGGCCCCATCTTCGCAGGAGGTACCAACATTCGCTTCAGCCACACCTCCCAGCCCCTCTGCACAGACCACCACTGCATGCACTTCTCTTTCAACACCACCACCGCTCACAAACCCACTCCGTGCCCGCCATGAAGGAATTGGAGCAAGTTCACAGAGGAACTCCTCCACTCCACCCTCATCCATGGTCCCCCCACCGCCATGACCAACGCCAACTCTGCAGCCAAGGAACTACACCGCTGGATCACCAGCTGCACAGACAAGCTCGAACCCCTCCGCAACCACGACAGACAACGCCTCCTGAAGGCCACCTGGTTCACCACCGACCTCCAAGAAGCTAGAGGCTCCTGCAGACATGTCAAAAAACATTGGAGAAACAGAAAAACCACCAAAGACCAGACCACTTACAAGAACGCCATGACAGAATACCACCAACTAATAAGATCCACCAAGAGGACCTTCATCCGGAATAAAATCCTCACCAACTCCAGCAACTCAAAGGAACTCTTCAACATCATCCAGCCATTCACCAAACCCCCAGCGAAGCCACAGACGTCACACCTTCCCAAAACCTCTGCAACAAGCTCGGCCCCTACTTCCACCTGAAAATCAAGGCCCACCACGACAACTTCAGTGAACAGACCCCAGAAACCTCCCTTCCCTCCAGCGATGACAGCCAGCCCGCCATCACCACCTGGATACCGGTCACCAACGAAGACACCACCACGACCATGAAGAGCACCTTCTCAAGAGCCCCCACAGACCCCTGCCCGCCGCACATCTTCCACAGAGCCGTCGCCGCCATAGCACCCGAGCTATGCAGCATCATCAATGCCAGCTTGGAATCCTGCTTTTACCCCAACGACTGGAAGTGAGCTGAGGTCAGGCCCCTCCTCAAGAATCCCTCGGAAGACGCGATGGACCTGAAAAACTACAGTCACATCTCTCTCCTTCCCTTCGCAGCCAAGGTCACCGAGAAAATCGTCAACGCCCTGCTAACGACCTTCATCAAAGAAAACGCTGTCCTTGACTCTTCCCAGTCAGGCTTCCGCAGTAACCACAGCACCGAGACCTCCCTCCTTGCTGCCACTGACGACATCTGCATGCTCCTTGACCAGGGCCACACCACGGCCCTCATCCTGCTAGACCTCGCCATAGCCTTCGACACCATCTCCTGCCACACTCGCGTAGCCAGACTCCACGACACCGGCATACGGGGAACTGCCCTCGACTAGATCTGCTCCTTTCTCACTGGCAGAACCCAAAGGATCAGACTCCCACCCTTCCTCTCCGAACCCATAGAGATCAACTGCGGAGTACCCCAAGGATCATCGCTCAGCCCTACGCTCTTTAAAATCTACACGGACACCCCCCTAGCCGCCATCATCCTAATGCATGGACTCAGCATAGTATCCTACGCCGACGATACCCAGCTCATCCTCTCCCTCACAAAGAACCCCAAAGACACGAGACTCAGCTTCCAGGAAGGAATGAAAGATGTTGCAGCCTAGATGAGCAGCAGCTGCCTAAATCTCAACTCGGAGAAGACAGAGGTCCTTGGACCCTCCCCCACTGCCTGGGACAACACCTGGTGCCCTCGGACACTCACCCACCCTTACGGACCACGCCCAAAACCTCAGCATCATTCTCGACTCCTCCCTCACCATGACTCGCCAGATCAACGCCGTCGCCTCCAACTGCTTCAACTCCCTCCGCATCCTCCGCAAGACCTTCATGTGGATCCCCCCAAAGCCAGGAAGACTGTCACCCACGCACTCATAACTAGCAGACTGGACTATGGAAATGCCCTCTATGCCAGAATCAACAAATCCCTGCTACAAAAACTCCAGACCGTCCAGAACACTGCGGCCAGACTCGTCCTCGGCACCCCTCGATATGAGAACATGACCCAACACATGCACAACCTCCACTGGCTCCCCGTCAAGAAGAGAGTAACCTTCAAGCTACTCACCCATGCCTACAAATCCCTCCACAACATCAGACCCAAATACCTCAATGAAAGAGTCTCTTTCCACGTACCCAAAAGAAACCTCCGCTCCCCGACCTCACCTCAGCAGAAACCCCGTGCATCCTTAGAACCAGAGCAGGGGGAAGAGCCTTCTCCTACATCGCAGCCAAGGCCTGGAACGAGCTCCCAGTCAACATCAGACGCTCCCCTACTCAGCAAACCTTCAGGAAGAGCCTCAAGACCTGACTTTTTGGCTGACTCAGAGCTGCAGCCCCCCAGTGCCTTGCAACCCTCACGGGTGAGTAGCGCGCTTAAATTTCCCTGATAGATTGATTGATTGATTGACAGTGCAGAACCCTGCCTTCTGCCTCAATGGAGTCAGGTTAGTCTGGCAACCCACCATGTTTCTGGTCCTTAGGAATTCTTGTGTACCACTCACCTACGGCCCTCTTTGACAGCAACCTCACTCATTCAACAACATCGCTAAGGGTGTAGATAAGCTTCTGGAAGTCACTGCCGCTATCAGTGACAGGACGCATAGCCCTTTTAAATATGGTCATGTTACCCCATCTTTTATATTATTTCTCTAAGCTTCTTCTGATCCCTCAAGACACTGATAAGGGAGTTCATCAGGCATAACTCCTGCTGTAGGGTGGCACTCTCTAAACTTTGTTTACCCAATGATAAGGGCAGACTCAAGGTCCCAAACTTTGAGCACTACTATCTAACATCTCAACTTCAGTGGGTAGCTACATGGCTGGCAGGCCAGCAGATGGCTGACATTGTCACAACCTCTCCAGCCTGGTGATTGCCCAGTGTCTTTTATTTGATTCAACCTTGCTCTAAGGTAGCAACACCCGGACCCACTCTCCTTGGGGTAGCATACCATTGCTATCACCAGTGTCTCTTCATTAGGAGGTTGATGATCCCATATGTCCTGGCACTGGTCTTACTTGGCATGCCTAGGGGAAGCCATGTCGCCTCATTGGCAGAACTGGCCTCCTCTCACGAAGTGATCTTCATACCCTGGAGAACCTGTACCAAGATAGGACTCTCATCCCATTTGAGTCTCTGATAGAAGCCTCTGAATAAATAATGGCAGCCAGGGGACACAATGTTGCCCCACCCAAAATTATCACTGTGTTTCCAAGAACAAGTCATACATTAGAGAAATTTAAACCAAAAAGAGAGGCAACAAACAAACAACCATGCGCTGCGTTTTGAATCGAAGCACCCTAATCAAAGACAAACATAAAGACAAACACAAATGAAAAGGATCTATTAGTCTTATTCTGGATAAAGTTTCTTTGCATACATGTTTGTTGTTTGTTATCTCTCTTTTTGGTTTAAATGTCCCTGATAGAAGACTGTTTACCCCCTGGACACTTCCGTCTTTACCATTAACTAATCGGGGCACTGGGGAGCAATCGGGGCGATATGACACAACAACACCAAATGCACCTCACTATACAATATCTTCATGTGCTAAGAGTAGGTAGAAACCTAACCCACTGGCTCATTGACTCACTGTGCACGCACACGGTGCTGCTGCTCAAACCTTTACGCTGATGCTGGGAGACAGACCAGACTTGCCCCTGCTAAGACAAGGAATAGTCTGCCTTACTAGACAACCCAGTCCAAGTCCCATGGAACTCCCATTTTTGACTAATTCAATCTTGTTAGACCTGGTACCATTGGCGTGGGTCTCCCTTCCATTTTTTGCGCTATGCCTCCTCTGTTACTGACCTGTTTTTGCTGGATTAGATGCTTTGGGCACTTTGCCACTGCTATTCAGTGCCAAAGTGCAAGTGCTCCCTATGATAAATTGATGTATGGATTAGTGACTCCATGTTTGGCCTATTTGATTCACTGTCAGACCCTAGTACAGTGCACTGTTTGTGCCCAGGGCCTGTGAATCAAATGCTGCTGGTGGGCTTGCAGCACTGGTTGTGCCACCCACAGGAGCAGCTTGTAAAGTGTGTCTCAGGCCTGCCATTGCAGAGCCTGTGTGCAGTCTGGTACTGCTATGTCGACTTGGTAAGTGCACCCACTTACCAGTCCCCAAACCTTCCCTTTCCTGCATATTAGTCACCCCTAAGGTAGGCCTGCGGGCAGGGTACATTGTATGTAAGAGGTAGGACATGCCCTGGTGTGTGTGGCATGTCCTGAAAGTGAATTACAGCCAATTTCGTTTTTCACTATTGCAAGGCTACCTGTACCCATAGGTCAGAATGGGCAGTTTGATTATAACACCTTATAATCCTAACTGACCCAGGGAACATGGTAGAAAAACGAATTTAGTATGCCTGAACTCAGAATGATAAAATACATATTTTAGTGAAGTTGGATTTAACATTCTGTGTTTGAAAATACCACTTTTAGAAAGTAGGTATTTTCTTGCCTAAACCATCCAGCCTGCCTCTGCTAGCTTGTGTATTGTATGTCTGGTTTTGTGAGTGACAGGGGCTGGGGGACTCCAGGAGGCAGGGTGAGTCAGCACAGGGCTGAATAGACCTATCTGCATGTAGAGTGGTGGGAGGAGTAGCACCTGGGCCTGAATAGGGCTGTGCCTGCCTTCCACAATGCTGGCTCCACCTCCTGTGGTGCGTCTGATGTCCCTGGGCCACACTGACAAAGGAAGAGGGTGTGCACTGGCAGAATGCACCCAGAACTGGTTTGGACTAGGTACAGGACCCTCTGCCTTCAGAGGACAAAGGATTTATGGGTAAAAATACTGGGGGCCTGACCCCAAGACTTTAGATCACTTCTGGAACAAACAAGACGAACCTTTGCTGAGGAGAGGAACCAGAGAAGCTGAAGGAGGAGACTATCCCTATGCTGTGTGCTGTTTGAGGGATTGGCCTGCAGTGGTTGCCTGATTGCCAAAGAAAGGAGAAAGGAACTTTGTGCTACTTTCATGATCTTGCAGAACATCTCCAAGGGCTTGAAGATTGAGCTTGCCTCCTGCTGAAGTCTCAGGGACACAAGACTTCACCAACCAGCTCCCCTGAATTCCCTTGCTGGGAATTTGAAGTGCCTGCTGTTGTGTTGGGCCTTCTAAGAGACTGCGTGTCGCTGGGAGCTGGAAGCGCGACTCACAAGGCAGAAGCATGTCGTCGTATCGCCGCTGCCGCCATCGCATCACCGAAGCGCCTCGCATCACCGGAGAAGAGTGTCACCGTTGCATCAGACGCCGTGTCGCAGGGCCTGTCGTGGCTCAGAAGATTCACTGAGTCGCCGCACAGCCGTCGGGCGTGCACGCATCGCCCCTTCGTTGTCGCATCGAGAGGAAGTCGCCATTTTGTTTCATTGCACCAGGTCGTCATCGCATCGCAGCGCTGCGGGTCGCATCGCCACAGAAGCGCAGTAAGAAACCGACGCATCACCTCCCCATGCAGTGAATAACCGACGCATCACCTCCTCTCCGGTAAGGAACCAACGCATCACCGTCCCCTACGCAGCAGTAGGGAACCGACGCATCACCACCCCTGGAGCAAGGAACCGACGCATAAACGTTCTTGCGTGTAAGGAACCGACACATCACCTTCCCTGCAACTCTTTTGTTTGTATCGCGTTACTCATCCAAAGGTACATTGAACGTAGAGTGTCACATTTATCATCTTTATGAACTGAACTATTTTCTACCATTGACAGTCATATTTTTCATAGTGTATTGTAGATTTTTGTCGTTTTGGGTCTTGTGTTAAGTCTATATAAAAATACTTATTTTTATAATACAACCTGTGTGGTGTCCATCTGTAGTATTGTCACTGTGTTACTGTATGTGTTCACAAATGCTTTACACACTGCCTCTGTGATAAGCCTGCCTGCTCGTGCCAAGCTACCAAGGGGGTGAGCAGGGGTTATCCCCCTTACCCTGACTAGAAGCAAGGGTTCCTATTTGGACAAAGGTACCTACCTCTGCCAACTAGAGACCCCCAGTTCTAACAAATCTTATGTTATACACAGAGCCTATCTTACCCCCGATAAGATCAATTATTATTTTCACCACAAAGATGCCGCCTGCCCCCTTTGCAACCTAGTAGATGCAGACTTCCTGCATATGTTATGAGCCTGCCATCCCTCCATCAATACTGGCAGCGGGTTACCTCACATTTGTCCACTTGCATGGGATGCCACTCGTTGCACACATGGGAGATCTGTCTCCTAGGCCTATACCACAGGGACAAAAAACACAGGGAAACCTCTCACTTCCTTGACTTGGGTTTATTGTTGGCCAAATGCTTAATCACTAGAAAATGGAAATTGCCTTTACCGCCAGCACTTGCGGGCTGGACACAGTCCATCACCACGTGGGCTCAGGCAGAGAGTGTTTCCCTGCACAGGGAAGACACCAAGAATTTGCTCAAATTTCCCATAGCGGACAACTAGGACACTATCCTGACCGACCTTCAAACTGCTTTACAACACACGAGTGATACCCCGGACCACTCACCAGACACCAGGGAGGTGGCAGCAGACATACAGGAGGCCCTTTAGGCACATAACATCCATGAGACATAAGGGCAGTCCCTGCACCAACTGAGCTAGATCTCTTTCAACTGCTATCTTGTTGTACTGTACCACATACAGTTGTGTTGGGGGGATATGGGCCCGGGTTTCATTTGTTACTGTTTGATGATTAACAACTTATTTCCTTTTTTCCCTTTTCGACTAATATTGTATCTTTGCTTTGCTATGTATAACGGAACCGGTTCTCAACTTCGATGCAATTGCTTGTAACATAGACAATAGATATGAGCACACATACTGAACTGTACACTAGATAGCACCTTATACTGTTTGATATACCTTTCTGTACTCATTTGCTGTCCATTTCTATTGGAAGCAACTGATCCAAACATATTACATGCATTGCTGCACGCACGATTTACTATGTTTAAAATCCAATAAACAGATTCAAACAAAAGAACATGCTACTTAGAAAGTGTGAGAAAGTGGATTATTAGTTGAGATGGATGAGAGTCAACTGTTGGACTTGGCCCTTTCATCAGGATCATCCCCAAACCTTTTGCCTTTACCCTCCTGTTTTATGGACCCATTTTTGCTGGCCTTAAGACTTTGTGCACTTTACAACTGTTGACCAGTGCTAAAGTGCTTGTGCTCTCTCCTCTAAACATGGTAAAATTGGCTATACACAATAGACACATTTAATTGATGTATACACCCCTAGGAAAATAGTACTGCATGTACCTAGGGCCTGTAAATTAAATGCTACTAGTGGTCTTGGACACTGAATGTGTCACCCACTTAAGTATCCCTTTAAATATATCTCAGGCATGCCATGGCAGCTCTGTCTGCTCAGTTTTAAATTATCATTTCAAACTGGTAAAATAAACTGTTTGCGAAGCCCAAACCTTCTTTTTTAATACATATATCACACCCAAGGTAGGATCTGAAAACCCCACAGGGCAGGGTTTAAAAACATGTCATGGTAGTGTTATATGGGGTTATACAGCCCTTAGATACATTGTCAAACATTGCTAAGTTAGCATGAGTTTTGCTTGCCCTATGTTGCTGCTTTTGCACACGCCTCTGCTAAGAGTTTGTTTTTGCGACACTTTGCCTCTGCCCTGTACATGATAACAGATTGTTTTTCACGTTCTCAGCTTTCCCTTCAATTCTGTCTGAACATAATGTGCAAGGTCGGTCAACAATGTCTCTTGTTATTCTGTTCTGGTCAGTCCCTATTACCTAGACAAAACATGTTATCAACAGCTGCAGTATGGAAGAATCGAGCTTTGATATGGCGTTGTTGCATGTTTTTGAAACACACTCGAAGAAAGCCGTTCCATGGAGCTGAGCTCTGCTGTTCCTATGATGTAAACCTTTGCGTTTAAGCTTTGAGATAGGGGTCTGCTAATAACGCCTAGAGATCTTCTGTTATATAAAATAACTTCTTACTACCAAGGGGAGGGTGATTAGGCCCAGTTATTTTGCCTTTTTCACAGTCTTTATAAAATGACGACTCCTTTTGTATTCTATGGTATTGTAACAATGCTAATGATTCTTGCCTTATACATTTTGCTGCTAGTTGTGGTTCGCATACTGTTTTATGAATCACTATAGTCAAAATAAAGATTTTGAACTTATTTAGTGACTCTGATTATTTTTATTGTGGACAAGTACGTGACAGCGAAAGAGTGTCTTGTTCCCGCGACTCTGAGGTGAGTCGGAGTGCTCGTGTTCTGGGTTGTCTAAACATTTGTAGCTTCTTGATATTTGTAGGAGACCGAAAGAGACACTATTGCTAGTCGTCTGGGATTTTGGGTACTAAGGTGATAGGGGGTACACCCCTATTTACTGAGGTCCTGTTTTCTTGTGCATAGTTCTGTGTATGAGCAGAATCCCTGCAACATGACGCCTCCAACGTTTGGTCTGGTTCTTATCTGCGAGGCGCTTGAGTAGTGCTCGTGCTGGTCCACAATACCCTCACTTCTGTTTCCGGAGACAGCTGGGACAGAGTAACCTCCTATATTGACATTTTTATAGGTTTATTCAAGCTTGAAGTTTTAAAAGGTCTTTCTTTTCTTATAACCCGTGTTTGCGCTGCCACTCTTTAAGTTGTTCTACTGTCTTCTCTGTAATGGCTGTTGAAATTACGGCTCATAGCAGAGCCGCGCTGAAGGCGCACTTGACTCGTTATGCAGTCCCTGATGCTGGGGCCACGCTTATTTTTGTGGTGGAAGCCGATCCGGCTCACCAGTTTGACATTTTTTACTCTTGGGTCACCTTACCGGCGGTGGATAGAAATGATGATATGTTTCACACATATACTGCCACTGCCGTTCCTCAGCAGTATCTGACTTATAGAGCTCTTGAAATTCCGCTTACAGCTTGGCAACACCGTATTTGGTTTAATGGCGCCCTTCCTCACCCATTAATGGCAGTCCGTTTAGGCCCTTTATCTATAGATGGGGCCACATGGCCCGTTTTGGCTGGGTTTACCCCACACCCACGTGCTTTTACAACTGCAACTTTGGCAGAGCTCCGCGTCTTACATACATCGTAAGTGCGCGTATATAGAGCGGTAATTGTGGGCCCGATTCACAGAACTAACTTAAGACAAAATCCTAAACTTACTACCATTTTGGTAATCACAGAAGGCACTTACTCATTTTGGTATTCACAAAAGGCACTTATTCATATTGGTATTCCCAGAAGGCACTTACTTACTCATTTTGAGTAACTTACTCAGTTTGGTATTCACAGAAGGCACTTACTCATTGATGAGTAAGTGCCTTCTGTGAATACAAAATGAGTAACTTACTCATTTTGAGTAACTTACTCATTTTGAGTAACTTACTCATTTTGAGTAACTTACTCATTTTGGTATTCACAGAAGGCACTTACTTAATGAGTAAGTGCCTTCTGTGAATACCAAAATGAGTAAGTTACTCAAAATGAGTAAGTTACTCAAAATGAGTAGTAAGTGCCTTCTGTGAATACCAAAATGAGTAAGTGCCTTCTGTGAATACCAAAATGAGTAAGTGCCTTCTGTGAATACCAAAATGGTAGTAAGTTTAGGATTTTGTCTTAAGTTAGTTCTGTGAATCGGGGCCACAGTACGTAACCCTCACCGTCCAGGTGAGACCACCTGGCGCTGCTGTACAACCTGCAGGTCCTGGTGGCGTGACTATCAGTCCCCTTATGGTTAATGCTGTCATGGGCAAGCGGCCACAGACTAAGGATGAATTTCCTTACTGGCTTGCTGAAAAATTTGGACAGATAGAAGCTGTCTTTCCTAATACCACTCCTGTTAAGAAACACAGGATCTTAACTATTAGTCTACCCAAAGACTTAATTCCCGAATTGGCTGATTGTAACACCTGGGGCAGGGTGTTTGCAGTGGTATATTCTATGTGTTTCGGCACCCCCTCCATGACCGTACTCCCCTCTGTGATTAAACGCGTTCAAGATGAACACGGAGCAGAAGCGGCTGTCGAGCTGGGGCTGAGACTGGTGGGAGTGTTCGATGTGATTGCTGATATGATCCTTGCGACTGTCAAGGGTGATGCCGTTAGCTTTCAAGTAGCAAACCGCTTAGAAGCGGTCGCGGAGGCTGACAGACCACGAGAATTACCAAAGATTATTGCGAAGGCTTATAAAACCATAGGCCGCAATAGTCTGGAAAATAAGCCTATGACTCAAACACAAACGCAGTCTCAAAATCAACAGAAAGCCCAGCCTGATAAGGATGGGCGCCCTTTCTTTCCTAAAAAGAATTGGCAAAGAAATAAGAAACAGGGTTCCCAACAGCAGAAGCAGTGTTTGCGTGCCAGTTCACCGACCCCTGATGCTTCTGAACGTACTTATGACTTGCGCGATCGCGCTAAAATTAAGTCTCCTGAGAGATTTCAGGTTCCTGACCAACGTTCTCCTCGTTCTTTACAGGAAACATCAGGCTCACAAGCCGGTGGAGGTGATCGCCAGGATCGGGGTAGAAGTCAACCTGTGTCACAACTTCGTGAACAGCCTCGACAGTTTGAAGTCAAGGACAAGCAGGGTGATTTCGCTCGTACCCGACCTCCTTTTCAAAAGAAAAAGGTTGCTACTTTAATGGCGAGATATACCACAGACGGTGAGGACGCGACTCCTGGATTGGACTTGGGCAGTGACTCTGCTCGACAGCGCGGCGGAAGTTACCATAGTCAGGGAGGCTCTGCGTCCCCGTCTGGATGTGACAGCAACTGACACATTTGTTACTATTGAGACTGCAGATACCCGGGTTGTCCCCCCGGATAGACTATACGAAGTCCTTTTCCAAATTGAAGGTTATTTACTGCGTCCCGTTAAGGTTGTTTTCTGGGAGAATCTAACTGCTTCTTATGACATTTTATTGGCAGAGAAGGATTAGCCTCCACCCTTTGTGTTAGCTTCTTCTAGAGGGGAAGATGTGATACTTCCGAGTTTTTCACGTTGTGTCCCTGAGGAACAAGCGCAGGCTTTCGCAGAGGAATGGGCTTTGGCCTTGGCCCCAGCGGTGTATCGCAATCAGGTGGGTTGGGACGTTGATTCGCCAGCTCATGAAATACCATTGCGCTCTATGCCACAACCTCAACCTCAATATCCCATCAAACGAGAAGCAAAGGCTTCGGTTTGTGACATTCTAAGACAATTGGAGTATCAGGGGGTCATTGAGTCATGTGTATCACCTATGAATAATCCTCTCTTTACTGTCCCTAAACCTGATGGTTCTTTTCGGATTGTATTGGATTATAGAAATTTGAACAGCCATTGCCGCACCTTTGCGGTGCAAAACACACACAGTTCAGCGCTGGTGAATAATATTGTTCGTAAAAAATACAAAACGACACTTGACATTTCGAATGGTTTCTACAGTTACAATCTCGATCGTGCGAGTGGTGACCTGACAGCATTCAGTGCCGTCGGAAATCAGAAAAAATTTACACGATTGCCTATGGGGTATAAGAATAGCCACGGGGCATTTGCGGCGCGCATTGTGTCTTTGTTGCATGACATTGACCCTGAGGCCTTGTCGTACGTTGATGACATCAATTTGACTGACGACGACCTCGCCCCGCATCTTGACCGAGTCGACCACATAATCTTATCTTTTGCCGATTTCGGTTATAAATTCAATTTTGCAAAGTCACACATTGCCCATCGGGCAGTGCTCTTTTTGGGCTATGAGCTCAACAAAGAGGGAAAAGGTCTAGCACCTCACTTCCTAGAGAAATGTGCACATTTGCAGCCTCCTTCTTCTTTAAAAAAGTTGCAATTCTTGCCGGGTTTTTTGAATTTCGGGAGGACTTACATTCCCGATTATGCCCAGCGTATCAAATCGCTTTACGCGTTGATACAACCTAAGTTTTCATCTGCCAGCTGGCTTCCGGAACATACTTCCGTTCTGCAGTCTTTGCAGGCGGATTTGCTTGCGACTAACTTCTTAATGACTTGTGATAACACCAACAACCTGGTAATACGTATCATTTCTGGGGAGGTGGGTTTCACGTACTTAACATTCAATGAAGGAGACACAATACCTATTGCATACAAATCACACTTATACACTGCGGCTGAAATGCGTTTTTTCCTCTGTTGAAAAAATCTTGACGGCAGTGCAGATGGCGATTCTAAAGGAACGCTCACTGGCGCAGGGCAAACACATTCTTATGGTCACTCCCTTCCCTGATTTGGAAGCGGTGACTAAAGCAAGTGTACCTAACTCGAATGCATTACACCCACGTTGGATTCAGTGGGCTACTTCTTTGACGTCTTCAGATGTCACATTTGTCTTTGATCCATCTCTTCAGACTCAGGAGTTTTTACAGTATGAATTTGTTCATCCGCCTCCTTTGTCGCTTCTTCCTCTGAGTGAATACAAATGCATCATTTATACCGATGGCTCGGCGCAACCGGCCACGGGTTCCAAACATGCTTATTCTGCGGCTTGCGCTATTGTGGCTGGCTCCATTGAAGATGGAGAGTTTAAGTCTTCCATTGTGCACACTAAGGCACTAGGTGACTGTACGGTGCAATTGGCGGAGCTGCGTTCTCTTGTACTTGCTCTCGAGTTTGCTGATCCTCTTGTGAATACTCTTATTGTTTGCGATTCTTACTACTGTGTCCAGTCGTTCAATGACAACTTATTCTTTTGGTCTCAAAATGATTACCACGATTCTAAGGGCAGCGCAATTAAGCATAAAACACTTTGGGTTTGAGTGGCAGATCTTAAACAACGTGTTATTCACACACTTGGCCACCAGCGTGTCGGAACTCACGCTCTTGGTAATACTATGGCTGATGAAGCAGCCAAGTCTGCAGTAGCCACGTGTTCCATAGCAGCAGTTACAAGATCTATGACTAAGATTTATAATGAGATACTGGCAGCGGTCGCTGCAACTAGGGAGGGAGGTAATTATCCTGCAGGTTTCCCTTCCAAATACTCTTATCATGTAACTCCCTAACAGGTTCCTTATGCTACCATTCCTTCAGTTGGGGATCGACTGATTCCCAACTCTGACCGCAGACAAGCTTTGATCAAAGCAGCACACGAAGGCGTTGCTTTGGCACATGCTGGTGTGTCGGCAACAGTCTCTATTCTTCAGCAGCGTTACTGGTGGCGTGGTTTATATAAACAGACTCGTAACTATGTTCTTTGTTGTGATGTTTGTCAACAAATCAAGCCTTCTACAGTCCCACGTCCGCCACAAACACAGCTATATATTTCTAATAGACCTTTTGGCTGTATCTATCTTGATCACTGTGGTCCTCTTTCTTCTGATACTGCATACAAGTATATCTTGGTTGCGGTTGATTTGTGCACTCGATTCCTGTGGGTATGGCCACAACGTAGTGCTGACGCACGAAATGTCATCAGGGATTTGCGTGTCTTTATCGGGATGTTTGCCTGTGGTACCTTCCATTCTGACCAATGTCCAGCATTTGCCTCTAAGGCTTACATGGATGCGATGAAGTCATTGGGGGTACAGGTGCAGTTTTTGTCTCCATACAGGCCTGAGGGCAATTCAGTTGTGGAGCGAATGAACCGTGACTTAAAGCAATCCTTGACAGCTAGAGTCTTAGGTACTGGCAGGGACTGGTTGTCCCACTTGTATGGGGTCCAACGTGCACTAAATAATCTCCCTAGAAGATCTCTGGGTGGGCGGAACCCTTACGAAATGCTCTTTGGCTTTCAAATGTTTGTTCCTGACCTTGATGGTCTGGACATTGTGGCGGCTGCCTCTAAGTTTGACGTAGATAATCATTGTGCTATGTTACAGGATCTACAAAAGACACGTGATACTCTGGCAACTGAGCATTTACCATCTTCGCCTGCTGATGCACTACTGAATCCTGTTACCGGTTGGCTTCCTAAAATTGGGGATCTGGTGCGAGAGAAGATTGAAAACAAAAAATAATTTGGCCCCTCTTACAGTGCTCCAGTTTCAGTACTTGGACTGAAGGGTACTCGTACAGTCATTTTACCACCGTTGCCAGGTCGCAAAGACAACAGGTACATCTCAGTGGACAATGTCAAGTTACACCATGTGGCTGATTCTGAATAGTGTGACACCTGCAGTTTCGTGCAACGCAATATCCTTAGCACCGTTAACTTTGTCGTCACCTGCTGCCACAAGAATGTCTGCTCATATGATGGACACTGTAATTGATCTTCAGCCTTTGCGACAATCATCTTCTGCAATTGATATTGTGTGCCCTTTTCCGGCTATTGATTCCGTGAGTGAGATGCCATCTAGCCCACGAGTACGAATGGACGATTCAGCGCTTTCACCTTTGCTTGCAAGTCCAGTGAGTGCCTGTGATGGAGAACCGGCACACCTTTCTTCTGCCTCGTCCTCCTCATCCTCCAGTTTGTCTGATGCACCTAAATCTCTGGGGTCGATTCCGATTCGGGCCGGAAAAAATATCGACCGACTCGTTACGGGATAATAGTCCGACCGACACGTACCGGCGTTGCCCGACCTGGGAAGTACGATGAAATGCATGTGAATCACGACCGACTCATACGGAACTCAACCACGCGAATCGAACCGACCGACACGCACCAGGAAGAAAGCCGAACGAAACGTACCCGCGAACTCCGACCCGCGCACTACGATGCAATGGGTGCAAAAGCAGACCGATTCGCACGGAGCCCAAGCCGTACGACCGACACACATACAAAACCCAGCCGAATAAACACAATACACCGCGACCGACGCGTACGCCGCGTATGAAACAGAGCTGAAACACAGCGGGAACGACTCGGAGAGGCGCGCACGAGATAACTGCAACGTCCTACTCGGTCAGAAGAACGACTCCAACATGAACATTAATCACAAATGAAAAAATACAAAAAAAGAGGGCCAAACAAGCAATGACAAAGCCAATAAATACAGGGGGTGAAAAAATTTGAACAAGGACACACCCTCAACTCCACCTAAATAAAGGCCACAAATCCCTACCATGATCCTTTGCAAATTCCACTGACCTGCCAGCAGAGAACACCATCACACAGCAATCACAGACACACACACAGCTCATCCAACACAAAAGCCACACACCATTAGCACCTCAACAAATAGCACCCTCACACACACACAGCAAAACCTACACTCACACACCCTCACTTGCACACACACACACATCAATCACCACCACCACCCATCACCATGCCCCTAAAGAAGAATCCAAAGTTCCTAGATAGTGAATTGGAAGTCATGGTAGACGAGATCCTGAGGGTAGAGCCACAGTTGTTTGGCACATTGGTCCAACAGACCCCCATGTCGCAGAAAACCAAGATGTGGGCGAGGATCGTCGACAGGGTGAACGCACAATCACCATGTTTGCGCACAAAGGAAGACATCCAGAACAGGTGGTATGATGTGCGCAGGAGGGTCAGGGACCTCCTGAAGAAGGATTACCTCCGGAGCCAGCACACCGGCAGTGGCCCTCCTGCCAAACCAGTATACCTCAGGCCCTGGGAGGAGAAGGTGCGGGCCATCCTACCACCAGTGAGCGTATATGGACTAACAAACATCCCAGAGCCTGGTGAGTACACAACTAATATACACAATATTGTGTGCCAATACACACATATCACTGTCAAGGGGACAGTCAAACCATGCACCCCTAGCAAATCAACAGCAAACATAAGATAATCATCCCAAAAAGTGTATGTCAGACAGATAAACACAATACATGCCATCTCATAGTGATATGTAACTGTGTCATGACATGGACAAATCCAATACCAAATTGAGCTAGGCAGTGGCACAAATCTAACCAACAAACACTGTCAGATATTTAGCCACCACTAGAACACCACCTCACAGGGAAGCTCACAGAAAGGAAGGAATCCTGTGTATGCTGGTGAAGTCAGTGTAGCCAAGAGCATGATGGGAGTTGTAGTCACAGATACTGCTCACCCTCACATTTGGACCATTAACACCACTCTGAACCATGCTCACAACACAGGGAGTGGAAAAGGACTGACAAGATGGCTGACACTGGGTACTTCTGTGGGGAGCACAAGGCCCTGCTGGGAACTGTGCACCAACAAACAGCACAACACCACTGCCTGACATCCTGAAAGCCAACTTGCACTCCCTGCAATGCAAGCACGTTGCATGGTGGGATATCTGGCTGGGTGGGAAGGAGGACTCACAGCACTGACCATAGTTACAAGCAGCTCACCTCACACACCCCTCAACACAAACTCCACATAACCCACCTGGGAGAATGCAATGACTCACATACCAAATGAAGATCCCACAAAGAACCACCACCCTGGGTAATGCTGTGTGAAGCACAGGGACACTCTTGGGACTTGTAGCCAAACAAACGCAAGGACAACACTGTCAGCCTTCCTGTCAGCACAGGCACACTACCCCACAGGGAAGCAGAGTCCAAAGGAAGGAAGTACGGGCATGCTGGGAAGGGGTGTGTAGGCAATAGCATGATGGGAGTTGTAGTCACAGATACTGCTCACCCTCACAATTGGCCCATCAACACCACTCTGAACCATGCTCACATCACTGGGAGTGGAAAAGGACTGACAAGATGGCTGACACTGGGTACTGCTGTGGGGAGCACAAGGCCCTGCTGGGAACTGTGCATCAACAAACAGCACAACACCACTGCCTGACATCCTGAAAGCCAACTTGCACTCCCTGCAATGCAAGCACGTTGCATGGTGGGATATCTGGCTGGGTGGGAAGGAGGACTCACAGCACTGACCATAGTTACAAGCAGCTCACCTCACACACCCCCTCAACACAAACTCCACATAACCCACCTGGGAGAATGCAATGCCTCACATACCAAATGAAGATCAAACAAAGAACCACCACCCAGGGTAATGCTGTGTGAAGCACAGGGACACTCTTGGGACTTGTAGCCAAACAAACGCAAGGACAACACTGTCAGCCTTCCTGTCAGCACAGGCACACTACCCCACAGGGAAGCAGAGTCCAAAGGAAGGAAGTACGGGCATGCTGGGAAGGGGGGTGTAGGCAATAGGATGATGGGAGTTGTAGTCACAGATACTGCTCACCCTCACAATTGGCCCATCAACACCACTCTGAACCATGCTCACATCACAGGGAGTGGAAAAGGACTGACAAGATGGCTGACACTGGGTACTGCTGTGGGGAGCACAAGGCCCTGCTGGGAACTGTGCAACAACCAACAGCAAGACACCACTGAACGACATCCTGAGAGTCAACCTGAACCCACTGCAAGGGTGGCATGCTTCATGGTGGGATAACTGGGCTAGGTGGAGAAGGATGGCCGGATGTCCACCAAATACAACAAATGCTGGCCATGCACACACCTCAACATTCACATTGAAATGCCCCAGGTATGCATGACAACGTGCTATACCAATATCAACCTCTTACTGTGACAACTTAGGACAATGCAATGTACATGCCCGCATCCAGAGGTACAGTCACAACTGTCAGGTGTGTGAACCATTGATGCCTGTAGAAACATAACATACAATGTGTGTCTCTTCTAAATACAGGTGATGATGATGATGGGGACACAGCAGCAGGCGAGGAGGAGTCCCTGTCCCAGGCTCCGGGGGACACAGAGCTCACTGGGGTGGAACAGCCTCTGCCCTCCTCGGATGGCGAAGACCTACCTGGCACCTCCGGTGTGAGTCATCATGCAGCACCAGCTGGACCAACACCTGCACCCCCTGCACCCACCCCGCCAACAACTGCCAACACACAGACCACCCCCGCCGACACGGACAGACCAAGGACCACCGATGGCAACAGCACAGAGCCCCAGGCCCAGCGTGGAGCAATGGACGACAACACCACTAACAACCCCCAAGGGGGCCTTGGGTCACCTGTACGTGCCACCGCAGGTCCTGCACATGTCGCCAGGGAGTGGTGGGAGGGTGGTAGACATAGGTCGCTGCTTGCAGAGGGGTCTGGACTGCATGATGACCCACAACTGGCACGCATCGCTGATGCGTACCAGGATAGCACCGGAGAGGTCAGACAGGTCGTGGGGATCCTCAAGGACATACAACAGCAGCAGGCTGCCCATCATGCCCGCTTGGACTCCCACATGTCCCGTGTGGAGACACACATGTCTCGCATGGAGTCCAAGTGGGACACATTGCAAGAACTCACAGTGGTGCATAGGGACATATTGACATGCCTCCGCCAGATTAGCACCAACATGGCCACACCTCCCTGTGTGCCCACAACATCTGGTGCTGCAACAACTGACACCGCCACAGGGAGGGAGGAGGACTCTGGCGGAGACTCCCTGCACCGCCGCAGCCTGCACGTGAGGGTCCCCCCAAAGAAGAGGGGTCGTCCGAGGAAGGAAAACTGAGAGGTTGATGGCCACGTACATCCCCCATGAAGCCAACACCTGTTCCGGAACTTCTCCTTTGTGTGCAAACGTTTCACCCTGTCGAATGCAACACTACTCTCCCACATGACATGGGGAGTTCAAGTTGGACTAATGTATCATATGACTGTGGACTTCACTCAGGACATTTCTGCTACCAAGACTTCCAACTCATCTGGGAACTTTGGATCACAATCCCAATGTACAGCACCCACCATCCTGTGCACTATCACACACACATTTCTGTAAATAAAATCACTAGTACACCATACTTGCCTCTGTTGTTATTCAAATGTGGATACTGTTATGGTGATGATGACCTGCTAAATTACACTGTGTATGCTAACTGCTACAGCAAGTACAACACCGTCGTGTGAGTCATGGTGACGTGACACATATGAGGGAGACACACCACTGGGGCTACACAACACAGAGACACCAGGGCCATCGGACTCATCGCCCACAGTGATGTTGCCAGGAAATACAGTGGAATGCACAGACACCACACCTATTCAGAGTCTGTGTCAACTAGCCCACAGGTGCAGTAAGCAAATGTCAGTCAGATGTGTGACCACAGACAACGCACATCCCAAAGTGAAGCACAGGTTCATTACACATTTGCAACATGTTGTTTCCACTACAAATGCAAGGTTTACCCACGTGGCAGTGGCCACACAGTCAACAAGTGCAGAAGATATGAAGTCCAGGGGTGTGTGGCACATGACTTGTAGGCAAACTACTGCTGCCACCCTGAAAGCTGAATCATGGTGTCGGGGGATCCAAGTTGACCAAAGTACTCAGTAAGCACCCTGTGAAGGATAGACATGACACATAGTTAAAACCACTGAAGAACAGGACAGAACTGCAATACTCATGCCCAATACATGTCACAAGACAACTACACAAAACCAAGTTAGCATGTCAAAACTGTTGGGGAGTACAGACTACCTGTA
This sequence comes from Calotriton arnoldi, assembly GCA_963921515.1. NCBI lineage: Eukaryota > Metazoa > Chordata > Amphibia > Caudata > Salamandridae > Calotriton > Calotriton arnoldi. The sequence goes on from CAWUFW010003954.1 coordinate 1,004,613, forward strand.
AGGACACATTGCTGCATGCATCCAGTCAAGTAGCACATGGCCACACTCAAACAGCACCAGAGCACCACCCACACATATCATGCAAACTCACATCATTCACATTACATCTCCATGGATACTCACATTCAGCTGAAGAAGTTGGTGATGAGCTGTGTGCGGACATCACCATCATCATCATCATCATCATCACTGGCATTGTGGTCCAGGCCAGGATCCTCCACAGGTGGCGGACGTTGGTCATCGTCATCCAGGATGAGAGGCAACTCCTTCCGCACTGCCAGGTTGTGTAGCATGCAGCAGACGATGACAATCTTGCACACCTTTGCTGGGGCATATGGGAGGGCCCCTCCTGTCTTGTCCAGGCAGCGGAAGCAGCTCTTCAGGAGACCAAAGGTCCGCTCAATCACTCTCCTGGTCCGACCATGTGCCTCATTGTATCGCATCTGGGCTGGTGTCACAGGGTTCCTGAGGGGTGTCAGCAACCACGGCATGTTGGGGTATCCGGAGTCACCTACGGACAGACAAGTGCACATTAGCTGAGTTGGAAAAGTGGGTGGAATACTACAGATCAGAACACACACAATGGTACAAAGTCAGTACACACCGACAAGCCAGGCACGCTGGTTCTGCATCTGTGCCATCATCCTCGGGATGCGACTACTCCTCATCACGTAGGCATCGTGTGCTGAACCAGGGAAACGGGCACACACATGTGTGATGCTCATATCTGCAAGACATACCACCAGAGCATTGATCGAATGGTAATGTTTATGGTTCCGGTATGCCTGCTCATGTGCCTGTGGTGGTATCAAAGCCACATGTGTCCCATCAATGGAGCCAATGACATGTGGCATCCTCCCCAGGGCATAGAAGTCACTCTTGACGTCAGTGAGTTGTTGATGTTTAGGGAAATAGATGTACTGGTTCAGGCATCTCAACATTGCCTCCAAAACATTGCGTAGCACACGGCTGAACATAGTCTGTGACATCCCACCGGCAGTCGCCACAGTGTGTTGAAAGGTACCGGTGGCAAAGAAGTGTAGGGCTGTGTTAGAAATGGGATCTCTAGTTGGCAAGGGCTTGCACCTTTGTCCAAGTAGGGACCCTTCTTCCTAGTCAGGGTAAGGGTTGTTACACTCGTGAAGTAAGCCCTGCTCACCCTCGTGGTAGCTTGGCACGAGCAGTCAGGCTTAATTCAGAGGCAGTGTGTAAAGCATTTGCACATAACCAGCAGTAATACAGTGTAAGCACTACAAACGGACACCACACCAGTTTAGAAAAATAACCAATATTTTATATACTCTAGACAATACCAATTACGACAAAAATCCACAATACTATACTTTACGAATGAATACTTGATACGTTAACTTCTTCTTTGCAGGAATAGCACAAAAGCAAAGTTCGTACGAGTCGGTAGCTCCGTCCGAGCCTACCGTGATGCTGAAAACCCCAGAGTCTAACAGTTCCAGCCGACCGCGTCGATACGGGCCAGCAGAGTCGTGAACAGACTCGGTCACAGTACCTTTTCTCGTTGTGGCTGGTACGGAGTGTACGAGCCGGTCGGCGTTTGTCGCGGTTGCGGTGCAAGACGGAGCGATGCAAGGTGCGGTGTCCCTCGATGCGGTGCAGGCAGCGGCTCGATGAGCGTCGGGCAGACGGAGTCGGTGAGTCCAAGGCGTGCGATGCAGGGCGAGACGATGCTCGATGCGGTGCTGACAGGTTGCGATGCAGGCGACCAAGCCGGAGTGCGGGAGCTGGCGTCGGACAGCGGTGCGAGTCGGAGCGGTGCGTCGCAGACGTGCGAGCGGTGCCCCAAATGCGGTGCGGTCTCGACTCTTGAGCCAGTTGCAGCGACAGTGTCGGTCTGGTCCGGCTGGCCCAGTGAAGCGATGCGATGCGAACTGCGGTGCCCACAGGTCACGGTGCAAGCAGCGGCTCGATGTTGGCGGCGTTGGACGTCGCCCACGGTGAGACCAGGGTTGCGATGCGAAGCGGGGCGATGCGGTCTGCGGTGCAAACAGGTCACCGGCCAGGGATGGATTCGGTTGACGGAGTCGGTTGCAGTTCCCTTCCTCTGTGGCGACTGAAACAGCGTTCCAGAAGCGGTACCCAGAGGCTTGTGAAGTCTTTGTAGTCCCTGAGACTTCTTAACAGGAGGCCAGCTCGGTTCCTGGCCCTTGGAGATACTCAGCACAAGTTTGTAGAAAGTTCAGTCCAGTCCTTTCACTGCCCAAGACAGAAGCAGCAGCTGCAGGCCAACCCAACAAAGCAACAACACAGCAAAGGGGCAGTACTCCTCCTGACAGCTCTTCCAGCTCTTCGTCTTGGCAGGTTCCTTGATTCCAGCGAGATCTAAATTCATGGGGTCAGGGCCCCAATATTTATATCCCAAATTCCTTTGTTCTCTGAAGGCAGAGAGGCCTTCGCCTAGTCCAAACCAGTTCTGGAGCACTTTGTTGACAAGTCTCCGTCCCTTCTTTCAGTGAGTAGGCCAGGGACATCAGACGCACCACAGGAGGTGGAGCCAGCATTGTGGAGGGAAGGCACTGTCCTATTCAGGGCCCAGGTGCGACCCCTCCCACCCATCTACATGTAGATCTTGCTATTCAGCCCTGTGCTGACTCACCCTGTCTCCCGTCATCCCCCAGCCCCTGTCACTCACACTCCAGACAAGGAATACACAATCTCGCAGAGGCAGGCTTGGATGGTTAGACAAGAAAATACCCACTTTCTAAAAGTGGTATTTTCAAACACATAATGTTAAAACCAACCTTACTAAAAGCTGCATTTTATCATTCTGAGTCCAGGCATACTAAACTCGAATTTCTACCATGTTCCCGGGGTCAGTTAGGATTATAAGCTGTAATAATCAAAACTGCCCGTTCTGGCCTAGGGGGAACAGGTAGCCTTGCAATAGTGAAAAACGAACTAGGCTGTAATTCACTATCAGGACATGCCGCACACACCCGGGCATGTCCTACCTTTCGCGTACAAAGCACCCTGCCCATAGGGGTAGCTTGGGCCTACCTTAGGGGTGACTAACATGTAGCAAAGGGACGGTTTAGGGACTTGCAAGTGTGTGCACTTGCCAAGTCGACATGGCAGCCCCAGGCTGCGCACAGGCTCTGCGATGGCAGGCCCGAGTTACACTTTACGGGCTGTTTGCGTGGGTGGCACAATCCAGTGCTGCAGCCCACCAACAGCATTTGGTCTATAGGCCCTGGCACTCGCAGTGCACTTTACAAGGGACTGACACATAAACCAAATAGGCCAATCATGGAAACACCAATCCATAACACATTTTATACAGGAGCACTTGCACTTTCCCACTGGACCGCAGTGAGGAAAGTGCGCAGAATCATCACACCAGCAAAAACAGAGTCAAAACCGGGAGGTCAGAAAGCAAAAAGTCAGGGGAAACACGCCAAAAGATGCCAAGTCTAACAGGCTGCCATTACCTTCACCTTGGGTGTCAGCGCCGTAGGGTACGTCCGGCCAGGTTGCAAATGTGGTGGCAAGCGCACTGCCAAATCATCAATCAGCTGCCTGGTGAAGCGGTACCGTCGGATGCTGTCACGTTCCACCATCGTTGCCAGGTCAGGGAATGGTCTATGGACAGCTGGAGCCCTGCAGTGCATAGGTTGAAGAAAGAAAGACTATCAGTCACCCCACATATGTGCCATTCACCATACTCAATTTCACATGATACATCATTACGAGACACAAGTACTTGATGTGTGTGCCGTTCTGTTCGGACATAACTCACACCTACATGCCCATCATCTAACTTCTCAGTACAACATGTGTGCACAACAGGTACCAGGTTGTGCTATGGGAAACCATTAGGCTGTGTCACAGTACCCATTTCCTGCTGTCACGTTCCACACACACACCACAGTGACATGTCTGGACAGATGCGCCACAGGCATCACAGCTCATTGACAGGTAGATTCCCAGTGACCCTGATTTGCCACATGGACACTGGCATGACATGGCGTATCATGTACACGTCAGAAAAACAAACATGACTCCCACAGGTAGTGGCCCCGGTCGCCTCCGCAGGACGGACATGGACGCCAGTGACGCACAACATCAAAGTCCATGCACAAACAACGTTGATGTGGAGACTGTCTCCCATCTTGCACATGGAATCAGAGACATCGGAAACACAACATGCACACAGACTGTGGAGGGACATCACTATTGTGGCTATGGGTCATCCTGTGACGTACATACCTTCCCCCATGGGACCCTGGGGGTATGTGACATGTCACACACATACACAACCTGGAAATGTGACCATGCCACATGCTCCAAAATGAACTGTTGCACATCACAGTGGTCATGTGCACAACACACAAAGGACCCTGTCCCCATTAACACATGCACAGCCTGGGTGTGGCTGCCCACAAGTGCCACCACAGAAACCACATGTCAACCCCCATACACAGAAAAGGTAATGCAGCCTTACATGCCTTAGGAAACAGTGTGGACTGGGTGTGGTGTTGTAGGTGTGCCCCTGTGTCTCTGTGGCATACATTCACCAGTGACAAGCATGGTGACATATGCGACTGACCTGTACAGGTACGCGTTGTAAAGCAATGGACCGATCGGTGTGCCCGGCCGGCCCATTGCATCTGTTGTATCCCGGAATATGCGTTGCAAAGCAATGGACCGATCGGTGTGCCCGGCCGGCCCATTGCATCTGTTGTGAGCGGGTACGCGTTGTATCCCGAAATACGCGTTGTACAGCAATGGACCGATCGATGTGCCCGGCCGGCCCATTGCATCTGTTGTATCCCGGAATATGCGTTGTACAGCAATGGACCGATCGGTGTGCCCGGCCGGCCCATTGCCTCTGTTGTGAGCGGGTACGCGTTGTAGAGCAATGGACCGATCGGTGTGCCCGGCTGGCCCATTGCATCTGTTGTGAGCGGGTACGCGTTGTATCCCTAAATACACGTTGTACAGCAATGGACCGATCGGTGCGCATGCATTGGCTGGGGCCTGGCATGGCAACGGACGCGTTTTCGAAGCTCCAACGAGTCTGATGCAGTGAATTCAGTTGGCCAGCCACAACAATGTTGCAAAATCATGGGTGTCATAAAGTTGAAGATTTGAAGGATGCTGTGGGCGTGTATTAGTGCTGCTATTCCATGGATTGGTCAGATTCAGAAGATGCAAACGACTTGGACCTATCACTTTGGACACATGGGACAGTATCTGCCTCTGCAGCACACATATAATGCTGGCTGTTCCCCTGAGAGCTCACTTGCCTGCACTACATGCTCCAGGACGACATCTGCCACCAACACTGCTGCTGTCTCTGCATCCTCTGGCTACTGCAATGACACGTACTGTGGAGAGAGCCCCAGCCTTCAGCCTTGAGGAGAACCAGGCCCTGCTGGACAGCCTCCTTCCACAGTACAGCAAGCTGTATGGGACACCAGGGGAGCAGGTGAGTGTGCTGTCCACTGCCTTTCTAATTTTGCATGTTGTCTGACTAGCAGGACTTACAGTGTGCACACCACTGGCTAGCATGCTCACTGAGTAGTTCTGAGCCCCCAAAGTGTGTAGTTACATGCACTGAACAGGTACAGTGCAGTAACAGTGCATTCAAACAAGGTTTACTTTACATGCAATGATACCATGTAGTAACTGCTGGCAAACTGTTCATAGCCATCGTTGCACTGCCTGTGTACATCATGTGCCCCAGTGATTGAGACATGTATATCCAACTGTGTGATGCACGGACATGTTGCATGTGTAGTAATGGCATTTTCACTTTCTCATCCTCACAGGTTGATGCCCACCAGAAACAGAAAATCTGGCTGACCATCGCCCGAGCAGTAAGATCCGTGGGGGACTACAAGCGCCGGATCCGCAACTGCCAGAAGAGGTGGCAGGACGTTCGAGGCTGGACCCGGAGGATCGCAAGGGTCCAGCTGAAGCTGTCGCCTCCTCGCAGGAGGGGCGGACACCGGACCCTGACCCCCACATGCTCAGGATCCTGGCGGTGGTCTTCCCTGACCTGGAAGGGCAGCTGAAGGCCAGACAGCAGCAAGGAGGGGGTGAGTCCATGACAGCACTGTGCACTTTGTCTGACATGCTATGTGCCCTCCTCTGGCCTGGTTAAACTTCCACAGTACATCAGTCTTGTGGTCCAGGACCCATGTCCCTCTATTGTGACATGCCCACTCCTCATCTGATACGCATATGTGTGGCCCTTACAGTCAGGAAATTGTGTCACTTGGGGACTGTGTCATTGCATCTTGCTTTGCTCAAGGTGGGGGACAGCATTTGTTCCGGTGACTATGTTGTGGGATTCATGGGTGGGTCAATTGCTCACACAATGCCCAAGTCCTGACATGTAATCTGGGTGTAACTTTGATTTGTGGTCCACTTGCTGATCTGATTCACCACATGTCCCTGGGGTATTTGGCACACCCCATGCTGTGGGTGGGAAGAATGTTTGGGCCTCAGGAGTATGTATATCAAGTGTGTCACACATGCTTAGCCACCTGCCTACTGTCCAGGACTCATCCCTCTTACAGGTGGAGCTGGACAGTCATGCCTACTCCAGGGCATACAATACACTCTGTACTCCCACTCCCGTGGATCATCTGACTTGTTGTGATCAGTGACATGTTCCCTCAGGTGTCTGCCTCTGTGTCATTGTGCTGTGGCTTCGTTGTCAGGACTACTGGTATGTTTGTCGGTTATGGCTCAGCATGCCATCTGAGATGTGACCATGAGAGACGATACTTCTGTGACTTATAGGTGTCTGATCACTTGACTGTGCACACAGGTGTATGCGACTGTGACTTTCAGGCAGCTGTTTTTCATTCACAGCACACTGTGAGGTGCTCATGTTCAGAGAGTTGTGTTTCGTGTCCCCCATATGTCCAATTGGTATGACGTGGACAAATAGTAGTTCAGATGATGTTGTTTTTGGGGGATGGACATGTGCACTTGTCAGTTACATAACTTGCATTCCCCATGTCCTAGGACTGTGACACAGTGCAGACTGTTGTTGGCTGGCTGCCATGGCCATGTGACTGGAGACAGTGATGTATGAATTTGCACGCATGCCTGTGTCATGGCATTAAACTTCCTAAGACTGATCCTGCAGGGGAGTGACATGTGCAACATGCACCCCATTGTGGCATTGACTATCTGGACATGGGTGGATCATGGTGTCTGGTGCTGGTATGCATCACATGCATTTCTATTTAGACTCTGGCCATCCCTTTCTCTGGACACCTGCACTGACTCAGTGGCAAGAGATGTGATGTGTGCATGTTCACATACTTCACCGTGTTCCCTGCAATGTCCAACAACTGTGTAGGTGGTGCATGTGTCCACACTGGGGTCTTACCATCAGACAGGCACCAGACAGATGGGTGCAAGGTCAGGAGGGTGTGAGTCCCATGGTTGACCATCAGACTGACAATTGGCTTCCCCGAATCTGTGTGAGGACTTTAGGCAATGTTCAACTAAGGATGCCAGGGCTTGCTCTGTGATGTGCTGTACTTACTGTGGTGTGTGCGGTAAGTGCAGGTGACTGATGTTTGTCTGTTTCCCTAATTGTTTGCAGATACATCCACGGCCACAGGAGGGGACAGCTCCACGGACCAGGAGGAGCAGCGGAGCCAGACTGGGTCAGCATCCGACGAGTGGTCAGAGGGACCCAGTGGCATAGAGGGCGAGGGGAGCCACACCGAGGAGTCCTCAGCACCATCCACCTCAGCTGAGGACCACAGCAGCTCAGAGGATGACTCCCTTGTGGAGGCGGGTCTCAGCAGCCACCAAAGACCAGCTAGTCTGTCTGGCCCCGCCACCACCACCGCCCTCCCATTGGCTCCCATTCCTGAGGTCCGTGGAGGCTCCTGTGCTCGGGAGTGTGTCTCCTTCGTGCCAGGCACCGCACCCCCTGCCCCTGTGTCCCCTGCTGCCCTGAGTGAGGAGTCTGTGTACCTCCTTCGGCAGCTCCATGTAGGGCAGACAGCAATGCTGAGTGTCCTCCATGCACACACCACTCTGTTGACACAGCTGGTGTCGTTCATGGAGGGCATCTCGACGGGTATGTCTGCCCTACAGAGGAGCAATAAGTCCATGGACTCCTCCCTGACGGCAGCCGTGTCCCTCCTCCAACAGTCCCTCACCCCTCCCACCTCTGCCCCATCCACACTTCCTGGCACCCTACCTGCCCAAAGCACATGCACACCTGCACAATCACCCAAGCACACAGACACGAGCAGCACAGACACACCCAAGAGAAAGGCAAGACGTTCACACAAGCATCATCAGGGGACTGAGACCACACACACAGGGGATGGGGAACAGACACACACACAGGCATCCACAGTCACTCCGCAGTCCTCCAAATCCTCTCCCTCCAAGACCCCTTCCCTTGCCTCACCTGCTACCCCACCTACACAGCAGATCTTCCTGTGTGACCTCGGCCTCTTCCCCTCCGATCCTGCTGATCCAGCATACCGGGGGAAGAGGAAGTCCACCCACACAGAGGGAGTGCCTCTCGCCCCCGGACACCCTCCCCCAGGTGCAGGCAGACACAGGACCCCATTCGGAAGTCCCCCCGGACTAGGAAGAGCAAGACCCCACCACCACCACCAAGCAGCTCCACCACCCAGTCTCTCTCCTCCATCCCCCAGGCCACCACTCCACAGGTTCCCCTGCCACACCCTGCCCCAGGTTCCCCCACACACCAATACCACATCCCCAGACTGCTTAGGCCCTCCCCCCCTGCCACTTGCTCTTCCACCCCCAACCCAGATGCTCTGCCTGTTAGTGCCACTGGTGTGGAGATCGGGTCCCCCCCCTCTGTCCTGCCCACCTCATCTGCCCACCCTTCCACTCCCTTGGAGTCATGCACTGCAGTGGAGTCCACAACCACCCCGTCTGACTCGGGCACTGCAGTGGGTACCCAGTCCACTACATCAGACCAGCCCACTGCAGTGGTTGCAGCACCCACACCAACTGACTTGTGTACCACAGTGGTGCCAGCCCCCCCTGAGTCAGACACCTCCACTGCAGTTGCCGGTGACACTCCTGCACCCACCACCCCTTCACTGTCTCACTCTGCCAAACCCTGATCCTGTCCATGCGGTGCCTGGCCTGCCCCTTGTATGCCCCTCCAAGGGGGAAGTCCCCTGTCCGTACCAGTGCAGGCAAGCAATGGGTGACCAGTTGTCACTTATCACCCTGTTGGGACTGTGATTTTGGACTGGCCATTGGCCTTAGTTTCCTTTGGACTTCAGAGTTTACCTTGACTTTTTCTGAATAAAGCCTCTTTTTGTTTAATTGTGGCTTTTCTTTTGATGTACATGATGTGGATGAGTAGCATCCTGCATTTGCAGTTGTAATAGTGTTCATATCAGGACAATGAAGTGTTGCTGTGATGGACTCCATGTGGTCCATGGGATATGTGTCCTGTTGTAGTCTGGATCTATGGCATCCTTTGCTGCAGTCTGAGGGTGTAATGTTCAGCATTTGACACAGGGATGTACGTTTAGCATTTGTAAATGAACATCTTTGTCTTACACTGATGCACATCTGGTGGGCTTACCACTGTTCAATGTTCTGATTTCCCTGACTGTGTGCCCAGCTCCACTGGACATGCTGTTTTGCACATCAATGTCGAAGGACTCATCTGTGTATACAGTGCAACTTGCTTGACACGTGTTTTGGGTGTATGCAGATGACTGACGTGACACTCCCGTACCCAGGATGATGTGAGAAGAGCCTTCTGTGTGTTGTAGTTGTTGACTGACTGACGGAGTGTTCTGCTGACATGTTTGGGTCGTGCACAGACAAGGTTTGGCACAGCGGACCTTCCACAGGAGTGGAGTGCCCTCATGGCAGTGTGTAATCCGGTGACATTGCGTGGGCCTGTGTTGTGTGTTGTGTAAGCATGTCTGTGCATGTTCTGTTCCCTTTTCCTACACAGGCTGTGTCCCTAGGGATGTTCCTGTTTGTGATGCTTGCTGAGTTGTTCTGTGTTCATCCAGCATCTTGGACCTGGTTTCTCCGTGATGTGGGTGCATGGCAAACTAATGTTCATGAGGTTGTCATCCCAGGTTGTCTTTGTTGTCTGGGCTGGGGATGTGGTCAAACGCAGATGGGACACATTCAGGATTCCCCTTGGCACTTGTTGTTTACACAAGTCATGTGATGTACAGTTTGTGGTAGCTTTCAGTGATTGTGACACGTTGTGTGTGTGACTGCTGCCACTCCTCAGGGTCAGAGCTGCAATGTTGGAAGTTGTGTACGTGTGTTCTTAGTGTGTCACCTTGGCTTCTTCGTTGGTGTGTGACTATGGCCAGGATCTCATTGATTGTGGTGGATTTCACATCATGCCCATGTACAGCGTACTGTGCTGTGTGTCAGACATTGACGAGTCTTGTTGACTGGCCATGTGTGATGGCTTTCTGCACCTTAGTTCCCACCAACACCCCTGGTAGTGTCATTGTTGCATGTGCAATGTCACCAGTCCATGTGAGCTTCACTGCTGCACATTGGTGGAGATCAGGGTGTGTGGTGTTGAGTGTGTGCAAATGTGAGTTGGTGCATGGCTAGACCCCTACCTCCATATTGGCCTTGGCTGGCAGGCCATGCTGATTGATTAGAGCTTGTGTAGGTGTGATGGTAGTTTGTTGCTCAGGACGCATGGCTGTGGTTCACAGTGTGAACGACATCTACCTTTGTCATCACAGTGGGATTATCATGCAGGCTAGTGTCAGCACAATGTGGAGTCCCTGGGGGTAGTGCTGTGGTGGGTCTGTCTCTTGCTGTGTTAGTTGCTGTTCCTACAAGCTTGTGTGACATGTGTAATTTGGGCTCCCTCTCATCTAACAATGCCTGATTGCCCACATAGGGGTATCCGATCCATGAGTAACTTTTGTATGGCACTGTATACACATCTGTGTGGTTGGAATTCAGGCCTCCTCATGTGTTGTGTGGTTGCCTGGGGACACTGGCACCCCCCCATCACCCGTTGTGTTTGATATGCAGTGTGAGTCTGCCTGTTTGTGTTTGTGCCTTAGCACCACTGCATTGGCATATCTTGAGTGTGCCATTGGCTGTATGTTGTTTGGTGGCTTTCCCCTGCTGTCCCTGGGACTCCTAGGTCATCAGTCAGCACAATAATCATGGTTTGTATGTCCCATTGCTGCCATGGTATGGAATTTGTTCACCTGACATCTACAGTCTCCACAGGATATCTACATTTGTGTGTCCATTGGTGCAGATATGTGGGTCAGCATTATGATGGTCACTTCTGTCATTGTGTTATCTGTGAATGTTGACAATGTGGGACCCCATGGGTGATGTTTGTATGCACATAGCCAAAACGATGTTTCAGTGACACTGCACTGTTTGCCTCGACCAATCTATGTTGCTATGGGACACAAGCACTACTATGCCACTGATGTTGTTGTGTGACCAGGATTCATCCATGCAGTTTGGCTTTGGCAGCTTTTACCATGACTACACTCACCTTATGATCACTGTGGTGATGGTGCTTTCGGCCCCATTGCCACACTGTTCAAAAGTTGCATCAGCTATGGACACCATACTTACCTTTTGGTCACTGTGGTGATGGGGCTTTAGGCCCCATTGCCACACTGTTCAAAAATGTGCATCAGCTATGGACACCACGCTTCCCTTTTGGTCACTGTGGTGATGGGGCTTTAGGACCCATTGCCACACTGTTCAAAAAGTGCATCAGCTATGGACACCACACTTCCCTTTTGGTCACTGTGGTGATGGGGCTTTAGGCCCCATTGCCACACTGTTCAAAAGTTGCATCAGCTATGGACCCCATACTTCCCTTTTGGTCACTGTGGTGATGGGGCTTTAGGCCCCATTGCCACACTGTTCAAAAGTTGCATCAGCTATGGAACCCATACTTCCCTTTTGGTCACTGTGGTGATGGGGCTTTAGGCCCCATTGCCACACTGTTCAAAAGTTGCATCAGCTATGGACACCACACTTCCCTTTTGGTCACTGTGGTGATGGGGCTTTAGGCCACATTGCCACACTGTTCAAAAAGTGCATCAGCTATGGACGCCACACTTCCCTTTTGGTCACTGTGGTGATGGGGTGTTCGAGCCCATTGCCACAGTGGCCATGGTCGGCTTGCATTGTGGAGGCCACACACATTTATGTGTGACACATGTGTTAGGGGGTCACATTGTATGTTCAATGTCATGTTCAGTCTTGTAGGCATTTGACACAGCTATACACGCTTGTCAGGGTGTTGTGTGGGAGTATGCTGGTTGTGTCATGCATTACCCGTCCTATGAGTAGGGGTGGTGTTAGTGGTAGTCATCCATCCCCCATGAGTGGGGATGGTAGTAGTGACAGGCATCCAGCCCCCTGAGTAGGGGTGGTGGTGGTGGCAGGCATCCAGGCCCCCTGAGTAGGGGTGGTGGTAGTGGCAGGCATCCATCCCCTAAGGGTGGGGATGGTAGTAGTGACAGGCATCCAGCCCCCTGGATAGGGGTGGTAGTAGTGGCAGGCATCCAGCCCCTAAGGGTGGGTATGGTAGTAGTGACAGGCATCCAGGCCCCCTGGATAGTGGTGGTGGTAGTGGCAGGCATCCATCCCCCTAAGGATGGGGATGGTAGTAGTGACAGGCATCCAGGCACCCATGATTAGGGGTGGTGGTAGTGGTAGGCATCCATCCCCCATGAGTGGGGATGGTAGTAGTGACAGGCATCCAAGCCCCCATGAGTGGGGATGGTAGTAGTGACAGGCATCCAGCCCCCCCTGGATAGTGGTGGTGGTAGTGGCAGGAATCCATCCCCCTAAGGGTGGGGATGGTAGTAGTGACAGGCATCCAGCCCCCCCTGGATAGTGGTGGTGGTAGTGGCAGGCATCCATCCCCCTAAGGATGGGGATGGTAGTAGTGACAGGCATCCAGGCACCCATGATTAGGGGTGGTGGTAGTGGTAGGCATCCATCCCCCCATGAGTGGGGATGGTAGTAGTGACAGGAATCCAGGCACCCATGATTAGGGGTGGTGGTAGTGGTAGGCATCTATCCACCCATGAGTGGGGATGGTAGTAGTGACAGGCATCCAGCCCCCCCTGGATAGGGGTGGTAGTAGTGGCAGGCATCCAGCCCCCTAAGGGTGGGTATGGTAGTAGTGACAGGCATCAAGGCCCCCCTGGATAGTGGTGGTGGTAGTGGCAGGCATCCATCCCCCTAAGGATGGGGATGGTAGTAGTGACAGGCATCCAGGCACCCATGATTAGGGGTGGTGGTAGTGGTATGCATCCATCCCCCATGAGTGGGGATGGTAGTAGTGACAGGCATCCAGCCCCCCATGAGTGGGGATGGTAGTAGTGACAGGCATCCAGCCCCCCTGGATAGTGGTGGTGGTAGTGGCAGGCATCCATCCCCCTAAGGGTGGGGATGGTAGTAGTGACAGGCATCCATCCCCCCCTGGATAGGGGTGGTGGTAGTGGCAGGCATCCATCCCCCTAAGGGTGGGGATGGTAGTAGCGACAGGCATCCAGGCACCCATGATTAGGGGTGGTGGTAGTGGTAGGCATCCATCCCCCCATGAGTGGGGATGGTAGTAGTGACAGGCATCCAGCCCCCCTGGATAGGGGTGGTAGTAGTGGCAGGCATCCAGCCCCCTAAGGGTGGGTATGGTAGTAGTGACAGGCATCCAGCCCCCCCTGGATAGGGGTGGTGGTAGTGGCAGGCATCCATCCCCCTAAGGGTGGGGATGGTAGTAGTGACGGGCATCCAGGCACCCATGATTAGGGGTGGTGGTAGGGGTAGGCATCCATCCCCCCATGAGTGGGGATGCTAGTAGTGACAGGCATCCAGCCCCCCATGAGTGGGGATGGTAGTAGTGACAGGCATCCAGACCCCCTGGATAGTGGTGGTAGTAGTGACAGGCATCCAGCCCCCCTGGATAGGGGTGGTGGTAGTGGCAGGCATCCATCCCCCTAAGGGTGGGGATGGTAGTAGTGACAGGCATCCATGCCCCCGAGTAGGGGTGCTGGTAGTGACAGGCATCCAGGCCCCCCTGAGTAGGGGTGGTAGTAGTGGCAGGCATCCAGCCCCCTAAGGGTGGGTATGGTAGTAGTGTCAGGCATCCATGCCCCCCTAAGTAGGGGTGGTGGTAGTGGTAGGCATCCAGCCCCCCCTGAGTAGGGGTGGTGGTGGTGGCAGGCATCTAGCCACCCATGAGTAGGGGTGGTTGTAGGGTGGTGTTGGTGGTAGGCATCCATCCCCGTATGGGTGTGTATGGCATTGGTGTTGGCCATCCCACCCCTATGGTTCTGCTGTTGCTTGTGTACGTCATTTGTGCATCCCTATGTGTGTGTGACATATTTCGGGTACGTGTAGTTTGTTTGTATTGTTGGTGTTTGATTTACCGTCTGCGCCATACGCGTCCGTGCCGGTCCCAGTAATAGATGTAGAGTATAGGTAGGACCTGCGCGATGGGATTCATGCTTGGGTCATCTCGTTCGGGTTTCGCGTGTCTTCGTCTCGTGCTCGTCGCTGGCTTGTTCGTCTCGTAGCCGTGGATTGTCTTGTGGCGCACAACGGAGCTTATGTACGGCTCGCCCGGATATTCAAACGTGCCGGATGTAGCAACGGGTTCGGCGCGTACGGAATGCGCATCGTACTAGGTCCGGCCAGAAGGTGCTGTGTATTTGCTTCCGTGCGGTTCGAATCGGCGTTTACGGATCCGGCTCGGGCGGGGAACAGGAGCTGGATTGGGTGAGTATGGCTCGTTCGGTAACTGGGTTGTTATACGCATCGTACTTGTTCGTCCGGACGATTCGGTCGGGAAACACGCATTCGGCTTGTATTTTTTCCGGACTAATAGTGTTAGGTGCGCTTCCGGCCGAGATCGGAATCCGCCCCTAAGTTGCGTATTTTTTACTCCTGGTTCAAAAAGACATACTTCGTTCCCCCATGGACCTACATTTGGTTGGTGCTTATCCTGATATTCCTCTTCATGTCAATTGGTTTTGTGACAGTGTTCTTTTGACTTATAAATGGCCATTATCTCCTTGAACGCTCTGCGGTAAAAATGGTCGATGGAACTTTGGCTCCTCACACAACGTCCCATATCATGAAACGTGACAAGTCTTTTGTGAATATTTCAGCTTTCCCAGTTCCCAATGGCATAGTTTGGGACAAAGTACCTTACGAAATTCATGGCCCGACTGAGGTCCTTAGAGTTCCGTACGTATTTCGCGTCTCATTAGGAGATGTGGTGACGCGGGACATGCATTCGGATGATTGGGATGTGCAGGCAGTTCATGCATTGTTTTCAGATTTAAAATATTATGCTGCCTTTGATGCTGAAGATTTGTATTTAAATTCTGCAAATTATGGTGATATCTTTTGTTATCAACATTATGGACATCATTTTTTACAAATATCAAACACCATGGGACCTGGTTTTAATTTTACCCAATGGGAACATTGTCCAACTCCCTTAAAGGGGGGTTCTAAAACGCTTAGGGATAAGTTCACCTATTTTACTAATTATGATATGACTAATCCTGAATCCTATTATTTTAGGCTTCAAATATCCCCTACATCGAAGTACCTGTTATCCCACACTAAACTAATTTACACCAACTCCTTTAGAACACAGTTGGCCACACACGGTTATGACCATTGGAAACAGACTATTGATTTAAAATCAATGTGGGGCACAAATCCATAGCAGGTTCAGGGCACTGAGGCATTACATCGTGCCTGCCTGATCCCGACTCAATTGCTGTTTTTAAATAGAGCCATTTACCAAACATCCTGTTATGGCCTTGCAACTGTCAAAAACCTAAATACCCCCTCCATTCCATCATTAGCTGAATATGATAATTGGCGGTTACATAATTACTACACCATTGAGGCTTTGCAGGCTCTCCTTCAAAATGCCTCCTATAATGTTTCTGAGGTTGATTCATTAGGATGGTTGTTGTGGCAAACTAATGCTAATGCATGCAAGTTGCGTTTCTATAATGTTACAGCTGGTTTCATTCAGACTAAGCCTGATCCTCGTTATCCACCTCATCATTCTGTGACTACATATACTCGGTAGGTAAATTGTGCCAGCAGTGGCTTGAACACTCTACCCTTGCATCTGTCAAACAGCACCTTTCGATCCTATTGAATGATATAGATTTGGCTGATTTTCTCTTAGGCCCAGGTAATCCAAGGGCCAAGCGATTTCTTTATGCCTCTTATAATGAAATTTGGAAACTTTCACAGATGTAAGCCGCCTTCCGTCTGCGTCAAATTGACCAGGCAAACTTGGAAAAAGTCCTTGCTGTAGTGGACAACAGCATTAACACGCTTTCTTCACGCATTTACACCTTAGACAATATTGTTTCTTCTGTAATAGATATGGTGCAAAGTGATGTTTCTGTGTTATATCATGGTCAGAATCAGTTAAGGTCGGTCCTGCAATTTACTTGGACGTTGCAGACACTGAAAATGGGCAAAGTGCCTTGGGATTATTTGAATGCGACTGCTTTATTTTTGGCTTTTAACCTGACTGATAAACAGAAGTTTATGTCCATGAAAGATGCTGCATATACGCTGTTACATATTGAACAATTGGAGCCTTTGCCATTCTCCATAGCGGAAACGGACTCTGCTGTTTGGTTAATTCATGGCGTTATCAGTTTGCCCTTTTCGCTTTTTTAATTTAAATCATGTATGCAACACTTTCCTGTTGGCCGCTTTGAACCGCTTGGCAGTGCTTTTCTGCATGAATTATGGGTCCTGCCCTTTGCTTATCGGTGTTTGAGGGAGGATAAAGAAGTTTTCCTCACTGGGGAGGAGTATGATTCGGTAGTGGGTCACTCTCTAGTGTGCAAACACGTTAAATTACACAGCGAGTGTAACGTGTCAGCGCCCAATCTAGCTTGCTTTTAAAAAAGGGACCCCAGTACCATCCGTCACGCCTGTCTTTACATTGCTTACTAACGGCAGCTATCTCATTTTAAACAATCAAGACTGCTGTGGTTTGCGGGCGGGAGTCCCATACTTGGTAACTGTTTCCCAGCGCGTAACTTGCTGTAGCAATGTCCTTTTCCCGCCCCCGCAAGGGAGTTTAGGTTCTTCATTTTGGCCTTCCATTCCGACTTTGAAAACAGAGTTCAACAAGTTGAGCAGGCTCAAAGCCCTTTTATTCCAACAAGAGGTGGCCCTCACTTCTGCCCGGAAACATTCAGGTTGCAGGTGGCACGGACCTCGAGTGAGATACAGTCGCTTCTTAACACTAACCTCCCACTTCATTTTGGGGAACTAATTCACCAAATATTTAATGCATCTGATACGACAGGCCTTGCCCATTTTTTTTAAATGTGTGGGATCTGGCCTGGTCTCTTTCTTTCAAACTATATTCGGGGTCATACCGGCCTTTACTTATTCTATATTTTCCAGCGTTTTCGGACGGTTCCCCTTAATATTGGCGCTGGCAGCTGGTGTCCTGCTTCTTCTCCTTGTGCTTTGTAAAGGCTGCTCACTTTGTGGCTCTGCACAGGCCGGCCCAGCTACAACTGTGCCGTGATCGGTAAACAGTCAAAATATCGAGTTTTTTATTTCGACCTACATTTATATCGAGTTGCAAATATCGTAGGGACAGAATATCGACATCAAGAATATCAGTGACCAGAATATCGACCTGAAGGTAAGAAATATTGTTTTTGTAAATATCGAAGTTAGTAATATCGATATTTATGTTAGTGTTATGTATTTTAGTATGTATTTTATATGTATGTGTTTTACATGTTTTGTTATGTTTTGTATTTTTTTTTAAATATATGTATTAATTATTTAGAAGTTACTAATTTTTTTTAAAGTAAATTTTGTGTTTTAGTACCGTGGGTTTATAGGGGAATAGGGTGGGAAGTAATTTAATTATAGTAAATTAAATCATAATTTTTAGAAATTATTAATTATTTTTAATTAATTTTTGCATTTTAGTTCTGTAGCGGGTTGTGGGTTTATAGGGGAATAGGGTGGGAAGTAATTTAATTGTAATTAAGTAATTCTTAATTCTTATTTATTGGTATTGATAATTCATTTATTGTTAATTAATTATTAATTGGTAATGAATATTTATTAATTTATTAATTGCTAATTATATTAAATAAATTATTAATTATTTTAATTGATTTTTGCATTTTAGTTCTGTAGCGGGTTGTGGGTTAATAGGGGAATAGGGTGGGAAGTAATTTAATTGTAATTAAGTAATTCTTAAGTTTTATTTATTGGTATTGATAATTCATTTATTGTTAATTAATTATTAATTGGTAATTAATTATTTTGATTAATTGCTAATTATATTAATTGTGTTAATTTTTATTGGAGCAGTTGTGGGTTTATAGGGGAATAGGGTGGGAAGTAAATTAATTATAATAAATTAATTAATAATTTTACATTTTTGATATTGATAATTAATTTATTGTTTATTAATTAATAATTAATTTGTATTACTTTATTAATTGATAAATATATTAATTGTGTTAATTTAGTTTAGGAGTGGGTTGTGTGTTATAGGGGAATAGGGTGGGAAGAAATGTATTATACTTAAGTAATTATGTATTAATATTTATTGGTATTGATAATTTATTGTTAATTAATTATTAATTGGCAATTAATTTGTATTAATTAGTAATTTTTTTGTAGTGATAATTAATTTATTGTTTATTAATTATTATTTGGTAATTCATTTATAATAATTGATTAATTGATAATTATATTAATTGTATTACATTTTATGCGGAGTGGGTTGTGTGTTTATTGGCAAATAGGGTTGGAAGTAATTTAATGTTAATAAAGTAATTTTTAATTTTAATTTATTGGTATTAATATTTAATTTATTGTTAATTTATTAATACATTATTATTTAATTAAAAACATTATTTAATTGATAAGTATGTTATTTTTAACCACTACGCTATCGAACACTTTCCCTACTGTTGCTCTCTTTGGAGTGGGAATAGTAATTTTTACCCCTACGCTATCCAACACTTTCCCTACTGTTGCACTCTCTGGAGTTGGAATAGTGATTTTAACCCCTACTCTATCCAACACTTTCCCTACTGTTGCACTCACTGGAGTGGGAATAGTACTTTTAACCCTTTTGCTATCCAACACTTTCCCTACTGTTGCACACTCTGAAGTGGGAATGGTAATTTTACCCCTTCGCTATCCAACACTTTCCCTACTGTTGCAATGTCTGGAGTTGGAATAGTAATTTTTACCCCTACTCTATCCAACACTTTCCCTACTGTTGCACGCTCTGGAGTGGGAATAGTAATTTTTACCCCTACGCTATCCAACGCTTTCCCTACTGTTGCAATGTGTGGAGTTGGAATAGTAATTTTTACCCCTACTCTATCCAACACTTTCCCTACTGTTGCACTTTCTGGAGTTGGAATAGCAATTATAACCCTACGCTATCCAACGTTTTCCCTACTGTTGCACTCTCTGGAGTTGGAATAGTAATTTTTACCTCTCCGCTATCCAACACTTTCCCTACTGTTGCACTATCTGGAGTGGGAATAGTAATTTTTACCTCTACGCTATCCAACACTTTCCCTACTGTTGCACTCTCTGGAGTTGGAATAGTAAATTTACCCCTACTCTATCCAACACGTTCTCTACTGTTGCACTCACTGGAGTGGAAATAACATTTTTACCCCTCCGCTATCCAACACTTTCCCTACTGTTGCACTCTCTGGAGTGGAAATAGTAATTTTTACCTCTACGCTATCCAACACTTTCCCTACTGTTGCACTTTTTGGAGTGGGAATGGTAATTTTTACCCCTTCGCTATCCAACACTTTCCCTACTGTTGCAATGTCTGGAGTTGGAATAGTAATTTTTACCCCTACTCTATCCAACACTTTCCCTACTGTTGCACGCTCTGGAGTGGGAATAGTAATTTTTACCCCTACGCTATCCAACGCTTTCCCTACTGTTGCAATGTGTGGAGTTGGAATAGTAATTTTTACCCCTACTCTATCCAACACTTTCCCTACTGTTGCACTTTCTGGAGTTGGAATAGCAATTATAACCCCTACGCTATCCAACGTTTTCCCTACTGTTGCACTCTCTGGAGTTGGAATAGTAATTTTTACCTCTCCGCTATCCAACACTTTCCCTACTGTTGCACTATCTGGAGTGGGAATAGTAATTTTTACCTCTACGCTATCCAACACTTTCCCTACTGTTGCACTCTCTGGAGTTGGAATAGTAAATTTACCCCTACTCTATCCAACACGTTCTCTACTGTTGCACTCACTGGAGTGGAAATAACATTTTTACCCCTCCGCTATCCAACACTTTCCCTACTGTTGCACTCTCTGGAGTGGAAATAGTAATTTTTACCTCTACGCTATCCAACACTTTCCCTACTCTTGCACTTTTTGGAGTGGGAATAGTAATTTTTACCCCTACGCTATTCAACACTTTCCCTACTGTTGCACTCTCTGGAGTTGGAATAGTAATTTTTACACCAACTCTATCCAACATTTTACCTACTGTTGCACTCACTGGAGTGGGAATAGTACTTTTAACCCTTTCGCTATCCAACACTTTCCCTACTGTTGCACTCTCTGGAGTGGGAATAGTAATTTTTACCCCTACGCTATCCAACACTTTCCCTACTGTTGCAATGTGTGGAGTTGGAATAGTAATTTTTACCCCTACTCTATCCAACACTTTCCCTACTGTTACACTTTCTGGAGTTGGAATAGCAATTATAACACCTACGCTATCCAACGTTTTCCCTACTGTGGCACTCTCTGGAGTGGGAATAGTAATGTTTACCCCTACGCTATCCAACACTTTCCCTACTGTTGCAGTCTTTGAAGTGAGAATAGTAATTCTTTTTCCTCTGCTATCCAATATTTCTGTGTATTGTTTTAGTTAATGTTGTGTATAATTAATTTTAAAAATAATAAAAATATTGTAGTTTTTTAATTTGTTATATATATTTTTTATAATTTTTTTATATTATTTTTGTATGTGTATATATGTATTTATAATTTATGAAATGTTTTTAATAATTTACAAGTTATTACATTCATTATTTATGAATATTATTAAGTAAGTATATATATTATATTTTATATGTATGTGTTTAATTTATTTTAATATTATGTGTATTAAAGGCCCATTACGATACCCGGCGTAAAAAAATCCGCCAGGCATGAAAGCGGCAAAAATCCGCCCGCACACACCGTCTGAACACCGACCACGCCATTACGATTACACAAACCGAAAACCGCCATCGGCGGAAAACCACACAAGATACCGCCCGCCCTCGTCCGAGTCGGAGTCAAACCGCCCGCCACGGACGGAAACACGCACGACAACACAAAACCGCCCGCCCTCACGGCCGACACACCGCACGTGAAATTACGATCGCACCGCCATGAGCGCGGGTAAACCACAAATATACCGCCCGCCAGCGCAAACAACGCCGATGAGAATTGACACGGCAGAAGCCATGGCGCCCACGTCCCTGCACAGAAACCATCCGCTGACAAAAACAATCGCACACAACATGGCCAACAAGTCCACACAGCAAGGCACGCACAAATACACAAGCACAGTACACATCCCGAAAACACCCCCCCCTGGACAAACAAAAAATACAAAGGCCAGAACACCAGACACAACACACCTGAAAACAACAGACCATGAGGACACACCCACATAGGTAAGAACAAAAGCAGCACTCCCACAGACCACAACCCCTTGCAACATTGCAAACTAGAGAGGAGAGGACACAGTGACACAGCAAGGACAGCAGCACACCACAGAAACGCACACATCACAACCACCACCACCACCACCAAACACCGGCACCACAAACCCCCTGCACATTACACAACACACACCGCACCAGCACCACAAACACCATGGCACCACAAAGAATGCCCAAGTTCACGCCCATTGAGCTGACGGTCATGGTCAACGAGATTATCAAGGTGCACCCACAAATCTATGGGAACCTGGTCCAGCACACACCACTAGCCACCAGAAAGAGAATGTGGAACCGGATCGTAGACCAGGTCAATGCAGTCGGGACCCTGCCCAGGAACAGAGTTGAAATCAACAAACGGTGGAATGACGTCAAGAGCCTGGTCAAGAAGAAGGAGAGCAAGAACAGAGAGCTGGCTGCCGTCACTGGCGGAGGGAATCCCGCGCTCTTCAAGACCTTCAAAGCGTGGGAGGAGAAGGTGCGAGTCATTATACATCCGGAGATCCTCACCGGATTAGCAGGGGAGTGGAGGCTGGTAAGTACAAACTAATGTATACCAGCACACCGCTATGTACTCACATGCACTACCACCATGCCACAGCTCCCAGGGACAAACACCCCCATGTCCAGCACACAATACACAACACATCACACACACATGCAACAGACACCACCACACACAGCCCAAACCTAACAACTGTAAGATACGTGGGGGCATGTGTACACTCAGCCAGCCACGTAACCACCAACAGGTCCCCAAGTATGCCAGAAGCGCCACAACGAGCACCCACCACACCCATGTGTCCGCCATAGCTGCACTAACCGACAAGTAACAGGTAAGTGGCAGGAACACAAAGTGCAGTGGGTGGGAGGGTGGACAGCTCAAGTACAACACACACCAGGCCCCTAGTCCCACAGCACAGCAAGGAGGAGCATCCCCCACACCCCACACTCACGTGTCAGCCACCGCAGTGCACACCGACAGCCGAAAGGTAGACATCACGGTCCACAACAATCGGTGTCAGTGGGTGTCCAGCCATCACCACGACCCACAACACCGCCCCCACAGACCTGCAACATGGAGCACCCCCCGCTTAGAACCATGTGGCATCCAGTACAGTGCACGCACGAACAACCTGCAGGTGGGAAACTGGACAGGGCTGGATTACTGGAGGCATGAGGACCGTAACACGACCAACACATGGGACATGTTACGTAGCAGACGAACACGCAGCACCGCCCACTGTCACGAACAAGTGAACAATGTGCACACGGACATGAACCACAGACTCACACCCCACATGACCCATCACAGACACAGCAACACCCAAGGAGCCACGTCTGCATGCACAAGCCACACTGAATATAGTACCACACGGCAGCCACTGTGCAACCCATCACACACAACCAAAACACCATTGAAGTCCTGTCCATGTAGCCCCTACTGCCTGTCAACCACACACCCCACAACTACGCCTATGTAAGACAAACAACACTAGACGCAACAGAGCGGAACAACATAAATGCACACGAACACCACTGAACCCATCAAACACACAGACACACCATGCACATACAACATACCATCCATCCCATCCGTCAGCCCCAGTCTCATGAAAGGCATGTCATCCGCACAGCTGCCACACATACAGCAGTCACGCTAAGATACATGCCCATGACCAACCGTGTGCCAGAAGTCAATGAAGCGCACGCCACACTGTGAGCAACAACACACAACATGGGCCACACCCCCCGAGCACTGCAGTGATGCACATGGCACAGGGCAGCACGCACACCAAGGAGATGGGACAACTGCAATACGTCGGGTGGCACACAACCATCACACACTCATAACGATGCGTCCAATGCCATGTCCAGTAATCACAACAGACAGCAAATATGCAGGGTATGTCAGGCATGCACACACCTCAGACCATGCACTGTCATGCTGCCACAACACATGTCACGTTCGGCACCCATGGCTCACAGCATGTAGCCCAAAAGCATATTCCATCCCAAATGCGTTTCTGGGGCATGACCCCCATGTTGCCATATGCGTTCCTAAGCGTTCCATTTGCACCCCAAAAGCATATTCCATCCCAAATGCGTTCCTGGGGCATGACCCCCATGTTGCCAAATGCGTTCCTAAGCGTTCCATATGCACCCCAAAAGCAAAGTACAAACCAGACCCAGGATGGGCCTGGAGCCCGCATACACCAGAGTCACAATAAGTAGGAGCACAGCAACACACCCTTCGGCATAGCCAATCCGTCCCATGCCACATGTGCACAGCACACAGTCCCATTGCCAAGCACACACAACAACAGATTGTACAGCCACACACCCGCCTCCGGGACACACGTGCACGAGAGTGCACGAACGGAGAATGTCAGACAACCAATACAGACTTCGCCAGGTGCAACACAATAACAAATCTCATTCTCTCCACAGGTGACGAACTGCTGGATGCTGGGGATGGAGACAGCAGCCAGCACAGCCAGCCTACAAGCCCCCAACGAGGACACACGGATGTGGAGGATCTGTCCTCCTCTTCGGACACGGACCACCAAGCAGGCCCATCTAGTGTGGCAGGGCCCAGCCGCTCCCCAGGACCCCTCCTACCCACCAACCCATCATCCAGGGCTGCTGAACATTCCCAGCCCCCTGCTGCCACTGTCGTTGCGGCCACACCCACGGTCATTGCGGCCACACCCACGGGCATTGCGGCCACACCCACGGTCATTGCGGCCACACCCACGGGCATTGCGGCCACACCCACGGTCATTGCGGCCACACCCACGGTCATTGCGGCCACTACCACTGCCGCAACCGCCACCACGTCTTCGCTGGCCCCAGCCCCAGCGCAGGTGGTAGCCCGGACGACTGGATCCACCCTGGGAGCCAGGGCGAGGACCGTGGTGAGCAATGTGGCTAGTGGGCAGGCCGGTGGCAGCAGGACTGGTAGGAGGAGCAGGGTCAGGGAAACGCCAGCCTCCCCTGGGAGCCATGCCCTGCCTCAAATGGCCAGAGTCCTTGGGGCCTATGAAGAGGCCCAAGGACAATGGGCCAGGTCAGCTACAGACACGCGTGAGGTGCTGGGGTGCTGAGGTCCATGGACGCCCGTATGGGCCAACTCGTGGACCTCATGGGCCAGCTGGTGGTGGCGGTGAGGTCACAGCCAGGGACAGCAGCTCCCCCTCCGCCACCACCTGCCGGGGCGCAGGGTCAAGCAGCAGTGTCCAGTTCCCCTGCGTCCACAGCCAGTGAGCACACCTCAACCACCAGCATGTCGCAAGCAGGCACCCCCTCGCAAATGTGGAAGGGGCCGTCCGAAGTGGAAACAGATCTCCCGGGAGGACTTCGCACGCTCCAGACGCAAGTGAGGCAGCCAGCCAGCCTTCCTTGACCACCCACTGCATTGACTTGGACTACGATCCCACTCCACACAGCCATCTGGATGGCATGTGTGTGTTGGACTATGGACATAGAACCAGTGGGTACACCCTGAGCATCACGCAGCCATGACCGACAGCTCATTGTCACTGCACGCACCACTTTTGTCATCACCTTACACACAATCACATGTCACAGTTTGAAATAAATGCACCTCTTCCACAAACTGCTGTCTGTGCCCGGTGTTTTAATTGTACAGAATACAACAGCCACCTTGAGCGGAACGGCACCTGATGCGTGGCATGGCAATGGAACCGGAGGGCCTGTAGGGACCTAGGGGTGGGAGACAGAACAGGAGCACATTCAATGAGTGTGTCACACACCCATCACACAGTACATGTCAACAACTACAAGCAATGTACACACATCGCACAGAGCAATAGGGCACAATGCCACAGCCACCATCAGTGGCATACTAACCTGGGCATGGAGCGTTGACACACAGCACGCAGTGAACAAAAGGCCACCCTGACACAGCACACACACACCTGCACAAATACAGACACATCAGCCGTCGTACATGGACACTCACCGTCAAGTGAAGTAGCGGGAGATGAGCTGCTGGCGCACATTCCCAGCAGCCTCCTCTCCGCTGTCCTCCTCACTCGAGCTGTTCTGGTCTGCGGGCTGGGGCCCTGGTTGATCTCCGTCATCCACAATGAGGGGGATCTGCTTCCAAATGGCCAGATTGTGCAGCATGCAGCACGCCACCACTATCTGGCACACCTTCTGTGGGGAGTACGCCAGCGCACCCCGGTGCGGTCAGGCACCTGAACCTGGACTTGAGGAGGCCAAAGGTACGCTCGACCACACGTCTGGTCCTCCCATGTGCCTCATTGTAGCGATCGTCTGCTGGGGTGCGAGGATTCCTCAATGGACTGAGCAGCCATGCCCCATTCGGGTACGCAGAGTCACCTGGGTGTGAGGGACACAGAGAACCGTTGCTATTCCAACTGGACAGGGGACAGCATCGCACAACCAGCACGCTACACCACTCCACATACTCACCGACAATACAGCCACGATCCTGTTGCAGATTGGACATCAGTCGTGGCAAGATGCTGTTGCGCATTACGTGTGCGTCATGGGCCGAGCCTGGGAACTTTGCACACACGTGGGTTATCACCATGTCCGCAAGGCACACCACTTGCACATTCAGGGAGTGCGTGTGCTTCCTGTTGCGGTACAGGTGCTCAGTGGCCTGTGGTGGAACAAGGCCAACATGTGTGCAATCAATGGCACCAACGACGTGTGGGATCCTGCCAAGGGCATAGAATGCACCCTTCACTGCCGCCAATTCACGAGCCCTGGGGAATCTGATGTACCTGTTTCGGTACAGCATCATGGCTGCCAGTACATCCCTCAGCACCTTGCTGAACATGGGCTGGGACATCCCTCCTCCACTGCCCACTGTGTGCTGGAATGACCCAGTGGCGAAGAAATGCATGGCGGCCATCACCTTAGCCGTGGGGGTGAATGCTGTCGGATACACCCTGCGGGGACGGAGATGGGGTTCCAACATGGCACACAGTCGATGCAGGGTTGGCCTGTCCAGCCGAAACTTCTTTATGACCTCAGTATCCTCCATGTCCGCCAGCAATTGGTATGGGCGGTCAATGTTCGGTCTCCGCCTAGGGAAGATGGCAGTGGACACATGTCAAAGCAACACAACACATAGCAATTTCGCATTCACATCACTGACATGACTGAGCAAGCACATGAGTCACAGCCCAGCTGTCAAGCAGGGACGGCACGGCCACAATACACTTACACAGGTCTCCCACCAATGGCAATGGCTAGTGATGCAAACCACTGCCATGGTCATGCACATGGGGATCTAGGCCCCAATGACTTGCGGGGCGTGCTGATGGGGACTGACTGCATATTCGTCAAGCGGCAACGCCACGGCAACATGAATGTCTGCTGAGCATGGCACTGCTTCCGAGGCTGGATGAGTATGGCACACGACGACGACGATGTGGGCACAGGCTGAGCGGCCAAAACAAGTGGGACCTGTGGCACGAGGGGATATGAGACAGTAGTAGGTGTCAGCACTGCACCCTATGTACAGCACTGTACGGATCACACCTCCCGAAACATTGACAGGTGTCCACATTGACAGCCCCATGCCAAGACGGCTGTGTGCTTGCAGACACACGTCACAGGTGAGAGGTTACATTGCACGTGCCAGGTGGCAGACGTACATAGTGGGAGCTATCATGTGTGTGCATGTGTCTCCTGTTCAGGATCCACCAGATGGGCGCTGACTCTGTACTGACCATTGGACACAGCATGTTCCGTGGAAGGCTTGTGTGTGTGGGATGGTGGCACTGGATGTGCCTCCGTTGGGTGGGGGGCCATGCACAGGGCGGGTACGTTGATGATTGCGCATTGTTGGTCACGGTGGGTGCACCCACTAAGATGTGTTGCCCTGTGTACAATTCATATGTCCGCATGATGATGGACTGTAGATGTGGGCAGACTACACATTGGTCGATGTGCTGTCTATGTGCATGTGCCTTCACACCAGGCACAGCTGCCCCTGCACATGTGACCCCTGTTGGACTCGCTGCTGGGTCTGTGGAGCTGATGCACCTTCTGTGCGTGGGGCGGACAGCTCACCTCACTTCCCTCATTGCGCATGTCATGACTTTGCCGCAGGTGACATGGATCATGGAGGGCCCACATGTACGCGTGGGTAGGCTACACATGTTTGTTCACTGGTCGCCACCCCCAGTCAGTGTTTCGAATGGGAAGGTTGTTGTGCTGGTGGTATATTCGATGTGGCGGATGGGCGGGCCTAGGTGCGGGCTTACATTCCGGACATGGGGGGTAGTTGGATTGGCGACTAGTTGCAGTACACACGGGACACGTCTCTTCCTTTCCACATCTGGGTCATCCCTTGTACTCACTGACAGTGATACAGTCATCTTCGCCCCAGCCCTCATGTCCTCCCCTCGCTCCCCCAATATGCATGTGCACCTGCGAGGCTAGTGCTTGCACAGGCAGCCCCAAGCTCGCACCAGAGAGGGCAAGGAGTGTATGTGTGGGTCCAGTTGCACGAGTGGGCTGTCTCAGGGTATGATGTGTGGCGGGACGCCGTCCACCTGCGTGGTGCCCCAAATGGAGACCCGGCCTGCATGGACTATGCATCACAGTCTTCGCCTTCCGGATCCGCCACCTGCGACACCCAGTGGCTGTGGCTGCCCTTGCGGCCAGGCCGCGTCCGTCTGTGACTGATGGCCCACACATTCACTCTTTGGCCTCTCTGGGGAGGGCTCGGGGGTGGTGGCGCACGTGCTTGCACTTAGTCGCAATGGCATGTGGCGTGGTTGGTATAATGGGCAATGGATGGGATGGTGCGAGCCACCTCCCGTGACGTCAGTGCTGCTCGTGCTGAGGTGCGTCCCCCCTACACTTCCATTTGACTTGTGCCATGCTACACGTTGAGGTTCTATTGCCTGCGTGATATGACCAGGAGGAGCGCGAGGAGACCTCTCACACACCATGCTCCACTGCCATCCTGTGCCCTGTATCGCCTGTGCGGATTGACTATGTTGGGGTTACACCTGGTCGACTGGGGCTGTGTGTGCCTTGTCAAGGGGCATGGCGGGCGCACAACAGGATCCAGCTAGTCCACGGAGGGTGGGCTGACGTGTGCGCCTGGTTCCGCATTTTTCGTGTGCCTGGCTGCTGTGCACACACGTGTTCACTTCCCCCCCCGACAGGTGTCCTCTCACAATGCCCAGGGAAGCGGTGGTGTACTGTTCATGACCCCTCCCAACACGGCGTGCTCCAACTTGGCATGTGCGCATCTACCCGTCGCACCCACCCACCTGAGCACTGCGTCCATACGACTTCACACGACACATGTGTGTCTTCCACAGTTGTGCTACTCATTTGCGTTGACATCCAATACCAGTGGACTACATGGTCATGTCACGACTGCCGTGTACTTCACATACTCTCATCCTCTCTCATTCGTACTTGTGAAATGAGTCAGCGGAGACAGTTTTGGTTTCAAACATTATATTGAGTCTTCTGTCCTCTGTGATGCAGTATAGTGGACACTACTGGCAGCGGAATACATGTTGAGGATATACTGAGCATGATTACAAATGGGATAGGGTGTGGGGTTACATGTGATTGGCTGTTGCATGTGGGATGTGGGCTTCAGAGTTACATCTGCTTGGCCAAGGCTGTGCTAATGTACATTTACGTATAGCTGCGGAGCTGCGGACTTTGACACAGACGGTATACAAGTAGCCTACCAGACCGCTTGGCATCATGGGCACAGTCCATCTCAGTTCCATGTGACAGGTTTGCTGCGGTTGTTCCTCATGCACGCGTGCATGTGAGATGACATCAGGGCATGTGCTTGCGTGCATGCAGCGGCGTGCCACTTGTTGTTGCAATGTGGTGGTTACTGGACATGTCACAGTCACTGGGGTCGTGTTGTTGTTGTTTGCACTTGTCGTCCGTGCAAAGGTCCTGGTATGGGATTCCCGGGGCGGGGGTGGGAGGGGTGCAGCACCCACAGACTCCAGGCGACCTATTCATGTCCACTGAGCGGTGTGTGTGTCCATGGGCGCTGGATCCATGTCGTGTCCTGGTTGTTCGTGCAGTTCCGTCCATGTGGGTGCGATACACAGACCCCATGCCACTGCCTCCCACGATGCATGCGGTGTTCCTGGATGTGATGGGGAACAGTGTGCATGTCCCGGTCATATCCGATGTCATGGCGATGTCGTTGATGGTGTGGTAATTGTTGCCGGTCGTTTGGTATGGCTGTTGTGGTGGTGACTGGCCAGTCCGTGCGGAAGCTAAGCATGGGTGCGGGGTTGGACATCATAGGTCAATCGGGGAACCTGCGTTGGGGTCCGACGAATTTACAGGTTGTCAGGTATGCGATGCCGTCCAGCAGGGCTTCCATGTCATTGGTGGTGTTTATGTTTGCCAGCCAATGTAGTGGATGGTGGCTGTCAAGGTGTTGTTCGTAAGTTGTCCCTTGGAGGACCATGATGGGGCATGCTGGGTGACATTCGATGTAGCTGTGCTCGATGATCCGTCGTGTGGAGGCACAGTGGTCCCATTTCAGTGCGGGTGCGATGTTGGCCACATACGCCATGCCCCCATAGGCAGAGCAGGCCCTGTCGTGTGCGTCCAGAGGGAGGAGTAGTACTAGCAGGTCCGCCTTTAGACATGCCGGGTTGGAGAGACACATCTCCACGGGATGCTGGTAGGGACACCTCCGACAGTAGAAGACGGGTATGACGCAGCTGAACAATGTGATGCGGTAAGTCAGTCGGTAACTTACGTTCAGCAGGGACAGGAGTTCGCATCCCAATATATGTATCAGGTTGGTTTTGTACAGCTTGACCTGTCCGGCGTAGTTGGGTAGGTGTGTTGCGGTTGCCATTTTGCAGCGGTGCGTTGTGGTGGCGTGCTCCGGCTGTGTGTGCAGTCTGCAATGTGCACGCTCCGAGGTTGCTGTGAGCTCTGTGTAGTCGTAGGGAGACAGGACTTGTGTTCTGTTGGCTTGTGCGGAGGACACGGGCCCTCATCCCACATGCTTCTCAGACAGTTCAAGGTCAGTGATGTGTGACTCCTTCCAATTAACTTGCATGGGGCCGACATGGGGGAGTGTTTTCTTTATTCTTTCCCGTCCGTTGTGTTCTTCTGTGATATGCGCTATCTGCCCTGTGGTCGGTCTCCTCTGCATGCCTGTGTTGGTCTTTTATTGGACAATGGCTGTATTCACCGGCTTCTTTCGTAGGGCTGTGGTTTCGGAGTTGGAATGGAAGGTCATTCAGTGCTGTCTGCTCTCTCTTGTGTGGGCGGCAGGCTGCCTTTCCGCTCTGCGTTGGGCCTTGTGTGTGAGTGTTATTCTTGGGCCACCTGTTGTCGGTCCCCGGGCTCTTTGGTGTTCCGTTTTGTATGTCTTGTTCATATGTGCAGGGTGGTATGGGTGTTTCAGTGTGGTACTGGCGTTCCTCTTCCCGAAGGAGCCCTGCTTCTCCTAGTTGGTGTTGCCGCCGCTGTGTGCTTCGCCATGTTTGTTGCACTGGGGTGTGTCCTGCTGTTGCGTGACTTCACTGACATGTGTGCGTCGGTTGTGTGACGTTGGGTGTTGTCCGTGAATTGGGCGTTGGGGACATGTCTGTGGCAGGCCTGTCACGTGTCATGTGCGTTCGGGGTGGGGCTGGTGTGTGTGCTGCTTGGTTGTGTCCCTGTGTCTGTGTGCGACGCATGCATGGCGCTGCGGTTGGCCTCTGCGTTGTGCGCATGTGTGGCAGCGTCATCGCCGCTTTGGGGCCGTGACGGGGTGGTTGGTTCCTAGTCCCAGGTGGTGTGTACACATGTGTTACGAGATGTTACAATTTGGCCTGTGTGTCATATGTGGATGCTATGGTAGATGTGTCGTGTACACGCGGGGGTGGGGGTTGTCCGCTTTTCCGCCCTTGCACTGTGTGCGCTGTTTGCGTGCACTTGTTGTATGTGTGCCTACCTGCGTCTTCGCGGTACGTTGCGTCCTTGGTGGTGCATCAGATAGAGCATAGGGAGGGCCTGCAGTGCTGGATTCATGCTCGGGGGTGCCGCTTCTTCGGTGTCCGTGCTCGGCGTTCGTGTTACCGCTTCGGTTTGACGTACGGTGTCTCTTAGCCGTGGGTTCAGTTTGTGTGCGGCATCGTAATTTGTACGCCGGGCGGTACGTGTTTCGTCGGACGGTGTGTGTCAGTTGTGCTGCGCCGCTACGTGTACGGGCGCACTTTGATGGCGGACGGTGTCGCTGGCTTGCCGGCGGTGTTTGGCTGACTTTTCGCATCGTAATCGGGCGGGCGTGTGGACTGCTGCGTGCAGGCGGTAACTGGTGGTTTTTGCATCCGCCAGCACGGCGGTAGTGCTTCCGCCCGACATCCTAATGGGCCCCTTAGTTATTAATTTTTAAACATTTTAAAATATTTTTAACTATGTTTATTTTAATTATATATATTATTTACTTTATTTGACACTATTTTTTTTAATATTTAAAAAAAAAACGATATTTTTTACAACGATATTTTTGACATCGATATTTTTTTCTCAATATTTTTGTACTTACCATTATGTAGATAGGATGTCGATATTCTTGACTTCGATATTTTTGTCACGATATTTTTGTACCTCGATATTTTTGTACTCGATATTTTGTCAGTGACTCGCGTGATCGCCTGTATGAGGCTTTTGGATGCTTGCCGTTAGCAACGCTTGGCGTGAGTTACGACTT
Source organism: Calotriton arnoldi (assembly GCA_963921515.1). Lineage (NCBI taxonomy): Eukaryota > Metazoa > Chordata > Amphibia > Caudata > Salamandridae > Calotriton > Calotriton arnoldi. The sequence goes on from CAWUFW010003954.1 coordinate 1,037,123, forward strand.
CACATTCCGCTTTGCCTACAATACTTGCGTGCAGCCAGTGCTTCATTGCAAAAGATGCCGTTTCTCCTGGGCGATGGAACTTTGCTTATCGAACACGTGGTGTCCATTCCCTGATTTCAGCCAGTTGATGGGTCCCTTAGAGACGCATGACGAGGCTTGTTCTGTGGATGGTCAAATGACACGTGCATCTTTACTTGGAATCTTGGATCAATAGGATATCTGTGCGGCTGTGCAGACTTTCCTACAACGAAGTTTCATTGAATATCACGCAAGGTTGCCTTTTCTACTTTTGGATGCTCCTGCTTGTGAGGAACATGACTGTTCCTTCGACATACTAAATTGGATGTCTTTGCTTTTTTCCTCCAATGACAAAGATGACCTATTGGAGGGAATTGCATTCCTTTGCACCCAAACCTTCATGGATTGACTACTTGGTTCATCCCATCTCCACTGTCTGCAATCCAAACTCTTTTTTCAAGCTCAAAGTGCCTTTAGCTTTTTTTCGAACTTTCCTTTTTTCTCCGATTTGTTTTTTTTTAGAAAGTTCCATCACCAATATTTTAAACAATGCCTGACTTTTGAACTCTGTTTTTGTTCTTCTGTCTATGTCCTACTGACTTACCAGGGGGAGGGTGTTATATGGGGTTATATAGCCCTTAGATACATTGTCGACATTGTTAAGTTAGCATGAGTTTTGCTTGCCCTATGCTGCTGCTTTTGCGCACGCCTTTGCTAAGAGTTTGTTTTTGCGACACTTTGCCTCTGCCATGTACATGATAACAGATTGTTTTTCACGTTCTCAGCTTTCCCTTCAATTCTGTCTGAACATAATGTGCAAGGACGGTCAACAATGTCTCTTGTTATTCTGTTCTGATCAGTCCCTATTACCTAGACAAAACATGTTATCAACAGCTGCAGTATGGAAGAATCGAGCTTTGATATGGCGTTGTTGCATGTTTTTGAAACACACTCGAAGAAAGCCGTTCCATGGAGCTGAGCTCTGCTGTTCCTATGATGTAAACCTTTGCGTTTAAGCTTTGAGGTAGGGGTCTGCTAATAACGCCTAGAGATCTTCTGTTATATAAAATAACTTCTTACTAAAAAGGGGAGGGTGATTAGGCCCAGTTATTTTGCCTTTTTCACAGTCTTTATAAAATGACGACTCCTTTTGTATTCTATGGTATTGTAACAATGCTAATGATTCTTGCCTTATGCATTTTGCTGCTGGTTGTGGTTCGCATACTGTTTTATGAATCACTATGGTTAAAATAAACATTTTGAACTTATTTAGTGACTCTGATTATTTTTATTGTGGACAAGTACGTGAGAGCGAAAGAGTGTCTTGTTCCCGCGACTCTGAGGTGAGTCGGGAGTGCTCGTGTTCTGGGTTGTCTAAACATTCGTAGCTTCTTGATATTTGTAGGAGACCGAATGAGACACTATTGCTAGTCGGTTGGGATTTTGGGTACTAAGGTGATAGGAGGTACACCCCTATTTACTGAGGTCCTATTTTCTTGTGCATAGTTCTGTGTATGAGCAGAATCCCCGCAACAGTAGTGGAAAACTCTTACGTTCATGTTTCATTGCTCCAAGGCCTACTTCTCCCATAGAATAAGAATTGAGTTACCTTGTTACATTTAATAAGTAAAGTGGGAGCAATTTGAGTTTTGTGTCTATAGAATTGTAATTAAAATCCCTCTTTAAAGGTAAAGACAGATTTGTAATCACAATTTTGAAAATGGCAGTTTTAGAAAGTTGGCATTTTCCTGTGCCAACCATTTGGTGCCTGTTACCTGCATCCTAGGTCACATGGCTAGGTGTAGTTGGCAGTTGGTCTTTGTGTATTGCTCCCAGACAGTGAGACAAAGGGACGATATGTGTTGGCAGGATGTGCCACTCTGAGTTGATGAGGGTATGAGTTGTCACCTACAACACTTTCCCATCACAAAGGCCCTACCTGAACACTCTCAAAAAGGGGGTTGACATTAGTCTATTATGATTCTAGACAATCTGTGACAGGGCAGGGAGGGAGGAAATTCCAAGAACACCTTGGGTGGGAACATATAGAAGCTTCTTCCACTTCAAAGGAGGTACCAGGTATAAATATTGGACCGCAGGCACAGACTCTTCAGTATACTTCTGGAACTATGGAAGACTCTGCCACGAATAAGGGCTGCTGTGCTGCTGAAAGGACTGCTACTCTGCTGGACTGCTGCCTGCTGTGCTCACTTGCTGTGTGCTGCTCTCCTGCCTAGGTGAGAAGAACCGGATGTGCAACCTGTACCCAGGACCACCAGAGTGATTCAAGGGCCAAGTCTCTTGTAACCTGCACCTGGACTCTGCAACTCTGAGTCCTACCCTGCGAAGTCATGCCACCATAGTCCAGGACCCTTGGGAGTGAGTCTGAAGATGCTCTGTCAGCACACTTGTGGATCCACCAGACCTGAAGCATCTCCTCTGTTGTATGGTGCAACCTTGGGCAAAACCGATGCATCACCTCTGCTGTGTAGACTCACCTGTCGCAAGGACTGAATTGACCTTGCAGCCCACAGATTCATCGTAACAGCCACATCCTTGACACAGGCTCTCGTATTCCTAGCCCCTCCTTGACAATAGCCTCAACAACAACACCGGTCTCCTCATAGCAGCCTCTCAACTCCCCAGAAACTACACATAACCCCAGCTGTGTGACACATCCGCGACACTGAACTTCGCATCACAAGCCCCTCCTCGATGTGATCCCCAACGACGATGCAAGACTTCACATCACAGCCTTGCAGCTCCTCACAACCAACTCATCACCTCGGCTGCACAACACATCCTCGACATGGTACATTGCAACACTACGCAACTAGAATTTAAGGTATTCTTGTTCAGCAGGCCTAACAGGGTCCCTGTTGCCGGCCTGTGCACCATCGCGGTCAGCTTGAACTTGTGACCTTGTTCTGGTCCAGTGCGACCAGATACCCACAGTTGAAACTTTTTGGTTTTTGGCTCTATTTTCAATAACATGTTTACAATTGCATATTTCCAGTTTTACTCATTAGATTTTTGTCATTTGTGTCTTGTTTTAGTTATTACAAATACTCTACTTTTCTAATCCTGTGTGGGATCATTTTTGTGGTATGTTCTCACTTTGTTACTGTTTGCAGTGTTGCACAACTACTTCGCACATTGCCTCTGAGTTAAGCCTAACTTCTCAGTGGCAAGCTACCAGAGGGTTGGGCACAGGTTAATTTGGGGTTTGCTTGTGATTTCACCATGACAAGGATTGTGGTTGCTGCCTGAGTAGGGATTCAACCCCTTAAACAGTAACCCAATTTCTTACAGCCATCACAAGTAATAATGTCACTTTTCTTGTTAGCTCCCCTAAATGTTTCAGTAATTTAAACCTGAGCTCAACCCCTGGTATCTATGGCACAGAGTGGACAGAATTAACTTAAGAAATTGTGTAAGACATTTAGAACTGCCAAAATATTTTAAACGTTGAAAGCACAACACAATCAAATTCCCATTCCAATTTATAAAACTTGAGAATATTTTAATGAACAAATTGAAGCTAAAAAGGGCATATTCCCAACTGTGGGAAATTGGTTGCGTTAGGCTGGGACAAATTTGAGGATTATGGCTGATGCAATGGGAGCGTGGGTTTGATAAAGAGATTGGATTGTGCCTTATCAGAAAGTTATCTTCAAACATAGAACATTTTCATGAAAGTAGAGTCCTCAGTGGGGTAAGCCTGCAGGCTATATATGACAGGCTAAGGTCTCGATAAAGCTGTTGATGAAGTTGGGAAAAGCTCCAGATTTTGTGCCCGGGAATTCATCAATGTTAATCAGATGCTTTTCAGCGTCAAGCCTGGTGAAGTTTTCTACCTTTGGATTTTAGCTCTTTACTGGAAGTCGAATTTCCTGAGTGGGGCAACACTGCAGGCTGTAGCAAAACAGGGTTTGATGTCATTGGATGTAGGTCAGTGTCTGGCCTGTTGAATCTTATATGTTGCTGCGGAGAAGAACATAGCGGGAGCTGCAGTGAAGTCAGGCCCGCTGGTGATGCCCCCTTGGCTTATCAGCTGACGGGTTGGTCCTGGTCCCATGATGGTTCTCCGAGCAAACCTTAGCAAAAAGTTCCAGGTTTTAGTGTTAGGCAGAAAGAGTACACTCTGACACCAGTCAAGGCTTCCTAGGAATTCAGACACAGCACTTGGGTCAGCATGCCTAACTTGGGTCAGGGCTCACTCAAAAAGAGGCCATTATCAGGGACCATGGCAAGTCCAGTTGAAACTGGCCAACTGGGTTCTTTCAGTAAAATGGGTTTCTTGTAGCATTTGAGTCCCCGTAGTATAACAGGAGGTCAGCCCACTAGAGTCTGCTTCTTTGTCCTGGGTACAAGCAGAAGCAGGTCCAGCCTTTCATGTCTCCTCACAGGTGTCAACAGCAGGAGCAGTACTTCTGCTTTTCAAAGGCCCTGTAGTGTTCTGAAGAGGGTGCCACATTTATGATTGGCACTAAGGTGTGATTCCTGCCTCCTCCCTAACCAATAGGTAAAAAGTTCACAGGGGTAACCTGCGCCACATTTGCAGCAGTTCCTGTGTGCCCTATTGCAGACAATCCCACAGTGCCCCTCTGTGCCTAAATCTAACATGGCAGAACATTTCTTCCTCTGTGGAGAACCCCTTTGCCCACCATTTAGGTGCAGCTAGGAAAACCACCTCTGTTTTTCATTCAAAACTGGTACTCGGGGCATCACGTCTCCTACTGGGATTGGTGCCTGGCTGGCAAGAAGGCCTCTTTTAAGTTAATTAAGTTCCTCTGCCCAGATGGTCATCCTATCAGAGGAACAGAGCACCTCCCCACACCCAATGCCTATTTTTCAGCTCTGGGAGTTACTAGTTAACAACTCATGAAGGAGCTATTCAACTCCTGTGTGACAGCTGAAAGCCCATGCAAATTGACTTCTTGAAGCTTTTGGCAGGCAAAAGGTGACTTTTTAAAAGTATCTTCTGTAAAATATTTTGTACAACTTCAACTTAACCAATTATTTGGGTTTATATTAAATATTTTAGTCTAAGAATTAACTTTTCAGCTGGTTCCTAGGTGGAAATAACATTATGAAGTTAAATTATGTATTTAAGGGCATGTTTAGCATTAAACTTTGCATGTCCTACCTTTAAATACCATGCACCCTACCTTACGGGCTTTACTGCCCTACTTTAGAGTGACTTATTGACATCTAAAAGGAGGGCATGTCAAAAGGCTATTTTGTGACAGGTCAAAATTTTCAGCATTAAATCTACACAAACAGGCTACAGTATTAGGCCTGCAGTCATGTTTTGCACTGTCACTGTAGCACTCCAGTGATGGAAAAATGTGCGCTGTAGCCCACTAGTGACATTTAACTTACAGGCTCTCTTACACTTTTTGCCACATACTAGGGACTTACGGGTAAGTTAAATGTGCCAATTTTGATATGTTTTCGTATGCACTGGAGCTTGGTTATCAGAGCCCCAGTGCAATTGTCAATTAAACAACAGGATCAGTCCAAAAAAAGGGGGGTGATCATGCAAAAATAGGAATTTTCCTACAGAAACCTTGGCCCAAACATTACTATAACCTGCTCAATCAAAAACACAATTAAATTGTCCACATATTGACATCTAACAAAAAAAATCCAAATAAATCAAAAAATAAATAAAACCTAAACATTTAATAATTGATTCTAATATTATCAAAAGTATAATTTAGTTTATAGTTTAGTTTAGTTTAGATTTATACAGCGCGTAGCTGCCCCAGCAACGGGGCGTCCCAGCGCTACCCAAAGTACAGGTGGCTTAAAAAGAATAAATAAATAACGCCCAGCCCACATGGAAAAGAAAAATTAAGCCGGGAAAAGCCAGGTCTTTACGGCTTTACGGAAAGCCAGATGATTCTGGAGCCCTCTGATGGAAACTGGGAGGGAGTTCCAGAGTTTAGCTGCCAAAACTTTGAAAGATCGACCACCCGCTCGCGCTCTTAAGATTCGGGGGGTACAAATGAGTCCCTGGTTAGCTGAGCGTAGAGAACGACTCGGAACATACGGCACAAGTAAAGCTGCCAGGACCGGAGGTGCTTGTTGAGTCATAATTTTATGGGCAACACACAGTGTTTTAAACTGGATTCGTTTTTCTACAGGTAACCAATGTAGTTTAGGTAGAAGTTTGGACACAAAGCATGATTTTGGGAGGGCCAACACTGCGCGGGCTGCAGCGTTCTGGATTCTTTGAAGGCGCTGAACACAGGATTTATTGGCACCCAAATATAGAGAATTGCCATAGTCTAACCTAGACAAGATTGTGGCCTGGAGAATGGTTTGACGAATTTTAGGGTCAAAAAACCCCAATAGGGGTTTTAGCCCCCTCAGGAGTCCAAAACAGGACCCTGCAACAAGTTTAGATTGAGTGTCAAAAGACAGGCCATTATCGATCCAAAAGCCTAGGTTTTTGACCGCCTCTTTAGGCAGTGGTGCAGGTTTTAATTTGTCAGGCCACCATTGTTCTGACCACATGTCACTATCTTTCCCAAGCAACAGTATCTCAGACTTGCCTGCATTAAGCTGAAGGCAATTTATTGTCATCCAGTCCGATATCACCTGCATATCATCTTTAAATTTAACAAGATTATTAAGACGCTCCTTAGAGAATGTGATGACCAATTGGGTGTCGTCGGCATAAGACACCAACGACAACCCTCTGCTTTTAGCTACCACAGCCAAGGGTTGAATGTAGATATTAAAAAGCATAGGGCTCAATATCGAGCCCTGAGGTACCCCAAATCCAATAGCATGCTCCCGGGAATGGTAGGGAGGTACCATAACCTGAAAAGATCTGCCTTCCAGGAAAGAGCGAAACCAGGCTAGAGCCAAACCTCCGACCCCAATCGCCTGCAGCCGCCGTAACAGTAACTCATGGGAAACGGTATCAAAAGCGGCGCTTAGATCTAAAAGAACCAAGGCCGTAGAGTTACCAGCATCCAGGCTACTGCGAATCTCTTCAATCACTGCCAGCAGAGCAGACTCAGTACTATGACGAGATCGGAAGCCATTTTGTGAAGAGTCCAAGATATCATTTTGCTCTACAAACTCGGTAAGAATGCAGTTAACATGGCATTCCGTGATTTTAGCCAAGAAGGGCAGCTGAGAGATAGGACGGTAATTACCTGGCTCCGAGGGTTCCAAAGATGGTTTCTTTAAAAGGGGTATGACTTTAGCATGCTTCCAAGAAGAGGAACAGAAGCGGATGACAAGGATAGATTGATCAGTTCACTCGCCACTGGAAGAACAGGATTTTGAAATAGACGAATTTGAGCTGGTCTTAAAGGATCAGCTGGAGAACCTGATTTTATTTTCAAAAAAGAGATTCGGTCTCATTAAGTGAAAGAGGAGGAAAGGAGCACAGTATATTTTGTGTGATACAGCCACTATCCTCAGACCTATCCCCTATATTGGTACTGGTGGTGGCCGTAGAGAAGCTATTATAGATATTCTTTACCTTGTTCACAAAGTACTCAGCCAATTCATCACACTGCAAATTTGAAGTAATAGGTGAGTCTTTTGAAATGGGGCATTTCATAGTCTTAAGAAGGGAGAAAATCATTTTGGACGGATTATTACTGTTCGAGATTTTAGCAGCAATATAATCTGCTCTAGCTCGCCGGACCAACTTATGATATGATTTAATTGAATCTCGATATTTGGTTTTTGCTTCTGAATCATAAGCATGCCTCCAGGCCCGTTCAAGTTGTTTGCAGTTTTTTTGCTTTGGTCAAAGATTCGTTAAACCAGGGATTGGACTGTCCTCTTTCTTTATTGGAGCTAAATTTGGCCGGGATACAGCTGTCAAGAGCTTGAGTCAACCAATCCTGAAAAAGCATAGTGGCGGATTCAATGTCAGGAGGCAACTGGGGTTTATGGCTGAGCAGTAGATCCGTAAGTTGATTGTACCATCCTGTACATTGTAAAACATCAATATACAAACTCAATTAAATTGACCAAATCAAACAAAATACATTAATTAAAAAAATAAACATACTTTCAGGAAAAGTATAAACATACACATGATAAAAACACATTTAGTTGCAACATTTAGAAATATTACAATCTTGTGTTATAAATAACAATGATAAATTCATACATATATAATTAACCAAACACCTAAACATCATTCATAAAAATAAAATTCATTAGTCTAAATATCACTCTATAAAAGCCCACAAAAAATACACATCATCATAAAATAAATAAATCACATAGTAAAAGTATATCACACTCACCATAACCACTTTAAATAAATGAAAAATATCATTTTAATGAAAATTGTATTAAATAATTTGAGTACAAATATTTAAATGTTTAAATAAATAATAAACATATACCTTTAATCCACAATTATAATCAACATTCAGAATTCTATAAGAGAACCCCTCCCCCCCAAAAAATGCAAAAAAGAATAATTACTCCAGAACCTGAAAAATATATTTTAGAAGAAAAGCACTCCATGAAACCCAAATAATTAAAATAAAGTTTTGGGGTATTACATATCTCAACCATTTCTTTTCATAAATGCTTTCTCCACCCAAACATTCTCTTTCAAAACAACTGATTGCACCTGAAATACAAACACATACATACCCACCCACAAAATAAAATAATCCAAAAGGATACAAAAAAAATATTCATAATCTTCCTAGATATCTTTTTTTTGCAAAATAAACAAGGCAATTTCTTAGCTGGTGACTGACAAATTGGAAGGTCACGTTTTAATTCATTTCACATTTTACAAAAGGGGATATTACCAAGGAACTGCGATAATTATCGCAAAGCGCGCCTAGCGCTGTTTTTTTTATCACCGGCTATCGCTGGATTTCATCGCGGAGATAACGCGTTATTATCAACGCTTATCTCCAAGGCGATAAAAAATCCAGCGATAGCGGCCAAACCCAGCAATAGCGCGAGAAATCCAGCGAGAAATTCAACGCGCTAATGACAAGCTTGCTAATAGGCAGGTGAGGACTTAACCTTACAATCCACCTCCCATTGACTATAATGGTTAAGTCAGGTTTTTAGCAGGTATTAGATTCCAGCGATATTCGCGGTTAGCGCAAATTTTTTTATCGCTTCGCGGGCATTGCTAATAGGGGGAAGTTGTGTTTGCGACTGTTTTCAGTCGCTTTTAGTTGGGAACGCCTACTTTACATGTCATTAGCGATATATATCGCTGACATGCAAAGCAGCACCAAATCGGTCGCTTTCGCCATAAAGCTGTCGCTAACAGCTGTTAACGACAGCTTGCTAATAGGGCGATAGAAATATCGCCGCTGTAGCGGCAAAAAGTGCTGCTAAAGCGGCGATAAGGCCCTTGCTAATATGCCCCAACGTTTTTTATAAAATTCTGATCCCCTTCCTGCACGATCTGTTTAACTCGGAAGCATTCCAGAACTCTGTACCACCGTCATTACCTGAATATCAGATTTTCTAAACAAAAAATATGGACCCTTTAGATTGCAGCTTGTATTGGCCAATGTCGCCTATCGACTCAGATTCTGAAATCTATACCAGAATTCTGTCTAACTGCCTGGCGGCCGACATCACAACACTGGTAGAGCCCATGCAACATGGATTTATCCCGTCAAAGGGCACAACTTCCCATGTTAATATGGTAATGACAGTCTTTGAGGCTGCAAATAGGTTACCTACGCCACTGGGAGGATACAGTTGGACATTGAACAGCCATTTGAAAGAGTCTCCTGGCACTTCTTGTGGACTGTTGTGACCCTTATGGGTCTTGGTTCTCATTTTCTAAGTCTACTAGAGTGCTATAAACCTTGCTGTCTACTTGTATAATCTGTAATGGGCAGACTTTCAGATAAAGGGGCCTATTAGCAATAACCAGCGATAATTATCGCTAAGCGCAGTTAGCGCTTGGATAATTATCGCCGGCTATCGCAGGTTTCTATCGCGGAGATAGCGTGCTATCAGCAACGCTTATCTCCTAAGCGATAGAAACCCTGGAGAACAGTGTGAATATCGCTTGAAAACAAGCGATATTCACACTGTGACCAGTGTTAGCTAGGTGATAGGACGAGGGGGATTTAGCCATGTAATCCACCTCCCATTGGATTACATGGCTAAGTCAGGTCTGGACCAGGCATTAACAAACCAGCGCTAAACGTGTTTAGCGCTGGTTCGTTAATCACCTCCCCTGCCTCGCTAATAGGCGATAGCGAGCTTAGCGACTGTTTCCAGTCGCTTTTAGGTTGGGAACGCCTACTTTGCATGCCATTAGCGATAAATATCGCTGGCATGCAAAGCGGCACCCAACCCGGTCGCTATCGCCTAGAAGCTGTCGCTAACAGCAGTTAGCGACAGCTTGCTAATAGGGCGATTGAATTATCGCCGCTTTAGCGGGAAAAAGTCCCGCTAAAGCGGCGATAATCACGTTGATAATATGCCCCTTTGTTGTGCAATTCCTTTCTGATAACTCCCTTGCAATTTGGGAGGAATGCTATTTCCATCACTCTGGCTGGTCTACATTTCTTCCCTAATTTTTAGCTGTTATGTACCTTTGAAAGTCCTTGTGGATATAACCTACTTTAAACATACCAGATTTTAAACACTTCTGTGGCCCTAATATTGATAGGGTGCACTTTTCTTGTTTGCGCCACGGCCCTCCTTTAACCCCTTCGCTGCTAGGCCTTTTCCCCTCCTGTGCTAAGCCTTTTTTTGGCTATTTGGGGTAGTTCCCGCTTAGGGCCCTGTAACTTTTTGACCACATAGGGTATCCATGCCAAATTTGCGTCCTTTTTTTTCCAACATCATGGGGATTCCAAAGGTACCCAGGGTTTGTGGATTCCCCTGGAGGGGACCCAGAAATTAGCCAAAATACAGCTAACTTTTGTTTTTTGGGGGAAAAATGCGAGAAAAGGGCTACAGATGAAAGCATCTGGGGGCATATTAGCAAGACCAACGTTAAAATTATCGCTTCTATTGGAATTCTATAACGCATATTAGCAAGCCCATTATCGCCGTTTTAGCGGCAGTTTCCTGCCGCTAAAACGGCGATAATTTTAACGTGGGTCTTGCTAATATGCCCCCTGGTTTTTTCCCTGCAAATGGCATCAAAAAAGGGGTTGTGGTGCTGAAATCACCATCTTTCCAGCTTTCAGAGACAAGCAGACTTTTGTCAGAAAACCAAAATTTTGTACACAGTTTTGGCATTTTTCTGGGACATAGCCTATTTTTGCTATTTTTTGTGCTTTCAACCTCCTTCCAGTAATGGTAGAAATGGGTATGAAAGCAATAATGGATCCTGGAAAGCCATACATTTCTGAAAAGTAGACAAAATTCTGAATTCAGCAAGGGGTCATTTGTGTAGATCCTTCAAGTTTTCTTTATAGAAACAAACAGTTAAATATAGGAAAAATTGAAAATGAGTTGAAAAAAACAGCCATTTGTGTCAACGTTTTCACCTGTAACTTCTTGTAATTATGACAGCTATTTGAAAGCAATATACCATTACATCGGCTGGACCTTTCTAGTTGTGGTGATAAATAGGACTTTTAGGTTCACCAAGAACCCGACGAACCCAGAGCCAATAACTGAGCAGCGTCTTGCAATGGTTTTTTATTATGTCCCAGGTATATAGCAATTATTCTGGGAAAATTTATACATGGAAAAATCGGTATGAAAGACACCTATGTATTTCTGAAATGGGAACAAAATATAGAGTTTAGAAACAGTAGATATTTGCACATTTCCGAAATTGGGAGTACCCATACTAGCATGAGAATTATAGGTCATTTTTCAAAATGACTTCTTTTTTACACATTGTCTTTCATTTGGAAGGCAGAAATGCATCGAAAGTCAATAGATAATAACAGTTGCTCCACAATTTTGTGTTACCCGAAGTCTTGCGATAAAACTGGTACCTCACTTGTGTGGGTAGGCCTAGTGCCCGCGAAAGGAAATGGCCCAAAACGCAACGTGGACACACCACATTTTCACAGTGAAAAATGACCCTTTTTTTCCAAAGTGCCTAGCTGTAGTTTTTGAATCCTAGCTCTGCCAGCACCTAGGGAAACCTAGCAAAACTATACATTTTTGCAAACTAGACACCCAGGGGAATCCAGGATGGGGTGACTTGACTGGCTCTCACCTGGTTCTGTTACCCAGAATCCCTTGCAAACCTAAAGAATTGTCCCAAAAAACAAATTTTCCTCACTTTTCTGTGGTGGAAAGTTCTGGAATCTGCGTGGATCCACAAAATTCCACCCACCCCGCATTCCCCAAAGTCTTCCAAAAAAAATGGTACCTCACTTGTGTGGGTAGGCCTAGTGCCCGCGACAGGAAACAGCGCAAAATGCAACGTGGACACACCACATTTTCACAGTGAAAAATGACCCTTTTTTTGAAAAGTGCCTAGCTGTAGTTTTTGAACCCTAGCTCTACCGGCACCTAGGGAAACCTAGCAAACCTATACATTTTTGAAAACTAGACACCCAGGGGAATCCAGGAAGGGGTGACTTGACTGGCTCTCACCAGGTTCTGGTACCCAGAATCCCTTGCAAACCTAAAAATGTGTCCAAAAAAACACATTTTCCTCACTTTTCTGTGGTGGAAAGTTCTGGAATCTGCGTGGATCCACAAAATTCCACACACCCCGCGTTCCCCAAAGTCTTCCGAGAAAAATGGTACCTCACTTGTGTGGGTAGGCCTAGTGCCTGCGACAGGAAACAACGCAAAACGCAACGTGGACACACCACATTTTCACAGTGAAAAATGACCCTTTTTTTGCAAAGTGCCTAGCTGTAGTTTTTGAACCCTAGCTCTGCCGGCACCTAGGGAAACCTAGAAAACCTATACAATTTTGAAAACTAGACACCGAGGGGAATCCAGGATGGGGTGACTTGACTGGCTCTCACCATGTTCTGGTACCCAGAATCCCTTGCAAACCTAAACAATTGTCAAAAAAAACACATTTTCCTCACTTTCTGTGGTGGAAAGTTCTGGAATCTGCGTGGATCCACAAAATTCCACCGATCTCGCGTTCCCCAAAGTCTTCCGAGAACAATGGTACCTCACTTGTGTGGGTAGGCCTAGTGCCCGCGACAGGAAACAGCACAAAATGCAACGTGGCCACACCACATTTTCAAAGTGAAAAATGACCCTTTTTTTTCAAAGTGCCTAGCTGTAGTTTTTGAACCCTAGCTCTGCCGGCACCTAGGGAAACCTAGCAAACCTATACATTTTTGAAAACTAGACACCCAGGGGAATCTAGGATGGGGTAACTTGACTGGCTCTCACCAGGTTCTGGTACCCAGAATCCCTTGCAAACCTAAAGAATTGTGAAAACAAACACATTTTCCTCAATTTTCTGTGGTGGAAAGTTCTGGAATCTGCGTGGATCCACAAAATTCCACCCTCCCCGCGTTTCCCAAAGTCTTCCGAGAAAAATGGTACCTCACTTGTGTGGGTAGGCCTAGTGCCCGCGAAAGGATACAGCGCAAACGCAATGTGGACACACCACATTTTCACAGTGAAAAATGACCCTTTTTTTGCAAAGTGCCTAGCTGTACTTTTTGAACCCTAGCTCTGCCGGCACCTAGGGAAACCTAGCAAACCTATACAATTTTGAAAACTAGACACCCAGGGGAATCCAGGATGGGGTGACTTGACTGGCTCTCACCAGGTTCTGGTACCCAGAATCCCTTGCAAACCTAAACAATTGTCATAAAAAACACATTTTCCTCACTTTTCCTTGGTGGAAAGTTCTGGAATCTGCGTGGATCCACAAAATTCCACCCACCCCGCATTCCCCAAAGTCTTCTGAGAAAAATGGTACCTCACTTGTGTGGGTAGGCCTAGTGCCCGTGACAGGAAACAGCGCAAAATGCAACGTGGACAGACCACATTTTCACAGTGAAAAATGACCCTTTTTTTGCAAAGTGCCTAGCTGTAGTTTTTGAACCCTAGCTCTGCCGGCACCTAGGGAAACCTAGCAAACCTATACATTTTTGAAAACTAGACACTCAGGGGAATCCAGGATGGGGTGACTTGACTGGCTCTCACCAGGTTCTGGTACCCAGAATCCCTTGCAAACCTAAAAAAGTGTAAAAAAACCCACATTTTCCTCACTTTTCTGTGGTGGAAAGTTCTGGAATCTGCGTGGATCCTCAAAATTCCACACACCCCGCGTTCCCCAAAGTCTTCCGAGAAAAATGGTACCTCACTTGTGTGGGTAGGCCTAGTGCCCGTGACAGGAAACAGCGCAAACGCAACGTGGACACACCACATTTTCACAGTGAAAAATGACCCTTTTTTTGCAAAGTGCCTAGCTGTAGTTTGTGAACCATAGCTCTGCCGGCACCTAGGGAAACCTACCGAACCCACACATTTCTGAAAAGTAAACACCCAGCGGATTCCAGGGAGGTATGGCTTGCGTGGATCCCCCAACGTTTTCTTACCCAGAATCCCCTGCAAACCTGAAATTGTGCTGAAAAAAATCACTTTTTTCACACATTTGTGTGTGGGAAAGTTGTGGCATCACCGGGCTGACACAAATTTCCTAACACCCAGCATTCGCCCAGGTCACCCGATGCAAATGGTGCCTCACTCGGGTGGGAGACCCAAGTACCCGCGACAGGCAAGGGCCCAAAACGTATTGAGGCGACATCAAAATTGCCTATCAGAAAACGTCCTGGTTTTGCAAGGGGGTCCCATGACTTTTTGGCCCGGGGCTCGGCGGCCACCTAGGTAAACCTACCAAACCCACACACTTCTGAAAACTAGACATCCGGGGGATTCCAGGGAGGTATGGCTTGCATGGATCCCCCAACGTTTTCTTACCCAGAATCCCCTGCAAACCTGAACTTTTGCTGAAATATCACTTTTTTCACACATTTGTGTGTGGGAAAGTTGTGGCATCACTGGGCTGACACAAATTTCCTACCACCCAGCGTTCCCCCAGGTCTCCCGATAAAAATGGTGCCTCACTCGGGTGGGAGGCCCAAGTACCCGCGACAGGCAAGGGCCCAAAACGTATTGAGGCGACATCAAAATTGCCTATCCTCATGGCACAGAAACCAGGGAGGGGGCCTCGGGAGCTGGGGAAGCTCCTCCCCAGCTCCCAAGGTCACAGGGGTGAAATAGAAATCCCTCTGCTGTCTGCAGCAGAGGGATTTCGTGCCTCTGGGCTCATGATGGAATGGTTCCATCATGAGCACAGGGGCACCGATGCTCATGACGGAACCATTCCGTCATGAGCATTGAAGGGGTTAAACAGGTGCGCCGGTTGCAAACAGGAAAACTGCCCCCTTTCATGTAGAATGCTCTGCTCTCAGGGCAGCCGCGAACTCGCGCTGCCCGGCAGCGCATTCAAGAGAAATATGGAGCAGCTCTTTTAAAGATGCTCCGTGTTTCTCTCTGCAGGCGTAAAACCGTCTGCACTTTAAATAAGGATTTGAGATCCCCCTGTAGGCAGGTGCAGTGAGTGACTGCACCTGCCTGTAACGGGATGTCTTGGGGGTCCATAGGTCCCAATTCCCCCCCTCTAAAGGGCTGCCACCAGGGGGCGCACTGGCAGTGCACAGCATTAAGGTGGCGCACTGTCAGTGCGCCTCCTGACAGCTTCTTTGACACTGCGCCCACGCCTATTTTACAGCACAGGTGCAGAGGCAAAGGGATTCCCTCATTTGCATGGAGCCACGCCCAGTGCACATGAGGGAATGCCCTCTTGAGAAAGCGCTGGCGCTACATGTGTGCCAGCATTTTCAGTATTACAGAAGGGGCTGCACAAGTGACTGCGGCCCCTTCTGTAATACCAACGTGCTCTGGGGCGCGCAAATACTTGTTGTGCCCCCAGGGCATGGTCTATAATATGGCCTCCCTATTGCCCCTCTGCATGGGGATTCATGTAGGGGGGCACATGTTGTGCCACCCTGTGTGCATGCATCCTCTATCCTGCATGGCATGGACTGCTCTGTCCGTGCTGTGCATGAATGGCTTTTGACGAAATGTCAGGGCACTGAGGGGCATGAAGTGCACTATGTAAGGGCATCGAGGAGTATGCAGTGCACTGTGTGTGTACATTGCACTTAATACCCCTCGGTGCACTTACATATGTATCTTAGTGCACCGAGGGATATGCACTGGAATGGACACCCTTCAGTGTGCTTACAGACTTAGGTAAGGGCACCGAGGGGTATCCACTGCAGTGCATATCCCCCGGGGTACCCTTACATAAATATGTAAGGGCACCGAGGGATATGCACTGGAGTGGATACCGCTTGGTGCCCTGACATACTTATATAAGGACACCGAGGGATATGCACTGCACTGGAGTGCACTGCATAGCCCTCAGTGCCATTACATATTTAAAGACAAAAGTATACACCTGTTGTTGTTCTCCTTGATACATTCACTTTTGATTTTTCTAATTGATACTTATAATTAATATATATGAGGCCACAAATCTGGGCACTCACAATTTATTTGGATAAACTAAGTCTGAGTATTTTCAAACGAAATCTCTGTAGGCATTGTTACCTAATATAATTTTTTTTAAAAGTTAGCATTTTCCTGCCTTAGCCATTTGGTGCCTGCAGCCTGTCTCTAGGTGCCCCACTTACTCTTAAATAGGCTGTATCATGTCTCCACTCAAAAGGCTGCATATCCCCTGTGGTTAGTCTGGAGCCAGGAAGGCAGGGCATTTTTGCACTTCAACTGCACCTCTTGAACTCATAATCCAGAGCGACTCCAAGGGCTGGTTGGCTTGCCTCCTGATCTGCCATCTCACCTGGACTCTGCCATCTGTGAGTCTACCCTGCCAAGTGTTGCCACCCCAGTCCTGGACCCTTCGAAGTGGGCTTAAGGTGCTCTGCTAGCCTCTGTGGATATAGCAGAACCAACTCACCTCCTCTGCTGTGGGGCACAAACTCAAACTGAACTGACATATCACCACTGCTGTGTGAATTAGACCCATTTCAAAGACAAGCAACACATCACAGCCTTTCAGAACCCCTACTGCGCGATGCATCATCGGTGCAGGCCCTTGCACCATTCATCAATGGCAGCCTCGACAATGATTACGGACTCCGCATCCCAGCCTCGCATCTCTTCAGAACCCACGCATCTCCCCGACTGCATACCACATCCTCAATGGCAGCCTTCACATCACAAGCCCCATCAACGGGATCCTCAATGATGATGCAGTCCCTCGCATCACAGCCTTGCTGTACTTCAGAACTGATGCATTGCTTCGGATGTCAATGCATCCTTGACGCGGAGCTTCGCAACACTCTGCAATGCTCCGCAAACCATGATTTACGGTGCTTTGTTCAGCTGGCCTAACTGGTCCCTGTAGTTGGCCCGCGCCTCTTTGCTGTCAGCCTGAACTTGTACATTTGCCCTGGTCTGGCGCGACCAGATATCCACAGTTGGGGCTTTGGGCTTTTTGGCACTATTTCCACTAAAATCTTCAAAAAATGCATAGCTTCTGTTCTAACGATTGAGCATTTATTGTTTTGGCCTTGTTTTATTTATTAAAGAAACTTCTGTTTCCAACTTGGTGTGGATTCCTTTTTGGGTGGTGTTTTCACTTCATTACTGTTTGAAGTGTTGCACAAATACTTTACACATGGCCTCCAGATTAAGTCTGACTGCTCTGTGCCAAGCTACCAGACGATTGAGCACTGGTTAATTTAGGGTTGGCTTGTGCCTCACCCCGACAAGGATTGAGGTTGCTGCTTGACCAGGGTCCACATCCCAGTCAACCAACAACCCAACTTCTTATAGTATCTGTCTGTGGGTTTGAAATTTCAATTATCCAACCCAACATCGAAAACTGCTAGCTGAAAAGAATGTGGGTCCCTACAAGAGATTAGATGGACATCTTATTCCTGATTATACCCCTGAAATAATTTGATTTTTTGGTCTTAGAATGAACTTTATCTTGTGATGTCTTATAATTTGTCTCAGTATGTATGACACCCAGGTTATTTGAGCTAAGATTAGCGTTTATAATGAAATTCAATGTGGCTATTTATTGTATCACAGAAAAGATTACGGTTTGGCCCTTTAGAACTCCTCCATAGCCACTCTGTGAGGAAACCTCTCAGTTTGGTGGAGAAGAGGTGAGAACAAGCTCCCAAGAAGCCCCCTCAGGATACATTGTAGCCCTCTGCAATCAAATTCAGAAGTTCTGAAAAATGCTTTAGAGAACGTATAAGCTAGTCAGGAAGTGATGAAGAAGTGGTATGACCAAACAGTCACTCTGGTCAAGTTTCATGAAGGCCAAAAGGTGTTGGTGATGGAGCCAATGGAGCCCAGTGTTCTCCAAGATCATAAGAGAGGGCCCTAATGCATGATTGAGAGGAAAGAGGAGGGAATCTGTCTAGTGGACCTCAAGACCCCGCAGGTCCTTCACATTAATTGCCTCAAGTCCCACTATGACAGGTCTGATGTCACCATGCTGTTGGTGATGGATGATGGAGTAGAGGAGGAGAATCAACCCCTTCCTAATCTCCTGTCATCCAAGGCAAAACATGGGTCAGTGGAGAGTGTCAGCATCTCTGTTACCCAGACCCCAGAGCAGCAGAGGGGCTATCACCATCTGTTGAAACAGTTCGCCTCCCTATTCTCCCTCACTCCCGGGATAACACACGTGTGTACCCATGACATTGACGCTCTTGACAGCCCATCTGTCAAAACAAAATGTAGGGACTGTCAGAAAAGATGAGGGCCACAGGGCCAGTATCAAGTAGGAGGTCTCTAAGATGCTAGAGTTGGGAGTGATTGTGCACTCCAGTACTCCCAGGTCCAACCCAGTGTTGCTGGCTCCCAAGGCTGCCCCACTATACACCAACCCAAACTCCAGTCCTGTGTGGACTGCATGGGTCTCAATTCAGGCATGAAGACTGATTCTCACGCCATCCCCTGGGCTGATGAGCTCCTTGAATGGTTCAGACCTGCCAAGTTCCTCAACAAGTTTAAGCTAATGTCTTGGTACTGGCAGATCAACCTGATTGAGGGCGCAAAAGAGAGGTCTGCCTTTTTTATTCAGAGGGCCAATTTCAGTTTAAGGTGATGACCTTTGGACTCAGGAATGGTCCTGCCACCTTCCAGCAGTTTGTGAATCAGGTCCTGACTGGGATGGAGGCCTTCAGTGCTGTTTACCTGGATGACATAGCTGTCTTCAGTAGCAGCTTGTAAGACAACCTCTTTCACCTCGAGGAAGTGCATCAGGGTCTGCAACAGGCAGGCCTGAATATCAAGGCCAGTAAGCGCCAGATATGGCAAGGGTCAGTAGTGTACATGGGACACCAGGTGGGCAGCGGGTAAGGTGCAGCCCCTCCAGGCCAAAATAGAAACCATCATGGCCTGGGAGACCCCTAAGATTTAAACAGAAGTGAGGGCCTTCCTGGGTTTCACAGGATATTACAGGAGGTTTGTCTAGGGGTATGGCCCCATTGTTTATCCCTTGACTGAGCTGACTTGGAAGAAGCAGCCACAGAAGGCGATCTGGAAGGAAGCATGTCAGAAAGGCTTTTAA
Source organism: Calotriton arnoldi (assembly GCA_963921515.1). Taxonomy (NCBI): domain Eukaryota; kingdom Metazoa; phylum Chordata; class Amphibia; order Caudata; family Salamandridae; genus Calotriton; species Calotriton arnoldi. The sequence goes on from CAWUFW010003954.1 coordinate 1,056,702, forward strand.
CCCCTCAAACAGGCCATGTGTACAGCCCCCTGTACTCAAGGCCACAGACTTTTACCAGGAATTTATCATGGATGCCACAGAGCATGGCATAGGGGCAGTATTGTCACAGCTATATAACGAGGGTCTGGACCAACATGTAGCCTTCATTAGCAGGAGGTTACTTCCCTGGGAACAGAGGTGGATTGCTATTAAGAGAGAAGCCTTTGCTGTGGTCTGGGTGCTTAAGAAGCTGAGACCATACCCGATTGGGACTCATTCTCGGTTTAGGGAGAGCACAGGCCCCTCAGATGCTTGATGTAGATTATTGGTGAGAATGTTACTTGAATTTGAAATACCTTGGAAAAAAGCCTAAAACAAGAGGTATTTGGCAAAAGAGGAACAGTTTATTTAATTAAACATAGTGGATGGTAGAACAGTTACAGGGTTTGAGGACTGTCTCAATTTACATCTCAGTTGCTATCCTTCTTAAATACAGTGTACTTAAGGTTGTAAAGTTCGTGGGAGAGCCATATATGGTGAGAAATGTTGGTTGCTGCCTTAGAGTTATAATTTAATGGTCAAATGGTTACTACAGGTGGGCCTCAGCCTTGCATGGACACAATGTGACCAGTGGTAACATGTCCCGATGTTCAGCATGGGGAGCACGTGATCACTGCGTGTGCTGTGTTCTGATTGGCTATGTGTTCCTAACTCATGTGGCATCTGAATTTTATGGTGTTTTAGTAGCATGTGTACCCCCTCTGGCCATGTGTGCTTTATTAGGGCCATTCTACCTTGACCATTGTAATGTTGCTGCGCCTATCTGTAGGATTGATCTAGGGTTTTCTGTTCGTGCGGTTATCTGCTATCTACGTGCAATCCCATCTCTGACCTATAAATTAGTAGCCCTGAGCCTGGATCTTAGAGCTTGCCTGACTATGTATTTGCAAGTCGGGGTTGATGTGGAGTTCATGACGGGCAATTTCGTTAAAAGGAACGTGGTTTTGTTTTCATAAATGAATGTATCATTTTCCATATTGACACTGTCATTTTCCATATTAACATTCCCCCTCTAGTAGTTTTTCAACTACACAACCTAACTTATGCATTTGTACTATTATTTTATTCAGCTCCTACTGATACCCTTGCTCGCTTTTGATACAACAACCTTTCTAGTTACATGCATTCTACCTAAGTTGAGGACTGCGTTTTTACAACAGGTGATCCCCAATTATACGGCCCCACATGTCAATAAAATCTCAATGATAGTTGGCAACAATGATTTACACAATCCGGATAACCATCGTGGGAGCCATGAGAACCAATTTGAAAACCACTCCTGCTAAGGGGCACATCCCTCTTCATACATGTCTTTAAGTAAATTGTGCAATGCTTGGATGGCAAGTGTCAGAGTTTCGTTATCCATATCATTCTCTGGAATAAAGGTGCAGCAGACCATGCCAATTTTGTCACACACAGTCATTAAGTCCAACATATATCGGTGCTGCATTACCAAGAGGCGAACTGCTTGCAGTTCTTACTTTTAGTTGAATTGGGGCTGAACTCAGTGCTGTTCATCATTCTGAGCATCTCCCACAGGTTATTTGTAACCAGCGGGCACTAGCTTTTGTCTGCAGAACAAAGAAGGGTATAGACATTCCCGCCAATACTTGCATGTCTGTTAACAGTCTGAATTCTTCTGGAATGTCATTGAACTAAGCTCTGCCAAAATAGTCTGCAGATCGCTTGTCGTGGGCCTGGTGCAGTAAAGTTGATCTTCTCTTTGAAGGGTGTTGATACAGGTCAGATAGTTCTTCTCCAGGAATGACCAGGGTCAGGTGTGGTTACCAGGAAACAAAGTCCACACCATGCAGGGATGAGCTGAGTATACTAGTCAAACTCACCGCATTGCCAGTAGCAATCCATCAGCATGGAGCTACCCCATTGCATATCCGGAATGTGCAATATCAGCCGCAGTTAGTATTTGTGCCCATCATAAGTGTTCCTTAACCTCTGATACATAAGGAGTACAGTGTTAGCTTCTGAACAATCAAACAAACAGGGAATGCCCTTTCCCTACTAACCAAGTGCACCTCCCTACTTCGGTGGCCCATATTTCCTGTCATGGGGTAGATATGCTCTCATTCAACCTTCCTCCATGTGACTCATACCCCTTTTTATCCTCGAGCAGGACTGCCCTACACAGGAACTCCGTGTTGGTAGATGACTTGTTATTAAAGAAGACCCCACACAAACTCCAAGGGCCACCCTTGTTCCATAGATGGATGCAGGAGCAGACATTTGTTGTACTGAGTTAGGGGTTTTGCTACCTCCAAGGATTTCTTCTCTGGGAAGTCTCAGGGCCAAACAGTGTCTTCGATTATGGTGCCCTTTCTACACATTCTGTCCAGCTCAGTTTGGATATCCGTGGGTTCAGTGAACAGGTATGACCCTGTTGGGCTCGTGCTATAGCAGGTCAGGTTTACAACCAACCTGTGAGGTTCCACCCTGTTGGGCTGATTATTGGTCCTTATCCTACATAAGTAAAGGTGAATAAGGCATTTTGGGCCAGATGTACGACAGGATTTAGCATGCGCAAACGGGTTTGCGACCCGTTTGCGCATGCTAAATCCTTGTGGGCCATGTACAAACACTATTTTGCGAGTCCCAAAGAAACTGCGACTCGCAAAATAGTGTTTTGCAAGTCGCTATTAGGAAGGGGCGTTCCCTTCCTAATAGAGACCCCAAAGCCATGTATGAATGTTTTGCGACCGCAATTGCGGTCGCAAAACACTCGCACATTACCACCCTCTTCAAGAGGGTGGTAATGCACTCGTAAAAGGGAAGGGGTTCCCAGGGGCCCCCTTCCCCTGTGCAAATGCAGGGGAAAATACTTTTAGGGGCAGGCAATGGTCCCAGGGATATTTGCGAGTCGGAAAAGTAAATGGTCGTACATCTGGGCCCTTTGCTTTTTCGGGGGTTACCTCCTGGGACAAGTATACCCTATTTGTGCCTACCACATGTGGGATCAACAAACAAACATAACATGACCTGGTTTAAGCTTGGGAGCCGACTGAAGTCATGTGTTAGTTCCAAGTATTGTGTAGGAGGGCACTATGTAGTGCATGCGGGATGCTAGTGTTCTGTTTTGTGTAATTGTAGGTGACATACGAGAGATCCCTACGCAGGCGCTGTAGTCCCTCATTTGTGCACCCCTTTTGACCCAGCAGTTCCTCAAGGGTAAACAATGTGGTATTACCCATAGGAGAAAGAGGGTACATATACACAAACATTTGCATAACTTATGTTGTGATATGGTCGTTCGAGGTGGGATTCCCTTTGCAGCCTTCTGTGCTCTTTGAGTGACTGTGTTTCTTTTGCCCAATTGGAAAGTGTTTGCAAAATGTAGTTCATGGCAGATTTGCCATGGCTGGGTTGAGCCACACATCAGAGAGCTGTACCCACGCACTTTTCCCCTTCACCTTGAGGGCCGTGGGTGTTGCCAGTACCACCCAGTATGGCATCTCAAACTTAGCCTCCTTCCACTTTCTTACAAAGTTCTGAATATACGCTTCCTGTCCGGGCTGGGGTGTTTGATATGACAGCTTGAAGTTGGTGTACTTGGTTGTTCTGTGGCTGACCTGTTTGGATAAGAAACTTGCAGTTTCGGTTAGTTCTGGAAGATATACAGGAAATTTGTCTCCCAATGTTTTGGAGCCAGCTTCGGAACTTAACCTGGAACTAGTTTTCGGAATGCGCATCCCCCTCAATCTACCAGTGGCAATCTGTTGTGGTGTAAGATGGTGATCACTACTGGGTGTGTTTCTTAGTGTGAATAGTGCTAGGGGTAGACAGTGGAGCCACTTCTTTTTAAGGGTGGTGGTGATTTTACTTATTTGTTTTTTTAACAGGCCATTGAGCCTTTCTACAATGCCGTTACTGTAATTTATGGGTGATTCCTAGTAGAGTACAGATATTGTTGAACATGGTGTTGACAAAGTGTTTCCCATTATTCGATCAGATAATATCTGGCTCCCTCTACCAAGGTATTACATCCCTAACCAGGAAGGTTACCACTGCTTTGGTATCACAGTGCATGCAAGGGCTGGCTTCGATCCATTTAGAGTAAGGACAGATGACTACAATGAGATACCTTTAATTAGCACATCGATCAATCATATTGATGAAGTCGATGAGCAACGCCTAAAGGGTCCAGTTGGTCTAGGGATGGAGGATGCTATGACCTTGAGTGTAGGTTTGGGTGAATACAATTGGCAAATGGTGCACTCCTGTAGGTACGTTGTTACCACATCCCTGACATTGGGGATAAACCAGTCAGTCTGAAGCTCCGCCAATATATGTTCTTTTGCAGGGTGTGTTGGGAGGTGCAATTGGGGCAGTGCTATGTTGACTAGACTTTGGGGCATGACTGGTTTTCCCATGGCTGTGAGCCAATATATGAGGTTGTGCGTGGTCTGTGTGCAGCCCCTGGCTTCCCAAAGCTCTTTTTCGTGTGGTAATGTCATTTCTTGCAACTCCTTCAGATATAGTTTTGCCATTTCTGTACATGCTTTTGTCCTGAGTGGGTGCCATCTCAATGCCTGTTGTAAGGGAAAGATGTGTGTCTCCCCAATCGCTCCGTAATCTGCCTTCTTTGAAAACTAATCGGCCAGTGCATTTCCCCAAAATACAACGTCCCTGCCCCTAGTATGCACAGCACATTTCACCACAGCCAAGCTTTTAGGCAGGGTCAATGTTTCGATTAGTAACTTTAGGAGGTCCTTGTGCTTGATGAGTGTATCGCCTGATTTCAGGAGGCCTCGCCTTTTCCACCTCCCTATGCTTGATTGCACTGTGGTGGAAATATAGGCTGAGAAAATTGTTACTGTCCTCCCCATGTTTTGGGTGAGGGCTTCAATCAGTGTTATTAATTCTGCCACCTATGCTTAGAGGTGTGGTAGGAGGGTTAGCTGCATGGTGACCTATAATGCTTCTGAAGGCATGTGGCTACAAGCCATTAGTACCGCTGCCCCTGTGTGTCTTACCCCTGCCTTCTGGTCTATCACAGAGGACCCGTCGAGGAACAGTGCCTCACTGTCTGGCATGGGATCCTCTTCTGCCTGCCTGATCCTGTCAGGGGTGTATTTTGCATAATTATGGGTCTACTCTCCCCTCCTAAACTTCATAGCCCATGAAGGTGGCTGGGTTTACTAGGTGACATTGCACTACTTTTAATGATGGTCTGGAGAGCATCAATTCATATCCTGAAACCCATTGCATAGTCAGTGTAATCTTACTCTTTTTTATCAATAAAAACACTAAATGTTCTGGATACAGTGTCATCAGAGCCCCCTTTACAATGGAGGTGCTTTTGTCAATGACAAAAGATGCTGCTCCCAGAGCTTGCTCTCATGGTAAGTGACACTGCATTACTTAATCTAATTGCCAGTTGTAGTATGCAATGGGTTTGTACCCCAAGGGATACTTCTGCGTCAAGACTGCTGATATAACTTGCCCATCACTCTGGCTAAATAAGAAGAATTCCTTCTCATAGTCTGGTGTCCCTAACACAGGGGAGCATATTATCTCTGTTTTAAGTTTACAGAATGTATTGTGCATCTCGGATGTCCACGTCAGCCTCTCCTTGACAGTTTTAACCTTTTTCCTGGCTTCTAATAGGGGGGGGGGCGATAAGCTTGCTGTAGTCAAAGACCAACTGCCAGACATAATTACAAAGCCTTAAAAGTGTTTGCATGCTTCTTTTTGTTTACGGTGGTGGCATGGCCTTAATGGAGCTTGTACATTCTGGAGTGACGCGTCGACCGGCCACTGAGATCAGTTGACCTAAATAGTTGACCTCCTCTTGCACATACTGCAACTTCCCCTTCTCCACTTTGTAGCCCCTCTCACAAGCACAGTAAGGAGGGCTATTGTGTCCTGACAACATATTTCTTCAGAGGGGCTGCATATCAAAATGTCATCCTCATATTATATCACTCAGTACTCGATTGAAGATACTTAGAGACTCACAATACCCTTGTGGTAGCCTCTTGAATAGCAGCTGAATCCCTCAAAATGTAAATGCAATCAGATACTGCCTGTTGGGGTGCAGCAGGATGTTAAAGAACACGTTTTTGATGTCGGATGATCACCTAGAAGTTTCTTGTGTCCGCTGGTTCATTAGTTCGGATGAATGGAGGGGTCTGGTACTATGGGGAATTCTGTGTCTACTATGTCATTGAGAGGGCATAGGTCCTGTACCAGACACCACGTCTCCCCTTACTCTTTTTGACTGGGAAAATTGGTGTATTGTAGGTGGATACTCCTATGTAAAGTACCCCCTGATCAATCAGTGCCTGAATTGTGGGTGCTATACCTTCGATGGCATCCCTGAAGAGTGGGTATGAGCGCACTCTGGGTAGGGTGGCCCCTTCTCTCAACATTATTTCACCAGTTTGGTGGTATTAATGAGACCTATGTCATACGCCCCCGTTTGCCCACAGTTGCGGCTACACTTTTGACAAATCCTGCTCAAAGAAGGCTGTCAGTACTGTCATGGGTGCCGGGGCACCACTTTGCAGCTCTACCCTAACCTCAATCGAGTCTGCAAAGTTAATTTCTGAGGTTCCTGTCTGGGCACTCGCTGAACAGCTGGTAATCTGTTGCTTCCAGTATACTGAGGCAGGGTGTAACAAAGATGATACATACCCACATCACGTTTGCTTGGTCGGTGCCAGCAAGGCACCCTAGGCAGGTCGTATTTCAATTGACTCTAAGCGGAACAACACTTCCTCTTGGGGTACCCAGTCATGGTGTGTCCCCCGGCGGAATACAAATTTGTGGCAGTTGGAATTTCTATCCCAACAATTCTGGTGTTAGTGACAATCGTGGAGACTGAATTAGTGAAGGCAGTCAGGTTGGTGGGGGAAGCCCTCATCGGTCCAACAGTGCTGTGACGGCATTGTAAGGACATGAGTCTTAGTGGTGAAACCCCAGGGGTGGAGCAGGTCATTGTCCGTTCCTCATAGAAGTGAATGGTTATCTGTAGTTTGGAGATTAAATCTCATCAGAAGAGATTCATCGGAGATGAGGGATGATATAAAAATTGTCCCTTCACACGCCTGCCTCCCACATCCAACTCTAGAGATTTTGTCAATGGGACTCTCATCACTGCACCCGAAAACCCCTGTGTGTCCACAGAGTATTTGGATAGGGGGACGATCCCATCCCTTAGGCATGGCTTGGTTGCCCCCATGTCAATCAGTAAGCTGTAAGGCGTGTTATTTATTAGCACTGTTATGGTGGGTTCCTCCTCGGATCGAGGTGTTAGTAATAAGATGGGGCGTGCTCTCTCTTTCTCTGACCTCAACTAATGCCTCTATTCTTTGCCCCGTCTGGTTTGCCTCCTTCGTTCTGAGCAACACACTGCTCTTTTTGGCCTGGTTTCCCCTTCAAACCTCGCTTTCTGTTGTTTCTTTGGCTACCTGGGCAAATCCTGTAGCCTCACCCTCGTCATTGGTTACCGGGGGACTTAAGCTCCCTTCTTCCCCCGCTCACTGTATCGCTATCGAAAACCACCACAAACCTCCCTGTTACTCAAGTATGTTTGCCTGACCCAGTGGCAGTGTCTGCTTTTCTGGCTGTTGAGGTCCTCTGTGTTGGACGGAGATAGACAGGAGGTCGAGTTTTTGGGGACCTTTTCAAGGAAATTGGGTTGCTCTGGCTTTTTGCTCTGTCATGCTTGGGCCTAATTGTCCTTCTTTCGGTGGGAGGGCTCATCAGCTTCTATTATTGATGGATTTGAATATCCTAGTGCAGGGGGAGCTGGCGTGAGCACCTCCATTCCTACATATGACGAGGGACCCTTGGCCTCTTCAAATATGGCCCATCGTTCCAATAATGCATCTCTCTTGTCTCTCTTTTGGCTTGTATATTTAGTTTTTACATGTGTTTTAGTATGCTCAATTATGTTGGTGGAAAATGTTCCCTCCTTAAGCCAGGGAAATGTGTGCACCTTTGTGTGTGCATGCGATTCTTAACAAAATGTATTACGTTTCTTTACTTGGTTTCCATGTGCTTTAATGGGGAGTCCATGACAATTTTAGTAGTTTTTTGGTCAAATGCAACTCAAACCTTTTGGCATTTTTGTTTGTTCTAATCGTGGGGGAAAACGTACATGGTGCACTCCTACAGTTTCACGTACTATGAGCTCACAGCTTGCAATTTCTTACATAAAACTGTTCAAGTGAGCATTTACATGAAAAACAAGATAAGACTGCATACGTTGTATTGTAACATAGGTACATAATACAGTTCAAATGAGCATTTACATGAAAATAATATGCATATGTAGTATTGTAATACAGGGCGAATATACAATGGGTTAGCACAAAATCTGCATCAGTTCTTTTGCAATTCAGTTTTCAATGACAATAAATTAGGCCCGGGTAAAGCTCGTGGAGTTTACTTCCACAGAGCTCAGCAAGCGGGTGGAGTATCAAATCTCGTTGTACCTGCCCCAAGGCTTGCTATAAACATGCACAAGGCTTGAACTTCTTTAAGGCGGCCAGGCTGCCAGACGAAATGATCGGTTTCAACAATGCAGAATGGTATAAGTTCTCTCTGAAGGCTGGAGCTTTAGAACGTAACATATTGTCAACTCTGCAAGCTGTTGCTTTCTGATTCAACAAGGGAATAAAATAAATCTACTAAAAGGCTGGCCACACGTTCCTGCATGCCTAAACACCTGCATCATTTGTTTAAGAAAACACAAATTAAGATTATTACTTTTCCCTATTATCCTCGCTTCCTCTGTATTGAAGCATTTGAGGCTGAGCAATGGTCTCAGAGAGTACACTCCGCGGACCTTGAGACGATCCTAAAGGCAGCAAAGCCCCAATTCCCCTTCAGCAAGTCAGCCCCACTCACAGTTGCGATGATCCTGGCATCAGCACTGGGTCGGTCTCGGAGTCAGAAGCAGAAGGGACTGTATCCGTCCAGTGCTGTAGGCATCACATTGCATGAAGTTGTTAAGAGAGAAGTCTGCTCATTAGCACCGATCCCCCTCCTCTCAAATATCAGAGATCCTTTGAGTGCCTCGGGCTCAGGCCCTGGTAAAGCCACTGCTGCCAACTCACTGACCCAGACCAACGAGGGCAGCAACCAGTGGTCAGTCACAGTGTATTGAGTAGCCATTATAATTTTCTTCACTGTGACTGAAGGCATACCCATGCAGCAGCTGAGTGCTAAAACTGGGTACACACACTGTCAGGGGTCCAGGACTCAATAAACAACTGACAAGAGCTTTTCTAGGCAATCCCATCACAATGGAGCCTTATCCAAGCCAAGGATACAATACTCTCTAGCACTAGAATTCAAATAGCATTATGTTACATTGCAAAGCAGTGTGCGCCGATAAACTCCACTCCGCCGGTGAATGGTGGAGTTTTTGCCGAACTCCATGCTCCAAATGAAGTGTGAAGTGGCAACAACTCCTCAAACTCTGCCGGCAGAGTGGAGTTCACAGCCAACTCTTACAATAAATGCAATGACATTGTACACAATAATACATTTCATCAATGATCGACAGAGAAAAAATACATTGTAAAATCAAATGGCTATGTTGCAACACATTTTATCCTTTAGCAAGAGAAGACTAGCGTAGAACATGTTCCTAAGTGAACTGGATAGTCTGCCACTATCTGCTCCTAGACAAAGGTGGAAGTAATAGGTGCGGAAAAAAGAATAGTTCAAGAACCACAGGACCCTCTTGACTACTCACAAGTTACGTCTAGTTTCCCATGTTCAAATTTTTCCTAAAGTCCAACTCACACCCTGTGTCACACCCAGGGGTTAGACGTACCATCTGCGTCATGCCCAGTGGTCCAAGCGACCAACACCTTTCACTGCTTTCAGATAGCAACGGTGTTAAGAAACCAGTAGCATTGAGAAATCCTTTTCAACTAAAAAACTATGAGATTGAGGTCCCAACTCTGCCCATACAGGATAGCTGCATCAGAAAACCTGCGTCCTGAGAGCCAAAATGGCTATATAAATAAATATTTACCTTTCCTTGCGTGCTAACTATTGAAAAAAGGTGACTTCCGCAGGATCGCCTCCGTGGCCCCTTTACGACTGATGCAGTTGGGACATATATATTGGTAATATGCCAGACCCTGTCAGTGGTAGGATACTCAGGTTATCTTTTTATGCTTCTCCCTAGTTTGCCATACTCCACATGATTTAAAAAAAAGAACAACACACAATGTTTCGGGCTCAGATGTGGTCTCCTACTCTCTGTGATGGCTGCTTCAGGACAGAATTCCACCCTGCGGATTCAGCAGAACTTCTGATCAATTGCGATGTCTGCCCACCTTTGTTGTTGCGCGATGTAAATCTGTCCACGAGGGATCACCTTCCTTCTGCTGCAGTCAGGTACGAAGTCCCAATCTCGCCTATCTAGCTCACCAAAATGTAACTTGAATTTGAAATACCTTGAAAAAGAAAAGAGACAAGACATGTTTGACAAAACAAGAACACTTTGTTTGATTAAACATACTGGCCAGGAGACAGTTACAGGCACAGGGTCTGAGGACTGTCTCAATTTACATTCAGTTGCCATCCTTCTTAAATACAGTATACATAAGTTCTCCGGTGAGCCATATATGGTGAGGAATGTTGGTTGCTCTCTTAGAGTCATAAATTAATGGTCAAATGGTTACTACAGGTAGGCCTCGACCTTGCGTGGACACAATGTGGCTAGTGGGTAACATGTCCAGATGTCCGGCATGAAGAGCATGTGATCTCCAAGTTTGCTGTGTTCTGATTGGCTATGTGTTCCTAGCTCATGTGGCATCTGACTTTTATGGTGTTTTAGGAGTGCACATATCCCCTCTGGCAATGTGTGCTTTATTGGAGCCATTCTTCCTTGACCATTGTAATGCTGTTGCACCTATCTGTGGGCTTGAGCTAGGGTTTAGCGCGGTAATCTGCTACCTACGTGCCATCCCACCTGTGATCTATCAATCAGTAACCTCGGGCCTGGTTCTCAGAGCTTCACTGACTATGTATTTGCGAATCGGGTTGATGTGGAGTTCACAACTGGCAATTTCGTTAATAGGGACTTGATTTCATTTTCATTAATGAATGTTTTGTTTCCCACAATCATACTATTGCTTTCCATATTAACAAGAATCCCAAATTGTTGAGGTGGTTTGTCTCCCTAGAGGGAGTGGACTTTACGGTGGAACACAGCCCGGGGTCAGACCATGCCAATGCTGATGGTCTCTCCAGGTTTTTCCACCTTAATGATGAGAACTCCCAGGAGGTTGGGTAGTTCTACTTATTTTCAGCTGGGGAACACATGCTAGGCCTGTCAGCCTTTGGGAGGTCTTCTCAAACATTTTGCCTTCATCCCCCCCATGGTTGGTGTTCTTGTTATTGTTGGCATTGGACTCTGTGTACTTTACCACTGCTAGTCAGTGCTAAAGTGCTTGTGATCTCCATAAACATGGTCAAATTGGCTTACACCCATTAGGCACATTTAATTTACTTGTAGCTCCCTAGGAAAGTGGTACTATGTGTACCCATAGACTGTAAATTAAATGCTACTAGTGGGCCTGCAGCACTTATTGTGCCACCCACTTAAGTAGCTCTTCAAACATGTCTCAAACCTGCCATTGCAGCCTGTGTGTGCAGTTTTAAACTGGCATTTCGACCTGGCAAAATAAACCTTTTGCCAGGCCCAATCCTTCCTTTTTAATACATGTAGGCCACTCCTAGAGAAGGCCCTGAACTGCTCAGAGTCATAAATATCGAACCTCATACCCCAACCCTTCAGTAAGCATCTGGACCTGTAGAGGACTCAGAAAAGGGACTGCTGTGCTGCTTTGCTACCCTGCTGTCTTCCTGCTTGAGTGAAAAGGATTGGATCTGCATCATGAACCCAGGACCACCAGATTGACTCCAGTTGGCTGGCTTCCTGATCAGAACCTCAGGGACAGAACAGGCTTCAACAACCTTGAAACTAGCACCTAGACTCTACCAGCTGTGAGTTTTGCCCTCCCAAGTGGTGCCACCTCAGTCCTGGACCCTTGGAAGTGGGCCTAATGGTGTTCTGCCAGCCCAACTATGGTCCCAGTGGAACCGATGGATCACGTTCCAAAACCTCTGCATTGGAGCCGATGCATGATGGATCTTCGATGAAGATCTTTACAGCGCAAGCCCCTCATTGATGGCATCCTCGACACTGATGCAGGCCTTTGCATTGCAAGCACCTTGTCAACGGCATTCTAGATGCCAAAGCAGGACTTTGCGTCACAAGCCCCAAAGCTGCTACGGAACCAGCCGGTGCACAACACATCTTCGACGTGGGACTGTGCATCGCAAGCCCCTCATCGACGTTCTCCTCGACACCGAAACAGGACCTCACATTGCAGCCTCGCAGCTCCTAGGAACCACAGATGCACAACGCATCCTTGACATGGGACTCTGCATCACTCCGCAACCTGGATTTAAAGTACTTTGTTCAATGGGCCTAACTGGGCCACTGTAGCTGAACTTGCTGAACATGAGACTTTGTCCCCATCTGTTGCCACCAGATAAACACAGTTGGTACTTTTCACTTTTTGATGCTATTCTCACATAATCTTTAAATTGCATATCCCCGGTTCTACTCATTGGAGTTTTGTCATTCTGCTCTAAGATTGTTTATATAAGATTACTCTATTTTTCTAAATTGGTGTGGGATTTTTCTTGAGTTGTGTTTCACTTTATTACTCTTTAAAGTGCTGCATAAATACTTTGCACATTGCTGCTAAGTTAAGCCTGACTGCTTTTGTGCCAAGCTACCAGAGAGTTACACACAGGCTAATTTGGGGTTTGGTTGTGTTTCACCTTAGCAGGGATTGTAGTTGCTACTAGAGTAGGGTTTCACCTCCCTCAACCAGCAATCCAATTTCTTACAATAGAAAATGTACATCAACATCAGAAAGCCTTGTTCCTATGGTATGCCTTCAATCTTTTATAAGATGCCTTACATATTGATTACTTATAGAGCTAGGAAGAGAACTATGGGCCTGAATATGATGGCGGAAGGCCCGCCACTGCCAGCCATGCGGTGCCGGGCCCTCCACCATCGGACAGCAATTTTCCCCCGCCACATTACGATGGCGGGGGGAATCGCATTCCGACCGTGACAATCACAAAGACCGCCCGCCACGCTTCTGCCACAGGCAATCGTTCCAATTGCCTGGCGGAGCGGTCAGCATGTGTAAAATGGTGGCAGTGCCTAGCAGGCACCGTCCGCCATATTACGATGTGGGCTGTAGCCAGCCTTTCCATGGTGGCCAAACAGCCATGTAAAGGCTGGCGGGGATTGGATTTGGGGGCCCGTTGCGGGCCCCCCTTGTGTTGGGGGGAGATGGTGGTGAACTGGGGGGTACCCATGGTACCTCCCTGCATTTCCATGCACTAAGTGGCAAGCACCGCGAGGTGCCTGACACGTAGTGCAGGGAAACTCACTGCATGCACCTTTGACATTGCGGTGGGTGCTGCAGCCAGCAGCACCCGCCATAATGTTAAAGTGCAAGATGCGACCGCCATGGTGGCGGTCGCATCCTGATTTGGAGTGCGGGACTGCCGCATGACTGGCAGGCGGTCCAAATCCCCTCTACGATGGCGGAAAACTCAAGTCCGCCCGCCATCGTAATGACCCCCTATGTACTTACTCAGGCATTGGTTCTAAGACACTTCTATTAGATATGATGACTGGTCTCCCTGGTGGTGTGGTAATGTTTCTAGGAACCTTTGATATACAGTAAACAGTTGGCAATTAAAGGTGTTCTTGTTTCAAAAGTTACATTTCTTGTTTTATTAGAGGTTCTAAGACAACTAAAAATACAACATCTTAATCACAGATCTCTTTTGAAACATATAAGATAGTCATAAAAGACTACTATGTTAAACTTGATGAATCAATGTACAGCCAAATTATGGAATATGACGAGATAAGAACAAGTTTGCAGAAAGTGCAATCGGGATATTTCTAGATATACATGAATGTTGGAATAATTCACTCATTCCTAACATCTCTATAGGCCAACTCTTACAGCATTTAGCACAGTCTATAGTATTAATCATGAATGAGCTGATTAGAAAAAATGTGGGTCTTTGTTAGATTTGAAGAAGCTCAAAATATATTTGCAAAAATAAACCTAATTTATTTTTAATATTTTTACAGATTTAATTTTGCCTCAGACCATTCCACTGGGAGATTTGACACATTAACTATCACGATGCAAGGCACTTTTTCTTCGGAAACAATCTATTAAATTGTATTATTCTGGCAAGATATGAATAACTCCCAGCAACATCCAGGAGAAATGCAATATGTAGTTTTTGGAACAGGGAGCTAATTTACACTTACAAAATGATAAAACTTTGTTTTGTGTATAATTAACAGAGTGAGGCTTGGTGATGGGCAGTTGGTGGTATCACTAAATATCCGATATGCTGAATGTTCTCATACCTTGGTGACATGTCCTAGTCTACAGCTCTTTTTGACAGGGTTGGTAAATATTTAGAGGCTGTTTATCTTTTTTCTTTGCCACAAATAATGAATGGGTATCATTTGGCCTGAGCTCCATTACCCAGGAAAATTACCAATCACACATTCCTATACATATTGCAGGATCCAAGGCTTCAGTCCTTCCTCAAATAGAAAGCAGATTCTCTTGGCTCCACCAAATTCCAGGCACCATTCTGATTTCCACGTGGCGAGGTGGATTTTTGGGGTAGGGTGGCAACTCAACAGTGGTTGCTCTGAGGCCCTGAACCTTTCCTCTCTAAATTCTGGCAATTAATTTTTCTTCTGCTTTTTGGCTAAAACATTCTGAAAAACAAACACCATTTAGGAGTTTTCTAAAATGTCAGGAGGCTATCTCGGCTACAGGTGCTGTTCAAGCCCACCCATGACTTGGCAAGACACAATACAAATTTATCCCTACCAGTGGAAAACTAACTCAACCTGGTCTTGTGTTTTTAGTACCCCCCTTGGTGTAAGGTGTCAGTGTGAACCAAAAAGGCCAACATCAAAGTAGGCTCCCAATATATCTTAGTATAACATAAACATGACACTTCTAGAGGTTCCAGCCTGATCTTTGTGTCTGTGTGTTGGGCTTGAATTACCTCTTCTAATCTAGCATTCCTTTGAGAAAGTCAAGCTAAGAGATTCATGGTGTGATGTTCAATAATTATCTTCCTCATACAGTGCTAATAGGAATCACATAGAAGGCAGCTACTGCAGAGACATTAAAACCTACTTAGCATGTCTCATTTCTACACATTATGCACCTGTGTCTTGTGGGCTCCTTGGAACTTTTCACAGATGACCTCCTGTTAGAAGTATGTGCTTAAACTTATTAAAAAGGTTTCTTTTGACTAATGGCTGCTGTGGCTTTGTCCTGCAGCATTTCAGGACTACATGGTCAGCCTGATGTCATACTTTTAAAGAAATGTATGCATCAGGGATTACGACCATACTGCAGCCCACATGTACTGGAAATGATGTATTAATTTGTAGAACACATCATTCAACCAGTGAGCATCTTAGTGCTCCATAAACTGCTAGTGCAAGTACAGTCATGGGTTTACAGTTTTTTCTGAAATTTAGAAAAACTAGGCTGGAATCCAATATGTAGTGTCAACCTGAACCACAGAGATGAAAACACATATTCACAGGGGAAACAGTCCTTTAACCCCTTCCATGCGCATGACGGCCGGGAGCCATCCTGCGCCACAGTGCTCGTGTGCGCAGGACGGCTCCCGGCTGTCCTAGCACATGGCAGGGGAAATCCTTCTGGTGCGGGCACCAGAGGGATTTCCTTTTCCCCCGACAGCTTCGGGAGCTGGGGAAGGGCTTCCCCAGCTCCTGAGGCTATCTCTGTTGTTTCAGTGCAATGAAGATCAGCGCGCACGTCGCGCTGACTTCATTGCAAAGAACCGGAACTAAAATGAGCCAATAGGCTCATTTCAGTTTCACTTTCTACGTGCTCAGGGGGCTATCTCAGCCCCACGAGCACGTAGAAAGACGGGAGAGGTATCATTGGAAAGGGGGGAATCTCCCCTTTCCAATGGTACCCCTCCCTAGTGGATCCCTGCTTGGGGATTGCCCCAGGAGTGCGATCCCCAAGCAGGGATCCACCCACGAGACACCAGGGAGGGGGGAGCGGCCCCTTGGGCAAAGGCCTTTGCTCCCCCCAATTTGTTTTGGGCATAACAGTCTTTCTGCCCACCCTGGGGGGCAGATGGGGGCAGTAGCTCCCAATCTGCCCCCCCCCGGGGGGGCAGAAAGCCCACTAGAAGGCAGGGATTTTTTTGTATTTATGTTGGGGTGGGGGCTGCTCAAAATGGGCATGACAATGCCTCCACCCCCCACCAGAGAAATTCCAGTCTTTCTGTCCCCCCCGGGGGACAGACGGGGGCACTAGCTCCCAATCTGACCCCCGGGGGGGCATAAAGCCCACTAGAAACCAGGGACAATTTTTTTAGTAATGTTAGGGTGGGGCTGCACAAAATGGGCATGACAAGGCCCCCACCCCATCCCCCAGAGAAATTCCAGTCTTTCTGCCCCCCCGGGGGAGACGGAGGCAGTAGCCCCCAATCTGACCCCCGGGGGGGCAAAAAGCCCACTAGAAGCCAAGGATATTTTTTCATTTGAGTTAGGGGTGGGGGCTGCCCAAGATGGGCAGACCAATGCCCCCACCCCCCCCCCCCAAAAAAAATGCAACAGTCTTTCTGCCCCCCCAGAGGCGGATGGGGGCAGTAGCCCCTGATCTGCCCCTGGAGGGGCAGAAAGCCCACTAGGCACCAGGGATTTATTTTTTTTATGATGTAGGGGTGGGGGCTGCACAGAATGGCATGCCAATGCCCCCACCCCCAAAAAAATTACCACAGTCTTTCTGCCCCCCGGGAAGGCATATGGGGGCAATAGCCCCTTATCTGCCCCCCCGGGGGGGCAGAAAGCCCACTAGGCATCAGGAAATATATATATATTTTTAATTCAGGGGTCAGGTCAGCCCAGAATGGGCATGCCAATGCCCACACCCCCCCTAAAAAAATGCCACAGTCTTTCTGCCTCCCTGGGGGCAGATGGGGGCAGTGGCCCCTAATCTGCCCCCCAGGGGGGGCAGAAAGCCCACTAGGCACCAGCGATTACGCTGGCTTTTTTTATGCGCGGGGTGGGGGCTGCCCAGAATGAGCATACCAATGCCCCCACCACCTCCAAAAAAAAGCCACACTCATTTTACTCGGGAGACTGTGGGGAACACTGTGGGATAGGACATTTGTGCCAGCACGGTGATTCCAGACATAAATATGTGGAAAATGTGGTTTTTTTAGCTAAATTTGAGGTTTGCAGGAAATTCTGGGTAGGAAAACGTTGGGGGATAGGTCATTTTGATGTCTCCTCAATACGTTTTGGGCCCTTGCCTGTCGCGGCTACTTGACCCACCCATGCAAGTGAGGTACCATTTTTATCGGGAGACCTGGGGGAACGCTGCGTGTTAGGAAATTTGTGGATCGCTGCAGATTCCAGAACTTTCCCCCACAGAAATTTGAGAAAATTAGATTTTTTCAGCTAAATTTGAGGTTTGCAGGGGCTTCTGGGTAGGAAAACATTGGGGGGTCTATGCAAGCCATACCTCACTAGACTCCCCCGGGTGTCTAGTTTTCAGAAATGTGTGGGTTTGGTAGGTTTCCCAAGATGGCCGCAGAGCCCGGGGCCAAAAACCCAGGTGACCCCCCTTGCAAAACCAGGTTGTTTTGTGATAGGTAATTTTGATGTCTCCTCAATACGTTTTGGGCCCTTGCCTGTCGCGGGTACTTGACCCACCCACGTGAACAAGGTACCATTTTTATCAGGACACCTGAGGGAACGCTGGGTGGTAGGAAATTTGTGTGATCCCACAACCTTCCCATACAGAAATTTGAGGAAAATGTGATTTTTTCAGCTAAATTTGAAATTTGCAGGGGATTCTGGGTAGGAAAACGTTAGGGGGTCAACGCAAGGCATACCTCGCTGGACTCCCCCAAGTGTCTTGTTTTCAGAAATGTGTGGGTTTGGTAGGTTTCCCAAGATGGCCGCCGAGCCTGGGGCCCAAAACCCAGGACCCCGATTGCAAAACCTGGTTGTTTTGTGATAGGTAATTTTGATGTCTCCATAATACGTTTTGGGCCCTTGCCTGTTGCGGGTACTTGAGCCACCCACGCGAGTGAGGTACCATTTTTATCGGGAGACCGGTGGGAATGCTGGGTGGTAGGAAAATTGTGGATCCACGCAGATTCCAGAACTTTCCACCACAGAAATGTGTATGTGAAAATGTGGTGTGTCCACGTTGTGTTTTGGGCCATTTCCTGTTGCGGGCCTACCCACACAAGTGAAGTATCATATTTCTCGATAGACTTTGGGGAATGCAGGGTGGGTAGAATTTTGTGCATCCACGTAGATTCTAGAACTTTCCACCAGAGAAATGTGAGGAAAATGTGTTTTTTTTTTACAAAGTTTGAGGTTTACAAGGGATTCTGGGTAACAGAACCTAGTGAGAGCCTGACAAGTCACCCCATCCTGTATTCCCCTGGGCGTCTAGTTTTCAAAAATGTATAGGTTTGCTAGGTTTCCCTAGCTGTCGGCAGAGCTAGGGTTCAAAATCTACAGCTAGGCACTTTGCTAAAAAAGGGTCAGTTTTCACTGTGAAAATGTGGTGTGTCCATGTTGTGTTTTGGGCAGTTTCCTGTCGCGGGCACTAGACCTACCCACACAACTGAGGTACCATTTTTCTCGGAAGAATTTGGGGAATGTCGGGTGGGTAGAATTTTGTGGATCCACGCAATTCCAGAACTTTCCACCACAGAAATTCGAGAAAAATGTGGGTTTATTTTACAAAGTTTGAGGTTTGCAAGGGATTCTGGGTGACAGAACCTGGTGAGAGCCAAACAAGTCACCCCATCGTGGATTCCCCTGGGTGTCTGATTTTCAAAAATGTATTGGTTTGCTGAGGTGCTGGTAGAGCTAGGGTTCAAAATCTACAGCTAGGCACTTTGCAAAAAAGGGGTCTGTTTTCACTGTGAAAATGTGGTGTGTCCACATAGCGTTTTGGGCCGTTTCCTGTCACGGGCACTAGGCATACCCACACAAGTGAGGTACCATTTTTCTCGGAAGACTTTGAGGAATGCGGGTGGGTGTAATTTGTGGATCCACCCAGATTCCAGAACTTTCCACCACAACAATGTGAGTAAAATGTGTTTTTTTTACAAAGTTTGAGTTTTGCAAGGGATTCTGGGTAACAGAACCTGGTGAGAGCCAGACAAGTCACCCCATCCTGGATTCCCCTGGGTGTCTAGTTTTAAAAAATTTATAGGTTTGCTAGGTATGCCGAGGTGCTGGCAGAGCTAGGGTTCAAAATCTGCAGCTAGGCACTCTGCAAAAAAAGGGTCAGTTTTCACCGTGAAAATGGGGTGTGTCCACATAGAGTTTTGGGCCGTTTCCTGTCACGGGCACTAGGCCTACCCACACAAGTGAGGTACCATTTTTCTTGGAAGACTTTGGGGAAAACGGGGTGGGTAGAATTTTGTGGATCCACGCAGATTCCAGAACTTTACACCACAGGAATGTGAGGAAAATGTGTTTTTTTTTACAAAGTTTGAGGTTTGCAAGGGATTCTGGGTAACCGAACCTGGTGAGAGCCAGACAAGTCACCCCATCCTGTATTCCGCTGGGTGTCTAGTTTTCAAAAATGTATAGGTTTGCTAGGTTTCCCTAGGTGCCGGCAGAGCTAGGGTTCAAAATCTACAGCTAGGCACTTTGCAAAAAAAGGGTCAATTTTCACTGTGAAAATGTGGTGTGTTCATGTTGCGTTTTGGGCAGTTTCCTGTCACGGGCACTAGATCTACCCGCACAAGTGAGGTACCATTTTTCTCGGAAGACTTTGGGGAATGCAGGGTGGGTAGAATTTTGTGGATCCACGCAATTCCAGAACTTTCCACCACAGAAATTCGAGAAAAATGTGTTGTTTTTTTTACAAAGTTTGAGGTTTGCAAGGGATTCTGGGTAACAGAACCTGGTGAGAGCCAGACAAGTCACCCCATCCTGGATTCCCCTGGGTGTCTGGTTTTCAAAAATTGTATAGGTTAGCTAGGTTTGCTGAGGTGCTGGTAGAGCTAGGGTTCAAAATCTACAGCTAGGCACTTTGCAAAAAAGGGGTCAGTTTTCACTGTGAAAATGTGGTGTGTCCACATAGCGTTTTGGGCCGTTTCCTGTCACGGGCACTAGGCATACCCACACAAGTGAGGTACCATTTTTCTCGGAAGACTTTGGGGAATGCGGGTGGGTGTAATTTGTGGATCCAGGCAGATTCCAGAACTTTCCACCACACTAATGTGAGTAAAATGTGTTTTCTTTTACAAAGTTTGAGGTTTGCAAGGGGTTCTGGGTAACAGAACCTGGTGAGAGCCAGACAAGTCACCCCATCCTGGATTCCCCTGGGTGTCTAGTTTAAAAAAATGTATAGGTTTGCTAGGTTTGCCGAGGTGCTGGCAGAGATAGGGTTCAAAATCTGCAGCTAGGCACTTTGCAGAAAAGGGGTCAGTTTTCACTGTGAAAATGGGGTGGGTCCACATAGCGTTTTGGGCCTTTTCCTGTCACGGGCACTAGGCCTACCCACACAAGTGAGGTACCATTTTTCTTGGAAGACTTTGGGGAATGCGGGGTGGGTAGAATTTTGTGGATCCACGCAGATTCCAGAACTTTACACCGCAGAAATGTGAGGAAAATGTGGTTTTTTTTTACAAAGTTTGAAGTTTGCAAGGGATTCTGGGTAAACGAACCTGGTGAAAGCCAGACAAGTCACCCCATCCTGGATTCCGCTGGGTGTATAGTTTTCAAAGATGTATAGGTTTGCCGAGGTGCTGGCAGAGCTAGGGTTCAGAATCTACAGCAAGGCACTTTGCAAAAAAAGGGTCAGTTTTCACTGTGAAAATGTGGTGTGTCCACATTGCTTTTTGGGCCGTTTCCTGTCACAGGCACTAGGCCTACCCACACAAGTGAGATACCATTTTTCTAGGAAGACTTTGGGGAATGCGGGGTGGGTGTAATTTTGTGGATTCATGCAGATTCCAGAACTTTCCACCACAGAAATGTAAGAAAAATGTGTTTTTTTGACAAAGTTTGAGGTTTGCAAGGGATTCTGGGCAACAGAACCTGGTGAGAGCCAGACCAGTCACCCCATCCTGGATTCCCCTGGGTGTCTAGTTTAAAAAAAATTATAGGTTTGCTAGGTTTCCCTAGGTGCCGGCAGAGCTAGGGTTCAAAATCTACAGCTAGGTACTTAGCAAAAAAAGGGTCAGTTTTCACTGTGAAAATGTGATGTGTCCACGTTGCATTTTGGGCTGTTTCCTGTCGCGGGCACTAGGCCTACCCACACAAGTGAGGTACCATTTTTCTCGGAAGACTTTGGGAAATGCGGGGTGGGTGGAATTTTGTGGATCCACGCATATTTCAGAACTTTCCACCACAGAAATATGAGGAAAATGTGTTTTTTTTTATAAAGTTTGAGGTTTACAAGGGATTCCGGGTAACAGAACTTGGAGAGAGCCAGACAAGTCACACCATCTTGTATTCCCCTGGATGTCTAGTTTTAAAAAATGTATATGTTTGCTAGGTTTCCCTAGGTGCCGGCAGAGCTAGAGTTCAAAAGCTACAGCTAGGTAGTTTACAAATATTTAATGCATTTTGGGCTGTTTCCTGTCGCGGGCACTAGGCCTACCCACACAAGTGAGGTACCATTTTTCTAGGAAGACTTTGGGAAATACGGGGTGCGTGGAATTTTGTGGATTCATGCAGTTTCCAGAACTTTCCACCATAGAAATGTGAGTAGAATGTGTTTTTTTTTACAAAGTTTGAGGTTTGCAAGGGATTCTGGGAAACAGAACCTGGTGAGAGCCAGACAAATCACCCCATCCTGGATTCCCCTGGGTGTCTAGATTTAAAAAATGTATAGGTTTGCTAGGTTTCCCTGGGTGCCGGCAGAGCTAGGGTTCAAAATCTACAGGTAGGCACTTTGCGAAAAAAGGGTCAGTTTTCACTGTAAAAATGAAGTGTGTCCATGTTGCGTTTTGGGCCGTTTCCTGTCGCGGGCACTAGGCCTACCCACACAAGTGAGGTATCATTTTTATCGGGAGAATTCGGGTAACACAGAATTTTAGAGCAACTGTTATTACCTATTGAATTTCGATGCATTTTTGCCTTCCAAATGAAAGACAATGTGTAAAAAAGTAGTCACTTTGAAAAATGTCCTATAATTCTCATGCTAGTATGGGAACTCACAATTTCGGAATTGTGCAAATAGCTACTGTTTCTAAATTCTATATTTTGTTCCAATTTCAGAAATACATAGGTGTCTTTCATCCCAATTTTTCACTGTATATATTTTCCCAAATGAATTGCTATATACCCGGCACATAATAAAAAACCATTGCAAGACGCTGCTCAGTTATTGGCTCTGGGTTCGTCGGGTTCTTGGTGAACCTACAAGTCCTATATATCCTCACAACTAGAAAGGTCCAGCGGATGTAACGGTATATTTCTTTTAAACATCTGTCATAATTAGAAGAAGTGACAGGTGAAAATGTTTGCACAAATGGCTGTTTTTTCAACTCATTTGCAATTTTTCCTATTTTCAACTGTTAGTTTCTATAAAGAAAACTTGAAGGATCTACAAAATGACCCCTTGCTGAATTCAGAATGTTGTCTACTTTTCTAAAATGTATAGCTTTCCAGGATCCATTATTGCTTTCATACCCATTTCTACCATTAACTGGAAGAAGGTTGAAAGCACAAAAAATAGCAAAAATAGGCTATGTCCCAGTAAAATGCCAAAACTGTGTAAAATGTTTTAGTTTTCTGACAAAAGTCTGTCAGTCCCTGAAAACTGGGAAAATAGTGATATCAGCCCCACAAACCCTTTGTTGATACCATTTGCAGGGAAAAAAACAGACGCTTTCATTTGCAGCACTTTTTTCCCACTTTTCCCCCCAAAAACTAAATGTAGCTGTATTTTGGCTAATTTCTAGGTCTCCTCCAGGGAAATCCGCAAACCCTGGGTACCTTTAGAATTCCCGTGATGTTGAAAGAAAAGGGCACAAATTTGGCGTGGATACCTTATGTGGTCAAAAAGTTACAGGGGCCTAAGCGCGAACTACCCCAAATAGCCAAAAAAAGGCTTAGCACAGGTGGGGAAAAGGCCTTGCAGCGAAGGGGATAATCACTCTCCATGTCAACCAGACAGAAAAACAAAAGTTT
The DNA here is from genome assembly GCA_963921515.1 of Calotriton arnoldi. Classification (NCBI taxonomy): domain Eukaryota; kingdom Metazoa; phylum Chordata; class Amphibia; order Caudata; family Salamandridae; genus Calotriton; species Calotriton arnoldi. Next base: position 1,080,034 of record CAWUFW010003954.1, read on the forward strand.
GTTTTATGTATAAACTACATGTAAAAGATAAATAATGGAATGTGTGATGATTGAGGGTATTTTTTAGATGCTAACTAGTAGCACAGGCTCTGCAATGCTAGCCCTCCGTAGGAGGTGGAATGATACATCGACCAGCTAATTGACAGCGGTAATACAGTGTTATTCCAAGGGATGGCAGCAGAATTCACTTTATATTTAGTTTAAATAATTGGCAACAATATGTCTTGCAGTCAGCTGCTCTCTCAATCCAGACCTAAACGTGGATTCTAAAGTCAAGAACCACACCTGCAATTGATTAAGGCTGGGAGAATGATGTACTCCCACATTATGCATACTCAGATTTCCCAATATAGCTTGACAGAAAATACCACTGCAACAGATACCAGTGCAGTATGTTGATGCTAAAATGTAACTGATTTCAAAACGGCACTGTAATATTTCTCTGAAGTGCTCCAAATAAAGCAAAGCAGGTGTCAGAAGTTGTATTAAAGCAACATGTGAAGAGATGTATATTTGTTCAATTTCCCTAATCACAAAAGTGCACTCTAATGAAAGAGAGCACCAAACTTATAAGGAAAGCAGTTAACATCCCTCATCATCCCTCAACATATCAGGCAAGTCAGTTAAAGAGAGTCAGATGTTTCTGGCCATACTTAAAATCTAGTCTCTACTGGCACTGTTCCTCCCCGGTGTACTTTCACCCAGATTTGTGAGTGAAAAGCCTGAATAAGATTCAGCTAACTAGGATCAATTTACATTTTACCTGCATTGTGTTACAGTTGATTCCTCCTCGCAAAATGAATAACAGTGGAACAATCAATCAAGCAGCAGTACTACATTTTTATGTGCCTAACATTGCTTTCTTACTTAGCAAACGTACCCACAGTATTATCTTTAGTAACAGGTCAACATCAAATGACTATATATATATATATATATATATATATATATATATATATATATATATATATATATATATATATATATATATATATATATATATGTATATATATATATATATCACACCAAATCCAATGCGCCACTCTTTAATTGAGTAGAAACCAACACTGGAGCCGTGGCCACAAATATAAAGCGTGTTTATTGACAACACTAGGTCCGACGCGTTTGAGTTTCCTCACTCCTTTGCCCGTGACAAAGGAGTGAGGAAACTCCGAAACGCGTCGGACCTAGTGTTGTCAATAAACATGCTTTATATTTGTGGCCACGGCTCCAGTGTTGGTTTCTACTTCAATCAAAGAGTTGCGCATTGAATTTGTGTGGATTTATGGGGTGGCTACCCCTGCCGTGTGCCCGCCGTAGAAGTGGCTTGGGTTTAGCCAAACGAAACTGTGGATATATATATATATATATATATATATATATATATATATATATATATATATATATATATATATATATCACTGCTTTCCGTGTTGAACTTGAAGGTTCTTCCCTGCAACAACGGACACAGACCAAATTTGTAAGTGCAAAAAATTATTTAATCCTCAATGCCGCCATAACGTTTCGGCTCGTCCGAGCCTTTTTCAAATGACATTGTACTTGTATTCAACTTCCGCTTTTAAAGTGACCAGTGCAATTATCCAACAAACACGTGAGAGTTGCGCCCATAGACATAGAAGAATTTGTAGTTCATTAACATTACATGCGTTAAGTTAAAAACCAATAGCAAATTAAAATATTGATATACTGTAAAATCAATGTAAAATACATGTGAAATACAAATAAGGACACAAGGGTAAAGACAGCGGTAAAAACGACATCGTATTTACATCAAAAAGTTTTTTGTGCAAAATAATGCTAACCTGCAGCTAAAATCAAATTCAGTTAATATTAGCATAAATGCTTTATACTTGTTTGTCTATCTCCCTCTATACAAGCAAGAACTAATGTGGTGTCCAAATCTAGGAATCCCTAGATGTATATATATATATATATATATATATATATATATATATATATATATATATATATATATATATATATACATACATATCACCTACTGGCAGTTGCCAGTAAGTAGTTATAATTAGGATGTATTTTCTGGAGGAAGAGCGTTTTGCATTGTTTGGTGACTCCTTGTGAAATGTTCAAAACTAGTATGACGCTCACACCACCGGCTGTTTTGAAAGTTTCATGGTGACCTGTCAAGTGGGGGCTGAAAAAGGGGGGGGCCCAAAACACGTTTTCCCCATGTTAATTCCTGTAGAGATTTTGAATACGACTACAGCCAGAACTGATGAACAGAATTACATCAAATGTGGCAGAAAGGTATTTGTTGGTCCAGAAAGCAACCTTTTTGTAAATTGACCTAAATCCGTTCAGTAGTTTTTGAGATATTAAGAGAAAACCCAATTCGTATATATATGGACGCAGAGGATCCACAACTCTTATGCGGAGGTTCACGCACCCATGCGCCACAAACTGTACTGGAATTGGTTGCTCGGAACCGGTCTAGAGAGTTGTGCTGGCCATTTCTTTTCTACCGGGAGCCCGACCGGGGGAGAAAAATGAAAATGAAAATGCATGGAAGGGGGTAGGATAGGGATACCCTGACCTCATGGCTGTATTGTAGGGGTTTGCAAAGCACCCCTTATGAGTTACAAAATGCCATAGACAGTTTTTTTTCCCACAGGTGAGGAGTCACAACACCATCGTGGAGCTCAGTACAGCCCCCCGTGTAAGGTTGCAGGGAAGTCGCGAACCTTGCCGAAATAAATAAAAAAAATACACATTAAAAAACTCTCTTGCACAGTAATGCACTCACAGAGACACACAGATGCTCACACATCCACTCACGGACCCACTCACGGACCCACTCAGACACACATACTCACTCAGCGGGCCACTTAGACCCTCACACACCCATTCAGAGATTGATGCACCTACTTCCAGACCCACTCAGATAATCATGCATCTACTTAGAGACTCACACACCCACTTACACACCCACTCAAACACTCCCTCACCTACTCACATACTTACTCAGAGACTTATGCACCCACTTGCAGAGCCACTCAGAGACTCACACACCCACTTGCAGACCCACTCAGAGACTCAAACACCCACTGACAGACCCACTCAGAGACTCATGCACCCTCTAACAGACCCACTGACATTCTTGTGCACACACTCACAGACCTACCGAGAGACTCATGCACCCACTTGCAGACTCACTGAGAGACTCACACACCCACATACAGACCCATTCAGAGACTCAAGCACCCACTGACAGACCCACTCAGAGACTCATGCACCCTCTAACAGACCCACTGAGATTCTCATGCACCCACTCACAGGCCACTCAGAGACTCATGCACCCACTTGCAGAATCACTCAGAGACTCATGCACCCACCCAGAGACCCACTCAGCAACTTGTGTATGCTGTCACTGACCCACTCAGATACTCCACCAACTCACAGACCCTCTCAGATGCTCATGTTCACATTCACAGACCCACTCAGAGACTCATGAACCCACTCACAGACCCACTCACAGACTCATGCACCCACTGACGGACCCACTCAGACACTCATGCACACCCACTCACAGACTCAAGCAGACACTCATTTTCTCATTGACAGAGCTACTCAGGGACTTATGCACCCACTCACAGACCCCTCAGATACTCACACCTTCACTTGCAAACTCACTCAGTCAGTCATACACTCACTCAGAGACTCACTTAGATACTCATGCACCCACTTAGAGATCCAGTCAGACACTGACACACCCACTCACAGACCCACTCAGAGACTTATGTCCCCTCTTGAAGAGCCACTCAGAGACTCACACACCCACTTGCAGACCCACTCAGAGACTCAAACACCCACTGACAGACCCACTCAGAGACTCATGCACCCTCTAACAGACCCACTGACATTCTTGTGCACACACTCACAGACCCACCGAGAGACTCATGCACCCACTTGCAGACTCACTGAGAGACTCACACACCCACATACAGACCCATTCAGAGACTCAAGCACCCACTGACAGACCCACTCAGAGACTCATGCACCCTCTAACAGACCCACTGAGATTCTCATGCACCCACTCACAGGCCCACTCAGAGACTCATGCACCCACTTGCAGAATCACTCAGAGACTCATGCACCCACCCAGAGACCCACTCAGCAACTTGTGTATGCTGTCACTGACCCACTCAGATACTCCACCAACTCACAGACCCTCTCAGATGCTCATGTTCACATTCACAGACCCACTCAGAGACTCATGAACCCACTCACAGACCCACTCACAGACTCATGCACCCACTGACGGACCCACTCAGACACTCATGCACACCCACTCACAGACTCAAGCAGACACTCATTTTCTCATTGACAGAGCTACTCAGGGACTTATGCACCCACTCACAGACCCCCTCAGATACTCACACCTTCACTTGCAAACTCACTCAGTCAGTCACACACTCACTCAGAGACTCACTTAGATACTCATGCACCCACTTAGAGATCCAGTCAGACACTGACACACCCACTCACAGACCCACTCAGAGACTTATGTCCCCTCTTGAAGAGCCACTCAGAGACTTACGCACACATTTGCAGACCCAATCAGAGACTCATACATCCACTGACAGACCTGTTCAGATACTCATGCACCTAATCACAGACCAACTCAGACACTCATGTACCCACTCACAAAGCCACTCAGACACTCATGGACCCAGACACAGACCCACTCAGAGAAGCATGCACCCAGTTACAGACTCAATTATACACTCATGCATCCAGTCACAGATTTACTCAGACAGTCATGCATGTAGTCATAACCAACTCAGAGACTCATGCACCCTGTCACAGACCAATGAGAGACTCATGCATACAGTCTCATATCCATTCAGAGACTCATGCACCCACTCACAGAGCCACTCAGAGACTGATACACCCACTCACAGGTCCACTCAGACACTCATTCACTCTCTCACAGACCCACTCAGAGACTGATACATCCACACATAGATCTACTCAGAGACCCATGCACCCACTCACAGACCCACTCAAAGATTTGTGCACCCAGTCACAGACCTACTAAGCCACTAATGCACCTACTTACAGACCCACTGACACACTCACGTACCCACTCAGAGAGTCACTTATACACTCATTCACCCAGTCACAGACCCACTCAGACACTTATGGACGCAGTCATAGACTCATTCAGATACTCATGCATCCACTCACAGACCCACTCAGTGACTCACAGATATACTCGTGCACCCAGTAACATCCTCACTCATGTACACGCTTACACATCCACTGATACACTTGTACACCCACTCACACATTCACTCAGGAACTCATATTTGTATTCCCAGACCTACTTAGGTTTATGTTATGTTATATAGTCTTATAAAGCGCACTACCACCCCATGGGTATCCTGGCACTGAAAAACATTAGTTCCACTGTTCGCACATGTTACCATAAGGATGACAATTATTCGTAAAGGATGGCTAGTCTACATTACACCTTTGGAAAGAGCCATGTTTTAAGCTTCTTCATGAAGTGTAGAAAGTCTTCTGTTTGTCTGAGATTGGGCGGACGTTCATTCCATAGTCAAGCAGCTGCACAACTGAATGCTCTTCCTCCAAACCTTGCTGTTCTGAATCTGGGGATGCTAACCAAATTGGCTGCTGAAGAACGAAGGCTTCTGGTCCGGGCATACCACACAAATTTGCTCTGCAGTGGCATGGGCCCAAGTCCATGCAAGGCCTTGAATACAATGCAGAGCGATTTGAACTTTATCCTCATCTTTATGTACTCAAGTATACACATATTTTAGACAGTGAGAAAAATACTCACAAAATGTTTGTAACATGCATATAATTAAATAAAGACTTATAAATCTTAAATGTGTTGTTGTGCATTTAATTCATGCGTTTGTTTTGTAGGTACGTGGACCATTCGTGACTCCTATGCAGAGGTATGAGATCCACCTTCCATTTTGTGAACAGGGACTGTGCCCCAGGGAATAACGTTAAAGATTAAAACGTATAGAAGGGGACAAGGTAAGGGTACCCTGGCCTCATGATTGTATTGTAGGGGTTTGTGGAGTATCCCTACTGAGTTACAAAATGCCATAGACTGTTTTTTTCCATGTGCGAGGAGTCGCAACCCCATCGTTGCGCTCAGCTGGCCCCCGTGTAAGGCTGCGGCAGAGTCACGAACCTCATTGAAATAAACTAAAAAATACACTCAAAAACTCTCTTACACAGTAGTGCATACACTCACAGAGACACAAAGACACTCACACATCCACTTACAGACTCAGTCACAGATGCATGCACCCACTTACAGGCCCACTCAGACACTCATGTACCCACTCAGAGATCTACTTGGACACTCATACATCCATTCACAGACCCACTCAGAGACTCATACACTCACTTACAGACCCACTCAGACACTCATGCACCTACTCACAGACTTGCTTAGAGACTCACGCACACACTCATATACCCACTCAGAGACTCCTGCACCCATTCAGAGACTCATACACCCACTTGCAGAGCCATTCAGAGACTCATGCACCCACTTGCAGACCCACTCAGAGACTCACACACCCACTGTCAGACCTACTCAGACACTAACCTATACACTCACAGACCCACTTAGAGACTCATGCACCCACTTTGAGAGCTACTCAGAGACTCACACACCTACTTGCAGAGACACTTAGAGATATATGCACCCACTTGCAGATCCACTCAGAGACTCATGCACCCACTGCCAGACCCACTAAGATACTCAAGCACCTAGTCACAGACCCACTAAGAAACTCATGCACCTACTCACAGACCCACTGAGAGATTCACACACCCACTTACAGACCCCCTCACACAATTACACACAGACTGAAAGACCCAGTCACACACTGATGCAACCACTCTCAGACCCACTTAGACACTGTTGCTCGCACTCACACATTCAATCAGGAACTGATATATGTAGTGACAGGCCCACTCAGACTTATGCTCCCACTTAGACACACACTTAGACACTGAAAAATGTACTCACAAAGTCATTGTAACATGTAAAGAATGAAAATAATAGTTATACATTTCAAATGTGTTGTGCATTGAATTTGTGTTTTTGGTTTGAGGACCCATGATGGGGTCAGGACTCCAAATAAATAATTGGATTTAAAATGAATAATATTTAGTTTTGTAGTATTGGGTGGCTCTGAGGAGCACCTTTGTGTTTATTGTAAGTATGTGACAGCTACACATAAGACCGAATGCAGAGTTTCAGGTTGCTAAGAAACACGCTGTTGACTTCATCTGTAAAGTGAACTCCATCACTTCTATAAATTTCATGCTTGTCGAAACACGGATTGTTGTTGTTGATAGAGCCCATGTTATGGTCTTTCATGAATGCAGAAAAAACCTTATTATATGTTTGCTGGCTTTCTCAATTTGTGGACAGAATTGATTTGACCACTTCCATTTCTATATTTTGCATATGTTGGAGTATACCAAGACAGTGTGAGGGAACAGTGCCATTAATTGACCAAAGGTCTCCCTCATTGCGCATTCCAAACCAACCCCAGTAAGAGTGCCCAGGTCATTGCCACCACAGTGCACAATTAAGAGGTTTGGATATTCAGAATCTGCAATACTCTCAACCAAAGGTAGCAATTGATGCCACTTTAACCCTCTCTGGCCAATCCATTTAATGTCCACATTATGCAAACCAAGTTTCTGTCACTACCACTCTTTCTAGCACACTCTCTGGACCAATAACTAGAGCTGTGACCCAGAATCCACCATTTTGAAGGTAGGAGCAGTAGCAGACAGGAGAAGGCTGCAGCTGAATGTGACAGTTGGTAGAATAGAGGAGTTGAACTGCTTTAACAAAAGGACGTATTTGATTGGGTGGTATAAATAATGTGATAACTAAATAAGTATTGATTTCATTACTATGGCAAGATTATTTCTAATTGGCTGGGGATAAATTATACCCAAGTTACCCTCTTGTGGATATGTTTATGTTTTCTAACAGTCAACCATACCTGATACAGTTGGACTTGAAACTGGTATGCTCTGGTTAGAAAGTGTATGAACCTTTGACTTACTGCTACATTAGAGTGGTTTAAATGTGGTTGTTATGGCAACTAATAAAAACAGTGTGCCTGATTCACAAAGGTAAACTTAGACCAAAAGTTTAAGTTTAGACCTGCAGTCTAAGTCTAGACCTAAAGTCTAACTTTACTACAACTAAAGTTAGACTTTTGGTCTAAGTTTAGACCGGAAGCCTAAGTTAGACCTAAAGTCTAACTTACTACTACTAAAGTTAGACTTTTGGTCTAAGTTTAGACCAAAAGTCTAACTTAGACCAAAAGTCTAACTTCACTACTACTAAAGTTAGACTTTTGGTCTAAATCTAGACCAAAAGTCTAACTTAGACCAAATGTCCATCTTTAGTAGTAGAGAAGTTAGACTTTTATGGTGTTTGCAATCACAGAGCCTTTGACTTGTTATCATGTAGTGTTCCATTTTTATGTTTGTGGACCATCTACATCATTGTAATTTGAACCTATGAGCTGTGTTTATCGTAAACTGATTTGCGCTGCTACAATAAAGGTTGAGAGAGGCTCTAGCCGAAACGCATCTCGTGTAACCTGTGTGAATTAAACAAGGTTTACTTCCCTCTTTTATGAGTGCTGTCTCTTCCTTTTGGAAGTTTTGGAGCTGAAAATATTTGTGAGTTCACGCTCTAGTTTTGACAAGCACCCGCTCGCAAGTGCAACAGCTTTCCTGGTGGTCCGGAGGGAAATATATGTATGGGAAGTTTCGGGATGATCCATTAAGCGGTGGCTGAGAAAAAAGGGGCTAGAAAAAGTGTGTTTTCTCCTTTTAATTCCCTTAGGACGCGAAGTCAAACCTACAGCCTGAACCGCTGGACAGAATTACACCAAATTTGCCAGAGAGGTAGATGTTGTTACACAGATTGTGCTTTTTGTTATTTGGTGCCAATCCTTTCAGTAGTTTTTGATAAATTTAAGAAGAAAAACTTTTATATATTGCTGGCCATGAGGCCTACGCGACAAAAGATGAGCTCGTGCAGGAAAATGCACAGCTCTGATTAGCTGTGAACACTTCAACCAGGAATTGTTGGCTGCCATCATGGGAGTCAGCTTCACTGAGTCCCTAAAAAAAGTTAATAAAAAGAAAAGAGGGCAAAGTAGGAATACTCTGACCCCCACAAAGTTGGTCCAGGGGTCCCAGACGGACCCCAAAAGGACAAAAAAGCAATTTAAAAAAAAATCTTGCCGCAAAATTGCTATATTCGTAAATTCACTGCAAAAAAAACACGCCCCCTTTCTCCACCAATCTGCAAACAGCTGTTTGGGGATGATGTCCTCTTGCCTCCCTAGGGACTCAGGACTAAAGTGGTCTTTTCCCCCAAACCAGTAGTCCACCTGGAGGTGCGTTTGCAGAGTGGTGAAGAAAGGGGGTGTGGCCTCCAACAACCTCTTATTTTAAACAACAAGGGAACCGAAAGGGCAATACGCAAGAGACCTTCGGTATTAGAACTATTTCAAAAGACAATGGTCCCTAAACAGTTATAAATTAAGGCAAAAAGTAAACATATACTAAATAGACTATATGTTCTTTGTCCAGCGGACAGATATTTAATATTTTAAATACGTGCATAGAAAAATTACATATACAATTACAAGTGGGACACAACCAGCGTCCAACTCAAAACCATAGACAGACAACATAAGGGTGGGGAAGATTTTCAGGCAAGGGGAATGTGTCTGTAAATCATGAAATTAACAAAATTAACAGACTTCAATCACATAGTGATACCATTGCACAATAAATTCACAAAATTTGCATCCATATGGTATATAGGGTGTCGACGACATTTCGATCCCTAAGGGGAAATCATGGGATCATCTTCAGGACATAAGAATTTAGCATGCCTGTATACGAGAAATTCTAGACATTATATCCATGTCTTAATACATTAATTATAGACGGAAAAAGGAAGGAGAAAATAGAAGGGAAAAAGGAAAAAGGAAAAAGAATTGATTAAATGGGCAATGACAGACCATCAAGGTAATAAGTAATTGCTATTGGCCGTGCATAATGTACCAGCTCGTGAGAGGGACAGTAGAGTAAAACTGAAGCTAATCAATTAAAAGGAGTGGCGATCAAGACGTGAGCTAAAGGAGGTTGTGACTTTAAATTTAGGCCGTGAAATCGCTAGTGTGACTAAATTCAATCAATCAATCAATCACAGAATTTGTAAAGCGCACTACTTACCCGCGAGGGTCTCAAGGCGCTAGGGAAAAAAAAGGGGGGGGGTGCTGCTACTGGTCAAACAACCAGGTCTTGAGTAGCCTCCTGAAGGTCAGCAGGTCTTGGGTCTGTCGTAGGCTTAGTGGAAGGGTGTTCCAGGTCTTGGCGGCGAGGTGGGAGAAGGATCTGCCGCCGGTGGTAGTTCTTCGAATGCGAGGGACGGTGGCGAGGGAGAGGTCGGCGGAGCGGAGTTGGCGGTTGGGGACGTAGAAATTGGAAGGATAACGAAGGCTACAATTTACCAGAATCAGCACAAGGTATTGCGGCACATGTTCTGGTAGCAAGCCGAGAACCGGAATTGTACGACCTGATTAGGTGTCCTGTAAACAAGAAGGTGCGTATGGTTACTACGTGTTAAGTAAACGCACCCTCGTTGCAGCGGAAATAATGGTAACGGTCCTTACCAGGGAGTTGAAATTGCTACAAAGGGCCGGGACTGCGGGAAGACGAGCGGTATATAGATGACATATTCATGATCTGGAATGATTCACACGAATCATTGTTGCAATTGCTTCATTGGCTTAATAATAACTGCAGTGGACTCAAATTCACCTTATCGGATAGCAAGCACACCATTCCGTTTCTGGATTTGAAAATTCAACACCAGGAAGGGCAATTGATAACCAGTCTGTATAGAAAACCCACTGAGCGTAACACTCTGCTTAGCTACAAGAGTCACCACCCGCGCGCCCTCCGCGACTCACTGCCTTACTCTCAGTTCCTTCGTATAAGAAGGAATTGTTATCATAAGATTGATTACTTTAATGAGGCAAGAACTTTAAGCGACAAGCTATGTAACCGAGGTTATCCACGTAAACTGGTTCGTCGCTCATTGAAAAGGGCTTGGTACTGCCCGAGAGATGTTTTGCTCGAACCAAAAGCCAAGAAACCACAGGACCGGCTGGTCTGTGTCACAACCTTTTCACCTGTGTCCCATGCCATACGCAAAAGTGTAATGAAACATTGGAAGGTTATAAATGCGGGTGTATTAAATCTTGAACGCCCCATTTTTGCCTCCAAAAAAGCTAAAAATATTAAAGATCATCTGAGTACGGGCTGCCCTTCCATCCACTGAACAGAAGGGCACTTTGAATGACTTATGGGGACTCCCACGCCTTGCTGGCCATGCTAAATGCGGTGAATGTAGTGTTTGTGACATCACCATTGAGGGTAAAGAGTTTGTATATGAACAAATACGGTTTGAAAGGAGACACTTTACAAATTGTAACACTACTAATGTTATTTATGCGATATTTTGCCCATGCATGAAAATATATGTTGGCCAGACCTCACAAAAGGCTAGACTACGGATCTGCCAACATCGAAGCAGAATCCGGTGCAAGACCATGAACGCTCCATTGGTGGACCATTTTATGGCATCTGGGCACACTGAAACTGACTTCAAATGGACTATTATTACTGCAATCCGACCTCCCCTAGAGGGGCTGACATTAACCAACTGCTGAATAAAGAGGAACTAAAATGGATACTAAAAACTAACAGTATCCGCAATGGTTTAAATCGCCTCGAGGACTGGACGTCCCTGCTGTGAAACTGTAAATGTATCGTAATGTAACTGCTTCTGTCCTTCACTCATTTATACAACGCTCCTTCTGTGGAATTGTAATTATATTGTAATGTAACTGCTTCTGTGATTCATGTAAATATTTCTTAATGATGCAATTTTTTAATTCTAACATGTGCACTTTCATTGGCTTGATTTTAAATTCTTCGGTCGCATTAGATACTGGTTTCTAGCTCCGCTGTCTGAACTTCTATTCTATCCTTTTGGTGTACTGTAACACTAGACTAAGATGGCCGCTATCATTCCCCCTGCTCTCTGTTGCTATCCTTAGACTATCACATGACCATGATCACGTGACTACTATAGTTGCTGATGTAAACCTGAACTGCCGGCTCACTTCACATCGAGCACTGACTCACCAAACGGCACCGCGCTTTATGGATCGTACTCGGTAAGTGTCCGGTTACAGCTCACATGGCTGCCCTTGCCTGTCAGCACGGCTGCCCTTGCTTGATAGCGCTTGTTTAGTTCCTTGGGCTGACGGCTTTTTCATAATTTTTCATTCCTTCCTAGGTCTTTCGGGACGGTAATTTCTCCCGCCAAGTGGATCACCACACTTGACCCTTCCCCGAACCCCTCCGGGACGGTTAACTCTTCCCGCCACGGTAAATATTTTATCGTTCTCGTCTTCCCGCGGTCCCGGCCCTTTGTAGCAATTTCAACTCCCTGGTAAGGACCGTTACCATTATTTCCGCTGCAACGAGGGTGCGTTTACTTAACACGTAGTAACCATACGCACCTTCTTGTTTACAGGACACCTAATCAGGTCGTACAATTCCGGTTCTCGGCTTGCTACCAAAACATGTGCCGCAATACCTTGTGCTGATTCTGGTAAATTGTAGCCTTCGTTATCCTTCCAATTTAGTCACACTAGCGATTTCACGGCCTAAATTTAAAGTCACAACCTCCTTTAGCTCATGTCTTGATCGCCACTCCTTTTAATTGATTAGCCTTAGTTTTCCTCTACTGTCCCTCTCAAGAGCTGGTACATTATGCACGGCCAATAGCAATTACTTATTACCTTGATGGTCTGTCATTGCCCATTTAATCAATTCTTTTTCCTTTTTCCTTTTTCCCTTCTATTTTCTCCTTCCTTTTTCCGTCTATAATTAATGTATTAAGACATGGATATAATGTCTAGAATTTCTCGTATACAGGCATGCTAAATTCTTATGTCCTGAAGATGATCCCATGATTTCCCCTTAGGGATCGAAACATCGTCGACACCCTATATACCATATGCATGCAAATATTGTGAATTTATTGTGCAATGGTATCACTATGTGATTGAAGTCTGTTAATTTTGTTAATTTCATGATTTACAGACACATTCCCCTTGCCTGAAAATCTTCCCCACCCTTATGTTGTCTGTCTATGGTTTTGAGTTGGACGCTGGTTGTGTCCCACTTGTAATTGTATATGTAATTTTTCTATGCACGTATTTAAAATATTAAATATCTGTCCGGCTGGACAAAGAACATATAGTCTATTTAGTATATGTTTACTTTTTGCCTTAATTTATAACTGTTTAGGGACCATTGTCTTTTGAATACTCCAACAACCTCTTAGCAATCCAGCTGTGTAGTACTTACTGGAGGTAACAGGATGGGTATTAGGCACCCAAGGACCCTCAGCAGTAAAGTGGACTTAATCCAGCAACCAGCAGTGCACCAGGAGGCGCGTTTGCAGAGTGGTGGAGAAAGGGGGCATGACCTCCAAAGACCTCTCAGCAATCCCACCATGTGGGCCTTACTGACGGTGACAGGAGGAGGTACATAAATTCGAGGAACTGCACGTCAACACAAAAGTATGTGGAACAATCTGCAGAACTGATGATCAAACTTGAGAATAGAGCCTATCCCTCCAAAGTGGTGAAAAGAGCGAGGAAGAGAGCACTCAACACCCCTAGAGCAGCCTTATTGGAATGAAATGTAAGGGAGAAAGGGCATTGCCTGCCAGTGGACACCACTTTTGACCCTTTGTCGATGAAAATTCGTCAAATCATTAAGAAACACTGGTCACTGTTGAGCACAAGTGGGTTCAAAATGCCACCACCCAGGTTTGCATTTAAAAGAGCAATGAACCTACGTGATCGGTTGATCCATACTCGCCCCATTCAAAAAGCCAAGGATTCTGGTATTCCATCGGGACACTATCCGTGCGGGGGGTGTTCAGTGTGTGAACTTACAGAAGTGGCTAAGAGTGTACAGTTGGCCAACAGTAAAACAATGCATTTGAACAAATTTAGTAATTGTAATACCTCTAATGTCATATATAGACTTACCTGTGCCTGTGGCATGCACTACATTGGATTAACATCTCGCAAAGTGAAAATCAGGTTTCAGGAGCATGTAAGCACACTGAAGGCAGGGAAGCTAACCATCCGATTGGTACGTCATTTTCATGAACAAAAACACATCTTCAGGGATGTTAGGTGGACTGTACTAGAGAGAGTGATGGGGGATGGACACAATATGGAGAATAGACTGGCCAGCAAGGAGGCACGTTGGATTTTCCAAGAAGGGGCGGACCAAGTAGGTCTAAACGATTTGATTGAGTGGAATAAAGTGGGCATACATCTGTGATGGAGGGGTAGCAGAACCAATTCCCTGCACATAGAATCACGAAACATCTGATTAGGATGTGCAGTTGTGCCCTTGTTGCCTGCTTGGAGTTCTGCTATGTACAGACCATGGTCCTATTTGGATGTGCAGTTGTGTCCTTGGTGCCAGTGAGGGGTCTTGTCGTTTACAGACCCGGGGTAACATCAGTTTAAATATCGGTGTTCATTGAGATATCCACTGATATATGAAATACAGTCCGACCAATGGACATTCCTGTAACATATTAGACTGTGTGTGGTGATGCTATTAACAGCTAATATAAAGACATATTGTTGCGTATATGGGTGTAAAAGGTTTTAATCATGATAAATAGTCATCCCCCTTTTAACATCATTCGGTTAGCGAACGTGACTCCATTCCAAGATGGAGCCTGTTTGTCATCTATACCATCACATCCTGAACTGACAGGAAATGAGTAGGCGTGGTCGAATTAGTAGCATGAGGTAACAGCATTTTAAATAGAGCACAATAGAACAGAAGCTGTGTGCGGAGTTCAGAACCAGACGCAGGAGGCGTACAGGTAAGAGTGCGGGCGAATTTGAATGAGTACCGTAATATGGGATGGACTCCCATTTGGGTCACCGATAAAAAAAAAAAGGGGGTGAATGCAGTACCAGAGCAGAAAGATGTTAGTTGGGGGTTGCGGAGAGAGCCGTACCGAAGTAAGAATGTGTAACTACTTTGCTGTAGCAGCGCGTGCAGGTCATTACGAGTGATGGGATAAAAGAATTACCTCATCCTTTGGGGGTCTCAGAGACACGAGCAACCCAAGGATATGTGAAGTGTGTGGCTCGAGTGACGGGTGGTTGAAGGTCCGTGCATATATGCTTGAGAGACTTCGGAACTACATAGTATAACGCATGGAATATACCTGATTTGACATTATGAATACTATTGCAGTTTAACAAGAAGCAACCGTGAATACACGCCAGGGTGGTGTGAAATACGTATTGCAGAAATTATACACATCCCCATGAGGTGGGTTGCCGGTATGCGCATTGAGGGCAACCACCTGGTAAATATTCATGACCTCTGAACAATTTTTTAACTGATACGCGAAATGCGTGGTATTGTTTTAATTATGCCATGATGTCCTAACTGTGTGGCATGTGTTGTGTCTTGAATGTTTGTCTATCTCCCCAGGCTCATAAAGGAATACTAGTGTGGTGAAGACTGACCCTGAACCCTGACGAAATTGCCGTAAGTTTCTTTGGCAATGAAACATGTTGGCCTTCCCTAAACTGAAGTGGTTTGCAACATTGTGTGTTTTTTAATCGGAGTAGCTCCACGGCATTGATTAAAGTTGGCAGTATTGCCAGTGGGTCCTATCTCATTTTTAGCTTGGAGAAGCAAAACATATATATTTTCTTTGCTTTGCACTATGGGGTCATAATAGGGTAGCACATGATTTACGTGTGCAGTCCATTCTGTTCACACACTATCAGAGTATCCTTGGTTTCACACCATTTTCACACATCTCATTTTTGGTCTTGAAAGATACCGATGATGAAGACGTGAGCATACTGGTGAGTACCTACCAGCAGCTCCTTTGGTGGTGCTTACGTGAGGTACTTTCAGACCTTCACACATTTTTTCATTTGGGCACTTGTAGAAGGGGATACAAGTACGGGAGATAGACACATTTTTCTTAAAATTGGACAGCAAAACCCTATTTTGAATAGCATTTCAGAAGCTATTCTATTAGTATAGTAGCCGAGCATGGTTTTTGGGTTTTTGAAAATAGCAGTCCAGTAGCAGATCAGATCTTTATTGACATAGTTGGTTTTGAGGGGAGGGTGACCTGATTTTTAGAACCCTCTATTGCTCCCTATTGTACATGACATAAATAAACCCACCTTGGGAATATTTAAGTGGGTGATCAGTCTATTGGGAGCAGACCTGACTGTACCTTGTTTCACGCTGAGGAATATCTTTGCACATTTCTGGTGGAGACATCATTTTTTCCATACCGTATGTCCTTATAATATATCATACACTGACCTAACACCCTATCACGTTTTAGACAGGACGATCTCAAACTGGCACTTTTTACTAGATACAAACACTCAAAGTAAGGATAACATTTTGAACAAACATTGGCACCTTCTTACTCTAGAACAGGCATTGTCTTAGTACATTGCACGTAAACCCAGAATCATGTACAGTAGGGGCAATACCTTGAGGAACATTGTGTGTCACTGCTACACCCCACGCAACTCACAACATCAGGGGAGCATATGGTTATCAGACAAACCCAAAGGCTTTTATAAATGTATGCAATGCAACATATGCCAGTATGTTGCCAACAAAACCAAAAGCCTTAGGTACAATACATCGTACAAATACTTTATAAGGCAGTTCATTAACTGCAACACCAAATGTGTGATCTACTGTATTATATGCCACTGTGATCTCATATACAGAAGCAGTACTATCAGACCACTAAAGAAACACATCCAAGAACATAGGAGCCATTAACAACAACAATTTCAATTACCCTATTGCCTTGCACTTCAATTCTGTCCATTCAACTTCAGAATTGATTCATATTACTTTTCATGGCATAGCTCAGGCAGAATGCAACCTTTAAGGAGGAGATAGGACACTGGTCCTTAGAAGGAAGGAAACCAAATGGATAACTGAATTATGGGAGGTAGACATGGGTTTGAATATAGATAGGGAATTACATGCATTTCTCACTGATTAATAAACGTCGCTAAACGTTCAATTGTCTGCCAGGTGATATCTTTGCTTTAGTTATATTTTTCTGCTGTAATAGCTGAACTCACATCAGCTTATAAAATATGTGGGTGCAAGAAATATTCATTGTATTGGGTCTTTGTCTCTTCTAAGAGTTCTCACTATCATCCACATTGGGTTTGATATAAACCGATGTCTTGGTAAATGTTAATATGTGAACATGTCGTAAATATTGTATTTACTACAACTAGTAACTTGTGAAACTCTAATGCTACACACAGCTATCCCAATGTACCTGGCTGTTCATCTGTGAAGAAAAAGAATTTGTGAATCATCTGTATTTGTAGATTATATGGCTATCTATGCTCTGCTTTTTCTTACCCAAAATAGTACTTCATTTCTGTCTACTCAGCTATAAGCAACATTCCGTATTTTATTTTCAACATCAGCTTGCTCTTAGTAGTGACCTCTGAAATATACCCCACTTGCAACCTACAAACATATATTTCCTAGAATTAATTCTATATGTAATCCTTTACATTCAGAACGTACTGTAGGTTCATAACTTCTTTGGTTTTAGTCCATCATGGCCGCAATGTTCTAGATACTTTTGTTCCGGACCTCCAGTCTTTATATTTCTTTTTCCTTTGTACTCTCTTTAGGACTATACTCTTATGTTCTATATATATATATATATAAATATATATATATATATAAATATATATATATATATATATATATATATATATATATATATATATATATGTATATTCTTCATGTTTGTAGGATGTGAAAATAACATACTTATCCATTGCATGTATAAACAGCTCCCCTTCCACCCTGTTTTTATTTTACTTCATTTCACTATAGACACAAGTCTTTTGGGACCTATTCCAATATGGACTCTATCTTATAGGATAATCCGGTTTGGACCAGCCTTTTTCTCTTCAGTTTCTACTCTCTTCACGTCCCACACCATTTAGGACACTAACGCTGCTACCAAACTTTCTCTCAGTCATTGACAAGGAAGAGTCAGGTAAGCATGGAGACTCTGCTCTTGTGGCTTTACTGATAATGACTTCCACAGAACAGACTTTTGGTGTTTTCAGCTTTTATTGGCATTGACTTCTAGGGGTTTCATGTGTCCACAGTGCAATTAAATTGTTCTATACTTTTAATTCAATTGCACCATTTCTGTACGTTTGGCATTGTTTTGCATGCAACATACGCTTTAAATTTGGGTTACACTATTGGTTTCATTAGCAGTTTGATAGTGGGGTCACATATTTATAATTTATTTATAATTGTTCTATGATTATTGCTTTCAACTCGTGGTGCAGTACTATTTTGATACACTACTGGTTTCATTAGCGGTTTGATGATGGGGTCACATATTTATAATTTATTTATAATTGTTCTATGATTATTACTTTCTACTCGTGGGGCTGTACTATTTTGATACACTAGGTACCTCATTACCATACTAGTTGGGCTTTTTATTAGGGTGTATGCCCTTGTGTGCTAGATGCATATTTTTCTTTATAGATATGTGCATTTTTATTTTGGCCCAGATTGGAGCTTATTATATTCTCCTTGGCTTATTAGAATACTTCATACCTTTAAACCAGACCTGTCTTCTTTTATAGTAAGACGGGCTGATTTATGCCAAATGAGTTCATGCTGATATGTACCAATATTGGTTAACAACTTAACTTTACATATGTCCGTCTGTTCTAGTCTGGAGCAATACGTTGTTCCTTGATGCTTTTCTTGCTGGGAGCTAAATAACTTATTAGTGAATTCATACCTACTTGGATAAGCGGTTATACTGCTCTCCTGCGACACATGAACACGTGGGTCTTGGTTTATTTTATTTATTTATTTATTTGTAGAGTTTTATATAGCGCTGGCTAGACCCGGAGGTATCAGAGCGCTTTACATAGAAGTGTACATGCACGTTACTTTAGTTACAATGAGTAGATCAAATAAATAGGGAAGGGTGGAATATACCGCAACAACAAACAGTTATCCAGAGATGGATAATATTTAAGAGAAAAAATGGGAATGCAGCAGTAATACAAATGCAGGAAACGGTGAACAAAAAGGGTAGTGGGGGATGGGGCATTGAATCTGTAGTAGGAATTAATTCAAAAAGTCCCGCGTACCTGCTATTAAAAAGAGGTTAATTCAGGGGTCCCATTAAAGTCATGTATGCAGTTCCTTTGTCCGGTCGGGGTCACAGCATCGCAACACCACGGGCCGGCTTCACTCACCAGGCAGGAGTGTTCTGGCTGCGGAGAGGGCCAATAGAAGGGCACAAAATGGCTGTCCAGTACTGAACCATCCACTGATAAGATGACGGTGAGGTTACTGATGGTAGAGACCACCTGAAGGCAGAAAATAAATTAGGCTGCCAGACAAAGACAAGGCTGCATGCGGTGAAATCCCGCACACGATCGCCACCACCAAGAAGGAGGACTACGGTCCCGGTCCAAAAGAATTCCACCATCGAATTGAAGCTTGCAGATTATTTAGACCCCTGAAGAAATCAGGGAGGAAGCCAGACTCTGGGTGTTGGTCTATGGAGGGGCAGCCACGGGGAAGAGAGGGTGGAATACGGGAACTCGTCGCTCTCTCCCGCCACGCCAGGGAATCACTCTGGGATTCAAGGGCAACAGCAGTTCGGAAAATTTCTCACTGCCTGGATTGTGGGACGCGTCTCAGGCACCAAGGCAGCTGCTACAAGAAGCGTAGAGAGAGGCAGTCGCAGCGGGAAGTGGAGCAACCGAGGCCCAGCCCGGAAGGTAGGTGATAGCCGTGGACTACACCGGAGGGGTGAGTCCCAAGCCAATCTCCTCTCAGCTGCTATTAGCAGCTCAACCGAGCCTTCAGCCATCTTGTTAGGTTTCCGCTGGCGACCATCTCTCCCGATGTTTATCGTTGCTGGAGCCGGCATCATCACAGTTGGCGATGGTAGCTTAGCGACACTGGTGAATCGCGGTGTCGCAGCCCACCGATCTCCGGTGGTAGTCCAGATGGGCCTTTTTCCGGGATATTTTGCCAAAAAGGCGATCCCTAGCCAGGGAGTTCCTGGCCGGAGCTCCCTACCCGTCGGAAAATTTCTCGCTGCCTGGATTGTGGGACACATTTTAGGCACCAAGGCAGCTGCTACAAGAAGCGTAGAGAGAGGCAGTCGCAGTGGGAAGTGGAGCAACCGAGGCCCAGCCCCGAAGGAAGGTGACGGCCGCCGTGGACTACACCGGAGGGGTGAGTCCCAAGCCAATCTCCTCTCAGTTGCTATTAGGACTGCTTTACCTCACTGCTTCCTTTTTCCATATGTAAGACTATGTTCTTAGTGTATTGCTCATTATTTATATGACTCTTCAGGTGTATGGCATAGCATATTTCTTACCACTCACCCTGGTATGCACAAATTCTTTCTTTCTCCCACACTCAATCACTGTCCCTGCATATACTTCGCCTTAGTCCTATTTACTCTGTAGAGTATACTCTCTTCCTTTAACATGGTGACACATATGAGTTATGTTTTTTTGTCCTTGTCTTTGGTTTGTCTTCCATCTTCCCCCTACCTGTTTTATTTTATTTTGTCATATTTTACTTGTATTTTTTACTCTTTGCACTTTGTGCACTTTGTCACTGACAATGTCATGAGTGCTGTAATATGTGAGGTCATAAGCAGTGCATTGAGGGGGGCACGAGTTATAGTTTGCTCAGCTGACTATAACTGCTGAATTTCATTTTGTATGAGTGAAACTTGAGCGTAACTATACTGTCCCTGTAACCTTTGTTTTTTCAGTGAATATCTAAGGTTTTTTAAAAATTCTATTTCCTAACTATAACAGCCCTGTAACCTTTGTTTTTTTCAGTGAATTTCTAAGGTTTTTTAAATGCTAATTCCTCACTATAACTTACCTGTAACCTTTGGTTTTTTCAATGAATTTCCATGTTATTTTAAGTAACAATGGTCTTTGCAGAATACTGTGGAAGAGGGCAGGGCCTCTGACCAGCTCTCAGAATTCCTGCTGAGTAGGACTTATAGAAAGTACCAGGAGGGTTTCTTGGTCCCCAAGGTTCTTTAGCATCCAAGACAACTTTATTCCCCAACCAGTAGTGTGCCAGGAGACATGTTTGCACAGTGGTGCAGAAAGGGGGTGTGGCCTCGGAACACCTCTTAGCAAACTGACTGTGTGGAACTTACTAGAGGTAGCAAGAAGGATACTTGGCCCCAAAATACCCTCAGTAGCCAAGGGGACTTCATCCCCCACCTAGTACTATGCCAGGAGGCATGTTTGCAGAGTGATGAAGAAAGGACATCCTTGATGATTGCACAGGATGTGACTATGCCAGGAGTCACATTTGCAGAGTGTAAAATAGATATATAGACATATTTTACACAAAGTTTGAGTCTAGCTGTTTAGTAACATATTGGTTTAACTTTATTTTAACAACATATTTGTAAAAAAACAACATTTAAAAAAAATTACTTTCAACATCTAAACATACAACCAGAACAGAACTTCCAAACAAACATCAAGCTATCCTTTGTTACCCAAACTTATGGGAAATAATAAATGCTTCAAAACTAGTGCAATGCACAATGTCTGACAAGACCCTCTCTAGAGGGACAAACAAAAAATATTAATGTGGGACGATGTCCATCTCATATGATCTTAAAACCTATCATAGAAAACGTCTCCAACTGCTGATCTACAAGAGGGATGCTGGAGGACCATCTACATCAGTGGCAGCAGGAACAGTAGCCGGCCAGAAACTCCCTTTAGAGGTACAGACTACTACAATAGATATGGCTCCCCAGTTTTCAAGAATGGCCACGTATTGCATGGACTGTAGTGTTGTTATAACAGCCGGTGAGCAATGTGTTACAGCTATTCACAATGCCGCCAAAAATCATGCATGGTATTTTCCCCCTTTTATATTTCTTGCACATTTCATAAGAGAATATCATTGTGAGCAGCAAGAAGGCAACGCAACTCGACTTCAATAGCAGCACAACAACACCAAAGCAGAGAGTCCATTCAAAAGTCCAATCTCAACTTTAAGATTTGGCTCTACAGTTTTCTCCGATGGCGTCATACAGCATGGATTGTGGAGTTGTAGTTAGTGTTGGAGAGCAGTCCATAATGGCCCTTCGCAATGCTGGAAAGAATAATAAATGTTGATTTATTTTTTATTTTTGACCTTCATAGTTTTTCTACATTAGCAGGCATTTTTTTTTTATTATTATTTTTTTTAAACAGATTGTATTGGTCATTTTCAATTACGTCATAACATTACAGCAGTTCAGATCATGACATCTGTTACAAGCTCTCTCACAGCAGCTACTGTTTATTACATGTCAGAGCAATCTGAGTAGTCGATTAAGATTAGAACTTTAGCAGTGATTCCCCCTTCCTTTCCCGCGAGTCATCAGTGACGTGGTTCATATGTGGAGTACAGGAACACTACATGTAACAATCAGCCAGAGTGTATTTGTAGGGCAGTGCGATGCTAGCTCAGTGAGTAAGTCGGTGGGGCTCAGTTTACATAGAAACTATTTGAATAGTTTGGCTACTATTAGCATGTCTGTGTCAGAGGGCACTCCTTACAGATCTTCCCTCTCTCCCTCTCGGGCCTCTAATTCCGGGTGTGCTAGGTCATGCATGAGGATCTCCCAGGCACTGGCCACCTCTATACTTCGCAAGCCTCTTTTAGCTTCCTTCATCAGTATTCGCCCCTCGCATCCCACCCACTTCAGGAGTTCTTTCTTCCAGGTGGACAGTCTAAGGCCCCAGTTGCTTTCCAGTTCCTTGTTTTTTAGCGCTTTGCTAGTACAATTGCCAGGTCTTGAAATTTACTAGTAACTTTGGTTTTTGCCATGCAGGGGAACCACCCCAACAGGCAGTGGACTGGAGAGTAGGGGTGCTCTCTATCAACAACCTCACCAACTGTCTGTAGCACCCCCTCCCAGTACCAGCGCAGTTGGAGGCAGGCCAATCATGTGCAGGATATGTGCTCGTACTTCGCCGAATGCATGGACAAGCTGCCTCTTCTATCCGCTTATGCAATCGGGAGTCAGGTATGCTCTATGAAGGACATAGAAATTTATCAATTTGAAGCGCCCATTTCTGAACACTCTAGGTATTCCAGTTAGTATATAGTCCTAGTCCTTCGAAGGGATTGGTGTGTTCAAATCCCCCTCCCACTGGAGGCGTAACATCTCCAGTGGATGCAGTCCGTCCATGTGGAGAGCTCTATACAAGCAGGACACTGCCTTAATAGTGCCTGCTGATAGGGCAATATAGTAACAGCTCTGTTGTGGTTGGGGCTCTGTGAATCCTGTCGGCCAATGCTTGCGGATTGCTGTAGTAAGTGCTATGTGCAATAAAAACGTTCCCCGGGGCAGACTGAACTCTGTTCAGACTCCTCAAACGGCAATAGTTCAGTGTCCCTATAGAGGTCAGCCATTTTTGTCACCCCAGCCTCCATCCAAGTCTCACCAATTACCCCCATGTGGGAGTGCCTTTAACATGTCTAGGGGGATGTCCGGTGAGTACGGAACCCTCACTCCCATTCTCTGCAACCCCCAACGCCAGCATTTGGCCTGTACTTTCAGTTCTTGGGGGTCTTTCCCTGCCGGTCTGTTCACCCTGAGGAACACTCTCAGTAGGTCATGCAGCGGTGATTTAGCCAGTCCTGGAGCCTCCGTCTGTCGTCGCTCTAGAGCTCTACTTCGTACTACCCACTGCAGCTGAACTGCTATGTAGTAGGTCTCAAAGTCTGGGGCCTCCAACCCACCCGCAACAGTTGGTCATTGCATTATTTTGAGGGCAACCCTACGTCGCCCTGAGCCCCAGATAAAGGTAAAAAATTGGGAATTCAAGTCCCTGAAAAAGGCCGCAGGGATCCATAGTTGGAGTGCATTAAAATGATACAGCAGGCAGGGGAGTGCCACCAGTTTGAGAAGTGCAATCCTTCCAGCTAAGAGAGAGGCAGGGTCTGCCAAAAGTCCATAGACATTTTCAGTCCCCGTAAGGCCCTCCCTATGTTGCCCTCATAGAAATCCAGCCAGGTATTGTTGCAGGGATTCTGCCCACAAACAGAACTATGCGTAGGATTATGGGACCTTAGTGCATAGGGACTGAGCCATCCTACCACCTTAGTACCCATGAGCCCAGGACCGACTAGCTATAGTGTCTCACTTGCTCTCCTACTCACTCACAGAGAAACAAATGATTAGACACCCCAGAACACAACACTCCCCAATCGCTTAGGAATCGGGGTTGCAAGACACACCTTTTGGCTCGTACCCTGTACTTGTCCACAATAAGATCTGACAGAGACACAAACAAGTTTAAACTGTTTATTTTAGCTAACGTGCTCTAATATGCAGTATACGTGCCATAACAAGCAGAAAAATGCTTGATACAAATACGGTCAGCATAGCATTTAGTCCATAAATCATGCAGTATAGCCTAACCTCCCTCCGCTTGCATAGAAGAAGTATTATTATATATTAGAAGATCTCTGGGCTTTGTCTGGAGACCGCATATCTTAGCCTATAGATGGTAGATCTACATCATATTTACTGTCTCGCTCTTCTCTCTGGAAAGGTCCCTCTCCAAGTGTCTGCTACCTAGTCATGTATTCCAATAAGTCCAAAGTTCGTTGTCCCAAACAACAGCTGCATTGGTATGTTTTGTTTAGGCGCTAAGGCCTGGCCAGAACATAATAACAAGGGGCATTGTTGTTCGACCTTGCTCACAATGTGCAGACTAAATCCCAGGAACCAGCAGAGAGTGAACACAAAGATAAGTTCTCATGTGAACACGGCCAAAGAGACATTTGCAAAAAAAAAGTCATGTAGTAACGTGCGCAAGCATCGGACAATCTGCAGCATGCTCATGCAAACTTAGAGAAAACGACAATGTCCCCATGGGCCATGTGACAGTATGATAAATGTGGACTTCCAGATACAGCAGACAAGTAGGTTCCCATTGTAATTGTACAAGGTCCATCGAGGGCCAAGCCGTTCGCATCACTGGTAAGAGTCCAGATTTTTGCCAACTCACCTTGAGCCCCGAGATGGAGCCGAACCTCTCCAGCAGGGCAGCAGATCGTCCTCATAAAGTGCTATATGATGGAAGACATGTCCGACATTTAGCCCTCTATTTGAGTGCCCTGTTCCAGCTGTGATTGCGAGAAGCTCCATAGCAAGGGCGAATAATAGAGGGGAAAGTGGACATCCTTGTCTGGTGCCACGCTCCACCTGCCAGCTCTGCGATATGGTTCTTCCTGTGCGTACCCTGGCCGTGGGTCTGGTCTATAGGAGTTTGGTCCAGTTGATAAACCCCTCCCCCAGTCCCATATTCATCATTACTTCATACAAGTAGGACCATTCTAGGCTGTGAAAAGCTTTTACTATGTCTACTATGAAAATCGTGGCTTTTTCTCGGGCCCTCTCGTATGCCTCTAGGATAGTAAAACAGACGTCTGATATTCCCTGCTGTACTGCGTGATGGGATGAACCCAGCCTGCCCTTGTGCACTAGTGCAGTCATGAGGGGCAGGAGACGGGTAGAGAGGATCTGGCTTAGAATTTTATAATCAATGTTTAGCATCGATAGCAGACAATAAGCCGATTTGTCATGGGCGGCTTTATTTGGCTTTAAAATGGGGACTATGATAGCCTCCCTCGTGGTGTCTGGGAGGGAGCATGTTTCGTTAGCCATCTCATATAGCTTCAGGAGGTGAAGGATTAGCTCAGCAGAGTATGTGGAGTAAAACTCTACTGAGAACCCATCTGTGCCCGGGTTTTATTGCGCGCCATGTGTTTAATAGTGGCAGTGATCTCATGCGCAGTTATATTCTATCCCAGGGCATTTGCTTCTTCCTCCATGATCCGCGGGATATGGAGGTCGGTCATATATGTTGACGCCTCCTGTAGATTGCGTGCAGATAAGCTAGTTTATAGGGCTGAGTAGTAACCTGCGAATGTATCATTAATCTCGTCTGGCGTATACACTCTGCTCCCCTCCTCGTTCTCTAGTTCTAGGATGGGTGAGCCCCATTTGCCTGGGTTGGCCAGCCACGCTAGCAAAGAGCCAAATTTGTCCCTGTCGGCATGCATCTTGTTCGCATAGTTCCTATTGTTGAAACACCTCAGCCTCTCTATCTGCGTTGCTACCTCTTCTCTACTGCTAAAATTTCCAGTTGAAGCTCAGGACATCCTGGCCGTCTAGTTTCTACACTTTTCATCAAGTTTCTACATCTTTCATTAGAGTCTGTCTGATCCCCTTAGATTCAGCAGTACAATATCCTTGTGCCACAGCCTTGAAGGCATTCCATTCTATTTGGGGATGGATGCCATTCCAGCATTTTCAGCAAAATATTGGGTGATTTTGGTCCTGATCGTTTTGCCGAAGACCTGGTCCTCCAACGATTCAGGTTTAAGCCTCCACTGCGTTATGGAGGGACTGGGATGCACCCACCGAAGCTGTAGCAGTACTGGGTTGTGATCCGAAACAGTATGGGACAGATATTCAATCGCACCTATCAGGCTATGTACATGAGGGGTGGAGAGGAACAGATCCAGGTGAACATGAACCTCATGGAGGCCAGAAAAAAGGAGTGGTCTCGACCCTGTGGGTTCTGGCATCTCCAGGAGTCTATCAAGCCCCATTGTCATTGCCAGACCGAGAACATTTTGGACGTGCGGGTCATTTGGGAGTCTCGCAGGGGAGAGTGCGAGCGATCTAACAGGGTATCGGAAACACAATTGAAATCCCCCCAATTAGTGTCGCTGCTGTCAGCCATGGGGCTAGGCGTCGGGGCAAGGTCGCAAAAAATTTACCCTGATCAGTGTTGGGAGCATATATGCTTAACATAGTTAATTCCTTACCCTCTAGTCGACCGCTTATTGCCACATATCTACCCTCATTATCAATCATGGTATCTGTAAGTTGGAAGGGGACCCCTGCTCATATCCATATGAGTACTCCTCTGGCATACGCCGAGTATGTGGTGAAGTATGCCTGACCCCTCCATCGCCTTCTTAGTGCCTGGCTTTCCTTGTCAGTCAGGTGTGTTTCCTGTAAGAGTGCAATATGTGTCCACCTCCTATGTAAGTAAGAGAACACCTTGTACCTTTTAGCCATGGTGTGCATACCCCTGACATTCCATGTCAAGCACTTGTAAACCAGGCTACTAGTCATGTGTTGTCTCGGTGTGGAGGAAGGGTTCCCTCTGTTCTAAGTGTGCAATCTCGCTCGCCGTTCTCAGTGTGTCCCAGACCAGATCGTGTAAGTGTGTTTATGTGACTCGCTAAATCCCAACCTCAAAGGCAGCAGCCAACAACCCCAACTCCCCCTCTCCAGGACAAGCAGCAACATGCCAAACCATGTTAGTGTTCGTTAAAGTTCGTGGAAGAACATCCACAGCGCTCTGCAGCGTGGAGGCATGCCTCGTGCAATCCCCAGGTGGCCAGGCCCTCATCTGGCATGCTTATCCATTAGCGTGAAACACTGCTCAGGGCAGGTGCTCAGGGTGCTTCTCAAGTTCTGTGGGATATATGGATACCAGCATATAGATTTGTAGTTACTTTTTGCTCGCTGGTTTGATATCAAGTGCCTTATCTGATGTCGTCCGCTGTGCCTGGTGTGACCGTGGGCATCTCTAGGCTTGTATTCTCGGATGCATTGGACTCAGAATCAGGGGGGAGGGACTCTTGTTCCAGTGTCTCCTGGTCTGTCTGACCTCCACTTATTGGGCTACAACCTCCATCACTCTTCAGTGCCCCAGCCTAGCCTCAGCCTGGGAAGGCGCGGCCAAACTCCATCATGATCACTTGCAACTGGGGTTCCTGTGCGGTCATTTCCACTCCCCATCTTCTGCACCAGATTTCAGCTCTCCGTGGATTTCCAGCCAGTCCAAAGTTTCCTGCGGAGATTGGAAAAACCGTGCTCCATTCAGGGTTACTACCCTCAATTTTGCCTGGAAGAGCATGGAGTATTCAAGGTCCGTCTGTCGCAGTTTCTTTTTCACCTCTTGGTAGGACGCTGTTTGTCATTGACCCTCCCTGGAGAAGTCTGGAAAGATGCACACCGTGGCATTGTTGACCTTCAGCTCCCCTTTCTTACGTGCTTGGGCTAGTAGGGGTCCCGGTCTTTATAGTGCAGAAGTCAAGATATTATTGGTTGTGGGGGAGCACCTGGTGGGGGAGGTCTGGTCGAGACTCATGCGCTCTCTCAAGGGCAAAGAATGCAGATAGGCCCACGGGGGCTACACTGGTTCGCGACCATTGTTCCATGTATTGTACTGCATTTGAGCCTTCAACTTTCTCAGACATTCCTATAACGCGAATGTTGTTGCAGAGTAAATGGATTTCAGTATCTTTTGCTCTATTCTCCAGCGTCCGCACTTTAGATTCCATGGTTTGCAAGCATTTCTGCATCGTAGCCATGGCCGGGGGGAGATCAGCTAGCGTACGCTAGTTGTTGGTTACCATCTCCGCTATCTTCCTATGATTATCTTTGAGCAAGTTAAGGTCAGCACCAATGGTGCAAATTTTGAGATCCAAGGCCTCTCTAGAGGCAGTGATAGCTTGCTGTAGGTCCTGAAGTGTAGGATCATTGTTTGGCCTTGTTGCAGTCGACGCAACCATTTCCACAGTTACAGGTGCGCTCGCCTCCTCCTGATCTGGGTCCTTCTGTCTGGATGACTTGCCCATTGTCTCCGGGAGTCTTGTTCTGGGTGGGTGTGTGTTTGAGCCAATCACGCTACGCCCCGTCTCTGCTCTCCGCAAGGAGCGCCCAGGGCTCTATCCTGTATGGTGGGCTGAGGCCTGTGAATTCGGTGCTAGCAGCTCTCCTATAGGCATTTCACGGGTTCCAGGTGCCCAGGGTCAAGGTCCCCCGTACTATGTTTTCTGGTATGCTCATCTCCCCGGTAGACTAGACCAGCAGGCTCTTCATCAGGCCCGCCCCAATGGTCTCAGGCTATTTGTCCAGCTTGGGTAAGGACCGGTAGCTTCTGGATCATGGAGTGCGCTTCGCAACCAGGTGGTGGTCGGTAAAGGGTCCCCACCCCGGTTGCTGCCTCGCTCCAATTTCACGGAGAAGCAGGCAAGCTGGAATCCCAAGCCCCCTCTTCCGTGAGGGGTGAGGTGAGCTGGCGCATATGAGGGCGATGCAGGCCAGGAGGCGTGGCCCTGTGGATCTACTACCAAAGTTGGGGACCTCTATTCACTTCTTTCCTGCGGGCAGGAGACTCTCCCTTCCCGGTCCGATAGCAGGCAGGCTCAAGTCCCCTGTCCCCTTTTCTGTGGGGTGTTGAGGCAAGCAGGTAATTGCAAGGGCAGTATGGTGTAGGCCCAATTATGTCTCTGCTCTTCACTCTGGCAGTCACGGCTTCGCAGGTCCTCCCTCAGGGTTGGGGACCTCCGTTCCCAGCTCTGCAGCGGCCTGGGGGTCCCTCTAATCCTGGCCCTGCTGCTGGCATCCCTCAATCCCTCCTTCGTGGAGACCCAGCTCAGCATAGGGCTCAGCGTTGGTGCGGTCAGGCTCCCATGTGTAGTTCCACCGTGTCTCCTCGATTCTCGTCCATCGCCGCCATCTTGTATCTGGGACCGCCGCCCGATTCTGGTTTCGATGATAATTTGGGTCTGTGCAGCGAGTAAGGCTCCTCGCAGTAAAATATTCCCCTCTCTGCAGTGTTCAGCTAGAAATGTGGGCCCTCACTGGCATGTAAGGGGTCAGGATGGTGACAGATCAGGCCCGGACGCAAGGAGCTCAGAATTGAGCTGCTCACTCCATCAGCATCAAGAAACGCCCCTAGCAGGCATTTTATTATCTTACAAACTGGGTATCTAACTATGTGTTGTTCTTTTCATTATCTTCCAATTTATTGTAACACCACTTACATATAACTTGCCGTTTAGACAAGTCAAACTATCCCTCTACAAATAAATACACAGGTAAGTTTTGCCAGTTATCATAATTTAAAATTTCACTTATTAAATATAAGTTAACAGTCTGTGTTTAAAACTTCTAGTAAGTGCATCAACAACATATACAAACATACTCTGGACTTTTACAGAACACAGTGTTAAATTTTGTAATCTTTTTTTTAAAACTATCAACTGTAATATATGTGTCTTGTTCTGCACCTCCTCCTCTTAACAACCCTTCATTTTCCCTAGAATCCTGCTCCGGACCAAAGAAACGAAACTGCACATCACCACAAACCTTTTCTACGTCTGCCACACTACCATGCAAAAGTGCTCGTCTTATTTCTCCTAAACATAAAGCAGGAGTTTTCACACAATACAGCCTCCTTCCTAAAGTTTGCATTGTTGAGTAGTATAGCTTAATTTGTGTCTTAAACTTCAACTTAGAAAGATACGTAGGAATTTTCTTAATATATCAATGGATTGCTGTCTAATACTAGAAACACTACTACAATTCCATTTGTATATAGTACCCTGACTACGCCCTCCTTGTACCTCTTCAGCAATAACTTCTTCTACATTTCTAGATACCATCACCTATTTTGCTATAGGACTACCATTCTTCATTTTATAACATTGTGCTCTTTAATCAATAGCATGAACTAATTTGTTATTCTGGAGATAGCTTTCTTCATTAAAGAAAGCCACTGTACAAGAAGTATGTATCCATTGTCCACTAAAAACTGTACAACAGTTACTTCTATTCACTAATCTTTTCTTCTGGTTTTGTCTCCTCATGCAAAACACTATTTTGTCAAGAGTCTTCATTCTATTTAGAATCAAAATGAAAAGCTTCCTCTTCAAAGCAAAGGCCTATCGCAACTTGTTCATTCTGTTTCATTGCATCTCTCCTACTTCTACACTTTTTTAAATTTAACACTAAATTTACAAGGCTGTAACTATGCAATCATTATAACATTTGCGCAGAACCTATGCAGCCATCTAAACAACCACTTACAACCTATGCAGTCATTGAAATACTGAGGCACACGCATGCACTAATGAAACACTCCGGCTCTACACATGCTCTATTGTAATTACGTAGAGAGTCCCATTGTAGTAAACCTATCACCCATATTGTCTAAAGGCTGCATATTCCTCAGTAAAACTCGTAAATACATGGGTATGTGGTTAAATACATCAATACTCCCTGGATGATTGAATGAGTGCATAGGTAGTGCCTAGGTGATTCCCTAAGGATACAAGTAGTGGCTGCAGGATTCCCTGTCTATGTCATAACTCCATGGGTCATTTCATATCTGCATACTTACTGCTTGCGTGTTTGCATGAGCATACCATTAGTATTTGGGTGTTTGGATGAGTGCATGAGTAGAGCCCGAATGATTAGACAAGTGTGTGACTAATGCTTCAATAATTCAATACATGCAGAGATACTGGTAGGATGATTAAATGAATGCAACTCTAGTGCCTGGATGATTGCAAGAGTGCATACATAGTATATAGGTGATTTATGCAGTGCATGGATAATTTATACATGATTGTTTAAGCCCATGCATAGCACCTAGCCTATTAGATGACTGGATGAATAGTGTTTTAGCGATTGGATGCAGCCCATGTATTTTTGGTTTAGTTAACAGGTAGTGCATGGATGCTTACATAACTACATGGGTAGTGCCCGCAGAATTGAATAAGTGCATCAGTAGTGCCTACCTAATTAGATGAGTGACTGCATAATTCCATTGTTAAAGCTTGACAGATTGGATGAAAGTAAGTATACTGCTGCGCTGATTGTATTAGTGCAAGAATATTGGCTTAGTAATTAAATGACTACATAGGTACTGGATGGGCGATAGGTTTACTACAATGGTAATCTCTGCTTAATTACATGAGTGCATTAGTAGACCCTGAGTGTTTCATCAGTGCACGCGTATGCCTCAGTATTTCAATGACTATATGGGTTGTAAGTGGGTGTATAGATGATTGCATAGGTTCTGCGCACATTTTATGACGATTGCATAGTTACAGCCTTGTTAATTGCATAAGTCAATAGATAGTACCTAGGTGATTAGATGAATGTATACGTAGTACCTGCATGCTTCATTGAATACATAATTTCTGACTGCAAGAGTACATGTATAGTTTCTGGATAATTGAATAACTTCATGGATAGTAAATAACTGATTTGATGACTGCCTGAGTACTGGCTGGGTGATTCCATGAGTGCCTGAATACTGCCTGAGTGACTAAGAAAGTACCTTCCTTCCTGTTAGATACATATCAATTGTCACTATATCTCCAAATCATTGGTTATGACCTTCTGTCAGTATCAAACTACCTGTTTTACTGTATACCTGATTTTCTTCTCAGCTATGTGTGAGTGAAATCTGGGACTCAAACTTGATATATAATTGCATACATGGCCCTCTAGAAACATACATTGCTTTGCTACTGAGCGTGCACATGCGTCAGTACATTTCTAAAACGGAAAACAACATTTTAAACTTTTTCAAAGTACAAAACATGGCATACATACATCATTTCTCAAATACTTCTTCTGCTTTTAAAACATATATTCAGCATATCTCAAACAAAAGTTGTGCTCGCAATGAATCCATCACAAGAACTCTCGAGTCATTCTGCACTATTAATCCTTCTCAAATGTTTAAAGAAAAACACAACTATCACCATTTCCATGAAATTTTCAGCAGCCTTGCTGAACATAGATCATGATGTAAACATATGTGCGATTTCTTAATAATGTACACCTTCAAGCCACTGTATATATGGCTATGTGCAAGCACAAAAACTATATCTCACCATCTAAGCATATGCAAAGTGGTCATGTAAGTTAAAACCCACATTGACAAACATTTCCCGATATATACCTAACAAGTATTATTTCTTTCTAATTCATATATGCGCAGACAACATGTTCTCATCTTTTATTTCTCACTACACTATTCCTGTTTAATAATGTTACTAAAAGTACTACAACTCCCAGAATGAAAATGACAGATGTATCTATTCTGCACATGATGTTTAGACATTTAAAACATTCTTAGTTCCTCATTGCAACTTTCCACAAAGCTATACTGTTATTTTTCAATACAATACACAATGTAATAAACAAGAACTAGTTCATTTTTCTCTTACTTTCCAAAACATTCACCACTAAACTCTTAAACGCATACTCTCTGATAGCTACAGTTCAACTCATATATTTTTTCTCATCACTGTGATACTCCTTATACTCAAACTCCCATATACATCTTCATTTCTAATGTACATTTTTAAAATAATTACAAAGTTATATACATACCACTGAATTCAGTTTGTAGATAATATTGTTGTTTTAGCTCTTTCAGCATAGTTTGGACACTGTTAAGATTTGCAAAAACTACGCACAAGAGCGGCATACCACTCTCATACAAAGCAAGTCTAAAATGGCAACCTCTTCAACTTTCCACTCAATCATCATGAGAAAGGCAGCATATGAAATAATGTCTTTCATTTTAGACTACTGCATCTCCAGTTGTGAATGGTTAGCATCTGTTAACCCTTTCCCTCTCTTTCAAATCGAGGTTCCTGTCAGCGCATTTTCGCAATGTTTTTGCGATCATCGCGAAATGATCGCGAAAAAAAACAGGAGTTCAAACAGAAATCTAGCTTCATTTTTCTGAAATTTAAATACTACACAACAGTTTATTACATAGTCCTGACTTGGAAATTAAAACTTGCCATTACTTACATTGTGTCATCACTCCTCAACTTTTCAAAAAAATGTTCTGTCTCTTCCCCCCCAATATAGTCTTAGCTCAGTGTACCTAGCAACCCTGTGGAACCAGTAGGTCACAAGTTCACAGCACATTCTAGAAGGAACATGCTACTTCCAAATGAGATACAGCAGGTGTGATTAACTTCACAGATTCAAAAGCATATAAATATCTGTATTACATATCTCTTTTTTTAACAACAGCCAAAAATAAGACTTCTTCCTGAGCCATCCAACACACTAACTAATTTTATTTAATTTCATGCTGACAGCATTCAATGAAAAATATATATATTTTTTTGTTGTTAAAACATGTCCATTTTAACTTCTTTTCCTTTAGAAAATTACATCATTCAGCCTTCTCCTGACTACTATTGCTCCTTAACATCAAAATTCTTAGAGTATGGATTGTGGGCCACAGCTATATCTATTGGGCTAAAGAGGCTGCAAAAAAAGAGACTTATTGACAGGGACTTAGGTTTGCCAAATGTATAGATTACTTGGTTTGGCCAGAGAGGGTTAAAGTTTCATCAGTTGCTGACTTTGGTTAAATCCATTGTGGATTCCCAAACTCCTCACCTCATGATTGTGCACTGTGGTGGCAACGACCTAGGCACATTAGTTGGGGTAAGGCTGGAAATCCAAATGAAAGATACCTTTGCAGAACTGATGTAGCTTTTCCCTCACACTGTCTTGGTGTACTCTAATATATGCCAAAGACAGAAATGGAAGTGGCCAAATCAATTCTGTCCACAGATTGACAAGGCCAGGAAACATATTAACAAAACTGTTTCTGCATTCCTCAGAGACCATCGCATGGGCTGTATCTATAACAACAATCTGCTTTTTGACATGCATGGAATTTATAGAAATGATGGAGTGCACTTTACAGATGAAGGCAACAGGGTGTTTCTAAGTAACCTGAAACTCTTTATCTGGTCTTATGTGTAGCAGTCATATACAAACAACCAACACAACGGCTCTTGTCAGAGCTACCCTAGTACCCCAAAAATGGTGAAGTTTTTTCTAATGACCACCAACACACACAAAAATAATATGTGAATAAATCTATTCTGAACATTGCCCAAACACATTACTATATACATACTTCTTTCAAAGCATGCTTAAACTTATATTTTTGTACTAAGTTTCTCTAAAAATCATCTTTCAGACCTATTTCCCATATTCTCAGTTATTCGGGACATCATGATGGCGTCGTTAACTGTGACGATCACGCCTTTTCCATAAAGTGAAAACACATATATGCACACACATTACAGTATTCTACGCACTGGAGGTTTATTACTGCACACTTCCAACTCATGTTTTTCTACTGTATTTCTAGAACAACCATCTCTAAACCCAATTAGCCGTGTTCGCCGTCACAAAAGCGGAAAGCAAAAGCAGGATTTAAATAGCCACCACCACATTCCAAAATTATAACTATATAATTAATTCTAACAATCACAGTAGATATCTCACAATATAAATAACTCTATAAAAACATTTATCAGAACCTTAAATTAATATAATGTGTATTAATGATTCACTGATATTTTTTTAAATATTTTCACCAATATTTGCAATTATGTCGATAGCCGTGACATCCCCACAACGGTACACGGGGTGGCCGCACTGGTGGTCACGTTGTCATCACAATTATCACGCGCGATTAAAAAAAATAATAATTTGGACACATAACTTGTGTCACTAACACCCCCATTTCTCAACCATGGGGCCAGAGTATCTCCACCCTGACCCCTTATGAGTGCTTTCACACAAATTTTCAGCCCCGGGAACCATTCCCGATAGATAAAATGGCAGCTGCAACTTTCTATTCAGGTTGCGACCAGCCAATCAGAGCATTCCCATTGGCGTATGCATTCGCGATTCATCACGAAATCCCAGCGAAATATCCGTGGCCAGAGATATCACTATAATTTTATACATACATTTCACAAAAACAACTGATTGGATTTACACCAAATAACCAAAAGACACTTCCTTGAACCGACATTTACCTCCCTGCCAAATTTGGTGTAAGTACGTTCAGCGGCTCGGGCTGTAGAGGTGGCTAACATTACAAACGCAATCTTATTTCGCACCTCAAATTCTCAGTCCCCACTGCATGGATCAACACCAAACTTTCCCAATCAATTGTACCCACGTGACACTTTCATGCAGATTGGTCAAACGATGCCGAAGTTATAGCCAAGTCAAAAAATGCTTTTCGCCAGTAGGTAGTTATAGTTAGGACCTTGTTTCTATTCAAAATGCGATTTTTCTTTTGCCAATATCTTTGGAAATTTTTCAAAACTAATGGCTTGCTCAGGTCAGCTCCTGTCTTGAAAGTTTCGGGGTGATTCATCAATCAGGGGCCGAGAAAAAAAGGGGGTCCCAAAAAATGTTTTCTCCATCTGAATTTCCATAGGAAACTTTAGACAAGGCTACAGCCCCAACTGCTGAATGGAATTACACCAAATTTGGCAAAAAGGTTGGTTCAGAAAGCGACCTTTTTTTAAATGGTGTAAATCCGTTCAGTAGTTCCTGAGAAATTCATTATAAAAAAATATTAATCTGGTGACCGCGGTGGATCCGCGAACCCTCTTGATCACGAGCTTGACTCTGATTGGCTGCCAACACTTCAAACCAGGAAGTGTTGGCAGCCATCTTGTGACTTGGTTGAACTGAGTCGCAAACATGTAAAAAATTAAGAAAAGGGGAAGAGTAGAAACACACTGACCGCCTAGACCTGTTAAGGGGGTGCCACAGGGACCCCTAAGGCCAAAAAAAAAGCAGGATTCAAGTAGGGACCGTGCTTCATTTAATTAAGCCCCCGGGTGGGCCAGGTCCCGGGGGCAATGTCAATATTTGGTGTGGGTACCCACGGGGTCTCCGCAGGCCAGGGGGCCACCACCTCCCCGGGGATTTCTTTATAATATGTGGGGGCACGCGGCCCCCCGCAGCCCCGGGGACCACCATCTCCCTGGGGCTTTCTTTTAAATAAAATGCATGGGGGGCTCCTGCCCACCCCTGGGACATTGCAGTTTGCTATGGCAGGGCTGCTCCCGCCCTGTCATAAGCAAACATCTGCTTCCCTTCATGGAAGCATGAGCAGGAAAACTGCTCTCGCTTCCATGAAGCGAAGCAGTATTGCTTTTGGGCAAAGGGAGCTGCATGTTAGCAGCTCCCTGTGCCCAAAAGCAATGTTGGCTCCCGCAGGAGGCGGGAACTGGCAGGGGCCATGGGGGCATTAGGGCTCCCCCCGTGGACCCCAATGTGAGGCTATGCCCCGGGGATAGGATCCCCGGGGCCAAAAATAGCCCAGGATGTGGGCCATTCGGCCCCCTCCCCTTTTTAATTAAAAAAAATAATAATAATAAGGTGGGCCCTGGGGGATGGGGCCCTCAGGGCCACAATTGGCCACAGGAGGTGACCCCTCCAAAATTAAAAAATAAAAGGCTGGGCAGGCCCCGGGGATTGGGTCCCTGGGGCCAAAAATGGCCCAGGAGGGGGGCCAAGCGGCCCCTCTCTCTTTTTTTTAATCAAAAATGGCCAGGCCCCGGGGGATGGGGTCCCCGGGGCCAACATCGGGTAATGGAACTGGCAGGCATTAATTATTTTTTTTCTCTCGTGATAGGAGTCGCGACCGCATCGCTGCTCTTAGCGCGGCACCCCAGTGGAACGTCGCAGTGGATTCGCGGATCCACCTCAAATAAATAATTTAATAGTATATAATTCAGAAGGTAGTGTTGCATTTGTGAACTTTTTTTATAGCGTTAGTGAGATTGAAGTTAATAATCACATAAAATTTGATAGAGTTAGTAATAATATAAAAAAATAAAAATTAAAAGTTAAACTTGAAAAGTGTATTGTGTTGTTGTACGTTGAATTTGTGCTTTTGTTTTGTGAATTCGCAACGGGTTCACGAATGCTGAAAATATTTAAAAAGAGTATGTATGTTAAAAAAAAATAAGATTCACTATTTTCATTATGACTTTGTTGGAGCTACATGTAAGTGCGGATTCACAGCTTAAAGTTGTTGAGAAACACTCTGTTCCCTTCATCTGTGAAGTGAAATCCATCACTTCTGTAGATGTCATCCATATCAAAACATCGATTGTTGTTATAGATGGAGCCCATCCTATCGTTTCTGAGGTAAGCAGAAACAGCTTTTTGACATTCTTCCTAGCTTTCTCAATCGGTGGGCAGATTTGATTTGACCACTTCCATTTTTGTCTTTGGCATATATTAGAGTATACAAAGACAGTTTGAGGCAAAAGCAACATCAATTGTGCAAAGGTATCCTTCATTAGGATTTCCAGCCCTACCCCAGTCAATGTGCCTAGGTCATTGCACGACAGTGCACAATCATGAGGCCAGAGGGTTGGAGATGCAAAAAGGTTTTAACCAAAGGCATCAATTGGTGCCACTTTAATCCTCTCTGTGCAATCCATTTAATATCCACATTTTGCAAACCTAGGTCTTTGTCAATACCTCTATGTTCAGCATACCTTTTGCACCAGAAAACATAGCTGTGCCCTACAATCCATACTGTAAGCATCTTGAAGGGATGTCTGGAAGGAATGAAAAGATGTCAATAGCTGAGGTAGTCAGTTGGGAGAATGAGAGGTTTTTAAAATGGTGTACAAGAAGCTGTTTTTGAAAAAGCCAATACGTGATTGGCTGTTCATCAATATTGTGTGCTCAAAAATAGGACGCATGTTACTTTCCTGAAGAAGCATGTTACTGATTGGTTATTAAAAATGTTTGGAAGGTACAGTAGATAGGATAAGGTAATATTTTGAAAAGTCAACCACACCTGCTATTTGGATTTGTAAGCTACTGTGCTGAACTTGAAAATATGGTAAACCTGTGAACTGCCAGTACAGTTGAATGTTGCAGAAACTGTTACAATGGAAACTGGGATTAAGCAGAATGGGAGAAGGGTTGAAACAACTGTGAATTTAAAATGTGAAATGGTAACTTATATATAAGTAATATTTTTTTTTAATGATTTTTCCTAAGTTAGTACTATCTTTAGAACAGGTGTTTAATTAAAATATGTTACTAAATTAAGTTTTTCTAAGTCAGTAGTATGTGTAGTAGTAGGGAGTTGTTAAAAAATAATACTAGTATTATTAGAAATAGGTTTTTGAACTTCCGTAAGGATTCACAGCTCTATCGCGACCCTACACTGCGGCACCACGGTGGAGTTGCGACTCCAGAAAATTACAGAACCAGTTTGGGGACTTTTAGAAGACAGTTGGAAAGGGTTAATATGTCTAACCAATAGAAATGTGGAAAGGTACATTTGAGGTATGTCACATAAATTTAGGTGTCTAATTGAAATGGGAAGTGCAGTCTGACAAGTTTAAAGGACTGCATGGTTTTGTGATTGAGGTATGTCTCTACTTGCACATATATTCTCACATTTGTTATCGATCAGAAGATGCTAGACGTACAAAATAAAGGTATACATCTATTTGTATGTTTGTTTTATATATGATTTCACTAGCAAAAGGCACAGACAGAAGCATACTTCCTTTCAGGAATATGGTGAGAGTTACAACAGAGATATGCGAAGGGTTGCTGCTTTATATTTAGCTAGGCCCAACACTCTGAGTAGTCGCTCAATAGTGAAGCTGCAGCACAAAAGTGAGGTTCAAGACATGTTGGCTGAGGGATTAGTGATTAGACTACTTCATATGAGTCTATTGAAAGGTACAATTGAAGTACGCCACATAAGTTTAGGTGTCTCCATGAAATGGGAAGTGCAGTCTGTCAAGATTAAAGGACTTCATGGTCTTGTGACTGAGGTATGTCTCTACTTGTACATGTATTCTCACTCGTGTTATTCATCTGAAGATGCTAGACGCATGAAAGACAGGTATACATCTATTTGTATTTTTCTTTTATATATGATGCAACTAGCAAAAGGTACAGACACATGCATGCATGCTTTGAGAAACGTAGTGAGACTTATAACAGTGACATGGTAAGG
Source organism: Calotriton arnoldi (assembly GCA_963921515.1). NCBI lineage: Eukaryota > Metazoa > Chordata > Amphibia > Caudata > Salamandridae > Calotriton > Calotriton arnoldi. The sequence continues at coordinate 1,120,059 of CAWUFW010003954.1, forward strand.
GTTTCTGTTTTAAATTTGGCTAGGCCCAAGATTCTGAGCAGTTGTTTAAAACTGAAGCTGCAAGAGAAAAGTGAGGTTTAAGACATGTTGGCAAAAGGATTAGTGATTAGGCTACTTGCTATGAGTCTGTGGAAAGGTACACTTGAAGTATGCCGCCTAAATGTAGGTGTCTCCTTAAAATAGGAAGTGCAGTCTGTCAAGTTTAAGGGACTTCATGGTCTTGTGAATGATGTATGTATCTGCTTCTATATCTATTGTGTGATGTCTTATGCATCTGAAGATGGTAGCTTGAAAACCTGGTCGGTTTAGCTACTTGTAGACAAATCTCTTAATTTTGCTCTGTCGTTCGGTCGCAGAGCCTATGATGTCTTCTGATCGAAGGTATTGTGGAGCCTCCCACATAGCTTGATCAATTCACAGAGGCCATGTTTTATGAGCAGAAAGAAAGACATACCCTTTTTTTTACACACATTTAGACAGCATGCGCTCTGAAAGACAGGTGTTTAAAAAAAGTCTTTGTATTCCTATCAGCTCGTAAAACATGGCACCTGAGTATTGAACAGGCTTTTTGAGAGGCTCCATAACACCTATATACAAAAGACATCAGAGGCTGTGCAACTGAATGATAGAGCAGAACTGAGAGATTTGTCCACCGGTAGCCAAACCAACCAGGTTTTCAAGCTACCATTTTCAGATGAATAACAAATGAGACAATAGATGTAGAAGTAGACACATACCTCACTCACAAGAACACGTAGAGTTATAAATTTGACAGACTACATTTCTCATTTCAAGCAGACATGTAAACTTATACGGCCTACTTCAAGTGTACCTTTCCACAAACTCATAGCAAGTAGCCTAATTTCTAATTTTTAACCTCACTTTTCTGTTGAAGCTTCAGTTTTTAACAACTGCTGAGAATCTTGGGACTAGCCAAATTTAAAACAGCAATCTGAACCGTGTTACTGTTTAAAGGTGCGTGTTCTTATTTATTTATTTATTTATAGAGTTTTATATAGCGCGAACGTGACCCACGAGGGTATCAGAGCGCTTTACAGTATATAGTTATAAAGACATACGAAATGAGGTAGTATACACGCATTTGATATTCATCATTACTTACAAAAGAGGTAAATAGTATAAGCTAACATAGGTGACCAGTAGATAACATATGATGATCCCAGAGGGCAGCATAACATTATATTATATACAGTTATTGAGCCTTAGGTCAGTATTGAGGAAATAAACAAACATATAATGTTCTCTTTCAATGCACAAAAGTTAGCCAGTGATATGAGGATTGTATCGGTGACTCGATGTCAGCATAGAATCAAGTCTTAGGACGCGAATTTGTTCATTAGGAGTGTTTTTACCTCTTTTTTGAATGCGGTAAAGGAAGAGATTCCCCGTACCACTGGAGGTAAGGAGTTCCAAATCTTTGGAGCGATCCCTGAAAAAGCCCTGCAGCCAGTTCTCTTTTTATGAAAGGATTGTGGTTTCAGAAGTAAGGAGCTCGCGCTTCGTAGTTGTCTGCATCCTCCGGATCGTTCTAGTTTTAGAGCTAGATAACTGGGTGTATTGTTATGTAGTGCTTTATGGGTCATGCAGGCCACCTTTAGTTGTATTCTAGCCTCATAGGGCAGCCAGTTCAGCGCTTTCAAGGTCGGAGAAATGTGGCTGTTTCTTTTAGATCCTGATACCAATCTTGCTGCAGCGTTAAGAGAAGCCTTCAACGGGGCCAGCTTGTATTTGGGGAGACCGCAAAGAGTGGTGCTTCCATAGTCTAATCTTGGTAGCACTAAGGCTTACACTGCCATTTTTAGGTCGGTCTGAGGGAGGAAGGGTTTAAGTTTCCTTAGTAAACTCATCTGGTGATTGGCTCCCTTGGTGGCATTAGTGATGTGCGACTGCATATTCAGGTGTTTGTCTATGGTGACTCCCAGGGATTTCGCAGAGTCAATGATGAGGGGAGAATAGTCAATGGAGGTTAGGTGTTTCATCCATTGCTCTATCTTTGGTGTGTGATTGGGTGGGGAGATGAGAATGAATTCTGTTTTTTTTGTATTAAGCATGAGGTGGTTGTTCGTGAGCCAACTTTGCGTGTTCTGTAGAATAGCGTTGAGGGAGATGAAGTGTTCTGGAGAGGAGATTTTTAAATACAGTTGGGTGTCGACTGCATACAGGTGATATAGGATATTCGCGGATTTCAATGCGTTCGCCAGGGGTTCCATTAGTAGGTTGAAAAGAATAGGTGATAGGGCTGAGCCCTGGGGAACGCCTATGTTGACCACAGAGGGCTGAGATAGAGAATTCTTCATCTTGATTCTTTGTGTTCTGTTATTAAGGAAGGAGGAGAACCATTGTAACACTGGGCCCGAGAGGCCCATCCTTCCTTCCAATAGGGACAGTAGGTTGTCATGTTTAACCGTGTCGAAGGCGGAGGATAAGTCAAGAAGTATCATTAGGCATGATTCGTTGCGGTCAAGCATTTTTAGTATGTCATCAAATATGTGGGTGAGTGCAGATTCTGTGCTGTGTCCTTGACGGAAACCAGATTGGTGATTGTCTAGGAGGTTGTACTTCTCAATATGATTGCATAATTGTATTTGTACACATTTCTCCAGCAGTTTTGCCAAAGTGGGGATGTTGGATATAGGGCGGTAGTTGTTGAGATCTGATGGGATGGCGTCGGATTTCTTTAGTATAGGCGTAACCTGCCCTATTTTAAGACAGTCTGGTATGGAGCCTTGTCTCAGAGAGGCGTTTATAATTTTTGCCCATAATGGTAGGATGGGTGTTTTTATCATTTTGAATAGGGCAGGAGGAAGGGGGTCAGAGAAGTGATTGGAGGGATTGATTGCTAGAAGAGTGTTATAGATTTTTTGTTCAGAGATTGGTGCGAAGGTGTTCCAGGAGGCATTGTTTTTTGTGACTTCCCCTGGAGAGCTGAAAAGGACCTTGAGTTGTGAATATCCGTTAGCATCAAGGGCCACCGTTTGTGGGAGGGCCTTCTTAGATTGGATGTCGAGCTCGATGACCTTTATCTTTTCACGGAAGAAGTTGGCAAGCTCATCGCAGGAAGGTGTATCCAGGTTGTTGAGATTCGTGGAGTTAGCCGTGTTGCGAGCTTGTTGCTTGACGATTTCGAAGAGTTTTTTGGACGGTTGATTGCTTGGTTCAGCTGGGTTCTGAAAAAGTCTGCCTTGGCCTTTAGAATCTTCCTGTTGTATGCGTTCCTTAACGTTCTAAGGTGCTGTAGGTGAACGTCGGTGGGTGCTGATTTCCATAATCGTTCGGCAGCTCTTAGCTTGCGTCGCTCCGAGTTCAGGGAGTCATTGAACCAAGGTTTGGAAATTTTGGAGGACACATTTTTCTCTTGGAGGGGTGCTGTAGAGTCCAGGATTTCCAGCATCGTGGAATTGTAAAAGGCTGTGAGGTCATGGACATCCTCCATGTCAGTTGTGGGGGTCAGGGCAGAGTTGCAATGGTTTACCAGGGTGGTGGGGTGATGTTCTGTAAGTTCCTTTTCCATTGTTTTGTTTTTGATGGTTGACTCCTTTTTGGAGTGACCTCGATATTGATGAGAAGAGGATGCTGTGATGGTCAGTCCAGTCGCAGGGAGTGATGGATTCTAAAGAGATGATGCTCGTTTTTGCTATGATGAGGTCCAGAGTCTCTCCCTTGTTGTGAGTTGGACTGTCACAGAATTGGGATAAGTCCTGGTCTGCCAGAAACGCTTTAAGACATCCTACATCGTGATCATTTGCATTGTTCCAGTGTAGGTTAAAGTCACCCAGGGAAATTTGTGGTACTTGTGAGTTGACGTTAGATGAAATGACTTCCATTAACTCGTCGATGAAAGTCAGATTATCCCTCGGGGGGTGGTAGAATAAGTGAAGCTTGCTGGCGAGGCGCTTATCATCAGAGATATTTATACAGAGATATTCGCTGGAGGATAGAGCGATGGAGTCTACTTGCTTGACTGAGATTGTGTTACGATAAATGCAGGCTAACCCACCTCCCGGTGCCACATTTCTATCAAGGCGGATTAGGTCATGACTAGGAGGAACCAATAGATCAAGGATGGGGGAGGAGGAGCTGTTTAACCATGTTTCGGTGAGGACGATAATGTCTAAATCATTCTCTAGGATTAGGTCGAAAATGTCAGGTGCATGTTTGCTAGCTGATCTGCAATTAATGAGTGCACACTTTATCTTGTTAATAGAATGGGTAAGGGCAGTCTGCTCTATGTTGATATTTGTGAGATTATCTCTATTTACGGATCTGTTATTGTGTGTGGGTTCTCTGAAGGGGTTGGGTTGCATGGATTGGATAGTGCCACATTGTGACATACTGCTATCTGTTGCTAAGGCATAAGATATGAGGAGGTCGTCTATGTTGCTGTCGGATAGTTCAACGTTTGTCCTCCTAGGCCAAGAGGGGGAAGGTAAGTTAATCTGAATATTATTGTCAGGGCGTGAGATCTTGGGGATGTATCCACTAATTTGTGGACTGATTTGGTTACTCTGACTAGTTTTCTCGTGGTGTGAAATCTTGGGGAAGTAGGTACTAGTTTGGAGACTGATTTGGTTCACGGTGGCATTGGTGGCTCTGTGTTCGTTTAGAAGTTCTTTGGTGATGGTTGATAGGTTATGCATCTCGGCCTTGAGATGGGCTAGGCCTGAGGCTAACTCATTGAATCTTGCAAACCAAACGGAGTTGGGAAGGTTAGTAGTATGTGTAGTTGTATGTTCTTTTGTGGAGGGCGATCTGCAGGTAGGGTCTGTATGCGTGAAAGCGTTCTCCGGTTGCATGGGGATGTCCTCATTAGGGATCGGAGTGGTAAGTTGAGGGGGGTTTGTTGTGGGGTCCAAGTCGGTGTGTGGACTGGTCGTTGTGTGTTGTATTTTGATGGGTGGAATGAGTATTGCAGGTGTTTGTGTCCGATCAGGTGTCGTGGTAGACAATAGGTCCGGGGGATCTTTGTAATCTAAATTAGATGAGAGTGGGGATAGAAGCAAGATGTGAGTGGAGTCCCGGTTGGTGGCTTCATCCATGGTTGACGGGGATAACAGTGATGGATCAACATTGCAGCGATCGGTAGCTAAGAATAACCCTGTCCCGGCTGGGCCGGGGGATCCAGGTGTGGAAGCAATCGATGTGACTGGGGGGTAGGAATTAATGGGTGTGACTGTAATGATGTGATTGCTAACTACTTGCAGCCCAATCCCTCCTGGGCCAGGGGGCCCGAGTGTGGTTGTGACCGCAGTGGCTGGGCGGTAGGGCTCATTAGGGGTGTGAGGAGATGTCGGTTCGGAGGATTTTCTTATGGGATTTTGTCGTGGAGTTGGGGTGGCATCTAGATACTGAGGCAGATAAGATACAGGGAGTGTGCTATTCTTGCTGTTTACTGCTTTCTTGAGAGTAGGAAAGATCCTATCTATGGTATCAAGATTAGCATCAGAGGCTTGTATAAGGATATTACCGTTGTTGTAGATGGTGGTGGTGGCATTCGCAGGGCAAAAGTCTGAAGCTGTTACCGACAATTTGAAGGCATGCTGTTTTTTTTTTACATTGGAGATTCGGAGCAAAGAGTGAAAGATATTTCTCCACTGGGCACGTTTCTTGTGACAGGTTTGCTATTGTGTAAAGTACAATATTCTAAATATTTACGTGTTATGGAGACATTTGCAATGTAATTGAAAGTATTTGTTTATTTATTGTTATGAATATTAATATATAATTATTTCAAAAGTATAAAGTTATTTAACAAACTATTGAAACTTATCTTTGTTTTTCTGATGTTTACATTTATTGGTAAAAAACATTGAGAATGGCAAAAAAGATCAAAAGAGAAGAAAAGAAAAAAACAGTATTATTTAAAGGAAATAAAAAGAGGAAATTAGATGAACTGCAAAATGTTACTTCTGTTTGAAAGCGATTTGTCTGCACTTTCGTATGCAGTGAACCACATATTTAAAACAGGAGTTCATTTTCTGCAAAAGAGTTCATGGACAAAGCTGAACAAAAAGATGAAAATTTAGAATCTCAGTTAATTAATTTGATGGTGTGCCAATGTGGCACTAAAGAATATTGGTGTCATCGCCGTGGAGAACTTAAATGCATGTTAAGAAACCTAGGTACTCCAACATGGTTTGTAACACTTAGGGGCCGATTCCGATTCAGGCCGGAAATCTCTCCAACCGAGCCGGACCCGGAGAGATTTCCGACCGAATCGGACCCTAGCAGTCCGACCGAACGAGTACGATGCGTTCGCATGCTATCGGACTCGATTCGGTCGGACTCCCATTGAAGTCAATGGGAGCCGGTCGTACAACGCATACGCGGGCTCCCATTGACTCAATGGGTGCGAGGCGAACAAGGGTGCCCCCTACAGCAGGTACGCGTCGAAGCGGGTTGCACCGTACATGCACAGGTAGGGGGGACCAATGGGTCCCCCCTGTGTGCGACTCGCGCGGCTACGCATACAAGGGGGTCCGACACGGACCCCCAAAGTGCGGCTCCGACTGCTCTATCGAGCCGGAAGGCGCGAGTCGGTCGGACTGCTCGAGGCACGCATCGTACTTACCCGGCCGGGGAACGTCTCCATTGCGCGCTGCGAGTCATGTCCGTGCGAGTCGGTCGGAGCAGTTGGGTCCCGCGAACGAGTCGGTCGGCGATTTCGCGTACGCTCGCATCGTACTCGCTCGCCCGGACGCACGTCCGACTCGGTCGGGAAACAGGGCTCCGAATCGGATCCGGTAATGCTGACTCCGATTCGGAGCCCTACCGGCCGAGATCGGAATCGGTCCCTTAGCTGTGCTCAATATGTGTGGTAAGAATTACTTGAATTTCTACAAGAAGAAAATTCAAATGTTAAAAATATTGAATTGAAGACAGCTGGAGAACTGTGTTCCTTGGATCCTGTAAATGTGTGCAGATTTTTTAATCATAGGTTTCAAAGCTATGATGTCATTTATCTGCAATAAAAATAATCCACCTCTTGGAGAGGTAACTGATTTTTTGGGGAGAAAGGAGTACCAAGCCAGAGGTGCTCCTCATATACACATGGGGGCAAATTTACAAGCCCCTTGCACCACTTTGTTTAGTCACTTTTAACATAGGAAAAGTGACGCAAAAGTGGGGCAAGGGGCTTGTAAATCTGCCCATGCTATTTTGGATAAAGAATACACCAAAATTTGGAACTGATACTGATGAAACTGTTTTGTCTTTCATCGAACAGTATGTTACATGTATCAATCCAAGAGATGGAGTAGAACAGAGCTAGAGGCAACAAGTTTTACGGTTTCAAACTCATTGATGTGGGAAATACTACCAACAAAAATACAAGTGTAAATGAAAATTTTGTACAAAATGTCGTTTTGGATTCCCACGTTCTATAACTTCCAAAGGAAGAGTAAATAGTTTTTTGTCAGCAGTAAGGCATACAATAACTCAGATAATTGCTGTAGCTCGCTATGTTACATCCTATCTAACAAATCTGAAAAGACAGAGATGAAAGAAATGTGGGAAGAAATTTCACAAGAGAAAAGTCTTAGCAAGAAATTGTACAGCTTCAGCTTGAAAATGCTTTCCCATCGAGAGATTGGATCCTATGAGTGTTCGGATCACTTGAGTTCAGCCAGTTTATATTTAAAGTCAAGAGGAATCATTTGGATAAGTCTAGGTCTTGCCGCCACACGGAATAGAGTATTGAAATCTCTACAAGAAATCAAATACTCAGCAGAGAATGAACCAGAAAGTACAGATATTGTTAAAACTGATATGTTGGATACATACTATCCCAAAAGGAGTCCACATCTCAAAAACCTGTCTCTCTATGAAATACTTCAACATTACAGCATTTAGCATTTCTGCAACTCTTCAAGCCTTGGCGTAGTGAAACGGAATTACTTGGAGATTTCGACTGCTATGAAGATTCTTTTAAACTAAGTAAAGATAGTACTCAGTGCACAATTTTCCCTACATATCTACAAATGTTAAATGATGAGATTGAACAAGAAAGTACTATTGCAGCGGAAATAGCTAGAGAAAGTTCTCAAGATAGTCAAACTTCTGGTCCACTCAGTCAAGATCTACTGGGACAACCGATTATTGAAAATGAAGCAGCAATAGCCATGGATGAGGTAGAAACTGCAATGCAACAAGCACAACAGGATATTACTTAGAAGAACAACTAAATATTGAACAGAAAGAAATATATCTGCAAGTCAAACAACAGATAAAACATGGTTTGCTGCTCGAAAAAAAAGAATGCCAATGTTCATCATTTAAACCTATTCTAAGGTACATCAGCGGTCAAGCTGGAACAGGAAAAAAACAGATTACGATGTTCTGTTTGGAGGAAAACATTTAATTGTATTCTGAGATCTACTATAACTAAGGGGCCTATTAGCATGGCGATCTGCCCGCCAAAACACCCCACCGGACGGCCTTTTACCCCCCACCACATTAGCATGGTGGGGGGTACCGCGGCGGACGGAAAGACCATCCACCGCTCTTCCACTGGTAGGCAATCGTCATGATTGGGCGGTGTTATGCCTTTCCATGGCGGAGACTCCGCCATGGAAAGGCATGCGGTTTTTGCATCAGGGGCCCGTTGCGGGCCCCCAGGGTTGTGGGGGGTGGGGGGCTACACTTGGGGGGTACCTATGGTACCCCCCAACATTGGCATGGACAAGGTGGCAGGCACCGCGCAGTGCCTGTCACGTTGTGCATGCCAATGCACAACATGCATATATTGCAGCACCGCCCGCCGCAATTCAATATATGCGGGATGCCACCGTGGCGGTGGCATCCTAATTGCCAGTGCGGGACCGCCGCATCTCTTGCGGGCGGCCCTGTTTGCCGTTGGGCGCCCGCCATCGTAATAGACCCCTAAATACTGTAAAAGGACAACCTATTTTTAAAACACTTGTCCATGAAGACATTAGGAAATCTTTGGGAAGTATTGGAAATGTGAACATTTGGTTACATTTTGAATATAAGGAACTTGTTAAGAATATGCAACAAGCAAGTGATGAAGATTACGGAAATATTCTTCAAGACATAAGAATTGATGTCTTAACAAAACATGGTAAACAAGCTTTAGAAAGTCGACTACTAAGGAACTTGTTTACAACTGGAAGCACAGCAGCAGAAGTAATGTACAAGATGCTTGGAGAAAAGCAGTCTATTGTTTGTTCAATGCCTACACTGCAAGAGTGTTCTATATTTAATCAACAACTTCTCAAACTGGAAAAACAACAAATAGTGGAAATTGAACATATTGATAAAATTGAACACCAGGGAGTGACTATTCTTCTTACATAGAAAATACAGGCTAAATTGGATTCTTTGGAAAAGTCTGTATCTAAAACTGCAGGCTTAGAAAAGACTTTACATGTATGTATAAACTGTCGTGTAATTCTACAGCATAATTTGAATGTAAAAGAAGGTTTAGTAAATGGAGCAATGGGAAAAGTTGTTGATTTTTTAAAATTTCAGAACAGAGATGGGACAGAATTTTTGATTTTAAAATTTGATCAGATTAAAAAGGTAAGACAGATGGCATTGTCCTCTGTCTTTAGCATATGCAGTAACTATTCATAAATCTCAAGGTTTAAGTATAGACACTGCTTGTGTAAATATTGGAAGTACAGTGTTCAAAGAGGGAATGGCATACGTTGCATTGTCTTGAGTAAGAACACTGTCTGGTTTGTATTTGATAGATTTTGATGACAAAAAGGTTAGTGCTGATGCAAATTGTGTAAGAGAGTACAATCGTTTACGAAGACTTAATACTCCTGATTTAGGTGAATATCCCATATATGAGAAACGTATAGTGTGTCCAAAACGAAAATATGTAAAAGATGCAATTGAGGTTCAAAAAAATGAAGCAAATGAAGAGAAACTTGAAGGCATAAAGAAAGGGAAAATGGAAACTGTTGATGACATTGAAGGATACCAGTTGGAAAATAGTTTAGGTATCAACTGTTATGCTAGTGTGAATCTGAATGTTGTGTTTTATCTACAAGATCTTCATCATGAAATCATGGTAAATCGTGAAAAAAAATCTGTTCTTGCCTACATCATGTATTTCAACAGTTGGTAACTGACAGAAGTAAAATCTGTACTGCTTGTGGCATTTGGCTTTTTTTGGATGTATGTACTGGTTCCTTGACATTTACTCTTAATATACAACAAGATGCACAAGAATTTCTAATCCTTATGCTTGGAGTATTAGAACATGAAGGAATACAGATTGAAAACTTATTTGGACTAAGTTACAGATGGGATCATAAATGTGAAGAGTGTTCATTTAGTTCTACCACTGAATTACAAACAGAACGATTCATATACTTGACGATACCAAACTGCAAATCAGTACCTATTAACAAATTGATCAAAACAGCCAATCAGGACATGAGATGTTCACATTGTAGATCAGAGATTTTGTATACCTTACATATAGAAAGATTTGAAAAATATCTAATTTGAATGCTACAACGTTGTAGAGCAAATGGAAGAAAACTGGAAACCAAAGTTACAAATTTTAATGCAAGTCAAATATCTATTTCTGGAAGAACTTTTATAGCAGTGGCTATTATTTTGCATGATGGACCTACCACAACATCTGGACACTATACTGTGTGTTTGGTAAGTAGACATAATATCGATGTTTTAATATCGATATACATAAATATCGAGTTTAGAATATCGACAGTATTAAATATCGATGTTATGTATATCGATGTCAAAAATATTGATTTTAAGTGTTGTTAAAAATGTCGAGGTATGTAATGTCGATTGTAAAAATATTGTTGTGTCAAAATATCTTTATTGTACTATATTTTAATGTTTTTAAAGTTTGTTTTGAGTATAATAATAGTTAATGTAATAAAAAATAAAATTTATATAATAATTTTAGGAGCGGGATGTTGGGTTTATACGGGATAAGGGTGGGGAGTGTTTTAAAATAATTGAATTAAATTTGTAATAAATCCCAAATATAAAATTATAATTTAGAAAATATATTTTTGAATTTAGTACATATTGTTTTTGGAGCGGGATGTTGGGTTTATAGGGGATAAGGGTGGGGAGTGTTTTATAAAAATTTAAATACATTTGTAATAAAGCCGAAATTTAAAATTATAATTTGGAAAATATATTTTTAAATTTAGAAAATATTGTTTTTGGAGTGGGATATTGTGTTTATAGGGGATAAGGGTGGGGAGTGTTTGAAAACAATTGAATTAAATTTACAATAAATTTGAAATTTAAAATTATAGTTTAGAAAATATATTTTCGAATTTAGAAAATATTGTTTTAGTAGTTGGATGTTGGGTTTATAGAGGATAAGTGTGGGGAGTGTTTTCAAGATTTTAAATTAAATATTTAATAAATGCAAATAAATATGTTTGAATTTAGAATGTTTTTGGAGAATTTAGAAATTATTGTTTTTGTATTTTAAATTTGTGTTTATAGGGTATAATTCTGGTGAGTGCTCTAAAAACTTTTTACAATATTTTAAATTTAATTTTTTGTTCAAAAAAGGAAAAAATATATATTATGTGTTTGTAGTGTATATTTTTACGTAAATAATACTTAATATTTAATTCATTATTATTAATATTTATAAATTGCAAGGTTAAATAATGCAGTATTAATAATGTACAATAATAATTTTACATTAAAAAATGAAAATATGATAGCAATATATATAAATATGTATTAATTTGTAATTTTTAATATAAAATATAAATTTATGAAACAGTTAACAATCTATTATTTTAATACTAAGGGGCCGATTCTGATGTCGCCAAAAGTGCCTTCCCATGCTATTCGTAGGCTTACCTTACGTCCGACTCGTATCCGGAGCTTTTTCCTACAAACTAGCAAGTACGATGCATATAACAGGCAAATCTCCGACCGAATCGTCCGCTCCGATTCGTGCACTATGTCAGTAGCGAACAGGCTCAGGAAACACAGAAAGCGAGTCGTACGGAGGCGCAAACGAACGAGTTGCGCCAGAACACGAACAACGGGGACGAGACGGAGCAGCCATGTATCCAATCGCGCATGTCTTCCCTATACTGTACGCCCATCGTTACCGACGCGCACGACGCAGAAGGTAAGTCAGACACCTATCACACACCAAAATGTCACGAGTACACGAAAGGAAACACCACCATAGGTTGTGGATGATTATCCCAAATAGCATATCCCACCCATAGGGGGGTGGATGCCTATCACTCCCATTATTGTACACCCCAGAGGGGGGTGGATGCCTATCACCCACAGTATTGCCCACCCCAGAGGGGGGTGGATGCCTATCACCCACAGTATTGCCCACCCCATAGGGTGGTGGATGCCTATCACTCCCATTATTGTCCACCCCAGAGGGGGGTGGATGCCTATCACCCACAGTATTGCCCACCCCTGAGGGGGATGGATGCCTCTCACCCACAGTATTGTCCACCCCAGAGTGGGGTAGATGCCTATCACCCACAGTATTGCCCACCCCATAGGGTGGTGGATGCCTATCACTCCCATTATTGTACACCCCAGAGGGGGGTGGATGCCTATCACCCACAGTATTGTCCACCCCAGAGGGGGGTGGATGCCTATCTGAATGACCATCCCCACTCATAGGGGGCAGGATACCCATCAACACCAGGATACACACAGGGAGACTAAGCAAACCACCCCCTCTACCATCTTTGCCACATTGCATGTTTTAATGTGACAAATGCTCACAACACAGAATGTGGCAGTGGACATACAATGTGACTCACAACACATGTGTGCCCAAAATGCAAATGTGTGTCAATAATATCCTGCTGCAACTGATCACCGTTGTAATGGGACATAAACCCCCCATCACCACAGTGACCAAAAGGTCATTGTGTCCCTGAAAATAGCAGCATCTCCAAAACAGCATGCATGAGTCCGTGTACAAATTGCACAAGCAATGTTGTGGCAATGTAGTGGATGTGTCACATACAAACATAGGATTGGTTTGGCAAATATTGCCGTATATCACAAGAACCACCCCTGCCATGTGCAGACAAGCAATGGCCATGACCCTTGACAATGACTCCAGTGAACAGTCAGACAATATGCAAAGTGAGCACCATGAGGAATACACACATATCAACACCAACAGACACACACACTAAGGAATCCTGTGGAGACTGTAGATGTTATGTGAACAAGCTCCATACCATGTCAGCAATGGGAGATACTAAACATGATGAATGTGCAGGCCGATGATCCAGGAGACACAGGGACACTAGGGTAAAACCTCCCAAAAACACACTGTCATTGGCCGGGAAAAGACATAACAGTGCAGTGTTGCTGTAGCACAAACACAGACACCATTACAATAGCAGGTTCATGATACACATCATCAACATCATGTACATAATATGCAACTCCACTGGATAACAAAAATGGCTTTATTCGCAATAAAATCTCCATGAATGTTCATGCCACGATGCAAAAAGGCCAATGGCCAGTCCATCAAAGAATCCAACCAGGGTAACAGTTGAAAACTTGTAATCCATTCATTGCCTGCACTGCTATGGACCAGGGACATCTCACACCTTGGAGGGGCATACATAGTGGCAGGCCAGGCACCGCAGGGACAGGATCAGGGTACAAGAGAATGGGGCAGGGGAGGTGTGGTGGGTGCAGGAGTGACGCCAGCAACTGCAGTAGAGGGGTCTGACACAGTGGGCGCCGTCACCACTGCTGGGCACAAGTCAGATGTGGGGTCAACCTGCACCACTGCAGTGTGCAGGATAGATGTGGTGGACGGGCTCTCAACTGCAGTGCCCAAAGCAGACGGGTGTGATGTCCCTCCTACTGCAGTGCCAACATCATGAGGAGTGAAATGGGGTTCAGATGAGGTGGGCAGGACAGAGGGGGGAGGCACGGTTTCCACACCAGTGGCAGGAATAGGCTGAGCATGTGAGGTGGGGGTGGAAGTGCATGTGGAAGGGGGGAGGGCCTAAGCATCCTGGGTATGCGGTATGGGTGTGTGGGTGAACCTGGTCCAGGGAATGGCCGTAGGACCTGTGTATTGGCTTCCGGGGGGCTGCAGGATGGAGAGTGTGAGGTGGAAGCCTGTGCCTTTGGTGGTGTCTTACCCTTCCTGGTCCGGGGAGACTTGCGGGTGGGGGCCTCAGTGTCCATGCGCCTGGGGGAGGATGTACGTTTAGCAGGGGAACTCCCCTCTGTGTGGGGTGACTTCCTCTTCCCCCTATAAGTTGGAGCAGATGGTTCTGTGGGGAAGAGGCCAAGGTCACAGAGGAAGAGCTGCTTGGAAGTGGGGCCAGTAGGTGAGGCAAGGGAAGGTGTTTTGGAGGGAGAGGCATCTGAGGAATGCGGAGTGCATGTGGATGCCTGCCTGTGTGTCTGTGACCCATCCCCTGTGTGTGTGCCATCAGTCCCCGGAGTGTGCGTGCTTGTGGCTCAAGACTTTGGCATGCGTGTCTGTGTGCTGCCATTGCCTGATGTGGTGCGTGCATGTGCGGGTGTGTGTGTCTGTTGGACAGGCAGGGGAGTTGTGACTGTGGATGTGGCAGAGGTAGCAGGGGTGAGGGCCTGTTGGATGAGGGACACTGCTGCCATTTGTGTGGAGGCCATGGCCTGAATGGTCCGATGTAGGGCAGACATGCTTGATGAGATGCCCTCCATGAAGGACACCAGTTGTGTCAACAGACTGGTGTGGGAATGGAGGACACTCAGCATTGCTGTCTGACCTACATGGAGCTGCTTCAGTAAGTCCACAGACTCCACACTCAGGGCAGCAGGGGAGACAGGGGCAGGTGGTGCAGTGCCTGTCATGAAGGAGACATCCTCCCTTACACGGGAGCCTCCACGGACATCTGGAATGGGAGCAGAAGGGAGGGTGGAGATGGTGGTGGTGGCGGGGCCAGACCTGCTAGGTGTTGACTGGGGGCTCCTGGCACCCGCCTCCACAAGGGAGTCTTCACTGAAGCTGGCGTGTTCCTCAGCCGAGGTGGACATAGCCGAGGTCTCCTCAGTGTGGCCTCCCTCAACCTCCGTTCCACTGGGTCCCGCCGAATCCTCCGCAGCGGACCCTGTCTGGCGCTCTGGCTCCTCATGGTCCGTGGAGCTGTCTCCTCCAGAGTCTGTAGATGTAAGTGCAAATCAACATGGCAAACAGAGAAACATCAGTCACCTGTATAGACATCACACATCACAGTCAGAACAGCACATGACAGTGCACGTTTGTGCATCATTTGCAGTAAATACTCTTAATTGCAGACACATATTTGCAAAACACACATGTCAGTCTGCCAGCAAACCATGCCCCTCATATCCTACATGTCCATGGAGACATCAGTCTGGTGCATGTAGCCAGACACGACTCATTTGTGCACACATGCACCACATAAACAGTTGCATGAACTGCAGGATTTGTGCTGGAAATGTGTCAGTACACACATATACCATCTCCTGCCACTGAGTTTGTACATGTGTCAGGTAAAGGGATGGACAAAGTAATTGTCAGTCATATGGATATGCTTCCTTCACCACACACCATGATGTGCGCATGTCTTGCTGGACGATGGCAGAATTGAGTGCATGCAGGACAACTTCCATCACTGCAGGAAACACTAGAGCAATTTAAACAACATGCTTCAGGGCAGTCTGGGTAATCAGTCATTGCTGCCTTCTGTCACTTGGGCAGTGCATCACAAAACAAACAGTCTGCCCTGTATCTCAATCATGTAGTTGTGGGGAATATAAGCCCTGCAGCTGTCAAGTGCACATGTTGCCCCACTGCTACCCACATGTGAAGGCAAATTATGATCCCACTCCCAACATATGCCACAGTAGAGTGACAGCAAGCACAAGTCTGGCAACATCAGCACATCACAGTCTGATGACAATGAAGTACAGCTGTCTGCACTTAAATTTTGGACACACCATCAGGCACAGTCAAGTGATTACACACCTATGTGTGACCCCATTGGGAAGATCCAACACCCACATGTCAGCTGTCTGACCACCCAAAAATAATTGACACCCCAGGAGTCTAAAAAGCCAGCCCACTCCACAATGAGACAGAGGCTGACACCTGATTGCACATTGCACACTGCATCCAATTTACTTTGACACACATGATTATGAAAACTGACTGTACACCATGTCCGGAGTAGACATACCTGACCTGGTCCATGTGCAACATGGGATTAGCCCAAACAGTAGGCATGTGTCCATGCATGTGTGACACACATGATGGACATACTTCAGAGATCACAACATTGTCACACATGCTGCATGTGTGTGTGGCTAACACCCCAGGCACATATGGTGAGGCAGAGCATCGACTAGGACACGTATGTATGGCCCACACAGAGTGCATGTCACATGTCTGTCAATGTGCAGATACATGGCAATAAATTACACACTCCTGAAGGCTAATACATACTGCCAGTAGCAGATGCGGTCCCCCACATCAACCTTGGACAACAGCAGGCCCCCTGTGAGACATGTCACTGACAGAAAGGGACACACCTGTGTATAAGATGAGGAAGGGCCATTATAGAGCTAAAGGACATGATTCTAGTTCAAGCAGACAGACAAACTGCGGTAGCGTAACCAGGCTGAAGGAATGCAAAGATCATGTTAGACACAGTTCACAGACAAGGCATGCACTTACCCCCTCCTTGCTGCTGTCTGGCCTTTAACAGCCCATCCAGGTCAGGGAAGACCACTGGCAGAATCCGGCGCATGTGGGGGGTCAGGGTCTGGTGTCCGCCCCTGCTGCGAGGAGGCGACAGCTTTGCAGGACTCTGGCAATGCGTCTGCTCCAGCCACGTAGGTCCTGCCACTTCTTCTGGCAGCTGTGGATGCGACGCCTGTGGACCCCCACAGATCGAACTGCCCTGGCAATGGTCAGCCAGATCTCCTGTTTCTGATGGGCATCAACCTGTGAGGATGACAAAGTGAAAGGGCCATTAACACACATACAACATGTTTGTGCATCACACAGTTGGAGAAACATGTGCTATTCACAAGGGCATCTGATGTACACAGTTAGTGCAACTATGTGGATGGACACTTGTCCTGCATCACCAACATGGAAACATTGGCTGGGTATTATGACCGTCTCTAAATGCACTCTCACAGCACAGTACCTGTTCAGTGCAGGTACCTGCACACTTTGGGTGTGACAACTACAGAGTGAACATGCTAGCCAATGCTTCACACAATGCCATTAGTGGTAGTCAGACAAGATGCAAACTGAGAGAGGATGTGGACTGCACACTCACCTGCTCCCTGGTTTCCCATACAGCTTGCTGTACTGTGGTAGGAGGCTGTCCAGCAGGGCCTGGTTTTCCTCCTCTGTGAATGCTGGGGCCCTCTCCACAGTACGTGCCATCCTTGGAGCCAGAGGATACAGAGACAGCAGCAGTGGTAGCAGAGATGTCTGTATGGAGCATTCAGTGCAGGCAAGTGAGCTCTCAGGGCAAGACACAGCCTTATATCAGTGCTGCAGAGGCTGAATCGGTCCCATGCGTACAAAACGATAGGTCAGACTCGTTCGCATCCTATGAATTTGTCCAATCCATGAGATAGGACGCATCGGACATGCCTACCGCAACTTTCAAAATACCTGCATCATGACAGTTTTGAGTTTGATACATTTGTACCAAAAGTTAACCGAATTGTACCCTACGCGAATCGTGCACGATGCAAAATGCGCGTCTGTCACCATGACAACCAACAGGCAACCAGTGCGTCCGGCTCGCTCAGGATGTGGCAGATGCGTGTATTGAAAACTCACCCGTGTCGTACAGCATTGATTCAAGCATGCAATCGGTCAGTCCGGCTCGCTCAGGATGTGGCAGACGCGTGTATTGAAAACTCACCCGCGTCGTACAGCATTGAATAAAGCATTCAATCGGTCAGTCCGGCTCGCTCAGGATGTGGCAGACGCGTGTATTGAAAACTCACCCGCGTCGTACAGCATTGATTCAAGCATGCAATCGGTCAGTCCGGCTCGCTCAGGATGTGGCAGACACGTGTATTGAAAACTCGCCTGCGTCGTACAGCATTGAATAAAGCATTCAATCGGTCAGTCCGGCTCGCTCAGGATGTGGCAGGCGCGTGCATGCAATGCCCACTCATCAACTCAGACAATGTATGTATGAATAATGGCATGCTGTATGCCCTGTGTGGATGTAGTCCTGCACATGTCAAATGGGACAGACACAATAGACAAGACTACTGACATTATGATCCTAGCTTACAGTGCAACTATAGCAGTGTGTGTGAGGGACATGACTAGTGTGAGCGACCACTTCACAGATCATCCTCCTATGCTTGGCCACTGTCCCAGGGGATCAATGTGTTGTGTAGGTCATACATCACATCATGACAATGTCCTGACCATGACAGTGTTGTGCATGGTGACAAGCTGTCTGTATGTAGTGTTGTTGCTAGGTCGGAATACCTTGTCCATGTCTGTGTACATTCAATGCATGTGCAATTTGACATAATAACCTATGGCTGATACTTAATTGTGTGTGTGTTGTGCATGTAACAATTGATCACATGGACAGTGTCAGAGAACAGTGCGTAGTCACAGTACTACACAGGAATATTTGGTAATACCTTCAATAATTGTGTGTATGTTCATGCTCACATTGCTGTGATTTCTGGATTAGGTCAACCTCAGACATCTGACTTCACTGTGTCATCATTGTAAGCGCCACGCAATCTGTTGATACTGTATTAATTGAAGTATAACTCATATAGTAATATGTGTACATACTTTGTCATGTGTTCCTCAGGGCACCAAATGTCCACAGACCCTTCCCGGATCTTGAAACCATGGTGGAGCGTGAGTGCATGAGGAAATACAGGTTCACAAGGGCATTCATTTTGGAATTGACAGACCAGATGTCACCACACTTGCTACCTGGACGCACATATCCCTTTGCCCTGACCCCCAAGGTGAAGGTGATGGCGGCACTACATTTTTTTGCCACCGGTTCGTTCCAGTTTACTGTGGCTGATGCTGGTGGGATATCCCAGACGATGTTCAGTCGAGTGCTCCGGGACGTGTGTGAGGCCATGTTGAGGTTCCTCGACCTGTACATACATTTTCCCACACCGCCACAGTTCCGTGCCATTAAGGATGACTTTTATGCCCTGGGACACATGCCACATGTGATTGGATCGATTGATGGGACACATGTGGGTTTGGTAGCACCACAAGCCCATGAACAGGTTTACAGGAATCGTAAACACTTTCATTCAATCAATGCCCTTGTGGTATGTCTGGCGGACCAGATCATCTCCCATGTATGTGTGCGTTTCCCGGGATCTGCACACGACGCATACATAATGAGGATGAGTCGGATCCCCCAGCTGATGTCCCACTTCATGAGTGAGAGTGCCTGGCTTGTTGGTGAGTCAAGTTGTCAGTGTCAGTTGTGTGATCATTGTCTGTCAGGTTGTACCCTGTTGTTGCTCAACTGATCCTTCATATTTGATAATTTCAGGAGACTCTGGATACCCAAACATGCCCTGGTTGCTGACACCACTCAGGAACCCGGTCACACCTGCTGATGTCCGTTACAATGGGGCACATGGCTGGACCAGACGTGTGATTGAGCGCACATTTGGGCTGCTGAAGACCAGATTCCGCTGCCTTGACCGGACAGGAGGTGCCCTTCAATATTCCCCAGAGAAGGTGTACAAAATCATCATAGTGTGCTGCATGCTTCACAACAAGGCTGTGAGGAATAAGCTACTGCTCATTCAGGATGACAGGGACCAACGTCCTCCCTCATGTGAGGATCCAGGCCTGGGGAACGTTGCCAGTGAGGAGGAGGAGGAAGAGGAAGAGGAGGTGGATGTCAGGAGACAGCTCATTGACAACTTCTTTGCTTGAGTGTAAGTATGCATGTATGTCTGATGATGCCTTTCCTAAGCGTGATGTGTGTAAGTCGGACAATATGTTGTGATATGTGTGTGGGTCAGCTAATTCACAGGCTCCTTGCCGTTGTACAGTGTATGTTAAGTTATGATGCTCTCCACTACATTGTTGTATTCAACCCTAGCAATTGGTCAGAATTTACAATGGACAATAGTGAGTCAATGATTGGATATGTCATCATGGCAAGTTGTGATTAAGACTGTACTATGTCTCTCCTTCAAAGGCTCCTTTGGCTGTTGTGTGGGTACACACCACTCCGTTCCATAATGGATTGTCAATTTGGACCAGTACTCTCTGACAGCCAATCTATTTGGTCAGATTTGTCTTTTATTTCTTTTTATTTGGATACTTGGAACTGTAATCAGTTTGCTTTTGTGTTGAGCAGAACTTCTGCCTGTGTAATAAACCTGTTACACACATTGATGTTTGCCTTCTCCGTTGCAGAAATATGCTACAACCGTTCATATCATGTTTTTCTGCCATGGTGTTCATTTCATTATACAATGGTCTTTGTTTGTGCGGTTCAGTGGATTTAATTTGACAACAGTGTGTGCAATGTTTAATGTTGCATGTGCTATGTGTGTTGTGCTGACCTTGCGTGGCTATCTCTGGTATGTGTCATGTGACATTTCTTCATGAGGCGGTAGATGAATTGTAAGTTGGTCCCTAGGATCATGCTGTATTATGCTAAAGTTACCGGAGCCAAGCTGACATAATAGCTTTGTGTGTGACATTTTAGCACACATTCTTTCTGTGATTATTGTGCAAGATGCCTTTGAGTCCACATGAGATCATTTTGGTACTGTTGAAGCGCTGCGCCACAAGGCTGAAAGACAGGACTCTTTGTAATGGTAGATCTAGTCAGCACGGATAGTGTCGCCATGAAATGCTACACTTTGTTACACATAAGTGGAATACTTGCATTACATTGACGCACAGGGCAATAATCTACACAGATGGAAGATCTACATATACGCACCAGCGCTTTGCTGTGCATATGCTGTGACCAGTACTCCTACTGTCTGAGGTGAGCGGTTGACCTGTACTGCCACAGAGTTCTTCAATGGTTTGTAGAATCTGTCACCATCACAGGGAGGGTGGTGCTTTCCACACTGAGGTTGTGAACACATTTCACCTGTACTATTATGTTTGATTATGGAATTGTATGTTGTTTGGGAATCATGTTTACTGCAGCAGGGGCTAGCTCGTATGCTGCATTGTAGGACAACAGTCAGAGATTGTTTCTTTTTCAGACGTGAATTATTGAAAATTACACACACTCTGATTCCTGATTGGGTGGACAGGCATGTGTGAGTGAGCGTGAATGTGTGCATTGCTACCTTGCTTCGGAGATGTTGTTGGTGCTGGCTACTGGGTGGTAGAATCATTGGGTGTCTTCTGCATATATTTTGTTGAGATGATGAAACACCAGAGGTAGTAGGTCATTGGATTGTGTGTTCTGATGTGAAACTAATGTCCAGCCATCCTTCGACAACAGCCTATTTTGCCGTGCATACTTCTGCATGAGAAGAATCACTACCACAGAACTCATGCACCTCAGTGTGAGACAGTGCCAGGTGATACAGATCATGAGCTAAAAAGTGGGTACAGTGTACAATTCACAGATGACACAGGGTTTGTGTGAATATAAATGTATTAATGTGCATGTGACAAAATCTAACAGGTAAAGGTGATTGCATTCCCAAATGTATCATCCACAGTTCATAGAGGAGTTGGAAGTGTTGTCAGATGAAAATCCTTCTGAGCGAGGTCCACAGTCCATTTGGCATTTAGTCCAACTTACATGCTCCATCCCATGTGGGAGAGTCCAGGGACTGTCAACAAAGTGAATGATTTGCACACAGTGGAGGATATCCAGAGCATTTATTTGGTTCCAGGGGGGATGCGTGTCCATCAATCTCTCACTTGCCATCCTTCCTTGGACGGCCCCTCCTCTTCTTTGTTGGGGGTGGACCCTCAGTATCAGGCTGCAGCGGCGGAGGGGACTCTACGCCAGACTCCTCATCCCTCCCTGTGGCAGTTGCCGATGTAGTGGCAACAGGTGTGGAGTGCACACTGGGAGGTGTGGTAATCTTGGTGATTATCTGGCGTATGCATGTAAGTATGTCCCTATGCACCGCCTTGAGATTGTCTATTTTCGACCAGTTGGACTCCATATGGTCCATGTGTTGGTCCATACGGTCCATGTGTTGGTCCACACGGTCCATATGGTTGTCCATCCGGTCAAAATGTGCAGCCTGCTGATGTTTCATGTCCCTGAGGATCCCGACAACCTGGCCAAAGTCTCCGGTGCATTCGCGATATACATCGAAAATGTGTTGTAACTCGGGGTCAGCTTGTTGTCCAACACCAGCTGTGGGACGTGTCCTCCCACCACGCACCCTCACACCACTCCTTTCCCTACCCGCACGGACATTGCCTGGCGTAGCATGCACTGACAGCTCCTGTCCTCCTTCATTGTTGACAGGGCTGGTATTTCCTGCCAAATCCAGATTGGGCTGTCTTGCTGTGCTCCCAGGGTTTTGTTGTCTGGGTGTGTCCGTGGGGATCCGGGGGGATCCGGGGCGTCTGGATGTTACTGGACGTTGCAGGAGTGGTCGCTGGGGCTGCTGATCATACTGGTGCCGCATGCTGACCCACACCGGAGGTGCCAGGTTGGTTCCTATCGCACGAGGAGGTGTGAGAGTCATCCACACTGGAGGTCTCAGTGTCCGAAGTTGTGCTGGAGCTGCTGGTGGACTCTGCATCTTCTCCAGATGATGTCCTCTGTTCTGGAGTGCCTGTGGGTAGTAGAGAGACACAATGTTAGTTGTGTATTTTCAGATGTAATGTTGTCATGCACAGCCAAATGTGAAGATGTTGTGGATCATGTTGCATTTCCTTCTTATTTCTACTCATCATTCGTCACAGTCACTGAGCTTTTATGTAATTGGACATTGTTATTTTGGAGACATGTGGTTTACTGAGCATGTCCAGCTCTGTGCATCAATGTGCATGTATTTAAATACTTGACTGTTCTTATTAGTTGTTTGGCAAGTGTCACACTGTGCATGATCCAGGTGTGTTGTTATTTCACACATCAGTGTTTTCACTATGACATACATACTGTAACTAATCTTATGTTTGGCAGGAATGGGGCATCTGTGCTTGCCATTGTGGAGTTTCTCACAGTTACATTGCTGGTGTGACATGCAAACTCCCTCTCCTGAATATGTGTCATCATTAGATGTTTTTGCTTGGATGTATGTGTTGATGTGAGCAATCAATGACATTCACATGTGTAACCTCGTATGCAATAGCAACGCGTTTCTTCTGACAAATACATTGTTACATGGCCGGCCTTGAAACACAACTAATTACATTGGCATGCAGAAGGGGAGTAACTGACATGAGTAGTTGTATTATGCGATAATAGTATGATCTGACATTCCCTAATGTTGCCCACACTGGACTTGTAATGGTGAATAATCCAAGTTTGTACTCCTGCACAGAGACTACTGCAAGTTTGTGTGAGGTATCGCATTGTGCTGTTCTGCTATGTCCCAACATGGTGGTTGTTATGCGTGTGTATTTTTTGCATTGTTTGTGAACGTATGCAATGTGAGTAGTCATATTTATGTCGATATTTTTCTTCACTTTGCACATATGTGTCTATCTTGATGTGGTGCTATTGGTTGCTGCATACTTTTGCACATGATCACTTCATGTACATTCTACTTGTTCTCCATGGACAGAGAGATCTTTCCCAGGGATGGTCTTTTGCCTTTTCATGGTCAGAGCTGTGAGGTACAGTGTGTTTAGTGCTTGAGTTAGGCTGTGTTGACTTCTAGCCCACTTTCCAATGGCTAACAGACCACCTTACTCATCATTGTCAGAGGAGCAATGACAGTGAGGGTGGTATTTTTGAAGGATGCTGAGACCGCTGACTGATGTTGAATTGCAATGCTACACACAACAATGCCTTGTGCACATGACACAACGCAAGAGTATCAGCCGTATTGCATTACACCTCACATATACTGTCCGTGGGCATTGTCCCAGATGTGTGTTTATCTGTGTGTGTTTTGTGTTACGTGGTGTGACAGCTAATTAGAGTGTGTCCTGTCCTCCACACACATTTGTAGCATGCACATTGAGGGCACATGTGACTGATCTATACCTGTCAGGGTGTGTAATGTGCAGTTAAGGTCATGGTCTGTAGTTGTGTGAGTAGGCCAAGAACTGGCAGTAGATATTTTCAGATTTTGTACAGGGTGGCCCTGTGTAGCCATCTTGACAGGGCATTTGCATTCACTCTCAGGGACAGCATAGTGACCGGTGTGTCCTTGTGGGACTGGGGAGGGGACTAGTGTGTGCTGGTGGCAGTAGTCACTGCTTCCACTCCTCCTCCCACCCAGGACAAATGGGCCAGCATGTTCCAGGGTTCCATGACAGTGTGTACAAAGTTACATTCAAGATGTCTGACAGTGGTGCCTGCAGTCATGCTGTACAGGACTGCCTACAGGGCCTTGTGTTCCCCACACCGTGGCCAGTGTCAGCCATCTTGACAGGGCTTTTGCATTCACTCTCAGGGACAGCATAGTGACAGGTGTGTCCTTGTGGGACTGGGGGGGGGGATTAGTGTGTGCTGGTGGCAGTAGTCATTGCTTCCACTCCTCCTCCCACCCAGGACAAATAGGCCAGCATGTTCCAGGGTTCCATGACAGTGTGTACAAAGTTACATTCAAGATGTCTGACAGTGGTGCCTGCAGTCATGCTGTACAGGACTGCCTACAGGGCCTTTCTGTTCCCCACACCGTGGCCAGTGTCAGCCATCTTGACAGGTCATTTGCATTCACTCTCAGGGACAGCATAGTGACAGGTGTGTTCTTGTGGAACTGTGGGGGACTAGTGTGTGCTGGTGGCAGTAGTCATTGCTTCCACTCCTCCTCCCACACAGGACAAATGGGCCAGCATGTTCCAGGGTTCCATGACAGTGTGTACATAGTTACATTGAAGATGTGTTGCTGTGGTGTCTGTGGCTGTGTATTTGGTGCGAATTTAGACTATTTGTACATGTACTCACCAGGTTCAGGGATTCCAGCTAGTCCAGTTATGGCCTCCTGTGGGAGGAGGTCCCGCACCTTCACCTCCCAGGTGGTGAAATGCACCGGTTTATGACGTCCACCGCCAGTCTTGGTGCTCAGGGCATGTTCTCTGGCAATGAGCCTCTTTACCCTCCTGCGAACATCATAATACCGGTTCTGGATATCCTCCTTTGTGCGCAAGGTAGGTGAATGGGCATTCACCTTGTTGGCAATCCTCTCCCACATCTTGGTTCTCTGGGACTGGGAGGTCTGTTGGGCCAAGCTGCCAAATAACTGTGGCTCAACTCGGATGATTTCATCTATCATCACTTCCAACTCAGCAGCTAGGAACTGTGGATTCTTCTTTGGGGGCATGGTGATGGGTGTTGGTGGAGATGTGTGTGTGTGTGTGAAGGTGAGGGTGAGTGTGTGTGAGTGGAGGTGTGTTTCTTTGGTGCTAGTTGTGAGGATGTTGTTTGGTGGATGGAATGTGTGTGTTTGTGGTAGCTAGATGGGTTGCCTGTCTAGGTGTGTGTTGTGCTTGCATGTCTGACGAAGTAGCAAATGGTGTTGGGAGCTTTTGGCTCCCTTTATATTGGTTGTGTTGTGGGTGTGTCTTGTTATTTGAAAATGTGTTTTTTTGGAGATGACAATGCGTTTTTTGGTAGTTTTGTTTCTGTTTCCATTGTTTTTTTTATTTTCATTTTGTAATTCGTTTTGACAGCACTTGATGCTTGTTCTTGAGTAATTTGTTTTGGACGAGTCTGTTCCATTCATACTGGGCTATGTGGCATCGTTCGCGTATGAGTCGGTCGGGTCGTGTTGATGCTTTGCTATGTGGCATCGTTCGCGTACGAGTCGGTCGGGTCGTGTTGATGCTTGGCTATGTGGCATCGTTTGCGTACTGAGTCGGTCGGGTCGTGTTGATGCTTGGCTATGTGGCATCGTACGCGTACTGAGTCGGTCGGGTCGTGTTGATGCTTGGCTATGTGGCATCGTTCGCGTGCACGAGTCGGTCGGGTCGTGTTGATGCTTGGCTATGTGGCATCGTTCGCGTACGAGTCGGTCGGGTCGTGTTGATGCTTGGCTATGTGGCATCGTTCGCGTACAAGTCGGTCGGGTCGTGTTGATGCTTGGCTATGTGGCATCGTTCGCGTACAAGTCGGTCGGGTCATGTTGATGCTTTGCTATGTGGCATCGTTTGCGTACGAGTCGGTCGGGTCGTGTTGATGCTTGGCTATGTGGCATCGTTCGCGTACAAGTCGGTCTGGTCGTGTTGATGCTTGGCTATGTGGCATCGTTCGCGTACAAGTCGGTCGGGTCATGTTGATGCTTTGCTATGTGGCATCGTTCGCGTACGAGTCGGTCGGGTCGTGTTGATGCTTGGCTATGTTGCATTGTTCGCGTAAGAGTCGGTCGGATCATGTTGATGCTTGGCTACATGGAGTCGTTCGCGTACGTGTCTGTAGGTTGACGCTTGGCTATCTCGATTTTTGCACGTACGAGTCTATCACGTGAGCCTCCTTTCCTGCTGACTCGGACGTATAATATATTTTCCGGCCGAGTCGGTCGTAACTTTCACGCTTCGCATCGTACTCGGCTATTTGTATGGCGTGTGTACGGTTCGGTCGGAAAGAATGACGAGTCCGTGTCGGGTAGTACGTTTTCCGGCCAAAATCGGAATCGACACCTATGTATTAGGTTTAGTATATAAATTAAATATTATTGAAATGTAAATTATAATATTTATAAACAAATATTGTTATTAAAAAACATATATATATATATATTTTTAACTATTTTATAATATTAAAAATTTTAAAATAATATATAATATATACTGTAGTAAAAATAATTAAATAATATAATTATAATGTAGAGTACAGTTAGTGATATATTATTTGTATTGTGATTAGAAAACTAGATATGTTTAGTGTTTGGCTAATTGCTAATTATTTGACTTTAAAGTAATTAGAGTGGGTATAGTAAATTAATTAAGTTTAGTGTTCAGCACCCACCCAGATAAAATGGTAACTGGAGTGGGAATAGTAAATTAATTAAGTTTAGTTTCCAGCACCTACCCAGAAGTAATCCTAATTGGAGTGGGAATAGTAAATTATTTAAGTTTAGTGTCCAGCACCTACCCAAACGTAATACTAACTGGAGTGGGAATAGTAAATTAATTCAGTTTAGTGTCTACCACCTACCCTGATTTAATGTTAACTGGAGTAGGATTAAGTTTACTGTTCAGCACCTAACCAGATTAAATGCTAATTGGAGTGGGAATAGTAAATGAATTAAGTTTAGTATCCAGCACCTACCCAGAATAAATACTAACTGTAGTGGGAATAGTAAATTAATTTAGTTTAGTGTCCAGCACCTACCCATAATTAATACTAACTAGAGTGGGAATAGTAAATTAATTAAGTTTAGTATCCAGCACCTACCCTGCATTAATACTAATTGGAGTGGGAATAGTAAATTAATTAAGTTTAGTGTCCAGCACCTACCCAGAATAAATACTAACTGGAGTGGGAATAGTAAATTAATTTTGTTTAGTGTCCAGCACCTACCCGTAATTAATACTAACTGGATTAGGAATAGTAAATTAATTAAGTTTAGTGTGCAGCACCTACCCTGAATTAATACTAATTGGAGTGGGAATAGTCAATTAATTTAGTTTAGTGTCAAGCACCAACTCAGAATTAATACTAACTGGAGTGGGAATAGTAATTTAATTAAGTTTAGTGACCAACACCTACCCTGAATTAATTCTAACTGGAGTGGGAATAGTAAATTATTTAAGTTTAGTGTGCAGCACCTACCCAGAATAAATACTAACTGGAGTGGGAATAGTAAATCAATTAAGTTTAGCGTCCTGCACCTACCCAGAATAAATACTAACTGGAGTGGGAATAGTAAATTAATTTAGTTTACTGTCCAGCACCTACCCAGAATTATTACTAACTGGAGTGGGAATGGTAAATTAATTAGGTTTAGTGTCCAGCACCTACCCAGAATTAATACTAACTGGAGTGGGAATAGTAAATCAATTAAATTTAGTGTCCAGCACCTACCCAGAATAAATACTAACTAAAGTGGGAATAGTAAATTAATTTAGTTTAGTGTCCAGCACCTACCCAGAATTAATACTAACTGGAGTGGGAATAGTAAATTAATTAAGTTTAGTGTCCAGCACCTACCCTGAATTAATACTAATTGGAGTGGGAATAGTCAATTAATTTAGTTTAGTGTCCAGCACCTACCCAGAATTAATACTAACTGGAGTGGGAATAGTAAATTCATTAAGTTTAGTTTCCAGCACCTACACTGAATTAATCCTAACTGGAGTGGGAATAGTAAACTATTTAAGTTTAGTGTCCAGCACCTACCTTGATTTAATGTGAACTGGAGTGGGAATAGTTAATTAATTAAGTTTAGTGTCCAGCACCTACCCAGATCAAATGCTATCTGGAGTGGGAATAGTAAATGAATTAAGTTTAGTGTCCAGCACCTACCCAGAATAAATACTAACTGGATTGGGAATAGTAAATTATTTTAGTTTTGTGTCCAGCACCTACCCAGAATTATTATTAACTGGAGTAGGAATAGTAAATTAATTAAGTTTAGTGTCCAGCACCTTCCTTGAATTAATACTAAATGGAGTGGGAATAGTATATCAATTAAGTTTAGTGTCCAGCTCCTACCCTGAATTAATACTAATTGGAGTGGGAATAGTTAATTAACTTAGTTTAGTGTCCAGCACCTACCCAGGATTAATACTAATTGGAGTGGGAATAGTTAATTAATTTAGTTTAGTGTCCAGCACCTACCCAGAATTAATACTAACTGGAGTGGGAACAGTAAATTAATTTAGTTTAGTGTCCAGCACCTACCCAGAATTAATACTAACTGGAGTGGGAATAGTAAATTAATTAAGTTTAGTGTCCAGCTCCTACCCTGAATTAATACTAATTGGAGTGGGAATAGTTAATTAATTTAGTTTAGTGTCCAGCACCTACCCAGGATTAATACTAATTGGAGTGGGAATAGTTAATTAATTAAGTTTAGTGTCCAGCACCTGCCCAAAATAATTACTAGCTGGAGTGGGAATAGTAAATGAATTAAGTTTAGTGTCCAGCACCAACCCTGATTTAATGTTAACTGGAATGGGAATAGTAAATTAATTAAGTTTAGTGTCCAGCACCTAACAATATTAAATGCTAACTGAAGTAAGAATAGTAAATGAATTAAGTTTAGTGTCCAGCACCTACCCAGAATGAATACTAACTGGAGTGGGAATAGTAAATTAATTTAGTTTAGTGTCCAGCACCTACCCAGAATTAATACTAACTGGAGTGGGAATAGTGAATTAATTTAGTTTAGTGTCCAGCACCTACTCAGAATTAATACTAATTGGAGTGGGAATAGTAATTTAGATATGTATGTATTATTTTGTAACCTTAAACAATTAATATAGTTTGTAGTACTAATGTATTTTAATTATGACATAGTTAGAAATGAAAAAATATAACTTTAGATAGAAAGTTACTTAAAAATATTATTTAATACAGTACATTTAATTAAAACATCATTTTTAACATTACATTTAATATTAATAAAATGATACATAAAAAATAGACATTTCATTTTTTTATTGATGTTTATTTATTGTAAATTATTTTCTAATGAACAAAAAATCTGTACTTTATTAAGTTCATCTAATATAAAACAAGAGATATAGGGACAAAATCATATTTATTTTACACACACAAAATATTTTGTACATATGTATATTTTTACATTTGATAAATATGTAAACAATATTTTTTAACATTGGTAAATTTTTTAATACACTTATGTGAACTTTGTAATATTAAATGATGTACTTTTACATTTGTTTAGAAGCATTTGAGAAAATAATATAATTGTTCATAACAGTTGTTCATTTTAATTTTGTATTTTGAACATTTGTTATTTAGTTACATAAACTGTAGATATTTAAAAAAAATAAGTTTCTATATGTTAATACATTTTTAATGTTATAACTTGAAAAAAATTTGAACAAATAATAATACATTTTAATTAATGTTATTAATATATAAAATAATAATATTATTAATTATTACATGGTATAATTTGTTTTTTTTATATAAGTTTGACATTTTTTAAACATTGAAAAAAAATGTTACATGTTTTTAATACACGTTGTATATAACTTGTAAATATAAGGAATTATAATAATAAATATTATATGTTTAACAATATTTATTATTATAATTTTACAATGATGGAAACATGTTAAATAAATAGAAACATATAAGTAATATATTGTAGTATTTTAATTGTACATTTAAGTAATTTATATATAACATAATAATATTTTTATTAATAAAACACATTTATTTTATATGTTTAAAGCTGCCATATTTGTTTGGTGCTTGTATTTTGTACCCGCTCACATTTGTTTTGGGTTATTTCAAAGGGGACAAGCTCACGATTGGTAGCTGCATCGCTTGGAGGAAGGTAAGATTACTTTTCTTTATTTTAAATATATTTTAAATTAAATTTGAAGGTAGTTAGGCTGTACTTATTGTGTGTAGTGTTAGGTTTTTGTAGTTGTGGCGATTTTGGTTTGGAAGTTAGGATTTTAGCGATGTATGTATCGTTATTTTTTGAGGCCTACTTTACAAAACATAAAATAGGTTAGAATATGTTTGAATAATGTATGTATAATGCTTGTAATAGTGTTATTCTGTGTATATTTGTGTGGGTGGGAATGTTTGTGTGTTTTTTACAGGTTTTGGTCGATAGAAGTGGCGGATACGAGAAGATTGCATTTTTTTTAATTAAGGAAGTGTATATTAGTTAAAGTAACTAATAATTATTTAACACTTCCATAATTTTTCGGGTTTTCATGGAGCGTTTCTTTTTTTAAAACACTTTTTCGGGTTTTTTATGGTTAATCGTTGGTGGATTTACGAATGGAGGATTACTTTTGGAACAGTTGTATTTTTTCATTTTTTGGGGTACTTTTTCGTCCTCTTTGGATTTTGAGATACCTGGATTGTTTTACAAACTTTTGGATTTTCTGGCTCCAGCTATGGAAACGGTAAGTTAATTTAATTATGTATTGTGGGAGGAAAATGCTGAGAGAATTACTTTTATTGTTGTTTATATTTTCATAAATTCGATTAATATGTCTATATACATTTTTATTGTTTTAATAGAAATATATTAGACCAATTAATTAATTTTGTGAAAATATAGAAATTATTTGTATGCATTTTAATTATTTTTACAGCAAAGTATTATATATTTTAAACTTTATTGAGAATTTAGAGTAGGCTTTTGGCAATCATTGCTAAGTATTCTAGGCCTCTTGTTGTTGGGTATAGTCTGACTTGATGTTGTAGGTATTCAAACATTTGTTTAGTTTGTTTGGATAGTTTAGGCCTGATTTGTGTTACAGATTGCTCCATTCTTAGCTGTTGGTAGCTCTGTTCTTTTTGGAGGGAGAGTAGGAGTTTGTGTAGTGTAGGTGGACGTCGTCCTATTGTTGCTTGGAAGGCATTATGCCAACCTTCAACAGCATTGTTTGTTTTTGCCTCTTGGTTTAATGTGTTAAGGTATACATTCCACCATGGAATTTGGTATTTGGGTTGTCTCCTATGTCCTGATCTATGGAGTCTTCCCACCCAGGTATCTTCAAAATAATCTAGGAGGGGACTTAATTTTTGTTCGTGTTGCTGGTGGACTTTCTATTAATAGGCTGTAATGTTCGGCCACGTCAGTAACTGGTACGTAGGCCAATGCAATAAGTTTTTTTATTTGGTATGCGAATGAACTGTTTGTTGCATATTCAACACTTAGGGGCTGATTACGATGGCGGGCAGACTTGGTCCACCGGCCATCATAGCGGTGTTTGGGACCGCCCGCCAGACATGCGGAGGTCCCACCTCTGCGATTAGGATGCATCCGCCATACTGGCGGGCTCATCCAAGGCTTTTAACATTGCGGGCGGTGCTGCTGGCTGCAGCACCGTACGCAATGTTAAAAGTGCTTACACAGCATTTTCCTGCACTACGTGGCAGGCATCCGGCGTCCATCCAGCGGCAGGGCAGGTATTGGGCCATAACGAAGGGGCTTACTTATATCCCCCCTCGAGACCGCGGAGAATTGCCGAGGAGGCACTCCATTCTTTGTGAAGGGGTAATAACAGGAACACGATTGAGATGCTCCCATGAGCGCAATGACGCACTTACACCTTAATAGAGGTATCATAGGAATATAGGGTGTCTTTTCCCTGCTCCTATTTTTATTCACGAATTCACACTGCACGTTCCTGACTAAGCGCACCAGGATCCATCAAGGACCTATTTCCCAGCGCGAAACATGTTTACCATTTTTCACATTCACAATCACACACAGGCATTGAGAGCAGCAGAGTAATACCCTGACCTCTACGATATTTGTTATTAGAGGTGCTCCATCTCCCCTGTATAATTCTTTTATTCTTACCTCCCGGACCTACGAATAAAAATTGACCTCAGGGTACCATTGGGGTAATTTTAACACACTTGCACTAACCCCGTTTAGGCCCACACACCCACATGCACAACTGCGGCGTCCCCTAAAAGATCCCCGACAAAGAACCCTCTCGCGGGGCCCGTGGAGGACCGCAGAGCCACCCCCACGAGGAGCAACGCCCGATGATGAAGCATGACACTCACAAGAGTGTGTGAGGGCACTAATTTCTAAGGGAGAAATTCCCCCACCTTCATCAATTGGGAACCACATATAGAGACCATTTTCCTTTTTTTCTCTTCTACGTAACCAAGTTGGTTATGGCTCTCTGTTTAGGAACAGTTACCAATCAGTGATTACATCACGCGGTGCCTGCCACTTGGTGCATGGAAATGTAGGGGGGTACCATGGGTCCCTCCCAGTGTGCCCCTCCGACTGTCTTTTTGGGGTGGGATGACCGCCGCGAAAAGACAGGCACAATGCTGCCCTGTGTCCTGGTTCCGCAAGGCGGGTGGAAAAGGACCGCCTTGCGGAACCGTGGCGGACGGACTTTCCATCCACCACGGACACATTGGAATTCCCTCCGCCATCCTAATTCAGCAGTGGGAATTTCCTGTGTGATGGCGGAAGGACCGCCACCGCCGGCCCGGTGGTGGCGGTCCTTCCGCCATCATAATGAGCCCCTTAATGTTGATTTCTGAAGGTGTCTCCCTGGGTAGGATTTTAGAATTGCATTGACCATTGCCTGTTCAAAATCAATAATTATTTTCTGTGGAAAATAATTATTTGTTTCTCGTTTAATTTTATTTAGTATTTCCATATATGTGGAATTTTGTTTATTAGGCAGTAAGGTGTAGATAAAAGGGATGTTGGTGTTTTGATATATGGCATGGATAGCATATAGTTGATAGAATGGTTTGGGACAAATCTTAAAAGTCGTATCCATCATCCATGTTTCTGACTGTTGTAGTTTGATTAAATTATTTGCGGTTCAAAACATAATTATTATTTTTTCTTTACATTTGTTGTCATAAATAACAAAGGGTTATGAGTTATGAGTTATAGCTAGTTCGGGGGGAATTTCTACCTCTTCAAATGTTTTTGGGGCAGGTGTCGTGGTAATTGTGGCTTTTTTTGTTCGAGCTATATTCCTTTTTAATGAAGAAATATAGGGCATTTGGCCAGTAGCATGTTTGGGTACTTTGGGCAGCAATTGTTTAAGTATTTCAGTGGTAGGTTTTTGTGAGCTTGTGCTAGCTTCTTTAATGTTGTCTAGGGCACTCCTCACCTCTATTTCTGTAACATTTGGGGGGTGGTTATGCTCCCTTGTGTACAAAACAGTTGTTTCTCTAGTTGTTGCCCTCCCATAACACTTATTCGAATAGTACTTGCTACATTTCCAATTTACTTTAAGTCCAATTTGCTTTTACTGGGTATAGGCATACCCCATGTAACATAGCAAGAACTTTCCTTTCTGGGAAGTGATAAATTGGCGCCTTCTGTCATTGTTGTGTTTTAAATGCTACGAAAAATGTATATGAAAATTAATAAAACCAATAATGTACAGGTTTTTTACTTAATACATACACATTGTTATTAATATACTTACGATGTCGAGTTTGAGCTCGTTTTCAATGTAGATGTCCTTTGTTTGTTAGTTGAATTCTGTTTTGTTGCTGATGTTTCTGTTGGTAGAATAAAACATATGTTAAATTATTTTGTTCAATTGTATATTGGGTGGGGGTCTGAGATGAAGTTGGCGTTTGGTTGGGTATTTTAGATAATTTTTAAAATGCTTTTTGCTGAATGCTTACTTTATTTGTTAGATGATTTTAGAAAGTTGCCTGGAATTGTTGGAATGTTTTGAGAATTATCTGTAGAGGAGACATAAATTGCAAAAATATATGTATTAATTATTTGTGCATGATAAATAGTAGTTTTAGAAGATTAGCAATACTATAATATTATAAATGATATTTTACTTACTTTTTGAATTATGAGATATCTTTTTTTTTAATGAAGTCCTTGCTTCTGGCAGAAATCCAGCAGAGTTTTGTCTTCTTTATTCTTTTTGGTTTAGGGTATAAAATAGGAATAATTTTTTGTTCTTTATATAGTGTTCAATTAATTGTTTGGTTAACGCTATTGGTTTATTTTTATATTATGTGTGTTTCATTGGTTGATCTTCATTGTTTTAATTGTTTTCGTAGTTGTTTTCTATATATGGAAAATGCTAATTAATAGTCAGTTACTATTTAAAAAAATAAATAAATAGGTTGAATGATTTAAATGTGTATTATATTATATGTGATGTTAAATAATGTGTGTATATTATTTAAATATAAAATGTAAATAGGTATTAATAGTGTATTTGTGATTTATTGTTGTATAATATGTGTTACTATGTTTTAATTTAATTGTATTTTATTTAATTTGTATGCAGTGTCTGTTTATTTATTTAAATATATTTATGGTGTTAAGTTTTGTTTGTTTTATCAGTTTTTAAGTTGTCGATATTTTTTTAAAAACAATATTATTGCTGTCTATATTTTTGTGATCGATATTTTGGACATGTGGTATATTTTTAAATGATGTTCGATATTCTAAATGACGATATTTATGTGTTCGATAATAGTGTTATCGATGTTAATGTTTAACGATATTTTGGTGTCGATAATAGTGTATTTCTTTAATTAAGTATAGGGTATCGATATTAGTGTAGTCAATATTTTTGTGTCGATAAAAAAGTAGGTCGATATTGTGTCTGTCGATATTATGTCAGTGATTTGTGTATTTAAATTGTAATAAAGGATGGACACATTGCAATGATGCCCACTTGGAATTCAAACCTATATTGCCTTATGAATTACCAAATTCATATTTGTTATTTTTTAAGCCAAAGTTTTGAGTACATCATTCAGCCTATTGGGAAGATGTGAACAGAAAGTAGACAGGAGTGCAAACTATTAGGGGCCGATTCCGATTCGGGCCGGAAATCCCTCCGACCGAGGGGCCGATTCCGATCCCGGCCGGTAGGGCTCCGAATCGGATTCGGCTTTACCGGATCCGATTCGGAGCCCTGTTTCCCGACCGAACCGTACGCGGGTCCGGCCGAGCGAGTACGATGCGAATTCGCCGACCGACTCGTCCGGGCGTCCCGACCGCTCCGACCGACTCGCTCGGACTCGAACCGCTCCGACCGACTCGCTCGGACTCGACTCGCACCGCGCAATGGAGACGTTCCCCGGCCGGGTAAGTACGATGCGCGCCGCGAGCAGTCCGACCGAGCCGCGCACTCCGGCTCGTAAGAGCTGTCGGAGCCGTACTTTGGGGGTCCGTGTCGGACCCCCCTGTACGCGTAGCCGCGCGAGTCGCACACAGGGGGACCCATGGGTCCCCCTACCTGTGCGTGTACGGCGCGAATCGCTTCGCCGCGTACCCGCTGTAGGGGCGCCCTGTCCGACTCGCACCCATTGAGTCAATGGGAGCCCGCGTACGCGTTGTACGACCGGCTCCCATTGACTTCAATGGGAGTCCGACCGACTCGAGTCCGATAACATACGGACGCATCGTACTCGTTCGGTCGGACTGCACGGGTCCGATTCGGTCGGAAATCTCTCCGGGTCCGGCTCGGTCGGAGAAATTTCCGACCCGAATCGGAATCGACCCCCGAGTCGGATTCGGAGAGATATCCGACCGAACCGGACTCTAGCAGTTCGACCGAACGAGTACGATGCGGACGCATGCTATCGGACTCGATTCGGTCAGACTCCCATTGAAGTCAATGGGAGCCGGTCGTACGACGCGTACACGGGCTCCCATTGACTCAATGGGTGCGTCGCAAACAAGGTCGCCCCCTACAGCGGGTATGCGTCGTTGCGACTCGCGCCGTACATGCATGTGTAGGGGGACCCATGGGTCCCCCCTGTGTGCGACTCACGCGGCTACGCGTACAGGGGGGTCCGACACGGACCCTCGAAGTCCGGCTCCGACTGCTCTTTCGAGCCGGACGGCGCGAGTCAGTCGGACTGTTCGAGGTGCGCATCGTACTTGCCCGGTCAGGGAACGTCTCCATTGTTGCGTGGTGCGAGTCGAGGCCGTATGAG
This sequence comes from Calotriton arnoldi, assembly GCA_963921515.1. Taxonomy (NCBI): domain Eukaryota; kingdom Metazoa; phylum Chordata; class Amphibia; order Caudata; family Salamandridae; genus Calotriton; species Calotriton arnoldi. The sequence continues at coordinate 1,156,766 of CAWUFW010003954.1, forward strand.
TCGGTTGGAGCGGTTCGGAGCCGGGAAAGAGTCGGTCGGGTATTTCGCATACCGTCGCATCGTACTTGCTCGCGCGGACGGGTGTTCGAATCGGTCGGAAACAGGGCGCCCGAATCAGATCCGGTAAAGCCGAATCCGATTCGGTGCCCTACCGGCCGAGATCGGAATCGGCCCCTTAGTATTTATAATTAGTGTTTGGAGTATTATTTACGCTAAATGATATTGCATTTGGAAAATTGTGTATATATTTGTTGTCAATATTGTACCAGATGTAAATGAGAGTCTACATTTTGGCAAATGTATTTGAGATAAATAATAGAGTTAATGTAGATGAAGGAAATAATTATCAAAGTGTAGATAGAAAAACACATAGCTACACATATTGAAAATTATCCTCTACACTGATTTGTTTTTTTTTCTACAATCAATTTGATTGGTTTTTTCCTCACTGTTCAATGATGATACTACATTGAAATCACTATGTATGGTGAAGTTAAGTGGAATCTGAGAACAGCAAAAAAGGGAAACTGAAAATGTTATGTGCTTCTAAATTTATGTTGTGTTCTTAAAAATATATTATAATTTCTGTAATATATTATCATTAAATACCAGTTTTTCTTCTTCTTTTTTATAGTAGCTACTGTTGAAGTTTGAAAAGAGTTTTAATGTTGTTTAGGATAATACTGCTCTACAATACTTCTACTGAGTAATGTTTCTAAATTACTTGAAAGGTAAGAATTCATAATATACTATGCATGATAACGTGAAAAAATGTTTACAGTTTAATTATATGTTATTTGTCTCTAATATAAATAATGTTGATCCTTTACACTATTTGAAAACTATCATCATGCTGCTCATGCAATCAGCCAGGCAGTCATTCTTTTACTTAGACACTACCCATGCACTCATCCATTCTCTCAAGCACAACTCTTGCATTAATAGGATAACCCAGGCATTACCCTTGCATTCTTCCTTTCACACAGCACTACCCATGTACTAATCAAATAATCTGGGTACTACCCCTGCACTCATACAATTAGCCAGGCACTACTCATGCACTCATACAATCACTCAGGCACTTCTCTTGCACTCAACCATTCACTCAGGCACTACCCATGTACTCATCCAATCACCCAGGCACTATCCATGCACTCATCCATTCACTAAGACAGTCATCCTTTAACTCAGGCACTACCCATGCAGTGATCTAAGCACCCAGACATTACTCTTGCACTCATGAAGTCACTCAGGTATTACCCTTGCACTCATCCAATCACCCAGGCAGTACCCGTGCACTTATGGAATCACCCAGGCACTGCCCATGCACTCATGCAATCACTCAGGCACTACTCTTGCACTCAACCATTCACTCAGGCACTACCCATGCACTCATCCATTTACTCAGATACTACTCATGCACTCATGCAATCAAGCAGGCACTACCTATAGACACATCCAATCACTCATGCATTACCCATGCAGTCATGCAATCTCCCAGGCACTACTCTTGCACTCAACCATTCACTCAGACACTACCCATGCACTCTTCCATTCTCTCAGGTACTACCCAAACACTCATCCAATGACACAGGGATTACTCTTGCAGTCATTCTTTTACTCAGGCACTACGCATGCACTGATCTAAGCACCCAGACATTACCCTTGCACTCATCAAGTCACCCAGGCACTACCTATGCACTCATGCAATCACTCGGGCACTACTCTTGCCCCCAACCATTCACTCATGCACTACCCATGCACTCATCCATTCACTCAGGCAGTACTCCTGCACTCATGCAATTAAAGAGGCACTACCTGTACACACATGCAATCACACAGGCATTACCCTTGCAGTCATGCAATCATCCAGACATTACCCATGCACTCATCCAATCACCCGGGTACTACTCCTGTACTCATGCAATCACCCAGGCACTACCCATGCACTCATGCAATCACTCAGGCACTAGTCTTACACTCAATCATTCACTCAGGCACTACCCATGCACTCATGCAATCACCCAGGCACCATCCATGCTCTCACCCAATCACCCAGTAACTGTCCATACACTCATCCAATAATCCAGGCACTATCCTTGCACCCATTCATACAACATGTACAAGTTTGTCTATCTTTAACCAAAATAGGTGGTTCTAAAAAGAACCATTTTTTAAATATTTTTTTGTGTTTTTCTTAATCTTATTTTTGGGGTGTTTTAAAAAAAAAAAATGTAGTCCAAAAAATAAGGCAACGAACTGCTGTAAAGCAGTATAAACATTTTGCAACTAGAATGTTATTGCAAAACCCCCCAAAAAACTAGAATTTATGAATTTTGGCAACAAGAATAACTACTCAAATAGACCGCTCTCCAGCACAAAGAAGCTTCTTACACTTTAAGCAGTGTTGCTCTAAACCAGCAAATTCAGGTACGAGCAAGGTTGTGTCATCAGTTAAAGTAGAAGTTGCAGATGTGCTAGGTCCTCGAACTTCAGCATCCTGAGATTGTTCTTCCAGTTGTCGCCAGTGCTGCTCTCTGGGGAGACGGTTAGAGTGTATTGTCTGGTAGATGTTTCATCATTGATGAAGTTCCACAGGAGTACTTTTTCTCAAAGCCCTGAGATAAAACTTTATCACACAAAGTGCAAGTCACTTTGCGTGCATTTACTTTTTTTCTCCAGGTGGAATTGAGAAAAAGGTCCAGACAATATTTTCATTTTATTCACAGACTCCTCCACATCTTCAACTTCATCCGTGGATGGGTTTACAGATGCCATTTTTATTGTTGAGTTGAAACACCAAAACAAAAACATCCAAGACTAAGAGAGAACACAAGAGGTGTTTATTCTCAAGAAGCTCCTGAAAGAAAGAACACATTGGATGGGGCCCTCCAAATAGTAGGATAGAAAGATTCTAAACCAATGAAATCCTTTCTTTTGAAGTCACATGGGACTTGCTGTCAAGTGCCAATTCCAAAACTGTAGCTGCCACAGGAGCCGATGTGAATTTCCTCAATCCGTGACTCCACCACAGTGAGCTACAATGCTCACTAGCAGAAGTGAGGGGGAAAGGGGATTGGGATGAGAAAGAGAGACTGCACTGCTTCGTCTTCTTCTGACTGGACTCTACAATTCTTCGTGTTGAATCCTGTAAATAATGATAACATATAACCACAGAATCTCACTGCCTCCCTACGATATCTATTATCATTACTTTTAAATACCTGTCTTTTCTACAGTGGTTGCTGCTCTCTTATGTAAGTACTGAGTTACACCTCTTGGTCAATCTCAATTCGGTTCTGGTCAGACGTAGGGATATGCTGGTAGTACCCTGAAACACAAACGCAATGTAACTTCTAATACTAAAATACTCCCTACCTCCCTATTGTTCTTTAGTTACCTTTTCTTAACCTGAACCTTGTGATGCTTCTTTTGTTATTTCCTCCTTAATAAATTGAAACAAGTTGTCTGATCTGATGATAGTAGGTTCTGTCCTGATGTCTTTTTCGTCTTTGTCTTACTGCAGGTGATGTCAAGACCGCTGCGATGGTAAGTACAATTATATATATATAATTATATCTACGTACTATCACTTGTAGATTCTGTAGTAGCCAAGTTCTAAGGATATGAGTTCTTTTAATGTGGAGACTAAATCTTGACCTCTTCTCTCCGCTGGCTGAAATTACAATGTCACTTTATTCTCTTTTTACTTTGCTAGAGTGTCACTGGCTAGGAAAGCTCAATGTGCCCACAGCAACTCTCCTCATTGACACCCAGAGCCTAATGGGAACTTTAGGTATCTCTAGGCAGAATGCTGTCAAATATTAATTCACACCTGATAATATCTTATATTGCTAACTTCACTTAGCTTTTGCTTTCTCTGACTCTTGAGGGGAGATCAACAATGAAATCCATGGAAATCGTGTGCCAAGGATAAGGAGCAGGGGGCAAAGGCTGTAACAATCCCTGTGGGGCAGACCTAGAAGATTTTCCCTTTATGCACTGCTCACAGGATGCCACATATTGTCTCACCTGAGCTTCCATGGCGGGCCACCAGAATTCCCGTTGAATTAACTCCACGGTCTTCTTGACTCCCTTGTGACCGGCCAGCAAGTCATCATGACAGTGTCGTATTACTTCCAATCGGAGATCATCATTGGGTACAAAAAAGGTTCTCCAGATAATAGGGCTTTCCATCCTTGATCTTTCTTCCAGTCCCCTCCTTAACCCAATTTCTCAGTTCTTCTTTAGACAGGGAATTTTTTAACTTGTGTTCAAATTCTGGATACGAAATGACACTGATTATCTTCTCTTGAGGGATAATCAACCCCTCCTTGGTCTTGCTTTCTTCTTCTCCTGACTGGAGACGAGATAAGGCATCAGCCTTTCCATTTGCAGAGCCGGGTCTATAAGTCAACACAAAATTATAGTCGATTCTTCTTAGTGACCAGATTTAATGCCCGATAATCGATACACGTTCTAAGCTTGCCATCCTTCTTTGGAATAAAAAAAAAGGGGAGATGAGACTGGAGATTGGGAAGGACGGATAAACCCATTGGCCAGATATTGATCCACATACTCTTTTAGATGTAAATTTTCAACTTCAGAAAGCGCATATATTCTGCTACAAGGCAACGAAGCACCTGGCTCCAACTCTATCCGACAATCATACTCTCGATGCGGCGGTAGTTTCTTTGCTTCTTGCTCATCGAAAACTGCGGCCAAATCCTGGTATTCAGGGGGAATCTTTGGAATCTCCAAAGCACAAATGGACTGTGTCAGACTAGCCAAACTCAAAGATGGTGTTGTCTGATGGTTCACACGTTCCTGTCCATGACAATGTTGCTTACAATAGTCTGAATCCATTTCTATGGACCTTTTGGCCCAGTCAATCCTTGGATTGTGCTCCGTTAGCCAAGGCAGCCCCAAAATGAGTTGAAACTGGGGTGCATCTATAAGACTAAACTTCAAGATGCTGAGATGATTCCCAGGGCCTCTCAAGGAAATTTCTTCTGTGTCATACACAATAGGGCCGGAGGAAAGGTTAGTACTGTCCACAGCCCGCACAGCTTCTGGCTTATCCTTCTTCAGAAAGTGGATCTTCAAGGACTGAGCAAATCTGATATCACAGAAGTTTCCGGTTGCCCCAGAATCAATCATAACCGAAATCTTATGTACTTCTGTATCTCCAAACCTAATTTGCACGGAGATTATCAAATGCGGGGCAGACGATTGCAGAGTGTTGGCAATGAATTGAGAATTCGGAGTTGACTTATCAACCTCTTCCACCAGAGCAACTCCTCCTACTGGTGGAGCCTGTCTTTTACTTAAAGATTATTTTTGGGCGATAGAGGCTGAGGAGGAGCAAGATGGCGGATTGATGCCACCACAGAGCACAGCCGAGCGGAGGAGTCTCCCCACACCCTGCTACACTATGTGCTAAACCGGCAAACAACATTTAAATATTCCATGGAATATCAACGTGGAATATCAACGGACAATAGTGGGAGTAAGTCACTTACCGTACAGCCCGTGAAAAGCCTGCAAAACTGTAGCGAATGTGGATAATTGGCGTGGCTAAGGTCGGGCGTTTGTTGCTCGTGTCTCGGCTTGTGCGTTGGAGCTCTGGACGCAGGTCGGTGTTTTGCCGGTTGGGATTGCTCCTTTCGGCGGCTCCGACGCTTGTAGTTAACGGAGACATGGCACCGCTAAAAAGTGCCCCAAGATCTACACGGGCTGGACGAGCACCTGTAGCCGTCTTAGGAGCTGATACAGATACGGCGGGCGGCAGTGAGCGAAGGATCGACTCATCAACAGTGGGTAAGCCGCTCCTGCGATTGCTTCAATCGGGAAAAGCAGCGGAGCTTCTTTCTATCGGGGGTACTAGCGAGCAACTGACTAGCAGCGGTTTGGTTGAAGCACTATTGGAGGCTATCCCTGCTCGCTGCAGTTTCGGTGGAGAAACTTCTTTACTAGCAATGGGCGCTAGCAGTGTTGATGACGGCGCTGAGAAGGGCTCACAAGGGAAGGTGCTTACAGACCAGACGCAGGCTCAGGATCAGGCACTTACGACACCGATGAACGCTGTGAGTCAGCCCCTGGTGGTTAACAAATTAGTGGATTTAACGGAGCGAGTAGACACTTTGCCCGACGATAGTACCTTGGGTTGTATGGTGGATTGTGAAGGTGGTGGAGAGGCTCACTTAAGCACTGTAAGGCTGAATAGTGAAGACAATAGCGAAGGTAATATTCAGCGGTCCCTGGCTCTGGCGGATGTGGGCGCGGATGCGGGTGTTGGATCGAGAGCTGATAATTTGACGGCTATGGGTGCAGAGGCAGGTGATGAGGAGAGTGAAGAACCTGTATCTTCCATTGATAATGAGGAAATAGTAGAGCCTTTCGATAAATCCTCTAAAAAATCTCCTGGGAGAAAAGCGAAGGCCAAAGTAAAAACAAAGAAAACACCCCAAGGGCCTAACAAACTGCGTCAGAACACGACACGGCAGAATATGGTGTCTATACATGGGAAAGGCAATTCAGATAACAGCCCCCTCCGCATGTGGGTGCAAGCAAAGGGGGAGGGGGGCCAAGACCATGGTAGCTCGAATAACAGGCAATAGCCCAACAGAGAGCTGTATGATAAATGGGCATTCCAGAGAGAACAGGGTGGTGAGTGAAGACAGCTCTAAACAGGGGCATAAACAGGGTGCTTCTGCAGGGGCAGAACAATCTTCGATGCCTGTATTAAATTCTGCTAATGCAAGGGACCAGCTAACTAAGCAACCAGTAGCTGGTTCTCTAGCAAGTACTGAGCCTTCTCTAGGTCTGATATTACAGTCCTTGAAGGATCAAAGATTAGAAGCACAGGAGCACTATATGCAGGTCAGATCAGACAATAATTTGACGCAACAGACACTGCAAGAAATGACAGCAAAAATCGGGGTACTTACAAGGGATGTTTCAGAGCTGCAACAGAGAGTTGGGGATACTGAGCAATTGGTTACTCACACAGATACGTTGGTACAGAAACATGATACTCATATCTCAAGTATCCAAGCCAAGCTAGAAGATCTGGAAAATCGCCAATGCCGACATAACCTTCGGTTATTCGGCATTCCAGAAGGCACGGAAGGCACAGATCCTAGGACTTACATGGTGCGCCTGTTTCAGAAAGCCTTCCCAGACCTGTCCGACTGGGATTGGGATTCTCAGTTGCAAAGAGTGCATAGACTACCATTTGGTCAGCAAAACCAGGGGGGTCAGTATCCCCATCCGCTCCTGATTTTTTTGGGGAACTTTTTGCTCAGGCAGGCGGTTGCCCTAAAAGCTTGACCTAACGCCCCAGTAACAGTCGAGTCAGTTACTTTTTTTGTCAGATCTGACCTTAGTAAATTAACAATGGATAGGCGTTGGAAACTACGCCAGCTAATTGACCCGCTAAAGACTCTCGGGGTACAAGTTTACCTTCAAGAACCAGCACGTTTAAAGGTTTTCAAAAATGGGCGTACTTAGTTCTTTACGGACGACCAGGAGGCTAAACAAGTAATCGCTAAATGGCAAACTGAAGCTGCTAAGAAGATCTAGCACAAAAAGGGAAAAGGGAGAAGGAAGGAAGAGGGAAGGAGGGGAGGGGAAAAGATAAGGGGGGCAAGAGAAGGGGGAAAAAACCAACAAAAAAAAAAAATATATATATATATATATATAACAGTATATGCTTTATTAGTCTAAGCTTAAAAGAGAACACGGATCTGAATTGGGACTTGGTCAGAAGCAGCTAAGAAGACCTAGTATAAAGAGACAGAATATACTTCATTAGCCCAAACCTAAAAGAGAGTGCTCTCTATACTATTCCCCCCCCCCCTTTTTTTTTAATTTTTTTATTCTTCCACTGTTTCCACTGCTTTCACTGTGGTTTTATTATTTAAGGGATTTGATGAGGTGTGGGGTTTGGGTGTGGGGGCGGCCACCGCAGCGGCTATGGCTCTGATGGGCTGCCCAACCAGCGGCAGCAGGTTAAAGGGGAGGATTCCTCCTTTTTGGGACAGGGAGGGGGGTGGGTTTTCAGGTGTCCTTTGGGACAGAGGGAGGTGTGGGAGGTATTTAATGGGGCAAAAAGAAGTCATCATTGGGGCACTTCAGGGTTATGGCACCAGGACAGCTTTTAGATTGCGTGTTTTGTATTTCTGCACAAGAGGTCAAATGGTATCATCTAATGTAGGTAAAGGGAACTGGCAGGAGAGGAATAAAGCTTATAATGGCGAGGGTTAAATGCATATCATGGAATGTAGCTGGCCTCAACAGTGCAAATAAACGCCAATTAGTGCGGGAGGAGTTAAAAATGTATCAACCACATATAGTCTTAATAACAGAGACTCATTTGGCCTATAAAGATCGAAATCTGCTTAAACATCTGGGATATGAAACAATAATTTGCACTACACAAACTATATCTATAAAAGGAGCTGCTATATTAAAGGATAAGAGGTTCGTTTGTAGAATAGTTAGGACATTGGCTGATCAGAGAGGGCGCTGGGTATTGAGTCAGCTTGAAATATGTGGCCAAAAATATGTATTATGTTCAGTTTATGGGCCTAATTCAGATGACCCTGCCATTTTCGATTCTCTTAATCTTGAACTGTTGAATTGGGATGGGGAGCGGCTGCTCATGGGAGACTTCAATTGCGTCATGGACTATAACATTGACTCAACAAGAATTGGGGGCACTCCAAGAATGCGAAAGACTCGGGTGGCAATAATAGAAATGGCGAGACTTCAGTCTTTAAAAGACGCATGGAGACAAGTATATCCAGTTATCCCGGGATATACGTACTATTCAGCCCCCCATAAGTCATATTCTAGAATCAATATGGCTTGGGTCTCTGATAAATTAATCTCAGACTTAGACATGGAAATATGCCCCCGGGTCACATCAGACCACAACCCTATTTTACTATCATTTTTGGCCACAGCTGAGCGTAAAGTAGCCAGACCATTCTCTTTTCCTAGATACCTGCTTACAGATAGCGAATATGTGTCTAATACTCTACAACAGCTAGAGGTATTCTTCAGGGAAAATACTGGGACAGCATCTCCACTGATTGTCTGGGATACGATGAAAGCTTATATCAGAGGCATTACCCAGCAATATATATGGCGGCAGAACAAACAAAGAAAAAGCGATATGGAGTTACTGATCCGCGCCTTACGCGACACCGAAAAACAACATGCTGAGGCTGTAGCACAAGACCAGAGGGTTCAGGACCATTTGCTCTTTTCCCTGATAGACTCAAGAATGGCAGTAAAAAAGTCTTTTAGGGAAAAAATAGCGGCTAGATATAATAAATATTGTATAGAGCAATACGAATATGGTGAGCAAATTGGTAAGGTCCTGGCTTACCGGGCGGCAGAAGCAAAGGCTAAAACTAAGATAAGCACTATAAAGGGCGCAGATGGCACTATACATACGCATTCTTCAGCTATTTTAGAACAGTTTTCTCTATTTTATCGGGAACTTTATGCACGTACTTTAGTACCTGACAAAGTTGACATAGTACAGTATTTAGTAGATAGTCGCCTCCCAGTTTTGAGTGAGGAGGATGCAGCTGTATTAGATAATATGGTATCACTGGAAGAGATTGAGCTGGCTATATCGGCACTGCCCTCGGGGAAAGCCGCAGTGGAAGACTCCATACCCCTAGAATTTTACAAGGTTTTCAAAAGGGTATAGCTTGGACCATTTAGCATGGTTATACACTATGTTGGCACAAGTGGGAGGACACCAGAGTCATGGAATATGACGCAGATAGTATTTTTTCTCAAAAAAGGCAAACCTCCTACAGAATGTGGATCATACCGACCCATTTCTCTTATAAATGCGGATGCCAAGATTTTTTCGAAAATCTTGGCAAATCGCCTTGCCCCAATGATGCCAGGATTAGTATCTGAAAACCAACATGGGTTTATCCCTGACAGAGACATTACTGCCCACGTTAACATGGCCATTGGGGCTTTTGACTTTGCTGAGAAGGAGATGGTAGGCCTTGGTATGATTCTTTTGGACGCCGAAAAGGCCTTTGACAGGGTCGGTGGGACTTCCTGTGGGTCACACTAATTACGCTCGGCTTTGGGGGGCAGTTTAGGCAGTGGGTTCAAGCTAAACTGTCCTATTCAGGACTTTACTCAACTCCATTCGAAATTTGTCGCAGCACTAGACAGGGATGCCCCCTCTCCCCACTATTATTTGCTTTGTACATAGAGCCATTCATCTGTATGTTGCAATCTTGTATACATATAAAACCGTTAGTGTCTGAGATAACTAAACTCAAGATTGCGGCATATGCAGATGATATTGCGATTTTTACAATTAATCCAGCCGAGGCCGTAATAGCTATGGAGACAGAAGCAATCAAGTTTGGCGCTGTCTCCGGATACAAATTAAACGTTAATAAAACCCAAGTGCTTGTCAATTTTAAACCCGAATCCCCAATATTGGGGGTGTGTACAACAGCTATGTATCTGGGGGTTAAGATCTCAGCTAAAACTGGTCAGATTGTAACCTTAAATTATATGCCATTGCTGAACGATACTATCAAACTGCTAAAGAACTGGCATAAGCTTCCCATAGGGATTCTAGGGCGATGTAACATACTAAAAATGAAAATACTCCCTAAATACTTATATTTGTATCGCTCAATTCCTCTGCGGGTCCCCAATACTTTTTTTTAAAAACTTGAAGGGGCTCTTAGTAGCTTCATATGGGGGTACAAGAAGCCTAGACGGGCGATTGATGTGCTCAAATCTCCTTATAATCAAGGTGGATTAGGCCTATCAGATTTTAAAATTTATTTTTGGGCTGCGTTTGCTGGACGTTTTCGCAGACTTCTCAGCCTTGATCAGAAAGATTCTTTTTACCGGCTGATTTTAGGAAACGATAGCCAACTATTTCTATATCGCACTAATGACCCAAACTACTTTAAGCGAGTAAGATTTAAGACAGTAAGGGACAGTATTTACATTTGGCGAGCTATGGCTGCCAGAGGCAAACTATCGTTATTTCATGATAAGCTCCCGCTGTGGGGGAATCCCATGTTTCCTGAAGTTTTTCATGACCAGGCCAGTAAATCCTGGTCTAAATATGGGATTACATTCTTAGGTGATTTGTATGATGGGAGCGGACTTATGTCATTTGAAGGTTTATGACTTAGTTATAAAATACCCGCCCATTTCTTTTTCAAGTACATGCAGATCAGGGATTACCTGGGGAAAACATAGGGCATATTAGCAAGACCCACGTTAAAATTATCGCCGTTTTAGCGGCAGAAAACCTCCGCTAAAACGGCGATAATGGGCTTGCTAATATGCGTTATGGAATTCCAATAGAAGCCCATGTTAGATGTCCTGCACATCTAACCTGGGCTTCTATTGGAATTCTATAACGCATATTAGCAAGCCCATTATCGCCGTTTTAGCGGCAGTTTCCTGCCGCTAAAACGGCGATAATTTTAACGTGGGTCTTGCTAATATGCCCCTTGGCTTTTAACGCGATAACTCATTCTACGATTTGGGACTGCCTGTACAGGGGCGAAAAAACGAAGTCCCTAATTGGCGACATGTATAAACATTTGTGCAATTTTAGAATGGATGGCAGCAAAAAATTGGCGATGCGTTGGAGTCAAGAACTGGGGATAGATATAATACCTGGCATGATAAAACAGGTCTTAGGAAACGTAGGCGATACCGTCCACTCTGTGAGCTTGCAACTACAGCAATTTCGCACGATATGTATGCTGTACTATACTCCAGAAAATATAGCCAAATGGGCCCAAGAAAACAATTTTGGTGATAAGACAAAATGCCCTAAATGCGGATTGCATGCTGCTAATCTTATACACATGTTCATAGAGTGCCCAGAATTGAAGGCTTACTGGCAGAAGATAGGCCAGGTGTTACATCTTAAATTAGGACTAGATCCCTCATTTACAGTCCCAGAAATAATGTTAGGCTATAAGGGAGACAAACCAGCACTAGCACGACTTTTCTCAATTTTGATGGTCGCCGCTCGATTGGCTATTGCTCGTGCATGGGTCTCCCCGACACCACCATCTATCGGCGAGTGGTGGACTATCGTTAGGGAAACGTTTGGCTTAGAAACTGCTCTGGCTAAAGCTAGGGGTGTTCATTCTTTGGTCAAGCTAGAAGCAATATGGGGACCCATGGGGCTGGAGACATCATACTAATTAACTAAATAAGGAGATTTGTATCGTATACATCACGCTAATATTTTGATATGTTGGGTTCATATGCAATTTCTTCTTTTAAATGATCTTGCTTTTTTTTCCTTGATTTGAAAGTGCTGTGTTATCTGCTTTTTTCTCCCTTTATGTACATTGCTACCAGCCCTTTATGATGACAATAACAAATGTAAAAAAAAAAAAAAAAAGATTATTTTTGGGCTTCTTAGAACAAGCTCTGACAAAATGTCCGGAGTTTCCACAATACTTGCAAAGCTTGCCTACTCTTCTCTTCTCTCTTTCTTCCTTTGATATGGGTCTCCGCACTGACCCGATTTGCATTGGTTCTTCTTCACTTATTCCTTCCTTGGGTTTGGAAAATTCTGACCTTATTCTGTCGAATCGCAGAGGAACATATCTCACCTCCTTGCATCTCTCATTCTTCCTCTCGCATTGACGCTGGTCAATTTGCAGGACTAAATCAATTAATTCAGACACTTCAGTAGGCCGCTTAGGAATCTGCGCCAATCCATCCTTCAACTCGTCTTTCAAACCTCTATAAAAGATTGCAACCCTCTTAGCTTCTGGCCAGTTAGTCTCCACAATCAATTTATTAAATTGAGCCAGGTATGCTACTAAGTCTCGATTACCCTGCTTTAAATCCAAAAGTTCGTTGTCTGTGGTTTGAGATATGGATCTTCGGTCAAAAATGCGTAAGAATTCCTTCTTGAAGGCCTCAAAGTCATACAAAATGGAATCGTTGTTGTTCACCAAAGGCATCGACCAAGCCGCAGCATCTCCGCTCAGGTAGGACAATATGAAGGCCACTTTAGATTGATCCTCTTTGAATATTATGGGTCTACACAGGAAGTGTAATGAACACTGCGTAAAAAATATCTGGGCCTTATTCGGATCCCCACTAAATCTTTCCGGAGCAGCAAGAGGGATCGTGGGAGAGATTGCATGTATGACCTGTGTAGTCAATTCTGTAACTGATGGTGGAGGGGAGAAAGACTGAGTCTTGCCTTCCGTGGACCCCGAGGGGGAACCTGAGGAGAATTCCTCAAACCGTTGGCGCAAGAATAGGGCGTCCTGACTAGATTTCCTCACTTCTGCCCTAAGAGACTTATTCTCCTCCATGGTGTCACTCAATTGCTTCTGTAAGCCATCTAAAACCAATGCCAAAGCCTTAACATTAATTTCCTGTGTCATCCTGCTCGGGCGGAAGTTTAGGTAAAGGCACTTCAATCTTTCAAGTACCAATTCCAAAACTGTCGCTTCCGCAGGAGCCGATGCGAATTTCCTCAATCCCCGACTCCACTACAGTGAGCTACAATGCTCACTAGCAGAAGTGAGGGGGAAAGGGGATTGGGATGAGAAAGAGAGACTGCACTGCTTCGTCTTCTTCTGACTGGACTCTACAATTCTTTGTGTTGAATCCTGTAAATAATGATAACATATAACCACAGAATCTCACTGCCTCCCTACGATATCTATTATCATTACTTTTAAATACCTGTCTTTTCTACAGTGGTTGCTGCTCTCTTATGTAAGTACTGAGTTACACCTCTTGGTCAATCTCAATTCGGTTCTGGTCAGATGTAGGGATATGCTGGTAGTACCCTGAAACACAAACGCAATGTAACTTCTAATACTAAAATACTCCCTACCTCCCTATTGTTCTTTAGTTACCTTTTCTTAACCTGAACCTTGTGATGCTTCTTTTGTTATTTCCTCCTTAATAAATTGAAACAAGTTGTCTTATCTGATGATAGTAGGTTCTGTCCTGATGTCTTTTTCTCCTTTGTCTTACTGCAGGTGATGTCAAGACCGCTGCGATGGTAAGTACAATTATATATATATAATTATATCTACGTACTATCACTTGTAGATTCTGTAGTAGCCAAGTTCTAAGGATATGACTTCTTTTACTGTGGAGACTAAATCTTGACCTCTTCTCTCCGCTAGCTGAAATTACAATGTCACTTTATTCTCTTTTTACTTTGCTAGAGTGTCACTGGCTAGGAAAGCTCAATGTGCCTACAGCAACTCTCCTTACTGACACCCAGAGCCTAATAGGAACTTTAGGTATCTCTAGGCAGAATGCTGTCAAATATTAATTCACACCTGATAATATCTTATATTGCTAACTTTACTTAGCTTTTGGTTTCTCTGACTCTCCGGTGCCCAAACTACGAGTTCTTCAAGAATTTCGGACAAGCTCTCATCAAACGCTGCATGTCCCTCAGAATTTCAGTTGAAGTGCGCCACAGAAATCGCTAGCGAGCGCTAAAACAGCTGTGATCGCTCGCGAGTAAACAACTAGACTGTTAACCCCAAAATCGGTTCACGGCGGCCATCTTGGAATTCCGCGGCCGTGAACCGAGAAGGATTTGGATCCACAGTGAGACCAGAGTCAAGGAAATGACTCGACGAAGTCTCCCATACATTGGAAATGCTAGCAGATGTCTAGTTAGGCTGCTACCTTGAAGTTGGGAAGCTCTAGCCTGATCACTCCTGATACTCGCATATGATGCGTAGCTACAGCTCACTGGCGGCGATTCCATAAAATATGTGTAAACAATATTGTATATCTATTTTAGTTACAAATATAGTAGATTTACAAATATGAGAGCAAATCTATTGGTATAAGGTAGGGGTGGGCGGAATTTGCGTAGTCGCGCTACGCAAAGCTCCGCGAAACGGTAAAAATTCTCCGCGAGCATGCAAATGTTCCACGAACACGCGGAATTGCTTGTTCCGCCTGTTCGCGATGCTTTTTTCCTGTTCGCGAACGCTGTTTGCGTGCTCGGGGAGAAATATCTTGCGAACACGCATTTTGAAAGCGAGAACAAGCAAAAAATTCCGCGAAGCTGCGGATCGCGGAATTTTTGGTAATTCCGCGTTCTCTGCGGAACGCGAAATTACCCAAATTCCGCAAATTCCACGAGCGGAACCGAATTTACCGCCCAGGCCTAGTATAAGGTATGATATAAAATTATATATATATATTTTTTAGAACTACATAATTTGCGCTGGAGTTGCGAACCTATCAAGCACCCGGAAATACATGCGGGAGGGTACGAAGGAGCATTGCAACTTCCGTAACTTCATCAGAAGAAGTTAAATATTCAAAATATTTATATTAATGTCACTTTTATAACTCTTCTATAAAATACATACAATTGATTTCAAAATTGTATATTATATATCTTGTATTTAAATTTTATGATTGAAAAATTTGGAAACCGCGCACCCACCGCGCACCCTACGTGCACTCTACGCGAACATAAATTGATTTGCGCACCTATTGCCACTGGTAGACGATCCGTATGCGATTTTTACGATTTAAAAAAATAGATATATAAATTACTAAAAATATAAATATATGAAAAAAGATAAACAATTATGTTATTTTTAGCAATGAGAAAATATTTTAACAAGTTTTTTTAAGATGTCTTGTAACTTGTAGACATTGCAATTTTTCAGAAATGGTTGAACATGTTACACTATTTCTGTTCCATTCTGAAAATTCAACCACTAGTTAAAAAAAGTTTAGAAATTCACTGGAAAAACCACAGGTTTCACAGATGTTATAGTTAGAATTTAGCATTTGAAAAACCTTAGAAATTCAGAGAAAAAAACATAGGTTTCAGGGATGTTATAGTTAGGAATTAGCATTTAAAAAAACGTAGATATTCACTGAAAAAACTACAAGTTTCAGGGACGTTATAGTTAGGAATTAGCATTTAAAATACCTTAGATATTCACTGAAAAAACAACTAGTTTCAGGGATGTTATAGTTAGGCTGACAATTCACTCGTACAAAACCAGAGAAATTCAGCCTTCATAGTTAGCTGAGCTAACTATAACTCGCGCCCCCGCAATGCACTGCTGATGATGTCACATATTACATCACTCATGACATGGTCAGTGACATCACTGATGACATCACTGATGACATCTCAAATGCCATCATAGTACATACCCACACACTGATTCACACCTCTGTTTTTTTGCTTTTTTCAGGACATATATATATATATTTATATATATATACATACATACATACATATATATATATATATATATCAAAACCATGCCCTTAGTAGAGTGACGCATATAAATTATGCAAAAAAGAAGCAGAGAACTCTGGGTAGTTTAGGTGGAAAGCAGCTCCAGTATAGAGCACTCTCAACACCTGCGACTCTCAAAATCTGCTCACCACAAGTGTCTGCTTTTCTATAAAAGTTTTTAAGCATAGGATTAGCATTGTGCCATCCACGTCGAGATAGAAAGGAACAAAGTCTTTTGCCATTTCAACAGCAAAGTCTTTAAGCATCGGATTAGCCCAGTACTATCCATGGCGAGCTGCAAAATGCCCACGACAGCAAGGAACTTTTCAGCATCGTCAAAGAGTTCTCCAACCCCAGCGCCGGAAACAACGACATCACCCCCTCGCAAGACCTCTGCAACTCACTCGCCGCGTTCTTCCACCGCAAGATCACCGACATACATAACAGCTTCGACGCACAGACCACGCACCCTACCGCCGAACCAAAGCCCGCCACCACCACCCTCTGCAACTGGACCCCGATCAGCACCGAAGACACCACCCGCACGATGAACTCCATCCACTCCGGATCACCAACCGACCCCTGCCCACACCACGTCTTCAACAAAGCCGACGCCACCATCGCACCCCATCTCCGGGACATCATCAACTCCTCCTTCCACACCGCCACCTTCCCGGAGAGCTGGAAGCACGCCGAGCTTACCGCCCTCCTGAAGAAACCAACGGCGGACCCCACCGACCTCAAGAACTACCGTCCCATCTCGCTCCTTCCGTTTCTGGCCAAAGTCATCGAGAAGACCGTCAACAGACAGCTTGCCGCCTTCCTCGAGACGAATGGATCCCTCGACCCCTCGCAGTCCGGGTTTCGGGCCAACCACAGCACCGAGACCGCCCTAATCGCAGCCACCGACGACATCAGAACCCTAACCGACAACGGGGAAACAGCAGCCCTCATCCTCTTGGACCTCTCCGCGGCGTTCGACACCGTCTGCCATCGCACCCTAGTGAAGCGCCTCAGCAACATCGGAATCCGAGAGAAAGCACTGGAATGGATCATCTCGTTCCTCGCCGGAAGAACCCAGAGAGTCCGCCTCCCCCCGTTCAGATCCGAGGCCTCCGAAGTCATCTGCGGCGTTCCACAAGGATCTTCACTCAGTCCTACCCTCTTCAACGTCTACATGAGCCCCCTCGCAGCCATCGCACGCCAACACAACCTCAACATCATCTCCTACGCCGACGACACCCAGCTGATCCTCTCCCTCACCAATGACCCCACCACCGCCAGAGCCAACCTACACGACGGGATGAGAGACGTCGCCGACTGGATGAGGAACAGCCGCCTTAAACTGAACTCAGACAAGATGGAAGTCCTCATCCTGGGTTCATCACCCTCCGCCTGGGACGACTCTTGGTGGCCCCCGGCCCTGGGCACCGCGCCCAAGCCAACGGACCACGCACGCAACCTGGGCTTCATCCTGGACTCCTCCTTGTCGATGACCAGACAAGTCAACGCCGTCTCATCTTCGTGCTTCAACACCCTGCGCATGCTCCGCAAGATCTTCAGATGGATCCCCACTGAAACCAGGAAGACCGTCACCCAGGCACTCGTCACCAGCCGACTGGACTATGGGAACACCCTCTACGCCGGAACCACAGCCAAACTTCAAAAAGACTCCAGCGCATCCAGAACGCCTCCGCACGACTCATCCTGGACATCCCCCGACACAGCCACATCACCGGACACCTGAAAGACCTGCACTGGCTCCCCATCAGCAAGAGAATCACGTTCAGACTCCTCACCCACGCACACAAGGCCCTCCACGACCTGGGCCCCAAGTACCTCAACGACCGCATGACCTTCTACACGCCCACCCGCCAGCTACGATCAACCAGCCACGCCCTCGCCACCGTACCACGCATCCGCAGAGCCACCGCCGGAGGAAGATCCTTCTCCTACCTGGCAGCCAAGACCTGGAACTCCCTCCCCACTCACCTTCGGCGAACCCAGGACCATTTCTCCTTCAGGAAGCAGCTCAAGACCTGGCTGTTCGAGCAGTAACTCCCCCCTCCCCCAGCGCCTTGAGACCCTCCCGGGTGAGTAGCGCGCTCTATAAATGCATTGATTGATTGATTGATTGAAAGTATTTTACCACTCCAGGCACAGTACTACAGCTTTGGATTGGTAAAATACCATCCAAGCCAACCTGGAATGAACAAAAGAAACCCCTGACACATGTTTCTATCTCATTAGAGCTCTTCAGAGAGGTATAGCTTTGTCCAGACACAAGGGAGCACCCAGTATAAGTCAAAACAATACCCTTTCAGGCATAGAGTGACGCATAAATTATGCAAAAAAGAAGCAGAGAACTCTGGGTAGTTCTCAAGTTTAGATGGAAAGCAGCTCCAGTATCACAACAGTATTACGTACCATGTCACAGAGCGGGACACAGCGTAGGTAAAATAGACAGGCATACCTTTTGACGAATATGTGACTAAAAAGGACCCCGCATTCTCTGTGACCATGACGCTTGTATCCCCTATACCTTAGGGTTGCAAAGACATATCACTTACTAACAGATAGGAAAAGATGGTAGGACCTAAGCAAGGAATCCACCGTGAACCAACCTTATCAATTCCTATAGTAGATTTCCTATAGGTAGATTTCCCCAGGGACATTAAGGTATTTTTAGAATATTCATCTGGATCCCCTGTTACACGGTGTTGTCCAGTAAGATTTATGCAATAACTCCCTCCTATTTGGTCAGTCTTCGAGGAGGTCTTGTCCGCCTGGGTGGCATTGTCCTACCAGGGTGGGGAGAGGAATGCTATGATGAAGCATGACACTAACAAGTGTGCGAGGCTTCCTCTTCCACTAAGGATGACTTCTCTGAAGACAGGAATCTAAGGTTTTAGTCCTGCAAAGTTAACATATGCACCAGAGCCAATAACTCTGGGACTCTGAGTACACGGTTCTATATACCACTGTTACCATACATTTACGTTGTGTTAGATGTAAAAGGCTTTGGTCATTTTGCAGCTCGGCATCGAAAACACTGGGCTAATCCTATGCTTAAAGACTTTGCTATTGAAATTGCAAAAGACTTTGTCCCTTTCTATCTCGGCGTCGATGCATAATGCTAATCCTATGCTTAAAAACTTTGATAGATAAGCAGACACTTGAGGTGAGCAGATTTAGAGTGTCGCTGGTGTGGAGAGTACTCTATACTGGAGCTGCTTTCCACCTAAACAGGAGAACTACCCAGAGTTCTCAGCTTCTTTTTTGCATATATATTGATATATATATATATATATATATATATATATATATATATATATATATATATATATATATATATATATATATATATATATATATATATATATATATACATATGATATGGAAGGGGTCTGTAGAGGCTGCTGAATCATTTGTTAATGCCATCAATATTAATGTGTTGAATCTGAAATTCACTGCCCAGATTAATAAGCAATGTGTTCAATTTCTGGATGTGGAAATGTATATTGAGGATAATTCCATCTGCACGAAACGTCACAGGAAGAGCACTGCCGGCAATTCCATTTTGCATGCTAGTAGTGCTCATCCTGGTCATCTGATCCGGAGCATCCCCTACGGGGAATTTTTGAGAATCCGGCGGATATGTAATTCAGACAAGGACCTTATTGATTGTCAGACGGAAGCTTTTAAGCGTTTCTTGCAACGAGGCTACAAAACTAAAGAGTTACAATGACCCTTGAACAAGGCCAATAACCTCAGCAGGGAGACATGGGTACATCGAATAACTACCACTAGCAGCTCCATACCTGATATGTCCACACAGAACCCCAATCAACTTGATGTAGTCAGGCTTATAACCACTTACAGTTGCCAAGAAAAACAGATCAGGAGCATTTTGTATTCCAATTGGCCCATAGTTTTGACGGACGTAACTCTGTCTTAAATCTTGCCTAAATTACCAGCTCTCACATTTAGGTGCGCACCCTCTATTCGTGATGCTTTAGTTAAAAGCAGTCCAGAGGTCAGTTCCACTACCACGTGGTTATCCTCCAAGACAGGTTTTGTCAAATGTTCATCCTGTCAAGCCTGTAAGTTTGGGGTAAACACTACGGAGTACACCACAGCTTTTGACCCCACTCCTGTTAAGATCCAGGGTTTTTACACCTGTTGGACTGATTACGCAGTCTATGTTCTGGAATGTACCTGTAAACTAAGATATGTAGGGAGCACTAAGCTCCAAGTATATAACAGGATTCTCCAGCATTTACGAGCTGTGGTTAACTCAGACCCCAACTATCCAGTTGCACGTCACCTAAAACTCGTTCACCAAAATAATTTGAATGATCTTAAGTATTATGTGATCGGGCCAGTGACTAAATCAATCCGGGGCGGTAACAGGGAGAAACAATTGCGTGAACTCGAATCCCTGTTCATTCTACGATTAGATACTAGAATACCCAATGGATTGAATACGGGGGAGGATTTACACAATTTCTTATAGATACAGGCATTCTGAACTGCAACCTCCTCATGAGTGATTTCTTCCTCATCACGTCTCAGTAATTTCCCCTTTTACCATTTTTTTATTCTAACAATATTTACTGTATATTGTTCATTGATATCACTATGCCTTTTTTGCTCTAATCTTCTGTTTACGGGCATTATGCACTAGCACTTTAGTGAATAGGGGCTTCCTATGCGGCCTCAAACTGTTTACTTCATATTTGCACACTTTCTTCTTGTTATTTGCACAATATTTGCATTGGCACTTTATTTTATTCTTTTATACTGTTCTTGGGTAAATGCAATAATATTATTAGAGTGCTGGATATACTCTCTAATTATAGAACACGAGCAGCACTATCGGACAAAACAGTTTTTTCCTCTCAGTTAGAGGCACATTTTATCACTATGATGAAATTAATCAATTACATTTGTATATTTGTGCCTTTTAATCTATTTGTGCAGTTTTTACCGTATTTATACATGCATATATTGTGACTCGTGGATATCTATTTATTTATTATATTTGTATTTATTACATTCATGATATGAACATTGAAGAGTCTATTTTCGGGCAAGTCTTTTAACTATGTTTATTGCATAGAGGTGTGGTTGAGCAGTATCAACTACGAGTGTGGTCACTATTTAAGGTTCACAATTGGTCCAGCGCGTCATGTGATCAAGACCGTGGAAACGCGGTCGAAACGAGTCATGCTGGGCACTTGCTTTCATTTTACTTGGATGCTATGATTTTTCTGATTTCGTGCAAATAAAGCACTGCATTTCTTCATTCACGTTGTGCTCCGTACCTGTTCTTCACCGGTGGTGATCCAGGAACATGTTCTTTCATATATATATATATATTCCTTGTATCTTCATTTGTAAACATTCCACTTTCTTGGAAAAACAAATGCGAACTCCAAATTCTGTGCAAGATGTTTATTTCGCCCTCACACCGCCATGACTCGTTTCGGCCTCTACAGGCCTTGATCACATGACGCGCTCACAGAGTTTTTGTACCTATTTAAAGTGCAAGTGTGCATATACACGTGATCTAACTAGTGTAGACAGAAACAACATACTACGCGCTTACATCATAATACAAAGACATGTTAAGATTCAATGACGATAAAGGCTGACATTTACACAGTAAAAACAATCAGTTAAATTAACTAAAATCATTTAAACTTGTAAAACAATGTCAGACATGAGCAGCTTATAAATGTGAAATACATTTGATAAACACTGGCCTTTACTGTTTACCTGCCCACCACGAGTTGTGTTATTATTGTGCCAACACAACACGCTCAAGAAATTGATTAAACATGATTTGAATATCTATGTAGATATCGCATAGTTGATTTAGATACAGCCCCAGTGGGCATGCTTATAGTTTTGTTCTGTCTACTATACATACAAAGTGCTTGGTGCTCGAAAGTGCAAAAGTGCCCCCCTGTTGAACATAAATGTTCATAAAGTGCTAACCGTGCATATGTAATCATATTTAATTAAAAACAAATTGTAAGTAGCAGCAGTTTTCCGATATCTAGGGATATGCAATTAAAATCATCCTTCAGTTATAGGTTCAATCGTATTACACCTACATGTTTTGTACATTGATCTTTTGATTACAAACATGTATACAAATCTTCACTAGTGTTATGTAAGCCTGGGCGTAGTTCGCGAAGTAGCGCTACGCGAAGCTACGCAAAGTGCAGTTCGCACTACGCGAGCTACGCGTAGCACTACGTGAACTGCGTAGTGCACTGTTCGCAATGATTGCACAGTGCCGGATGCTTGTCCGCACTGTGCAATCATTGAAAACGGCATCTTGCACAGTGCGAGCTGTCTTTTACTGCCGCTCGAGTAGATTTTTACTCGAGCGGCAGCTTTCTCAACGCGGACTGGTAGTTTCTCATCGCGAGCGGTCGCGAGCATACGCGACCACTCGCAATGAGAAACCTGACCTCCCGCGTTGAGAATCTCGCCAGGAGGTTTATTTTCCATGCTCGCGATCGGCAACTTGATGTTGCTGATCGCGAACGAGGAAAAAGTCTCGCCGGGATGTCATTTTGCTTGCTCACGGTCGCCAACTTGACGTTGAGGACCGCGAGCAAGCAAAAAATGACCGCTGCACTACGCTACGCGTGTTTGCACTGTGCTGCGTGCAATTCGCATTGTGCGAAGTAGCGCAAACTTCGCAAACTACGCGAGCGTAGCGTAGTGCTTTGCCCAGGGTTAGTGTTATGGCCTGCTGGTGTCTTGGTATCCAGTTCAATAATGTATCTTGTTTCCACCTTTCTAAGTTTTGCTTCCCGGTTGCCACCTCGTCTTGACGCTGGGACGGAATCTATTACAAAATATTTGAGATGTTCCAAGTTGTTGTTATGGACATCCCTAAAGTGCTGTGCAACCGGGTATGTTGGATCTGAATTTGTGATTGCTCTCATGTGTTGCAGAATTCTCTTGTGGACCGGGAGTTTAGTACTGCCAACATACTGAAACCCACAAGAGCATTCCAAAACATACATCGCAAATTCCGTTTTGCAGGTTCGCAATTTATTGATTGCGATAGGCTCTTTCCCAAATGGAGTTGTATAGGATGTTCTATTAACACCACATTTGCATGCCCGGCAAGTGGTGCATCTCACAAACCGTTTACGTGCAGTCAACCAATTTGTTATGGGTTTTACTTCTGGACTGCTGCTAACTAACGCGTCTCTCATTGAACTGGTTTTCCTAAAGGTGATATTCAGATTTTTCGGTACGAGTTTCCCTATGACCGGGTCACTGAGGACAATTGGCCAATTCTTATTAATGATTTTGCGTAAAGTATTCTGTTGTTTACTATATGTTAGTATTAATCTGGTTTCCTGATCTGTTTGAGGGATGCCTACTCTGGTCGCTGAATTGCTGGTATGTTTAGAGAGCATTGCTGTTCTATCTGGCATAACTACTTTCCTTATGGCAGTGTCTACTATCTTTTCCGAATACCCTCTAGCCAAGAATCTTATTTTGCTTTGTGCTTGGGCCTGCGCTAAATCATGTTCATTGCTACAATTCCGCTTGATTCTCAGCATCTCCCCGTAGGGGATGCTGTGATAGCTTGTAGCGTGCAACACACTATTTCCCGCTGTAGCTTTGCGATATAGCTTTGTCTCTATTATATGATTGTTTATGTAGACCTCTACATCTAGGAAACAGACAGAATGCTTGCTGATGGAAGCTGTAAAATGTAGATTCAAGCTGTTATTGTTAATATTTTCAACAAAATTGTTTGCACTCTCCTCTGTTCCCCTCCAAATCATGAACAAGTCGTCAATGTATCTTAACCAAGCAATTACAAGATTTTGCATTTCCATTCTGTTCTTCACATTTAAAACCATCTCCTCCCACCATCCCATATGGAGGCAGGCATAACTGGGTGAAAAGTATGCTCCCATTGCTACTCCCCTTGTTTGTTGGAAAATCTGGTTGTGAAACATGAAATAGTTGTTGTCTAAACAGAATGATATCATATTTACTAACATTTTGCTGTGCTGGTAAAGATACAATGGTCTGGACCCTAAATAATGTTCTATGGCTTTTATATCATCTTGGTGGTGAATACTAGTGTACAGGGAAGTCACATCAAGGGACATTAATAAATAATCCTGATCCTACTTGTAGTTACCAAGGTTCCTAAGAAAGTCACTTGTGTCTTGGATGTATGAAGGTAATCCTCGTACATACTCCTGCAGAAAAAAGTCAATATACTTGGACGTGTTTTCAAGTAAGCTTTTACGCGCAGAAATAATTGGCCTGCCAGGAGGTTTTGTTGCATGTTTATGTACTTTGGGAATAAAGTAGATTACTGGCATGGTAGGGTGGTCGTTTTTGAGATATTTAAATTCGTCCATGCTCAGTAGGCCAGCGCTTTTCCAGGCTATTAATTTGGAGTAAAAATCTTTCCAGGATGTATGAGCTATTTGAGGACTGCTCTTTTTGTAACAATCTAGGTCCTGTAGTTGTTTGTTTTCTTCTTCCATATATTCCTGTCGTGGCCAAATTACAATGTTCCCTCCTTTATCAGAGTTTCTGTTGATTATTTGATCATTACTCTTTAAATTCTTGATCAATTGATTGTACTTGTGCTTCCGGTAATCATATTTTTTACATGCATAAGATATTCGGTAATTTAGTTTCTTTACCTCTGAGGTTACATTTTCATTAAAAACATCCAGTGATTGGATGGAACGTTGATTTTGGCTTAAAGTGCGTACGTATGGCTCCAAACTTGGTGATTATTGGATTTTCCAATTCGTCGCTTTCTTCCTTTTTCTTGTTCTAGTTGTTGTAAATTCGTGAGTAGCTCTGCATCAGCTGCAGTCAAGATGTTGGGACTGTGCATTTCTGTGAGTTCTGTCAAGTTTTCAGTTGTTTCATTTGTCTTTTGAAGGAGATGGTATTTCCTTAATTTTAGTTTTCGAATGAATTTATAGACATCTATGCGTGTCTGTGCATATTTGAAGTTGCTTTCAGGGCAAAAGGATAACCCTAGAGAGAGCAGTTGTGTTTCAGTCTCATCTAGGGTGATAGATGACAGATTAATTATCGTATTGGCATCTTCGTTGGTGGAAATTACTTCGTTTTCCACTTGTTGCTTGTTGATTTTTTGTAGTTGTTGTAGATTTCGGTAGCATTTGCGTCTCTCCCTATGCTTCTTGTTGTGTCTATATATATATATATTCACTGAAAAAACCATAGGTTTCAGGCACGTTATAGTTAGAAATTATCATTTAAAAAACCTTAGAAATTCACTGAAAAAACCATAGGTTTTAGGGACAGTTATAGTTAGTTGGACATTGCACTCGTACAAAACCCGTGAAATTCCCCGTTATAGTTAGTTCAGCTAACTATAACTCGCGCCTCGCAATGCACTGCTGATGAAGTCACATATTACATCACTCATGACATGGTCAGTGACATCACTGATGACATCACTGATGACATCTCAAATGACATCACTGATGACATCATCCAGTGACTGTGTGTTTCTGTAAAGTTTAAATATGTTTAATATATATAGGGAAAGGCATATTGAAGAATGAGTGGGTGTATAAGTGTCTGAATGGATGATTTACTAGGTGCGTGACTAACTCTATAAGTGAGTGATTAAACGTATCTTACTGAATACATGGGTTAGTGACTAAACTGTGTGAATGTCTGTATCCGTCTGTCTGTTGCTGTGTAAGTGGCTGCATGGGTTTGTGAATAGCTACATGAATGTCTATATGAGTTATTGATTGGTTGTCTGAGTATCTGTATGGGTGCCTGAGTGTTTGTGTGGGTGGGGTGTGTGCGACTCTGTGCATAGATGTGTGAGTGGGTGATTCACTGGGTGCATGGTTTCAAGAGTGCATCTGTGATGGACTGTATGGGTGGGTGAGTGTGTGTATGGGTGTGTTAGTGAGTGAATGTATATCTCAGTGGTACATGTGTGAGTAACTACATATGTGAAAGGCAGTATATATGTGTGTTGGAGTATATAAATGGGTATAAGTGAGAGTGTGTGATTGTGAGAGTGGCTGTATGGATGAGTGTGTACTTGTATTAGTGATTGTATAAGAGCGTAAGAATGTCCTAGTATTTGTATGAGTAAGTGAGCTGGTGTGTGTATAACTGTTTAGGTGAGTAAATGGCAGTGTGATTAATTATTTGCATGACTGACTAGGTGTGTGAGTACCTCTATGGATGAGTGGCGGTGTGTGAGTGTCTATGTAGGTGTATGAGTGCATATGATAGTCCTGTACTGAGTGACTGTACAGGTGAGTGAGTGGATGTGTGTGTAGACCTAAGAATCAGTGAGTGGGTATGTAGTTATTGGTGTTGGAGTGTCTATGGTTTTGAGAATGGCAGTCTGTAATTTAGAGTGGGTGTATCAAAAGTTATATTAGGGTGTGAGAAGATGCATGAAATTATCACATGGATGATGTCATCAGTGATGTCATCAGTGATGTCATCAGTGATGTCACTGACCATGTCATGAGTGATGTAATATGTGACGTCATCAGCAGTGCATTGCGGGGGCGCGAGTTATAGTTAGCTGAACTAACTATAACGGGGGAATTTCACGGGTTTTGTACGAGTGCAATGTCCAACTAACTATAACTGTCCCTAAAACCTATGGTTTTTTCAGTGAATTTCTAAGGTTTTTTAAATGATAATTTCTAACTATAACGTGCCTGAAACCTATGGTTTTTTCAGTGAATTTCAAAGGTTTTTTAAATGCTAATTCCTAACTATAACATGTCTGAAACCTATGGTTTTTTTCAGTGAATTTCAAAGGTTTTGTAAATGACAATTTTTAAATGTATTAATTGTTATATTTATTTTTTTGATACTGATTTACTACATTTTTTTAAACTATTTATTTTTAGATATTTTATTTTTTAAATTACATTGTAATTACATTATACATTACATTACAAAATATACTTTCTCAGAATGAATTACTTTAGTTTAAATACTTTGCAAATAGGCAATAGACTTTTAAGTACAGTAGTTACAGTTGTTGCAATGGGCAACACAATTTCAAACACAATGCAACATTGAGCTCAATGTGAATTTCTAGTTAAATGCAATTAGTTACTTTATGGATTACTTTTCTAACCACAGGACTGGATCCTAGATTCAGTCCTAAGACATCTCCTGTAAACAGTTGAGTAAAAGCGTTTTGGTTACAGTAGTGATTTTTAAGGAATATTATTGTATTTTAAAAGTTGACACTTAGAAACATTTTCACATAGAATCACCAATGTTATCCTACGGGAGGAAATTCACTTAGCAGGTAAGTAGTGTTATCGTTACTTTTTCTTACTCAGTGGTGGATCCTGGATCCAGCACTGGTGCATCTCCTGTAAGCAGTTGAAAGAATGCGTTTAAGTCATACAGGCGATTTTTAAGGAATATTTGTAGTTTGTGAAAATCGACACTTTGAAACTTGGAAGGAAATTCAAGTTACTGGTAAGTACGGTTAAAATAACTTTTCAGGATCAGTACTGGGCTCAAAGATGCAGCACTGAGGTCTCTCCTGATAACAGGTGAGTAAATCGGAATTCGTAGTTCGGCTGATTTTAGAGGAATATTATAAAGTTCCAAAACTCCACACTTAGAAGAATTTCCAAGTGAAACCAGTCAATGTTAGCCTATGGAAGGAAATTCAAGTTACTGGTAAGTACGGTTAAAATTACTTTTCAGGATCAGTACTGGGCTCAAAGATGCAGCACTGAGGTCTCTCCTGATAACAGGTGAGTAAATCGGAATTCGTAGTTCGGCTGATTTTAGAGGAATATTTGCACAATGGTGAGGGAAGGGGGTGGGGCCTGAGGTGACATGTCTGCAAACACGCCCTGTGGCGCGTGTTAAGTTGGAGAAGTAATTCCTCCTCAATCCCGAGGGTCCCTAGGGGCCAACTAGCCCACCAGATACCTCCAGTATGCGCCAGAGAGCTGCGTTGCAGAGAGGTGTTCAGAGGCCACGCCCCTTTTTGCATCTCTCTGCAACACAGCTCTGTGGCACTTTCTGGACGTACCTGGTGGGCAAGTTGGCCCACAGGGACCCTCAGGATTGAAGGGGATTTAATTCCCCATCTTAAAACGCGCCACTGGGCCTGTATGCACACATGTCACCTTTAGCCCCGCCCCCCTCCCTTCACCACTGTGCAAACGCACCCCGTGGCACGTTTTAGGTTGGGGGATTAAGTCCCCTTGAATCCTGAGAGTCCCTGGGGTCCAACTATCCCACCAGGTACCTCCAGTAAGCGCCACAGAGCTGCGTTGCAGAGAGGTGTAAAAAGGGGTGTGGCCTCTGTACACCACTCTGCAACGCAGCCCCCTGGCGCATACTGGAGGTTCCTGGTGGGCTAGTTGGCCCCCAGGGACCCCCAGTATTCAAGGGGAATTACTTCCCCTTCTTAAAACACGCCAGGGGGCGCGTTTGCAGAGTGGTTAACGGAGGGGGCAAGGCCTCCGGCACGATGCCGGTCTTTTTTTTTTTTTTGTATGGGAGGGGGGCTGCGTGGCCCCCCTTCCCTCGGCCACTTTTGGCCCCGGGGACCCCATCCCCCGGGGCCTGAGGATTTTCTTTTTTTTTTTAAATAAAAAAAAACGGGAATGGGGCCGCGTGGCCCCCCTTCCCTGAGCCTCTATTGGCCCCTGGGACCCCATCCCCCGGGGCATGCCCTCTTTTTTTTATAATTAAATATTTGGAGGGGGGCTGCGTAGCCCCCCTCCTCTGGCCCTTTAAGGCCCCGGGGACCCCATCCCCCGGGGCCGGCCTTTGCATCTTTTAAAAAAAAAAAAAAAAATCCTTTTTTTGGGAGGGGGGCTGTGTGGCCCCCCTCCTGGGCCACTAATGGCCCCGGGGACCCCATCCCCCGGGGCCTGGCCACACGTTGGGGACCGTGGGGGGGTCCCCAATCCCCTTGTAGGACCCCCTGAGCAGGTCTAGGGGGTCAGGGTGTTTCTACCCTGCCCCCTTTTTGCGCTTTGCGCCCTTGTTTTTGTCTTTTCTTGTCCCTCGGTTCTACCGAGGGACAAGATGGCTGCCAACACTTCCTGGTTTGGAGTGTTGACAGCCAATTAGCATGCAGCTCGTGGTCGGGAGGGTGCGCGGATCCACCGCGGCCATAGATATCGAAACTTTTATTTTGGATTTTCTCAGCAAGTACTGAACGGATTTACACCATTTTTAAAAGGGTGCTTTCTGAACCAAGCACTACCTTTTTGCCAAATTTGGTGTAATTCCGTTCAGCAGTTTTGCTGTAGCCTTGCATAAAGTTTCCTATGGGAAATTGATTTTTTCACTCTTATTTTTTGAATTTCTCCGCAACTACTGAACGGATTTACACCATTTAAAAAAAAGGTCGCTTTCTGAACCAAGCGCTACTTTTTTGCAAAATTTGGTGTAATTCCGTTCAGCAGTTCGGGCTGTAGCCGTGGCTAAAATTTCCTATGTGAATTAACATGGAGAAAACACGTTTTGGGACCCCCCTTTTTTCTCGGCCCCTGCTTGATGAATCACCCCGAAACTTTCAAGACAGGAGCGGACCGGAGCGCCCCACTAGTTTTGAAAATTTCGCGATGATTCGTTAAACGACGCCAAACTTATTGGGAATAGAATGTTGCGGATTTCCTATGGATAATAGGTCCTAACTATAACTATCTACTGGCGACCGCCAGAAGATAATATATACACACACACACACACATATATATTCACTGAAGTGAAAAACTCAATGAGTAAAATAATGTTAATATTAGGTGTGATAACAAGATCTTTTTTTTTATCTTAGTAATTCCCTGAAAAGAACAAAGGTTAAAGTAATGTTATATTTAGGGGAATATGTCAGTGACACAACTTTAATATTTTGAAGTAAAAGAAAACACAGAAATTCACTGGTTAGAGTTAGCCCCCACCATGCACTGCTGTAATACACTAGTGGTCTGACAAGAGAATAGATTCATTGTAATATGTTTCGCACCAAGAGCACATGGGCATTAACCTTGTCTTTGGTGGATTCTTTTCAAGTGGTAAGGCTTTCTCCAAAAAGTGTTGACACCAATACATATCCATAATATTTGGTTTCTGATTTTCTTATTGGTAATTTTAGAGACAAATGG
This sequence comes from Calotriton arnoldi, assembly GCA_963921515.1. NCBI lineage: Eukaryota > Metazoa > Chordata > Amphibia > Caudata > Salamandridae > Calotriton > Calotriton arnoldi. Next base: position 1,187,252 of record CAWUFW010003954.1, read on the forward strand.
GAACACCCCAGTGTTTCCCAATTTTTCAGTTGATTGTGATACAGCTTTTTAGACAACAGATAATTGTTATCCGTTGATAAGCTGAGTACTCCACCTGTTTCAACAAGTAGGATTTCTAGCTTTTGTATTTTCAACTGAGTCTCAAATTTGAGTGCATCAAATTTAAACTGAGAATTTGTTGAAAATGTTATAATTTGGCATTACAAAGGGTGACAGCCTATTTCTAACAGGAATTCTGTCTGAAAGAAAGCCATTTATTTTTAACTCAACCTGATCGAGTTTTGTGAGTGGAGCTGTTGAATCAATGAGAAGAGATCTAAAGGCACAATGTTCTTCTTGAGTTTCTCCCACAGTGTCTCCTGGTCAACCAAATCAGATCAAATGCGGCTGGAAAGTCGACAAAGCAACAGAAGAATTTGCCAAGTCAACTAACAGCTTGCCAGGCCACTGGCTAGAAGAACAAGCAGTGGACGATTGTTGAATAATGTTCCCTGAAACCTCCTTGCTCTATAGGAATGGATACTTGCTTCAAAGGCCCATCTTTCAAGGAGGAGTAACAAAGCTTTAGGATAAATCTTTGATGCAGTGTCTAATAGGGAAATAAGCTAATAATTTGCAGGGTTGGATCTTTCGCCTTTCTTTTAAATTGGCTTAATAATAGTTCCATGACAGGAACTCGGAATTTGACCTGTATTTGGAACCCATTTGAAAATTGGCTACGAAGGTTAGCTCACCACAGGGAGTTGACCTTAAAAATTACAGCCAGCAGGCTATTAGGCACACCTGCACGGGAGAGTTTCATTTTGTCTATTATTTCTGCAACAACCTCTACTTCCTGAGTTGTTATTAACAGAGAAAGTTCTGTTAATTTAACTCCCACCACTGTGTCTGTTAACTTGGATGGACATTTATATAATTCAGAGATATTGCTTGCCAATTGTGACTCGCTAACCTGTGCCTCTAAAGTGCATGGGGAGACTATGACTTCCAGAACGATTTAGAGCTGCGCTGCATTATTGCAAGATTCATTAGCTTCCATTGCTGGTCGTAATACTGTTGCTTCTTTACTATTTTTATTTCATTGTACTACTTCTTCAGTTGTGTTAACTCATACTTTAATTTATCACTATTATGTTTTATTGAGAGTTGATGCATCTTATTGAGTACCTTCCTCACCAAGCAGCTTGATAAACGCCTTTCTGTTTTCCAGTTTTTAGTGGGGCGTGGTTTGAAATAGGCCTTTAGCAGAAACAATCATATTTTTGTAAAGCTAGTATACTATACCATTCTAAATTGCTCTGAGCAGCTGCATTTGGAAGGAAACTATGGAGCTTCATAGCAAATCTGCCTTGCAGATTCCCATTGGAGATTGTAACTCTGCATTTGTGGTTGTAAATCAGACTTAAGTTGAAGGGAATGAAATCTTTCTTGTAATTGCCTTTAAAAAGCACATATTACCGCTGGCAAGTCTTTTTTTTGGCAATTAGCATGCTACTCTGGAACCCAAATGATTAGTGGTGGATTTGGATAGGGTATTATAAGTTGTTAATTTGAGAGGTGGACATATGAGTATGATAGTTTCATTGAATAGGATTAAGAAGGGATAGAGAAGGGAAGAGTCTAGCTAGTGCTATTTGGAAGATCATATTACTTAAATGAGATTTAGGATGAGTAAAAGGAGAGATAGAGGAGGAAAGAGTCTGGAAAGGGTTATTAGGGATATAATAGTAGCAAAATGAGGTTTGGGATAGGTCAAAGGAGGGGTACAGGAGGGAAGAGTCTAGGGAGTGTTATTTTGGGGATCATATAAGTAAAATGAGGTTTGGGGTGAGTCAAGGAGAGATAGAGGAGGGAAGAGTCAAGAAAGAGTCTTAGGGAGATCATAGTAGTAGAATGAGGTTTGGGATCAGTCAGATAGTGGTGGTAGAGGATATATTGAGAGAGTTATAGGATGAGCAATATATAAGTGCATTGGAGGCAGTTGAAGTTTTTGTTTTCTTTCTTTCTACAGTAGGAGTAAAGTAATAAATATATAGATACATAACTGCATAGAAAGGGTATACATGTATAAGGAAAACAATGAAGAGATATAAAATTGTATTGTATAAAATTCCAAAGGTGCAAGTATGGATAGATATTAAGAAATTCAGACTTTCAGGTTTTGCTGTAGGTAAAGCTAATTTATTGGTGCATTGTATAATTTTTTTATATATTTAATATTTTTTATATTTATAAAGTTATTGACTTCTAAGAAAAATGTCCATAGCACAGCTGTCACTGGAGAAGAGTTCAACCATCTTAAAATCAGCTGTTAAATAAAATTGTTCAATTGGTATGAATGCATAATCTATTGGAATTGCACTCCCTGTGTGTATTAAAGAGGCTACTGCCGGCCTATCAGAGGAAATTGCCCACTGAGATTTTTCATGTTGATTTGAGCTACATCACCTGCCATGCTCTTCCTGTTGTTTTGCCTTCTCCAGCAGCTACACATGGGATTGGTACATATTCAATAAACCATCATGAAATGTATCTAGATAATGCAATAACATTTTAACATTAAAATTGCCTGCAAAAATAAAACAAGAGAATGTAAAACAAGCACACAAATTTTACAAATCATTATCAAGCTTGCTTATGTTTACTTCGAATGCACAGACATTTGGGGGAATGTAAATAATAATACAAACCAAGGAACTAATAGAACATGAAGAAGATAAAAGGTCAATGTAAAAAACCATCAACCAATCACATGTGGTGTTAAAAATTACCAGGACCTTCCCATATATGATGGAAACTAAGCTGCCCCCAAATGGGCGACAATGTACATTGGCATAAGCAGATTTTTCACAACTAATAAAACCATTACACTGTGGGCTGTGTCATAATCAGCTTTGATCCTTCAATCTAGATTTAGAAAGTTCTAATAACCATGAACTGTGGTTAAAAGTAAAAACAGTCTTCCCTGTGACCTATGAACTGTGTATAATAAAACAAGAGGTGCATGGGGTAATTGAGGGTCTTTGTTATGAGGGACTCAAAGAAGTGAGGCAAAAGATTTGTGGTTGAAAAGGTCATTAGAAATTAATACTGTAATATTAATATTGAAAAAGTAAATGTCAATATGAAAACCGATACATTCATGTATAAAAACGAAATTCAGGGGCATATTAGCAAGACCGGCGATAAAATTATCGCCGTTTTAGCGGCAGGAAACTGCCGCTAAAACGGCGATAATGGGCTTGCTAATATGCGTTATAGAATTCCAATAGAAGCCCAGGTTAGATGTGCAGGACATCTAACCTGGGCTTCTATTGAATTCTATAACGCTTATTAGCAAGCCCATTATCGCCGTTTTAGCGGCAGTTTCCTGCCGCTAAAACGGCGATAATTTTATCGCCGTTCTTGCTAATATGCCCCCGCATCTTTATTTATGAATTCGCCAGTTGTGAACTCCTTGTCAACCCGGACCCAGAAATCTGTAGTTAGAGGCCTGAGGTCTCTGATTTACAGATCACAGATGGGGTAAAACGTAGCCGGAAGACAAGTGTGCAAACAGGAAATCCCAGATCAATCCCACAGATAGGCACAGCGACACCACAGTGGGCCAGGAGGCTGGCCCCAATAAAGCACACATGGCCGGAGGGGAGCGAGCATGCCCGAAACACCATTAAGTCAGATGCCACATGAAGTTAGGAACACATAGCCAATCAGGAAACAGCACACACAGTACAAGCAGTGATCACATGCTCCCCAAGCCGGACTTCTGGACCCATTACCCACTGGCCGCATTGTGTCCAAGCAAGGTCAAGGCCCACCTGGATTCCTTATCCAATCCATTAATTTATGGCTCCAAAGACAGGTTCACATTCCTTGCTAAAAATGGATCACCAGAACTATTTTATTGCATTCAATGAACTGTATACAAGTCTGTTACGCCAATTGTGAATTAAGACAAAGGCTCCTTTCTTGCTTAATTTGATTAGAAATAAGGAAAGACTGATGGGGGAGTTCCACTTGATTAGACGCAAGACCCCCATGCCGAGTCAGAACGGATGTTTGGGACAAACTTACAAGACCGTTTTCCACCTCTTCTAATCAACCATCAAGAATTTTGATACCTTGGGCACAGAGCTCCTTTCCTGCTTATTGAATGAGTTGCAGGACAAATTTTGATTGATATTTAACAGCAGTCACTTCACTTCCTTCTGACATAACAAAGCCCACCTGAAGCAAATCAGTTGAAAAAAACATCTTTTAGACTCTGGACTACCTTAAAAATATCAAGAAGACACAAACTGTTAAGATTTGGTGCTTTGTTATTCTTTCCCTATTTTTTAAGATTTAGGGGCTTATTTACAAGCCCATAGCGCTGCCAGGGCATCACTTTTTTGACTCACAGGCTGCATAGAGTGCAGACCCATATCTAAGAGGCCACGGAAATCCACTTTACATGGCTTTTCATGGCCTCGTAGATAAGGAGTAAGTCAAATAAGCGCAAGCCTCTGTGTTGCATTGCTCTGCATTATAAAGACATTCCATGGGCATTGCGGTGGGTGTTCCCACACAACACCCATGGATTTTCACACGTTCCCAGATTTACAAGGACTTGTAAACCTGGGAATGTGTCAAAAGACTACGCCTCAGCCAAGGGAGGTGTAACGAGCAGAAAATATGTTATTCCCCCTCATTCTTTTCTCTTTCTTTGTGTGCTGCATTCTGCAGCACACATAGAAGGAGGAAAGCACCTCCATTGATTGGTTTTGTGCAAGAAGGTGTGCCTTTCTGCACAAAAAAAATAATTCCTACAACACAGACACCCTTTCACCATTGTGCAAGGGTGTCTGCATTGGCGCAAGGCAGCCAATTGTGCACCAGCGCCGTGGAAGAGGACATGAATGTGCTGTATCTCATAAATACAGTGCATTTCTGCCTTTTCTTTTGGCACAGGTCAGGACAGCAAAGTGACTTGCTGTGCTGCCCTGCATCAAAAACTAGTAAATAAGCCCCTTGAAGTACAATGTGTCAGTGCTTTACTTGTCTTGCTTGGTAGAAGTTGTTTCAAGATTATATGATGTGTTTTAGAGATAAAGTTTGTTCCTCCCCAAAGAATCTCAGAAGTATACCACAGAGCCTGATCTTGAGGGGAGAGATTTGTAGTAGGTATTTATAATTTCTTCTTACTTATTGTTAGTTTGAGATTACGTTCTTTATTTGATTTTGAAGGCAGCACTCAACTCTTGTGAACTGGGGCACCACTTCAATGAACTTGGTGCTCACTTTTTACTAGGACTTGGTTGCATAGTTGTTTTTGATTTACATTTAGTTATTCACCTTACTGAGATAGTCTGTCGGGTATAGACTCTTTTCCTTCTATATCTTTCACCGGGCTTATAAACTAGTGAAGGAAAACAAGAAACAAAAACATTCTGGACTTCTGAAGTCAAGTCAGGGTGCTCTGAAACTTTTTAGGCTCATTTCTAGAAATTTGCATCTTTATACTTTCTAACAAGGCAATCTGTTTATTTTGCTAAAAGATTATCAAGGCCAGGACCTTCAGCATACCTCGGAATGTTGTTTGCATTACGGAGAGCATGTTGAGCAGTGAAAGTTCAGTCCACTCCTCCTCTCGGGTCTGCTGAACTTGACAATTAAAATCCAATTTGTAATGGATTACAAAATTGTGCTGCTTCACTATTTGGAAGACTGATTACAGGAGAGAAAAGTTGATCACCAGAGGTTGACTGTAGATCTGAAAAGAAGGGGAGTCTTCCCTCTTTTGATTTCCCCTGACCGTCCCACTCACCTGAACTTAATTGGGAGAAGAGGAAAGGCTCATCTGAAAAGTTCAAAGAGAGGTTCAGGAGAGAGTTATCAATGAGATCAGTTAGTTGTTTCTGGGTCCCAGTGAAATTCCCTGGCTTACTGCCAGGGAGATGAACGGAGATCAGAGTGAGGCCACAGTCAGTTGATCCATCTTACCTATCCTCCTGTTTGATGGAATTGGTTTGCTGGACAGCACCTCAGGACCATGAGTTGATCATGTGGAACGAAGCTCTGGTACTCAGGGCTCCAGGGTGGAAACATCCACTTTCTCTGTTGGGATCTATTCCAAAAGAACTTTCTGCAAGGCAGTAGTTGATTTTAAATGTTTGCTCACAGATTTTGGAAAAGATGCAGAGAGAGGTGAGATGAGGAAGTTGGGTTTAACCCCACCCCCCCAAAGCGCCACTTACATCAGGCAAAGGTGGTTGAAGTACTGCATTTTGTCCAGAGGCAAGCCCAAATTCCCTTAAATTTGAACTTCCCATGGTTAATGCGAGGTCTAGTTTTGTTTACATCCCCCTGGTTTGATTGAAGAAATCTCAGTGATTTAGCTAGAATTTTCAACAGCCCTCAGAGTTAGATTCAAAATTTCACTCAGCACCTACAACACCGTGGACAGATGTTGATCGCTCAGATTACTTTAATTGCCCGGACAGTTAAAGCCCTCTCTAAGGATCAATTTCAAAAAGTTGAAAGAAGTTCCAAGATGGTAAACTCAGTAGTCACAGGAGTCTGATATTAATATTAAGGAAAAGGTACTTTTAGAAAGTTACCTTTTTCCGGCCTGAAACCCTGAAGCTAACTTGCAACTGTCACCCTGCTGGTGAATGTCCTGATAAGGTTTGAAAACTGTTCCCAGAACAGAGTCAATGACTTGGGTGAGGGTGAGGTGTTTTGTTGCACTGGTAAGAAGACCAGCTGGGCAGTGCCTAGAAACTTAATTTACTTCAAAGGGCATCCCCTATGACAAGCCTCTATCAGATGACACCAGCACAGGCACTTACCTTTATCCTACCAGTCAGACAGGCACCAAACCCAGTGGGGCGAAAGCTGCCTGCAGAACTTTTGGAGTGACCAAGGAGGAGGGGACTTCTCATTACCCTGGTCACAGCTCTGGGTGGGCACGCTGCTCTGCACAAGTTAGGAAAGGTTTCTCCATCTTAGATTTAGTGAGTGAGGAGCACTATGGGATTTTCTGTATTGGTTAGGGAAGGGCCAGAAATCACCCCACACACAAGCTAGTGCCAGGAATAAATGTGGCATCCCTTGGCACCTGTCTCTTAACACTCTGGACCTGTGGAATACTCGAAGGGCTGGACCTGTTCCCCTTTGTACCCAGGACAAAGCGGTGAACTCCAAGGGTCAGTTGGCCAACCTCCTTTGTAAGTCACAGGTGTACAACAAGCTGCAAGAGGTCTTTTTTTCTGCCCAGAGACCAGTTCCAACTGGGGCTGCCCTGGACCCTGCTGGCCACTGCTGCAGTGAGTCTTGACCTTTAAGTGCTGCCTCAAGGTCCTGGTCCCTTGGCTGATATCTAACATGTGCGAATTAAATCTATTATGTACCCAGCTGGTATCACTGAACAAATATTGTGAATATTGGTTTGAATGTAAAGAAGTGACAATACATTTATGAAACTAATATTGAACATTACAAAATGTAAGTATGTGAATTTGAAATGACAAGAAAAGCAATCAGGAGGCAAATGTTTAGACATAAAAACCAAAGTGGATTTCTGGTTGAAGTCATATTAAAATAATGGGCTGTTGTTTTTTTACCATTTTCTCTCTGAAGAAACTGTATCTGTTTTATAGAGTTTAGGCCTTTGAATGATTCCTTATTAGTAACAGATGTTCAAAATGAAGTGCATGCTACCTACACTAGTACCAGAAAATTATCCAGTGCGTGGTGTATGATGTGTGATGACCCTAGCATAGCATTAGACTGTCACATGGCCCATGTGAACATTGTCGTCTTCTCTAAGTTAGCATGAGCATGCTGCAGATTGCCCGCTGCTTTGCGCAGGTTACTACAAGACTTTATTTTTGCAACTGTCTCTATTGCCGTTTTCACATGAGAACACATCGCTGTGTTCACACTCTGCAGGTTCCTGTGATTTTGTCTGAACAATGTAAGCAAGGTCGAACAACAATCCCCCTTGTTATTATGTTCTGGGAAGGCATTAGCACCTAGACAAAACATACTGATGCAGATGTTGTTTGGGACAATGTACTTTGGTCTTACTGGAATTCACAAATAGGTAGCACAACTTGGAGAGGGACCTTTCCAGAGAGAAGAGCGAGATAGCACCTATGATGTAGATCTACCATCCATAGGCTAAGGTATGGGGTCTGCAGACAAAGCCCAGAGATCCTCTAATATATAATAATACTACTTCTGTGCAAGGGGAGGGAGGTTAGGCTTGTCTTTTCATAATGACATCTCCTTTCATGATTTATGGACTAACTGCTATGCTGACCATATTTGTATTATGCATTTTTCTGCTTGGTGTGGCAGGTATACTGCATATTAGAGCACATTAGTTAAAATAAACATTTTAAAGTTGTTCGTGTCTCTGTCAGATCTTATTGTGGACAAGTACAAGAGCGTGAGTGAAAGGGTGTGTCTTGCAACCGCGATTCCTGAGAGATTCAGGAGTGATGTGCTCTGGGGTGTCTAATCATTTGTTTCTCTGTGAGTGAGTAGGAGAGCAAGTGAGACACTATAGCTAGTCGGTCCTGGGCTCATGGGTACTAAGGTGGTAGGATGACTCAGTCCCTAAGCACTAAGGTCCCATAATCCTATGCATAGTTCTGTGTTTGGGCAGAATCCCTGCAACATGGCACCGCCAATGTTTGGTCTAGCACTTATATACGGGACCCCTGAGTAGCGCTTGTGCTTGTCCACGATACTTTCTCACCAGTTCTCGAGACGTCCATGGTGGGGGAGCTTCACCTCCTATACTTGTAGGGTATCCCTATTTCTATAGGTTTTTCAAGCTTGAAGGTTAAAAGGTATTTGGACACTTTTTTGCGCTACTGTTTTAATTGTTCTTTTTACTTTAAACATGGCACTACCGGTCGCTATTGCGGCACATAGCTGCACAGCGGTTAAGGCTTACTTGACTCAACACGGAGTCCCCAATGCGGGGGCTACCTTTATTTTCGTGGTTGAGGCCGATCCAGCATACCGCTTCAAAGTTTTTTATTCTTGGGTTACATTTCCCGCAGTAGATGCAAATGATAATTTGTTTCACACTTAGACGGCCGCTGCTCCTCCGGCAACGTATCGTCCTTATGCATTAATTGAAGGTTCCGGTGATGTCCTTGGAGCATAAGATATGGTTTAATGTTTCCCTTCCTCACCCTGTCTCTTTTGTTTGAATGGGCCCCTTGTTTATCGATGGGGCTACTTGACCTGTTTTGGCTAGTTTTACACCACATCCCAATTATCTCAATGTTACTATCAGGGAGCTCCGTCTACTATATACACAATTAGTTCATCTTCATAGATGAGTCATACAGTTTATGTCTTGTTCACTTCAGGCAGCTCCGGCTGGAGCTGCTCCTCTGGTAACAGATCAGGGGGTGACTTCTGATTAGTCCCGTCATGATTAACTCAGTGATGGGTAAACATCCTCAGAATTTTGACTACTTACCATTTTGGATCGCACAAAAATTGAGCAGCTTGAGGCTGTATTTCCACATACGTCTCCTATTGAGAAACACAGGATCCCTTACAATGAGTTTGCAGAGTGGACTGATTCCTCCTTTAGCGGACTGCACCACCTAGGGGACGGTGTTTGCTTCAGTGTATACACTGTGCTTTGGCACCCCTTCCATGAACAATCTGCTGAGCGTTCTGAAGAAGGTACAGGATGGACACGGGGCTGGTCCAGCCCTGGATTTGGGGATGAACGTAGCAGGCATGTTCCCTATTGTCGCCAATATGATTCTGGCCAACATTAAAGGTGAGGCAGTTTGCTTGCAAGTGCGCCAACGTCTGGCGGCGGTGGCGGATGTGGATCGGGACCGACAATTGCCAATTATTATTGCTGATGTGTATACATCCTTGGGTCGCAATAGCTTAGGGATTCGACCATTTACACAGGCACAGAGTAAACCCCTAGTGAGGAGGAGGGTCATCCAGTCTTACCTAAAAAGGCTTGGAATAAAAATGTACGGCTGCAACAGCAGAAGCCTGGTTCTTGTGCAGGTTCGCCTCCACCTGATGGTTCTGAACGTAGATATGGTTTGCATGACCGCTCTAATATTAAGACACCTGAGAGGTTTCAGGTTACTGATCCTCGTTCTCCTCGTTTCAGGAATAGTCAGATCAACAATTCGGCGGAGGAGGGCGGCAGGATCGCAGACAAGGCAAGTCCACGCAGACGAGACGTGACCCGCAGCGCCAGTTTGATGTAAAGGTCAAGCAGGAGGGACAACCTCAATATCGAGCCCCATTTCAGAAGAAAAAAGTGCCGCTTTGACTGCAAAGTATGCCTCAGACAGTGAGAACCCTCCTCCTTGACAGGAGTTGGGTGGTAACCCTCCTCGACAGTGCAGCGAAGGTTACCATAGTGTGGCAGACACTTCACCAGCGTCTGGAGGAAAAAGCAACTGACACTTCTATTAAAGTTGAAACAGCCTACATTTGTGCTGCTCATCCTGATAGGCTTTATGAAACGAACCTCCAAATTGAAGGTGATATTAAACACACTGTTAAGGCAGTCTTTTGGGACAATCTCAAATCTTCTTATGATATTTTGTTGGCGGAGGTTGATTGGCCTCCCCTTTTGTACTTGCTTCCTCCATAGGGGAGAATGTTATTCTACCAAATTTTGCAATATGTACCAGACGAGGATAACATTGCTTATGCTTCAGAGTGGGCATTAGCCCTGGCTCCTGCATTATATCGCAAAATGGCACGTTGGGACAAAGATTCACCAGTACATGTGATTCCTTTGCGTTCTACACCACAGCCCCAAGCTCACTATCCAATTAAACGTGATACTAAAGCGTCCGTAGGTAACATTTTGACTCAATTGGAATATCAGGGTGTGATTGAGCCCTGTGTTTCCTCGATGAATAATCCTCTTTTTCCGATATTGAATCCGGATGGTTCATATCGTATAGTTTTAGACTACATACATTTGAACAGTTATGTTCATACATTTGCGGTTCAGAACACACATAGAAAGTTCTGTTAATTTAACTCCCACCACTGTGTCTGTTAACTTGGATGGACATTTATATAATTCAGAGATATTGCTTGCCAATTGTGACTCGCTAACCTGTGCCTCTAAAGTGCATGGGGAGACTATGACTTCCAGAACGATTTAGAGCTGCGCTGCATTATTGCAAGATTCATTAGCTTCCATTGCTGGTCGTAATACTGTTGCTTCTTTACTATTTTTATTTCATTGTACTACTTCTTCAGTTGTGTTAACTCATACTTTAATTTATCACTATTATGTTTTATTGAGAGTTGATGCATCTTATTGAGTACCTTCCTCACCAAGCAGCTTGATAAACGCCTTTCTGTTTTCCAGTTTTTAGTGGGGCGTGGTTTGAAATAGGCCTTTAGCAGAAACAATCATATTTTTTGTAAAGCTAGTATACTATACCATTCTAAATTGCTCTGAGCAGCTGCATTTGGAAGGAAACTATGGAGCTTCATAGCAAATCTGCCTTGCAGATTCCCATTGGAGATTGTAACTCTGCATTTGTGGTTGTAAATCAGACTTAAGTTGAAGGGAATGAAATATTTCTTGTAATTGCCTTTAAAAAGCACATATTACCGCTGGCAAGTCTTTTTTTTGGCAATTAGCATGCTACTCTGGAACCCACATGATTAGTGGTGGATTTGGATAGGGTATTATAAGTTGTTAATTTGAGAGGTGGACATATGAGTATGATAGTTTCATTGAATAGGATTAAGAAGGGATAGAGAAGGGAAGAGTCTAGCTAGGGCTATTTGGAAGATCATATTACTTAAATGAGATTTAGGATGAGTAAAAGGAGAGATAGAGGAGGAAAGAGTCTGGAAAGGGTTATTAGGGATATAATAGTAGCAAAATGAGGTTTGGGATAGGTCAAAGGAGGGGTACAGGAGGGAAGAGTCTAGGGAGTGTTATTTTGGGGATCATATAAGTAAAATGAGGTTTGGGGTGAGTCAAGGAGAGATAGAGGAGGGAAGAGTCAAGAAAGAGTCTTAGGGAGATCATAGTAGTAGAATGAGGTTTGGGATCAGTCAGATAGTGGTGGTAGAGGATATATTGAGAGAGTTATAGGATGAGCAATATATAAGTGCATTGGAGGCAGTTGAAGTTTTTGTTTTCTTTCTTTCTACAGTAGGAGTAAAGTAATAAATATATAGATACATAACTGCATAGAAAGGGTATACATGTATAAGGAAAACAATGAAGAGATATAAAATTGTATTGTATAAAATTCCAAAGGTGCAAGTATGGATAGATATTAAGAAATTCAGACTTTCAGGTTTTGCTGTAGGTAAAGCTAATTTATTGGTGCATTGTATAATTTTTTTTATATATTTAATATTTTTTTATATTTATAAAGTTATTGACTTCTAAGAAAAATGTCCATAGCACAGCTGTCACTGGAGAAGAGTTCAACCATCTTAAAATCAGCTGTTAAATAAAATTGTTCAATTGGTATGAATGCATAATCTATTGGAATTGCACTCCCTGTGTGTATTAAAGAGGCTACTGCCGGCCTATCAGAGGAAATTGCCCACTGAGATTTTTCATGTTGATTTGAGCTACATCACCTGCCATGCTCTTCCTGTTGTTTTGCCTTCTCCAGCAGCTACACATGGGATTGGTACATATTCAATAAACCATCATGAAATGTATCTAGATAATGCAATAACATTTTAACATTAAAATTGCCTGCAAAAATAAAACAAGAGAATGTAAAACAAGCACACAAATTTTACAAATCATTATCAAGCTTGCTTATGTTTACTTCGAATGCACAGACATTTGGGGGAATGTAAATAATAATACAAACCAAGGAACTAATAGAACATGAAGAAGATAAAAGGTCAATGTAAAAAACCATCAACCAATCACATGTGGTGTTAAAAATTACCAGGACCTTCCCATATATGATGGAAACTAAGCTGCCCCCAAATGGGCGACAATGTACATTGGCATAAGCAGATTTTTCACAACTAATAAAACCATTACACTGTGGGCTGTGTCATAATCAGCTTTGATCCTTCAATCTAGATTTAGAAAGTTCTAATAACCATGAACTGTGGTTAAAAGTAAAAACAGTCTTCCCTGTGACCTATGAACTGTGTATAATAAAACAAGAGGTGCATGGGGTAATTGAGGGTCTTTGTTATGAGGGACTCAAAGAAGTGAGGCAAAAGATTTGTGGTTGAAAAGGTCATTAGAAATTAATACTGTAATATTAATATTGAAAAAGTAAATGTCAATATGAAAACCGATACATTCATGTATAAAAACGAAATTGCATCTTTATTTATGAATTCGCCATTTGTGAACTCCTTGTCAACCCGGACCCAGAAATCTGTAGTTAGAGGCCTGAGGTCTCTGATTTACAGATCACAGATGGGGTAAAACGTAGCCGGAAGACAAGTGTGCAAACAGGAAATCCCAGATCAATCCCACAGATAGGCACAGCGACACCACAGTGGGCCAGGAGGCTGGCCCCAATAAAGCACACATGGCCGGAGGGGAGCGAGCATGCCCGAAACACCATTAAGTCAGATGCCACATGAAGTTAGGAACACATAGCCAATCAGGAAACAGCACACACAGTACAAGCAGTGATCACATGCTCCCCAAGCCGGACTTCTGGACCCATTACCCACTGGCCGCATTGTGTCCAAGCAAGGTCAAGGCCCACCTGGATTCCTTATCCAATCCATTAATTTATGGCTCCAAAGACAGGTTCACATTCCTTGCTAAAAATGGATCACCAGAACTATTTTATTGCATTCAATGAACTGTATACAAGTCTGTTACGCCAATTGTGAATTAAGACAAAGGCTCCTTTCTTGCTTAATTTGATTAGAAATAAGGAAAGACTGATGGGGAGTTCCACTTGATTAGACGCAAGACCCCCATGCCGAGTCAGAACGGATGTTTGGGACAAACTTACAAGACCGTTTTCCACCTCTTCTAATCAACCATCAAGAATTTTGATACCTTGGGCACAGAGCTCCTTTCCTGCTTATTGAATGAGTTGCAGGACAAATTTTGATTGATATTTAACAGCAGTCACTTCACTTCCTTCTGACATAACAAAGCCCACCTGAAGCAAATCAGTTGAAAAAAACATCTTTTAGACTCTGGACTACCTTAAAAATATCAAGAAGACACAAACTGTTAAGATTTGGTGCTTTGTTATTCTTTCCCTATTTTTTTAAGATTTAGGGGCTTATTTACAAGCCCATAGCGCTGCCGGGGCATCACTTTTTTTGACTCACAGGCTGCATAGAGTGCAGACCCATATCTAAGAGGCCACGGAAATCCACTTTACATGGCTTTTCATGGCCTCGTAGATAAGGAGTAAGTCAAATAAGCGCAAGCCTCTGTGTTGCATTGCTCTGCATTATAAAGACATTCCATGGGCATTGCGGTGGGTGTTCCACACAACACCCATGGATTTTCACACGTTCCCAGATTTACAAGGACTTGTAAACCTGGGAATGTGTCAAAAGACTACGCCTCAGCCAAGGGAGGTGTAACGAGCAGAAAATATGTTATTCCCCCTCATTCTTTTCTCTTTCTTTGTGTGCTGCATTCTGCAGCACACATAGAAGGAGGAAAGCACCTCCATTGATTGGTTTTGTGCAAGAAGGTGTGCCTTTCTGCACAAAAAAATAATTCCTACAACACAGACACCCTTTCACCATTGTGCAAGGGTGTCTGCATTGACGCAAGGCAGCCAATTGTGCACCAGCGCCGTGGAAGAGGACATGAATGTGCTGTATCTCATAAATACAGTGCATTTCTGCCTTTCTTTTGGCACAGGTCAGGACAGCAAAGTGACTTGCTGTGCTGCCCTGCATCAAAAACTAGTAAATAAGCCCCTTGAAGTACAATGTGTCAGTGCTTTACTTGTCTTGCTTGGTAGAAGTTGTTTCAAGATTATATGATGTGTTTTAGAGATAAAGTTTGTTCCTCCCCAAAGAATCTCAGAAGTATACCACAGAGCCTGATCTTGAGGGGAGAGATTTGTAGTAGGTATTTATAATTTCTTCTTACTTATTGTTAGTTTGAGATTACGTTCTTTATTTGATTTTGAAGGCAGCACTCAACTCTTGTGAACTGGGGCACCACTTCAATGAACTTGGTGCTCACTTTTTACTAGGACTTGGTTGCATAGTTGTTTTTGATTTACATTTAGTTATTCACCTTACTGAGATAGTCTGTCGGGTATAGACTCTTTTCCTTCTATATCTTTCACCGGGCTTATAAACTAGTGAAGGAAAACAAGAAACAAAAACATTCTGGACTTCTGAAGTCAAGTCAGGGTGCTCTGAAACTTTTTAGGCTCATTTCTAGAAATTTGCATCTTTATACTTTCTAACAAGGCAATCTGTTTATTTTGCTAAAAGATTATCAAGGCCAGGACCTTCAGCATACCTCGGAATGTTGTTTGCATTACGGAGAGCATGTTGAGCAGTGAAAGTTCAGTCCACTCCTCCTCTCGGGTCTGCTGAACTTGACAATTAAAATCCAATTTGTAATGGATTACAAAATTGTGCTGCTTCACTATTTGGAAGACTGATTACAGGAGAGAAAAGTTGATCACCAGAGGTTGACTGTAGATCTGAAAAGAAGGGGAGTCTTCCCTCTTTTGATTTCCCCTGACCGTCCCACTCACCTGAACTTAATTGGGAGAAGAGGAAAGGCTCATCTGAAAAGTTCAAAGAGAGGTTCAGGAGAGAGTTATCAATGAGATCAGTTAGTTGTTTCTGGGTCCCAGTGAAATTCCCTGGCTTACTGCCAGGGAGATGAACAGGAGATCAGAGTGAGGCCACAGTCAGTTGATCCATCTTACCTATCCTCCTGTTTGATGGAATTGGTTTGCTGGACAGCACCTCAGGACCATGAGTTGATCATGTGGAACGCAGCTCTGGTACTCAGGGCTCCAGGGTGGAAACATCCACTTTCTCTGTTGGGATCTATTCCAAAAGAACTTTCTGCAAGGCAGTAGTTGATTTTAAATGTTTGCTCACAGATTTTGGAAAAGATGCAGAGAGAGGTGAGATGAGGAAGTTGGGTTTAACCCCACCCCCCCAAAGCGCCACTTACATCAGGCAAAGGTGGTTGAAGTACTGCATTTTGTCCAGAGGCAAGCCCAGATTCCCTTAAATTTGAACTTCCCATGGTTAATGCGAGGTCTAGTTTTGTTTACATCCCCTGGTTTGATTGAAGAAATCTCAGTGATTTAGCTAGAATTTTCAACAGCCCTCAGAGTTAGATTCAAAATTTCACTCAGCACCTACAACACCGTGGACAGATGTTGATCGCTCAGATTACTTTAATTGCCCGGACAGTTAAAGCCCTCTCTAAGGATCAATTTCAAAAAGTTGAAAGAAGTTCCAAGATGGTAAACTCAGTAGTCACAGGAGTCTGATATTAATATTAAGGAAAAGGTACTTTTAGAAAGTTACCTTTTCCGGCCTGAAACCCTGAAGCTAACTTGCAACTGTCACCCTGCTGGTGAATGTCCTGATAAGGTTTGAAAACTGTTCCCAGAACAGAGTCAATGACTTGGGTGAGGGTGAGGTGTTTTGTTGCACTGGTAAGAAGACCAGCTGGGCAGTGCCTAGAAACTTAATTTACTTCAAAGGGGCATCCCCTATGACAAGCCTCTATCAGATGACACCAGCACAGGCACTTACCTTTATCCTACCAGTCAGACAGGCACCAAACCCAGTGGGGCGAAAGCTGCCTGCAGAACTTTTTGGAGTGACCAAGGAGGAGGGGACTTCTCATTACCCTGGTCACAGCTCTGGGTGGGCACGCTGCTCTGCACAAGTTAGGAAAGGTTTCTCCATCTTAGATTTAGTGAGTGAGGAGCACTATGGGATTTTCTGTATTGGTTAGGGAAGGGCCAGAAATCACCCCACACACAAGCTAGTGCCAGGAATAAATGTGGCATCCCTTGGCACCTGTCTCTTAACACTCTGGACCTGTGGAATACTCGAAGGGCTGGACCTGTTCCCCTTTGTACCCAGGACAAAGCGGTGAACTCCAAGGGTCAGTTGGCCAACCTCCTTTGTAAGTCACAGGTGTACAACAAGCTGCAAGAGGTCTTTTTTTCTGCCCAGAGACCAGTTCCAACTGGGGCTGCCCTGGACCCTGCTGGCCACTGCTGCAGTGAGTCTTGACCTTTAAGTGCTGCCTCAAGGTCCTGGTCCCTTGGCTGATATCTAACATGTGCTAATTAAATCTATTATGTACCCAGCTGGTATCACTGAACAAATATTGTGAATATTGGTTTGAATGTAAAGAAGTGACAATACATTTATGAAACTAATATTGAACATTACAAAATGTAAGTATGTGAATTTGAAATGACAAGAAAAGCAATCAGGAGGCAAATGTTTAGACATAAAAACCAAAGTGGATTTCTGGTTGAAGTCATATTAAAATAATGGGCTGTTGTTTTTTTACCATTTTCTCTCTGAATAAACTGTATCTGTTTTATAGAGTTTAGGCCTTTGAATGATTCCTTATTAGTAACAGATGTTCAAAATGAAGTGCATGCTACCTACACTAGTACCAGAAAATTATCCAGTGCGTGGTGTATGATGTGTGATGACCCTAGCATAGCATTAGACTGTCACATGGCCCATGGGAACATTGTCGTCTTCTCTAAGTTAGCATGAGCATGCTGCAGATTGCCCGCTGCTTTGCGCAGGTTACTACAAGACTTTATTTTTGCAACTGTCTCTATTGCCGTTTTCACATGAGAACACATCGCTGTGTTCACACTCTGCAGGTTCCTGTGATTTTGTCTGAACAATGTAAGCAAGGTCGAACAACAATGCCCCTTGTTATTATGTTCTGGGAAGGCATTAGCACCTAGACAAAACATACTGATGCAGATGTTGTTTGGGACAATGTACTTTGGTCTTACTGGAATTCACAAATAGGTAGCACAACTTGGAGAGGGACCTTTCCAGAGAGAAGAGCGAGATAGCACCTATGATGTAGATCTACCATCCACAGGCTAAGGTATGGGGTCTGCAGACAAAGCCCAGAGATCCTCTAATATATAATAATACTACTTCTGTGCAAGGGGAGGGAGGTTAGGCTTGTCTTTTCATAATGACATCTCCTTTCATGATTTATGGACTAACTGCTATGCTGACCATATTTGTATTATGCATTTTTCTGCTTGGTGTGGCAGGTATACTGCATATTAGAGCACATTAGTTAAAATAAACATTTTAAAGTTGTTCGTGTCTCTGTCAGATCTTATTGTGGACAAGTACAAGAGCGTGAGTGAAAGGGTGTGTCTTGCAACCGCGATTCCTGAGAGATTCAGGAGTGTTGTGCTCTGGGGTGTCTAATCATTTGTTTCTCTGTGAGTGAGTAGGAGAGCAAGTGAGACACTATAGCTAGTCGGTCCTGGGCTCATGGGTACTAAGGTGGTAGGATGACTCAGTCCCTAAGCACTAAGGTCCCATAATCCTATGCATAGTTCTGTGTTTGGGCAGAATCCCTGCAACATGGCACCGCCAATGTTTGGTCTAGCACTTATATACGGGACCCCTGAGTAGCGCTTGTGCTTGTCCACGATACTTTCTCACCAGTTCTCGAGACGTCCATGGTGGGGAGCTTCACCTCCTATACTTGTAGGGTATCCCTATTTCTATAGGTTTTTCAAGCTTGAAGTTTAAAAGGTATTTGGACACTTTTTGCGCTACTGTTTTAATTGTTCTTTTTACTTTAAACATGGCACTACCGGTCGCTATTGCGGCACATAGCTGCACAGCGGTTAAGGCTTACTTGACTCAACACGGAGTCCCCAATGCGGGGGCTACCTTTATTTTCGTGGTTGAGGCCGATCCAGCATACCGCTTCAAAGTTTTTTATTCTTGGGTTACATTTCCCGCAGTAGATGCAAATGATAATTTGTTTCACACTTAGACGGCCGCTGCTCCTCCGGCAACGTATCGTCCTTATGCATTAATTGAAGGTTCCGGTGATGTCCTTGGAGCATAAGATATGGTTTAATGTTTCCCTTCCTCACCCTGTCTCTTTTGTTTGAATGGGCCCCTTGTTTATCGATGGGGCTACTTGACCTGTTTTGGCTAGTTTTACACCACATCCCAATTATCTCAATGTTACTATCAGGGAGCTCCGTCTACTATATACACAATTAGTTCATCTTCATAGATGAGTCATACAGTTTATGTCTTGTTCACTTCAGGCAGCTCCGGCTGGAGCTGCTCCTCTGGTAACAGATCAGGGGGGGGTGACTTCTGATTAGTCCCGTCATGATTAACTCAGTGATGGGTAAACATCCTCAGAATTTTGACTACTTACCATTTTGGATCGCACAAAAAATTGAGCAGCTTGAGGCTGTATTTCCACATACGTCTCCTATTGAGAAACACAGGATCCCTTACAATGAGTTTGCAGAGTGGACTGATTCCTCCTTTAGCGGACTGCACCACCTAGGGGACGGTGTTTGCTTCAGTGTATACACTGTGCTTTGGCACCCCTTCCATGAACAATCTGCTGAGCGTTCTGAAGAAGGTACAGGATGGACACGGGGCTGGTCCAGCCCTGGATTTGGGGATGAACGTAGCAGGCATGTTCCCTATTGTCGCCAATATGATTCTGGCCAACATTAAAGGTGAGGCAGTTTGCTTGCAAGTGCGCCAACGTCTGGCGGCGGTGGCGGATGTGGATCGGGACCGACAATTGCCAATTATTATTGCTGATGTGTATACATCCTTGGGTCCGCAATAGCTTAGGGATTCGACCATTTACACAGGCACAGAGTAAACCCCCTAGTGAGGAGGAGGGTCATCCAGTCTTACCTAAAAAGGCTTGGAATAAAAATGTACGGCTGCAACAGCAGAAGCCTGGTTCTTGTGCAGGTTCGCCTCCACCTGATGGTTCTGAACGTAGATATGGTTTGCATGACCGCTCTAATATTAAGACACCTGAGAGGTTTCAGGTTACTGATCCTCGTTCTCCTCGTTTCAGGAATAGTCAGATCAACAATTCGGCGGAGGAGGGCGGCAGGATCGCAGACAAGGCAAGTCCACGCAGACGAGACGTGACCCGCAGCGCCAGTTTGATGTAAAGGTCAAGCAGGAGGGACAACCTCAATATCGAGCCCCATTTCAGAAGAAAAAAGTGCCGCTTTGACTGCAAAGTATGCCTCAGACAGTGAGAACCCTCCTCCTTGACAGGAGTTGGGTGGTAACCCTCCTCGACAGTGCAGCGAAGGTTACCATAGTGTGGCAGACACTTCACCAGCGTCTGGAGGAAAAAGCAACTGACACTTCTATTAAAGTTGAAACAGCCTACATTTGTGCTGCTCATCCTGATAGGCTTTATGAAACGAACCTCCAAATTGAAGGTGATATTAAACACACTGTTAAGGCAGTCTTTTGGGACAATCTCAAATCTTCTT
This sequence comes from Calotriton arnoldi, assembly GCA_963921515.1. Classification (NCBI taxonomy): domain Eukaryota; kingdom Metazoa; phylum Chordata; class Amphibia; order Caudata; family Salamandridae; genus Calotriton; species Calotriton arnoldi. The sequence goes on from CAWUFW010003954.1 coordinate 1,207,747, forward strand.
ATGATATTTTGTTGGCGGAGGTTGATTGGCCTCCCCCTTTTGTACTTGCTTCCTCCATAGGGGAGAATGTTATTCTACCAAATTTTGCAATATGTACCAGACGAGGATAACATTGCTTATGCTTCAGAGTGGGCATTAGCCCTGGCTCCTGCATTATATCGCAAAATGGCACGTTGGGACAAAGATTCACCAGTACATGTGATTCCTTTGCGTTCTACACCACAGCCCCAAGCTCACTATCCAATTAAACGTGATACTAAAGCGTCCGTAGGTAACATTTTGACTCAATTGGAATATCAGGGTGTGATTGAGCCCTGTGTTTCCTCGATGAATAATCCTCTTTTTCCGATATTGAATCCAGATGGTTCATATCGTATAGTTTTAGACTACATACATTTGAACAGTTATGTTCATACATTTGCGGTTCAGAACACACATAGCTCTGCGTTAGTGAACAACATTGTTCGAAAACAGTATAAAACTACTTTAAATATTTCCAATGGATTTTTCAGCCATTTTTCGGCTCCTTGAAGCCGTGATTTGACCGCTTTCAGCACTCTCTGCAATCAGAGACGCTATGCAAGATTGCCTATGGGATATATCACACCCCCACAAGCGTGTGCCTGTCCACAAGATGGCGGCTGCCCGCCCCTAATCACCGAATCATCGGAAAACTCACTGGACCCTCTACCACACCTACCATCTCCCTAGAAATTGTGGAATAATAATTTCAGACGCGCTGGCCTCAGAAACGGGAGGCACAGCGCACGTCATCACTCCACCGCAACGCGATCACTCCACTGCAACGCGATGCCTGCCCCCAAGATGGCGGCCGTCAGCCCATAACTCTGATTCATCGCTCAACTCACTGGACCCTTTAATGCTCACATCCTATCCCCCAAACCTTAAGAGGATCAACTCGAACGCGCAGACTTTAAAAATAGAGAGCCACAGCCCACGTCTACTCACAACTGAAACCGGATGCCTGCCCCCAAGATGGCGGCTATCCGCAATTAACTTCGATATACCAGGATCCTCTCCTCAGTACAGCCTCAAACCAACCCAAGGAATATCCCCTGGAGCCCTCAAGCAATCGAACAATAGATGCACTGAACACAGTAACTGGAGACACATCCCCTCACCTCTCTCAACCGGATACCTGTCCCCAAGATGGTGGCTGTCAGCCCATAATCATCCTTGTTTCGGACAAACCAAACCATTTTCTGCCCTAAGAGGAAGATCTCCGGCAGCAAAGAACAGCCAGCCACAAAAGTCAACACCATATTCAACTACACCTAAACCACCAATGAGGGGAAACAAGCCACGACACCCCGACCCATCCTCCTCTACTCCCATAGCAATGCTCCCACCTTCCTGACCTCGCCTGAGGGTCGGAGAGGCAGTTCCCTCACCACCTACCCCAGCTACCCGACCCCACCTGAGGGTGGAAGAGGTAAGCAGAGAGGTAGTTCCCACACCTCCAATCACAGCTAACTCACGCCACGGGCTCAAAGGCTGAGCATATACGGTCAGAAAGAGTAATAAACCCTTCCCCAAATCTTACCTAAACACGGAGAGGGTTACTAACCCCTAACTCCTTCTAGTCCTATCCTCTCAGACCAATAGGCTGAACACAGCTCTGGGTAACCATCCACCCTCCCAACCAAGACAGAATGTCACCTCCCACCTCATCACCCCTCCGCCCCCCCACACCTAACGGACTGAAACCACACTGCCCGAACTCCTTCTCCATCACTTTCCCCCCAACCTCACACCTAAAGCAAAAAGAAACCTCAAACACAGACTAATTAGACAACACCCTAAAACTCTATTCGCGGACATATACCACTGCTCTTCCAAAGGCCAGTTAAAAATGGATCTCATTTTCCATACCGTAAGACCTGCTAATTGGAACACCATCCCCAAAACTCATCTGCACATATCCAAAACAACTAACACCCCCTACAGTTGCAAACTAACGATCACACTCCCAAACCGCCCTATACGTAGCGGTATCACCTCTGTGACCATCTACACCAACGGCACAGTCATGATCCAAGCCAATAATGACAACATAGAAGCTTTCGACTCCCTCTTCCCCTTGCTCCGTAACGCCCCATCGCATTCACACAGCTCCTGCCCATCTAACTCCTTATCCCCTGATAGACCGCCCCTCCAGGAGATCGCAAAAAGCAACCACAAGACCTTTGACATGAAAGTCAACCTCCCCCCTCCGGACACCATCCTCCCCTCCATCTACTCCTCCACGATAGCGCTCAATTCATTCCCCCTCCAAAATCAATCAGAGCCCCGTCACAGATGAGGCTCTCCAACCACCTACCGAACAACATCCACCCCCTCCATCCTTAAACCACCACTCCCAACAAACAACCAGCGAACCTAGTCCACAGTCAATGACTCCTAAATCTCTCCCTCCACCGACACACAAGAGATGGCCGCCTGAACCACGCCGTGATCTTCCACTCCCCATATCCAGGACTACCCATGGGGATAACATGGGCAACTCCAACACCAAAAGCCGACACCAAGAGCCCAGCCAACACCCATACCTGACACCCACATCTACCAATACCAATCACGCAAGGCCTCCCAAGACTCAACGGCCGCTTGAACCACGCTGTGATCTTCCACACCCCATATCCAGGACTACCCATAGAGATAACATAGGCAACCCCAACACCAAAAGCCAACACCAAGAGCCCAGCCAACACCCATACCTGACACCCACATTTGCTGATTCAGACCACGCAAGACTCAATGGCTTAGCTCGACCACAACCCCCATCTTGAACCAGACACAGAGACCCAAAAGAACAAGAGCTGCAATGTCCTCCCGGGATGCCCCCACTCCCTCCTCCGTAGAGACGACCAGCCGACTTGCCCTGCTGGAAAGCCAGCTAGAAACGATAATACTGGGCCTCACTGAAATCTTACTGAACCTCACCACACCCCGAAAGCCCAACCAGCACCTACATCCGACACCCACATTCACTAACACCAATCACACAAGGCCTCCCAAGACCCAACGGCTCAGCTGGACCCCAACCCCCCTCCTGAACCAGTCACAGAGACCCAAAAGAACAAGAGCCGCAATGTCCACGAGTGAAGCAATGGATCTTGCCACCTCGTACAACACATCCACTACTGTCACCTCTAGCTCCAAGATCCAGGTTATCACTGGATTTGGAAGAGACCGCTCCCCCCAGATCCTCCCCCAGCCTTCCTCACTAATATCCCCAGGGCCCCCTTAAAGAAGAAACTCAAAAACGAGGGATCCAATACCAACTGCATGCTCATTAACTGCCGATCGGCCACCAAACATGCAACAGAACTGGCAGAGACCATCCTTACCCACAACATAGACATCACGTTCATCACTGAAACATGGCTAAACGAGTTCTCTTCCCCAATTATGGACATGCTTGTGCCCCCGGGCTTCACAATCATCCACAAAGACAGAAAAAACCAGCGAGGAGGAGGCATAGCAATCATACACAAGAACAACATCTCCGTGACGGAAACTGACGCCCTCAAATATAACTCCTTCGAATGTCTTACTGCCACCATTAAGACAAGTGACAACAAAACATTACTCTGTGCCCTCCAAAGACCTGTGTGATAACTTTGCCAATTTCTTCAATGACAAAATCACCAAGATAGAACTCTCCTTGGACGTGCACCACAGTCCCCCCGACAGTAAATCGTCCCCAGGGACAGAAGTTATCACACCCAAGCACCCCCCAAACTTATGGAAATCCTTCAATCCCATCTCTGAAGCAGAGGTCATCAAAATCATTTCCAGCTCCGAACCCTCAGCACACGTCTCGGATCCCATACCTGCCCAACTGGCCAAAAAGCTCAAACTTTCCCTATGCCCGCACTGGACCAAGATTATAAACAGCTCCCTGAGTACTGGAGTCATGCCTAATTGTCTCAAAATTGGCCAAGTCACACCTCTACTAAAAAACCGGGCTCTGAAACAAACGATCTAAATAACTTCAGACCTGTCTCCAACCTCCCTCTCCAAGCGAAAATCCTGGTAAAATGTGTTCTCCTCCAACTTACTCAACACCTGGACAGCACCAACCTTCTAGACCCTCACCAATCGGGTTTCAGAAAAGATTGCAGCACAGAGACAGCGATCCTAAATGTAATAGATGATATGCACAAATCTCTCATTACAGGTCAATGCTGTCTACTCATACTCCTGGACCTATCGGCAGCCTTCGACACGGTTGACCACAAACGACTAATTAAGGCACTTCAAGAAAGGGTTGGAGCGGAAGAGGTGCTCTTACAGTGGTTCACCTCTTTTCTACAGAACCGCACCCAAAGAATAAAAATCAAAAACTTCTCGTCTGACCTACTCCCCGTCAACAGAGGTGTCCCCCAAGGATCAGTACTCCCCCCACAACTTTTCACCATCTATATAGAACCCCTTACCACCATACTCAGAAAAAACAACATTACCTTCCACCTCTATGCAGACGATACCCAGATCTATCTGGAAACCTCCTCCATTGAAGACATTCAGAGACTGAACAATACTCTATGAGAAGTCCAACACTGGTTATCATGCAACCACTTGAACCTAAACCAGGACAAGACGGAAATCCTCCTCATCTCCAACAAGGAGAAGAACCCCCAAATCACAGAATGGCTAAAAGCTATTGATGCTCTCAAGTACAACCCCACCCTAGCCGATTCTTTAAAATCGCTGGGAGTCACTCTGGATCCTAAATTAGACATGAGCATACACATCGAGAACACCGTAAAGAGCGCCTTTCTCAACCTTAAACTACTCAACAAAATAAAACCCTTCATCCCTCCGAACGACCTCAAACAAGCCACTCAATCCCTGGTGCTGTCCAGACTGGACTACGGAAATGCAACCCTCACAGGATCAGCAAAATCTCACCTAGCTCCCCTCAGATCAACTCTAAACGCAGCAGCCAGAATGGTCACCGGAGTAAAGAAATATTAACACATCTCGCCTGCACTCAGAGAGCTAAAATGGCTCCCAATCGAAATGCGTGCCAACTTCAGAACTGCCTGCCTCACGCACAAAGCGCTGCACACAGGGAAACCCGCCTACCTGGCCTCCAAACTCCAGAAGGCCGGTCAGACAAGAATCCTAAGGAGTACCAACACTCTACTCCTTATCCCTCCAAAAACTCGCAAACAAAAAAACGCATCTCAATCCTTCGCAGGAAATGTGCCCGAATCTGGAACTCCATACCAGTCCATATCAGGACAAACCCCTCCTACTTAAAATTCAAAAGGCAGCTCAAAGACCTCCTCCTCAACCGATCTCTCCCGAATGGATAGCTACAGCCTAACCGCCGAAGCCTGCCCACAGCAGCACACAGCCACTTTGACATTAAGACCTCTACCTCACTCTCCTCATGACTACCTCCTCTATCCCCCCTCCCTGATCTAATCTCGTCACGAGTCATTGTGCTTTTTACGACAACAGTACGTGAAGCGTCATGAGTCATTGTACATACTACTGTGATAACATATCTTACGAGTGACATTGTGCTCTTTACGATGATATTATGCGATGCGTCATGAGTCATTGTACATACTAATGTGTTTATGTATCTTACGAGTGACAATGCTGTAAAGCTCTCCGATACCTTCAGGTCTGGCAAGCGCTATATAAAACTCTTAAATAAATAAATATAAGAATAGCCCATGCGTGTTTGCGGCACACATAGTTTCGATTTTACATGAAATTGACCCTGATGCCTTTTCGTATGTCGATGACAATTATTTGACGGATGATGAAATTAATCCGCATCCTATGCACGTGGACCGCTATGTTACACATTTTGCGAAGGTAGGCTACAAATTAAATTTTGCGAAATCGCATATTGCCTTTTTGGCAGTACTTTTCCTTGGTTATATGCTCAATAATGAAGGTAGGGGGTTGGCCCCCCACTTGTTAGAGAGATGTGCTCAAATGTAGCCTCCTTCTACCCTTAACAAATTGCAACCTTTACTGGGTTTTTAAAATTTCGTCAGGTCTTACATTCCTGATTATGCCCAGCATATCAAACCGCTCTACGAGTTGATACAACCCTCTTTTTCATCTTCCAGTTGACTTCCGGAACATACCACAGTACTTAGGTCTTTGCAGTCTGATCTGCTTGCGACTCAAATCTTGTTAACAAGAGACAATACAACAAATGTGGTCATACAGATTGTACCAGGAGCGTTAGGATTTACTTACGTGACTTTCAATGAAGGGGACACAGTTCCCATAGCTTATAAATTGCATTTGTATACTCCAGCTGAAATGCGCTTCTCTTCGACAGAAAAGATTTTACCTGCAGTTCAGATGGTGATTCTGAAGCAACGCTCTCTGGCTTAGGGTAAACGCATTTTCATGGTTTCCCCAGTGCCTGCTTTAGAAGCAGTCACAAAGGCGAGTGTACCGAATTCTAAAGTCTTGCATCCACGTTGGATACAATGGGCTAGTTCTTTGATGTCGGCTGATGTCAACTTTAACTTTGACCCTTCTTTGCAGACACAGGAGTTTTTACAATATGAACATGTTCATCCTCCTCCTTTATCATTGCTCCCTCTTGATCTGTACAAATGCATTATTTACACTGACGGGTCTGCACAGCCAGCCATTAGTTCTAAGCATGCTTTTTCAGAAGCCTGCGCAATTGTGGCAGGAACGATAGTAGATGGTGATTTCAAATCCTCCTTGGTGCGCACACAATCCCTTGGGGATTGCAAGGTACAATTGGCCGAGTTACGTGCTTTGGTCTTGGCTCTTGATTTGCTGATCCTGAAGTCCCTACACTTGTAGTGTGCAATTCATATTATTGTATACAATTCTTCAATGACAACTTGTTCTTCTGGACACAAAATGATTTTCGTGATTCTAAAGGTAGCGCAATTAAGCATAAAACGCTTTGGGTCCGAGTGGCAGGTCTTAAAAACGTTTGCCACTCACACATGTTATCTATACATTGGGCCATCAGCGCATGGGAGCACATGCTGTTGGTAATTTGCTGGCTAATGAGGTAGCCAAATCAGCAGTAGCTGCATGCTCAGTAGTAGCCGTTATTACGTCTATGACTAAAATTGATGATGACATTCTGGCGGCTATTGCCGCTACAAAGGAGGGATCACAGTTTCTCCAAGGGTTCCCTTCTCGTTACACCTATCATTTAACTCCTGATCAAATTCCTTTTGTGACTATACCGTCGGTTGGTGATCAGTAGATTCCCAACGAGGACCTCAAACTTTCTTTGATCGTGGCTGCGCATGAAGGCGTGGCTTCTGCCCATGCTGGCGTAACTGCAGCTATTTCGCTTTTACAGCAACGTTTTGGTGGCGTGGCTTATACCAGCAAATGCGTAAATATGTTCTTTCATGTGACATTTGTCAACGGATTAAACCTTCTACTGTTTCACGTCCACCACATACTCAACTCTGCATTGCAAATCAACCATTTGGTTGTATTTATCTTGATCACTGCGGTCCTCTAACATCTGATAATGCTTTTAAATATGTCTTGGTTGCAGTGGATTCATGCACTCGATTCCTTTGGGTTTGGCTGCAACGTATTGCTGATGTTTGAACTGTTATAAAAGATTTGCGTGTCTTTGTAGGGACATTTGTCTGTGGCAACTTCCATTCAGTCCAAGGTCCGGATTTTGCCTCTAAGGCTTACCGGGATACGATGAAGTCTTTGGGGGTGCAGGTGCAATTCTCGTCTCCATATCGGCCTGAGGGCAATTCCGTTGTGGAGCGGATGAACCTTGACTTGAAGCAATCTTTAACAGCAAGGGTATTAGGTACAGGTCGGGGCTTGCTAGCTCATCTTTATGGAGTCCATCATGCACCTAACAATCTCCCCAGAAGATCACTGGGTGGGGAGACCCCATACTAATTGCTCTTTGGCATTAAAATGTTTGTGCCAGACCTTGATGGTCTAGACATTGCGGTGTCTGCCACAACGTTTGACGTAGATAACCATTGTGCTACGTTACAGGATCTACAAAAGAGTCATGACACACTGGCGAACGCTCATTTGCCCTCCTCCACGGATGCAGTGGCGCTGAATCCGATTTCTGGGTGGCTTCCTAAAGTTGGTGATCTGGTCTGAGAGAAGGTGGAGAACAAGAAAGAATTTGGTCCAACGTACCGTGCACCAGTCCCTGTCCTTGGGTTGAAAGGCACCCATACTGTGATTTCACCTCCTCTACCTGGTTGCAAGGAGAAACGATACATTACAATTAAACATGTCAAGTTACACCATATGGCTGATACTAAATAGTATGCATACAAGCATTCCGTGTCGGGATGTTTCACTTCATCCAATGACTTCTGTTTCCCCAACATCTCCCCAACAAATGGAGGGGGGGGTGGAGTCTTCTATTGATGTGTTGCCTGTTTTACCTTCTACATCTACAACTGTGGAAAATGAGTATGCTTCCCCACCAGTTGAAATTATAATTGACATTCCTGAAAGTACCATTCATTCACCTTCCAATGAAGAACAGCCCCCGTTGTTTCAGCTAGGTTTCAGTGGTTACTATATGGACCGATATATCTGTTCTACTGTTCTGTTATTGTGATATCAACATCTATCGTGCACTTGCCATAATTAATGTTCTGACTCTGTCATATTTTTATGACTACCATTTTATCTTGAACCCTTTTAAACTAATGGTTGGATTTTACCACCTCATCCATGTTAAATTGTGAACGTTTTGTTTTAAACAATTTATTGCGATTTCTATACATTATCAATGTTTTGTCTTTTCCTATGACAACGGAAATGTCTTTTCCTTGAACCCATCCAGAATGTGCGCCGTAATCAAGGACATCCCCCACTCTACAGTTATTTTGCAATACTATGCCTTAGGCAGTTTACCAACATGTTCGGTAATTGATTCCGACACTAGCCAGTATCTAGCGTCTTCTCCGCCGTGCATGCAACGTGCACGCGTCTCCTGTAGTACAAGAAGGCACCGTGTACGCGGTCGGCTGCTTTCTTGATGCAGACCGGAGCCGCCGTCGGGTGAGTGACTAGCCCTTTTTTTTGATTGTCCTGGGATACTTGATAGATACCTATCAGATTAAGGGGTTCTCTGACCCACACGAAGCCGTAGGTCTGCTTAATATCGCGGCGGCTTACTAACCCCTCATATTCTCATTAAATATAATGCAGCCTTTTGCTGATATGTACAGCTTCACCAGCACTGTCACGTCCCATAGCCGTTTAGGAGTTTTCTCCCTTGGCACTAGAACATACTTTATTCCATACGCGGTCCTCTTTTAAATAGAGGTTTGATTCTTCTGTCATGTATATTGGTTTGGTGCTGTTTTTACACTAGATGAACAGCCAGTGATCTCTGAGTAACAGCCCCCTACTCCATGCTTAGGCACGGTTTCATGTTTCATCTATTAGTGTTGTGTCCAAGACATCCAGTCACCCTTTGAACTTTTGAACTAGCCATGTTGTACGTCTATGGCTCTTCATGTGTGAGCACAGGATCACTATATCTTGGCTTCGTCGTTTTAAATTATCTATTTGGAGTGTGATTGCAATACTAAATAAGTAATTATGCACACATGGGGCAGACATGCTTTCCTGCTCAAGTAACGTTGCCCTCACACATTGTCTTTCAGGTTACTTATCAACCCTACCCAGGTATACTTTGGGCACCCACCATTTTCCTACATTGGACTGTGGTCACCCTTCTATTTACAGTGAGTTTTCCCTGTAAATACGCCATTCATGGTAACCCTTTTTGTTCCTCTGAATTTAACTCTGACCCCCTTTTTTCATCTCTGACTTCCCTAGGAGCTTACGGACCCTTCCTTTTAAACACACAGCCGGATTCTTCGTGCTGCACTTCATTGGTAATTACCCTCAATAATTCTATTATGAATTACCACTGTTTTCTTTTGGCGTTACCTAATTCTTGCTTAAATTAATTCCAGGTGCTTTCGTCCCCCCCCTTCACTAGTCCCTCAGAGTCCTGATGAAGACCCCCAATAAGGATGAAGTCACCTTTATGACTATAGGGGTCGAAACGTCGACACATTGTATTATGTATCAAACATAGGTGAGAGACACATGTCTATCTGTACCTATCATGTAATGTTTTTGTTCATATGTATTTGCCAAATAAAAGACGGGATAGGTTCTATAATATTCTGATGTATATGAACCACATTAACTTTCCTTTCCTTTACACCATCACACAACCCTCCCTAAAACACTCACCCCCTCCTCTTTTTTCTGAGCACCAAATCTCATGATTATTGACTCATACTATGTTTATTTGGTTGATTAATTCAACATTTTGTGATGCTGGTAAATATTTCAGCATTCCCAATTATCAATGGTATTGTTTGGGATAAGGTACCATTCAATGTCTATGGTCCTACAGAAACTTTGCAAATTCCATAAGTATTCCAAATTTCTTTAGGTGATGTGGTTTTGCCTGGAATACACTCCGATGACTGGGATGTTAACGCTGTGTACTCACTGTTTTCAGATTTGAAATATTATACTGCTTTTGACACTGAAGATCTGTATTTAAATTCTACAAATTATGCTGATTTATTCTGTTACCAACATTATGGCCATCATTTTTTACACAAAACCAATACTCAGAGACCACATTTTAATTATACACAATGGGAGCATTGCCCAACAGCATTACAGGGGAGCTCAATGACCCAGACAAGAACATTTGTATACTTTACTGGTTATAATCTATCAGATCCAGTGTCCTACTTTTACAAATTGAATATGCCTACCCGAACCAAATTCATGCTGACCCATACTAAATTGGTCTATTCTTCTTCCTTCCTAACCGATTTGTCCCTGAAAGGTTATGATTACTGGAAGGACACAGTAGATTTAAAATCTATATGGGGTACCAAAGATTGGCAAGTGCGAGGCACTGAATCTTTGCATCGTGCATGCTTAATACCGTCTCAGCTACTATTTTTAAATCAGACGGTTCAGCAAACTACATGTCTTGGTTTGGCCACTGCTATGAATTTGAATACTCCATTCATTCCATCTTTGGCTGCCTATGACACATGGCATACACATACCAACTACATGATTTAGGATTTAACTGTCATGTTTCAGAACGGTACTCCTAACTCTTCCAATATTGACCCTTTGGGTTGGTTATTGTGGCCAACGAGCACCAATGCTTGTCAATTACGCTTTATTAATGTCACAAAAGGGTTTATACAGAGTAGATCTGATCCTCATTTTCCACATTCGCATACTGTTACCACATATTCTGTTGATAAATTATGTCAACAATGGTTGGAACATTCCACACTGTCGTCTGTCTGTGAATCAACATCTTTCCCTTTTGTCAGTTGACATCGTCCTTGTTGATTTCCTTTTGGGTCCAAAATCCCCTCGCGCTAAAAGTTTTGTTTTTTGCAGAATATAATGAATTTTGGAAGCTGTCGCAAATGGAAGTTGCGGTCCGTCTACGTCAAATAGATCAGGATAATTTAGAGAAAGTTCTTGCTGTAGTTGGCAACAGCATTAACACTCTGGGGTCGATTCCGATTCGGGCCGGAAAAAGCACCGACCGACTCGGATCCGGAAAAAATACCGACCGACACGTACCCGTGGCGCCCGACACGCCAAGTACGATGCAAGGCGCGAAAAATCCGACTGACACGTAACGAAACCAAGTCGACCGACCGAGCCGCACGGAAAACAGCAATCCGGCCGGAAAAACACGCGAATCCAACCGACCGACACGCACCCGGAACAAATCCGACCGAAACGTACACGCTAACTCCAAACCGCTAAGTACGATGCAAGGCGCGAAAACAACGAGCGAGTCGGACGGAGGACAAGCCGTACGACCGACACGCATACAAAACCGAGCCGAAGCAACACAATACACCGCGACCGACGCGTACGCAGCATAGAAAACTGCACAAACACAGCGTGAACGAAACGGAGAACACCGTACGAGACCAATGCAGGGTCCGACTCGGTCACAAGAACGTTTCCAACATACACAAACAGCACAAAGGAAAAATCACCCAAAAAAAGGCCAAACAAGCAATCACCAAGCCAATAAATACTGGGGGGGTGGGGACAGAGAACAAAGACACACCCACAACTCCACCTATATAAAGGACACAAATCACTACCATGAGCCTTTGCAAATGCCATTCCACTGCCAGCACCCAAGAGAAAGCAACCACACACCCACAGCTCATCCCTCACACAAGCCACACACCATCAGCACACCAACAAATACCTACCTCACATACACCCAGCAAAACACACACTCACACACCCTCATCCGCACACCAACACACACATCACTCACCATCACCACCCATCACCATGCCCCCCAAGAAGAATCACAAGTTCCTAGATTGTGAATTGGAAGTCCTGGTAGACGAGATCCTCAGGGTAGAGCCACAGCTGTTTGGCACATTGGTCCAACAGACCCCCATGTCGCAGAAAACCAAGATGTGGGAGAGGATCATCAACAGGGTGAACGCCCAATCACCATGTCGGCGCACAAAGACCGACATCCAGAACAGGTGGTATGACGTGCGCAGGAGGGTGCGGAAACTGCTGAAGCAAGACTACATCAACAGCCAACACACCGGCAGTGGCCCTCCTGCCAAGCCAATATACCTCAGGCCCTGGGAGGAGAAGGTGCGGGCCATCCTACCGCCAGTGAGCATATATGGACTAGAGGACATCCCAGAGCCTGGTGAGTACACAACAAATGTACACAATATACTGCTACAAAACACACACACATCACTGTCAAGGGAGAGTCAAACCATGCACTCATAGCAATCACACAGCAACAAGAACAGAATCATCCCAAAATGTGTATGTCAGTCAGAGAAACACAACACATGCCATCAAAAAAGTCACATCCAACTGTGCCAACACATGTACAAACACAACCACAACTGCAGCTAGGCAGTGGCACAAATAGAACTAACAAACACATCCACACATGTAGCCACCACAACAACACCAACACACAGTGAAGACCACTCAAAGGAAGGAATTCTGTGTATGCTGGCCAAGTCAGTGTAGCCAATAGCATCATGGGAGTCGCAGTCACACATATTGCCCGCCCCAAAACTGTCCCATCAACACCACCATGAACCATGCGCACATCACAGGGAGTGGAGAAGGACTCACAAGATGGCTGACACTGGCTACTGCTGTGGGGAGCACAAGGCCCTGCTGCCAACTGTGCACCAACAAACAGCAGGACACCACTGACTGACATCCTGAGAGACAACTTCCACTCCCTGCAATGCAAGCACGTTCCATGGTGGGATATCTGGCTGGCTGGGTGGGAAGGGGGACTTGCAGCACTGACTATAGTCACCAGCACCTCCCCTCACACCCCCCCAACACAAACTCCACAGTACCCACCTGGTAGAATGCAATGCCCTCCATCCTAACACAAGATCCCACAAAGCACCACCACCCTGGGTTATGTTGTGTGAAGCACAGGGACACTCTTGGGACTCTTAGCCAAACAACTGCCAGGACAACACTCCCAGCCATCCTGTCAGCACAGCCAGCCCAACCCACAGGGAAGCAGAGTCAAAAGGAAGGAAGCATGGGCATGCTGGGAAGGGGGGTGGAGGCAATAGCATGATGGGAGTCGTAGTCACAGACATTGCTCAGCCTCACAACTGGCCCATCAACACCACCCTGAACCATGCTCACATCACAGGGAGTGGAGAAGGACTCACAAGATGGCTGACACTGGCTACTGCTGTGGGGAGCACAAGGCCCTGCTGCCAACTGTGCACCAACAAACAGCAGGACACCACTGACTGACATCCTGAGAGACAACTTACACTCCCTGCAACGCAAGCACGTTCCATGGTGGGATAACTGACTGGCTGGGTGGGTGGGAAGGAGGTCCGGCTGCCAACCAAACACAAGCAATGCAGACCATGTTCACACCCCAGAAAATACATAGAAATGCCCAAATAATGCAGGACAATGTGCCACACCAATATCAACCCCTGACTGTGACGACTTAGGACAATGCAATGTACAGGCCCGCACCCAGAGGCACAGTCACAACTGTCATGTGTGTCAACCATTGATGCCTGCAGAAACATGACATACATTGTTTGTGTCTCCCAAAAACAGGTGATGATGGGGACACAGCAGCAGACGCTGAGGAGTCCCAGTCCCAGGCTCAAGAGGATGCCGAGCTCACTGGCGTCGTACAGCCTCTGTCCTCCTCGGACGATGAAGAACAACCTGGCACATCCGGTGCAAGTCAACATGCAGCACCAGCAGGACCACCAGCTGCAGCACCAGCAGGACCACCAGCTGCACCCCCTGCACCCACCCCTACAACGACTGTCACCACGAATACCATCCCTGCCGACATGGACAGAATAAGGAGCAACACCAGCACAGTGACCCTGGACCAACCTGGGGCCATGGACACCACCACCACCACCAACCCCCAAGGTGGACCAGGGTTATCTGTGCGTGCCACTGCACACACTGCACATGTCAGCAGGGGTGGTGGGAGGGGTGGGAGACAGAGGTCGCTGCTTGCAGACGTTGCTGGTGTGCATGACGACCCACAACTGGTACGCATAGCTGATGCGTACCAGTCCAGCACCAGAGAGCTCAGCCAGGTAGTGGGGCTCCTCAGAGACATTAAACAGCAGCAGGCTGCCCATCATGCCCGCTTGGACTCCCACATGTCCCACGTGGAGTCACACATGTCCCGTGTGGACTCACACATGTCCCGCGTGGAGTCCAAGTGGGATGCACTGCATGAGATGACGGCGGTGCACAGGGACATTTTACAATGCCTCCGCCAGATGAACAGCAACCAGTCCACACCTCCCTGTGTGCCAACAACATCTGGTGCCGAACAAACTGCAACTGCCACAGGGAGGGAGGAGGACTCTGGCGGAGAGTCCCCTGCACCGCAGCAGCCTGCACTTGAGGGCCCCCCCCAAGAAGAGGGGTCGTCCGAGGAGGGAAAAGTGAGAGGCCGATGGCCAAGCGCAACTCCCAGGAAGCCTGAACCTGTTCTGGATGTTCGCCTTTGTGCACAGACTGTTCACCCTGTTGACGGCAACACTACTCCCACACATTGCATGGGGAGTACAAGTTGGACCAATGTGTCAGACAACTGTGGCCCCGATACTGGGGATCCTGTCTACCCAGACTTTCAATTCACCTAGGAACTTGGGATTGCAAGATTCATGTACAGCACAACCCATCCTATGCACTATTAACACAAATGTATCACAATAAACACACTAATACACCATACTTGCCTCTGTCGTGATTCCAACGTGGGTGCTGTTATGGGGATGATGAACTGCAAAATTACACTGTGTATGTGAACTGCAACAGCAAGGACAACACAGGCATGTGAGTACAGGCAACGTGACACACATGAGCGAAACACACCACCAGGGCTACACGACACATACACACCTAGGCCATCTTACTCATTACCTACACTGATGTTGCCAGGGAAGACGGTGCAATGCACAGACACCACACCCATTCCCAGTTGTAGTCAAGTAGCCCACAGGTGCAGTAAGCAAATGGCAGTCAAATGTGTGACCACAGACAACGCACATCACAAAGTGAAGCACAGGTTTATTACACAGTTGCAACATGCCGTAACCACTACAGATGCAAGGTAACCCCACCTGGTAGCGGGCACACAGTCAACAACTGTAGACGGAAGGAAGTCCATGGGTGTGGCGCACATCACCTGTAGGGACACAACAGCTACCAGCCTGGATGTGCAATCACGTCGTCGGTGGACACAGTTGACCAAACGAATCTGAAAGTACCCTGTGAAGGACAGAAATGACACACAGTCAAAAGCAATGGAGTACAGGACAGAACAGCAAAACTCATGCACAATACATGTTACAAGATACCCACCCAGAACCAAGTTAGCATGTCAACACTGTTGGGGAGTACAGCCCACCTGTCACCACACATCGCAACACACATCCAGTCAAGTAGCCCATGGACACACTCCAACAGCACCAGAGCACCACCCACACATCATGCCAACTCACATCATTGACATGACACCTCAGGATACTCACATTCAGCTAAAGAAGTTGGTGATGAGCTGTGTGCGGACATCACCATCACCATCATCATCATCATCATCGTCACTGGCATCGTGGTCCAGGCCAGGATCCTCCACAGGTGGCGGATGTTGGTCATTGTCATCCTGGATGAGAGGCAACTCCTTCCGCACTGCCAGGTTGTGGAGCATGCAGCAGACGATGATAATCTTGCACACTTTCGCAGGGGCATATGGGAGGGACCCTCCGGTCTTGTCCAGGCAGCGGAAGCGGCTCTTCAGGAGACCAAAGGTCCGCTCAATCACTCTCCTGGTCCGACCATGTGCCTCATTGTAGCGCATCTGGGCAGGTGTCACAGGGTTCCTGAGGGGTGTCAGCAACCACGGCATGTTGGGGTATCCCGAGTCACCTACGGACAGACAAGTGCACATTAGCTGACTTGGAAAAGTGGGCGGAATACTACAGATCAGATCACACACAATGGCACAAAGTCAGTACACACCGACAAGCCAGGCACGCTGGTTCTGCATCTGTGCCATCATCCTGGGGATGCGACTACTCCTCATCACAAAGGCATCGTGTGCTGAACCAGGGAAACGGGCACACACGTGTGTGATGGTCATGTCTGCAAGACACACCACCAGTGCATTGACCGAGTGGTAGTGCTTGCGGTTCCTGTAGGCCTGCTCCTGGGCCTGTGGTGGTACCAAAGCCACATGTGTCCCATCAATGGAGCCAATTACATGCGGCATCCTCCCCAGGGCATAAAAGTCACTCTTCACGTCAGTGAGTCGTCGCAGTCTAGGGAAATAGATGTACCGGTTCAGGAAGAGCAACATTGCCGCCAAAACATCGCGGAGCACACGGCTGAACATGGTCTGTGACATCCCACCAGCAGTCGCCACAGTATGTTGGAAGGTACCGGTGGCAAAGAAGTGTAGGGCTGCCATCACCTTCACCTTGGGGGTCAGCGCTGTAGGATACGGCCGGCCAGGCTGCAAATGTGGGGACAACTGCACTGCCAAATCCTCAATCAGCTGCCTGGTGAAGCGGTACCGTCGGATGCTGTCCCGTTCCACCATCGTTGCCAGGTCTGGGAATGGCCGATGGACAGCAGGAGCCCTGCAGTGCAGAGGAGAAGTAAGCAAGATTGTCAGTCACCCCACATATGCGGCATTGAACACACTCAAGATCCCAACATACATCATTATGAGGCACAACTACATGAAGTGTGCAGTACCGGAAGGACATGTATGGTACATACATGGCCAACATCTGTCAACACGGTCCTACAGGTGGCATCAATTTGTCCCAGGTTGGCCCATTGGATATCATGATGCCGTGTCACAGTTCCCATCTCCTGCTGCCGTGTCACAATCACCCCCACAGTGACATGTGAGGACAGATGTGCCCCAGGCACCACAGCTCAACGACAGGTACATTCCCAGGGACCCTGTAATGCCACATGGACACTGGCATCACATGGAGTATCATGTGTACACCACAGCAAAACAAACATGACCCCCACAGGTAGTGGCCCCACTTGCCACGGCAGGACAGACATGGACGTCTGTGACACACACGCACAACATCAGAGTCCATGCACACACAACGTGGATGTGGAGACTGTCTCCCATTGTGCACATGAAATCAGAGACATTGTAAACACTACATGCACAAAGACTGTGGAGGTCCATCACTATTGTGCCACTGGGACACCCTGGCTCAAACATACCGTCCCACATGGGACTCACGGGGTATGTGACATGACATACACAAACACCACTGTGAAATGTGACCATGGCACATGCACAGATATGAACAGTTGCACATCACAGTGGTCACGTACACGTAACACCCAGGATCCTGTCCCCATGAACACGTGCACAGCCTGGGGGTGGCTGCCCACAGGTGACACCCACAGGACAACATGTACACCAACATACACACAATAGGAAATGCAGCCTTACATGCCTTATGATAAGGTTTGGACAGGCTGTCGTGATGTAGGTGTGCCCCTCACTCCCTGGGAGCTATCTGTGGCTGGCATATGTCCATCTGAGACAGGCATGCTGACATATGCCAGTCACATGTACAGTGATGCGTTGTACTGCAATGGACCGATCGGTGCCTCCGGCCGGCCCATTGCTTTCAATGTGTGGGGGTACGCGTTGTACCCCTGTGCACGTTGAACTGCAATGGACCGATCGGTGCCTCTGGCCGGCCCATTGCTTTCAATGTGTGCGGGTACGCGTTGTACCCCTGTGCGCGTTGAACTGCAATGGACCGATCGGTGCCTCCGGCCGGCCCATTGCTTTCAATGTGTGCGGGTACGCGTTGTACCCCTGTGCGCGTTGAACTGCAATGGACCGATCGGTGCCTCCGGCCGGCCCATTGCTTTCAATGTGTGCGGGTACGCGTTGTACCCCTGTGCGCGTTGAACTGCAATGGACCGATCGGTGCCTCCGGCCGGCCCATTGCTTTCAATGTGTGCGGGTGCAGCGTTGTACCCCTGTGCGCGTTGAACTGCAATGGACCGATCGGTGCCTCCGGCCGGCCCATTGCTTTCAATGTGTGCGGGTACGCGTTGTACCCCTGTGCGCGTTGAACTGCAATGGACCGATCGGTGCCTCCGGCCGGCCCATTGCTTTCAATGTGTGCGGGTACGCGTTGTACCCCTGTGCGCGTTGAACTGCAATGGACCGATCGGTGCCTCCGGCCGGCCCATTGCTTTCAATGTGTGGGGTACGCGTTGTACCCCTGTGCGCGTTGAACTGCAATGGACCGATCGGTGCCTCCGGCCGGCCCATTGCTTTCAATGTGTGCGGGTACGCGTTGTACCCCTGTGCGCGTTGAACTGCAATGGACCGATCGGTGCCTCCGGCCGGCCCATTGCTTTCAATGTGTGC
Organism: Calotriton arnoldi; assembly: GCA_963921515.1. Taxonomy (NCBI): domain Eukaryota; kingdom Metazoa; phylum Chordata; class Amphibia; order Caudata; family Salamandridae; genus Calotriton; species Calotriton arnoldi. Next base: position 1,226,789 of record CAWUFW010003954.1, read on the forward strand.
GGGTACGCGTTGTACCCCTGTGCGCGTTGAACTGCAATGGACCGATCGGTGCCTCCGGCCGGCCCATTGCTTTCAATGTGTGCGGGTACGCGTTGTACCCCTGTGCGCGTTGAACTGCAATGGACCGATCGGTGCCTCCGGCCGGCCCATTGCTTTCAATGTGTGCGGGTACGCGTTGTACCCCTGTGCGCGTTGAACTGCAATGGACCGATCGGTGCGCACCCATTGACAATGGGCTTGCCTGGCAACGGACGCGTTTTCGAATTTCGAACGAGTCGGTTGCTGGAAAATCAGTTGGTCACCCACAACAATGTTGCAAAATCATGTATGTCATGAAGTTGAAGATTTGAAGGATGCTGTGGGCGTGTTTTGGTGCTGCTATTCCATGGATTGGCCAGATTCAGAAGATGCAAACGACTTGGACCTATCACTTTGGACACAAGGGACAGTATCTGCCTCTCCAGCACATATATATTGCTGGCTGTTCCCCTGAGAGCCCACTTGCCTGCACTACATGCTCCAAGACGACATCTGCCACGTGCACTGCTGCTGTCTCTGCCCCTCTGGACCCTGCAATGGCACGTACTGTGGAGAGAGCCCCAGCCTTCAGCCTTGAAGAGAACCAGGCCCTGCTGGACAGCCTACTTCCACAGTACAGCAAGCTGTATGGGACACCAGGGGAGCAGGTGAGTGTCCTGTGCACTGCCTTTCTGAATGTGCATTTTGTCTGACTAGCAAGGCTGAGAGTCTGCACGCCACTGGCTAGCAGGCTCACTGAGTAGTTGTCACCCCCATAGTGTGTAGTGACTTGCACTGGACAGGTATGGTGCAGTGACAGTGCTTCTGAACAGGGTTTTACTCCCCATGCAATGATACCATGTAGTGACTTCTGGAAAACTGTCCATGGGCAGCCGTGCACTGCCTGTGTACACCATGTGCCCCTGTGATTGCGACATGTATATGCAACTGTGTCATGCACGGATATGTTGCATGTGTAGTAATGGCCTTATCACTTTGTCATCCTGACAGGCTTCTGCCCATCGGAAGCAGGAGATCTGGAAGGACATCGTCCGGGCTGTCCGGTCCGTGGGGGTCTACAAGCGCCGGATCCGCAACTGCCAAAAGAGGTGGCAGGACCTTCGGGGCTGGACCCGGAGGATTGCACGGGTCCAGCTGAAGCTGTCGCCTCCTCGCAGGAGGGGCGGAACACGGACCCTGACCCCCACATGCTCAGGATCCTGGCGGTGGTCTTTCCAGACCTGGATGGGCAGCTGAAGGCCAGAGAGCAGCAAGGAGGGGGTGAGTCAAAGACTGCACTGTGAACTCTGTCTAACATGCTATGTGCCCTCCTCGGGCCTGGTTAAACTGCCACAGTACAGCAGTCATGTTGTCCAGGAGCCATGTCCCTCTATTGTGCACTGCCCACTCCTCATCTGATACCCAGGTGTGGCCCTTACATGCAGGGAATTCTGTCACTTAGGACTGTGTCCTTGCAGTTTGCTTGACTCAAGGTGGGAGACAGCATCTGTTTCCCTGACTCTGTGGTGGGCATCATGGGTGGGTCCATTGCTTACACAATGCCTGTATTCTGACATGTATTCAGCGTGTTACTTTGATCTGTGGTCCAATTGCTGAGCTGATCCACCACATGTGGCTGGGGTATCTGGCACACACCCATGCTGCGGGTGGGAACAATGTTTGGGCCCCAGGAGTATGTATATGACGTGTGTCACACATACTTAGCCAGCTGCCTACAGTCCAGGGCTCATCCCTCATTCATGTGGGGCTGGACAGTCATGCCTACTCCAGGCCATACAATACACTCTGTACTCCCACTCCCGTGTATCAGCTGACACATTGTGCGCAGTGATTTGACCCCTCAGGTGTCTGCCTCTGTGTCAGTGTGCTGTGGATTAGTCGCCAGGACTGCTGTGGAGTTTCTTGGTAGGGGCTCAGCATGCCACTGGAGATGTGACCATAGGAGACGATACTTGTGTGTCACATAGGTGTCTGATCAGCTGCCCATGCAGACTGGGGCATGTGAATGTGAAGTTCAGGCAGCTGTTCCCCATTCACAGCAGAGTGTGAGGGGCCCAGGTTCAGAGGGTAGTGTCACAGGTCTCCCATATGTCCAATAGGTATGACCTGGACAGATGAGGGTTAAGAGGATGTGTTGTGGGGGGGATGTACATGTGCACTTGTGCAGCTCCAGGACTTGCATTCCCCATGACCTACTATTGTGACACAGTGCAGAGTGTTGTTGTCTGGCTGCAAAGTCATACATCACTGAGACAGTGATGTATGACTTTGCAGTCATGCCTCCGCCATGGCATGTGTCTACTGATTGGTGAGCCTGCAGGGGAGTGACATGTGCTACATGCACACCATAGTGGCGCTGGCTATCAGGACATGGGTGCATCATGGTGTCTGTCGCTGGTATGCATCACATGCATTTCCTATTTGACTCTGGGCATCCCTTTCATCCGGAAACCTGTACTGACTCAGTGGCAAGAGCTGTGATGTGTGCATGTCCACATGCCACACCGTGTCCTCTGCACTGTCCAACTACTGTGTACTTGGTGCATGTGTCCACACTGGGGTGTTGCAATCCAACAGACACCAGACAGATGGGTGCAAGGCCATGTGGGATGTGAGTGCCATGCTTGGCATCAGACTGACAATTGGCTTCTCCTGTTCAGTTAGGGCACTTTTAGCAATGTACAACTAATGATGCCAGGGCTTGCTCTGTGATGTGCTGTGCTCACAGTGGTGTGTGCGTTTTGTGCAGGTGACTGATGTCTGTCTGTTTCCCCATTGTTTGCAGATACATCCACGGCCACGGAAGGGGACAGCTCCACGGACCAGGAGGAGCCAGAGAGCCAGACTGGGTCAGCAGCCGAGGAGTGGTCGGAGGGACCCAGTGGCACGGAGGGCGAGGGGAGCCACACCGAGGAGTCCTCAGCAGCATCCACCTCAGCTGAGGACCAGAGCAACTCGGAGGATGACTCCCTTGTGGAGGCGGGTGTCAGCAGCCACCACACCCCAGCTAGTGTTGCTGTCCCCGCCACCACCAGCACCACCACCGCCCTCCCATCGGCTCCCATTCCCCAGGTCCGTGGAGGCTCCCATGTCCGGGAGCGTGTCTCCTTTGGGCCAGGCACCGCAGCCCCTGCCCCTGTGTCCCCTGCTGCCCTGAGTGAGGAGTCTGTGTACCTCCTTCGCCAGCTCCATGTAGGCCAGACAGCCATGCTGAGTGTCCTCCATGCGCACACCGCGCTGTTGACTCAGCTGGTGTCGTTCATGGAGGGCATCTCATCGGGCATGTCTGACCTACAGAGGGGCAATAGGTCCATGGACTCCTCCCTGACGGCAGCAGTGTCCCTCCTCAAACGGTCCCTCACCCCTCCTGCCTCTGCTCCATCCACACTCCCCAGCACCTTACCCATCCCAAGCACACACACACCGGCACAGGCACACACCAGCACACACACATCCAGCACACTGACACACACGCCAATGACAAAACGCACACGCACGCACATTCAGGGGACTGAAGCCAGACTCACAGGGGATGGGGCCCTGGAACACACACACGCATCCACATGCACTGCGCAGTCCTCAGTTCCCTCTCCCTCCAAAGCACCCTCCCTTGCCTCACCTGCAACCCCAAAGTCACAGCAGCTCTTCCTCTGTGACCTCGGCCTCTTCCCCACCGATGAAGCTGCTCCAGCATCCCGGGGGAAGAGGAAGCCCACCCACACGGAGCAGAGTGCCCCTCGCCCCCGGACACCCTCCCCCAGGCGCAGACGGACTGAGGCCCCCACCCGCAAGTCCCCCCGGAGTCCTAAGAGCAAGACCCCACCACCGCCCTGCAGCTCAGGCACAAGGTCTCCGTCCTCCATCCCTCAGGCCCCCACTGCACAGGTGCCCCCACCACACCCTGCCCCAGGTTCCCCCACCCACAGATATACCATCCCCAAGAGGATCAGGCCTTCTCCCCTGCCACTTGCTCTCCCAGCACCACACCCCCGCTGCGCTTGTCTGTGCCACTGATGTGGTGAGGGTGTCCTCCCCCTCTGTCCAACCCACCTTGCCTGTTCCCCATTCTCCTCCCCTGGAGGTAGGCACTGCAGTGGAGTCCACTACCGCCCTGTCTGACTTGGGCACTGCAGTGGCGGACCTGTCCACTCCATCTGCAGGGTCCACTGCAGTTGTGCCGGCACCCACGACATCTGAGTCATGCCCCCCAGTTGTGCCGGCACACACCATGTCAGACACCTCCACTGCAGTTGTCAGTGGCTCTCCAGCACCCACCACCCCTTCCCTGACTCCCCCTGGTGAGCCCTGATCCTGTCCCTGCGGTGCCTGGCCTGCCCCCCGGTTGCCCCTCCTAGTGGATTGTCCCTGGTTTTGTGCAGGCATGCGTAGGGTGACATCTGCCAGTGTCACCCTGTTTGAACTTTGACAATGGACTGGCCATTGGCCTTTGCTCTTTTTTCTGGACGTCGTTTTCATTCAACACATATGCTGAATAAAGCAACTTTCTTTTCTCTAGTGCTCATGCTTCAGATGTACATGTTGTTGGTGCTGCTAACCATGCCCTTGCTGCAGTGATGGTGATATCTGGTCTCATGATTATGAAGTGTTACTGTGCAGGAACCCATGTGGTCCAGGGGGAATGTGTCCTATCATGTGGTGTATCCATGTCATCCATAGCAGCATCTGAGGGTGTCATGTGTTCAGTATTTGGCAATGGGATTTCCTACTTACATTAGCAATTTCATATCTGTGGCTTCCACCCCTGCACATCTGTTGTGCCTGCCATTGTTGGATTTGTCTACTTCCCTGACCGTGTTGCCATCTCCACTGGACATGCAGGTTTGGGCATCAATGGGGAAGGACTCATCCGTGTAGTCAGTGCAACATTGCTATACAAGTGTGTTGGATCTGTGCTGATGATTCCGTTGGCACATCCATGACCAGGCTGATGTGACGGGAGCCCTCATTTGGTGCTAATTGTTGATTGTGTGACCAAGTGCTCAGCTGACATGATGGGGCCCTACTGAGGCAACATATGGCACAGCTTTCCTCACACAGGAGTGGAGTCCCCTCATGGCAGTGTGTACACGTGTGACATTGCCTGCGCCCAAGGTGTGTGTTGTATGTGCATGTCTGTGTGTTCACTTCCATTTATCTGCGCATGCTGTGATCCCTAGTGTTGTACCTGTTTGTGATGCTTGCTGACTTGAGCTATGTTCCCCCAAAGTCTTCTCCCTGTGTTCTCTGTGATGTGGGTGCATGGCACATTACTGGTCATCAGGGTGTCACCCATAGGTGTGTTTGCTGTCAGGGCTGAGTTTGTGTGCAGACGCAGATGGGTCACAGTCAGGTTTCCCCTTGGCACTTGTTGTTTGCCCCTGTCATGTGATTTTCAGTTCGTGTTATCTTTAAGTTATTGTGACACGTTGTGTGTGTGACTGCTGGCACTCCTCAGGGTCCGGGCTGCGATGTTGGTTGTTGTCTATGTGTGTTCTTTGTGGGTGACCTTGGCTTCTTCATTGGTGTGTGACTGTGGCTGGGATCCCATTGGTTGGTGTGGTATCGCCGTCATGTCCATGTACAGCGTAGTGTGCAGTGTGTCAGACATTCAGGAGTCTTGTTGAGTGGCCATGTGTGATGTGTTTCTGCACCTTGGTTCCCACCCACCACCCTGGAATAGTCATGGGTGCATGTGCAATGTCACCAGTGCATGTGTACTTCACTGCTGCACATTGTTGGAGGTCGAGGGGTGTGGTCTTGAGTGTGTGCAGATGGGAGTTGTTGCCCAGCTAGACCCCTGCCTCCATGTTGGCCTTGGCTTACTGGCCATGCTGATTGATTTGTGCTTGTGTCGGTGTGATGGTAGTTTGTTGCTCAGGACACATGACTGTGGTTCACAGTGTGAACCACATTCAGCTTTGTCATCAGAGTGGGATTTTTATGCAGCCAAGGGTCACCACATTGTGGGGGCCCTGGGGGTGGTGCTGTGGTGTGTCTGTGTCTTGCTGTGTCAGTTGTTGTTCCTACGTGCCTGTGTGACATGTGTGTTTTGTGCTCCCTCTCATCTGACAATGCCTGCTTGCCCACATAGGGGATTTGGATCCATGAGTTACCTTAGTGTGGCAGTGTATGCACATCTGTATGATTGGTATTCAGCTCTCCTCATGTGTTGTGTGGTTACCTGGGGACACTGGCACCCCCCTCACCTGCTGTGTATGATGACAGTGTTGGTCTGCCTGTTTGTGTTTGTGCATCTGCACCACTGCATTGGCATATCTTGGGTGTGCCATTGGCTGTATGTTGTTTGGTGTGTTTCCCCTGCTGTCCCTGGGACTCCTAGGTCATCGGTCAGCACAGTGATCATGGTTTGTGTGTCCCATTGCTGCCATGGTATGGTATCTGTTCACCTCACATCTGCTGTCTCCACAGGATATCTGCATTTGTGTGCCCATTGGTGCAAATATGTGGTTCTGCATTCTGATGGTCACTTCTGTCATTGTGTCATTGATGAATGTTGACGGTGTCAGCCCCCATGGGTGTTGTTTGTCTGCACATGGCCAAAGGAATGTCTCATTTGCACTGCAGTATTTGGCTCACCCAATTTATGTTGCAATGGGACACATACACTACTTTGCCACAGATGAGTTTTTGGTTCTGTGACCAGGAATGATCCATGCAGTTTGGCAGTTGCAGCTCTTTCTTTGTCAACACTTACCTTTTGGTCACTGTGATGATGGGGGTGTAGACCCCATTGCCACAATGGTCAACATGTGCTTCAGCTATGGACCCCACACTTCCCTTTTGGTCACTGTGATGATGGGGGTTTAGACCCCATTGCCACAATGGTCAAAATGTGCTTCAGCTATGGACCCCACACTTCCCTTTTGGTCACTGTGATGATGGGGGTTTAGACCCCATTGCCACAATGGTCAAAATGTGCTTCAGCTATGGACCCCACACTTGCCTTTTGGTCACTGTGATGATTGGGGTTTAGACCCCATTGCCACAATGGTCAAAATGTGCTTCAGCTATGGACCCCACACTTGCCTTTTGGTCACTGTGATGATGGGGGTTTAGACCCCATTGCCACAATGGTCAAAATGTGCTTCAGCTATGGACCCCACACTTGCCTTTTGGTCACTGTGATGATGGGGGTTTAGACCCCATTGCCACAATGGTCAAAATGTGCTTCAGCTATGGACCCCACACTTACCTTTTGGTCACTGTGATGATGGGGGTTTAGGCCCCATTGCCACAATGGTCATGGGCTGCTTGCATTGTGGGTGCCACACACATATATGTGTGGCACATGTGCTAGGGGGTCACATTGTATGTTCAAAGTCATGTTCGGTGTTGTAGGCATTTGACACAGCCTACACACGCTTGTCATGGTGGTGGGGGATGTCTTTATCTTGCATTCCCTAGGTTGTGGTGTGCTGGTTGTGTCATGCATTGTCCATCCTATGAGTGGGGGTGGTAGTAGTGGTAGGCATCCAGCCCCCCTGGGTGAGGGTGGTAGTCGTGGTAGGCATCCAGCCCCCCTGGGTGAGGGTGGTAGTAGTGGTAGGCATCCAGCCCCCCTGGCTAAGGGTGGTAGTAGTGGTAGGCATCCAGCCCCCTGGCTAAGGGTGGTAGTAGTGGTAGGCATCCAGCCCCCCTGGGTGAGGGTGGTAGTAGTGGTAGGCATCCAGCCCCCCTGGCTGAGGGTGGTAGTAGTGGTAGGCATCCAGCCCCCCTGGCTAAGGGTGGTAGTAGTGGTAGGCATCCAGCCCCCCTGGGTGAGGGTGGTAGTAGTGGTAGGCATCCAGCCCCCCTGGGTGAGGGTGGTAGTAGTGGTAGGCATCCTGCCCCCCTGGGTGAGGGTGGTAGTGGTGGTAGGCATCCAGCCCCCCTGGGTGAGGGTGGTAGTAGTGGTAGGCATCCAGCCCCCCTGGCTAAGGGTGGTAGTAGTGGTAGGCATCCAGCCCCCTGGCTAAGGGTGGTAGTAGTGGTAGGCATCCAGCCCCCCTGGGTGAGGGTGGTAGTAGTGGTAGGCATCCAGCCCCCCTGGCTGAGGGTGGTAGTAGTGGTAGGCATCCAGCCCCCCTGGGTGAGGGTGGTAGTAGTGGTAGGCATCCAGCCCCCTGGGTGAGGGTGGTAGTAGTGGTAGGCATCCAGCCCCCCTGGGTGAGGGTGGTAGTAGTGGTAGGCATCCAGCCCCCCTGGCTAAGGGTGGTAGTAGTGGTAGGCATCCAGCCCCCTGGCTAAGGGTGGTAGTAGTGGTAGGCATCCAGCCCCCCTGGGTGAGGGTGGTAGTAGTGGTAGGCATCCAGCCCCCTGGGTGAGGGTGGTAGTAGTGGTAGGCATCCAGCCCCCCTGGGTGAGGGTGGTAGTAGTGGTAGGCATCCAGCCCCCTGGCTAAGGGTGGTAGTAGTGGTAGGCATCCAGCCCCCCTGGCTAAGGGTGGTAGTAGTGGTAGGCATCCAGCCCCCCTGGGTGAGGGTGGTAGTAGTGGTAGGCATCCAGCCCCCCTGGGTGAGGGTGGTAGTAGTGGTAGGCATCCTGCCCCCCTGGGTGAGGGTGGTAGTGGTGGTAGGCATCCAGCCCCCCTGGGTGAGGGTGGTAGTAGTGGTAGGCATCCAGCCCCCTGGCTAAGGGTGGTAGTAGTGGTAGGCATCCAGCCCCCTGGCTAAGGGTGGTAGTAGTGGTAGGCATCCAGCCCCCCTGGGTGAGGGTGGTAGTAGTGGTAGGCATCCAGCCCCCCTGGCTGAGGGTGGTAGTAGTGGTAGGCATCCAGCCCCCCTGGCTAAGGGTGGTAGTAGTGGTAGGCATCCTGCCCCCCTGGGTGAGGGTGGTAGTGGTGGTAGGCATCCAGCCCCCCTGGGTGAGGGTGGTAGTAGTGGTAGGCATCCAGCCCCCCTGGCTAAGGGTGGTAGTAGTGGTAGGCATCCAGCCCCCCTGGCTAAGGGTGGTAGTAGTGGTAGGCATCCAGCCCCCTGGCTGAGGGTGGTAGTAGTGGTAGGCATCCAGCCCCCCTGGCTAAGGGTGGTAGTAGTGGTAGGCATCCAGCCCCCCTGGGTGAGGGTGGTAGTAGTGGTAGGCATCCAGCCCCCCTGGCTGAGGGTGGTAGTAGTGGTAGGCATCCAGCCCCCTGGCTAAGGGTGGTAGTAGTGGTAGGCATCCAGCCCCCCTGGCTAAGGGTGGTAGTAGTGGTAGGCATCCAGCCCCCCTGGGTGAGGGTGGTAGTAGTGGTAGGCATCCAGCCCCCTGGCTGAGGGTGGTAGTAGTGGTAGGCATCCAGCCCCCCTGGCTAAGGGTGGTAGTAGTGGTAGGCATCCTGCCCCCCTGGGTGAGGGTGGTAGTAGTGGTAGGCATCCAGCCCCCCTGGGTGAGGGTGGTAGTAGTGGTAGGCATCCAGCCCCTCCTGGCTAAGGGTGGTAGTAGTGGTAGGCATCCAGCCCCCCTGGCTGAGGGTGGTAGTAGTGGTAGGCATCCAGCCCCCCTGGCTAAGGGTGGTAGTAGTGGTAGGCATCCAGCCCCCCTGGCTGAGGGTGGTAGTAGTGGTAGGCATCCAGCCCCCCTGGGTGAGGGTGGTAGTAGTGGTAGGCATCCAGCCCCCCTGGCTAAGGGTGGTAGTAGTGGTAGGCATCCAGCCCCCCTGGCTAAGGGTGGTAGTAGTGGTAGGCATCCAGCCCCCCTGGGTAGGGGTGGTGGTGCGCATTCAGGCCCCTGTGTGCATATGTGGCATTGGTGATGGGCATCCCGCCCCTATGGTGCTGCTGTTGCTGGTGTAAGTATATTCAGCATCCCCGTGTATGTGTGTGATGTGTCGTGTACGTGTTGTATGTGTTTTGTGGTTGGTGTCTGGCTTACCTTCTGCGCCGTACGCGTCCGTGCCTGTTCCGGTAGTAAATGTAGAATATTGGTATGATCGGGACGAAGGGATTCATGGTTGGTTCGTGTCGTTCGTCCTTCTCGTTGCTTGGCGTCGTCCTCGTCGCTCACCTCGTCCTCGTCGCTCGCGTCGTCCTCGTCGGTGCCGTGTTCGTCTCGGAGCCGTGGATCGTGTTGTGGCGCGAATCGGAGCTTATGTGCGCCTCTCCCGGATGCTTTGACGTGCCGTGCGTAGCGACGGGTTCGGAGCGTACGGAAAGCGCATCGTACTTGTCCGGCCGGACGGGGCTGCATTATTCCTTCCGTGCGACTGCGATTCGGCGTTTCCGGATTCGCCTCGGTCGGAGAACAGGACCTGGTTTGGGTGAGTACGGCTCGGCCGGATTTTTTGCTGTTGTGCGCATCGTACTTGCTCGTTCGGTGTACTGTACGGATCGGTCGGGAAACAGGCTTTCGCATGGCTTTTTTCCCGACCGAATGGTATTGGGTGCGCCTCCGACCGAGATCGGAATCGGCCCCTTAATATAAACCTTGAACTAATAAAATAAATGTTATAGCACATTAATTCTTCATGTCAAATGCTTCCTATAAATTTACATGAACTAAAATATACAAGTTTAATTTATAAATATTACTCTTTAATTATTTTTTTAAACAAAAACCCTTTACTAGCATCATTCTAATATTCAAATAATATTTGTTAGATTTATTTAACTGTTGCGTTTTTATTGATTTAAAATACTTTTACTGATGTTTTATAATTCAAGAAATGAATTTAATTATTTTCAAAAATAAGTTCATTATTTATTTTAAATTACTATATATGGGTAGTTATAGTTAGGATGGTGTTTCCTTAGGAAATGCATTTTTTGTGTTACTAAAAACTTTTCTACAGTTTGACGAATCTCCACAAAACGTTCCAAACAAGTGCTCTCTTTGCCTAGTTTGCACATGGAAGGTTTTGGGGTGATCTGTCAAGCAGGGGTTGAGAAAAAAGTGGGTCCGAAAACCTGTTTCCCTCTTCATTTTCCCATAGGAACTTTAGACACAGCTACAGCCTAAACCACTGAATGAATTTACACTAACTTTGGCAGAAAGCTAGATCTAGGTGCTGAAAGAGTGCTTTTTGTATTTTGGTGTAAATCTGTTCAGCAGTTTTTAAACCACTAATGCTCAAAAACCTTGTACATCTAGGGTCACGGAGGCTCCACGGATCCTGACAGATCTCAAACTGAGAATGGATCGACTGCCACCACCTCAACCAGCAAGTGATTGGAGCCTTCTTAGGACTAAGACCCGTTCCCGAGTCCTAAAAAGAAAATGAGAAAAAGACACAAGGGGGCAGGTTAGGAATACCCTGACTCCCTAGAGGCCAATATGTTTTTAAATTAAATTTTGCTACAAATTCACAGAGGATATGCACTTCTACTTTTTTTTTTAAGCCCCTGGGTGGGCCAGGTCCCGGTGGAAGAGATGCTTGCTTGTGGGGGAGGTGGGCAGGCATGGCCTCGAAGCTAATTGTGGCTCTGGGGACCCCATCCCCCAGGGCCCGGCCTCATTTGTAAAGGCGGAGGAAGCACATGGCCCCTCCTGCCCGGGCTGATTTCGGCTCCGGGATCCCCATTTCCTGGGATCAAGCTGCCTTTATAAAGAGGGAGGAGGACATGCGGCCCCCAGGCTGATTTCAGTCCCCAGGAACCCATCCCCTGGACCTACCATCTTTAAAGGTGGAGGGTTGCATGCACCTCCCCCTCCTCAGGCCTCTTTCAGCCCCAGGGACCCTATCCGCCATGGGCCGCTGTGTGTATTAGGGAAGGGGAGCTGTGCAGCCCCCCCCTCCCTGAGCCTCTAGAGTACCCTGGGACCCCATCCCCCAGGGCAGCGAACTCAAGAAAAAGGGAAGGGGGCTTCACCAATAATGGCCCTGAGGACCCCATCCCCCGGGGCTGGCTCAAATGCTATGTCCCGGGAATTTATTTAATACTACTCCAATGAGTGTTTTAATAAGTCCTGTAGTCTGTTATTTCCTACGTGAGTTAGTTGTAGCACCTGTAAGGTGAGTGACCATATGTGGTGCTTGACTTACTCCAAGGCTGAGGTGGAGTATATTTACTACTGTTTTTGGATCTTTTCTGGTTGCCGTGAAACTAGAAGTGTAGAATAAATATGGCCTTACTCTTTTTTGGGCGGGTGTTTGTATTTGCATGTCCCTCACTAAACCCCGGCATACCTCTCCCCACCTCCTGCTTACTACTCTGTAAAACCCACCCATTTAGGAGTGAGTATTTCTGGTTTTCTAGCCATTTATCCTGGTCCCGTCTACATTGACTACCCAAAGTTGTATCCAGGGCCTGCTCTAGGGAGGTGCAATTGGTTCCACAGCACCGGGCGCTGACTTTAGGGGGGGTGCCATGTTTTCAAGTACAATATGGTTTTAAAGCACCTGCTGCGGTACTTGCCTCCAGTAATTTTCAGGCAACCATAAAAATGTCAAGATAATTCTGGTGATTGATGGACCTGCTGCAGAGAGATCGGAGTTTTGTCTAGTGGAAGTTTGGACTCATCATAATGTAGTGCAGGAGGTTAAAATTCCTGCTGCAAAGCACTTCTACCATGCAGATCACAAAGTGCATACAGTGTTAATAGGTCAGTGCGTTACTTCTTTTGTCAAAGAGCCCCTTTTGTTACTTGCAGTTTATAAGTTTAAATCCTAATATAGAACAGTGAGGTATTAACTATTATCAAAGACCTGCATGCAAACTGCAAGGTATAGATTGGAACGTTATGATTTTTTCGCACAGTCTTTCACTATCGTAATGTTGTAAAAAGGGTTCACTTGGGTAGAAATCAGTTCCTATTAGTAAAGCCAACCTTCAACCATGGTGTTAAGTTTTAAATTCTGAGTTTGTGCTTCTGCTGACCAAGGACTCAACTTATACTGTCTACCAGTAGGGTTGACTTGTGACTCCTACACCTTGTAGTCCTCTGTCTGATGTAACATTTCCTGTACACTGATCTACACACTTATGTTTCATTGTCTCTCTGTAATGTGTATGTGGTGTAAAGTGCTCTGACACCTTACGCTGGTATTAGTGGTGCTATCAAACAAAAGAAATGCGTGAGAGAGAGTGGTTATGGTGACTTGAGGGGTGCTGCTAAAGGGTGGTTGTGGGGGAATCCGTGGAGAATGAGGTCATTGGGGGGTGCCAACAAACATTGTCACACCAGGCGCCACGAGCTCTAAAGCCGACCCTGCTTATACCTACGTTTGCAGTAATCTACACGCATGTGGCTAAGATCTCTGAACAGAAATGAAAGGAGTGACGTAGGCAACATTCTGTTGTGACAATTCATTGAATCTTTCCAACTGCTTTGGTCTTATTTTGTGCTTTTGTGTTTTCTTATTTACACCAGCAGTCTGATGTTTCCAATCATTTACTGATCTCGCACAGCATGGTATTTATGCCAAAGGTCTATCACTATGTTGGATTACAATACCCATATTCAGATTCATTGTGTTTTGTGTGGTTTTTACTTTTTGATCCCCGATTCTCCTGTAAATATATGTTTAAATACTAATGCAGTCTTGCTTAGTTACAAAAACTTTGGACTTTCACATCTTTGTTGTTACTGTGATAACTGTGTTATATTATCAAGGGACTCAGCCCTCTAAGCCTATGCTACTTCCTTTAAGCTAGTCCTTGACTGCTCAAACATCCCTACCTTGATGCATAAGGAAACTTGTGAGGCGCTATTAGTAGTATTTAATGTCCTTGTTAGTTGGGCACATCAGCCTTCTGATCAGTTTGTTTGATATAGTTTGGTTGTGCCTGCAAGAATCTGTGAAATAGGTTGGCTATTTAGTCTATCTTGAGAAATGTAATGAAGATAAAGCTCTCCTCCCTGCATGAGCTGGCCAAAAGTAAAGCACCATCCCACTGCTCTGCTAAGGAAAGAAAGGCTGACCCCATTGGTTATTATAGGGCTTGAACTAGACCTCCCCTTGAAACAGGAGGCTTGGTCCACAAAGACGTATATTTAACCAAATCTTGATTTTAAAGAGTGATTGGGTATTACAAGTTTTATTAGGATTTAAACCGGTGTGCCACAATTGATACATATATCCCTCTGTCTCTTTATCTACATGAAAAGAAGTTCAACGTTGGTCAGGATTAGCCCATTTGTCTAATACTTTGAACTAGTTTGAAACAGTACACTTTCATCGTGTTTCAATTTAGAAAATAAATGGTACATTTCGTCCTAGATATGCATGAAAGTACTTCTTTCCTCATTATATGTGCACAAATAAAATGTAACCAGCATTGTCATTTGATCTGAACACATCCTATGCTGACGGCGTTGCACAGGGTCAGAAACCTTGCTGAGGTGAAAATGGAAAAATGAAAAGGGAAAAACTTTAAAGTTTGGAAGATGCAAGGTGGATGGCTTTCAATTACATTTTTCAATCTTATCAAATGCTACTCAAGGAAAATATCAGAAATTCAGTAGCTATAAGGAGGAAAAAGACATCTAAAATCTGTTTAAACAAAATGTGAAAACCTGCTGCAAAAATGTCAGATTTCTACAGAAAGAGCAGGTAGAATCTGTGAAATTGATGGTAAAAAATGTATTAATGCATTAATTGGACCACTAAAAATACATCAAATCTCACTCCTGGGGCTGTATTACACAGTGGCACTGATTTTGAGTTTGATATAAAAAAAGGATCTATTTATCCATCCTGATAAATAACAATACCATGGGGCACCTATTATGAATATCTATGGAATAACATGCACATGTTGGTTCTTCCTGCAGCAACATCCTCATGGTACGATAATTATCATACACTTTTACTCTGTTAAATTCTGGCAGGTTTGACCTGCCGAAATTTGACAAAGGGTGACATATGAACGCACCTGGTAGTTACAAGATGTAGTAAATACCACTCAACCTAAAATTCTGATCCCTGGGCAAACAGGGAGTTTATGCAGGAGTCAGAAAATTCCACCCAACCTGTGATCAGGTGCAGAGTGTGGTACAGTCTGTATTACATACTGTGCAAGTGCACATATTGCGCCGCCGTGATTCTAAGGGGTGCTCCGTCATTAGCATAGGAACTTGACCCCATGGTAATGCCTCTGTGCCTGTGCCATACTATGGACACGGGTGCAGAGACTTTCAAGAGACACAGTGACTGTGGGATACAAAGAGGTGGCACACCGTAAGTGCACCCTCTGATGGCACCCACTGCAAGGAGGGAAAGGGGGTCCTATGTACCCCTAGATATCCCCCTGCAGGAGTGTGCATGCACTCACTGAACCCGCCTGCACTGTGAAAGAGGGATCAACAGCTCCAAACAACTGGTTTGCCTTTCACTAATACACTGCCCCCAGGACAAGTGCCAATTTGCGGATGCCCTGGGGGGACTGCATCTCACCTTGCACACATCTCAGCAGCTTTCTCTTTCCTGATGCCAGGGAATGTGTGCAATCATGTACATTTTCTGCAGGCACCATCATGCATGTTTGTACATGAAAGAGTACACACATGCTTGCGGGATTCAGATGTAGGGATTAGGAGTCATTGAGTGACTGAGTGAGCATGGCTGAGTGACTTCCCTGCAAAGATTTAGGGGCATATTTATGTAGCTTTCACGCAGCGCAGCACAACAAAGCAAGCCAACTTGCTACACTGTGTGAATGGAAAAGGTAAGGAAAGCGCTGTACTTAACATAATTCAACATAATATGATCATTTCTTTTTCTATGTGTGCAAAATGCAGCACACATAGAAAGAGGAAGTAACAAGGAGAAAGTCAGAGATTTCTCCTTGTTACGCCTCACCTGGGGAGGCCTAGCATTTTGATGCATTCCCAGGTTTACCACTGATGGTAAGTCTGGGAATATGCCAAAATCTATGGGTGGATGCATGAGAAGACCCACACTCCACCCATGGAACGCCTTCCTGGTGCAAAAGCAGCATTACTCTGGATTTATTAAGCCACGCAAGGCCATGCAAGATGGCCCTGCGGGGTTTGATAAATCAAACTTAGGAGTTGCGTCGCTCTTGCGCCCCGTTGGGTGGGGCAAGAACAACACAACTCCTACATAAATATGCCCCTTACTATGCAGATATCTAGCAACAAAGCTATCATTACTGAGTCAAATATGGTGCCGAAGAGGGCAAAAACATATAAAGGGGTCACTGTGCCCATGGGCATAGCTTCAGGGGGGGGTGTTTGGGGTGTTACACCAAACTAATAGATGTATTTTGTGTTAAATAGTTGGGTAAAGCAGCTTTCAATCGAGTATGCTGCGGTGTCTGACGGAATTCACCAGGAATTTTTACATACACACAGACAACAGCGCACTCACAGTCTCCTTCTCTCTGTTTTGAAAGTCTTCAAAGATGTTAGTTATTTTACAAAATATTGTTTTCTCTCATTCAGTATCTCTACCAATCAGTCTTCCTCCCTCTTTTCACTGCCCCCCCATCATGCACCCTGCTTGTCGCGTAATGTATTTTAAAATGATATGCCAACATGATTGGTGGAAAATCTGACATTCACACCCCCCCCCAATCTTACTGACCAAGCTACGCCCCTGATTGTGCCCAAAGTACACTAGCAACCAGGAGGTAAGTGGCATTTTTCTTCCTTGAATGAGGCACCATGGCACTGTAGCTAAACCCCTTGAGTGCCCACTACTCAGACTAGTCCACAACTTGGATGACTTGCAATTACATTAATTGGTATGAGTTGCCACGGTGGCTGCACCTCCTTGGCTCGAGCCATTCCTCCTTCCTTTCTGCATAGCTCAGAGACTGACAATCTGCTGCAAATTTTCAACAAATCAGAAATCTGTAAGAAAAAAACAGCAAAAAAATGATTCAAATCTGCAGAGGACTAAGAAATTTGCGTGCAACTATAAAGTTGCAATTTTCAATCAAAATCTGGGCAGTAGATGTGGAATTACCATAAGTTACAGCAAACGTATGATATTGGAAGATTTCCAAAAGAAATTAAGCAGAAAGACACACTGCGCACCTTCATATGTGGTGTAACACATTTTAAACTCTAATTTCTACTTAACACCCAGTGACCTAATCATAGATCTAAGATGCATCACTTCCTTCAGGTTCTGTGCATATATTGCAGCAAGTCAAGTCATAGGCTCTGTGCGCCTCAATAAGGACTTTTTCATGCATGTGGGTTAAAATCTGCGATTAAAGAATCCACAAACCTGCGTAATTCCCTACTTGAATGGATTAGTTATTTAATGAAGAGACAAAGGCCAACATTTAAAAAAGAATCGTGCAAGGCAGTGCAGCAAGTAAAGTTGCTAAGCTGTGTTGCATGAATGGGAGAGAGCAGAACAGCGCAAAGAAGTAAGGCTGTTTTGCTCTCTCCCTCCACTGGCGCTCTTTAAGATGCCTTGCACCAACTCAGACACCCTTGCAGCATAGTACAAGGGTAACTGCGTTGTGATAAGCATAGTTTTTGTTCAGGAAGAGGTCCCTTCATGTACAAAACAAGCATTTGCAATGCAATCGGTCTCGCCTTTGGGACCTTATATGTATTTAGCTATGCAGCACATTAGCCTGGGTGCTGCAACATCTACTGTTCTTTAACACGGAGGGAAAGTAAGCACCAAACTGCGTGATACGCTTGGTATGGGAACACATTCAGAGAAATATTGCCTTTCAGCGGGAAATGGTATAGTCCAATGCTCTGTTTTTAATATAACACCAGGGCCTTTGGTGGTCATATCACTGAAAATACAAGATTTGAAAAAAATATTATTGTCTGCGCATGCTCGTGGAAGACAATTTCTATGGACTGGAAACTAGAGAATGCTAAAGTGATTCTGGTATTTTACTGACCTCAGCTGGTAGTTTTCTATCAAGAAAGTTAAATAGAGGCAGTTGCCAGAAAAATAAAAAAAGGAAAGTCCCTCAGCAGAAAGCAGTTCTGGTATTTTACTGACCTCTACTGGTCGTT
The DNA here is from genome assembly GCA_963921515.1 of Calotriton arnoldi. NCBI lineage: Eukaryota > Metazoa > Chordata > Amphibia > Caudata > Salamandridae > Calotriton > Calotriton arnoldi. Next base: position 1,244,702 of record CAWUFW010003954.1, read on the forward strand.
TTCTATCAAGAAAGTTAAATAGAGGCAGTTGAACAGGCTGAAAGCTATTCTGGTATTTTACTGAACTCTACTGGTTGTTTTCTATCAAGACAGTTAAATAGAGGCAGTTGAACAGAAAAAAAAGTCCCTAAGTGGAAGCAGACAAGTCCTAGGGCTGGTCTCCAGAGCCCACAAAGTACTTACACATATAAGTATATACTAAAGTATATACAAGAGGTCTCGAATGCTCGACCTAAAAACTATGCTTTAAGGCATATGCCTCGTTGTATGTGTGCTGCAGAATGCAGCTCATGTGCAAAGAGGGAAAAATTAGGAGAAATTAAATTGGGATTTGTGTCAAAATTCAGATGCGGTTGCACAGAAACTCCCATGTACTACCCATGGAACGTCCCCTTGATGCAAAGTAACGCATGGCAGTGCATTGTGCAGCTTTGTGTTACATTAGGATGCAAAATCTGACTCAAAACACGATTTGCGCTGGATTGCAAATACCAACACAACACTTTGCATCCGGTTCGCATTAAAAAAGCAAGGCAAACCCCAAAACAACAACTAGGACCAAGTGTTGCGATATCAACGTAACTGCCTTAAGCACTTGTCTTCGAAGTCATAGAACAAAGATAGAAGATTACAGTGGAAAAAGTTGCAACATGTCAGTAATGTTCATTTTAATGGGCTAATGTGGCTTGCATTTCTGGTTTTCTCATGTTCTGCATGCTCAATATGCATTTGGAAGTAAAGGTATAGTTTCAGCTCATAATTGGCCTGACCACAGATCTGACCTCACATTTTACCAGTGTGTTGTTCTTTTATGATGGCTTGTCCGTTGCACTGAAAGACAGGAGGACTGATCAAAATATCAACCTTTCAATGCCCTCGGGTGGTCAAAAAGAGGAAACAAGCAGACAAACAACTCTTGTGGCACACAAAAAGGCCACTGAATGATCTGCGACCAACATGTCATCTCAAAACTGATCAGCTCCAGACGAGCACCCTCACAAGCCCTAGAAATTCTCTGCTTTTTTATTATGCTGTTGACATTTGTTTAGTGCACATTCTATGGTTACTAGGGCCCTGCAGCACTGTGAGCTGTTGTGTAACTTCTCAAGTGTTCTGAACTCCACATCAAAGAACAGAGTCTGATTTAGGAGGTGATCATGTATTATGGGTATTGTGCTTTTGGCTTGTTCTCAGTTTAGGTGGTCATGCCTTATTCATTGTGACATAAGTGTAGAATTTGGGATGTGCATTTCATGAAGACAGAGACTTTACCACTGGTACATGCACCTTCTCTGTCTCATGGTGGAAGGAGATGTATGTGGTATTTTCTTGATGACAGGTGTTGCTGTGTAAACAAGATAGACAATTATATGGACTATTACGGCTGTGTGGGATGCATGTTAAGAGTTCCAATGAACATGTTCTGTTGGACAGTGGCGGCTCGCAGAGGGATTGATGCGGGGCGGTGGGGCGGTGGAGGTGCAGGGTGGGGGGGGTAGTGGACTCGGACATACGACGGACCGGACTAAAGGAAGTAAATAAATAAAACTATTTACCTTGGGCGCGCTGCATCGCCGAGTTGGCGATGCAGCGATGTGCCCAGGGCCTGTAAATCAAATGCTACCAGTGGGCCTGCAGCACTGATGGTGCCACCCAGATGAGTAGCCTTTTAAACATGTATCAGGCCTGACACTGTAGAGCCTGTTTGCGCATTTTAAACTGCCATTTCGACCTGACAAGTTAACCTACTGTCAGGCCTAAACTTTCCTCTTTATGACACATACGTTACCCCTAGAGTAGGCCCTAGACAGGCCATGGGCAGGATATCAAAGACTTCACCTGCATCTTGCTACTTGTACCAGGGCTCCCCTGCTGTGAGACCTGCTCTGCCAAGTGGTGCCAAATCCAGTCCTGAGCCCTTGGAAGTGAGTGATTGGTGCTGCAACCCAAGAAACCAATGCATCTACCCCAAAGCATTAATTAGAACTAGCGCATTTCCCTGCCTGCACCGAACCCGCAGACACTGCTTGCCGAATGTGTGGTGCAATGGGTGCAACACAGCTCCGACTTTGCTGACTCAGCGCCTCGGCATCACCGCTGCTGCCCGGGCACCAGACACCATATCGCTGATGTCTGCGATGCACCGTCCTGTGACCCTGATGCAAACCACCGGTTCAACATCGATGCATCGGCCCGATGGACATTGCTTCTTAATACCGAAGCATCTACAACATTGCACCGGCTTTGAAAATGATGCATCACCTTCTACGGCAACGCATCCCTTCTTTGCACAACATATCGTCGGTGATCTCTGTCACATCCAAGGTACTGTCAGTGGGTCTAACTGACTCCTGTATCAGTTCCATGCTCTATCACGGTCAGACTGAACTTTTGGATTTGCCCTGGTCAAGCACGACCAGATAACTCCAGTTGGGGCTATTGATTTCTAAGCACTGCATTTTTTATTCAATCTTGCAAAATTCGTATCTTGACTTATGTATATTGGATTTTTATTGTTTTGGTCTTGTTTTACTCAGATAAATATTGGCTATTTTTTTAAACTGGTGTGGAGTACTTTTGTGGTGTTTTCACTGTGTTACTGTGTATGTGTGTGCACAAATACTTTACACATTGCCTCTTTAGTTTAGTCTGACTGCTCTGTGCCAAGCTACCAGAGGGTGAGCACAGGTAAGCTTTTAGGGTGCACTACACTTACCCGGACTAGGATTGTAGTTCCTGCTTGGACAGGGTGCATACCTCTGCCATCCAGAAACCCAATTTCTAACATTATTTAATACATTGGTTGAAATATTTCTCCAGCTTGTCCCAAACCCAAATTAATATTGTAATCTGCACTCTAGTTTTCCTCAAAGGCCTGTCAGAGCCTTCCACAGTAAAATGCCCTTTAGGTGCTTGTCACTGCCGGGATGTATCCCTCTTTTAAATGCCATGTATCCTATCTTATGGACTACAAGACCTACATAGGGGTAACTTGTTAATATTTAAGAGATGTTTTTCACTTTTAAAAATGGTTATTTTTACAGGTCGCTCTGCAGGTCTAAACTGCAGCATTCAGGCTAAAATGGTAGGCCTGAAGTCATGTTTTTCTTTGACATGCTAGTGGGTGTCTGAATAGGGAATGCAGTCCACAGGTGACATTTAACTTTTCATGTTATGGGTTTAACATCTATACCTTATACCATGGCCTTACAGGAGCATTAAATATGCCAATCAGGGATTAGATAGTTTGCACATGTTTTAGGGGTTACTGCATGTACACTGGGCACTGGACGGCAGTGCTGCAGAGTATAAAAAACAGCAAAAAATGAGGTTGTCCATATAAAAGGGGCATTTTCCCCCATTTCATATGCATTGTTGGATGCTTGTGCTGTTGTTCCATAGTAGAAAATGATGTAGTAAGCTGTATAACAGCTGGCTGCCTGGCATACCTGTGCTGTGCTGCATATGAGAAGTGTTACATCCAGTATGTGTTATGCTGATCAACTGTGTATGTGATTTGATTTGTAACCATTTTTGGGAATTTTTAGATAGATCAGTGGTTCTTAACCTTTTGACTTTTATAGACCACCACTTAATCATTGATGAAACCTGGAAACCCCCACTGAATCATTATTGGAATCTGAGGGCCCCCACTGAGTCATTACTGGAGGCCAGGGCCCCAACATAAGCATATTTGATGATTTTGAATGCAAAACAATACAGAAAAAACACAGCAATAAGGGTTCAAATACATACATGATCAAATATTTTATTTAATTCACAAACAAATATAAAAGAATCTGAATTTTAATTCAATGGGAAGGTTAGATTTTCTTAATCAATTTAGGCCACTCACTGTCCATACTATATTCTGTTTCATGCACTTGCACTGCTCCCACAAATCAATGAGGACTCCAGCTTATTTTTAGCCTCCAATTTCAAATTCTTTCACATTTACAGAATGTTTTAAAAATTTCAATTTAAATGTTGCTTCTTCATTTATATACACGTTATTAATTATTTATTATTATTCAATTTTCTAAACAGTCACAGACCCCCTGGGTTTGATTTGCAGACCCCTTGGGTTCCCAGACCATGGGTTAACAACTACTGAGACAGATGGTTATTGGTATATCTAAGTTGTGTAAGTTGTGTTGGATGTATATATTACATTCTGTTTAATGTTTTTGTGTTAGATCTCCTAGTTGCACACACGCACGCACACAAACACACCCCCACACAAACACACACATATATATATATATATAGATATGTACATATATTCAATGAAAAAACAAAGGTTAAGGCTAAGTTATGAATACTTTATTCTTTCTATACAAACCCAATTTAAACTATACAAACATTAGAAATTGAAAAGTTATAGTTATAATTTAAATTCAGAACTTACACACCACCTTCAAACTACTATAATTCGCGCACCTCTGTATACAGTCTTTTCACCTTCCTCAGCACACTACATTAATTATATCTTGTACCTTCTGCATGCACTGCTTAGATCCTTTCATATTATATCCCTTATACCATCTGAAATTACAGCATTCATCACAACACTTATGACATCTCAAATCACATCATTTGTCACAGCAGAGAGCATTTTAGATTGGCAAGTTATAGTTAATGTAGTGTGGCGATTGAGGTGACAAGTCTGTGTGCAGAGGTGTGCAAGAATCATAGTAATATGAAAGTGGTGCTCAAATTCTAAATTTAAGTTATAACTATAACTTTTGAATTTCTAATGTTTGTTTAAGTTGGGTTTGTATAGAAAGAATAAAGAAAGTTTTCCTAACTATAACTTAGCCGTAACATTTGGTTTTTTCATTGAATTTAAATGTTTTTAAATAAAAATGCATTTCAAATCTTAGTGTCAACTGTCATTTATTTGAATGTTAAGTGGATTGTTGTAGAGTATGGTGGATGACAGAGTCATAGAGTGTAGTGTTGTACATTGAAATAGAGTGCTATGGAGTAGAGTGAAGTGGCCTAGCATACAGTAGAGTAAAGTGTTATGCAGTGAAGTGGCGTGGTGTGTCGTGTAGTGGAGTGGAGTATCGTAGAGCAGAGTGGTGTTTTGTATAGTGGAGGGGCATGTCGTACAGTAAAGTTGAGTGTTGTACAGTGGAGTGTTGTCGACTGCAAAGTTGTTGAGTCGAGTGTCATCGTGTGGAGTGTCATCGAGGAGAATGTTGTATAGTGACATAGAATATAATAGAGATTTGTAGAATGTAGTGGCATAGAGTAAAGTTCAGTGGAGTACAGTGTCATATAGTTCAGTGTTGTGGAGTGTCGTACAGTAAAGTGGCAGAGAGTCTCCTACACTATAGTGTTATAAAATGGAGTGTCGTAGAGTGGCACGCCGTACAGTGTACTGTGGTATAGCGTTGTACAGTGGAGGAGAGTGCTGTACAGTGGACTGCTGGGTCATGTAGTCAAATGTCATGTCATAGAGAGGAGTGAAGTGGTGTGTCCTGTAGTGTCATAAAGTGTAGTACAGTGGTGTAGAGAGGAGTAGAGTGTCATAGAGAGGCATACAGTGTAGTAGAGTCCTGTAGAGTGGAATTGCATAAAGTAGAGCAGGGTGTCATACAGTGATGTGGGGTAGAGTAGATTGTTGTTCAGTGGCATAATGTGAGGTAAAGTGTCATGCAGTGGAGAAGACTGGAGTGAAGTTGAGTGGAGTAGTGTAACGTAGTGTGGAGTGAAGTATAATAGAGTGGATTCACATGTTGTAGAGCAGAGTGGTGTGGATTGGAGTAGACTGGAGTCGTGTAGTGTAGAGATGAGTAAAGTGTCCTAAATTGGAATGGCGTCTCCTATAGTAGAGGGGAGTGCTGTGTCGTAGACTGTTGGAAAGTCTTAAAGAGTGAAGTAGAGTGTTGTACAGTGGATTGCACAGTCAGAGTGGAGTACAGAGTTGTACAGTGGAGTGTATGGGGATAGAGTGTAGTAGAGTGTAGTAGAGTGGCATAGAGTGCAGTAAAGTTTTAAAGAGTGGAGTTATATACAGCGGAAGATAGTGTCGTAGAGTGGAGTGGCAGAGAGTGGAGTGTCGAACCGTGGCATAGAGTAGGTTAAAGTATGGTACAGTGGGCTAGAGTGGAGTGGAGTTGAGTGGAGGCACGTAGGATAGAGAGGAGTAAAGTGTAATAGAGTAGAGTGTTATGTTGATGAGTAGAGAGGTGTGGAGTGGAGTAGAATGGTTTGTTGTGTCATATAGTGGAGTAAAGGTTTGTAGAGTGGAGTGCTGTGTCATACAGTGGAGTGGACTGGCATGTGGTAGAGTGTATGAAAGTGTTTCACAGTGGAGTGGTGTGGAGTAGAGTAGAGTGCAGTACAGTGTGGTAGAGTGGAGTGGCATACAGTCTTGTACAGTCAAGTGACCTAAAGTAGCATAGAGTGTAGTAGTGTAGAGTAGAGTAGAGTACTTGAGTAGAGTAGAGTACAGTAAAGTAGTATGTCAGAGTAGAATGCAGTAAAGTGAGGTGGAGTAGTACAGGGGCAGTTGCGTAGAGTCGAGTAAAGTTTCGTAGAGAATCATAGAGTAAACCAGATTGGTGCACACTCGGATAGACTTGAGTACATTGTTGTATAATGGATTGCTATAGAGTGAAGTATTGTATGGTAGAGTGGAGGGGTGCAGTGTTGCTGAATGGGGTAGAGTGTTGTAGAGCAGAGTAGAGTGAAAGGGCATGGAGTGGAGTTTGGTAAAGTGGAGTAGCTTACAGAGCAGTAGCGTAGAGTGGAGTGGCATAGAGTGAAGTGGCATAGAATGGAGTGTCGTAGAGTTCAGGGGCATAGAGTGGAGTGGTGTTCAGTATAGTGTTGCAGAGTGTGTTAGAGTGTAGTGGTATAGAGTGTTGTAGAGTCGAGTGAGATGTAGTGACAGATTGGAGTGGCATACAGTGGAGTAAAAGGGGTTAGCATTTCATAGAGAAGAGTGGAGTAAAGTGGGGTGGAGTGGCATAGAGGAGGTTGCATAGTGTGTCTTACAGTGGAGAAGAGTGGAGAAGAGTGTTGTACAGTGGCATAGAGTTGAAAAGAGTGCCATACAGTGGCATGCAGTAGAGTAAAGTGTTGTACAGTAGAGTGTAGGGGCATAAAGTGTAGTACAGTGGCATTCAGAGTCATAGAGTGTTGTAGATTGGACTTGTATAGAATTAAGTATAGTGTTACAGAGAGGTGCAGAGTAGAGTGGAGTGTCATACAGTGGCGTAGAGTGGGGTAAAATGTTGTATAGTGTAATCGAGTGGAGTAAAGTATCATAGAGTGGAGTGGCATGTCATACAGTACAGTGGCGTGGAGTAGAGTGGAGTCTCATAGCATATACTGAAGTAAAGTGTCATAGAGTGGAGTGGTGTATAGTACAGTGGAGTGGTATGGCGTGTCGTAGAGTGTGGGAAACTGTTGTAGAATGGAGTAGAGTGGAGCAGCATTGAGTGGAGAATAGTTTTGTAAAGTGGAGTGAGTTAGAGTACAGTGCAGTGGGACAGAGTATGGCACAGTGGAGTGGCATAGAGTATTGTAGAGTCGAGTGGCATACAGTTCCAATGAGTGGAGTAGTGTGTTATAGAGTAGAGTGGAGTATATTGTGATGGAGTGTCATAGAGGCAGTGTCGTAGAGTGAAGCAGAGTATGGTAGAGTGGAATAGAGTGGACTACAGTGTTGTATTGTGACATAGACTGGAGTAGAGTGTTGTACAGTGGAGTAGCATAAAGTAAAGTAGAGTTTGGTAGAGTGGAGCGGGGTAAAGTGTTGTAGAGTGGAGTAGAGGGTCGTACAGTAGAGAAGACTCAACTGCCATAGACTGGGGTAGCATAGAGTGCAATGTCTTACAGTGTTATGTCATAAAGTGTCTTATCTTGGTGTATTGTGGCGTAGAATTGAAGCAGCGCAACGCTTACCAAATGTTCTCTTTAACCTTATAACACTCTTTGAATCCCCAGGCCCATTTCATCAACATCCCAAGAACCCACAATATTTTCATTTGTCACCCAGATTACCATAAACCATGGTACTCGAATGGATCTTTTTGTTGAGCTGACAGGGACTAGAATACTTGGAGAACGTCTAACAATTATTCTATGAGGACTTGGAATAAAATAATTCTATCTCAAAACCTACTTCATAACCTTTCTCAGCCACAGATAAAAACGCCTTGAGACAAGAAATATGACTAAAAGAATGAGACAGAATTGATAAAGATAACTCATGAAAACATTTATCTAATGCCTCATTTTGGATGGACAGATAAGGAAAATGTATTTCAAATCAGATTTAATGACAAATCATTAGTACATGTAGCCTCACAATGCAGTACAGATCATTATTACAAAGCTGGAAATTTGTCTGTGGAGAGAAACAAAATAAGTTTTTGAGAATCAGTTATCAATCATACAAACCAAAGCAAAGCTGGTCGTTTCAATTAGTCTTCAGTTAGATCTGGCCAAGTCTGATGTCAAATTAGAATGCAGTTATCTTCATTCATTTCAATCTAGCCTGTTCCAAATGTTTCATGTCATCATACTACCCTCATTGTCTGTCTTCTAGTTCAATTTCTGCTCTGTTTTTTTCTTACCTCTAGTTTCTTCTTCAACTCCCTCACGTTTACAATAATGGTATATTAGTACTATTATAAATAAGCCAATAGCAAAGGTTATTAAGGGTGTCAGTATTTTTCCCACTAGACTTCCTCCCAGTGCTGCAAACCAACTCCCCACTGATGAGAATCCCTTCCCAATGGTTTCCCAAGCACCATCAGCCTTTAGTTCTGTTAGTTCTATTCTCAAGTTAGTAATGTTGCTAATATAACCCCTCAAAGCTTTACTTTTATCAGGTATAAAAGTGCAACACTGTTGAACCTTTAACATGCGACAGACTCTCCCTTCTTTTACCAGGAGTACGTCTACAGCAAGTTGATTTTGTAAAACCATAGATCCGATAGCAACCATTTCCGTATCTATAACAAGAAATCCACCAGCAGTATCAGTTGACAGCCGATCTACAGTTGAACGTTTTCGAATTTTGTGCGAATTTAGTATTACCCCAACTGAGGGTATTATAGCTCCAAAAATATCCCCAATAAACTCAGCAGCACCAATTCCTCTCCTTAAAGGTGTATGTTTCTTTTCATTGGTTCCACTGTTTTTGTTTACATGATACATTTTTGGAAAAACTATTCCCATATAACTACATCCATACCAATGTTTTGGTAACCTGTAATAAGCATTTCTGCCACAAACAAAATATCCTCCCGGAAATACAGGCTCTAACCCTGCTAAGAATCTTCCCCAACCTCCTACAAGTAGGAAAGTATGATCACATTCACTGGAACAAATGAATTTATTTTTATGGTCTTTTTTGTGTCTCAATCTGCAAAGCTTCCCCCTATGTTGCCAATCCAGATTCATTGCAGCATATGTCTTCCCATTTTTATATTCACCGTCCCTGTGTGCCCATGGAGGTATCCTCATTTGCGATTCAGATTTTCTCTTTTTTTTCTCATCGATCTTCTACTGAATGAATAAAATATTTTTCTACACTATGTAAAGCACAAGTCAGAATATGTTGATACGCATATACTGTATCTATAATTAATGTAGGTTGGAAAAATTCTCCAATTATTTCAGCATCTCGTGCATCTGGCACTACAATTACATTTTTGATCGGAACTTCTGAAAAGACCAAATCATAATTCGAATAATAATATTGAAACTATCCCTTACAATAGAACAAACTTGTTAGCATACTACAGGAAATACCATAAGTTAAAGGTAGGTGATGGTACGTCACTCCCTCAGACACAGAAGAAGATAATGGAAATTTGCCTTAGCCTTGGTGCTGGTAAGTTCCAATTCTATTAAGGACTCGGAGGCGAGGATTATGCCTTCTTCCTTCGCTTTATTTTTCCACAGCAGCAAGAAAACAACAACACAAACTACATTTCCCATGAACACTTGGGAAAACAGAAAGTTCTAACAGGAGTCCCTCTTCTCTGTCCGCACTCCGACCAGCCATCATAGTCCATCTACTCTGTCTCCTCTTCCTCTTTCTTCGCGCGAAGCACATCCTGTCGGATTTCATGCGTCCTGTTTGGCACCATCATTTCCTACAAAAGAGGTAGTGTCAAGAGTCGGAACCGAATTCAGTGTACCACATCAGAGGGAAACAGCAAATGTGCAACATTAGCATCAAGTCATGACGAAACTGAGAGGAGCTCAAAATGGATTACTTACAGTCATACGGGGAGGGTCCACTTCTCTGAAGTCATTGGGAGGGATAATCCTCGCCTCCGAGTCCTTAATTGAATTGGAACTTACCAGCACCAAGGCTAGGCAAATTTCAATTCTATGGCAGGACCGGAGGCTTCGGATTATGCCATTTCAAAGCTTGTCGACCACTAGTCCTGCTACCTCCAGCACCGGCTTGAAATAAAACCTTTTGAAAGTGGAATCTGAAGACCAATCGGCCGCGCGCAACAGATCCTCCAATCGTGTCCCTAGGGCAAAAGCTTTCGAGGCCATTGCACCTCTCGCTGAATGAGCACCAAACTGTTTAGTATCGATCCCCGCCTCCTGCATAACTCAACGCACCCATCTGGCGATGGTCGGGGACGAGACTGCCTTGTACGGCTTGCGTAACGCAATGAGCAGTTGTCTTTCGCCCGGCGGGCGGGATTCGTTAGTCATTTCTTCATAGGCACGGAGGCACTGCACTACACACAGCTTAGGGGAGTCTGGAAAAGCTGGGTATGAGATAACCCTTGTGTTAGACTTAGTTCTCCTACTTACTGTGAAAGATACTCCTTCCGGTGAAAAGACTCTGGCAGAAATGTCCAGGGCTCTTACGTCCGAGACACGCCTGCAGGACACCAGGCATAACAACATCGCCAATTTGGCCGTCACCTCTTTACGGGAGAGAAACCTATTCGGTTGCCAAGACAGCAAAAGGTTCAAAACCCTGTTCACGTCCCAGAGGACGGAGTACCGTGGCTCCGGGGGAAGCGAAAGGCGAATCCCCCTAAGGAGCTGACACACCAAGGGGTGCTCGCCAACAGGGGATCCCTGTACTACCAAGTGGCCGGCCGAAATCGCTGAGCGGAAGGTATTAATTGACCGATATGCCAGACCATCCTCTGCTAAACCCGCCAAAAAATTTAGGACATGGACTACATCCGCCCCCACGGGATCGACACCCCGTCGCACACACCAGCGACGCCATCGGTGCCAGGCTGATCTATACCTTCTGGTTGTGCTATCTGCCCACGCCTTGGAGAGCAAGTCCTCAGCCTTTCCCGAAAGGCCTGGGAGCGTCCAGCGATGCCAGAGATCCTCCAGGCCATCAGCCGCAACGTCCCTTCTTGGACTATTCGATGGGGAACTAGGTCGGGATTGAGGAGAATGTGAGGAGAGTCGGATTGGAAAATCCCAAGAAAGTTCCAGTAGAACCGGAAACCAAACTTGAGACCTCCACCATGGCGTGATCAAGACCACCTCCGTCTGCTGGCGTCGCAGCAGCGCTGACACTCTTGTGATCATGGAAAACGGAGGGAAGGCATAACCCTGCTCTCCCTGCCAATCCTGGAGGAAAGCATCTGTTTCCTCCGCCAGAGGATCCGGGCGCCAGCTGAAAAATCTCGGTAGCTGATGATCCAATATCGACGCAAATAGGTCCACCGAGAAGGGGCCCCACTTTCCCGACAGCAGGGAAAAAACCTGAGGATCCAGCTTCCAAACACTGGCATCCAGCAGGTGGCGGGAGTGCCAATCGGCCACCTCGTTCTCCCGCCCCGGCAGATATTCCGCTGTCACCAAAACTTGATTGTCCAGGCAAAAGTGCCAAAAATCCTTGGCTAGGTCCGCCAGCATCTTGGACCTGGTGCCCCCCAGGTGGTTGATGTACCGGACCGCTGAGATGTCCATCTTGAGGAGGACACACGACTGCACCCTGTCCTTCGTCCAGCACTGAACTGCAAAAGAGCCCGCTAGCAACTCCAAGCAGTTGATGTGCAGCGACTGCACGTGAGCGGACCAGGCTCCACCTGTGGAAAACTTTCCGCACCTGGCCCCCCACCCGGAGCGACTGGCGTCGGACTCAATAACTATATCCGGGGCTGAGCCGAATATCGCACGGCCGTTCCAGGCCTCCATGTGCGTAAGCCACCAATGCATCTCGTCCCTCACTTCGTCCGACAGTGGAATCAACTGAGAATACGTCAAGCCCCGCCTGAGGTGGTACGCCTTCAGGCGCTGCATGGCCCGATAATGCAAGGGCCCGGGGAAAATGGCCTGAATCGATGAGGCAAGAAGACCGACCAACCTCGCCAACTGACGTAAAGAGATCTGCGGTTTCGCCAATGTCTGACGTAGCTCGTGCCTGATCTTCGCCATCTTCCTGGCGGGAAGACTCAGCGTGGAGGACACGGAGTCGATATTGAAACCCAAAAAGCTTGCGCATTGGACGGGGACCAGGAGGGACTTTGCCTCGTTGATAATGAACCCCAATCCCTGAAGGAGGTTGACAGCGGACTGCAACTGGGTAGACAGCCTCTTGGGGCACTGGTCCAGAAACAACATGTCGTCCAAGTAGACGATCATCCGCACTCCCCGCGCCCGCAGGAACTCCACTACCGGCCGAAGGACCTTCGTGAGGCACCACGGAGCGGAGGACAGACCGAAAGGGAGTGTGGTGAACTCGTACACCTGACCTTCCCACCTGAATTGCAGAAAGCGCCGATGAGGGGGGAAAATAGGCACCGTCAGGTATGCATCCTTTAGGTCGAGCCTCACCATCCAATCGAGCGGACGCAAAATGTCCCGGAGGAGGTGGATGCCCTCCATTTTGAAGTGGCGATACACCAGCCACTCGTTGAAGTCCTTTAGATTGATGACCGGCCGACGACCGCCTTCGACCTTGTCGACTAAAAAGAGATTGCTGAGGAAACCGCCTGGGTGCTCTGATGAGCGACAAATCGCCCCTTTTTGGAGGAGGGCGAACACCTCGTCGCGCACCAACCCTGTATCGCGCTGCAGAAGGTAATGGGGCGGGGGCGATATTGCTGACACGGACGGCCATGAAACTGCAACTGGAAGCCCTGGACCGTCTGCAGCACCCAAGCATCGCTTGTGAGAGATATCCATGCCGGGAAGAACTGCGCCAAGCGCTCCCCCCACCTGCAAGTTCGCTGATGGCAGCACACTCACCTCGCCCAGCACCTTGTTGCTGGCCTCTGTGGCCTCCACGACCACGGAACTTCTGCCCTCTTGTCGGATAGAAGTTATTGAAGTGGGCGTTGTCCTGGAAGTGCCCGCGCCCGGAGCCTTGCCCCCGATCGGAGCTGTTGAAGCGACCGAACGAGCGGCCCCTGCCACGTCCGGCCGTCTCGAAAACCCGAGGGGTAAACACTTTCCGCATGTTGGATTGTGCCCTGTCAAGGGAGGTGAAAGTAGCAACAAACTTCCCCAACTCCTTGACAAAGGGGTCCCCAAACAGGCCCCCCTGGGCCACCGCTCCTGCCTCCGAGGAGGCGAGGTCACCTAACTTGGGGTCTACTTTAATCAAGAGTGACCTCCGTCTCTCCGTGGAGAGCACGCAGTTCGCGTTCCCAATGAACACGATCGCACGCTGCGCCCAATTAGAGAGAACCTCCGGGGAAATGAGGGCCCCTGACAACTTAGCCTCCTCAGCCATGTCTAATATCTTGGTGACAGGCCCTACCGCATCCAGCAGCTTGTCCTGACAGGTGCGCTAAGAACGGCCGATACCCTTCTTGGGGTCTCTGACAAACTTCGCTAAAAATGTCGCCATCTTCGGGTCTATTTCTGGAGTCATTGCCACCTTCCCTTCCAAACTGGGGCGAGGACACTCCGCCCGGAGGCGGCTGCGAGCGTCTTTATCCATGGGCTTACGCAGACGACTCGCTACATAATGGGCCACCTTGTCCCCAGGGACCCAATCCGAAGACCTCGGATGGACAATATCGTCCGGGTCCAGCATGTCCGAAGATCCCGCCGGGGCAGGGGTCGGACCCGGGAGCCAGGATCTAGAGGAACACGCCTCCTCATCGGTATCGGGGGAGTCCCCGTCATCAAGGGGATCAGGAGAGACGGTCCGAGGCGTTGGTGGGACACCCTCATCTGGGGGCACCGGGGCAGGTTGAGGGGCCTCCTGCGGCAAAAAGGCGCTCTTTAAGCGCGCAAAAACTTCTGGATCAACCCCCTCGGTGCAGGGCTTCTTACTAGGTGGTGGAACGGGCACGGGGGTGGGAGCAGGAGTAGGGATAAGGGCTGCTAACTTCGCGTACGCCTCCTCCAAGCGCGCCGACAGACGCTGCTCAAGGGGCCTCACCGCCTGATCTACAGCCCTATAGACAGAATCATCTACAGCTTGATAAAAATCATCATCCCAGGGGAGGTAGTTCAGGGGATCCTCCTCCTGGTCATGCTCTCCCTGCATGCTGAGGTAAATTAGGCTCCGCAGGGTGTGAGAAGCTGCAGGCAGCACGTGTGCAGGAGCACAAATAGAAGCCCTGGAAGGCACAGATTTGGAGCTGGGAGGAAGCCCAGGCGAATGTAGGTGGCCAGCGGCGCACAATAGACGGGCACAGCCCTGGGGACACACCAGCCCTTTACTGTCACAGGGCAAGCCACCCGGGACCGTGTCCCACAGCACCACAGCACTTGGTGCGAATTGCGACTGTTGGACTTGGCCCTTTTTTTGGCAGGTTCACCCCTAAACCTTTTGCGTTGTATGTTAGTAGTTTTAAGTCTCTGGGCACTTTAGCACTGTGGTCCAGTGTAAAGTGCGTGCGCGCTGAGTGCGTGTGGTGAGATTGGCCTGCCCTCCCATAGGAATGCATGGGGGATGTGTGTCCATGGTAATTCCTGGTATGAGGGGAGTGCAGGGTCGAGTTTAGTATGTGCAAACTCGTGAGAATAAATGTTGCGCAATGGTGTGCGCAGATTTATTATAACTAGTGTAGAAATGCCACTTCTAGAAGTTGGCATTTCTGTGTACTGTGTGCCTGCCTGCCTGATGTGAATTGCATGTCTGGCTTGTGAGTGACAGGGGCTGGGAGGTGTGTGTGGCTCCAGGAGGGGCAGGGTGAGTCAGCGCAGGGCTGAATGGAGAGATCTCCATGTAGATGGGTGGGAGGAGTTGCACCTGGGACCTGAATAGGGCTGTGCCTTCCTCCACAATGCTGGCTCCACCTCCTGTGGTGCGTCTGATGTCCCTGGCCTGTCCTGTGAAAGGGAGAGAGGAGCTGAGCAAAACAAAGTGCTCCAAAGCTCCCCTGAACCAGGATTTTGTGTATAAAAGAAGGGGCTGTGACCCCAGAAAGTTGTTCTGTACCTGATCCAAACCTGCGGGGCTTGCTGCTGCTGGGGCCTAGGAGGAACCGCCATGGGGGCTGCCTCCCTGCTGGAGGGCCCTGTGTGCTGGCCTCCCTGGGCCCTGCATTGCCCCCTGGATGGCTAAAGGACTTTCTTGTTCTAGGACCTTGTTCTGCCTTTAGCACCCTGGGAGCGCTGTGCTTTAATGACTTCATTTTCCCCAGAAAAGGAGCACGAGGGCTCCGCAGCGCTGAGCTGCCATCCAGGGAGAGGGAATCCCCGGTGTAGGGATTCCCCCGTGCTCCGTGATCGAGCGGGAGCCCACTCCGCTTATTTTTATATTTAAAACGTGGGTGCCCACCCCACATGGCTGCTTTTTATTTAATGTAAATGCGGGTGCCTACCCCGCTTTCTACTTTTTAAAATCACCGCCGCAGCCCCGGGGCCGCCGAAGAAATCTGTTCCCGGCCGCTACAGCGCGACCAGGAAGTCAGGCACGTCTGCCTGGGACATGGGCGGAGCGAGGAGAGGAAGTCCCGCCCGCCGCCAGAGATCCGGCCGGAGCCTCGCAGGCTCGGTGATGAAGTCCCGGGTCCCAGGAGGGGGCCCGGGTGAAGGGGAGAGGTGCTGGTATGGCGGAGGGGGCACGAGGCACATTGTCGGTGCCTGCCACCGCCGCGATTGAAGGAAAGGAGGACGGGAGCCTACCCCGCCTCCACGAGCACCGAAGAGGAGTCCCGGGTCCCAGGAGGGGGCCCGGGTGAAGTGAGAAGTGGCGGCCGAGGCCGCCGATGCAAGTGCGGGGCTCCCATGGAAGAGGGAAGCCCGGCGTGTGCACAAGAGCCCCGCACGCCTTGAGATATGAGTCCCGGGTCCCAGGAGGGGGCCCGGGTGAAGCGAAGAGGAGAGGCGTTCCTGATCCTGGCGCCTGCCTGCGCGGGGCTCCCGTGAGTGAGGGAGAGCTCGCGGGCGCCAGCACCAAAGAGGAGTCCCGCCGCAAGGAAGAGCCCGGTGAGTGAGGGCTGATCTCGGGCGGGCGGCCACTATTTGTTTTCAAAGTCCCCGTGGGGGCTTGGGGGCATTATTTGTTTACAGCTCCCCGTGCGCTCCAACGATGGGGCATGGTCATTTTAGGGCCCCGTGTGGCTCCAACCCGGGGCAAGTGCTTTGAAAGGTCCCGTTGGGGCCAGAGGGCATTGTAGGGCCAGGGCCCTTTTCATGCCTCACAGCTGCGCCGCACCAGCGCGGGCTGCTGCAACCTTGGCAAATTGCTCCAGTTGGCACCGTGGTGCCAGGCCCCATTTAAATATTCCCAGCTGCCCAGCAAGTAGTGGGCAGCTGCATCGTTTAGGCTGCAGTTCTTTGGGGGCATATCTTGTGAAGTCAGGAGTGAGATGCACTCCTTTGCCCTGTACTTTCCCAGCTGCCCAGCAAGTAGTGGGCAGTTGCTCCGTTTAGGTTTGCGCAGTGGCGCACCCTTGACTTTCGCTGCATAGGCAGCAGCCCTGACTCTTTGGACATAGGGCATTTGAGCCCCTTCTTGAGATGGCCAGTTGGCCAGGGGGACTGTTAGGATTATAGGGCGCCAGGCCCTAATGTGATGTGGTGCTAGGAAATGTGATGCATTTACTATGCTTTACGCACCCTGTGTTATACCTCTAACTGTGGTTTATGATTATGAGGTTGTTTTGCATATCATGGTTTATGCTAGTGAGATTATGTTTCACTGTGTGATTTACGCCCCTAAGGCGAGTTATACTTAGGAGGTTAGGGTCTCATGCGTCTAGACTTGTGAGGTGATTGCATAATGTGTTTATGCTGGTGAGGTTGGCGCAGAATGTAATTCGCGCCTGATGTGATACTGTGCATAATGTAGTTTATGTTACAGGCTGATGCTAAGTACAGTGATTACCAGTGTTTACTGGTTGTACGGTTATGATCTGCTTTACTTTTACTAAGTTCGCTTTGTGCTGGTCCTGACAGTGGTCCAGTTGGCCCTGTCAGGTGTAAATAATCCCTTGTAAATATGACCTAGTGCCAGGTGGCACGATGTATATTATGTGAGTACTATTCTAATGTGTTATGAGAATACAAAGGCTATTTTTGATATAACCTTGTGTGGAGTTCCTTTTGTAGTGTGCCTGGTATGTTGTTGCTGTGCACGTGCGCAAACGCTTTACACATTGCCTCCGGGATAAGCCTGACTGCTCGTGCCAAGCTACCAAGGGGTGTGAGCAGGGGTTATCTTTGGCGTGTAACTCCCTTGCCCTGACTAGAGTGGTGGTCTCTGCCTGGCTTTGGCACAAGCCTTAGCCAACCAGAGATCCCATTTCTAACAGCGACCCCGCAGGGTGTCAAGAAATACGTAATACAGACCCCAAAGGGGCGTTCAGGGTAGAAAACAGGGAAAAACTGACCCCTAAGGGTGTCACACCGGGTGGCAAGAGGCAGGCAACTCCTGAGGGCAGCGCTCGTCGGAAAGTCCGTGATGCGAGTTTCGAAACTCGCGCTGCCCACAGAGGTGAGCGTATGCCCCCTAGCGGCGGGAGGACCACACCGCACCAGTCTCTGGGCAAAAATCGCGTCAGGCACGCTCTAAGCGTCCCGCGATTGTCAGGGAATCTGTCGAGGGGAAAACAGTATAAGCGCTAGCCCCCACATGCAAAATATACACCCCAAACCCCCAAAACACAGGAGATAATGGAAAAACGACTTAACTTGCTGCTGAGCAGCGAAGAAAGAGGAAGAGGAGACAGAGTAGATGGACTATGAGGGCTGGTCGGAGTGCGGACAGAGAAGAGGGACTCCTGTTAGAACTTTTTGTTTTCCCAAGTGTTCATGGGAAATGTAGTTTGTGTTGTTGTTTTCTTGCTGCTGTGGAAAAATAAAGCGAAGGAAGAAGGCATAATCCGAAGCCTCCGGTCCTGCCATAGAATTGCATGCACACAGAACAGTCTTTCGCATCCATAGTATCTACATACTCACATAGGGGTTTAGTAAACACATTTAGTGAGAAATCATGAATAGACTGGTCATGATGTAAGTCTGTATTTGTTAATTCATTAGCCACAACCACTTCCTCATGTACCTGTGTCGTTTTCAGCAGTTGTAGACATGTGAAGGTTAGTGTTTGATTAAACATGATGGGGTAGATTTAGTATTGTCAATAACAAGACAAGTATTATAACAAAGGTAGCCAAAAGGCAAGCACATATACGTTTACGCCTTAGTGAAAACTGATTTGGATCTTCTATCCCAAATCTAGAGGTACTCATTTTTTTAAATGTTATATACTGCTTTGTATTGTAAGGTTCTGAAGAAGTTTTTTATCAGTGCCTTGTCACGTTTTCTTTTATCCCTTCAATTTTCTTTTCGGCCTTTATTTCTCCAGCACTTTCACAATAGTTCTTTCACTATTTCACTATGAGTTGCAATCTTTTAAGCAAAAAACATAATATTTTTCCCAATTGTTTGCAGCTGCTAAATACGTCCACTCTGCATATCATTGACTTTGTATTCTATCACTTTTTGTTCTGCACACTGCAGGTTCTTCTCCTTCTGTGTCACTTTGCTCAGATTGACTAGAACCTTTAATCACAGTTGAAGGTATTCTTCCTGCGGTCAATATATGTTTCAACCTTTCAGATTTCCTGGGCCAACGGTCTCCTCTTCGCACTCGTTTTTCTGGTACACTGTTCACATTATCTGAGTCAATACTTCGCTTAGATAGATCCCCTTAAATTTGATCTTTGTTACCAACCGGGACCAACGCTCCTTGACTCTTGTCTGAACCAATGTTTCGAGACCCAGTAGCTGGTGCCCCCTCTACTCTGTGATCGATCTGAATGGGACGTCTCTCTGCTACCACCGGTTTGTCCACTACAGATCCTACACTTTCAAGAGGACATGGGACTTGAAGAGTGTGGGCAGCATGCACCCAGTTAGGCAGACCACCACATTTCACAGCAGTTGTGGTTACAAGTTTCACTTGATAAGGCCTACGCCAACGAGGTTCCAGGCAGGATTTTTGCTTCTTTACCAGTACCCAGTCACCTGGGCACAGGTTATGGCACTGCTCCTGTTGCACTGTAGTTGATGCTTCTCCAACCTGGTGAGACACAGAATGCACCACATGAGCCAATCCTTTCCAATATTCAAGTACCAAGTCATCAGTAATATTCGCAAGCTGATTTGGGACTGTAGGCTGCCTCATAGCCCTCCCCATAATTTTCTCGTGAGGGGACAGTCCAGTTCTTCTGTCTGGGATGCTTCGCAAACTCATCAACACTAAAGGCAGTGCATCAGGTCATTTCAGGGATGTGGATGCACACACTTTGCCAATCGGGACTTTAGAGTTCCATTTACTTGTTCAACCACTCCAGACGCTTCAGGCCGATAGGCACAATGCAGCTTTTGTTCAATTTGCAATGCAGCACAAAGCATTCGTATTACTTCATTGTTAAAATGTGTACCTCTATCCAATTCCAACGAGATCGGAAATCCAAATCGCGGAATTAGCTCTCTAAGAAGCAGTTTAGCTACTGTTAGGCTGTTATTGCATCTTGTGGCGTAAGCTTCCACCAAACGAGAGAACAGACACACAATCACAAGGACATATTTTAATCCATTGCAAGGGGGCATCTCAATAAAAATCAGTCTGCATGCAGGTTAAAGGACCTCCTGATTTTCTTATATGACTTGTCCTGACCAATATTTTTCTTCCTGCATTTTGTTGTTGACATGTCACACATCTCTGACACAGACTTTCTGCAATGGATGTGAATCGGGGATTATACCAGGTCTGTCGAAATAGACGTAGCATAGCATCTCTTCCCACATGTGCAGGCCCATGGCAATTTCTTGCCATAGGTGACAACAGATTGTCTAGTAAAACAGGTCTCTCATCTGTGTACACCCACACCTCATCCTCCTGTCGACGATTGCATCCTGCTTTATTCCACCCTTCTCTTTCAACTTGGGGTACTGCGTCTTGTAACTCCTTAATCTCTTCCCAGGTTTCTACGACTGAAAACATTAGTCTGCATTCTGTGCATTAGACTGTCCAATCAACGACTCCCCATTGAAGGCATAGGAATTTAGGGCGCAATAGCGTGCAGTCTCATCTGTGTATCGACTGCTGACCATCACATAATCGTGGCCGGTCTGGTGGGCAGAACACTTCACCATCGCAATCTGAGTCAGCAGTTGTAGTGCCATCAGTAGGTTCTTCACACACTCTCCATTTCGTATAGGTGAACCCGAAGAGGTAATGTACCCATGGTGAGACCACAACTGCCCAAATTCATGGACAACCCCAAAACCATATTGACTGTCCATAAATATCGTTCCTCTCATTTGTTCAGTAACTCTGCAAGCCCTGGTAAGTGCAATCAGTTCCGCCACTTGTGCTGAATACACT
Organism: Calotriton arnoldi; assembly: GCA_963921515.1. Taxonomy (NCBI): domain Eukaryota; kingdom Metazoa; phylum Chordata; class Amphibia; order Caudata; family Salamandridae; genus Calotriton; species Calotriton arnoldi. The sequence continues at coordinate 1,265,469 of CAWUFW010003954.1, forward strand.
CCTTTCAACCACGAGGCTTCGACTACACCCACCACAGTACAAATAGCATATGCAGCTCGCAAGGTACCTCCAGAATCTCTCAAACAAGATCCATCCACAAACAGAACATGATCTGACTCAGGCAATGGGACATCCTGAATGTCAGGACGCTGTTTGGTACATAATTCTGTCACGTTCAAACAATCATGCTCTGCTTCATCCATCACAACTTCATGTCCTGGTAAGGGCATCAAGGTAGCTGAATTCAAACTTGTGCATCTTGTCACAGTCACATTTCGGCTCCCAAAATCACTTGCTCATATTTAGTCAATCAACTACTTGTGAGATGCTGTGTTCTAGTTCGAGTAAGCAGAATCTTGACAGAATGCGGCACATACACTTTCAAAGGGTGTCCCAACATGATATTTTCACACTGCTCCAAACTCACACACGTTGCAGCAACAGCTTTCAAACATCCAGGCAATACAGCAGCTACAGGATCTAAAGTAGCTGCGGCATATGCAACAGGTCTGTGAGCAGTTCCATGCATTTGCGTTAGAACTGATAGTGCACAACCTTCGCGCTCACTGCAGAGCAATGTAAAACTCTTGTTAAAGTCAGGCATTCCCAATGCTGGAGCTCGACACAGATTGTCTCCCAGTTCATGAAAAGAGCGCTTGTATTCCTCTTCCCATGGAATGGGATCAGACACATCTTTGTGTGTAAGTCTCTAAAGTGGCTTGGCTATCAGGGAAAAATTTGGTATCCACTGCCTGCAATAACCAACCATTCCCGAAAACATGCAAACCTCCTTTTGGGTACTTGGCAGATTCATCTGCAAGATAGCAGTGATCAGATCCGGTGACACTTTTCTGCCTCCTTTTTCAATGTGGTGTACCAAATAAAGAACTTCTCTTTTGCAAAATTGGTGTTTTGCTGGTGACACCTTATGTCCACTTATTGCCATATGATTTAATAAAGCAATAGTGTCAGAAACTCAAGCCTCTTTAGTACCTGATGTGACCAACAAATCATCTATGTACTGCACCAGCACAGAGTGATTTGGCATTTCCAATGATTCCAAATTTCTTTTCAATATTTGAATGAAAATCTAAGGACTCTCTGTATACCCTTGTGGAACTCGGCACCATGCCAAGACATGGTTTCCGAACCGGAACGCAAACAAATATTGGCTATCCAGATGCACGGGGATTGGGAAAAATGCTTGGCACAAATCAATCACTGAAAACCGTTCAGCCTCACAAGGAATCTGATATAGAATCACAAACCGAATTTGGTACAATTGGACAGCAGGGTATCACAATTTGATTAAACTTTCTTAAATCCTGCACAATTCAATTTTTCCCATTTGGTTTTCGAATACCCTTGATAGGTGAATTGCACGGGCTTCCCAAAATCTCTATCAGAATTCCTTGTTCAATCAGGGTCTCAATTAAAGGGGTTATGCCTGCAATAGTTTCTGGGCTCAAATTATACGCTGGAGTTTTAGGATATTCTGCATTGGACTTCACTGTGATGGGAATTGGATCTACTCCTCTCATCAACCCGATATCCTTTCCTGTAAAATCCCACACTTCAGGCAAAACAATATCTTGCAACTCAAGTGGTAAGTTGTTTTCAGTAAGTAAGGGATATAGGCCCTATACTTCTGTCTTTTGTCTGGCCAATTTAAACACCACATCTTCATCCTTTGTTTGAAATTCTATTCCTTTTGGGTGCAATAGATGGAACAATTCATTTTGCACAATAAGTCTCGCCCTAACAAAGTCACTAGACTAGAATCACACACCACAAACTTGCATAAATCTTCAAAAGACCCAATTTGTACTTGTACAGGTTCTGTCACTGGGGTCGATATCAATTGATTGGATACTCCTACAACTTGGATTCTTTCTCCTGAGAGGAGTAGGTTGGGAATTGCCACAGTTCTCACAGTGGAACGGGTAGCACCAGTATCTACAAGGAATGAAATAGTTGTTCCATTTACCTTGCCATCCACATAGGGACCATTCTGATCTACCTCTAAGGATGCCCCAAGCACGCATTCCTCCTCCCCTTTCAGGCACCGTCATTGGGACATATCTGAGTCACTGTCATCGGCCTGCAACAAGTACTATGATGCCACTTGCACATTTGAATTTACCTGATCATTGGTATGAAAACCCATATTAGCATTGTATCTTTGCACCTGTCCATTCAATTGAGGCATAGGAGTTGTGGCATATTTTGATTTTGACCTCTTAATCTCGGCACTGGCTGATTCGGCATTTCATTATTTACCTCTGGCTGTACAATTCCATTTGCAACTGTCTGTCCATCTGCCTGATTAGCTGTGTTAAACTTACACTTGCGTTTCCAATTTCCGATCTTGCCGCAACTGTGACATGGATAAGTCTTTTTCAACACATCTATTTGTGATCCCCTTACTCTTCCTTCAGGCACCAAAGTCTGCAAAGGATTTCTTGCCACACCTCGCATTCCAGAAGTCGTCTGACCATTTCCCTGTACCATGCCTGAAAAATCAGTATCAAAACCCACATTGGCCGCTCTCATCTGTGCTAACATAAATTTTTCTTTTAATTTCTTGTGACACGAATCAATGTCATCTCCACAATATTTTGCATAACAAAGAATCTCATCAATGGGCTTACTTTGCAACAAATCAAATGTTGTTGTATCATGGCACTTATCTCAGGTCTTAAGCCATACACAAAATGTCCCATGTCTTTTTCTGTTGCATTCTCAATTCCACTGTATTGCTTAAATGCCTGCAAAAGCCTTCCATAATATGCATGCACTGTCTCTTTTAGTTCCTGTGTAGTTCTGTCTAAATTTTACCCAATCTCTTTCTTTCGGTGAAATCTTTCCTTTCAGATACGTAATAACCTGATTATACTTCCTAATTACTTCCACCGACAGCGCACCAGTTTTTGAATCTCTCGCAGGCTCTGTTTCTGGCCAGTCAACAGTAATTTTACATTCAGTCCATAAATCTGTCGGAACTACAATGTCAAACAGGGTGTCTAAATCTTTTAACAAAACCTTTGAAACCTTCACAAATCTTTCCACTTGCTTGTACCACTCAACAGGCTTTTCTCTAAATTTTGGGAAATCATTGGTAAAAGACAAAATATCCTGTCTATTGCAAGGGACTTGAACATATCTTCCTCCTGGTACTTCTCTCATAGGATATGCTGTTGCGTCTGCCTCTCTCTTCTCTTTCTCCATCATTGGGTATAGAGGCAAAACCATCGCCAAATCTTCCTTCTTTTTAGCCCATCTACCGTCCCATCTTTCTACCTCTCCCCATCGTTTCAAGGTAGTTAATAGTTCTTTAATATGCAATCTCTTTCCAGAAGGGTCTAAACTTTCCAAATCTTTGTCACTAAAACCCAATCAATATATTTTTTGTAGCGCCTTAGATTTTTCTACATCCACTCCATATTTTTGACCTACCTCAGCAAACCTTTCATGAGTATTCCTAGCTTTTCGTGTTATATCCTTGCACATGAATAGTAATTCTCCATCATGATATTTCGCCAATATTTCTGGACTAATTGTTCCCAATATAATTTCTTCCACTTCCACTTTTAGTCTGCTTAACTCTATATTAATGTCTCGTCCCACATTACTTTTTGTACTAGCTGTAGGAGCTATGTCCCTAATCCAGTCATCAAGTTCCTCCGGTTATGTCCCTATTGATGTACATATCTCCCCTCTCTGAGACTCCCCACTAGTTTCTCCTGCTCGTTGTGTTACATGGGTGTTTAATTTCTGATTTCCAATTTGCAAAACCATTCCTGTAATTACCTCTGGACCTCTATTTGGTGTTTCAAAACTTTTCTCTGTAATGGTAATTAATGATTCTACTCCACCTTCTTAGGCGGAATTCATTCTTTCACTCATTCCCCCATCACTCTTGCATGTTAAAGTTCACTCTCAAGACGATGATGCTTTTTGATCCATCACCTTCTTATTCATCTCTTGCAAGGAATGATTTTCTCCCACTGTCCCAGTAGGTATTGTTATAGCATGTGTTTGTGAAACTCCTCGTCCTGTCTGATATAAGGGGACAATTGGACCTATAGTAACTGGGACGGATAATGCATCTAGATCATTTGTTATAACAGTATTTGGAAATCCTGCTCCTTTTGGAGTTTGTCCTCCAGACAGGTAAATATTTTAGTGAGCCGGATGTAAAATTACAGGTGGTGCTTCTGAGGCCATACCCATTAATGGGTTTGTTTCTGAACTACTCTGTTTTTCCTTATAGGGTGGAGGTCTATTTAACAATAACTCATTCAGTAATTCGTCATCTATTTCATCCAGATTCTCTTCTGCTAATGTAAGAACCTGAGTTTGTGGCTCCTCAATATGTTTCTTTTTCTCCGTACATTTTTCTCCTTCCTTATTCTCAGCTACCATTACAGGATACATTTGTGCACCCATGGCAACATCCTGTCTCCACATATTTTTCTGAGAATCCCATTTTGCTTCTGCATATTGATTTAAACCATTCTTATATCTGCCATAATATTTCTCTTTGTCTCTCCGATGGGCTTCATGTTCACATTCTTCGAGAGCCTCATATTGCATGGGTCTAGGTGTCGGTTTCATATCATTCATCTGTCTTCTCAAATTTTCTAAAATCTGTATATTAATTGTTCCATATTGTGGGAAATCTAGGGGACCATCTTTTTCGGTGTATTGACCCAATTCTCCAACCAGGTACAAGTGTGATATCCCCTCTCAAGAGACATATGCAATATTGGTGTACACCGTCCGAAGCTACAGGAACTCCTTCTCTAGGAGCAATAGGTTCATCCTTGCATATTAATGCTCTTAATAGCGTAAAGAATTTCAATATTTCTTACTTTCAATGCAGTCTGATCTTATTTCTTCAAAACTCTCTTCCGTATTATTGTTTCAACTTCCAATCACTGCTCGATTTCAACAACCAATCCCAGCGCGGCTCCACACCAGCCAACCAATCCCAGTGCGGCGCTGCGCTTTTATTTCACCAGTCTAACTCCTCACAGCAACTGACCCTCCCTTCACAATTTTCTCATTGTCTTTCCTTTTTGTCCGTCCTTTTTCTTTCAATCGATTTCACGCAAAACAACACAAAACATAAAACAACTCTTGTCTACTCCACTAAAAAGAATTAAAGATCCTCACACAATCAGAAATGTAATTCACTCCCAGTAAAATCAACCAGCACAATTTCACCCTTTGAATAAAAATCTTTAAGATTCCTCCTGGTGCGCTTCCAGAAGAAAACCCCAACAAACTTTAACTCGTCACACTTTCAAAAAGTTCCCTTCCTGGTGGCACTGGCAACGACATCTCATACACAGCACCCTCGTAACAGCAGACAAACTTACTTAGTGTATGCCACACTAAGACCCACCTGTAGGTGCATTTCCCGGGATCTTAGTCCACAACGGACCTGTACTCAATTTCAATACAATACAAACATACAAATTTCACAATATGACATAATACTTCTGTGATTACAATTCCACACTAGTCTTGTCAGGTTAATTTTTACCGTCGGTCGAAAACTCACTACACCTCTAAACAACAAAAGGAGCCTCATAGCCACGTCTTCTCATATCCTAGTTTTAATCAGTCAAACTAACCATCCGACAAGCTACCAGATAACTGATGCAACGCTAACCAAATTTTCTTACCCTTATAACAGTCTTTGAATCACGAGGCCCATTTCATCAACATCCCATGAACCCACAATATTTTCAATTGTCACCCAGATTACCACAAACCATGGCCCTCCAATGGATCTTTTTGTTGAGCTGACAGGGACTAGAATACTTGGAGAATATGTAACAATTATTCTAGGAGGACCTGGAATAAAATAATTGCTATCTCAAAACCTACTTCACAACCTTTCTAAGCCACAGATGCAAACGCCTTGAGACAAGAAATATGACTAAAAGAATGAGACAGAATCGATAAAGATAACTCATGAAAAACATTTATCTAATGCCTCATTTTGGATGGACAGATCAAGAAAATGAGATTTAATGCCTGGCCTGGCCATCACTGACAGGATGGGAGGGAGGAGATTGGCACAGCCCCACTTACATCTGAATAGCCTGTGTCCTACCTCCACACAAAGGGCGCATGCCCCCTGGAGTCAGTCTGGAGCTAGGCAGGGAAGGCAGGAAGACTGGAGACTTTAAAGGGGAAGCTCTAGAAGCTTCTCCCCCACTTCAAAGGCACAACTGGGTATAAACTGGACCTCAGACACAGGACCTGTGGATACTTTGCCAGGAAGAAGGACTGCTGTACTGCTACAAGGACTGTCACTCTGCTGGACTGCTGCTCTAAGGTAACTGCTGACCTGCTGTGCTGACCTGCTGCTATGCCTGGGTGGAGTTCGCGGAGCTCTGCAACAAAAAACTCCACTGCGCTATGCGGAGTTCCATGACCGGCGGAGAGCATTTGGTCACGCCGTTCGCGCTGACTTTTAGTGCCGTGAGTTTGTCTCATGCTGGAAAATCAGTGCCAGTGGCATCATGCTCAGCGCAAGAGGGTGCTGCTTCTTTCTGGTGCTTGAGTACATTTTCTACTCTAGTGGCAGGTTCCTCAACTCAAACAGAAGGTTTCTCAACGCGAGCGGTAGCGGCCATCTGCGACCACCTGCGTTGAGAAATCTCACCGGGAAGTGGTCTGGAGTAAGATTTTCCTTGCTCGCTAACTTAACTCCACTCTGCTACTTGGAGCGGAGTTTTTTGGAACCCAGCACTTTACACAGAGCGCTGACTAGGAAAAACCAACCAGCTCATGGGCCCAGCTGCAGTGAATTTCTGACCCCCAAGTGGTGCCCCTCAGGTCCTGGACCCTTAATGTAGCACACGGGCTCCTGAAATGAAGCTTTTGGGCTCTTCGTGACCGCAAACGGGCACTTTTGCATCAAAACTGTGCTGCTGGGACCAAAAATCAGCATGAGCCGCCACCAGCCCATCTCTTTGCACATCAGTATGACAGCCGGCAGGGGACCGCAAATACGAAGCACCAGCCCACCCATCTGCGACGCCCTGCTTGTTTTTCGATTTATGCTTGCTGGCAACCTCCAACTATGCTCTCCTTCCTCTCCGTGACCCTTTCCAACGTGAACGGGTCTCTTGGCACAAAGCTCGAGATGGTATACCTTCAGCGGGACTAAACTGGCACTGTATCCTACCTGTAATTCATTGTGGTCACCCTGAATATTTGACTTTGACCTGGTCCAGCGCAACCAGATGGCCGCGGTTGGCGCTATTTTTCTATCCTGGAGTGGCTACTAGTTGGTGAGCACAGGTTAACTTGGGGTTTGCTTGTGACTTACCCTGACAAGGATTGTGGTTGCTGCTTGACCACGGCTCACACCGCAGTCAACCAACAACCCAAATACTTTCAGTAAGTAGAAGCTTTATTGTTGTTACCTACCTATTACCACTTTGTTAAAGTGGTAATAGTTATAGAAATGTATTCATTTTTTTCAATATATTTTAGATGGAACCGCTTTTTAAACTTTTTGTTGTAAGTAGTGCAATAAATTTAAGGTATTACTGTGGTACTCAGTATACTTTTTTTGAAAGAATTAAATATGTAAAACATTCAAAATTCACTGTAGTACACTATATTTGTAAAATATATTGTAGTTTAGTGTATTTTTGATCTTTTAAGATATATATTTTTTTTTTAAAGTACCGCAGTGCTTCCTAGGAAGTACCTCAGAACTCTGTACTTTTTTATAAAATAAATCGAAATTTATAAAAAATGTTCCATACCTATTACCACTTTAATGATAAAGTAGTAATTGGTTGGGAAACAATATGAAACCTAATACCTACATCAAGGGCATAAGGCAGAACACAGCTAAAGTGTAATAAAAAACAACAAGTCTGCATTTAATTTTTGTAACGGTAGTCATTAGCCAAACACATAATGCCTTGCATTCACTATGTACCGCAGTAGTTCCTCGAAATACAGCGAACTACCCCTGAATTTTGGGAAACCACTGCGGCCTCAGATATCACTAAGTGTTTATGCCTTATAAATTAAAAAATACTTAACCTTCTTACCTGTAGTACAAAAAAGGATCATGTACACACTATAATCCTGTCAAACTTCATTCAATTTTGTGCAGCCTTTTTTGCGCTATGCATGACATAAATGTTTATGGAAAATGTATTGGTTGAAAAATCTGTTTTTGGACCCTCCTCCCCTTTTTTGTGCACCCCCTTAATAAATGCATGGATCTTTCCATCCTCCACCAAGGTAGAAAAAGCTATTGGTCTGGAACGTTTTCTGATGATTCGTCAAATGGGGGCAAAGGTATTAGAACGCACCATCTGAGGAATTCCTATCTCTGGAAACCCTAACTATAAATACAGAGTACAGAGTGGCTATATATATACACAAACGTACTTGCGCTGCCGCACATTGTGAAAGTGAATATATTAGCAAAGGTTTGCAAATGTGATCTCCCGACACTGCACTGAGCAGTCGGGTGTGTGACCTAATGTAAATAATACACACTTGTGTCTTTATTGTATTTTGGATATACAAACACAATTGCTGCACAAACGAAATGTTTTTGTTTCATTTTATTTTATTGTACATTATACATCAAACCGCTTTTACAAAAGTACCTAAACCAGTTTTTTTCTATTTTGTAAGACATTATGACTGAATGAGTTCCGACAAGTCTGTTTATCATGTCTATTCTTGCAACTGACCTTTGTTTATAGAAAATGGGGCACTTTCACTTATGGCATTGTGGCTTTGACAAAGACCGGGCAGGTCGAAATGCACCAGCCAGACAAACTTTATTGAACAATCTCCTGGAGTGCGGGCGTCTTCTTGCGCGGCAGCGCGAGTGCATGTGTTCATAATACATGGGTCCTGCACCCAACTGGCCCTGCACCCACACCGCAAGGTGGAAGATGTCGGAATGTATCACACTGACTTATAGTTATGAAAGCGTTATTTATTCTTTCTATACAAACCCAACTTAAACTAGGCAAACATTAGAAATTCTAAAGTTATAGCTTTAACTTAATTTATAATTTACGCACCAACTTCAAGTCACCCACCTCCGTATCCAGTATTAGTACCTCACTCGCCGTACTGCATTAATTATTACTCGCACCTTCTCCATGCACTGTATTCTAACAAATTATGGGGCATATTATCAAGAACGGCATTAAAAATTATCGCCGGTTTAGCGGCAGAAAACTGCCGCTAAAGCGCCGATAATGGGCTTGATAATATGCCCTTGAGAATTCCAATAGAAGTCCATGTTCTGGTGTGAACATGGGTTTCTATTGGAATTCTCCAGGGCATATTATCAAGCCCATTATCGCCGCTTTAGCGGCAGTTTTCTGCCGCTAAACCGGTGATAATTTTAACGCCGTTCTTGATAATATACCCCCCTATCATTTAAGATTTCATAAGTGTTGTTAAGAATGCTATGATTTCACATGGTACAAGTGATGTAATACAGAAGGATATAACCAGTCCATGGATAAGGTGTGAGTTATAGTTGTAGTGCAGCATGTTGTACAGTGGAGTGGCGTGTCGTACAGCAGAACAGGGTGTTGTAGATTATCATATAGTAGATTACAGTGTTATAGAGAGTAGTGGCATAGAGTGAAGTCGGGTGCAGTAAAGTGTCATTCAGTGGAGTATTGCCAAGAGGAGTGTTGTAGAGCACACTGGAGGAGAGTGTTATACAGTGCAATGGGGTATCATGTAGTGGAGTGACATGTCATTCAGAGGAGTGGAGGGGCATCTCTTTTAAGTGTTATACAGTGTACTACAATGGCATCAAGTGAACTGTCATAAAGTGCAGTGGCGTACAGTGGAGTAGCGCAGAGTGAAGTGGCATACAGTGGAGTGGCATACAGAAGAATACTGTATAGTGCAGTAGCATAAATTGGAGTGGCATACCAGTGGAGTAGCGTGCACTGGAGTGACGTACAGTGGAGTGGGTAATGTGGAAAAGAATATAGTAGAGTGGCATAGAGTGGAGTGTTGTCCAATGGAAAAACTTAGAATGGAGTGGTGTAAAGTGAAGTGGCGTAGAGTGTAGTGGAGTAGAGTGTAGTGGCATAGAGTGGAATAGCATGGAGTGGAGTGGGGAGAGTAGAGTTGCTTACAGTGGAGTAGCATAGAGATAAGTAGCGTAGAGGGGAGTAGCGTAGAGTGCAGTGGCGGAGATTGGAGTGGCATACAATAAAGTGGCATAGAGTGAAGTGTTATAGAGTAGAGCAGCATAGAAAGAAGTGGCATACACTAGAGTGGCGTAGAATGCAGTGGCATAGAGTGGAGTGCATACAGTGGAATACTGTATATTAGAGTAGAGTACAATGTAGTGGCGTACAGTGGAGTTGCATAGAGTGGAATAGCATAGACCATACTGCCATACAGTAAAGTTGCGTACAGTGGGATAATGTAGAGTGAATTGTCATACAGTATACTGGTGTACAGTGCAGTGGCATACACTGGAGTGTGTTAGAGTGAATGCCGTACAGTGGAGTTGCATACAGTGGGGTAGCCTAGATGGAGTATCGTACTGTGGAGTGGTATACAGTGGAATAGCGTTCAGTGGAGTGGTGTACATTGGAGTGGCGTAGAGTGGAGTGTGGTAGAGTTGACTGGCGTACAGTGGTGTACGGTGGACTGGCATAGAGTGGGGTGAGGTACAATGTAGTGGTGTAAAGTCAAATAGCGTAGAGTGGAGTGGTGTAGAGTGCAGTGGTGTACAGTGGAGTGCTGTACAGCTGTGAAGAGCATACACTGGAGTAGGGTAGAGTGGAGAGGCATAGAGTGCAGTGGCATAGAGTGGAATAGTGTAACATGCAGATTGTAGAGTGCAGTGGCGTACAGTGAAATGTTGTGCAGTGGAGTGGTGTAGAGTAGAGTGAGGTACAATGTAGTGGTGTACAGTGGAATAGCATAGACTGGAGTGGCGTGGAGTGGCATAGAGTGGAGTTTTGTAGAGTGGAGCAGGGTAGATGGTAGTGGGGTAGACTGTAGTGGCATACAGTATACTAGCTTACTGTGGAGTGGCACAGAGAGTAGAGTTGTAGAGTGTAGTCGCATGCAGTGTAATAGCTTAGAATGTATTGGTGTAGAGAGGAGTGGCATAAAGTGGAGTGGCATATAGCAGAGTAGCATACAGTCGAGTGGTGTAGAGTTGAATGACATTGAGTTTGGTGGGCTACAGTGTAGTGACGTAGAGTGGAGTAGCATATAGTGGAGTAGAGTAGTGTGGTGTACAGTGCAGTATCATTCAGTGGAATAGGGTAGAGTGGAGTGGTGTAGAGTGGAGAGGCGTACAGTGGAATAGTGTACAGTGCAGTGGTGTACAGTGAAGTGGCTTACATAGAGTGGTATATAGTACAACAGCGTAGAGTGTAGTGTTGTAGAATGGAGTTGCATACAGTGGAATAGTTTTTCAGTGGAGTAGCAGAGAGTGGAAGGGCATACAATGGAGTGGCGTAGACTGGAGTGTCATGGAATGGAGTGGCATACAATATCATAGCGTAGAGTAGAGTGGTGTAGAGTGGAGTGGTATAGAGTGGAGTACAGTGGATTATCTTAGGGCTTTTAGTGGCGTGTTTAAGAGTGGAGTGGCATAGAGTGTAATAGAGTAGAGTGCAGTGGCATAGAGTGGAGTGGCATAGAGTGGAGTGTGTCAATTGAAACAGATGCAGTGTGAAAGTGTGTGAACAGATGTAGACGTAATGTTGCAAGAATATACATTATGAGGTGGAAATGGTAATTTTTGTAGTACGTGTGAATATTCTAAATAGTGTTAAAGTTTTATGTGAAAAAAAACGTAGTTGTACATTGTGCTGCAGTATGCCACGCTAAGTTTTCGGTATATGACGGTACATGCAGATGAGAAGGCAGTATGTGATTGGCTAATGGCTGTGTTCACCAAAGGTTTAAGGCAGCCATGTAGATTTTATCACATTTTTGCTGTGTTCTGCATTTCATTGTGTTCTAAGTTAGTGTAGGAAAATGACTCATTAGTTGTGTCTTCTGCACAAGTAATGGGTCTACATTTGTCCTTCACTGGGAACCAAACACCCCATTGTAGCACTTGATTCTCACAGGTGGGCCAAGCAGAGCAATATCAGGCCTACTCAAGGGAGGTGGTGTAGGCTAGTAATCACCACTCACAGATACACAATACCAACATTCAATAAATGATTGTCCAGTCTGTGATTTTCTTTTGAAAATGGAAAAAGTACATTTATTACCCACTACTCAGTACTATGCAGCAATTTATAAATATACATAAGGTTGACGGTAATACCACTTGATGACATTGCGTACTCCCTTTGGAGACCCCCGCCCCCCAAAAGGGGGCTAGTTCAACAAACCACATGTCAAAACATCAACTTGTACTTAAATGCAATGATGGTGCATAACTTGGGGTTAGAGCACTTAATACTGGCAATAAAGCACACAAACTTTGATCACAAGGGGCTGTTTACATCATTATCTCAACAAAGCATTTCACCATAGGAATAAGGGCATCAACTAAACATAACCAGGACTAAGAGCACTTAATATTGGCAATAATGCATGCAAACTTTGTTCACGAGTGGCTGTCAGCATCATTATCTGTAAAACAGGTACAAGATAAATGTATAGACATATCTTAATGGTTTGAGCACTTTTAGCATGAGATACGCAAATCACAAGAATGGAATTACAACCTTCACCTCAGAGGGTGTTTGCAACATGAAGACATATGTTGCACCACTTCAGGCCACAGGGACTGCAGCCACAGTCTTTGCCCTTAGAAAGCGTAGTACTCCCAACTGTAGAGCAAAAACTCCAGCTGGGGAGTGCTTGACCATCCTTGAAAACCCTTGAGGGGTTATCATTTTAGAGACTTACCCAACTGAGGGTGGGGCCTCTGGAATTCTTTTGGTGGGAGGCTGTGCTGCTCATGCAGCTCCCCCTGCACTTGTAATTCATTTTAGTGGTATCCCTGTCATCCTGGGGCCACCACCAAGCAAAAAATGGGGCCAAACAAGCTAAACTAGGTCAGCCCTCAGGGCATTATGGAGCACTCCTCGCGCTATGTTTGAATATCATATGAGCGGCACTCCCACTGCGTTGGGGAGAGCTGCGACTTCTTTGATCCTTGGTTCTTCTTGTTTTCTTTTTTTTGTTAATCTGGCAGCCACACGCTTCTTATTCTCAGGGTGCCCGGTCCTACCAGGGCACCTGCGCATGCATGCAATCTCATTGGGGGGCAACTTGCGGGGCCCATGCCCCTGGCACCTCCTGTGAGGCTAGTGCTCTGGGGTGCTGCCGCTGCCGTCGGCAGCCTCAATCTGGTCTACACACTCCTGCAGGTAGACGCGCACTGGTTGGCTGGCCTTCCAGCTCCCCCCCCAGACTTGGACAGGGGGAGCGGGGAGGGCTAGTCATGCAGGGGAGTGTGATGACACTCCCCACTCTTCCCTGCCGGCCCAGGGATGGGGTCCAGGGTCCCTTCCTCCTATCGCGAGGGGGCGCAATGGTGGTCCCTCAATGTGACTTCTTCACGGGGCCCAGAAATGGAGTCCTTGGCCCCTTCCTCATATCATGAGGAGGAGCGACGGCGCTCCCTCCACCATGGCTTCTTCACAGAGCCCAGGGATGGGGTCCTGGGCACCTTCATCCTATCATGAGGGTGTGTGATGGCACTCCCTCGTTAACGTCTTCTTCTCGGAGCAAGCTCCGAGGCCATGACCCCCCCTCGGAGGGTAAAAATTGTCCGCCCACAAAGCTCCACTCTCTCGGGATTTCCTGTAGGGGTTCAAAGGTCTCCAAAAGTTTGAAAAGGCATAAATCTCACTTGTTTGGTCCAATTTTGGACAATCTGGCAAGCTAGCCACCTGGAGCATTTTCTTCAGCCCTCCTGGCTTCAAAGGTGACAAACATTGCAAGAAGCTGATTTCACTGACTCCCTGTGGCAGCCTTTCACTTTCCTCTTCCTCTGGGCTTCTCTCCCCCTTGGCGCAGGAGCCCAGCCTTTCCCCCAACTAGTCCACAGGATGTGTAAGGGGATGTGTTTCCCTGGTCCTAGGGAAATGCCCCACTGGTCCTGGGGTCAATCAGAGGTAGAATCCTTGGTCCAGATGGTAGTCAGGGGGTTCTTCCTTCCAATTGTCCATGGTGCCAGCCTCCAGTCCCAGTGTCTAGGAGAAAAACAACCAAGAGACTCCCCCTTTCAAGAAAGTATCTTCTGCACACCATAATGTCTAATCCTACCAGATTTCATGTAAATCTGTTCAGCTGTTTTCACACTATGTCCAATACATAGGTTTATAGGAAAAGACATTTTCGGCAAAACATGTTTTGGGACCCCTCTTTTATCTTTGTAGCCCCTTGACCAATCACCACAAAATTTTGCATTATCTGCCAATGTAGAAGGAAGAATAGGTCTGCAAAGTTTCATGGAGTTTCATCATATGGGCACAAAGTTATTCATGGCGAAAAATATGAGAAATTCCTCTCTGGTTATACAATGCAATATATTGCATTGTCTAACTTGAGAGGGCTTGAGAGGGCCAATGATAAATTCTGATGACCACTGTCAGAAAGGCAATCTTATGATCCTCAATTAATTTAATTGGGCTACCCGTTACGAATTGAGCTGAGTTCAGAACTTTGCAAAAAGATATATATAGCAATGCTTGTAGCACGTTTGAACAGTGGAAAGTTAAAATGGTGCATGTATTTGAAATGCTATATGCTTTAGGAACAGTATCAGTGGTGACATAGTTGGCTTTATGGGAACATTTTGTGTAAGGAAGTAGAACTTATGGAATTTCAAAAGGGAGGTTTTAGAGTGTCTGGGTGTCCTCCCCCTTCTATTGGCTTTATGATGTACTGATGTGCTAAATTATTATAGGTGTTTGTAAATATGAGAATGTATGGATGTAAAAGCTTATGAAATTGAAGTATTTGATCACTGCTACATGGGGAGAGGTTTACACTATTTTTTTTTGCTTATATTTATAATTGATGTACTATTGTAACAAATGTAAAGGCTATTATTTCTCCCCACAAAAAAGCAATCTAATATAGTACAAACACTCTCACATGTTGAAAGTTTTCATGTTGCTTGGTCAAATAATATTTTTTTAATGTGATTGACAGGATCGTATAACTGTTCAGGACATTAATTTCCAAAGCAAGGATATGGCAGCCTTTTTTGAATCCCATATGATGTTGAATGCCATATTACATTGTGCATTCTTTTACAAATTGCAGCAAGTATTAGAGTTCATTTTCAGGCAGGTAGGTGTACAAATCATATCTCCCTAGAAACAAGCTCTTGGCCACATGGATATGCATTTAAAGAAAATGAAAGCAGCAGTACACCATCAATATCCAGGCAGACCGTGGGTATGATGTGTTATTCCAGATCAATATAAACCTACTCACAAAATTCTAATGGGTCGATTACAATGCGGCCCGTAAAGGCTCCCGGGCCGCATCGTAATTTGCCCCTTGGTTTACTTTCCGACCACTGCATTACAATCCTGGCAGTCAGAAAGTAAACCAGCTGGTAATTCTGACTGACTTCCAACGGGCTCAAGGAGCCAGTTGGCCAGTCGAAACCAGCTCGTAATCCCACAGGGGGGCCTTTCCGCCCTTGGGATTACGATGCACAGTTTCCAGCATGGTTTCCATGCTGGCCATGTCGGAAAGCATATTTGGGGCTCCCAGCAGGACCCCCTTGGGTGCACGGCCTACAGTTGGGGGCTGAGGGGGCACCTATTGTGCCCCCCTGTTGATCCCTTGAGGTGCCTGCCACGAGGTGCAGGGATGAACTGCATCTCCCATTTCCCTATGGGAGCATGTATTACAGCCGGTTTATGGCCGTGATGCATGCTCCCATAGAGAAATGTAGGAATGTGACCGAACAGTGTTCGGTCGCATCCTAATTAGGGGGTTGGGACAGCTGACCAGAGGTCGGTCTGTCCCAGGACTGAGACAGTGTAGGGCGGGCTGGAGTCTGCCCAACATCGTAATTAGCCCCAAAGTGTCTTGAACCACTATTTGGGCCTTGGTAAAAAGATGTGGTGTCAATCCAGAGGCCCTGGTGAACCTCGTTAGCCGACGTTAGTTTGCCCAGACATGACCTGTTGTCCACCAGTCCAATGGAGTTAGCAACACCTCAAGTTGGATTCCATGATGCATAGCACACCTGAGGCCACAGAGGAGGTAGCCTAATCGAACCAAGCAGAAGACTCCTTTTTGGGTGAGGTCCATATTGATTTCCATATGACATTTCCCACTTGCATGCTTCTGGAGTGTCCATGGCGACACCTCCACAAATCCTTCAGAAGGGGCCCCGATCGGACATGGGTAATAAAAATATTTATACATTAAAAATATCGTGCTGAATAGACATGCTATTTGAGATCTACAGTTCACAGGACATCCACTTAATTGCTTCTTTCATCCACTTTAGGAATTTTTTTGGGCAGTTAGTGATTTCTATGAGGAGATGGCAGGCCCCTCTATCATGAAGTATAAGGGCTCCCTCAGTTCAGGGCATGGTGTCCCAAGTGTAATTTAAAGCTCTCCTAGTCTGCTGAGGTGCTTCTGACATGCTAGGAATTAAAGATCTAAATGAGTGGAAACATGAGTTTACGCAGGTGTAGGCCATTTTTAGTGGATGATTATGATATTCGGCTTCTGCATGATTATGCTGCATTTTTGCAAATAAACATTTTGTAGTCACTTGTATGTTAGTTATTCACCTAGATGTCCTGCTGTTTTACCCACATGGCATTACATAATCATAAACAGTGTCTAAGAGAAGTTTTACAAAGTCTGTGGGGCATATTCACAAGGACTCATCGCAGAGTTAGCGGCACTTTATCACAGCCAAAGTGGCGATAAATTCATCGCACCATTCACAAGCAGGTGCTAACAGCCGATATCACCAGTTTACCCGCGATAGCAGGCGCAAAAAACATTGCCACAGATGACACCGGCAACTAACGCTAATGAGATGCAGAGTAGGCGTTCCCGTGCAAAAACCCGCAAAAGCACCACTTTGCAACATTCTCAACGACCAGCCAGATCGGCGTTAAGATTCAAAAACATGCAATAAGGCGCGTTAGCAGCATGGATTTAACACCTGCTCCTACCTGGTGCTAAGTCGGACGACAACCTGCACCATAAAAGGGAGCCCAGCCCACAGCCACACCAGAAGAACAACAGATGCCATGGAGCTACTGATCTTGCAGCTCGGAGCCCCAAAAGGGCCACAACACCCACCGCCACCACTGCCAGGACCCCCAACCCCCCCAGGACCCACCCCGGACTACCACAGAGGCAGCGCAGACAAAGACACCGGACCTTCCGAAAACGCACCAGCCTCGGAGACTTTACGCCAGAGGAAGTCATTGCCCACTACAGGCTCAAAAGGACAACCATCCTCTGCATCCTGACCCTCATTGCCCACAGGCTGATGGTACCAACACAGCAGAGAACCAACATCCCTCCACAGACAAAGCTGCTGGCCGTGCTGCACCTGTTGGCCTCTGGGACCTTCCAACCAACAACTGCCATAGTCGGAGGAGTCTCACAGCCAGCCCTGTCAAAGTTCCTCACACCTGTCTTGGATGCCATCATCAGCTTGGTACCCCAGCAACTTTATTTCCCACACACTGCGCAGGAACAGCTGGAGATCAAGCAAGGCTTCTACGCCATAGCTGGCTTCCCGCACGTGTTGGGGGCAATCGACTGCACACATGTACTCCTCGTGCCCCCTGCCGCCACTGCACACAATAACCGCAACAGGAAACGCATGCATTCCATCAATGTGCAGGCAATAGTGGACCACCGGGGACTCTTCACCAATGTCGTCGCCAACAACCCAGGTAGTGTGCATGATTCCTTCATCTTCCGACAGCCCTTCATCAACCAGCGCTTTCAGGATGGCACCTATGGAAATGCACTGCTCGTCGGTAAGTAACAACTGAACACACCACACACCTCAACTCCAACAACATACAACTCACAACTCTGGGAATGAACACGTCACAAAATCACATACAGCATGACAACCAACATCCCCACATTCCTGACACGACAACACAACTTACTGTGGCAACCTGGGCTAGCCATGTACACAAGCCATCAACGGCATGGCACCTCAGCCACACAATAGCAGAATGTCGCTGCAAGACTGGTCCTCAACCTGCCAAAACACTGCCACATCTCCCAGCACCTGCACACACTCCACTGGCTCCCCGTCGAGGCGAGAATCACCTTCAAGATGCTCACCCACGCACACAAGGCCCTCCACAGCACCGGACCAGCATACCTGAACAGCCGACTCAAATTCCACACACCCCAAAGGACCCTACGATCAAGCCCAGCTCTCCATGCCGTGGTCCCCCGCACCAGAAAGACCAGATCGGGAGGCCGCTCCTTCTCCTTCCTCATGGCCAAAGCATGGAACGCCCTTCCGCTCCACCTCAGACAGACAACATCGCTCCCCATCTTCGCAAGAAACCTCAAAACCTGGCTCTTCGACAGACCCCCTCCTTGATGGAATGGAACCTGCACTCCCCCCAACCCCCACCCCTACCGCCTTGAAACCCTTACGAGTGAGTAGTTGCGCTTTAACAAACCCCTGATTGATTGATTGAATGTGGGGAGAGGTGGGTACCAGGCATGTGCGAAGGAGGCAAGTGACCCATGAATGTGAATGTACACAACGCCAAGTGTGGCGTGAATGTACACAACGCCAAGTGTGGCGTGGATGTGCTGGACAGACTTGAGTATGCAGACCACAGACATTTCCATGTCGACATACACTGCTGGTGTCTGCAGTGTACTGGACAGTGGACGCAACCATGTTACTGCAGCCAGTGGGGAAGAATGCAGAAATGTAGCTTGTTACGTCCCCCCTGTAAGCGTGAGCGGAGTGGGCTGGCACGGCGTATGCCAGGCCAGCGTAGGGGTGTGAATAAAAAGCCTGTTACTCTGGGCATGGTTCTCTTCCGGTATGGCCAACGTGTCTGCCAGGGCGGCCCCTCTCACCCCGCCACGAGGCCGACGCCGTGAGCGGCAGTGCCTGCGATCTTGTGCGCCTGCTGCACCCCAGGCCGCTGGTCCCAAGACCCATCTTGCCCGCCCCAGTGCACCCAGGCCTCACTGCTCACCTGCCGACACCGGCGTGTGTCAAAGAGGGCCCACCACATGCCGGTGCAAGCTCCAAGCCCGAGGCCCGCGACCATGGCAGCCTCCTCAGACCATCACGGCCTCTGCAACACAGGCCCCCAGTACTCCTTTCTCATTGACGTACTCCACCGCTGCCTCCGGCCTACACTGCGGTCCAGTAGGTCACACATTTGGAACTGAGTCTTGATTATACAATGGCAGAGTACATACGTTTATGGCAGATTTTAAATCACCATACTCCCTTCGATGTGGTGCCACCAACTCTGTGCATAGCATTCCAGCGACACGTGTCTGTGGGCCCTTGCTGACTACTGCCTTCGGCCTACACTGCGACCCAGCACTGCGGGGTCACCTGTGTACTGCCTACACTGCGGTCCAGCAGGCCTCACACCAATCCAATCCAGTCCGGACCAGGCAGGGCACGGCATCGTCGCAGGCTGCACACACGCTCAGCTCTGGTGCTTCTACCTCTGTCAACCACAAATCATCGCCACATGGCATTCCAATGTCGTGTGTGAGAGTACCAGGAGGAGCTGCCTGAACAGCGGTTGGCCAGCGCTGACCGCTGCCTCCGGCCTACACTGCGGTCAAGTAGGTCACACATTTGGAACTGGGTCTTGATTGTGCAATGGCAAAGTCCATATCATTGTACGCAAGGAGAGGAGTAAGAGGAAGACGCGGTTCAGTCCGGATGAAAAAAGGATCCTCGTTACGGAGGTGACCGAACACTACCAACAACTGCTTTGGTGCCACTAACTCTGTGCATCGCAAGCCAAGGACACGTGGCTGGGGGCCCCTGCTGACCGCTGCCTCTGGCCTACACTACGGTCAACTAGGTCACACATTTTGAACTGAGTCTTGATTTATTTATGGCAGAGTTTATACCATTGTACAGGCCTCATCGCAGACTGCATCCCCTTTCAGCTCTGGTGCCACTGACTCCGTGCCCCAAAATTCATGGACACTCTCTGGTTGAACTTTGGTGGCGTCTGAGTCTATGGCCTGGGGGTTGTCTTCCTCATCATGTAGCTGATACTGACTGGGTGTCAAAAATGAGTCTAGCATTCATCTCCTCCATATTGCCTGTGTCTGCTTGGTACTGCCCTCTGTATCATGCCCTGGAAGAACACCTTCCACTGTCCCCCAGAACCCTCCGCGACATTCACCTTGGACATCGACGAGGACCCGCTCAGCTCTCGTGGCCCTATCTCAGTGCACCGGTAGTCACCGTCCCGTGGCGGTGTTCCATGTGCCGGCCGCTGTGCGTCCGGGGCCACTAACTCCGTGCAGCTCAAGTCATGGACACTTGCTGTTTGAACTGTGAACTTCTGATTGTCTGATCACTGTTGTAGTTGTTGCCAGCACCAAACACTCCTTGAGGGCTGGCTCACACTTACCCCACACCCATCCAGCACAGGCGTCACTGGACATGTGACCCTGGCAATAAAAGGGGCCGGGCGCACGTGCCCGTAGCCAGTTCCAAAAACTTTCTAAGTGTGTCCGTGTGGTCATTGTCTATGCATGTCATTGCATTGTGCTGTGTACAGAGGACGCAACCATGTCACCTCTGGCAGTGGGTGAGACCTGGGACATGTAGCTGTGTCGTACCCCCCTGTAGGCATTGCTGGAGTGGGCTGGCGTACGACAGTCCAACGTAGGGGTGTGGATGATCACCCCGGGGCTCTGGGCGTGGTTAAGTGTTGGGCTTGCCAATGAAGTACCTAATGCGTGTGTCTCTGTTGTAGTGTCGGCGCCACCCGTCCCGCAATGGACAACGTTGCAATGTAAAATGCCCCCGGAGTGCGGGCTCGGCCGAAGGGATAAATGAATGAGCACAAGCCCACTCGGGGTCCGGGATCATACATGCCAACTGTTGTGTGTGTATCGCTATTGCCGCAGCATATGCCAAAGGTCTTGCCTCGACCGCATCGCGATTCAGTCAGCCATGAACTCTACATCTGTGTCCGCCCTATCCTTACCATAGGCCTACACACATGTGGCCGCCCACCTTCAACGCACAACATCACAGTGTCGTTGTCAGGCTTGTGGACATGCGCAGGCAGGCATGACAATGGTGTGCCGTAGGAGTGCAAGTGATGCAACCGCGCAGCGCACACAAGTAATTAGGCTCGGGGGGAGGGAGGAGCAGCAGTGAGGCTACGTAATACACATTGATGGCGCTCATTTGCTACAAGCAGTACATGTCAATCAGGAATCACTATGACACACATATCACACGCCAATCAACTAGTGAGCCTGCCAACACATCATGCAGAACCAACTATTGACTCATGTCTCTCTGCACTGTCACAGGTGATCAAGGATATGCACTCTGCCCTTGGATGATGACACCCCTCCGAGCCACGAACACACAGGCCCAGAGGCAGTACAATGCGGCCCACAAACGCACCAGGGGCATCGTGGAACCCACATTTGGCGTGTTGAAGTCACGTTTCAGGTGCCTGGACATCACAGGTGGGAGGCTCCTGTACAGCCCAGGCATCGTGTGCAAGATGATCGTTGCATGTTGTGTGTTGCACAACATATGTGTACGCACCAATGCCCCATGGTTACAAGTGCCAGATGAACCGGACGATGATGAGGAAGATGAGGCAGGTGGACCACACCCCACTGCAGCTGCAGCAGGAATAGCCCGTAGGAACAACATCATTGACAATTTCTTTACATGAGGACGTCACATTGTGACAGTCCTTAGCAATCATGAGACAGTACAAAATGACCACAGGCCCAGCATGTGCAAATAAATTCATTTCAACACACATTCCCTGAGTTTCTGTATGTGTGCTGCAGTGTGGCACGGGGATCAGGGACATGATCCAGAGTCATTGTGGTTGTACTGTGTGCTCTACTTAATTGTGCATGTGTGCCATTGTGCCCATTTTCCCCCGTCCCCACAGTCCCTGGTCGGTACTCACCCAGTTGATGTTGTGTCAGGTCATGTTGAGCAGTGTCCCGATCCCCAACTCCTGGCACCGTATCCCGACTGATGACTGTGGCCACCATTTTCTCCATGTCATCCAGCTCCTGGTGTGCCGCTGGTCCCCCACCTCCAATCTGCGTTGCTGCTTTCATGTTGGCATCGAGTTTCTTCTTGGTTTTGCCCTTCACATCATTCCAGCGCCTCTTGACCATTGTCCTCGACACTCCGACTGCATTCACGTTGTTCACGATGTGCTGCCATATTTCCGTTTGTGTTGCCGATGACACAGTGGAGGTGACGAACAGTTGTTGGTAGTGTTCTGTCACCTCCGTGACGTTGATCCGGTTTTCCTGCGGACTGAACCCCGTCTTCCGCTTCCTCTTCTCCTTGCCCTTCTCCGGCCCCGGGGTTCCTGGCTGGTCGTCTGTGGGGCTTGTGGGGTTCGCGTTGTCCTCTGCACTCGGTCCGGGTGCGTCCATGGTGCTACGCAGTTACATTTTTTTGTCTTTTTTTTTTCTCTGCTTTTATAGTACATTTTCCCACATGTCGCGTGGGAATCGCAGGTATGTCGCTGGTTATCGCTGATTTTTGTTTCGCGATTTGGGACATCGCAACTTTTTGGGCGTTCGTGTTTTGCATTTTTTCGGCGTCGCTTTAATTTTAACGCAGGCATTTGTCGCGTTATCGTGAGACTATCGCATGGTGCCGCCGGGTTGAGAATACTGCGTTAACACGGTGTTATTTTCCCGCAATAGACTGCGATGTGAGAAGTTGCGTTAAGCGAATTTGGCGATAGTTAACACACGTTCTTGAGAATATCCCCCTGTGAGCACGACCCTTGTGCCAAGTCTGAAATTTCTGAATTTCCCATTCAAGAAGGAGACCAATGTTTCTGTTTGATCTCAGCCAGTTAAGTGGAGTAATATTTTATAAAGGAGGATGCTCAAAACGTTGCAGATCTCCCTGTCCACGTGTAGTGTAGAGACAGCAGTACCATGGCCGCCATCTTTTCTGAGCAATTTAAACATCGAAAGAGCAACATCGAAACGTCATTCTTTACCCTTACCTGCTGATGGAGCCCTGCTGGCGTTTACTCTTGCAATTCTTTATTTACCTTGGAACAGGGAGAGTAACTTTGGAAACTGGATGTTACTGCTAATATATTTATGAGAATGCAAAGGCCTTTTTAATGTTGATTGCTTGTCAAGAGCACCCCTTTCAGTAGGTCAATTTAGATTCATACCACTTACTTTAATTATATTTGTACATATTTCTTTTGGTCGCACTGGATGACATATTTGGTTGTTAAGAGCTTCAAACCACTTCAGTAGTTGCAGTTTGAATATCTTTGCAAGATGTGCCCCTGAGCTGGTCAAGGCCACACCACATCAGAGTGGTCCCTGCCAACTATTATACTTTTTCGATGGAATGTCTTGCGTGGTTGACTGTGAGTTCTACGTTATTCTTGCTTAATAAGACTGAAACACAAGAAACAAAGAGAAGGTGGAAAATGTGTGGCTAATAGGAGATGAAGAAGTGCTTCATAGAACTTCAATCAGGATAAGTACAGCGTCTTTAGCTACAATAAGCATACACAATGTTTGGTTTGGGTTGATGAGCAAACAGATCAAATTAACCCTCGAATTGACACACCGGATAATGAAATGATAAGGGTCAAACTCCAGTTTTGACTATTGACAGGCACTGATTGAGAAATAAAAAGTCATCAGTGATTACAAATTTGATAGTGTGGTAGAGGCTAAACTTGATGACTTAGAAAATAGAGAGATGCCAAAAACGGTTCAAACATGTGCCGTTCCAGAAATGGATTATGGGCAGTGAGTCTGCTGGCGCACTCACTGTCCTCCAGGAGTTTTGAAAAACATACTTGCTGCAGTAGAAATCAACATGATATGCAAAAAGCAAATAATATCTTTGAATTTTTGAAGCAGGCTTCTGTAAAAAGAAGAAATTTAAAGAGGTACACAAGAGATACAAGTAGAAGCAGTCTGGGTTGACCGCCACTACGAAGGTCAATGTTAGATTTGGGGTTCTCTAGTTGGCAGAGGTAGGTACCTTTGACCAAATAGGGACCCTTGCGTCTAGTCAGGGTAAGGGGGTACACTCCTAAAATAACCCCTGCTCACCCCCTTGGTAGCTTGGCACGAGCAGACAGGCTTATCTCAGAGGCAGTGTGTAAAGCATTTGTGAGCACATACAGTAATCAAGTGACAACACTACAGATGGACACCACACCAGATGTATATTAAAAATAAGTATCTTTTATATAGTTTTAACACAAGACCACAAACGACAAAAATCCACAATACTGTACTTCAAAAATGGTAGAATTAGCTCAGTTCTCTTAAGATGGTAAATGCGACACTTTGAGTTCAATGTACCTTAGGATGCGTAACGCTATACAACGAAAGTGTTGCAGGGAAAGTGATGCGTCGGTTCCTTACACGAAAGAACGGTGATGCGTCGGGTCCCTACTGATGCATAGGGGATGCATTGGTTCTTCTCTGCGAGGGGAGGTGATGCGTTGGTTTCTTACTGCGCTTTCGTGGCGATGCGACCAGCAACGCCGTGATGCGATGAAGATCCGGTGTAATGAACAAAGATGGCGTCTTCTTCTTGATGCGACACGATGCGTGCACGCCCGACGGCCGTGCGTCGACTCAACGATTCTTCTGAGCCGCGACAGGCCCTGCGACATGCTTCCCGGTGATGCGGCGGTGTGTGATGCGACGTCGGTCCTCTTCTCCGGCGATGCAGGGCGCTTCGGCAACGATGCTTCTGAGCCGCGACAGGCCCTGCGACACGCTTCCCGGTGATGCGGTGGCGTCTGATGCGACGTCGGTCCTCTTCTCCGGCGATGCGAGGCTCTTCGGCACTGATGCGATAGCCGTGCGGCGACTCAACGATTCTTCTGAGCTGCGACAGGCCCTGCGACACGCTTCCCGGTGATGCAGCGGCGTCTGATGCGACATCGGTCCTCTTCTCCGGCGATGCGAGGCGCTTCGGCAACGATGCAACAGCGGCAGCGGCGGCGACACTCTTCTCCGTTGATGCGGCGGCGTCTGATGCGATGTCGATCCTCTTCTTCGGCGATGCGAGGCGCTTCGGCTGCGGCGGCGACGCTTCTCCTTCGTGAGTTGCGCTTCCAGCTCCTTGCGACACGCAGTCCCTCAGAAAGTCCAGCTCAGCAGCAGGCACTTTACAGAAAGACTCTTGGGGAGCTGGTTGGTGAAGTCTGTTGTCCCTGAGACTTCAGCAGGAGGCAAGCTCTTCTCTCAAGCCCTTGGAGATCTGTTGATGAAAGTACACACAAAGTTCCTTTCTCCTTTCTTTGGCAGTCAGGCAACCACTGCAGGCCAATCCCCCAAACAGCACTCAGCTTAGGGATAGTCTCCTCCTCAGTTTCTCTGGTTCCTCTCCTCAGCAAAGGTTTCTTCTTGTTTCCCAAAGTGATCTGATCTTCTGGGGTTTGGGTCCCGTCTTTTATACACATATTCTCTTTGTTCTCTGAAGGCAGAGAGGCCATTGCCTAGTCCAAACCAGTTCTGGTCAGTCCTGGAGCACTTTGTTGACAAGACTCCTTCTTTCCTTTCACAGAGTAGGCCAGGGACATCAGACACACCACAGGAGGTGGAGCCAGCATTGTGGAGGGAAGGCACAGCCCTATTCAGGTCCCAGGTGCAACTCCTCCCACCTATCTCCATGCAGATCTCTCTATTCAGCCCTGTGCTGACTCACCCTGTCTCCTGGAGTCCCCCAGCCCCTGTCACTCACAAACCCAGACAAGGAATACACAACCTAGCAGAGGCAGGCTTGGATAGTTAGGCAAGAAAATACCTACTTTCTAAAAGTGGTATTTTCAAACACAGAATGTTAAAACCAACTTCACTAAAAGATGCATTTTATCATTCTGAGTTCAGGCATACTAAATTCGTTTTTCTACCATGTTCCCTGGGTCAGTTAGGATTATAAGATGTAATAATCAAACTGCCCATTCTGGCCTATGGGGAACAGGTAGCCTTGCAATAGTGAAAAACGAAAATGGCTGTAATTCACTATTAGGACATGCCACACACATCAGGGCATGTCCTACCTTTTACCTACAATGCACCCTGCCCTTGGGCCTACCATAGGGGTGTCTGATATGAAGAAAAGGGAAGATTTAGGGACTGGCAAGTGGGTGCACTTGCCCAGTCAACACGGCAGTACCAGACTGCACACAGGCTCTGCAATGGCAGACCTGAGACACACTTTTACAGGCTGCTTCTGTGGGTGGCACAACCAGTGCTGCAAGCCCACCAGCAGCATTTGGTTTACAAGCCCTGGGCACACTCAGTGCACTGTACTAGGGTCTGACAAGTAAACCAAACCAACCAATCATGGAATCACTAATCCATACACCAATTTATAACAGAGAGCATATGCACTTTAGCACTGGTCAGCAGTGAAAAAGTGCCCAGAGTCAGAAATCCACCAACCCCATGTCAGAAAAAAGGCTAGGAGGAAGGCAAAAAGTTCAGGGATGACCCTGCAAAAAGGGCCAAGTCCAACAGTCAAGCAACATCAACTTTTCATGCCAAACAGCACCCGACCTGTTCTAACTTCAACAACGGTCTCTTCGTGTCGACCAGCAACTCGAAGCTTCACTGCAGCTCCCCGAGTGGTCTTGGGCTCAGAGAAGGTAAAATCTTCAGCGGGATTAATCTGATCCCTGTATCCGACCTATGCTCCATCGCGATCAGCCTGAACTTGTGACTTTGACACAGTCTAGCCCAACCAGATGACTACACATGGCATTTTGGGCTATTCTCACTTGAAACTTTAAAAAAAACATAACTCCGGTTATACTTATTGGATTCTTGTCATTTTGGATTCATTTTATTTATTAAAATTCACTCTATTGTTCAGTAAATCGGTTTGGGATTTTTTGGTGCTGTGTTTTTACATTACTGTTTGAGTGCTGAATTAATACTTTACACTTTGCCTCTAAATTACGCCTGACTCCTTTCATGCCAAGCTACCCGAGAGTTAAGCACAGGTTTTTTTAGGGACTTTTGTGGTGCACCCTGACAAGGATTGTATTTATTGATTGGGTCTTCCACTCTTCTTAACCAGTAACCAAGTTTCTTACACAAGATCCCTGAATATGCACACAATCAGTACTTGATTTGTGCCAGTGGCTCCTGGTGGGCACCACCGGCACTTATGTTTGGGAATGGGACTCTTTCCATCTTTCTCTGCAGCAGCCCTTATATTCCTGGCTCCTTGATATATCTACCTAAAAAAATAATTGTCCAGAGTTTTTTTATTTTTTATTTGTGATTTGGATCATTGGAGAAGTAATTCAGCTTGGATAGATATTGCTAATTGTTAGAAATAGTCCCAAACAAGAAGGGCCTCAGCTTCTTCAGCGCCCAGACCACAGCAAAAGCCTCACTCTCGATCGCACTCCACCTCTGTTCCGGTGGAAGTAACCTCCTACTAATGAAGGCTACAGGTTGGTCTAGGCCCTCATCATTTAGCTGTGAGAGCACAGCCCCCAAACCATGCTCTGAAGCATCTGTCTGCACCACAGATTCCTGTGAGAAGTTGGGTGCCTTGAGCACGGACGCCTTGCACATGGCAGATTTCAGAACATCAAATGCTTTTTGGCAGGCGTCAGTCCAGTTCACCTTCCTGGGCTGCTTCCTGGAAGTCAGCTCTGTCAAGGGGGCAACAATGGAGCCATAACCCTTGATGAATACCCAGTGAGTCCTAAGAAGGCTCACACCTCTGTCTGAGTCTTGGGGGGTTCCCAAGCCAGAATGGTATCAATCTTGGGCTGTAGGGGTACCACCTGACCGCTCCCTACCTGGTGTCCCAAGTACACCACTGAACCCTGCCCGATCTGGCACTTGCTTGCCTTGATTGTGAGGCCTGCCTTCTGCAGAGCCTTCAACACTTCCCAGAGGTGGTGCAGGTGTTCCTCTCACGTGACACTGAACACTGCAATGTCATCCAGGTAGGCGGCACTGAAATCCTCCAGTCCAGCCAACACCTGGTTGACCAACCTCTGAAAGCTGGCAGGGGCATTCTTCAACCCAAAGGGCATCATTGGGAATTGTTAGTGCCCCTCTGGCGTTGAAATGCTGACCTCTCCTTTGCCCCATCAGTTAAGGCAATCTGCCAGTACCCAGACGTTAAGTCAAACGTACTGAGGTACCTCGCAGCTCCCAACCGATCGATGAGCTCATCAGCTTTGGGGATGGGGTGACTGAATTGAGCCCTCGGTGGTCCACACAGAACTGGAGATCTGGCGTGGGACCGGGTGCGGGAGCCTTTGGGACCAAGACCACTGGGCTGGCCCAAGGGCTGTTTGAGGGCTCAATCACCCCTAGTGCTAACATCTTGGACACCTCCTCCTTGATGCAAGCCTTGACCCTGTCAGTCACCCTGTATATTTTGTGCTTCACAGGAGGACTGTCCCCAGTGTCAACATCATGGACACACCACTGAGTGACACCAGGGGTCAGGGTGAACAGGGCAGCAAACTGTCCCAACAGTTGGCGGCAGTCACTCTGCTGTTCAGGAGTCAGGGCGGGGGAGAGGGTTACACCGTCCACTGACCCATCATACTACTTAGCAGACAGGAGGTCAGGAAGAGGCTCATTCTCCTCTTCTATTCCAGCATCTGTCGCTAGGAGCATGCCCACTTCGGACCTTTTAAAATGGGGCTTAAGGCGGTTCACGTGCAGGACCCACAAAGGGTTCCTTGGAGACTGCAAGTCCAACAGGTAGGTGACTTTGCTCTTGCGCTCCACCACCTCAAATGGCCCAGTCCACTTATCTTGGAGCGCACAAGGCTCCACTGGGGCCATGACCCACACTTTCTGGCCAGGCTGAAACTTGATCAGAGTGGCATTCTGACCATACCACTGTTTCATCTCTTCCAGATTCGCCTGAGCGAGTTGCCTGAAGCACTTAATCTGGTTCCTGAAAGCCAGCATGTAGCTATATACATCCTGGGGAGGTTCACTGGGAGCTTTCTCCCAACCTTCTTTGACCAGACTTAGAGGTCCTCTTACAGGATGCCCATACAGGAGCTCAAAGGAACTGAACCCTAAGGACTTTTGAGGTACCTCTCTGTAAGCAAACAAAAGGCATGGTAAGAGGATGTCCCAATTACGCCTCATGGGTTCACCAAGACCCATAATCATGCCCTTCAGAGTCCAGTTGAATCTCTCATCCAGCACATTACCTTGGGGGTGGTAAGGGGTGGTGAACTTGTAGGTAACATCACACTCCTGCCACAGTGACTTCATATATTTGGATATGAAGTTGGTACCCCGGTCAGACACCACCTCTCTGGGGAACCCCACAAGGGAGAAAATCCCCATCAACGCACGACCCACCACGGGGACCGTCACAGTCCAGAGAGG
The DNA here is from genome assembly GCA_963921515.1 of Calotriton arnoldi. Classification (NCBI taxonomy): domain Eukaryota; kingdom Metazoa; phylum Chordata; class Amphibia; order Caudata; family Salamandridae; genus Calotriton; species Calotriton arnoldi. The sequence continues at coordinate 1,295,082 of CAWUFW010003954.1, forward strand.
GATGGCTTCCGGGTACTGGGTGGCATGGTCCACCAAGACCAGGATGAACCTGTTGCCCATGGCTGTCTTGGGAACCAGAGGCCCCACAATGTCGATGCCCACCCTCTCAAAGGGGGTGCTAATGACAGGGAAGGGTTGGAGAGGAGCCTTACACTTCCTCCCACTCTTGGCAATTGCCTGGCAGGTTTGGCAAGTCCGACAATGGGTGTCAGACTCTTTGCACATCCGAGGCCAGTAAAAGTGGGTGACAATCCTTTCAAAGGTCTTGTCTTGTCCCAGATGTCCTGCCAAAGGCACATCATGAGCCAGACCCAGTAGGAAGGCTCTGAAGCACTGGGGTACCACCAGCACACTAGCTGATCCAGGCTCAGCAACCTTAGGCTCAGGAACCATTCTCCCAGTAAATCCAATGTGATCCAGATTGATCACCTGCTGCCTGGATTGCAGCCTGCTGCCGCAAGCCAACAAGAGAAGGGCATTTCTGCTGCTCCTGGCAGAATTCCTCCCTGGAGGGGCCCCCTTCCTGCTGCCAATGGGTCAGCTCAGGCAGGTCCTCCAGTTCAGCCACTTGCTACCCTGTAGGCCCCAGGGCATGCCCCTCAAGGTTTGCTCCTTCCTGGACCGAGGGAACTTCGGGGCCAGATTCCCGCACCCCCTGCCTCTTCTCTTTCTGGCAGGCACCTGGGCCACTGTTTCAGGCTCCAGGTCCTCTTGGTTGAGCTTACCGGCTGACATAGATCAAGTGGTCACACACGCCCACTCAGGCGACCCAACATCTCCAAATGAGACTTACGGTCCACCTTCTCCCAAGGGGAACTCTTGTGGGGGCATATTATCAAGAAACAGCGTTAAAATTATCGCCGCTTTAGCGGCAGAAAACTGCCGCTAAAGCGGCGATAATGGGCTTGATAATATGCCCTTGAGAATTCCAATAGAAGCCCATGTTCTGGTGTCAACATGGGCTTCTATTGGAATTCTAAAGCGACGATAATTTTAACGCCGTTCTTGATAATATGCCCCCAAATCGTTGCCTAGCAGACAGTCAACAGGCATGGCTGGCCTCAGAGCTACTTTCAAGGTACCTGAGGCCCCACCCCCCACTCAAAGAGAACCTGTGCCACTTTGCAGAGGCACTCTGAGTTGTCAGCTGCAACTACTGGGTAGAATGTGTTGGGGACCACCAGCTCTTCAGATACTAGCTGATAACTGACAGCTGTCACACTGGCTCCAGTGTCTCTCAGAGCTTCCACACTATGGCCATTGCCTGTATTTTTTAGTGTTATCAGGCAGATAAACTCTTGGGACTGTCTCACTGTCTCCTAAAGACACAAGGGTCATTTCTGCGGACCCCCACCCCTCTTGGTCACCCAACTCCTCCCCCAAGGCTACACTAGCCATCTCCCGGGACGGTGCACCACTGGGTGTATTGGTAATCTTTTTGGGACACCTAGAGTTCTCTTGAAAGTGACCCACCTGACCACAACCATAACATGCCCTGGGACCCTTCTGACCAGGCTTACCTGTAGGAACCCATGGCTTCTTTTCAGTGGGAGGCTGGGAATTACTTTGGGGCCCTTTTTGGAACTCCTTCTGTTTACCCTTGTCCCACCCACTCTTCTGCTGAGGACCCTGCCCACTTTTGGCAGAGTGTCCCACACAACCTTTTTGGACCCTGGTACTGACCCAGCAGTCCGCCTCAACAGCAAGCTTCCTGGGGTCAGTCAGCTTACTGTCAATCAAGTGCTGGCGTAGCTTTGGAAAACAATTATCTGACAAGTGCTCCCATACAACTAAATCATAGAGCCCCTCAAAATCATTTAATTGGCAACCCTTCACCCATCCATCCAGTGCCCTCAATAATAGGAGACATACTTCACCCAAGTGCTTGACTCCAGCTTTTTACAAGCCCTCAACTTCTGCCTGTACAACTCTGGAGTCAAACAATACCTCCTTATCAAGGCTTCCTTCATGGGAGCATAAGACATCTGATCTTCAGTGGACAATGCTAGCAACGTGTTCCTCCCCTCAGCGACAAAGTGGTTCCACAACCCCGCTCCCCAGTCTCTCTCAGGGACTCTGGAAGATCTCATTGCTACCTCATAGGCCTTAAACCACTTACCAATGTCTTCTTGCTTTGTGAAATCCTTAATAACCTCCTTGGGGATGTATACCCTCCCTTCTCCAGGCACTGATGGTGCGCTGCCACCATTGGGATTGAACTCTAGACTTTTTGCTTTTAGATCCAGTTCCCGCAAACCTCTTTCATGCTCTAAGAGCATCTTTTTCTCCTCCAGGGCTAATTTCTCCCTCTGAAATGCCAACTCCTTATCTTCTTTCCCCAGCCTGAACTTCGTGAGCTCCAACTCATGCATCCTGGTTTTCTCCCTGTCCTCCAGCTCTTTTGCTGGAGACAGCCCCCTTGAAGAGACACTGCTGCTTCCCCGGGAAGGTAACCTCCCCCAGGCAGACCCAATAGCCTATTCTGCTGTTCATCTAAATCCTCCACCTCCTTCACAGGTTGGTTGCCATGCCCGCTGGCATCCCTTGACTCCATTTAAACAACAAAAATCTGGCTATTTATGGGCAACATCCACTTTTTCACATAGGACTGGTGTCGGGGGGTATCCACCTCAACCCAACAGCTGGTCTCAACAATTTTGCAGTCTACTCTAGTCCTAATTACCCAATATCTCAATTTCGCTTAAAAAGTAAGTCAGATCACTCAACACATACATACCCTAAACCAATACAGGTATATGTAGCTCACAGAAAAATGTGTGTGAAGGTGAGAAAGTACCTCACGTGCGCTATACCAGAGGAGCTACTGGCAGGTTCTCACCAGCTTGCTCACGTTTATCATCATTGGTAACTTTCTCACCTATAGAAAAGAAATTGTGTCCAGATAAAAATACATTTAAAGAGGTGAAAACAGTGGTAAATGTACCTGTGAAAAGACCCCGTGATATGTAAGAGACAGTGTATCTCAAATGTAAACTTGAGTTAAGACTCACATATATGGCTTGACCCTCTTTAATCAGAATGGTGAGCTTACTCAACAATAAAAACACAGCATGTTGTAGACCGATTCAAAGTAGGCCAACATGTTTCATTGCCTGTACTTCGTTGCGGCAATTTCGTCAGGGCTTCGAGGTCGGCAATCCCCTCACTGGACATCTGACTTTATGCATGGAGTGACTGACAAACAAACAAACAAGACAACTTGTCTTAATTAAAAACCACCAACCAGTTGCGACGTCCTTTAAAGCAGGTACTGATATATCAAATCACAGACTGAGTCAGCGACCCAGATACTGTTGATTGAAAAATGTATATTTACCAGGTGGCAGCCAAGGGCCCGCGTACCACCTCCCACCATGCCAAAGGGTGTGTACTTTATACAATCAGACCCTTATTTTACAGCACCTCTGTTGCTTTGAATGTACCTGTGAAAATATACGTGCCATCTTATTATATCAAAAACAGGGGGGCCGAAGACAACCATCATCATCCCGGTAGTGTTCATAAATCTATGTAACATAATCCCAACACTCATACAACTGCTCATTTTATAATGTCAGAATACGAGCGCCATTCGTTTCTCTGCTTAACCTATTTCTCTGTCTGGGAGTGAGGCATACATTCTCAATTATATCTGATAGTTATCGCAAATTATTATGCAGGTCTCTCCTCTACCGCTTTTACTTCTCATAACAAATGGCCCATCTACTAAGGACCACTACTGGCACACGACACACCTCACGGTGTGTGAGATACTGCACCAGTCTGTCTCCGCATTTCATCTTACTACTAAGTTCACGGTCATTTCCAATCTGTGGCACTGCTCGTATGCCTGCAAGGGGAATCAGCCGCAGCAGGCGAGCCACAGCCCGCACTCATACTCTTACCGCGTCCGCGCGTCTCTCGAGCATTTTAAACATTCTGGAACATTCTGGATGATCTAGAATTTGATCCCACACTGCAGTTTCTAGTAGCCATAGACATTGAGTCTTTGTATACTAGTATACCACAAGAGGCAACGCTGGTGGCAGCAGCACGTGCCCTTGGGGCCCAGGAGTGGTTTTATGATACTCCCCAGTCATTCGTGTTACAATGCATAGAGCTGGCTCTGACACGTAATTATTTCAGCTATAAAAACAAGATGTTTTTACAAGTGTCCGGAACATCTATGGGCACAACTTTTGCGCCCAGCCTGGCCTGCATTTTGTGGGCCAGTTTGAGGAACACTACATTCACCACCCGTCAAACCCCTTCCAGAGGAATATCAGCCTCTGGAAGAGGTATATAGACGATGTCTTGTGCATATGGTCCGGCTCTGAAAGCTATCTCCTTGAGTTCTTGGATTGGCTGAATGGTCTGGATCCATGTCTGAAGTTTACATGGACCTTGAGTAATCAACAGGCGGTCTATCTTGACTTAGACATTTCAGTGGTTGACAATAAACTATGCACTACCGTGCATCAGAAACCTACAGATAGGAACTCGTTATTGCATTACCAGTCATTCCATCCAAGAGCCTTACGTGACAATCTTCCTGTGGGCCAGTTTTTACGGTACCGCAGAAACTGTTCCACTACAAGTGCATATATGCAGCAATCTGAAAATCTAGCTGACAAACTGGTACAGAGGGCCCATCCTAAAAGGGTAGTGAATAGAGCACGCAAGAGAGCCCGTAATACTCCTCGGGAAGCTCTCTTAGAAAGAAATGTGAAACATACCAGTGATTGCCTGCCAGTTGTCTTGACGTTTGACCCTTTGTCTTCGAAAATTCGTCAGGCTATAAGAAAACACTTGTCAATTCTGTCCACGGCTGAATTTAAGATGCCACAGCCCAGGTTTGCGTTTAAGCGTGCATGTAATTTGAAGGATAAACTGGTACACACGCGGCCTGTGCAGCGCATGAAGAATACATCCATTCCATCTGGACACTACCCCTGTGGGAGTTGTTCAGTATGTGATCTGACTGAGAAGATCAGCAGCGTGCGGTTGCTGAGTGGGAAGACTTGGTACCTACACAAAATCAGCAACTGCAACACTGCTAATGTAATATACAGACTCACATGTCAATGCGGGCTACAGTACATAGGTTTAACCTCACGTAAGATCAAGGTTCGCATTCAAGAGCATTTCAGTACTATAAAATCAGGAAAATTGACCACGCGTCTGGTACAGCACTTCCGTGAACAACAGCATGATCTTAGAGCACTGAAATGGGTCGTGTTGGAAAAAATAGTCGGTGAGACAGGTAGTCTGGATAAGATACTCGCTATAAAAGAAGCTTGCTGGATTTTTTCCGAAAAGGCTGACCAGCTTGATCTGAACGACTCAATTGAATGGAATAAAGTCAGCAGATAACCAAATTGGAAATGGTTGTTGTTGTTAGAAGTATTTTTTAACAAGCCAGAAAGAAGGTAGTGCTATCTGGATATCAGTGATGGTTTGTTGACCCAATGTCTCACTTAATGGTCTCATGGAGATACGTCCTCTTTCAGAATTTAATGTGGCTCAAGTATGAAGAACAATTGACTTGATTAACGGTAGCGACTCAAGTCTAATATTAAATAGCATGAAAGACATTTAAAACTAGTTTTTATAAATATATACTGATGTTTCTGTAGTGAGACGTTCTGTATTCATATATGATATCTGTAATACAGATTAGTGAATGCAGTATAAGTGATATCATTCACTTACATTTTGAGGTCAAATAGGGATGTTTACAGGTGGCTTCTACCGCAGTGATCGCTTCCCTGGGAGTGCATGTAAAGATAGAGTTGTGCTCTGGAAATTGCTATATTACTTTTTAAGTATGTGAATATGTTTATCTGCACTCTTGAATGTATTTTGAAGTGCAAAAGAAGCATCTAATACGTTGCAATGGGCGAACATTTAAAGATGGCGCCCATGTGAGTAAGTGTTTTTTGAGGAAATGAATGTACCGGAAGGTGGTCACGTGACGCGTCCCCTTCCGGCAGAGGCAATTTAAATAACAGAATCTTTCCCGCGTCCACACGCCGGAACGAGACAACGCTCGAGAGACGCGTGGACGCGGTAAGAGTATGAGTGCGGGTTGTGGCTCGCCTGCTGAGGCTGATTCCCCTTGCAGGGATGCAAGCAGTGCCACAGATTGGAAATGACAGTGAACTTAGTAGTAAGATGAAATGTGGAGACAGACTGGTGCAGTATCTCACACACAGTGAGGTGTGTCGTGTGCCAGTAGTGGTCCTTAGTAGATGGGCCATTTGTTATGAGAAGTAAAAGCGGTAGAGGAGAGACATGCATAATAATTTGCGATAACTATCAGATATAATTGAGAATGTATGCCTCACTCCCAGACAGAGAAATAGGTTAAGCAGAGAAACGAATGGCGCTCGTATTCTGACATTATAAAATGAGCAGTTGTATGAGTGTTGGGACTATGTTACATTGATTTATGAACACTACCGGGATGATGATGGTTGTCTTCGGCCCCCCTGTTTTTGATATAATAAGATGGCACGTATATTTTCACAGGTACATTCAAAGCAACGGAGGTGCTGTAAAATAAGGGTCTGATTGTATAAAGTACACACCCTTTGGCATGGTGGGAGCTGGTACGCGGGCCCATGGCTGCCACCTGGTAAATATACATTTTTAAATCAACAGTATCTGGGTCGCTGACTCAATCTGTGATTTGGTATATCAGTACCTGCTTTAAAAGACGTCGCAACTTTGGTGGTTTTTAATTAAGACAAGTTGTCTTGTTTGTTTATTTGTTTGTCAGTGACTCCATGCATAAAGTCAGATGTCCAGTGAGGTGATTGCCGACCTCGAAGCCCTGACGAAATTGCCGCAACGAAGTACAGGCAATGAAACATGTTGGCCTACTTTGAATCGGTCTACAACATGCTGTGTTTTTATTGTTGAGTAAGCTCACCATTCTGATTAAAGAGGGTCAAGCCATATATGAGTCTTAACTCAATTTTACATTTGAGATACACTGTCTCTTACATATCAAGTGGTCTTTTCACAGATACATTTACTGCTGTTTTCACCTCTTTATATTTATTTTTATCTGGACACAATTTCTTTTCTATAGGTGAGAAAGTTACCAATGATGATAAACGTGAGCAAGCTGGTGAGAACCTGCCAGTAGCTCCTCTGGTATAGCGCACGTGAGGTACTTTCTCACCTTCACACACATTTTTCTGTGAGCTACATATACCTGTCTTGGTTTAGGGTATGTATGTGTTGAGTGATCTGACTTACTTTTTAAGCGAAATTGAGATATTGGGTAATTAGGACTAGAGTAGACTGCGAAATTGTTGAGACCAGCTGTTGGGTTGAGGTGGACACCCCCCGACACCAGTCCTATGTGAAAAAGTGGATGTTGCCCATAAATAGCCAGATTTTTGTTGTTTAAATGATTTTTGGGTGGAGTGTGATCTGGCTATAATTCTTCCCTCTAAAGCTCCTTGTTGTGAATCCCTTGACTCCAACCAGGCCCTCAGCGCCTTTTGGAATTCCTCCTTTCTGGAGAGGCCTCTTACAGAGATTTTAAACTTTTTGCAGATAGCTTTCAATTGTGGTATAGTGTAGGTTTCAACCCTATCCTCCTCAAACTCGATATCTGCAGATGCAAGTGATGCTGGCTTTGTCATGATGAAGATTGTCAGTTCTCAGTTGCAAAGAAAAAATAGCCCCAAAGAAAAAGTTCCACCAATTGTATGTGGTTGCGTGATGGTCTGCACTCTACTAGTAGTCTACACCAATCACTGTAGGTAAGACACAAATGCAAGTCCAGATCCTCACCGCTGACCACCAATGTCAGAAATGGGGGTTTCTAGTTGGCAGAGGTAGGTACCTTTATCCAAATAGGGACACTTGCTTCCAGTCAGGGTAAGGGGGATACACTTCTAAAATAACCCCTGCTCACCCCCTTGGTTGCTTGGCACGAGCAGACAGGCTTATCTCAGAGGCAGTGTGTAAAGCATTTGTGAACACATACAGTAATACAGTGAAAACACTACAAATGGACACCTCACCAGTTTAGAAAAATAAGTAATCTTTATCTAAACCAAACAAGACCAAAACGACAAAAATCCACAATACAGTAATAAAAATATGACTTCCAAATGGTAGAAATAGTTCAGTTCAAAGCAAATTGCAGATGCAACACTTTTCACACAAAGTACCTTGGATGAGTTGCGCACACAAACAAAAAGGGTCGCAGGGAAGGTGATGTGTCGGTTCCTTACACTCAGGGAAGGTGATGCATCGATTCCTTGCTCCGGGGGAGGTGATGCATCGGTTCCTTACTGCTGTGCCGGGGAGGTGATGCGTTGGTTCCTTACCGGAGAGGAGGTGATGCGTTGGTTTCTTACTGCGTGGGGAGGAGATGCGTCGGTTTCTTACTGCGTCCCTGGATGATGCAACAGCCCTGGCGCCTCAATGTGACGCGACGATCCGGGACGATGCGTGGGTTCTTGCAACCGCACAGCAGGGCTTGCGTCGGAATCGGTGCGGTGATCTCAGACTTCGGAGACTGGTGCACTCGATGCAGCGTGCAGCAATTTCTCGAGCCGTGGGCAGGCGCTGCATCAGTTTCTTCGGTGATGCCTCAGAAACACGTACGGATGATTCACGCTTCTCGCCATTGCGTTGCTTTTCCAGCTCCCAACAGGCAGAACAACCTCCAGAGGCCCAGAACAGCTAAACGCACCTCTTGGCAGGTCAGAACTCCCAGCAAGGAATTTCAGGGGAGCTGGGGGTGAAGTCTTTGTGTCCCTGAGACTTCAGAACAGGAGACAAGCTCTTCTTAAAGCCCTTGGAGATCTTCCTCAAGCAGGGGACACAGCAAACAGCAAAGTCCTTTTCCCTCTCCTTGGCAGAAAGTAGCCACTGCAGGCCAACCCCAGACAGCAAACAGCACAGAGGCAGAATTCCTCCTCATTTTCTCCAGCTCTTCTCCTTGGCAAAGGTTCCTCTTGATTTCCCTGAAGTGAACTAAAAATCTGGGGTCTGGGCCCCTCTTTTTATACAGCAAACTCCTTTGTTCTCTGGTGGCAGAGAAGCCCTGTGCTCAGTCAAAACCAGTTCTGTCCTCTCTGGTGTAGCTTCCTGGCAGGAGGTGGAGACAGCATTGTGGAAGGCAGATCAGGCCCATTCAGGTGAAAGGAAATCTCCTCCCCTTACTCTAAATGCAGCCCAGGTCTATTAAGCCCAGTCCTGACTCATCCAGACTCTCTGGAGCCACTGCACATCCCCAGTCCCTGTCCCTCCAAAGCCAAACAGTCAATACACACCCTAGGAGAGGCACACTGGATGGCGAAGCAAGAAAATACCTACTTTCTAAAAGTGGTATATTTAAACCCAGAATGTAAAAATCGCCCTCACGAAAAGATGCCTTTTAACATTCTGAGTTCAGGCATACTAAACTCTATTTTCCTACCTTGTTCCCAGGGGTAGTTATGTTTATAAGATGTTACAAGCAAACTCCCCATTCTATCCAAAGGGAACAGGTAACCTTGCAATAGTGAAAAATGAAATTGGCAGTATTTAACTATCAGGACATGCCACACACACCAGGGCATGTCCTACCTTTCACATACACTGCACCCTGCCCAGAGGGGTACCTTGGGTCTACCTTAGGGGTGACTAACATGTAAGAAAAGGGAAGGTTAGGGCCCGGCAAGTGGGTGCACTTGCCAAGTCGACCTGGTAGTACCAGACTGCACACAGGCTCTGCAGAGGTAGGCCTGAGTTACATTTACAGGCTGCTTACGTGGGAGGCACAATCAGTGCTGCAGGCCCACCAGCAGCATTTGATTTACAGGCCCTGGGCACACACAGTGCACTGCACTAGGGACTGACTACTAAATCAAACATGCCAATCATGGAATCACCAATCCATAACAACCATTTACAAAGGGAGCACTTGCACTTTGGCGGTTCACAGACAGAATATTGGCCTCAAAAATATAGAAGTAAAAAATATTGAGGTAAAAACATAGAATGCAAAAATATTGACTCCCTCTACTTAAACAGGTGAGAACGAAAATATCGAAAAAAAATATCGAGGTCAAAAATATAGTTGTACAAAATATCGATTTTTATATATATATAAAATATATATATATTAAATATATATAATAATTAAATTAATTTAAAAAATATAAATTAGATGTAATATACATTTTAACAAATATAACATAAACGTAATTAAAAAAAATTAAACACACATACATAATAATTCAAATACATATATACATATATATATATACTTTAAAACGATTAATAAACTATTCATTTCAATTTATTTTATAATTTCAAAATTATATAAAAATTTACAAATATATATATATATATATATATATATATATATATATTTATTCACTGAAAAAACCACAGGTTTCAGGGACGTTAAAGTTAGTTGGTCATTTCACTCGTACAAAACCAGAGAATTTCGGCCATTATAGTTAGTTGAGCTAACTATAACTCGTGCCCCCGCACTACGCTGCTGATGACGTCACATATTACATCACTCATGACATGGTCAGTGACACCACTGATGACATCACTGATGACATCTCAAATGGCATCACTGATGACATCATCCAGTGACTGTGTGTTTCTGAAAAGTTTAAGTATGTTTTATACATATATATACGCCAAGGTGTATTGAAGAATGAGTGGATATATGAGTGTCTGAATGGATGATTTAGTAGGTGCGTGACTGACTGTATAAGTGAGTGATTAAACATGTTTTACTGAATGTATGGGTTAGTGACTAATCTGTGTGAATGTCTGTATTAGTCAGTCAGTTGGTGTGTAAGTGGCTGCATGGGTTGGTGAGTAGCTACATGAGTCTCTATATGGGTTATTGATTGGTTGTCTGAGTACCTGTATGGGTGCCTGAGTGTCTGTGTGGGTGGGAGGGGGGTGTGTGACTCCCTGCATGGATGTGTGAGTGGGTGATTCACTGGGTGTATGGGTTCAAGAGTGCAACCGTGAGGGGCTTTATGGGTGGGTGAGCGTGTGTATGACTGTGTTGGTGAGTGAATGGATGTCTCAGTGGTACATGTGTGAGTAACTACATATGTGAAAGGCAGTATATGTGAGTGTTGGAGTATATAAGTGACTATATGTGAGAGTGAGTGATTGTGAGAGTAGCTGGATGGATGAGTGTGTGCCTGTGTCAGTGATTGTATAAGAGAGTAAGTATGTGTTAGTATCTGTATGAATAAGTGAGGTGGTGTATGTATAACTGTATAGGTGAGTAAATGGGAGTGTGATTGATTCTTTGCATGACTGAGTAGGTGTGTGAGTAACTTTATGGGTGAGTGGCGGTGTGTGAGTGTCTGTATGGGTGTATGAGTTCATATGATAGTGGCTGTATTGATGAGTGACTGCATGTATGAGTGACTGTATGGGTGAGTGAGTGGATGTGTGTGTAGACCTAGGAATCAGTGAGTGGGTATGTAGTAATTGGTATTGGTGTGTCTATGGTTTCAAAAATGGTAGTCTGTATTTTAGAGTGGGTGTATCAAAGGTTATATTAGGGTATGAGGAGGTACATCAGGTGATCACGTGGATGATGTCATCAGTGATGTCATTTGAGATGTCATCAGTGATATCATCAGTGATGTCACTGACCATGTCATGAGTGATGTAATATGTAAAGTCATCAGCAGTGCATTGCGGGGGCGCAAGTTATAGTTAGCTCAACTAACTATAATGGCCGAATTTTTCTGGTTTTGTACGAGTGAAATGTCCAACTAACTATAACGTCCCTGAAACCTGTGGTTTTTTCAGTGAATTTCTAAGGTTTTTAAATGCTAATTTCTAGCTGATCCTCTCCCTCACCAACGACCCCACCACCGCCAGAGCCAACCTACACGACGGGATGAGAGACGTCGCCGACTGGATGAGGAACAGCCGCCTTAAACTGAACTCAGACAAGACGGAAGTCCTCATCCTGGGCTCATCACCCTCCGCCTGGGACGACTCTTGGTGGCCCCCGGCCCTGGGCACCACGCCCAAGCCAACGGACCACGCACGCAACCTGGGCTTCATCCTGGACTCCTCCCTGTCGATGACCAGACAAGTCAACGCCGTCTCATCTTCGTGCTTCAACACTCCTGCGCATGCTCCGCAAGATCTTCAGATGGATCCCCACTGAAACCAGGAAGACCGTCACCCAGGCACTCGTCACCAGCCGACTGGACTATGGGAACACCCTCTACGCCGGAACCACAGCCAAACTTCAAAAAGACTCCAGCGCATCCAGAACGCCTCCGCACGACTCATCCTGGACATCCCCCGGCACAGCCACATCACCGGACACCTGAAAGACCTGCACTGGCTCCCCGTCAGCAAGAGAATCACGTTCAGACTCCTCACCCACGCACACAAGGCCCTCCACGACCTGGGCCCCAAGTACCTCAACGACCGCATGACCTTCTACCCGCCCACCCGCCAGCTACGATCAACCAGCCACGCCCTCGCCACCGTACCACGCATCCGCAGAGCCACCGCCGGAGGAAGATCCTTCTCCTACCTGGCAGCCAAGACCTGGAACTCCCTCCCCACTCACCTTCGGCGAACCCAGGACCATCTCTCCTTCAGGAAGCAGCTCAAGACCTGGCTGTTCGAGCAGTAACTTACCCCCTCCCCCAGCGCCTTGAGACCCTCCCGGGTGAGTAGCGCGCTCTATAAATGCCGTGATTGATTGATTGATAGCTATAACGTCCCAGAAACCTATGGTTTTTCAGTGAATTTCCAAGGTTTAACTGCTAATTCCTAACTATAACGTCCCTGAAACCTCTGGATTTTTCAGTGAATTTCTAAGGTTTTTTAAATGCTAATTTCTAAATATGCCTACATAAGTAGGACATGTGCAGAAAGAGGAAGAAAGGTGCAGAAAGAAGCAAGAGAAGTGCAGAAAGAGGCAACAGAAGTCCAGAAAGAGGAAGAAAGGTGCAAAAAGAAGCAAGAGAAGTGCAGAAAGAAGCAACAGAGGTGCAGAAAGAGGCCTACTTTGACTGTACCTTTCCACAGACTCATACAAAGTAGCCTAATCACTAATCCTTCTCCCAAGATGTCTTAAACCTCACTTTTCTTTTGTAGGTTCGACTGTTCAGAATTTGTTGGCCTACCAAATGTAAAACAGCAATCCTAACCATATCACTGTTGTAAGTCTGACTACGTTTGTGAAGGTATGCATGTGTGTGTCTCTGCTTTTACCTGGTGACGTTACATAAAAATAAACATACAAAAACTTGAATATCCGTGTTTCAAACAGCATACTCTGTAAATTTGTGTACAAGAAGGTGCATGTATTTCTTTCTGCTCCTAATACAGGACACATGCATATTCAATAGTACATTTGAGGGGCTTTATAACACCGATATACATAACACATGTCTGCCTGTGCAACCGAATGACAGAGCAGAACTAACAAGATTTGACCACCTATAAGAGAAGCTACCCGCTTTTTAACCTATGATCTTCAGATCCATAACACATGTGAGAATACATGTACAAGTAGACACATACCTCAGTCACGAGAGCATGCAGACCTTTAAACTTAACAGCTTGCACTTCCCAATTCAATATAGAAACAGGCAAGAGAAGTACAGAAAGAAGCAAAAGAAGTGCAGAAAAAAACAAGCAAGATGCAGAAACATTAAGAAATGTGCAGAAACAGGCAAGAGAAGTGCAGAAAGAGGCAAGAGAAGTATAGAAAGAGAAAAGAGAAGTGCAGAAAGAGGCAAGATAGGAGCAGAAAGAGGCAAGAGAGGTGCAAAAACAGGAAAGAGAACTGCAGAAAGAGGCAAGAGAGTTGCAGACACTGGCAAGAGAGGTGCAGAAAGAGGGACCAGGGATGCAGAAAGAGGTGAAAGGTGCAGAAACAGGCAAGAGAGGTGCAGAAAGAGGCAAAGAGGTACATAAAGAGACAACAGAGGTACACAAAGAGACAAGAGAGGTGCAGAAAGAGGGAAGACGAGTGCAGAAAGAGGCAAGAGAAGCATAGAAAGAGACAAGAGAAGTGCAGAAAGCAGCAAGAGAGGAGCAGCAAGAGGCAAGAGGGGTGCAGAAAGAGGGAACAGGGGTGCAGAAAGAGGTGAAAGGTGCAGAAACAGGCAAGAGAGGTGCAGAAAGAGGAAACAGGGGTGCAGAAAGAGGCAAGAGAAGTGCTGAAAGAAGTAACAGAGGTGCAGAAAGAGGCAAGAGAACTCCAGAAAGAAGCAAGAGAAATATAGAAAGAGGCAAGAGAAGTGCAGAAAGAAGCAACAGGGGTACAGAAAGAGGCAAGAGAACTGTAGAAAGAGGGAAGAAAGGTGCAGAAGGAGGCAAGAGAGGTGCAGAAAGAGGGCAGAGGGGTGCCGAAAGATGCAAGAGCGGTGCAGAAAGAAGCAAGAGAGGTGCAGAAACAAGCAAAAGAAGTGCAGAAAGAAGCAACAGAGATGCAGAAAGAGGCAAGAGGGGTGCAGAAAGAGGCAAGAGGGGTGCAGAAAGAGGCAAGAGAAGTGCAGAAAGAACCAACAGAGGTGCAGAAAGAGGCAATAGAAGTGCAAAAAGAGGCCAGAGAAGTGCAGAAAGAAGCAAGAGAAGCGCAGGAAGAAGCAAGAGAAGTGCAGAAAGAGGCAAGAGAAGAGCAGAAAGAGGCAAGAGAAGAGCAGAAAGAGGCAAGAGATGCACAGAAAAAGGCAAGAGAGGTGCACAAAGAGGCAAGAGAACTGCAGAAAGAACCAACATTGGTGCAAACAGAGGCAACAGGGGTGCAGAAAGAGGCAAGAGAAGTGAAGAAAGAAGTAGCAGAGGTGGCGAAAGAGGCAAGAGAACTATAGAAAGAGGCAAGAGAGGTGCAGAAGGAGGCACGAGAGGTACAGAAATAGGGAAGAGGGGTGCAGAAAGATGCAAGAGGGGTGCAGAAAGAAGCAAGAGAGGTGCAGAAAGAGGCAAGAGAAGTCCAGAAACAAGCAACAGAAATGTAGAAAGAGGCAAGAGAAGTACATAAAGAGGCAAGAGAGGTGCAGAAAGTGGAAGGAGGGGGTGCAGAAAGAGAGAAGAGGGGTGCTGAAAGAGGCAACAGGGGTGCAGAAAGAAGCAAGAGAGGTACAGAAAGAAGCAAGAGAAGTGCAGAAAGAAGCAAAATGGATGCAGAAAGAGGCAAGAGGGGTGTAGAAAGAGAAGTGCACAAAGAAGCAACAGAGGTGCATTAGGAGGCAAGAGAACTGCAGAAAGAGGCAAGAAAGTTGGACAAACAGGCAAACAAGGTGCAGCAAGATGGAAACCTGGGGTGCAGACAGAGGCAAGAGAGGTGCAGAAAAGGGAACAGGGGTGCAGAAAGAGGCAAGAGGGGTGCCGAAAGAAGCAAGAGGAGTGCAGAAAGAAGCAACAGAGGTGCAGAAAGAGGTAAGAGGGGTGCAGAAAGAGGGAAGAGAAATTCAGAAAGAACCAACAGAGGTGCAGAAAGAAGCAAGAGAGGTGCAGAAAGAGGCAAGAGAGGTACAGAAACAGGCAAGAGAGGTACAGAAAGAGGGAACAAGGGTGCAGAAAGAGGCAAGAGAGGTGCAGAAAGAGCAAAGAGGGGTGTAGAAAGAGGTAAGAGGGGTGTAGAAAGAGGTAAGAGGGGTGTAGAAAGAGGTAAGAGGGGTGCAGAAAGAAGCACCTACATTCGCCCTTTGGCAGACATTGCAGAAAAATCTGGGTTGATCATCCTTTCATATGCTGACGATACGCAGATTGTTTCCTCTTTATCGCCGGCTCAACACCAGGATCCTTCCTTGCTTAAACTTGGTCTGCGTACCATCTCACTGTGGATGTCCAGAAATGCTTTAAGGCTGAATGGTTCTAAGACTGAGGTTCTCATCCTGGGGAACAATCCTGAGCTTTGGGGAGCCAGCCATTGGCCTGTCTCTTTGGGACCCTTGCCTACCCCGGTTCCCAAGGTTAAGAACCTGGGGTTTTCCATCGATAGCAAGCTCTCCCTCGCTGCTCAGATCTCGGGAGTTACCTCTGCCTGCTTTGCTGTCCTCAAGTGGGTAAAGAAAATTCTTTGGCTAATTCCACTGGCTGCTCAGAGGACTGTTCTGCAAGCCTTGGTGATCTCCAGACTTGATTATGGTAATGTACTGTATCTGGGTGCGGACAAGACCTCTGTACATCGTCTCCAGCTCATTCAGAATGTGGCAGCCCACCTACTCTTTAGGTTGACTCGGCACGCCTCTGCTTCCCCTCTGCTCCATCAACTTCACTGGCTCAGGGTTAGTAAGCGTATCGAGTTTAAGGCCCTCTGCTACATGTTTAGAGCTCAGCACGGCCTGGCCCCCGTATACATACTCAATCTTGTCAAGCCTAACTGACCCACTCGCAACCTAAGATCGGACAATCTTTCTCGTTTCTCTGTTCCCAGAGTACGGCTGACTCGTATGGGAGGCCGTTCGTTTTCCTTCCTGGGACCTAAATTATGGAATTCCCTTCCGCTATAACTCAGGAATTGTCAATCTCACCTTGTTTTCTGAAAAAAGCTAAAGACCTTTCTCTTTAGTCAGGCCTAATGCCAACTGAGCCCCTCTCTCGCTAGTCCCGCTTCAGCGCCGGGAAACCCTGTTGGGTAGCTGCGCACTTTATAAATCCTTTAAATAAAATTAAATAAAAGCAAGAGAAGTGATGAAAGAGACAAGAGAGTTGCAGAAACAGGCAACAGAGGTACAGAAAGAAGCAAGAGAAGTGATGAAACAGACGAGAGTTGCAGAAAGAAACAAGAAAGGTGCAGAAAAAGGAAGAGAAGTGCAGAAAGAGGCAAGACAGGTGCAGAAAGAGGCAGGAGAGGTGCAGAAAGAGGCAAGTGAGGTGCAGTCAGAGGCAAGAGGGGTGCAGAAAGAGGGAAGAAAAGTGAAGAAAGAAGAATGAGAAGTGCAGAAAGAACCAACAGAGGTGCAGAAACAAGCAAGAGAAGTGCAGAAAGAGACAAGAGAGTTACAGAAACAGGCAAAAGAAGTGCAGAAAGAGGCAAGAGAAGTGATGAAAGAAGCAACAGAGGTGCAGAAAGAAGCAAGAGAAGTGATAAAACAGAAAAGAGAGTTGCAGAAAGAAACAAGAAAGGTGCAGAAAAAAGAAAGAGAAGTGCAGAAAGAGGCAAGACAGGTGCAGAAAGAGGCAGGAGAGGTGCAGGAAGAGGCAAGTGAGGTACAGAGGCAAGAGGGGTGCAGAAAGAGGCGGGAGAGGTGCAGAAAGAGGGAAGAGGGGTGCATAAAGAGGCAAGAGAAGTGAGTGCAGAAAGAACCAACAGAGGTGCAGAAAGAGGCAAGAGAGGAGCAGAAAGAGGCAAGAGAGGAGCAGAAAGAGGCAAGAGAGGTACAGAAACAGGCAAGAGAGGTGTAGACAGAGGGAACAGGGGTGCAGAAAGAGGCAAGAGAGGTGCAGAAAGAGGGAAGAGGGGTGCAGAAAGAGGCAAGAGGGGCACAGAAAGAAGCAACAAAGGTGCAGAAAGAAGCAAGAGAAGTGATGAAAGAGACAAGAGAGTTGCAGAAACAGGCAAAAGAAGTGCATAAAGATGCAAAGGTAAGAGAAGTGCTGAAAGAAGCAACAGAGGTGCAGAAAGAAGCAAGAGAAGTGATAAAACAGACAAGAGAGTTGTAGAAAGAAACAAGAAAGTTGCAGAAAAAAGGAAGATAAGTGCAGAAAGAGGCAAGACAGGTGCAGAAAGAGGCAGGAGAGATGCCGAAAGAGGCAAGTGAGGTGCAGAAAGAGGCAAGGGGGATGCAGAAAGAAGCAAGAGAGGTACAGAAAGAACCTAGAAAGGTACATAAAGAAGCAGGAGAAGTGCAGAAAGAAGCAAAATGGGTGCAGAAAGAGACAAGAGGGGTGTAGAAAGAGGCAAGGGAAGTGCACAAAGAAGAAACAGAAGTGCAGAAGAAGGCAAGAGAACTGCAGAAAGAGGCAAGAAAGTTGCACAAACAGGCAAACAAGGTGCAGAAAGATGGAACAGGGGTGCAGACAGAGGCAAGAGAGGTGCATAAATAGGGAAGAGGGGTGCAGAAAGAGGCAAGAGAGGTGCAGAAATTTGCAAGAGTGGTGCCAGAAGAAGAAAGCGGACTGCAGAAAGAACCAACAGGGGTGCAGAAAGAGGCAAGAGGGGTGCAGAAAAAAGCAAGAGAGGTGAAGAAAGAAGCAAGAGAAGTGCAGAAAGAACCAACAGGGGTGCAGAAAGAGGCAAGAGGGGTGCAGAAAAAAGCAAGAGAGGTGAAGAAAGAGGCAAGAGAGGTGCAGAAAGAGGCAAGAGAGGTACCGAAACAGGCAAGAGAGGTGCAGACAGAGGAAACAGGGGTGCAGAAAGAGGCAAGAGAGGTGCAGAAACAAGGAATAGGGGTGCAGAAAGAGGCAAGAGGGGTATAGAAAGAAGCAACAGAGGTGCAGAAAGAAGCAAGAGAAGTGATGAAAGAGACAAGAGTTGCAGAAACAGGCAAAAGAAGTGCAGAAAGAGGCAAGAGAAGTGCTGAAAGAAGCAACAGAGGTGCAGAAAGAAGCAAGAGAAGTGATAAAACAGACAGGAGAGTTGCAGAAAGAAACAATAAAGGTGCAGAAAAAAGGAAGAGAAGTGCAGAAAGAGGCAAGACACGTGCAGAAAGAGGCAGGAGAGGTGCAGAAAAAAGGAAGAGAAGTGCAGAAAGAGGCAAGACAGGTACAGAAAAAGGCAGGAGAGGTGCAGACAGTGGCAAGAGGGGTGCAGAAAGAGAGAAGAGAAGTGCAGAAAGAGTGAAGAGAAGTGCAGAAAGAGGGAAGGGGTACAGAAAGTGGCAAGAGGGGGGCAGAAAGAAGCAACAGAGGTGCAGAAAGAGGCAAGAGAAGTGCACAAAGAAGTATCAGAGGTGCAGAAAGAGGGAAAGGGGTAGAAAAAGAGACAAGAGAAGTGCAGAAACAAGCAACAGAGCTGCAGAAAGTGGTAAAAGAAGCAAGAGAGGTGCAGAAAGAAGCAAGAGAAGTGCAGAAAGAAGGAACAGAGGTGCAGAGAGAGGCAAGAAAGATGCAGAAAGAGGGAAAAGGGGTGCAGTAAGAGGCACGAGGGTTGCAGAAAGAGACAAGAGAAGTGTAAAAAGAAGCAACAGAGACGCAGAAAGGGGGAAGAGGGGTGCAGAAAGAAAGAAGAAGGGTCAGAAAAGGGCAAAAGGGGTGCAGAAAGAAGTGAGAGGTGCAGAAAGAAACAAAAGAAGTGTAGAAAGAAGGAACAGAGGTGCAGAAAGAGGCCACAGGGGTGCAGAAACAGGGAAGAGGGATGGAGAAAGAGGCAAGGGGGTATAGAAAGAAGCAAGAGAGCTGTAGAAAGAAACAAAAGAAGTGCAGAAAGAAGAAAAAGAGGTGCAGAAAGAGGAAAGAGGGGTGCAGAAAGAGGGAAGAGAGGTGCAGAAAGAGGGAAGAGGGGTGCAGAAAGAGGGAAGAGGGGTGCAGAAAGAATTGAGAGGTGCAGAAAGAAACAAAAGAAGTGCAGAAAGAAGGAACAGAGGTACAGAAAGAGGCAAGAGGGGTGCAGAAAGAGGGAAGAGGGCTGTGAAAGAGGCACAAGGGGTGCAGAAAGAAGCAAGAGAGGTGCAGAATGAGGCAAGAGAATTGCTTAAAGAAGCAACAGAGGTGTAGAAAGAAGCAAGAGAAGTGCAGAAAGAAACAAAAGAATTACAGAAAGAAAGAACAGAGGTGCAGAAAGAGGCAACAGGGGTGAGGAAAGAGGGTGGATGGGTGGAGAAAGAGGCAAGGGGTGCAGAAAGAGGGAAGAGGGGTGTGAAAGAGGCACAAGGGGTGCATAAAGAAGCAAGAGGCGTGCAGAAAGAAGCAAGAGAGTTGCAGAAAGAAACAAAAGAAGTGCAGAAAGAAGGAACAGAGGTGCAGAAAGAGGCAAGTGAGCTGCAGACAGTGGCAAGAGGGGTGCAGAAAGAGAGAAGAGAAGTGCAGAAAGAGTGAAGAGAAGTGCAGAAAGAGGGAAGGGGTACAGAAAGTGGCAAGAGGGGGTGCAGAAAGAAGCAACAGAGGTGCAGAAAGAGGCAAGAGAAGTGCAGAAAGAAGCAACAGAGGTGCAGAAAGAGGGAAGAGGGGTGCAGAAAGAGGCACAAGGGGTGCAGAAAGAGGCACGAGGGGTGCAGAAAGAAGCAAGAGAAGTGCAGAAACAAGCAACAGAGGTGCAGAAAGAGGGATGAGGCGCGGAAAAAGAGGCAAGAGAAGTGCAGAAAGAAGCAACAGAGATGCAAAAAGGGGGAACAGGGGTAGAGAAAGTGGCAAGAGGGGTGCAGAAAGAAGCAAGAGAGGTGCAGAAAGAAACAAATGAAGTGCAGAAAGAAGGAACAGAGGTGTAGAAAGAGGCAAGAGGGGTGCAGAAAGAGGGAAGAGGTGTGCAGAAAGAAGCACAAGTGGTGCAGAAAGAAGCAAGAGAGGTGCAGAAAGAAGCAGGAGGAGTGCAAAAAGAAGCAACAGAGGTGCAGAAAGGGCAAGAGGGGTGCAAAAAGAGGGAAGAGGGGTGCAGAAAGATGCACAAGGGGTGCAGAAAGAAGCAAGAGACGCGCAGAAAGAAACAAAAGAAGTACAGAAAGAAGGAACAGAGGTGCATAAAGAGGCAACAGGGGTGCAGAAAGAGGGAAGATGGGTGGAGAAAGAGGCAAGGGGGTGCAGAAAGAAGCATGAGAGCTGCAGAAAGAAACAAAAGAAGTGCAGAAAGAAGGAACAGAGGTGCAGAAAGAGGCAAGAGGGGTGCAGAAAGAGGCACAAGGGGTGCAGAAAGAAGCAAGAGAGATGCAGAAAGAAGCAAGAGAAATGCAGAAAGAAGCAACAGAGATGCAGAAAGGGGGAAGTGGGGTGGAGAAAGAGGCAAGAGGGATACAGAAAAAAACAAGAGAGGTGCAGAAAAAAACTAAAGAAGTGCAGAAAGAAGGAACAGAGGTGCAGAAGGAGGCAAGAGGGGTGCAGAAAGAGGGAAGAGGGGTGTGAAAGAGGCACAAGGGGTGCAGAAAGAAGCAAGAGGCGTGCAGAAAGAAGCAAGAGAGTTGCAGAAAGAAACAAAAGAAGTGGAAAAGAAGGAACAGAGGTGCAGAAAGAGGCAAGTGAGCTGCAGACAGTGGCAAGAGGGGTGCAGAAAGAGAGAAGATAAGTGCAGAAAGAGTGAAGAGAAGTGCAGAAAGAGGGAAGGGGTACAGAAAGTGGCAAGAGGGGTGCAGAAAGAAGCAAGAGAGGTGCAGAAAGAAACAAAAGTGCAGAAAAAAGGAACAGAGGTGCAGAAAGAGGCAGGAGGGGTGCAGAAAGAGGGGTGCAGAAAGAGGCAAGAGGAGTGCAGAACGAGGGATGAGGGGTGCAGAAAGAGGCACAAGGGGTGCAGAAAGAAGCAAGTGATATGCAGAAAGAATCAAGAGAAATGTAGAAAGAAGCAACAGAGATGTAGAAAGGGGGAAGTGGGGTGGAGAAAGAGGCAAGAGGGATACAGAAAGAAACAAGAGAGGTGCAGAAAAAAAACAAAAGAAGTGCAGAAAGAAGGAACAGAGGTGCAGAAGGAGGCAAGAGGGGTGCAGAAAGAATCAAGAGGCGTGCAGAAAGAAGCAAGAGAGTTGCAGAAAGAAACAAAAGAAGTGCAGAAAGAAGGAACAGAGGTGCAGAAAGAGGCAATTGAGCTGCAGACAGTGGCAAGAGGGGTGCAGAAAGAGAGAAGATAAGTGCAGAAAGAGTGAAGAGAAGTGCAGAAAGAGGGAAGGGGTACAGAAAGTGGCAAGAGGGGTACAGAAAGAAGCAACAGAGGTGCAGAAAGAGGCAAGAGAAGTGCAGAAAGAAGCAACAGAGGTGCAGAAAGAGGGAAGAGGGGTGCAGAAAGAGGCACAGGGGGTGCAGAAAGAGGCATGAGGGGTGCAGAAAGAAGCAAGAGAAGTGCAGAAAGAAGCAACAGAGGTGCAGAAAGAGGGATGAGGGGCGGAAAAAGAGGCAAGAGAAGTGCAGAAAGAAGCAACTGAGATGCAAAAAGGGGGAACAGGGGTAGAGAAAGTGGCAAGAGGGGTGCAGAAAGAAGCAAGAGAGGTGAAGAAAGAAACAAATGAAGTGCAGAAAGAAGGAACAGAGGTGTAGAAAGAGGCAAGAGGGGTGCAGAAAGAGGGAAGAGGGGTGCAGAAAGAAGCACAAGTGGTGCAGAAAGAAGCAAGAGAGGTGCAGAAAGAAGCAGGAGGAGTGCAAAAAGAAGCAACAGAGGTGCAGAAAGAGGCAAGAGGTGTGCAAAAAGAGGGAAGAGGGGTGCAGAAAGATGCACAAGGGGTGCAGAAAGAAGCAAGAGACGTGCAAAAAGAAACAAAAGAAGTGCAGAAAGAAGGAACAGAGGTGCAAAAAGAGGCAACAGGGGTGCAGAAAGAGGGAAGAGGGGTGGAGAAAGAGGCAAGGGGGTGCAGAAAGAAGCATGAGAGCTACAGAAAGAAACAAAAAAAGTGCAGAAAGAAGGAACAGAGGTGCAGAAAGAGGCAAGAGGGGTGCAGAAAGAGGCACAGGGGGTGCAGAAAGAAGCGAGAGGTGCAGAAAGAATGAAAAGAAGTACAGAAAGAAGGAACAGAGGTGAAGAAAGAGGCAAGAGGGGTGCAAAAAGAGGGAAGAGGGGTGCAGAAAGAGGCACATGGGGTGCAGAAAGAAGCAAGACATGTGCAGAAAGAAACAAAAGATGTGCAGAAAGAAGCAACAGAGGTGCAGAAAGAGGGTGCATGGGTGGAGAAAGAGGCAAGGGGGTACAGAAAGAAGCAAGAGAGCTGCAGAAAGAAACAGAAGAAGTGCAGAAAGAAGGAACAGAGGTGCAGAAAGAGGCAAGAGGGGTGCAGAAAGGGGGAAGAGGGGTTCGGAAAAGGGCAAAAGGGGTGCATAAAGAAGTGAGAGGTGCAGAAAGAAACAAAAGAAGTGCAGAAAGAAGGAACAGAGGTGAAGAAAGAGGCAAGAGGGGTGCGGGAAGCGGGGTGTGAAAGAGGCACGAGGGGTGTAGAAAGAAGCAAGAGAGGTGCAGAAATAAGCAACAGAAGTGCAGAAAGAGGGAAGAGGGGTGGAGAAAGAGACAAGAGAAGTGCAGAAAGACGCAACAGAGATGCATAAAAGGGGAAGAGGGGTGAAGAAAGGCAAGATGGTGGAGAAAGAAGCAAGAGAGGTGCAGAAAGAAACAAAAGAGGTGCAAAAAAAAGGAACGGAGGTGCAGGAGGGTGCAGAAAGAGGGAAGAGGGGTGCAGAAAGAGGCAAGAAAGGTGCAGAAAGAGGCAAGAGGGGTGTGCAAAGAAGCAAGTGAGGTGCAGAAAGAGGCAACAGAGGTGCAGAAAGAGGCAAAAGAGGTGCAGAAAGTAGAAAAGATTTGCAGAAAGAGGCAAGAGAAGTGCAGAAAAAGAAAGAAAGGTGCAGAAAGAAGCAACAGAAATGCAGAAAGAGGCAAGAGAGGCGCAGAAAGAAGCAAGAGTGGCTTGCACACCATTAGTACCAATTTAACACCCACATTTAGCAATAAGTAACAGGTGACCATTCTAGGTTTGCAAAGGACCTTCCACCACGCTGCAACACGTGTTGCTGCATTTTTGGTAATGTTTGAGCCGTTTGAGCTAGAAACAAGGCTTTTTTTGTTCAAATCTGCATATTAGGCAGCAGATGATGGATTATGTGGCCAAACAGTCGCATAATTCCAGTGGCCCTGCTCATACCTCTGACTAGGTCCAGAAGTGCTCCTCAGTGATTCCTTCTTTTTTTTGTCTCATTGAGTTCATAGTTTAGCTTCTATGGAAACGAGGAAGACTAAACCTGAGGTTACCACTCCACAACACAGACTACCATACCACATAATTACTCTCCATAACACATAATCCCATTCTACATAATTCCTATACACTAAATACCACATACTTTCTATCCACATAATTTCACTGCACAACATACTACATAATTCCACTACACACAACGTACATCCACTCCACTCCAAAAAACATTAGTAAAAAACTTTTACATTTACAATGCCAATAGCTCTAACTCTCGCAAATGTGAGACCTATTACATTGCAAATGCTTCTTTAACTAGTTGTCGCATTTTCAGAGTGGTGGAGAAAGGGGGCTGGGCCTCCGACCAGCGCTCAGGAATTCTGCTGCGTAGGACTTACAGGAGGTACCAGGAGGGCTTCTTGGCCTCCAAAGTCCCTCAGGAGTAAAGTGGACTTCATCCTCCAACCAGTACCATGCCACGAGGTGCATTTACAGAGTGGTGGAGAGAGGTGAGCATGGCCTCCGAAGACCTCTTAGCAATCCCACTGTGTGGGACTTACTGGAGGTAACAGGAGGGGTAGTTGGCCCCCAAGGTCAACCTTGGGGGCCAACTACCGCTCCTATTACCTCCAGTAAGTCCCACACAGCAGTATTGCTAAGTTCTCATAGCAGGCCACACCCCCTTTCCCCACCACTCTGCAAACGCACTTCCTGGTGTGCTCTTGGATGGGGATTAAAGTCCCCTTTGCTGCTGGGGGTCCTAAGGGGCCAACTAGCCTACCTGATACCTCCAGTATGCCCCAGATAGTGGGATTGCTGACAGGTGGACATAGGTCACACCCCCTTTCTCCACCACTCTGCAAACGCACCTCCTGGCACGTTCTGGGTTGGGGGATAAAGTCTCCTTGAATCCTGAGGGTCCCTGGGGGCCAACTAGCCCACCAGGAACCTCTAGTAAGCCCCACACAGCTGGATTGCTGAGAGTGGTCTGAGGCCATGCCCCCTTTTTACACCACTCTGCAAACGCGCCTTCTGGCACACTGCTGTTCGGGGGATGAAGTCCACTTTAGTCCTGAGGTCTTCAGGACACAAGAGAACCTCATCGCCCAACCAGCAGTTGCCAAGAGGCGCATTTGCAGAGTTGTGTAAAAAGGGGCGTGGCCACCGACCACCTCTCAGCAATCCCACTGTGTGGGGATTACTGGAGGTACCTGGTGGTCTAGTTGGCCCCTAAGGACCCTTAAGATTGAAGGGGACTTAATCCCCCAACCCAGAACGTGGCAGGAGGTGCGTTTGCAGAGTGGTGCAGGGAGGGGGCGGGGCCTTTGGCAAGATGCCGGCTTTTCTTTTTTTAATATTTTTAGAAGGGGGGCTGTGTGGCCCTCCTACTTTTAGTATTTTTTGGGCCCTGGGGACCCCATCCTCTAGGGCCAGACCCATTTTTTAAACTTTTTTTGATAAAAAAATGGGAAAGGTGCCCCCCTCCCAAGGCCGATTTCGGCCCCGGGGACCCCATCCCCAGGAGCATGGCCCGTGTAATAAAAAACCAAAAAAAAACTACCTTTAAAGGAGGGGGGCCGCGTGGTCCTCCTCCTGAGGCCATTATTGGCCCCGGGGACCCCATCCCCCGGGGCATTGCCTGTTTTTACATTTTTTTATTTATTTATGTTATGGGAGGGGGGGCAGCATAGCCCCCCCTTCCCTGGGCCACTTCTGGCCCCGGGTACCCCATCCCCCAGGGCCTGGCCTCTTTTTTTAATTTTATTTTTTAATTAGGGGAGAGGGGCCGCGTGGCCTCCCTCCCAGGCCCCTTCTGGCCCCGGGGCCCCATCCTCCGGAGCCGGCCCTCAAAGTTTGGGACTGCGGGGGAGCCCCAATGCCCTCGCGGTCCCAGCTGGCTCCCCGCCTCCTGCGGGAGCCGGCACTGCTTTTGGACAAGGGGAGCTGCAAACATGCAGCTCCCCTTGTCCAAAAGCAATTCTGCTTCGCTTCATGGAAGCGAGAGCAGGTTTTCTGCTCTCACTTCCATGAAGTGAAGCAGAAGTTTGCAATGACAGGGCGGAAGCGGTGCTCCCGCCCTGCCATTGCAAACTGCAATGTCCAGGGGGTGGGCACCCTGGGACATTGCCGGAGCCGCCCCTGAGGGGTGACGGTCCCCAGGACCATAGAGGGCTCCAGGAAGGGGGCAGCGTGGCTCCCCTCCCAACATGAAACATAGCCCCGGGGAGGTGGTGGTCCCCGGGGTGTGGGGGGCCTCCGAGGCCCCCCTGCCCATAGACTTTGTCCCTTTCTATTTCGGCATGGATGGCACTGTGCTAATCCTATGCTTAAAGACTTTGATAGAAAAGCAGACGTTTGAGGTGAGCAGATCTAGAGTGTCGCTGGTGTTGAGAGTGCTCTATACAGGAGCTGCTTTCCACCTAAACTTGAGAACTACCCAGAGTTCTCTGCTTCTTTTTTTGCATAATTTATGCGTCACTCTATACCTGTAAGGGTATTGTTTTGACTTATACTGGGTGCTCCCTTGTGTCTGGACGAAGCTAAACCTCTCTGAAGAGCTCTAATGAGAGCGATACACTGTGTCAGGGGTTGCTTTTACTCATTTCAGGTTGGCTTGGTTGGTATTTTACCAATTCAAAGCTGTAATACTGTGCCTGGAGTGGAAAATGGTTTTTGTCATTTTGCTGCTCGGCATGGACAGCACTGTGCTAGTCCTATGCTTAAAGACTTTGCTGTAGAAATGGCAAAAGACTTTGGGGCATATTATCAAGGGCTTTATCGCCGCTTTAGCGGCGATAGTTTTATCGCCCTATTAGCAAGCTGTCGCTAACAGGCGTTAGCGACAGCTTTCAGGCGTTAGAGGCCGCGTTAACCATCGCCTTGCATGTCAGCGATAATTATCGCTAATGACATGCAAGGAAGGCGTTCTCTACTAAAAGCGACTGAAAACCGTCGCTAATCCCACTACCCCCTATTAGCTAGGCAGGCGAAGCGATATAATAACTCGCGCTAAGCGCGTTTATCGCTATATTTTATCTCCTGCTAGTGAGGATGACTTACCTGTTTAAGGTATAGGAGGTGGATTCTAATGCTGAATCCACCTTAGCGATAATGCGAGAATATCGCTGCTTTTCCAGCGATATTCTCACATTTTACCGCTATCGCTGGAAATAATATCGCTATGGAGATAAACCTTACTAATAGGGTGTTATCTCAGCGATATTTTCCAGCGATAGGCGGCGTTAACCAAAGTCGCGCTAAGCGCGGTTAGCGATAAATATCGCTATTCCTTGCTAATATGCCCCCTTGTCCCTTTCTATCTTGGCGTGGATGGCACTGTGCTAATCCTATGCTTAAAGACTTTGATAGAAAAGCAGACGTTTGAGGTAAGCAGATCTAGAGTGTTGCTGGTGTTGAGAGTGCTCTATACAGGAGCTGCTTTCCACCTAAACTTGAGAACTACCCAGAGTTCTCTGCTTCTTTTTTGCATAATTTATGCATCACTCTATACCTGAAAGGGTATTGTTTTGACTTATACTGGGTGCTCCCTTGTGTCTGGGCAAAGCTAAACTTCTCTGAAGAGCTCTAATGAGAGTGAAACATTGTGTCAGGGGTTGCTTTTACTCATTTCAGGTTGGCTTGGTTGGTATTTTACCAGTTCAAAGCTGTAATACTGTGCCTGAAGTGGTAAATGGCTTTTGTCATTTTGCAGCTCGGCATGGACAGCAGTGTGCTAGTCCTATGCTTAAAGACTTTGCTGTAGAAATGGCAAAAGACTTTGGGGCTTATTTATGAGCCCTTGCGTCACTTTTGCACCGCCGGTGTGTCACTTTTTGTGCCGCACCAGCGGCGTAAAAAATGCACCATGTTGCGTCATATTTACAAAGTGACGCATCTAGGTAGATGCGTCACTTTGTAAACCCCTGCGCCACATTATACCTGCGCCAGGTATAATGTATGCAGGGTGGGCGTTCTGACGCAAGTAAGCCTCGTAGAAGTGACGCAGTGAAATCTATGAGATTTCACTGTGCCACTTGTAGGACGCAAATGCGTCAATATCATACGCCTGCCTCATAGCAGGCGTAAGACTGACGCAGGCACATTTGAAATGGGACTTGCCCATGTGAAATGACCCATTGCTGAAGTTGCATCACTTTTGTGACACACTCCAGCAATGCGTCATTTTTGCGCCTACAGATATGTCAGAAAAACTGACGTATCTGTAACTCCTTGCGACATGATGCGTCATACTATAAATATGACGCATCCAGTATGTCGCAAGGAGGGCGCAATGAAAAGTGACGCATCGCTGTTTTCAGGCAGCGATGCATCACTTTTCATAAATGAGGCCCTTTGTCCCTTTCTATCTCGGCGTGGATGGCACTGTGCTAATCCTGTGCTTAAAGAATTTGATAGAAAAGCAGACGTTTGATGTGAGCAGATCTAGAGTGTCGCTGGTGTTGAGAGTGCTCTATACAGGAGCTGCTTTCCACCTAAACTTGAGAACTACCCAGAGTTCTCTGCTTCTTCTTTTTCTTCTTTTTTTGCATATATATATATATATATATTATCTACTGGCGGTCGCCAGTAGATAGTTATAGTTAGGACCTATTTTCCATAGGAAATCCGCGACATTCTATTTGAAATAACTCTTGCGTCGGTTGACGAATCTTCGTGAAATTTTCAAACTTTATGGCCCGCTCCCGTCTGCTCCTACCCTGAAAGTCTCAGGGTGATTCGTCAAGCGGGGGCCGAGAAAAAAGGGGGGTCCCAAAACGTGTTTTCCCCATTCATTTTCCCATAGGAAACTTTAGACACAGCTACAGCCCGAACTGCTGAACGGAATTACACCAAATTTGGCAAAGAGGTAGTTCTTGGTTCAGAAAGAACCCTTTTGTTAAATGGTGTAAATCCGTTGAGTAGTTGCGGAGAAATTAAAAAATAAGAGTCAAAAATCAATTTCCCATAGGAAACTTTATGCAAGGCTACAGCCCGAACTGCTGAACGGAATTACACCAAATTTGGCAAAGAGGTAGTTCTTGGTTCAAAAGAACCCTTTTGTTAAATGGTGTAAATCCGTTCAGTAGTTGCTGAGAAAATCAAAAGTAAAAACACATATATCTGGGCGGAGCCTAACCACACATGTCATCGTGAGATCTGATTGGCTGTCAGCACTTCATCCTGGAATTGCTGGCAGCCATCTTGGGACCAATATAAATGATAGTACCCCTTTGAAATGCATTGTAGTGAATCGAAGATTTTGAGGGTTACCAAAAGGAGAACTATAAAGGGTGATAACAGACTTTAGTTACATTAGAATTCATTTGTTGATGGTACCATACTAATTTCAGGAATTGTGGTGTGTTCTAAGGTGATTTTACCCTGTGAAAAACCTTCTGCTGGGATATCATGAATCATGTTTGAGAGAAAACTATTTTCACATGCTTGTCCCATACAGTTTTGGAAGGTGCCCCAGAAGCTAAAATGAGAGCATATTTTCTGTAAATTCACATTATCTTTCTCAGTCATGTGAGAATGAAGTCTGACATTCTCAGTAAAACATGTACATCCAACAAGGGCAGAGACTGTCAGTTGATTCCTTTGTGTTCTACTGCAGCTTCCCAGAGTGTTCTAAAGAACAACTAGAGTGCTAACAGCCTTACTTATGACAAAAGTATGGCACACCTGAAGCCATCTTGATTGGAATAAACTGGTAACACTTAAAACATTTAATTTAAAAAGGAACAAAATGAGGGGGTTCATTTTGCCATAGAAATTATGGTTAG
This sequence comes from Calotriton arnoldi, assembly GCA_963921515.1. NCBI lineage: Eukaryota > Metazoa > Chordata > Amphibia > Caudata > Salamandridae > Calotriton > Calotriton arnoldi. The sequence goes on from CAWUFW010003954.1 coordinate 1,324,600, forward strand.
TGCTGTAGAAAGAAAAATTAGGACATGTTTTAAGTGAGATCTCAAATATCTTCCTGTTATATTTCAACAGGAGCAGCCTGTCAGTTGATGCCTTTGTGTTCTACTGCAGCTTCCCAGAGTGTTCTAAAGAACAACTAGAGTGCTAACAGCCTTACTTATGACAAAAGTATGGCACACCTGAAGCCATCTTGATTGGAATAAACTGGTAACACTTAAAACATTTAATTTAAAAGGAACAAAATGAGGGGGTTCATTTTGCCATAGAAATTATGGTTAGTGCTGCAAAAAGAAAATTTAGTGCATGTTTTAAGTGAGATCTCAAATCCTTTTCTATTTCATTAGAAAATTCTGACATGCAGACTGAAACAATCACTTTCAATACCAGCAGTAGACTTCCAGTTAACTCCTTGGTGAGCAGTAGCTTTACTACAGTGATCTAATGAACAACTAGAGTAATAACATTCTGAATTTATGGCAAATGTGTGACACATCTGAATGCCTTCTTGATGGAATCAAAGTAAAAACTGAAAGCATTTCCTACTGAGGAGACTGCAGTAATGAGGAAATTAGGAAACTTCATAACAAAGAAGTCTTCCAAGATGGCCATCAGTGAAAAAAGAGCCCAAATGTAGCACAAATATTACCGAGATGTAGCCCACATATAGCCCAATGACAAAAGTGTGCAAAACACTTTTTATTTTTAGTTTTTTTGCAGTTTTATGTAGTGCAGATTGGTCAGGTATTGGAGCGTTGCATCTTAAAACATGACCCCCCTACACTACAAAAACACCACTGCACTACCCTAAACCCTAAAACATTACCCCAGCACGACCCCCTACACTACACAAGCACCACTGCACTATCCTAAACCCTAAAACACTACCCCCAGCATGACCCCCTACACTACACAAACACCACTGCACTACCCTAAACCCTAAAACACTACCCCAACACCACTGCACTAACCTAAATCCTAAAACACTACCCCCAGCACGACCCCCTACACTACCCAAACACCACTGCACTACCCTAAAACATGACCCCCTACACTACACAAACACCACTGCACTACCCTAAACCCTAAAACACTACCCCCAGCACGACCCCCTACACTACACAAGCACCACTGCACTACCCTAAACCCTAAAACACTACCCCCAGCACGACCCCTACACTACACAAACACCACTGCACTACCTTAAACCCTAAAACACTACCCCCAGCACGACCCCCTACACTACCCAAACACCACTGCACTAACCTAAATCCTAAAACACTACCCCCAGCACGACCCCTACACTACCCAAACACCACTGCACTACCCTAAAACATGACCCCTACACTACACAAACACCACTGCACTACCCTAAACTCGAAAACACTACCCCCAGCACGACCCCCTACACTACACAAGCACCACTGCACTACCCTAAACCCTAAAACACTACCCCCAGCACGACCCCCTACACTGCCCGAACACCACTGCACTGCCCTAAACCCTGAAACACCAGCCCCTGCACGACCCCCTACACTGCCTGAACACCACTGCACTGCCCTAAACCCTGAAACACCACCCCTTTCACGACCCCCTACACTGCCCGAACACCACTGCACTGCCCTAAACCCTGAAACACCACCCCCAGCATGACCCCTACACTGCCCGAACACCACTGCACTGCCCTAAACCCTGAAACACTACCCCCAGCAAGACCTCCTACACTGCCCGTACACCACTGCACTGCCCTAAACCCTGAAACATCACCCCCAGCAAGACCCCCTACACTGCCCGAACACCACTGCCCTAAACCCTGAAACACCACCCCCAGCACGACCCCCTACACTGACCGAACACCACTGCACTGCCCTAAACCCTGAAACACCACCCCCAGCACGACCCCCTACACTGCCCGAACACCACTGCACTGCCCTAAACCCTGAAACACCACCCCTGCACGACCCCCTACACTGCCCGAACACTACTGCACTGCCCTAAACCCTGAAACACCATCCCCAGCACGACCCCCTACACTGCACGAACACCACTGCACTGCCCTAAACCCTGAAACACTACCCCCAGCAAGACCCCCTACACTGCCCGAACACCACTGCACTGCCCTAAACCCTGAAACACCACCCCCAGCAAGACCCCCTAAACTGCCCGAACACCACTGCCCTAAACCCTGAAACACCACCCCCAGCAAGACCCCCTACACTGCCCGAACACCACTGCACTGCCCTAAACCCTGAAACACCAGCCCCAGCACGACCCCTACACTGCCCGAACACCACTGCACTGCCCTAAACCCTGAAACACCACCCCCTGCACGACCCCCTACACTGCCCGAACACCACTGCACTGCCCTAAACCCTGAAACACCACCCCCAGCACGACCCCCTACACTGCCCGAACACCACTGCACTGCCCTAAACCCTGAAACACCACCCCCTGCACGATCCCCTACACTGCCCGAACACTACTGCACTGCCCTAAACCCTGAAACACCACCCCCAGCACGACCCCCTACACTGCACGAACACCACTGCACTGCCCTAAACCCCGAAACACTACCCCCAGCAAGACCCCCTACACTGCCCGAACACCACTGCCTAAACCCTGAAACACCACCCCCAGCAAGACCCCCTACACTGCCCGTACACCACTGCACTGCCCTAAACCCTGAAACACCACCCCCAGCACGACCCCCTACACTGCCCGAACACCACTGCACTGACCTAAACCCTGAAACACCAGCCACAGCACGACCCCCTACACTGCCCGAACACCACTGCACTGCCCTAAACCCTGAAACACCAGCCCCAGCACAACCCCGTACACTACCCGAACACCACTGCACTACCCTAAACCCTCAAACACCAGCCCCAGCACGACCCCCTACACTGCCCAAACACCACTGCACTGCCCTAAACCCTCAAACACCAGCCCCAGCACGACCCCCTACACTGCCCAAACACCACTGCACTGCCCTAAACCCTGAAACACCAGCCCCAGCAAGACCCCCTACACTGCCCGAACACCACTGCACTGCCCTAAACCCTGAAACACCACCCCTCAGCACGACACCCTACACTGCCCGAACACCACTGCACTGCCCTAAACACTGAAACACCACCCCCAGCATGACCCCCTACACTGCCCGAACACCACTGCACTGCCCTAAACCCTGAAACACCACCCCCTGCACGACCTCCTATACTGCCGGAACACCACTGCACCGCCCTAAACCCTGAAACACCACCCCCAGCACGACCCCCTACACTGCCCGAACACCACTGCACTGCCCTAAACCCTGAAACACCAGCCCCAGCAAGACCCTCTACACTGCCTGAACACCACTGCCCTAAACCCTGAAACACCACCCCCTACACTGCACGAAAACCACTGCACTGCCCTAAACCCTGGAACACCACCTCCAGCAAAACCCCCTACACTGCCTGAACACCATTGCTCTGCCCTAAATCCTGAAACACTAGCCCCAGCATGACCTCCTACACTGCCCGAACACCACTGCACTGCCCTAAACCCTGAAACACCACCCCCAGCACGACCCCCTACACTGCCCGAACACCACTGCACTGCCCTAAACCCTGAAACACCAGCCCCAGCAAGACCCCTACACTGCCCGAACACCACTGCACTGCCCTAAACCCTGAAACACCAGCCCCAGCATGACCCCCTACACTGCCCGAACACCACTGCACTGCCCTAAACGCTGAAACACCAGCCTCAGCACGACCACCTACACTGCCCAAACACCACTGCACTGCCCTAAACCCTGAAACACCAGCCCCAGCATGACCCCCTACACTACCCGAACACCACTGCACTGCCCTAAACCCTGAAACACCAGCCCCAGCACGACCCCCTACACTGCCCGAACACCACTATACTGCCCTAAACCCTGAAACACCAGCCCCAGCACGACCCCCTACACTGCCCGAACACCACTGCACTGCACTAAACCCTGAAACACCACCCCCTGCACGACCCCCTACACTGCCCGAACACTACTGCACTGCCCTAAACCCTGAAACACCATCCCCAGCACGACCCCCTACACTGCACGAGCACCACTGCACTGCCCTAAACCCTGAAACACTACCCCCAGCAAGACCCCCTACACTGCCCGAACACCACTGCACTGCCCTAAACCCTGAAACATCACCCCCAGCAAGACCCCCTAAACTGCCCGAACACCACTGCCCTAAACCCTGAAACACCACCCCCAGCAAGACCCCCTACACTGCCCGAACACCACTGCACTGCCCTAAACCCTGAAACACCAGCCCCAGCAGGACCCCTAAACTGCCCGAACACCACTGCACTACCCTAAACCCTAAAACACCACCCCCAGCACGACCCCCTACACTGCCCAAACACCACTGCACTGCCCTAAACCCTGAAACACCACCCCCAGCACGACCTCCTACACTGCCCGAACACCACTGCACTGCCCTAAACCCTGAAACACCACCCCTGCACGACCCCCTACACTGCCCAAACACCACTGCACTGCCCTAAACCCTGAAACACCACCCCCTGCACGACCCCCTACACTGCCCGAACACCACTGCACTGCCCTAAACCCTGAAACACCACCCCTCAGCACGACACCCTACACTGCCCGAACACCACTGCACTGCCCTAAACCCTGAAACACCACCCCCAGCATGACCCCCTACACTGCCCGAACACCACTGCACTGCCCTAAACCCTGAAACACCACCCCTGCACGACCTCCTACACTGCCGGAACACCACTGCACTGCCCTAAACCCTGAAACACCACCCCCAGCACGACCCCCTACACTGCCCGAACACCACTGCACTGCCCTAAACCCTGAAACATCAACCCCAGCAAGACCCCCTACACTGCCTGAACACCACTGCCCTAAACCCTGAAACACCACCCCCTACACTGCACGAACACCACTGCACTGCCCTAAACCCTGAAACACCACCTCCAGCAAAACCCCTACACTGCCTGAACACCATTGCTCTGCCCTAAATCCTGAAACACTAGCCCCAGCATGACCCCCTACACTGCCCAAACACCACTGCACTGCCCTAAACCCTGAAACACCACCCCCAGCACGACCCCCTACACTGCCCGAACACCACTGCACTGCCCTAAACCCAGAAACACCAGCCCCAGCAAGACCCCCCACACTGCCTGAACACCACTGCACTGCCCTAAACCCTGAAACACCAGCCCCAGCATGACCCCCTACACTGCCCGAACACCACTGCACTGCCCTAAACCCTGAAACACCACCCCCTGCACGACACCCTACACTGCCCAAACACTACTGCACTGCCCTAAACCCTGAAACACCATCCACAGCACGACCCCCTACACTGCACGAACACCACTGCACTGCCCTAAACCCTAAAACACTACCCCCAGCAAGACCCCCTACACTGCCCGAACACCACTGCACTGCCCTAAACCCTGAAACACCACCCCCAGCAAGACCCCCTAAACTGCCCGAACACCACTGCCCTAAACCCTGAAACACCACCCCCAGCAAGACCCCCTACACTGCCCGAACACCACTGCACTGCCCTAAACCCTGAAACACCAGCCCCAGCACGACCCCTACACTGCCCGAACACCACTGCACTGCCCTAAACCCTGAAACACCACCCCCTGCACGACCCCCTACACTGCCCGAACACCACTGCACTGCCCTAAACCCTGAAACACCACCCCCAGCACGACCCCCTACACTGCCCGAACACCACTGCACTGCCCTAAACCCTGAAACACCACCCCTGCACGATCCCCTACACTGCCCGAACACTACTGCACTGCCCTAAACCCTGAAACACCACCCCAAGCACGAACCCCTACACTGCACGAACACCACTGCACTGCCCTAAACCCCGAAACACTACCCCCAGCAAGACCCCCTACACTGCCCGAACACCATTGCCCTAAACCCTGAAACACCACCCCCAGCAAGACCCCCACACTGCCCGTACACCACTGCACTGCCCTAAACCCTGAAACACCACCCCCAGCATGACCCCCTACACTGCCCAAACACCACTGCACTGCCCTAAACCCTGAAACACCACCCCCAGCACGACCCCCTACACTGCCAGAACACCACTGCAATGACCTAAACCATGAAACACCAGCCTCAGCACGACCCCCTACACTGCCCGAACACCACTGCACTGCCCTAAACCCTGAAACACCACCCCCAGCACGACCCCTACACTGCCCGAACACCACTGCACTGCCCTAAACCCTGAAACACCAGCCCCAGCACAACCCTGTACACTGCCCGAACACCACTGCACTGCCCTATACCCTGAAATACCAGCCCCAGCACGACCGCCTACACTGCCCGAAAACCACTGCACTGCCCTAAACCCTGAAACACCAGCCCCAGCACGACCCCCTACACTGCCCGAACACCACTGCTCTACCCTAAACCCTCAAACACCAGCCCCAGCACGACCCCCTACACTGCCCAAACACCACTGCACTGCCCTAAACCCTGAAACACCAGCCCCAGCAAGACCCCCTACACTGCCCGAACACCACTGCACTGCCCTAAACCCTGAAACACCAGCCCCTGCATGACCCCCTACACTGCCCGAACACCACTGCACTGCCCTAAACCCTGAAACACCACCCCCAGCAAGACCCCCTACACTGCCCGAACACCACTGCACTAAAGCCTGAAACACCACCCCCAGCAAGACCACCTACACTGGCCGAACACCATTGCACTGCCCTAAACCCTGAAACACCACCCCCTGCACGACCCCCTACACTGCCCAAACACCACTGCACTGCCCTAAACCCTGAAACACCACCCCCTGCACGACCCCCTACACTGCCCGAACACCACTGCACTGCCCTAAACCCTGAAACACCACCCCTCAGCACGACACCCTACACTGCCCGAACACCACTGCACTGCCCTAAACCCTGAAACACCACCCCCAGCATGACCCCCTACACTGCCCGAACACCACTGCACTGCCCTAAACCCTGAAACACCACCCCCTGCACGACCTCCTACACTGCCGGAACACCACTGCACTGCCCTAAACCCTGAAACACCACCCCCAGCACGACCCCCTACACTGCCCGAACACCACTGCACTGCCCTAAACCCTGAAACATCAACCCCAGCAAGACCCCCTACACTGCCTGAACACCACTGCCCTAAACCCTGAAACACCACCCCCTACACTGCACGAACACCACTGCACTGCCCTAAACCCTGAAACACCACCTCCAGCAAAACCCCTACACTGCCTGAACACCATTGCTCTGCCCTAAATCCTGAAACACTAGCCCCAGCATGACCCCCTACACTGCCCAAACACCACTGCACTGCCCAAAACCCTGAAACACCACCCCCAGCACGACCCCCTACACTGCCCGAACACCACTGCACTGCCCTAAACCCTGAAACACCAGCCCCAGCAAGACCCCCTACACTGCCCGAACACCACTGCACTGCCCTAAACCCTGAAACACCAGCCCCAGCATGACCCCCTACACTGCCCGAACACCAATGCACTGCCCTAAACGCTGAAACACCAGCCCCAGCACGACCACCTACACTGCCCGAACACCACTGCACTGCCCTAAACCCTGAAACACCAGCCCCAGCATGACCCCCTACACTGCCCGAACACCACTGCACTGCCCTAAACCCTGAAACACCAGCCCCAGCACGACCCCCTACACTGCCCGAACACCACTATACTGCCCTAAACCCTGAAACACCAGCCCCAGCACGACCCCCTACACTGCCCGAACACCACTGCACTGCCCTAAACCCTGAAACACCACCCCTGCATGACCCCCTACACTGCCCGAACACCATTGCACTGCCCTAAACCCTGAAACACCACCCCCTGCAGCACCCCCTACACTGCCCGAACACCACTGCACTGCCCTAAACCCTGAAACACCACCCCTGCACCGCCCCCTACACTGCCCGAACACCACTGCACTGCCCTAAACCCTGAAACACCACCCCCAGCACGACCCCCTTTACTGCTCGAACACCACTGCACTGCCCCAAACACTGAAACACCACCCCCAGCACGACCCCCTACACTGCCCGAACACCACTGCCCTAAATCCTGAAACACCACCCCCAGCACGACCCCCTACACTGCCCGAACACCACTGCACTGCCCTAAACCCTAAAACACCACCCCCAGCATTACCCCCTACACTGCCCAAACACCACTGCACTGCCCTAAACCCTAAAATACTACCCCCAGCACAACCCCCTACACTACCCGAACACGACTGCACTAAACCCTTAAACACTACCCCCAGCACGACCCCCTACACTGCCCTAAACCCTAAAACACTCCCCCAGCACGACCCCCTACACTACCCGAACACCACTGCACTACCCTAAACCCTAAAACACTCCCCCAGCACGACCCCCTACACTACCCAAACACAACTGCACTGCCCTAAACCCTAAAACACTACCCCCCGCATGACCCCCTACACTACCCAAACACCAATGCACTACCCTAATCCCTAAAACACTACCCCCGCATGACCCCCTACACTACCCTAAACCCTAAAACACTACCCCCGCACGACTCCCTACACTACCCAAAGACCACTGCACTACCCTAAACCCTAAAACATGACCTCCTACACTACACAAACACCACTGCACTACCCTAAACCCTAAAACAGTACCCCTACACTAAACAAACACCACTGCACTACCCTAAACCCTAAAACACTACCCCCAGCAGTACCCCTACACTACCCAAACACCACTGCACTAACCTAAACCCTAAAACACTACCCCCAGCAGTACCCCCTACACTACCCAAACACCACTGCACTGCCCTAAATCACTACCCCCAGCAGTACCCCCTACACTACCCAAACACCACTGCACTACCCTAAACCCTAAAACACTACCCCAGCACGACCCCCTACACTACCCAAACACCACTGCACTACCCTAAACCCTAAAACACTCCCCCAGCACGACTCCCTACACTACCCAAACACCACTGCACTACCCTAAACCCTAAATCTACCCCCAGCATGACCCCCTACACTACACAAACACCACTGCACTACCCTAAACCCTAAAACACTACCCCCAGCACGACCCTCTTCACTACCTAAACACAACTGCACAATTTGTTACAGGCGTTGTAACGCAGGCCTGTGGTGCTTACTGGAAGTACCTAGTGGGCTAGTTGGGCCCCAGGGACCCTCAGGATTCAAGGTGACCTAATCCCCCAACTTAAAACGCACCACGGGGCGCGTTTGCACAGTGGTGAAGGGAGGGGCGGGGCCTCAGGTGACATGTGCGCAAACACGCCCTGTGGTGCGTTTTAAGTTGGGGAATTAATTCCCTTTGAATCCTGAGGGACCCTGGAGGCCAACTAGCCCACCAGGTACCTTCAGTATGCACAACAGAGTTGCGTTGCAGAGAGGTGAAAAAAGGTGCGTGGCCTCGGAACGCCTCTCTGCAACTCAGCTCTGTGGTCCTAACTGTAGGTACCTGGGGGGCTAGTGGGGCCCCAGGGACCCTCAGAATTCAAGGGGACTTAATCCCGCAACTTAAAACGCGCCAAGGAGTGCGTTTGCACACATGTCACCTAAGGCCCCCCCTCCCTTCACCACTGTGCAAACGCGCCCTGTAGCGCGTTTTAAGAGGTAGTTTTAATCCCCCTGCCCTATTATGTACTAGGGACTTGCAGAGGAGGTCATGCTAATCACAGGGGTACCCCAACGCATAGTGTTCCCTAGTGTATGTAGGTGTTTTCACTGTATTCTAAGTGTCTTTTAGCATAGCACTGGCTCTGGTTAGTCAGAGTCAGTTACCACCAGTACCCGTCTGAAAAAGTTGTGGGCACAGGATGATTTTGCAACAAGGCCTCTTTCTGCTCCTCTGTTGGTTCTTTCTGCACATCTTTTGCTTCTTTCTGTGCGTTTTTTCTTCTTTCTTCACATGTCCTACCTCTGTAGGCATAGTTAGAAACTAGCATTTAAAAAACCTTTGAAATTCACTTAAAAAATCATAGGTTTCAGGCACGTTATAGTTAGAAATTAGCATTTAAAAAACCTTTGAAATTCACTGAAAAAACCATAGGTTTCAGACACGTTATAGTTAGAAATTAGCATTTAAAAAACCTTTGAAATTCACTGAAAAAACCATAGGTTTTAGGGACAGTTATAGTTAGTTGGACATTTCACTCGTACAAAACCATAGAAATTCCCCCGTTATAGTTAGTTCAGCTAACTATAACTCGCGCCCCGCAATGCACTGCTGATGACGTCACATATTACATCACTCATGACATGGTCAGTGACATCACTGATGACATCACTGATGACATCTCAAATGACATCACTGATGACATCATCCATGTGATAATTTCATGCATCTTCTCACACCCTAATATAACTTTTGATACACCCACTCTAAATTACAGACTGCCATTCTCAAAACCATAGACACTCCAACACCAAAAACTACATACCCACTCACTGATTCTTAGGTCTACACACACATCCACTCACTCGTACAGTCACTCATACTTAGTCACTCAGTACAGGACTATCATATGCACTCATACACCTATATAAACACTCACACACCGCCACTCATCCATAGAGGTACTCACACACCTAGTCAGTCATGCAAAAACTTAATCACACACCCATTTACTCACCTATACAGTTATACACACACCAGCTCACTTACTCATACAAATACTAGCACATTCTTACGCTCTTATACAATCACTGATACAAGTACACACTCATCCATACAGCCACTCTCACAATCACACACTCTCACTTATAGCCATTTATATACTCCAACACACATATATACTGCCTTTCACATATGTAGTTACTCACACATGTACCACTGAGATATACATTCAATCACTAACACACCCATACACACACTCACCCACCCATACAGTCCATCACAGATGCACTCTTGAAACCATGCACCCAGTGAATCACCAACTCACACATCTATGCACAGAGTCACACACACCCCACCCACACAAACACTCAGGCACCCATACAGATACTCAGACAATCAATCAATAACCCATGTAGACACTCATGTAGCTATTCAGAAAGCCATGCAGCCGCTTACAAACCAACAGACAGACGGATACAGACATTCACACAGTTTAGTCACTAACCCATGCATTCAGTAAGATACATTTAATCACTCACTTGTAGAGTCAGTCACTCACGTACTAAATCATCCATTCAGACACTTATACACCCACTCATTCTTCAATACACCTTTCCCTATATATATTAAACATATTTAAACTTTACAGAAACACACAGTCACTAGATGATGTCATCAGTGATGTCACTGACCATGTCATGAGTGATGTAATATGTGACGTCATCAGCAGTGCATTGCGGGGGCACGAGTTATAGTTAGCTGAACTAACTATAACGGGGGAATTTCTATGGTTTTGTACGAGTGAAATGTCCAACTAACTATAACTGTCCCTAAAACCTATGGTTTTTTCAGTGAATATATATATATATATACCAATAACATAAAACCTAATAAAAAAAAATCTATTTTAAATGAAAACATTAAACTATTTAAAAATCTTTAAACTTAATTTTCCCACTCCAGTCATTGCAACAGTAGAGAAAGGGGCCGATTCCGATCTCGGCCGGTAGGGCTCCGAATCGGATTCGGCATTACCGGATCCGATTCGGAGCCCTGTTTCCCGACCGAATCGTACGCGGGTCCGGCCGAGCGAGTACGATGCAAGCGCCCGCGAAATCGCCGACCGACTCGAACGCGGCTACAACACGCTCCGACAGACTCGCACGGACACAACTCACACCGCGCAATGGAGACGTTCCCCGGCCGGGTAAGTACGATGCGCACCGCGAGCAGTCCGACCGACTCGCGCCGTCCGGCTCGAAAGAGCTGTCGGAGCCGGACTTTGGGGGTCCGCGTCGGACTCCCCTGTACGCGTAGCCACGCGAGTCGCACACAGGGGGACCCATGGGTCCCCCCTACCTGTGCTCGTATGGCACGATGCGCTTCGACGCGTACCCGCTGTAGGGGGTGCCCTTGTTCGCCTCGCACCTATTGAGTCAATGGGAGCCCGCGTACGCGTTGTACGACCGGCTCCCATTGACTTCAATGGGAGTCCGACCGAATCGAGTCCGGGTGCATGCGTGCGCATCGTACTCGTTCGGTCGGACTGCCAGAGTCTGATTCGGTCGGAATTCTCTCCGGGTCCAGCTCGGTCGGAGAGATTTCCGGCCCGAATCGGAATCGGCCCCAAAGTGTTAAATAGCAGAGGGGTAAAAATTACTATTCCCACTTCAATGAGTGCAACAGTAGGGAAAGTGTTGGATAGCGGAGGGGTAAAAATTACTATTCCCACTCAAATGAGTGCAACAGTAGGGAAAGTGTTGGATAGCGGAGGGGTAAAAACGACTATTCCCACTACAATAAGTGCAACTGTAGGGAAAGTGTTGGATATCGAAGGATAACAATTACTATTCTCACTCCAATGAGTGCAACAGTAGGGAAAGTGTTGGATAGCGGAGGAATAACATTTACTATTCCCACTCCAGCGAGTGCAACAGTAGTGAAAGTGTTGTATAGCGGAGGGGTAAAAATTACTATTCCCACTCCAATAAGTGCAACAATAAGGAAAGTGTTGGATATCAAAGGGGTAAAAATTACTATTCCCACTCCAGTGAGTGCAACAGTTGGGAAAGTGTTGTATAGCGGAGGGGTAAAAATTACTATTCCCACTCCAATAAGTGCAACAATAAGGAAAGTGTTGGATATCAAAGGGGTAAAAATTACTATTTCCACTTCAGTGATTGCAACAGTAGGGAAAGTGTTGGATAGTGGCGGGATAAAATGTACTATTCTCACTCCAATCAGTGCAACAGTAGGGAAAGTGTTGGATTGCAGAGGGGTAACAATTAATATTCCCACTCCAGTCACTTCAAAATTAAAAACAAACAAAATATTAACAACTAAAATTTAAAAAACAACATAAATAAAAAATAATATTAATATGTTAAAAATTAAAATACAAATATATTTAATATTAAAAATTAAAAAAATAAAAACATATTGTAATGTTAAATACATATGACAAGTACCTACAAATATTATATGACATAAAATAAAAATAATTTTCAAACAAATAAATATTTTTAATTAGAAAATATTTCGAAACAAAAACATTAATGATTACATACATTTTGTTTTTTTATTTCCTACCCTATACCACCACACAATTCACAACCCACATCTAAATTAAAAATATTTACTTCCATAATTAACATAATTAATTACCAATGAAAGAGATATTATTAATTAGAAAACAAATTAAAACTCATACAAATTAATTAAGCTCCCACACTTTGCCCCTATAATCCCCACAACCCACACCTAAAATTAAACTGTAAAAAAATTAATTACACAATTAAAACTTATTTTCAATTAAAAAACTAATAGTATTTAACAACTAATTATAAGGTAAGTAAAATTAATCTACTCCCCACCCTTTACCCCTATAAAATTAAAACCCACACACAAAAAAATAAACAATTACCCTAATTAAATATCAAAAATAAATTACTTCCTACCCATTACCCCTATAAACCCCACAACCTGCACCTAAAATTAATTACACAATTTTCATATGGAGTTTTTAATTAATTAATTAATACTAATTAACAACTTATTATTAATTAATTAAAAATAAGGTATTTCCCACCCTTTACCCCTATAAACCCCACAACCCGCACCTAAGAAAATGACACAATTACCATAATTAAGTAGCAAGTAATTAATTAATATTAAATAACAACCAATTAATAATTAATTAATAATAAATTACATCCCACAAGTAACACTATAAAATCTCATTTAAATAAATATTAATACATTAAAAATAATCATTAATTTATTATAATTAAATTACGGCACATCCTATTCCCTATAAACCCACAACCCGCCATGGAACTAAAAAATGCAAAATGTAATTAAAATAAAATTGATAACTAGTAAAAATTTAACACATATATTAAAAAACATAAACAATTCTTATACAAAAAATACATCACATACATTTAAAATATATACTAAAATACATAACACTAATTACAAAATCGATATTTTAAACAGCTATATTTTTGCAAACAATAATAATGACTTCTATATTTTTTAAACAATATTTCTTACCTGAAAATCGATATTCTTAACCACAATATTCTTGCTGTCGATATATCTGACTCGCAATATTTAGAACTCGATATTTCTGTAGTGCGACATTTACAACTTGATATTCTGTCTGCACACCCACTTTGGCAGTGAACAGCAGTGGCAAAGTGCCCAAAGCATCTAGACCAGCAAAACAAAGTCCAACACACAGCAAAAACACAGGAGGCAAAGGCAAAAATACAGGGGAAACCCACACCAATGATGCCAGGTCTAACACTAATCCTGGCCTAATTTTTCTGGATAACATTTTTTAAAATGCTGGATGCATTGCACTGATGATGTGATTTTTCAGGAACCATGAGATCTATATACTTAATTTTGGTGTCTAAACATAGGTCTTGGGCGTCAAGTAGTCTTAAAGAGACAGAAAGTACCTCCTCAGAGCAACCCTTCAGCCATTTTCCAGAATGGCAGCTCTATAATGATGTGTTTTAGCCATCATATTGGTAATTTATTTTAATAATGTTTTTGCATCAGGTTTCCCATTGATTCAAATTCGTAAACATGTGCAAAGCAGGTGGCAGCAGAGGATCTTTGCCTCCGGACAGAGTGCTGCTAACTACAAAATCTGGGGACTTCTTTAACAAAGAGAAATGTGTCATATGCCAAGCTAGTCCAAAAGAAAAGCTAACATCAACTGCAGCTGGACAGAAGCTGCCGAAATACAGCAAGACGAAGTGCTAGAAGTCGAATCTTCTGAGAAAGCGACGACAACCAAACCCAGTGCCCATCCACTTAGAAGATCGATGGTTACTCCCTTGTCCACCTCCAACAACTGATCAAAAAGCAGAGGATCTTCAATGTGTTATCTGTGGTTTGGATAGAACATGGGCCCAAGGGACTGACGATAGAACAAAATACAGAGTTTGTGAGCCTCAAAGGGCAAACATGTTTTTATCTGCAGCTAGTTTCTTCCAAGATTACGTTTTCAGCAGAGTAGCTGATCTAAACAGTGAGGTGAATGTATCTGCAGCAGATTTGTATGCCCACCCGAACTGCATGCGTGCATACATTCGAAAATATGAATGTACAATGAGCTCCCAACAGCAACGTAACCGCCAGCCTTCAGTTAAGTTTGCACTGTTTGAAAAACCAAAAGAAGTTTTAAAGCCACTCTTGAGTGCTGGCTATGGGTTCACACTCAGAGATCAGAGAAATAATGGTCAACATTGATGGAACTGTATTGATCTATAACAATGAAATTAAGATTTTTCTGGTGAGAATGTACAGTGACAGAATTCGTATTTTTCAGTTAACAAAAATAATGAGCTACTTATGGTGTTCTCAGCGGATTTGACTCCTGAAGTTCTTGCTGCCAAAATAAAATCACTGTATGCAGTAAAATCAGTAGGAACCATTTTAGGAAATGTCCTGAAATATTTAGATTTGGACTTAATGATAGATTTTGTGATGCCCCAGAGCTCCGCAAATCAGTGGAGTTAACAAGAATGCCTGATGTTGTCTTAACATTTTTTACATTATTGTTTAATGTCAGCAAAGGAAAACTGTTACAAACTAAAGTTCTTGAGTTTGGAACAGAAGCCCACAACATTGATGATGACTTTGAAGATATAGGCAAAGAAGTGGTAAACAATCCCGTGAACCGACAGGCTTATGCTGTGCAAATGTACTGTGCTTTCCAAATCATGTTTTATGAGTTACATCACAGCAAAAAGAAAACTTTGCTGCACATGATGACTTCCCACGCAATCTATGACAAGTAGAGAATGAATCATTCAATTAATAGGATTGGGGTATCAACAAATTAAAGTGACATAGTACTTAGCAGGAACTTGTTAGCAGCTCATGCTGTAAAATCCTGTGGGGCAGATTTACGAGCCCCTTGTGCCACTTTTGCGCCGCTGTTGCGTCACTTATGTGACGCAGCGGCGACGCAAAACATGCGCCACGTTGCGCAATATTTACAACGTGACGCATCTAGGGAGATGTGTCACGTTGTAAACCCCTGCGCCACATGAAACCTGCGTCAGGTTTCATGTGGGCGTTCCGGCGCAGGGTGGGCGTTCCTCGCAGGTACGCCTCGTAAAGTGACGCAGTGAAATCTACAAGATTTCACTGAGTCACTTTTACGCCCATGCTGCGTCAAAACCCTGCGCCTGCTTGAAGCAGGCATAAGGATTGACGCAGCATGTTAGGCATAGGGCACCCCCGAGCCTTGCTGGAGCCGCGTCGCGCTTGCGACGTGTCTCCAGCAATGCGCCGCCTTTCCGTCGGGGGATGCGACACGCATCTGCCCATCCATGCGCCACAGCGCGCCTCATTGTAAATGCGGCGCATCGGCGGTGGCGCAAGGGCAAACTTGCGTGACGCATCTTCCCTGGCGCATCCCTGCTGATTTGCAGGGATGCGCCAGGGAACGTAAATATGCCCCTGTGAATCTGACAGCACACCACTTCCAAGTCTCTTTACCAGGAAAGGATTTTCAATTGCTGCTCTTGATACTTTTGAGTTTAAAGACAGCTGTTCTTTGTCTGGAATATCCAGCACACATGATACTGCCATGGTGCTTTTTCAAGATTGTACCAATGAAGTAACTGCTGGAAAGCAAGCCGTGTCAGCTGTAGGCCTAAACAAAGCTGCAAAATTATAACCCAACTGACTTCCCAACGAGTGCAAAATTACTACAATGCATCGACACATCCCAGTCTCCCAGAAAGTTTCAAAGTGGCTGAGGAAATGGATGTTCTTCTACCTGATGCTGCAGTCTGCAAAGCTAATTTAATTGAGTTTAATATATCGCTTATTCGGTGCGGACTGAAGGTTGAAGAAATGCTAGTTCTTCCGTGGGCTGGAATTCATGCTCAGATCACCCAGAATACCAACCCACTGAAGAAGGTTGGGTTTTTACCAGTAATGCCATCTCCAGTCACAAACTACGCGTGTTAGACCTGGCATCCTTGGCGTGGGTCTCCCTTCCATTTTTTCGTAATGCCTCCACTGTTGCCGATATGTTTTTGCTGGACTAGATGCTCATGGGCACTTTGCCGCTGCTAATCAGTGCCAAAGTGCAAGTGCTCCCTATCGTAAATTGATGTATGTATTAGTGACTCCATGATTGGATGATTGGTATACTTGTCAGTCCCTAGTACCGTGCACTGAGTGTGCCCAGGGCTTGTAAATCCAATGCTGCTGGTGGGCTTGCAGCACTGGTTGTGCCACCCACAGAAGCAGCTTGTAAAGTGTGTCTCAGGCCTGCCATTGCAGAGCCTGTGTGCAGCCTAGGGCTGCCATGTCGACTTGGTGAGTGCACCCACTTACCAGTCCCTAAACCTTCCCTTTACTGCATGTTGGTCACCCCTAAAGTAGGCCCTAGGGCAGGGTGCATTGTAAGTATAAGGTGGGACATGCCCTGGTGTGTGTGGCATGTCCTAATAGTGAATTACAGCCAGTTTTGTTTTTCACTATTGAAAGGCTACCTGCTCCCCATAGGCCAGAATGGGCGGTTTTGATTATTACACCTTATAATCCTAACTGACCCGGGGAACATGGTAGAAAAACGAATTTAGTATGCCTGAACTCAGGATGATAAAATACATCTTTTAGTGAAGTTGGTTTTAACATTCTGTGTTTGAAAATACCACTTTTAGAAAGTGGGTATTTTCTTGCCTAAACTATCCAGCCTGCCTCTGCCAGCTTGTGTATTGTGTGTCTGGTTTTTGCGTGACCGGGGCTGGGGGTGGCTACAGGAGACAGGGTGAGTCAGCACAGGGCTGAATAGAGAGATCTGCATCCCGAGTGGAGGGAGGAGTTGCACCTGGGTCTGAATAGGGCTGTGCCTGCCTTCCACAATGCTGGCTCCACCCCTGCCGGGCGTCTGAGTACCCTGCCCCACATTCTGAAAGGAAAGAAGGAGTCATGTACACAGAGTGCTCCAAAGCTGCACAGAACTGGTTTAAGCTAGGCAAAGGCCTCTCTGCCTCCAGAGAACAAAGAGAATCAGGGTATAAGAGGGGCACCCAGACCCCAGGAAAATTAGATCACTTTTGGGAACAAGAAGAAACCTTTGCTGAGGAGCGGAACCAAGAAGAAACTGAGGAGAGACTATCCCTAAGCCTGAAGTGCTGCTTGGGGGATTGGCCTGCAGTGGTTTGCCTGACTGCCAAAGAAAGGAGAAAGGAACTTTTGCTTTACTTTGACTTTCATCAACTTGTGAAGGATCTCCAAGGGCTTGGAAGAGAGCTTGCCCCCTGATCGAAGTCCCAGGACCATTGGACTTCACCCCCTTTGTGAATTGCTGCTGGAAACTCTGTTTCAGTGGCTACAGAGGTAGGGAGCTGTGACCGACTCTCACGACCGACTCGGTGTCCTGTAAGCACCGCATCGAAGCACCGTCTCGCCCTGCACCGCACGGCCCTGGTCTCACCGACTCCGTCAACGAGCCGCTGCCTGCACCGCATCGAGGGACAACGCGTCCTGCAACGCTCGCTACGCCAAATCGAACTGGTCCGACCGACACGGTCACTGCTGCTGAGTTCGAGTCCTGTGACCGCACCGGAGTTGGGCACCGCTCACACGCTTTGCGACGCACCGCCCGACTCGCACCGCTGTCCGGACTGATCGACGCCAGCTCCTGAATCCGGCTCCGTCGCCGCACCGCAACCTGCCAGCACCGCCTCGAAGCACCGTCTCGCCCTGCAACGCACGGCCTTGGTCTCACCGACTCCGTCCTGACGACGTCAACGAGCCGCTGCCTGCACCGCATCGAGGGACAACGCGTCCTGCAACGCTTCCATCTTCCATCGCGATCGCGACGTACAGCCATCCGGCTCGCACGCCCGTGCCTGCCGCTTCAAGTAAAGGTACTGTGACCGAGTCTGTCTACGCTGTGTTGGCCCGTCTCGACACGGTCAGCTGGATTTGTTAGACTCTGTTTGTTCTCGACATCGCCGTAGCCGGAGGAGGCTACCGACTCGCACAGAACCTTGAATTAAGCCTTTTGATCAGAACTAAGCACTCTTGACAGTATTGTGGATTATTTTTGTCGTTTATGGTCTTGTGATAAATCTATATAAAGTATACCTATTTTTATAAATATATACCCTGTGTGGTGTCCATTTGTAGTGTTGTCACTTGATTACTGTATGTGTTCACAGATGCTTTACACACTGCCTCTGAACTAAGCCTGTCTGCTCGTGCCAAGCTACCAAGAGGGTGAGCAGGGGTTATTTCCGGAGTGTACCTACTTTCCCTGACTAGACTCAAGGGTCCCTATTTGGACAAAGGTACCTACCTCTGCTAACTAGAGACCCCCAAATCTAACATTGGTGGTCAGCGGTGAGGATTCTGGACTTGCATTTGTGACTCATGTACAGTGATTGGTGAACACTACTTAGTGAGTGCAGACCAAAACGCAACCACATACTTTTATAGCATTTTTTCTGGGATTTCCTATTTTTGCAACTGCCAAGTTTAATCACTATGGAGAAACCAGCATCAGTAGCCTCTGTTGAGTGTGATTGGGAAGAAGAGAGGCTAGAATGCTACACCCTCAAGCAGCTCAGGCAATTCTGCAAAAAGTTTAAAGTGTCCATGACCGGGCTCTCCAGGAAGGAGGACCTCCAAAAGGCGCTGAGGGCCTGGGTCGAATCAAGGAGGGCCCCTGTGGAGGGGGCTGAGAATGCAGAAGGGCAGCTGGAGGGGCTATTGGGTCTAGGGGCTGGAAGACCACCTTCCCCAGTAGGTAGCAGTGTTTCTGCCAGAGGACTGTCTCCAGAGGAGTTGGAGGACAGGAAAGAGAGTAGGATGCACGAAATGGAGCTGACCAAGCTCAAGCTGAATGGGCAGTTAGAATTCGAAATGCAAACTAGGAAATTAGCCCTAGAGGAAAAGAAAATGCAGTTTGAACATGAGAAAGTTTTGAGGGAGTTGGAATTGAAGGCCAAAAGCTTAGAGATTACTCCCTCTGGTGGCAGTGTACCGCCTGTGCCTGTTGAAGCTAGGGTGTATATTCCCAAAGATGTGGTGAAGGAGTTTTTTAAAAATGATGACATTGGGCAGTGGTTCAAAGCCTATGAGGTAGCCATGTCTTCCCACCGGGTCCCTGAGAAGGATTGGGGAGCGGGGTTGTGGGGACGGTTCCTCAGTGAAGGGCGGGATACCTTGTTGGATTTGCCCTCTGAAGTCTATAATTCATACAGACACATGAAGGATGCCTTAATAACTAGGTATGGTTTGACCCCTGAGCTTTATAGGCAAAGGTTCAGGAACTGTAGTAAGATTGAAAGCAGTACCTGGGTTGAATATGTGACCTTCTTTTGCAGAGCCTTGGATGGTTGGGTAAAGGGTAGCAAAGCGACTGATTTTCAGGCGCTCTTTGATTTGATTTCATGGGAGCACTTGTCCAGTAATTGCTTTCCTGAGCTACGCCAGCACCTGATTGATAGTAAGCTGACTAACCCTAGGCAGCTTGCGGAGGAGGCGGACTGCTGGGTGAGTACCCGGGTCCACAAGGGTCACGTGGGAGACTCCGCCAAGGGTGAGCAGGGTCCCCAGCAGAAGAGTGGGGGGGACAAGGGTAAACAAAGGGAGTTCCATAAAGGGCCCCAAAGTAGACCCCAAGGGAACCAAGGGAAAGGTTCCCAGCCTCCCCTGAGAAGAAGCCAGTGGCCCTGACAGGCCCCCTGTTCAACAGGGACCACTGGTATGTTACAAGTGTGGCGCCCCTGGCCACAAGGCAAACGATCCTCGTTGCCCTTTGCATGGAAAACCAGCACCCACTGGTGCAGTCCCCCGGCAGTTGGCTAGTGTAGCCCTGGGGGAGGAGTTGGGTGCCCAAGGTGGGGGGATCCCACAATGTTTTCCCTTGTCTCATTAGGAGACTCTGAGATGGTCCCTAGGACCCCGCTGCCTGAGAACACGAAGAAATACAGGCAGTGGGTGACCATCAATGGCCATAGGGTGGAGGCTCTGAGAGACACAGGAGCCAGTGTGACAGCTGTCAAGTGTCACCTGGTGTCTAAGGAGCAGGTTATCCCTGATGCATTCTATCCGGTTGTTGCCGCTGACAACACAGAGAGTCACTGCAAGGTGGCTCAGGTTCCCTTTGAATGGGGGGTCTCGGGTACTCTTCAAGTAGCTGTGAGGCCAGCCATGCCGGTTGACTGTTTGTTAGAGAACGATTTGGAGAGCTCACCTTGGGCTAAGGTGGAGCGGAGTGCGCATTTAGAAATGTTGGGTTTGCCTGATTGGGCATGTGTGACCACCCGGTCAATGGCAGCGAAAGGTGTTCAAGAGGACCTGGAGCCTGAGAGGGAGGCCCAGGTGCCTGCCGGAGAGAGAGGAGGCAGGGGGCGCGGGAAACCAGCCCCCGAAGTTCCCACGGTCCAGGAGGAGGCAGACCCTGAGGGGGATGCCCTGGAGCCTACAGGGGAACAGGTAGCTGAACTGGGGGACCTACCTGAGCTGACCCATTGGCAGCAAGAAGGAGGACCCTCCAGGGAAGAGTTCTGCGAGGAGCAGAACGCATGCCCCTCTCTCATGGGTCTGAGGCAACAGGCCACAGACCAGGCAGCAGGTGATCAGTCTGGATCACATTGGATTTACTGGGAGAATGGTCTCCTGTATTCAGAGCCTAAGGTTGCTGAGCCTGGGTCAGCCCGTGTGCTGGTGGTACCCCAGCGCTTCAGAGCCTTCCTACTTGGGTTGGCTCATGATGTACCGTTAGCAGGACATCTGGGGCAGGACAAGACCTTTGACAGGCTTGTTACCCATTTCTATTGGCCCCAGATGCGCAGGAGTGCCGCCACTCACTGCAGGACATGCCAGACTTGCCAGGCGAGTGGAAAGAGTGGGAGGAAGCACAAGGCTCCTCTCCAGCCATTCCCAGTGGTCAGCACCCCCTTTGAACGGGTGGGTATTGACATTGTGGGGCCACTGGACCCCAAGACAGCCATGGGCAACAGGTTTATCCTGGTCTTGGTGGACCATGCCACCCGGTACCCTGAAGCCATCCCTCTGAGGACAGTGACGGCCCCCGTGGTGGGACGGGCACTGATGGGAATTTTCTCACGTGTGGGATTCCCTCAAGAGGTGGTGTCTGACAGAGGTACCAACTTCGTGTCCAAGTACATGAAGTCCCTATGGCAGGAGTGCGGTGTAACTTACAAGTTCACCACTCCTTACCACCCTCAAGGAAATGGGCTGGTTGAGAGATTCAACCGGACCCTCAAGGGCATGATTATGGGTCTGGAAGAACCCATGAGGCGTAAATGGGACGTCCTCTTACCATGCCTGTTGTTTGCATACCGGGAGGTGCCACAGAAGTCTCTAGGGTTCAGTCCCTTTGAGCTCCTCTATGGACACCCGGTGCGAGGACCTCTGAGTTTGGTCAAGGAAGGCTGGGAGCAATCTCCCAGGAAACCTCCCCAGGATGTATACAGTTACATGCTGGCCTTCAGGAACCAGACTAGGCGTTTCAGAGAACTTGCTGAGGCAAATCTGGAAGCCAGCCAGGAGGAGATGAAGCGGTGGTACCACCAGAATGCCACTCTGGTAGAGCTTCAGCCTGGTCAGAAAGTGTGGGTCATGGCCCCTGTGGAGCCTTGTGCGCTCCAGGACAGGTGGACCGGCCCTTTTACGGTGGTGGAGCGCAAGAGTCCAGTTACCTATTTGGTGGACTTGCAGTCTCCCAGGAACCCCTTGCGGGTCCTGCATGTGAACCGCCTGAAGCCCCACTTGGAGAGGTCCCAAGTGGGCATGCTCTTAGCTACAGATGATGGAATGGAGGAGGAGACCGAGCCTCTTCCTGACCTCCTGTCAGCCCGAGAGCAAGATGGATCAGTGGAGGGAGTAAACCTATCTACCTCCCTGACACCTGAGCAGCAGGGTGACTGTCGCCAACTGTTGGGACAGTTTCCTGACCTGTTCTCCCTGGTTCCCAGTGTCACTCATTGGTGCGTCCATGATGTGGACACTGGGGACAGTCTTCCTGTGAAGCACAAGGCTTACAGGGTGACTGACAGGGTCAGAGCCTGCATCAAGGAGGAGGTCTCCAAGATGTTTGCGCTAGGGGTGATTGAGTCCTCTAACAGCCCTTGGGCCAGCCCAGTGGTCTTGGTTCCAAAGGCTGCCGCGCCTGGTGCCACACCAGAACTCCGGTTCTGTGTGGACTACAGGGGACTCAATTCCGTCACCAGGACTGACGCCCACCCCATCCCCAGAGCTGATGAGCTCATAGATCGGTTAGGGGCTGCGCGGTACCTCAGCACGTTTGACTTAACGTCTGGGTACTGGCAGATCGCCTTGACTGATGGGGCAAAAGAGAGGTCAGCATTCTCCACACCAGATGGGCACTACCAGTTCCGGGTGATGCTCTTTGGGATGAAGAATACCCCTGCCACCTTTCAGAGGTTGGTCAACCAGGTGTTGGTTGGACTGGAGGATTTCAGTGCCGCCTACCTGGTTGACATCGCAGTCTTCAGTGCCAGTTGGGAAGAACATCTGCGCCACCTCTGGGAAGTGTTGATGGCGCTGCGGAGGGCAGGCCTCACAATCAAGGCGAGTAAGTGCCAGATTGGGCAGGGTTCTGTGGTGTACTTGGGACACCAGGTTGGGAGCGGCCAGGTGGCGCCCCTCCAACCGAAAATTGATACCATTCTGGCTTGGGAGCCCCCAAGACCCAGACAGAGGTGAGAGCCTTCCTAGGACTCACCGGGTATTACCGGAGATTCGTCAAGGGGTATGGCAGCATTGTTGACCCCTTGACAGAGCTGACTTCCAAGAAGCAGCCCAGGAAAGTGATTTGGACTGACGCCTGTCAGAAAGCTTTTGACACCTTGAAGACTGCCATGTGCACGGCGCCTGTGCTCCAGGCACCCAACTTCTCCAATGAGTTCATTGTTCAGACGGACGCTTCAGAGCATGGTGTAGGGGCTGTTCTATCACAGATCAATGAGGAGGGCCTAGACCAACCTGTAGCCTTCCTCAGTAGGAGGTTACTTCCCGGGAACAGAGATGGAGTGCTATTGAGCGGGAGGCATTTGCTGTGGTCTGGGCACTGAAGAAGCTGAGACCATACCTGTTTGGGACTCACTTCCGGGTTCAGACAGACCACAGACCCCTCAGATGGTTGATGCAGATGAGGGGTGAGAACCCAAAGCTGTTGAGGTGGTCCATTTCCCTACAGGGGATGGACTTTACGGTGGAACACCGCCCTGGTACAGAACACGCCAATGCTGATGGTCTGTCCAGATTTTTTCCGCCTTAGTGATGAGAACTCCCTAGGGGTAGGATAGTTCTCCCCACATTTCAGCTGGAGGGGACACGTGTTAGACCTGGCATCCTTGGCGTGGGTCTCCCTTCCATTTTTTCGTAATGCCTCCACTGTTGCCGATATGTTTTGCTGGACTAGATGCTCATGGGCACTTTGCCGCTGCTAATCAGTGCCAAAGTGCAAGTGCTCCCTATCGTAAATTGATGTATGTATTAGTGACTCCATGATTGGATGATTGGTTTACTTGTCAGTCCCTAGTACCGTGCACTGAGTGTGCCCAGGGCTTGTAAATCCAATGCTGCTGGTGGGCTTGCAGCACTGGTTGTGCCACCCACAGAAGCAGCTTGTAAAGTGTGTCTCAGGCCTGCCATTGCAGAGCCTGTGTGCAGCCTAGGGCTGCCATGTCGACTTGGTGGGTGCACCCACTTACCAGTCCCTAAACCTTCCCTTTACTGCATGTTGGTCACCCCTAAAGTAGGCCCTAGGGCAGGGTGCATTGTAAGTATAAGGTGGGACATGCCCTGGTGTGTGTGGCATGTCCTAATAGTGAATTACAGCCAGTTTCGTTTTTCACTATTGAAAGGCTACCTGCTCCCCATAGGCCAGAATGGGCGGTTTTGATTATTACACCTTATAATCCTAACTGACCTGGGGAACATGGTAGAAAAACGAATTTAGTATGCCTGAACTCAGGATGATAAAATACATCTTTTAGTGAAGTTGGTTTTAACATTCTGTGTTTGAAAATACCACTTTTAGAAAGTGGGTATTTTCTTGCCTAAACTATCCAGCCTGCCTCTGCAGCTTGTGTATTGTGTGTCTGGTTTTTGCGTGACCGGGGCTGGGGGTGGCTACAGGAGACAGGGTGAGTCAGCACAGGGCTGAATAGAGAGATCTGCATCCCGAGTGGAGGGAGGAGTTGCACCTGGGTCTGAATAGGGCTGTGCCTGCCTTCCACAATGCTGGCTCCACCCCCTGCTGGGCGTCTGAGTACCCTGCCCCACATTCTGAAAGGAAAGAAGGAGTCATGTACACAGAGTGCTCCAAAGCTGCACAGAACTGGTTTAAGCTAGGCAAAGGCCTCTCTGCCTCCAGAGAACAAAGAGAATCAGGGTATAAGAGGGGCACCCAGACCCCAGGAAAATTAGATCACTTTTGGGAACAAGAAGAAACCTTTGCTGAGGAGCGGAACCAAGAAGAAACTGAGGAGAGACTATCCCTAAGCCTGAAGTGCTGCTTGGGGGATTGGCCTGCAGTGGTTTGCCTGACTGCCAAAGAAAGGAGAAAGGAACTTTTGCTTTACTGTGACTTTCATCAACTTGTGAAGGATCTCCAAGGGCTTGGAAGAGAGCTTGCCCCCTGATCGAAGTCCCAGGACCATTGGACTTCACCCCCTTTGTGAATTGCTGCTGGAAACTCTGTTTCAGTGGCTACAGAGGTAGGGAGCTGTGACCGACTCTCACGACCGACTCGGTGTCCTGTAAGCACCGCATCGAAGCACGTCTCGCCCTGCACCGCACGGCCCTGGTCTCACCGACTCCGTCAACGAGCCGCTGCCTGCACCGCATCGAGGGACAACGCGTCCTGCAATGCTTCGCTACGCCAAATCGAACTGGTCCGACCGACACGGTCACTGCTGCTGAGTTCGAGTCCTGTGACCGCACCGGAGTTGGGCACCGCTCACACGCTTTGCGACGCACCGCCCGACTCGCACCGCTGTCCGGACTGGATCGACGCCAGCTCCTGAATCCGGCTCCGTCGCCGCACCGCAACCTGCCAGCACCGCCTCGAAGCACCGTCTCGCCCTGCAACGCACGGCCTTGGTCTCACCGACTCCGTCCTGACGACGTCAACGAGCCGCTGCCTGCACCGCATCGAGGGACAACGCGTCCTGCAACGCTTCCATCTTCCATCGCGATCGCGACGTACAGCCATCCGGCTCGCACGCCCGTGCCTGCCGCTTCAAGTAAAGGTACTGTGACCGAGTCTGTCTACGCTGTGTTGGCCCGTCTCGACACGGTCAGCTGGATTTGTTAGACTCTGTTTGTTCTCGACATCGCCGTAGCCGGAGGAGGCTACCGACTCGCACAGAACCTTGAATTAAGCCTTTTTGATCAGAACTAAGCACTCTTGACAGTATTGTGGATTATTTTTGTCGTTTATGGTCTTGTGATAAATCTATATAAAGTATACCTATTTTTATAAATATATACCCTGTGTGGTGTCCATTTGTAGTGTTGTCACTTGATTACTGTATGTGTTCACAGATGCTTTACACACTGCCTCTGAACTAAGCCTGTCTGCTCGTGCCAAGCTACCAAGAGGGTGAGCAGGGGTTATTTCCGGAGTGTACCTACTTTCCCTGACTAGACTCAAGGGTCCCTATTTGGACAAAGGTACCTACCTCTGCCAATTAGAGACCCCCAAATCTAACAACGCAACAGTATACACAGCTCTAAAATATTTCCAAAATGTGCATGCTCAGATTGAAGACCAGCCTATCCTGTCAATTTTCTGCGATGAAGGTGTTTTTCCTATTGTAGCTGACATTTGTATGTGCAATCCAGTAGAATGTGATGATCTTTATCCAATGATGGGAGTTTCCCACATGACAAAAGTTGTGCTGCATTATGCAGGAAGTTCTCAGTGGATGTGTCATAGACAAGGCACTTATTGAGTCTGAAATCTTTGGCAGCTAAACTGTCCAGTCAGTATTGAGCGGAACTCATTATGTTCATTCGCTACAAGGTGTGCTCATCATATCTGAGGCTAAAGAAACATTGCTTTGGAATGTTTTCTGGAACAAGAATGACGAATTCGGTTTTAAATATCTTATCTCAGAAGTGAACAAGGCACAGGGTGCACTTCATTCAAAGGACATAATGCAAAGCCGGACAATGTTTAATGCACTCCCTTCAAAATCAGAAAACCTGAAAACCAAGTTCGTAGAGTTTGTCAAAAAATGTGAAGAATAATCAGAATTACTGGGTAAATGTTTTACACATGATAGCTCTGGTAAAAAACTTGGCACATGCTTATCAGGGAGGTGATTGGGAGCTGCACGTGAAGACTGTGCAGTCACTGATTACTGTGTTTCGCAAATTTGATTGCATAAACTACCTGATATATGGTTACTGGTATTTGGAAAGAGTGAAGAAGCTAGAGGTGGAAAAAACATACCTCTACAGAAAATTCATCCAAATACATTTTTTGGTGAAAGACAGAGAGGGGAGGCTCAATGATGTGGCTCCAGATATGAAACTGGAGCAGACGATCGAGAGATAACAGAAAAGCTTCAAGGGAACTGTTGGACAGACACCTAAAAGTGAATATGTTGCTCAATGACAGCTAGTTTTCCATGAAGTCCTTTCTATTTGCAATATTTTCAGAGAGATGACAAATTCAAAATTTATGGACCATCGTGAAACTGTGCCTCACCACGAACTTGTAGGAAAGAGAGGGGAACATTTTAATAAACATGTTGACAGCCATCTTAATTTCATTCAGCAGCAAGCAAATCTCTTTGAAATGTCTGAGCCTGTGCGACTACACAACTTTGTGACCAAACAATATGTGGATAGCGATATAAAGACATGTCTACTAGATGTCCTGGAACACGGATCGAAACTATACCCAGAACTGAAGCAGGAGTGATTTGTATTGAAAGAGAAAAAGCTAAACTTCCAGGCTTTAATTGCCATAGTAAGAGTTTCACCCAACCAGCCACTATAAAATAGGTTACAAAAACACAACTTTCACGAGCACATAGAGAGATGGATGTCGCAAAAGAAAGGGGTGAATTTCTCAAGGACATTCTGTTGCTTGATCTTCTTCCAACAAACGCATTATTTGATGGAAATGCTGCAACCAAACCAGTTAAGCACAAACTTGTACAAGAGTGTGAAAAAGATCTTTCACATGAAGAATTACAATTTGAAAAAGTGTCCTCATTGAAAACTACTGTTGTTGTGGACTATATATCACAATTGCAAATGGTCAAGATTTCATTCATGCAAACTTCGGGGAGGTCGTTCTAACTGTTCTACAGATATCAAAGTCAGTGTACACCTTGCAAGAACTGCACATTGTCCTTGACAGTTATCTTGAACTCTCTGTCAAAGATTGTGAGAGAATCAGACAAGTGTCTATAAGCAGAATAATCAACCTTGTCTGCATCAAAAATTCAACACCTATGCTTGTGCACCTTGATTAATTCTGGCCATCAACATTGAACAAGATGAACTTAGAGATGTTAACTTGCCAAAACATTGCTGATGCTTCAGTGAACACTGAATTTCCAATTGTTACGAGTGAAATGATTGTCAATGAGGAGTTGGTGCCTTCAGACATATATTCAAAAGGTACAGGCCATATTATTCAAGAAAATTGGAGCAAGCTGACCTTCGTGTTGTGCCACATGTTGAGAGGGCTGTTCGAAATCGTTCCAATTGAGTCATTGTACTGTCAAATGACACAGATATTATTAAATAGTTAGATTGTTCCAATGTTCTTAAGTCAATGATTGTCAGAGTTATAGATACGTTATAGAACAGGTGAGAAAAGACATTTAATACCGCTCCATATTCTGTACAAGAAACTTGACCCAGAGATGCCCAGTGTTCTTATCAAGGCACATATTCTTACGGGTGATGGCACTATGAGCAAAAGGAATAAGGCTTGGTTCTTTAACTGCAGAACCTGTGAAGTTTCTAATAGGATTTGCTGAGACAGAAGAAAAATGTGACTTAAAAGACGTAGAAAAATACCTTGTGAATGTGCGGAATATGAGTTCTGTCTGTCACACATTTGACGATCTTGGGTACAGTGAGTTCAAGAGATCAGTCCCAATTTGTGACCTTCCACCAATGACATATTCTGTGCATGGACACATTAAAAGAGCATTCTACTTGACCTGAAGATGTGTAAATGTTTTGGATCATGCATATGTAGAAAAAGATCCATGTGAATTGGGTTGGGAAGATATTGATGGGGTGCTAAAACCTACAAAATTTCTAAACCCTCTACCCACAGAATATACACGTACATGTACGTGCAAAACCTGTGGTGCAAAAAAGATGTCCCTGTCGGTATGATCTTCTCAAATGTTCAACATTCTGAAAATGTACCAGTAGCGATTGCTGAAACAAAAAAATAATGTGAACTATGAAAATGTGTCTAAAACAGGATCAGTCAACAATTATGTTTATTTAAATCTCAGGGGCCTATTACGATGGCGGTCGGGAAACCTCCCCGACCGCCATGGTAGCGGGAAAAGACCGCCCGCATGGACCGCGACATCACCGCCGGTCGAATTACGATGACCCGCACTCGAAATCCGACCGCGACGGTCTGATCGCGGGCCTTAACATTGCGGCGGTTGCTGCTGCCCGCAGCACCGCCACGATGCCGAAAGGAGCATGTCCTGCATTTCCCTGCACTGTGTGGCAGGCACTGCACAGTGCCTGCCACCTGGTACAGGGAAATGTAGGGGGGGACCATGGGTACCCCCCCAGTGCACCCCCCCAACACATTGGGGGCCCGCAACGGGCCCCCGGAAGACAATCTCCGCATGCCTTTCCATGATGGTTTGACCGCTGAGGAAAGGCTGGCTACCGCCGGCATCATAATCCTGCCGGCGGAGCCTGCTGTGCACCGCCACCATTATCCCGGTCCTGCTCCGTCTGCCAGGCAGGAGTGCGGATGGCAACCGGCGGAAAAGCGGTGGTCAGAATTTCCCACCGCCATCCTAATTTGACCGGCGGTTTTCTTGGTTGCGATCGCGGGCGGATGTCCACCGCCGGTCCAGCGGGCTGCACCACCGACCCGGTGGTGGACATCCGACCGCCATCATAATAGACCCCTTAGTCTTTAATCCTTTTGCTGCTAAGCCTTTTCACTCCCAGTGCTGGGGCTTTTTTTGGCTATTTGGAGTAGTTCACACTTAGGCCTCTACAAATTTTTGTTCAAATAAGCTATCCATACCAAATGTGCGTCCTTTTTCCCAGCATGCAGGGAATTCCATAGGTACTCATGGTTTATGGGTTCTCCTGC
This sequence comes from Calotriton arnoldi, assembly GCA_963921515.1. Lineage (NCBI taxonomy): Eukaryota > Metazoa > Chordata > Amphibia > Caudata > Salamandridae > Calotriton > Calotriton arnoldi. Next base: position 1,355,179 of record CAWUFW010003954.1, read on the forward strand.
AGGGGGCCGAGAAAATAGCCAAAATATAGCTAAACTTTGCGTTTTGGGGGGGGGAAAAGTGCTCTGGATAAAAGTTTCTGTTTTTTTCATAAAAATGGCATCAACGAACAGTTTGATGTGCTAAAGTCACCATCTTCACAGCTTTCAGGAACATACAGAGCTGAATAAAAAAAACTAATTTTTTACCACGCTTTTGGCATTTTTTCCAAAGAGGTAGTCCATTTTTCCTATTTTTTTTTAGATTTAAACCTACTTCCAGTTTGTGGTGCAAACCAGTGTGAAGCCCATGGGTGGTCCAGGAAAGCTATATATTTCTGAAATGTAGCCAAAATTCCAAATTCAGCAAGAGGTCATATGTGTAGATCCCTCAATCTCTTACCAACAACAGAAACAATTAAATCTTTGTGACCTCCGTACCTGTTTTATTCCTCAGAAAACCTACTTGTTTTTTGTCATTGGAGGAGATCAAATGCAGGCTGAGGCATTTCGAGAAGACATGAAGCTGCTGGGCCCTGTTTAACAGGTTTAGCTTCCATGCATTCCTTTGTGGAGGGGCACAACAAATATGCATACACTCTTCTCATTGTGGCTTCCTAATATCATATTTGAGGTGGATTCCCTAAAGTCTAATTCCTCTGTTTAACTGAATACAATCTATCTTACGTCCTATCAAACCAATAGGTGGATATTTCCTCAGTGAACTATTCCTTTGAGGTTCAAGGCTTCTTGCTATTTCAATGCTAACTTGACCTTTTGTCAAAGAAACTCTATTCATTTTACTTGTTTTTAAACAGTTTCTAGGACACTCATTAGTGTCTTGCTGCCTGCTCTTTGCCTCTTTCGTATTTTTTAGCATATACCATTGTATCGTCTTGTTTTTTATTTCTTGAAGGTACTAAGTATTCTTTTGTCAATGTGCTCTTTCCCTCTATTTTTACTTTCTTCCCATGCCTTTGCCTACATGGATAATAAATAATTTGTACGATGGACTAAACCCAGATCAGCACTCTGTCCATCATCTTGTTGTGTTTGCTATGTTCGCCCTTAGTGGCCAAGGGTATGCCCAGAAGTGGGTCCCTTGCTCGCTGTGTCACTGGATTCAAGCTAGCCTGGCTGATATGGGGTAATACATCAAAACCGGTTCCAGGATGCTTGTTTCCGGTCCAGGGAGGACCTGGCCTGGCAGTTTGGGTTGGACTGTTCCCATGAGGAACAGGGTCAAGACTGATTTGCATATGGCTGGGTCCAAACTGAGGAGTCGCATAGTGAGCAAATGAACAATGGATTAAACCCAGATCTGTGACTGGGGGTGAGTGGTTGAAAAGTTTCAGCGCTCCGTCCATCATCTTGTTGTGTGTGCTAATAATTTGTATATGCTGTGTATCTTCCAAGTTTTTTTAAATAACATTGGCCATTTGGAAATCTAAACTGAGTGTGATGCATCCTTTTCCAGTGTTTCTACTGCCACCGCCCCCCATCCATCCACGCAATTTTCACTCAAGGTGTTTTCTAATCCGTTCTCTCAATTGGCCTTATCAATGTAGGCATACAGGTATTCATTTGTGCAGTTTGAAGGCTATTGTCTGCAGATGAGTTTTTTGAATTTCTAAAGTGTCATTATTTAGAACTATGGTTGCAAAGAGGCCCTGCAGAGTATTTTGCATCAGCACCATTATGTCCAGCATAGAAGACGCTTATGTGGGAGACATCTCAATGTCCAAAGTGGAGTGAAGATCTTTGGGCAATGCATTTTTTTTCTGTCAGAAATCGGGCTGTTGGTTGACTGGGGGTGAACCCTACTCAAGCATCAACCACAATCTTTGTCAGGGTGAAGAACAAGCCAATACTAACTTAGCCTGTGCTCAACCCTCCGGTATATTGGCACAGAGCAGTCAGGCTTAATTTAGAGGCAATGTGTAAAGTATTTATGCAACACTCCAAACAGTAACACAGTGAAAACACACCACAAAAGGATCCCACACCAGTTTAGGAAAATAGAGTAATTTATAAAAATTAAAAAAAACGAAATGACATAAATCTAAACAGTAGAACCGGAGATAGTGTTAGACCTGGCATCTTTTGGCGTGGTTTCCCCTGTCTTTTTTCCTCTGGCCTCTTGATTTTGACTGTGTGCTGGATTTCAGTTTTGCTGGCTTTAGGGCTCTGGGCACTTTACCACTGCTGACCAGTGATAGAGTGCAAGTGCTCCCTGTCTAAAATGTAATGGTATTTGGTTTTTCCATGATTAGCTTATTTGATTTACTAGTAAGTCCCTAGTACAGTGCACCAAGTGTGCCCAGGGCCTGTAAGTCAAATGCTACTAGTGGGCCTGCAGCACTGACTTTGCAACCCACATAAGTAGCCCTTCAAACAGGTAGGCCCTAGGTAGCCCCATGGGCACGGTGCAGTGTATTTAAAAGGTAGGACATGTACTTCTAAATGTTGCATGTCCTGGTAGTGAAAATCTGGTGAATTCGTTTTTCACTACAGCAATGCCTATCTCTTCCATAAACTAGCATTGGAGCTGCCTTGCAACATCATACAAGAGTATCTTCCAATTGGGAGCTGATCGAAATTTGGAGTTTGGTGTCTCTAGACTCACAATTTAAAACACAACTTTTAATGAAGTTACAGGTCTGTAAATGCCACTTTTAGAAAGTAGCCATTTTATTACTTAAGATCATGTGCCTCTGCCTGCCCCTAGACTACACCTCTGGGTTGGATGACAGTTGGGCTTTGTGAATTCACTCTAGACAGTCACACACAAAGGGAGCTGAGGTGTGCCCCGCATATTCTGATGGCCCATCACCAGGCAGAGGGGTCTTCCTGTGCTAGAATGATTGGAGGAGCTGCCACCTGCACCTGAATAGGGCTGGTCCTGTCCCTTCACAAAGCAGTCTCTACCCCCCTGTAGTGTGTCTGGAGCCGGAGCCAGGGCCAGGAAGGGCAGGTTCTTGTGCACTACAAAGGCTTTCCTTTGGGGTTTGCCTACTTCACAGGCTGAAATAGGTATTAAGTACAGGACCTCTGACACCATTTACTCAGAAACTTCTGGACTGAGGACATTGTTCCAGGAAGAAGCACTGTGTTGCTTCAGGAGGTACTGCTACTTTGCTGTTTGCTTTGCTGTGCTGGCCTGCTTCTTGCTGCTTCTGTCCTGGGAGTGAAAGGACTGGACTTGGCGTTCTATATCTTTCTTCCTGAGGTTCTCCAAGGGCTTGATCTGAGCTTGCCTCCTGTTAAGAAGTCTTAGGGCCATCAAAGACTTCACCTGCAGCACCTGGCCTTTCTTGCTGAGAGCCCTGCTCTGGCAAGTGGTGCCAAATCCAGTTCCTGGGCCCTTGGAAGGGAGTTTGCTGTGTGCAACAAGAAGAAACCAGCACATTAACTTCCAGTGTGACTTTGGAGTTGGGGTCACTCTCTGACACCACGCCGCTCCTGCACCAGAGTCATGGTCCCTGCTTGATGCAATGACCCCAACTACAATGCAGGCGTGACCCCACCACAGAGGGAGTCCTGAGTACCGCGTCACGAAAGCCTGCAGAGCACGACTCCGCCGCCACACAGGTGGCTCTGTGGTGTGACCTCGACACTGCGAATTTGATGCCACATGGCTTGACTCTCAACCCTTCATCGACCCTGCACCCGCAGCAGAATTGCCATCTCACCGCATCACCTACCCTGTGCCTTACAACAACGTCCTGGACGTCTCAGGCTCAACGACTCCGCACCACCTCCAGGAACTGACGCCTCACTTGCTTCAATGACACATCACCTCCTTTGTGCAACTTGCTGCCCCGAGCACCAACATACCACAGACCTCCATAGACAGTAAGGAACTGATGCTGCATCAATCTCAGTGACGCCTCACCTCCTCGGTGCCTTGCAACATTTTTGTTTTGTCATCATTTTCCAAGCTACTGTAACTTCGTAGATGTCAAGTGATTCATTGCTGTCGGCCCCAAACTTTGAGATTCAACCATGTCAATATAGCCCCAGTTGGAGCTATTGTGTTTCTGAGTGCTAGAACTGCGTTTAAACTTTGAGAATTCATATTTTTACTTGTGTACATTGGCTTTTTGTCATTTTTTGTGATGTTTTAATTAGATAAATAGTGGCTATTTTTCTAAACTGGTGTGGAGTCCTTTTGTGGTGTTTTCACTGTGTTACTGTGTGTGTGTGTGTGTGTGTACAGATACTTTACGCATTGCCTCTGAGATAAACCTAACTGCTCTTGACAAGCTACCAAGGGGGCGAGCACAGGTTATTTTGGGGGTGTAACCTACCTACCCTGACTAGAGCGAGGGTCCCTGCTTGGATAGTGTGCAAACCACTGCCAACCAGAGACCTCCATTTCTTAAAGCAAGTTTGAAGATTTCAGTGTAAATAGTGCCAAAAAGCACAAAGCGCCAACTGCGGATATCTGGTCACACCGGATCAGGACAAAGTCACAAGTTCAGGCCGACTGCGATGGAGCACGGACAGCTACATGGACACAGTTAGGCCCGCTGAATAAAGAACTTTAAATCCTGATTTGTGGAGCGTTGCAAGTGTTCATGTCGAACATGCCTCATGCAGCCTTAGCGAGATGTGGCAAGGTTGTGGTGGGAGATCCATCGCCATCATTGAGGATCCAGTCGATGAGGGCTTGTAATACAAAGTGTAGTATCGAGGATGCGTTGTGCAGTCACTGTGATGTATCAGTTTCCTGGAGCTGCAAGGCTGCGATGCGGAGTCCGGTGCCGTCATTGAGGCTGCCGTCGATGAGGGATGAAGGTCCTGCACCAAGGATGAGTCATATAGGTGCACTTCAATGAGGCAATAGGCTGCAGTGTAATGAGGGTCTTTGCGAAGGAACCGATTCACGCAGCAGTGGTGATGTGTCAGTTCTGCTCGAGGTTCACCACACAGCAGAGGAGATTCATCAGGTCCGCTGGATCCACAGAGGCTGGCAGAGCACCTTAGGCTCATTTCCAAAGGTCCAGGACTGGGGTGGCACCTGTTAGCAGGGTAACTCAAAGATGGCAGAGTCCAGGTGTTGGGGTCAGGGTGGTTAGAGACTTCTATCCCTGAGGTTGAAGTCCAGATGCCAGACAACTAGCCCTTGGAGTCACTTTGGGGTTTTGGGTTCAACAGATGCAGGGCCAGCCTTTCTCACTCAGACAAGAGGGCAGCAGACAGCAGGTCAGCACAGCAGGGCTGTAGTCCTTCAGAGCAACAGTCCGACAGCATAGCAGTCCTTTCAGCAGCACTGCAGTCCTTCTTCTTAGCAGAATTTCCACAGGTCCAGAAGAGTACTGAAGAGCTGGTGCCTGAGATTCAGTGTTTATTCCCATGTGTGCCTTTGAAGTGTGGGAAGCTTCAATAGGCTTGCCTTTAAAGTGCACATGTGTCCTGCCTTCGTTGCACTGGCTCCAGTCTAACTACACGGGTATGCAGCCTTTTGAGTGGAGGCAAGACAGACTATTCAAGTGTAAGTGGGGCTGTGCCCAGCTCCTCCCTCCCATCCTGTCAGTGATGGGCCATTCAGGCACACCTAAGCTCCCTATTGTGTGTGGCTGTCTAGGAAGAGTACATAAAGTCCAACTGTCAACTACATCCAGTCAAGTGACCGAGAGGTAGGCTACAGGCACCAAATGGCTAAGGCAAGAAAATTCCAACTTTCTAAAAGAGGCATTTTCCCAATTATAATTTAAAGCCCGACTTCACCATAAGTTAGGATTTTCATTACAATTCCAAAGACACCAAACATGAATGAATTAACTTTCTCATTTGAAAGTTACAGTGTATTAAATGTAATAACTCCATTGTTATCCTATGGGAAAGATAGGCCTTGCAGTAGTGAAAAATGGATTCAAGTGTTTTTCACTCGCAGGACATGTAAAATTTGAAAGTAAATGTCCAGCCTTTTGAACAGAGAACACCCTGTCCGGGGCCTACCCTAGGGGTGACATATGTATTACTAAGGAGGGTTTGGGTCTGGCAAAGGTTTTATTTTGCCAGGCCGACATGGCAGTTTAAAACACACACAATGGCAGGCCTGGGACATGTTTTAAAGTGTTACTTAGGTTGGTGGCTCAATTTGGGGCTGCAGGCTCCTTAGTAGCATTTAATTTACAGTCCCTGGGCACATACAGTGCACCTTTACCAGGGACTTACAAGTAAATTAAATATGCCAATTGGTTATAAGCCAAATCTACCATGTTTTAGGAGAGAGCATAAGCACATTAGCACTGGTTAGCAGTGGTAAATTGAGCAGAGTCCTAAAGACTGACAAAAAGAGGTTCAGAAAACAGGAAGGTGATGACAAAAGGTTTGGGGATGACACTGCAGAAAGAGCCAAGTCCAACACATCTCTTGCATCACAACTTTTGGCATTCTTATCTACTGAGTTTTCTAATGCTTGGGCTTGATTACAAATCTCTGGTGACACCACCATAGCCAAATTATTGTCCCGCTATAGATTTTCTTCATGAGGTGTCACTAGGATGCATGGAGATGATGACAGTCCTGTTTCTAAACAAGTCACACCAGTGTTTGATATATCTGTGGACTCTTTATGGTCCACTGCATTAAATAGAAAATGATCTTATGTTGAACCCGGCATCGATAAGCTAAAGTTTTCCACCTCAAAATTACCTGCTTTAGATCCAGCCATTGGCACTGCAGATTTTAGATCATTAATAGGTTTAGTCTTTTATTAACTTCACCAACGTTAGATGTTTTCAGACTCACCTTGCAAGACTCTGCATCGATCTTTTGTTACCTTTGTCTTTGTTCCCTTTGCATTATCAGAAATAGTAGTTCCCTTGTATAGGCTTAGAAAAGATTCATTAACCCAGCTGTTGTCATTCCTTTGTCAGGATTCCTGCCACAGCTCACCTCTCTTGACTATCACAATATACCAGCATGACTCATATCATTCCCCTCAACACTTATGAATGAACAAACGTCTTGCACCCTAACGTTTGACCATATTACGTGCTGTTTGTTGGAAATGGCTTAATAGCTTTTACTAATGTTTTACCATGGATATGCAAGGTCAGGTTTCAGGCACCATGGAAACATACAGAAAATCCACCAGAATAAGCATCAAGCAACTGGCATAGATAACCTCAACGTGAACCTTCTGGAAGACAGCCCTCATCAAATTAATCCCCTGCCCCTGTTCCTTGCTATAAGCAATTAGAAAGTGACCTTTTTGAACATTCTAAAGCACCTACTAGAAGGCAGCCTCATCAAGTTAATTATCTGCACCTGTTCCTTGTTGCAAACAATTAGAATATGACCTTTATGTACGTTCTAAAGCAGTCTTATTTAAAGACCGTCCACATTCCTCCCCTTCAATTAGCTTCTTCGCCTGTCACTTACCTGTTTCCCGGCTTCCAGGACTGTCTTGCCAGCTCCCTTGATCCTCTTGCTTCAACCTCACCACAAAGAACGTCCCACATTAGTCTCGCACCTGGATGGAAAAAAGAACAAGAAGAAAAGGAGAGATGCATTAACAGACTTGATTTTACCACGCGCTGAGCTCAGTCGCAACATTGTGCTGCAAACAAAGGCAACCAATGTATTTGTTCAACTTGTACATACTGTTGGCAGAGCTCTGCTAGAGAGGACTTAGGTGAAGCTAACCCCTTCCAAATTTTCTTGTGGGTTTGATGCCGAATTCATATTCACTACAGTTTTGAAAAATTTGATAGAGGAGCCTCTACTGACAATCTAAATGAAAACAAAACAACAACAAAACTAAAGGTTGGCTGAGATTTGAAAAGCTTTCAGGAGGTAAAACCTTAAGAGATAGAGTTAATACTAGACTAAAGCCTTATTATTTGTTTGTTTATAGGTACCATATCTGCCGGTACCATTCATCATACTGGTGCCTGCTGCAGTGTTGCTGTTGAGTAGAAGACCAACAGCATTTTGACACTACACGCTCTCTCCATCCCAACCCCTTTCCCCCTGGGATTTGCCACCAGAGCAGTGTCTCCTCCTGTAAACCGAGGGCAAGTCTCTGGAGGATTCGGGTACTAGCGTCGCCGCCCCATTGGAATCATCTGGAATCTAGGTAGGTGGCTTAGGATATCCTTGTTCTACAAGTAGTTGTACATAAAAGATCGGGGTAATAGTGGCCCAATAGGGGAGATTTATCGCACCTCGTAATACTACAGTAACTAGAGATATTCTTAACGTCGGAATCATAACACCAATATGTCCAATGTAAACAAGAAAACAGAGGTGCTACTACAGTTCCGGCACCCTACTGCCCAAGGTTGCACCTACACATTAACAAAGTTAATGTGTTTAACATAAAGAGAAAAGGAACTAGCACTCTCCAAGAGAGTCACAACACCTAACACAACAGTGGATAATGGTTCATGAACCATTATCCACTACTGTGTTGGGTGTTGCGACTCTCTTGGAGAGTGCTTTTTTAGTTCCTTACGTTCTACAAGTAGTTATTTGCCTAAGTCTATACTTATTTAAGACATTTTCTAAAAAGGTGAGGTGCTTGCTTGTTCTTAGTTATTCAGTACAAGATCAGACCTTAGTATTATCATTTCCATGCCTCTTAACTTATTACTAGAGTGCTAGATAAACTGCTGGGGAGATTCTGTTACACCCCTAGGCATCTAGTCTGTACTGGAACAACTCGTCCAGTTTTTACAACCCACGATGCTGGGAATAGCTTGGGACTTTCTGCCTCATTTAGGGTCTTTGGTTGACCAAGGCCACCACCATCACCAACAGTTTTAGGTCATTATGATTCAATTGCTGCTGGTTGAAATATCAGTAAATCTGATAAACTCCAAGCAATATCGCAATATCTCCTAAGCCTTCATTGAAGTCTGTTGACCCCGTTTTTATTCACTTCAAAAAAACAAACCATCATGCTGGGGATGGACAGGGTACAAATGCCAATATTTTTCAGCCCTTTTAACACCACCAGGTGGCTATGGTTGTGGAGGATTATCGGGGCCATAATTATACCACATCGCACTCCCTGTTGCACCTGGCTACTCAGGTGAAACAGACACGTGCTGGCTATCCGGACCCTCCACCTCTGTCTCAAGCTCTCTCCACCATTTTATCCACCAGCGGGAGTGTGGATGCACAAAAAGAGGGATGGTGAACAAATAAACAACTGCTAGTTTCCAGACCCTGTTGTCCATGCGACCTTTGTAGACTTACTCCAGTTGGGTCAAAATTCCCTGGACTATAGCATCTGTGTGCCTCCCACTGCGCCTGTTAACCAAGGACCATCGAGCGGTCTGCACAACTGACAAGTACTGTGGGTGCGCACTAGGATAGCAACTCCGGGAATCTTGTGGGATCAGTGAAGGATTATTCCCACCAGGTAGAATCACCTTTATACTCACCTGCACTTATTGCAGTGGTTTTCTTGGGCAACCCTACTCTGATCTCTGGTGGGGGGGGGGTTGAAAAGGCTTCAGGGCATTGCATCTGCAAATCTGGAAACTTTAGGAGTTTACCTAGCATTGATGGAACAGACTTCACTCTTCTCAACATTCTGGAAGGGTCAACTGCAGCAGAGTTTGTGTAGATCACGATCCAAAAGCTGTTCAACAAACAAAGAAGATTCAGATTACTTGACCAAGTCTTAGCAATTTGGGAATGATTCACTTTCAATGATAGTCAAGATTCAACCGGTCAAGCCAATCAGACAGAGGCACAGTTACAGAGGGGAGAGACAAGAGGACTTAGGGAATGTGTTCTTTCCAAAATGCACTGCAACGGTCACTACCTATGTGCAGATGACCAGGTACAGATTTCAGGGCTTCTAATCTGGGAAAATCTTTGATATTTACTTCAGATAGCCCTGGGAACATAAAACAATATATTAAGAAGTGGAGAATGGAGCTGTCCGATGTGGGCAGCAGCCATATTCCAACTTGCAACCATAGTTGTTACAAACTTATATGTTTGAGAGTAGATATAGGTAACCTAAAAATGTAGTGCTTGCAAAGCATTTATCATAATATCGCAAAATATATTCTCATAAGTTTCACATACATCTATCCAAATAATCAATCACATCTAAAGGAATTTCATGTGCCTCAAACCTCTGAAATTAATTTACACTGGAATGTCAGTAAACTGCTCTCCTAACTGCATCTTCTGAACCCAAAATTAAAATCAGGCTGCTACCAGACAGTGCTTGTGAAGAAGAGGCCAAGGGGGACTGCTACTTAGAAACTAAGGTGATGAAAGCGCTTGAGTCTCTCCCCACACAAAAGTACCTATTTGGTGCCAGAGGTTCAGCAATTTCCAGTTAAGGGAGCCTTCAATCTGATGAGCCCTCCAAATTGTTGCCAAAACAAAAAGGCAGCAGAAACTTAATGGCTGAAGGGAAAATAGTGGTGATGTCACAGTGTACAGATTGTCAGGGTCTTACATCATTGAATAATATTTCTCCATCAACCTTTTGTTGGAAATGGCCCCATTTGCAGGGTTACCCCAAACTTTTTGCCTTCCTTCTCTGCTTTTTATGAGCTTGTTTTTGTTGGCTTTAGGATTCTGGGCACTTTCCACTGCTAACCAGTGCAAAAGTGCATATGCTCTCTACTCGATCTGGCAAACAAATATTCTTGCCGGGCCCAAACCTTCCCTTTTTATTACATATATAAGTCACCACAAGGGAGGCCTTAGGCAGCCCCATGGGCAGGGTGTAGTGCATTTAAAAGGAAGGAGATGTACTTTTGAGTTTTACATGTCCTGGTAGTAAAAAACTGCTAAATGTGCTTTTCGCTACTGCTAGGCCTATCTCTCCCATGCGTAAATATTGGGATTGCCTTGAAACATCTTTTATGTGTAATTTCCAATTGGGAATAGATAGAGATTTGGGGTTTGGTGTCTCTGGACTCACAATTTTAAATCACACCTTATGTTGAAGTCAGATTTAAAAATTGTAAGTCTGAAAATGCCATTTTTAGAAAGCCTTTTCTTACGTAACCATTCTGCACCTCTGCCTGTCTCTGAATACAAGTCTGGGTTGGGTGACAGCTGGGCTTTCTGCATTCCCTCTAGACAGTCACACACAAAGGGAGCGATACCCTCTAAACCCATAACCATTAAATCCATTTAATTCCAAGGGCTTGTTGGCTTTCCCCCTGTTTTGGAAGTCTCAGGGCCTTCAAAGGCTTCACTTGTATCTGCACGGCTGTTGATGCCTATTAAGATCAGCACTTTCTATTTTACCGACCAGCCTGTACTCCTGATCTACAGATCAGATATGCACTCTGTGCTTTCCTGCACCAAGCACACAACAACACACATGCCAGTACTGATATTTAGTTACTCATCACTTCATAAGATCACACGTAACACTTGATGTGACCGAAAAACTTTTGTTTTTATTTAATTTCTTTCAGTTTGAAGAATTCATTTTCATATAAAAATCTATTTTTTGAGGGTTTCATCGGTTTTCACAAGAACAACACATCAAACAATTTTTCAACAGACCGCAAACTTGATTTAACAAATATTACATATATTTAACATTATAATTATAACGTTGGACAAAACCTGGACATGACATAGACAACAAATTCAACATTACAAACGTATAAGCTCGAGTTCAGTACTTCAGAAAGAGTAAACACATTGAAAAACAGGAAAAAATGATAAATAGGTGAAACAGAAAGATAGAGCCCAAACACGTTGAGACTTTTTTGACTGGATATTTCAACAACCTTGATAAGGGCAGCGACCAGACAGTGTACTATTCAGGTTACCCAACAAAAAATTTTTTAGGCTATTTAACAGCTTGTAATATTAGCCTTACTGATTATGGGCCAAACCCTCTTTAGTTGATTTCCTGCACTAAGGGCACGCACTTCAATTCTGAGCTGCTTTGCAACCTGCATGCCCAACTTTACTGTTCGCTGACTGAAACCACTGACTCTGCTGCTGAAGAGGCGTTGCAACGCTGAAGGCAGCCCCTTGCAGCGTGGTCCCCCACTCTCATGTTGCCTGGGTGACGAGAGCTTTCTCCGGGATGATGCGTCAGCTGAACTAAAGATGCGTGCTGCAGTCCTGAGGGAGATCGCCGCAGTTGAGTACTGTATATCATCGGACCACCCTGGACAGTCCAGCGCAGCTGTCGCCACAACTCTTTCCTACTGGGGCAACCTCTAGTGACCAGGTCCCAAACCACAAGGCCGTCATCTCTGCAGCTTTGGAGAAAAGGTACTGTGAACAATTGTAGCCGCAGTGCACTCTCGCCTGTGACTGAATTTGCAAGTGCACAGTCGCGAAGGACCAGGTGAGGCCTCTTGTGTTAACAATGAATTTTAGCCATTTTTACAAGCGGAACAATCCCAAGGGCTTTTGTAGCACTGCTTTTCCCACTCCAGCACTTAGAAAGTCCATGTGTCCATCCCCGACAGGGATCATTGTAATTTCACGAAGATTACGGTAAAGCCCTAATAGACGAATATGTGTTTTATCTGCATTCAGCAAAAGTGCTGATAAGTTGAAATGTGTTAATTGGGTTTTTGTTGTTTTGGTTGTATTTTATTAAGTGAAAAGAGTACTATTTTTCAAAAACATTATGCAGTCTTTTTGTGGTGTTTTCACTGCTTTACTGTAATTAAAGTGTGCACAAATACTTTACACATTGCCCCTTAAATTAAGCCAACTTCTCTGTCCCAAGCTACCAGAAGGTGAGCACAGGTTTATTTAGGTTGTGTTTCTGACTGACCCTGACTAGGATTGTGGTCTCTACTTGGACAGGGTGCATACCTCTGCCAATTAGAGACACAATTTCTAACATTGGTGGTCAGCGATGACGACAGGACTTGTATTTATTTGCAGTACCTTACAGTAATTTGATGTGCACTACCATCCACATCTAAGACCATTACGGGGTTCTCCTTTTTTCTCTCAATTGGTCATTTTCAAAATTTGGCACCTGCTGCATCTTCATCTACACCTCCGACTCTTGTTTCTTCACCAGTGATACCTTTTCAGAAGGTCCATGGATCTCAACGTCATCGCCTACAACAAAATGAGGGAGCTGAGGGACTTCTGCAATGAGAGGAGGCGGTCTGTGAAAAGAGGTCCTCAAAGCGAGACCTGCAGAAAGCCCTGTATCTTTATGGAGAAACATGCTGGCTAAAGGAAGCAGAGGACCTGAAAAGGGAAGACTCTGAGGAAAACAACTTGGCAGAGGCTCCAGAAGAGAGAGGGGAGCCCACAGAGAGGGTGTCCCCTGCTGGGTCTACTGCTGGGGGCAGTGTCTCCTCACACACCCTGTCCCCTGAGGAGTTCAAGGACAGACAGGCTGAGAGGGACCTTCAGCTAGTCCAACTGGCTGCAGAGGAGAGAAGAGCTGAGGCTGACAAAGACCTGGCAGTGAAGAGGAAGGTTGAGGCTGAGAGAGCCATAGAAGAAAGAAAGATCTCGTGGGCTCATGAACTGAGTCTAAAGGGACTGGACTTAAAAGCAAAGCAAGTAGAGTCCAGTAGTAGCAGTGGAAGTACCATGTCCAGTGCTGAAGGAAAGGTCCACACACCCAGAGATTTGGTGCCTGACTTCAGGGAAGGGTATGCCATAGACAGGTGATTTGAGGCATATTCCTGGTAATGGCAGGGATGGCCTACTGGCCCTAGATGGGAGAGACAGGCCGGGGTATCCTACCGTGAAGGAAACCCTTGTCAAGAGATATGGCTTCACCCCAGAAGAGTGCAGGTTGAGGTTAAATGGCAGTAGGAATCTGTCTCACCAGTCCTGCTGGGGATTTGTAGGTCACCTTTGCAGGGCACTGGATGGTTGGGTGAAGGGTAGGATGGTGAACATATTTGAGGGACTTCACAATTTGATTGCTGGAGAGCATATGTGCAGTCACTGTTTTCCAGCGCTACACCATCACCTGGTGGATTGTAGGTTCTCTGACCCTTGGGAGCTTGCAGAGGAGGCAGAGATCTGGGTGAGTACCAGAGTGTCTGGAATGGCATTGGGGAATGATCCCAAGGACGGTGGTACATAGCTACCCAGACAGGTCCCAGTGTAGTAGGGGGGAGGTTCCCATGTCCTTTCCAAGAGTAGGAAAAGGGGTGGAGGCGGGCAGAGTGCCAGTGTACCCTATTTCCAGCCCCAGTGTTTAGATTGCTCTCAATGTGGGCACAAGCACAGAGGCCTGGTCTGTACCAGGAGACCATCCACTGATGAGAGTCCCACAGTGTCAGGAGAGCTGGGGGTGGGGTGGCTGCCAAATGTGCCCTACCAGTTCTAGTTTCTGGGGGTACCACTCCACAGCAGAGGGTACCGAGGCCCAGATGGATGGCAGGAGGTGGAAACAGTTCACAGTGGGAGTGCCAGTGGGTCAGGACTTGCCAGCACTGAGATAAGAGCACCCCAAGACTGACCCTGGTGAGGGCACTTCTGGCCTGTGGGGCTCCATGCTCTGTCACAGGGACAGAAGGCTGGGGACCTGTGCCAGGCAGACTCTTTCACAACACATGCAGAATGTGTTTCCCTTGGGGGGTAGTCGTAATCCACTAGAAGTCCTGGCTTGCCCTGCACCTCTTCAACCTAAGGGTAAAGACCCTGGGTTGAAGGACCAGTTTCAGATGCGTAGAACTGGCAAATACACCTACAGTGATGGCCTTTCTCCTTGTTCTCCCACCCTAAGCAGGAAAATCCATCAAGGTATTGATTATTCTACCCTGGCATTAGGCTGGAGGGGGTTTGTGTTGGAAATGGCCGTTTTGCAGGGTTGCTCCAAACTTTCTGCTTTCCTTCTCCTCTTTTTCTGACCTTGTTTTGTTGGCTTTGGTATTCAGGGAACTTTACCACTGCTATTCAGTGCTAAAGTTCATATGCTCTGTACTCTAAACATGGTAACCTTGGCTTATCAATAATTGGCATATTTAATTTACTTATAAGTCCCTAGGGCCTGTAAATTAATTGCTGCTAGAGGGCCTGAATAAATGATTGTGCCACCCACTCAGTAGCCATTCAAACATGGCTCAGGCCTGCCATTGCAGAGCCTGTGTGCAGTTTTAAACTGCCATTTCGATCTGAAAAGTTTACCTACTTGCCAGGCCCAACCCTTCCCTTTTATTACATATAAGGCAGCCCCATGGGCAGGGTGCAGTGCATTTAAAACGTAGGACATGTACTGTTGAGTTTTACATGTCCTGGTTATAAAAAACTGCTACATTTCATGTTTTACTACTGCTATGCCTATCTCTCCCATAGGCTAACATTGAGATTGTCTTAAAAACATCTTTTAAGTGTAATTCCCAATTGGAAAAAGATTGAGATTTGGAGTTTGGTGTCTCTGGACTCACAATTTAAAATCAAAACTTATGGTAAAGTAAGATTTTAAATGCAAGTCTGAGAATGCCACTTTTAGAAAGTTGGCCTTTTCTTGCTTAACCATTCTGTGCCTCTGCCTGTCTCTGAAAAACACGACTGGGTTGGGTGACAGCTGGGCTTTGTGCATTCCTTCTAGACCGTCACACACAAAGGGAGCTGAGGTGTGCCACGCATATCCTGATGGCCCATCACTAGGCTGATGGGTCTCCCGGAGCTAGAGTGAGAGGGAGCAGGCTGTGCCTCCCCCCACATAAAGAGCTGCATACTCCCCCTTAATGTATCTGAAGCCAGGGAAGGAAGGGCAGTGACCTTGTGACGTTCAAAGGCCTTTTTAATGTCTCCCCCACTTCAAATGCGCATTTGGATATAAGTACTGGACCCGTGACACCCCAAAATCAGTTCACTTTTGGGTCCTGAGGAGACTCTGTGATGAAGAAGAGGTGTGTTGCCAGGACGGACTGCCACTTTGCTAATTGCTTTTCTGTGTTGGCCTGCTACCTGCTGATTGTGGTGCTGCCAGGATGGATTGCCACTTTGCAACTTGCTCTGATGTGTTGGCTTACTGTCTGCTGCCTCTTGCAGTGAGAAAGGATTGGACCTGCTCTCTAGAACCTTTAAATTCAAATAACTCTAAGGACTTGTTGGCATGCCCCCTGTTTTCGAAGTCTCAAGCCATCAAAGACTTCACTTGTTTGTACACGGCAGTTGATGCCAATTAGGATCACCACTTTCTATTTTACTGACCAGCGTCTGCCCCTGAGCTGCAGGGGAGCTGTGTGCTCCATGCTTTGATGCATCCTTATCCTCACAGGAACGTCCACACCACCAGGAGCTATCGGTGCTCCTTCAGGAACTATCGTATTGAACATAGCCCTCCACCTAGAATATGCCCTTTTTTGATTAACTTTGTTGTCCACCAGAGAACTACACTCAGTGGACTACAAAGTATTGCTGCCCTCAAGGTATAGTGACTCTTGTCCACCTACCAGGATTTATTCCAGAAAATGCTATTGGATTAATAAATGTAGCATTTTCCATTTCCAGCCAACCCCAGACAATTTGAGTCCTGATGAGACCCTATTATCCCTAAAGGGTTGAAACCCCGTCAACACAATTAAAGAGACAGACAACATTTCCATATTGCTGATGCAATCAATTACTGACTCTATGCAGCCATGATTGTTTTGAATAGAAACTGCTGCCTCTTATTTGTATGAACCAATATATACCTCTTATGCTGATGTTTTATTTCACTTTGTTCTATTTTTCTTTGGTTCTGGTTTCGTTACACACCTGGAGTCCTTAAATACTATCTTCTTTCTACAACACTCTTAATAATTTTTGGACTGTTGTTGAATAAAAACTCGGTTCGACTGAACCGGAGTTGCGTACTAAATATACTGGCTGTGCTATTATTGCTTTTCCAAACGTTTCAATTAACATTCAAGTAAACATTGGTTTACTTGGATTTAGTCTGCACCGAAAAATCTGTGACATTCATAGTTTTCTCTAGAATGAGTTTCATGTGAATGCCTGTTTCAAGGATCACTTGATACCCCTGTTCACATGGACATAAGGGTTGCTCTTGTTGTTTTGTTAAATATTGATGCACCAAGGTCAAGCACTTCAATTCTGAACTGCTTTGCAACCTGCACACACGACTTTCCTGTGTGCCACCTACAAAACGCAGACTCTGCTGCTTAAGAGTCACAGCAGCGCTGAGGAAAGCCCCTTGCAGTGTTGTCCCCCTCCCTCGTGTTGCCTGGGTGACGAGAGTTTCCATGGGCCGACGCACCAGCTGAACTAATGCTGCGTGCCAAAGTCAACAACACGCCTGTAGTACTGAGGGAGATTGCCGCAGTTGGGTACAGTATACCATTGGACCGCTGAGGACAGTCCAGCGCAGCTATCGCAGCAACTCCTTCCCGCTGGGGAAACCTCTAGTGACACAGTTCCCAACCCACAAGGCCCTCACCTCCGCAACTTCAGAGAAAAGGTACTGTGAACGATTGTAGCAACACTGCGCTCTTGCTGGTGGCTGAATTTGCAAGTGCAATGTTGCGAGGGACCAAGTAAGGCCTCTCGTTTTAGAACTGAGTTTTAACCATTTTTACAACCGGAACTATCCCTTAGACTTTTGTGGCACTGCTTTTCATGCTCCAGCACTTAGGAATTTCATGTGTTGATCCTCGACAGCGATCTTTGTAATTTCATGAAGATTACCGTAAACCCCTAATAGACGTAAATGTGTTTTACCTGCATTTAGCAGAAGGACTCATAACTTAAAAAGGAATGGTGTGGAGTCTTTTTGTGGTGTTTTCAGTGTGCTACTACACTTAAAGTGTGCACAAATACTTTACACATTGCCTCTTAAGTTAAGCCTGACCACTCTGTGCCAAGCTACCAGAGGGTAAGCACATGTTAAATTAGGTTGTGTATCTGACTTACCCTACTAGGATTGTGGTCCCATCTTGGACAGGGCGCATACCTCTGCCAATTAGAGACCACATTTCTAACACTCTTCTTCTGGATGCATCTGCATGAAAGGTAAAATTGGTAAAAACAGCATAACGCTCAATTACCCAGGTATTTGGAAAGTAACAGAAGGTTCTGCCAGACAATGAAATGTCTTATTAGATAAATTATCTTGGGTATCCAAGACTATCCCTGGAAAATGTAATATAGGTGCTCTCCACTGCAAACAGCAGAGTTCAAGTAAAAGATACAATGAGACTAGCCATCAGGACCCCAGTTCTTAGTGCGATACATAAATTCCGTTGTCTGATTATATTGTTTACCAGCTTAGCCATTAAGTATCATGGTCTTGAGTCTAAAGAATGTATAAACAAGAGCACCTTCTGTTCATCGCTTGATTAGACATAGTCATGTATGGTAGCGGTTCTGTAGCGATATGGAGCTCCAACTACTGCTAACAACCTCACGCACCTTGCTTTCATGTAAAACACATTCTTTCATTAACTGCACATGTTTAAGAATGCAGCTAAATTCTTGGAAATGCTCATAGTGCATTTCATTACATAGGTTTTTAGCTTTTAGATGGCACTTTCTGGCTGGTGAAGCTCAGACATTTGACCGCTCACATCTAGCAACTTGAGGTGGCATGGTATATCCTACCTTTTCCTTCCTCCTTTTCCCTACACTCCTATAGCTACATTCCTAATGCTACATTTTTGTTATGTCGGTTGTTTATGGCAAAGCACTCTTATGCTTCTAGTAATGCATTAACATTATATATTGGATAAAGTACCCACTGACATACATTAAAATGATATTGGAAGTATTTCAGTGAGTATATAGAGGAACGAGACCAAAGGTGCAACCTTTTAAGGTCGTGGAACTGTGGGTACTTTATTCATTATAATACATGGTGACACTATGACTCTTCCCACAAACCATTTAAATCCTTGGTGTCTTGCTCTTTCATTTTGAAGAGTTAGTATATTTACTGTCAGAAAGAATAGAATCGGAATCTGTAGTGCAACATTAAACCCACCAAAAAGCAGTTCGGAATTTGTTGCCAATAACTATTAGAATCAATTTGATATAGGTTCAAATGAAAAAATGCTGTAGTTCAGAATGTGTAGAAAAACGCTGAAAAATCTTTTTCCTATAATCACCAATAGCTCTAAAACGTCTCCTTTCTGTTTATTTTAGAAAACACATCAGAAGAAGCAAATGCCTGTCTTTGTTTAAACTGCAGATGAAATATATATGTATATAGATGGTATATGTTATTTACCTAACTTTCTCATTGACTACTGGTTAGTACAGCATGCATTATGGCGTCACAACTCTTCTCTAACAATGTATTACAGTTGAGCAGCTGTGTCAACAAACTACAGGCAAGGACCACCATATGCAAATCATTCTTGGGCTGGTTTGAAAAAAAAAGTTTTATGTGAAATCCCAAATCATATCCTTTGAACAGGATCACAAATATATCCAGAGGTGCATGGGGTTTATTGATTTCTGTTGGTGTGAGGCTGCTGGTAACCAAGTAACACAGCAAGCTATGGACATGACCCAGACCCTCTTATTCCAATGCTGCATCACAAAGTTTGCCCATCCTTTACAAGTCACAAATGTCACAGACACTTGAGAAACACATGGTATGAAAGTGCACTTAGCACATTATTCATTTATGGCTTAACAAATTAATGTAAGTGTTGCACTAGACATATTTTAAAGAGTACCTTCATTGTAGGATTAGAAAACTTACTTACATAAATGTTTTGCTTTGATTAGTGTGATCAATAAAAAATCATCTTCATTTGGTAGAAAATGTATTCTCCATAGAGATGAAATGTGACTTTCTAAATGTGTGCGCTATTTCACGTGAATAACATGCAAAAAGCTGAAATTGTGGTTAAACACTTCCTTACGTATGTAAAATGTGATCCTACTAGAAACAATAATCGATTCATGTAGTGTGTGCATTAATATTCTGTATATTTGATTTAAATAAAGTTCTCAATCATAGTCATCATTTAGCATTATGATGATTTATAGAATATTACATGTAGTATTAAACTTAATGCATTAGAAATGTATGTTCATTTGTGTTACGCTGTAGGAAGCTGGCTCTGTATATACTATAACAAAGTAAAGTATAGTGTGCACAGAGTCCAGGGAGTCCCCTGAGGTATAGCAGAGGCAAATTAGGTAAGAACTAACAGCTCTCTTTGTGGTAGTGTTGGCGAGCAGTTAGGATTATCCAGAGGGTGTGTTAAGCATTTATTGTATTGACTCACTTAAGTACTGATTAAACACACACTCAGACGGAATCCAGACCAATTGGGTAAGTATAAAAAGGTTCACTTGTATTTTATTTCTATAATCAAGCAGGACTTGGTACAGGTAGGTAAAATGTACTTTCAATTGTAAACCTTCACACAGAAATGCAATTAGGAATGGATTTGCAATTGTTACAGGTTGGTATGACTTCAAAAAGCAGCTTAAATTACACAATAATTACTTTTAGAATACTTTTTGATTACTTTCAGGTTACATTGATTACTTGGAGTGGTACGCCTAGATACCACACCGAGGGATCTCACAATACAAGGTAAGTGCGACTTTTTAGACTTTGCAGTTTAGTTATCCTTTCTCCATACAAACATCAGTTCAACACAGAACATTTTAGCCCCAAATTCTCATAAATGGGTTCCTATGGGAGAAAAATGATTATCGGTTTCACAGGGAAGTAAATGTCTTACGAGTGGGAGTTTTCGGTGTTAGGACCAAGGTTCCCCAAGGTCTAGGTAGGCACTCAAGTTGCACCACCAGCGGCACTGAGGCGGCCGGGTGCAGAGTGCAGGGGCCCGATGTTAGCCAATGGGGCTTAGGGGGCCTTCGGTCAGGGACTGCTTATGAGCAGGCCACTCGGGTGTGGGAGCAAAGCTCCTGAAGTTAAGGTCAGCACTGCAGGGGCCAACAATCAGCACAGTAGCTGCACCACCACTGGGTGCAGAGGGCCGAGACGATGTTGGAGGCCCCGTGGATTTCAATGGAGACCTTCGGCTTGGCAGATTTGCTGCAGGTTCGGGCAGGGAGACTTACTGAAGACGACCACTGGCTAGAGAGGTAAGTTGGGTTCTTGGGGGATGCCTGGGCACTGTTGGTTGGGCAACCCAAGGCAGTGGGGCATCAGGTGCAGGGGTGTCTTCTGGCATCGGGTCTTCTAACCAACTCCGGTTGTGGTCGGGGGGACCCTTCAGGTTGAGGCTGCAGGCGTGGTCTTGAAGCTTGAGGAAGATCGGGGATCACCAGATCCAAGGTCAGGATAGCTGGGGAGACCTCCTCATGGTGTTGGCCCACTCGAACTTGGGCCGTGGGCTACGGGTGCAGAGTGCTGCAGAATCGCAGAGCCGCCTGGATCCGGATTCTGTGGGTGAGTCTTTGCTTGAGCAAATCCAGTGCTCACAGGAGACAGAGTCTGTAAGGTGGTTGCAGGGCTGGTCCTCCGGGCTCTGGGGGGCTGCTGCCTGCTGGACACACCTGGTTCTTCGCTGTACGCAGATTGGAGACAGGACAGGCTGGTAGGGCTGGGGCCAAAGCAGTAGGTGTCCTCTCCTTCCGGGGTCAGCACGGCTCTTCGGTCCTTCTTCTTTCTTCCTCGAATCTGAGGAGGCAAGGTTCAGGGTTGTCCCAAAATACTAAATTTAGGGGTGTTAAAAGGGGTGTGCAGGTTGGGACCAGTGGGTCTCTTCCTTGGGCTGAGTACACCCCCTAGTATGCCACCCTCCAGTGGGAGGGGGGCATGAGCCTCTTCCTGATTTGCTGAGTCTCCTCATCTTCAAGATGGAGGGGACTGATATATGTGCTTCACCTCGCCTCCCCCACCTGAGGGGTGGGGTTGGCAAAGGTGGGCACACCTCTCTTCCTAGCTTGGCTTTCCCGCCGATTATCCCACCCAAAGTGGGGGGCAGAACCAGTGGGAGCCAGTTGCTTGGGGCAGCAAAAGGAAGGGACAGCTTCCAAAGGTGGCAGGCCTTTGAAGCTTACCCTTCGTGGATCCACCCCATCCTGGAGGAGGAGGTATGACGCCTCTTCCCAGGGTGGGCTTTCCTTCTGGACCCAGAGAGGGGAGGCTCTCTACCCAGGGGTCCAGAAACCTGTCTGGTGGTGGCAAATGGCAGGCAGCCATTTATGAACCACACCAGGGCTAGTTGTTTTTCAGGGGCCATTTCTAAGATGCTCTCTGAGTGCATTTTACATTAAATCCCACACTGGCATCAGTGTGGGTTTAATGTGCTGAGAACTTTGCTACCAAACTTCCCAGGTTTTATTAAAGCCATTATGGAGCTGTGGAGTTCGTAATGACCAACTCCCAGACCATATACTCTTTATGGCTTTACTACACTTACAATGTCTAAGAATGGACTTACAATAAAAATAAGAGGGACCCCTTTACTCAAACCAGGGGAATAGGGTACTATTGACAAGTAGAAAAGAGAAATCCCTTGGTGAAGATGTATACTATTACTGGGTTTCTAAATTCCCAGCACAAAATTGTAGCCCATATGTTAGAAAATGCTGAGTTAAAGATATTCCTACACAACTATGAATTGTATATTAAAAGTTATTGTTTTATTTAAAATGTATCACTTGATATAAAAAAAGATTTTATAAAACTTATTACACTGAAAATGACATCAATTTCATATACCATTAAAATACTTTGTTACATACATTCAGAAAACAACACAAACTAATAGTACAACACAATAATTCAACACAGGAATGATTACAAGAAATATGATCCCTAGTATATGCCAACAAACATTCAACAGAGAGACGAATATAGACAATACATTTTGTCATTTAAAAACACATCCGGTCGGAATAATTCAAGTGCAAATCCTAGATACAATCTATAATCCTTATCTATAGGATGAGCTCTTTCCACGGATTGTGTTGAATGGAGCGTCGACGCGTTTCGATGGTTCTAATAATTTCCCATCTTTATCAAGACAAAATATAAGTCTCTCTTAACTGGCACTGTATGGTTGCCTTTGATCTCAGTCCTGTAGGCAGATATAATATATTAATATTTCATATAGTCCAATGCTGCATTTTTTTGGAGGCTAACTGTTTGCAATAACTTAATTTGTCATTCGTTATTTTTCAAATATTTCATTTCAGTACCCACTGTCTTGAGTATTATACAAGATATATTCATCATTTCTACAATTACAATGACATGACATACATATTTTGTCCAACATTTCAAATCGTGCCTATTGGCTCTATCAGATGGGCTCCTTCTAGTGTGTGCCTATGGTCCCATCCACCACCCTTATTAGTCCTACCATGTTTATAAAGGGGCCTACCCCTGGTGGGCCTGGTCAGGGAGATAATTATAAAAACAAACTGAAGGTATTTTACCTTATTTCATTTTACTGCCACCTCCATACGTTTTGATTTGTTGGGCATGTTAGTAACCTCTCACAAAGACTTCTCACCCCCTCACTTCAAAACTTGCCGGTAAAATCCTCAAAGGGGTTGCTGTCTTTTACAGTCTCTAGGTACAATTAACTGAAAAGACAGAAGGGGGAGAGATGCCATAGCTATTAGTATTGTCTTAAGGATTGGATATTGGCTTAAAAAAAGGGGTAACTTCGTTATAGAACGTCCCTCCATTATAGTCTTCTCAGGTACGTCAGGTTACCTAAACAAAACATCAGTATTCTACATCTTGTTAAATAGAAAGCTAATTTTAGGTTTCTCCCTTAGATTGAAAATCAATGATTTTAATGCAAAATAGACAGTGAAATACTCCAGAATAACGCTCTGCATAGAAATTATAACAAAGATCCCATCACTGATTTTATGAGGTGAGAATAGGACATTGCTTACATAAAATGCTTATAAATTAAGCCTGTCATAATAATTAGTATTCATTTACCGTTGACATGGATATATATTTTGTAGATTCTCTGGATCAGAGGTTACTAACATGCCCAACAAATCAAAACGTATGGAGGTGGAAGTAAAATGAAATAAGGTAAAATACCTTCAGTTTGTTTTTATAATTAGCTCCCTGACCAGGCCCACTAGGGGTAGGCCCCTTTATAAACATGGTAGGACTAATAAGGGTGGTGGATGGGACCATAGGCACACACTAGAAGGAGCCCATCTGATAGAGCCAATAGGCACGATTTGAAATGTTGGACAAAATATGTATGTCATGTCTCTGTAATTGTAGAAATGATGAATATATCTTGTATAATACTCAAGACAGTGGGTACTGAAATGAAATATTTGAAAAATAATGAATGACAAATTAAGTTATTGCAAACAGTTAGCCTCCTAAAAAATGCAGCATTGAACTATATGAAATTTTAATATATTATATCTGCCTACAGGACTGAGATCAAAGGCAACCATACAGTGCCAGTTAAGAGAGACTTATATTTTGTCTTGATAAAGAGGGGAAATTATTAGAACCATCGAAACGCGTCGACGCTCCATTCAACACAATCCGTGGAAAGAGCTCATCCTATAGATAAGGATTATAGATTGTATCTAGGATTTGCACTTGAATTATTCCGACCGGATGTGTTTTTAAATGACTTAGGGCCATATGTAGGTAATTTTTATTTACCGATTCTTAAATACCGAATTTTACCGATTCGGTATTTAAGAATCGGTAAATAGAATGTAGGTAAAAATTCGGTAAATGTTACCGATTCGGTAATATTCGGTATTACCGATTCGGTAATAAGGAATACCTTCCCATTCATTCCTATGGGCCTGGAGGCCCATAGGAATGAATGGGAAGCCATTCACTATTACCGATTCGGTAAATACCGAATCGGTAATAGGGGGAGCATATTCAAGGGTGGCAGGGTGTCAAATTGACACCCTGTTGCACCCCTGAATCGTGCATGTGTGCACATGTGGCGCACATACATGCCCTATGGGCATGTTTGTCTGCCACATGGCACTTTTAAAAAAGGACAAAATTGCTTTTTAAAAGGTATTCAGTATTTACCACCAACTTGTAGTTGGTGGTAAATAACGAATCCTGAAACCAAAAATGCACTCACTTGAGTGCTCCCTACATAGGATTTAAGGAATCGGTAATTTACCGATTCCTTAAAATAACGAATCGGTAAATTACCGATTCCTTAAATCCGGCCTCCTACATCTCGATTGCTTAAATACCGGTCGGTAACGGGAGATTTACCGAATTTCGGCCGTTACCGACCGGTATTTAGCTACCTACATATGGCCCAAAATGTATTGTCTATATTCGTCTCTCTGTTGAATGTTTGTTGGAATATACTAGGGATCAAAGCTCTTGTAATCATTCCTGTGTTGAATTATTGTGTTGTACTATTAGTTTGTGTTGTTTTCTGAATGTATGTAACAAAGTATTTTAATGGTATATGAAATTGATATCATTTTCAGTGTAATAAGTTTTATAATTTTTTTTATATCAAGTGATCAATTTTAAATAAAACAATAACTTTTAATATACAATTCATAGTTGTGTAGGAATATCTTTAACTCAGCATTTTCTAACATATGGGCTACAATTTTGTGCTGGGAATTTAGAGACCCAGTAATAGTATACATCTTCACCAAGGGATTTCTCTTTTCTACTAAGAATGGACTTAGACACTGTAGGGGTACAGAGCTCATGCCACTGTACCCTCAGCTGAGGGCTAGTACACCCTGCTAGAGGGGTGGCTTACCTAGGCCTCAGACAGTAGGTTGTAGGTATGGCACACAGGGATGTGTGCCTTGTCGACTCTTAAATTTTCTCTGCACCAATACATGCAGCCTGCAATGCCAGTGTGTGTGTGTGTTAAGGTACAGGGCTTCTAAGGGTGGCACAATAGTTGCTGCAGCTGTTAGAGGTCTTCCCTGGTCACAGTGCCCTTGGTACCCATGGTACCTTTTACAAGGGGCTTACCTGTGGCCAGAGGTGTGTCAGCTGTGGGTACAGAAGCACAGCTTTGGGAACGAACACAGGCCCTGGGAACCTGATTGGCAGGGACCCATGGCACATCAAGTCCAAGCGCATCAGAAATCTGGCAAAAAGTTGGGGGGTTACTGCAACAGAAACCCACGTTCCTACACAAGCCCCCAGCTCAAAGGCCAGGAGACTCAGCCAAACCTGGGAGAGTCTTCCTAGTCTTTCAGGCGAGGAAGAGTAGAGGAGGTGGTTTGAAAGTTGAAGGGCCTACCCTGCCTTACATCCTTCTGTCCAGGCCAGACCCTTTGGGGAACTGGTCTACCGCAACAGTTTCAGGTCCTAACTCCCAATGCTCCTTACCTAGCTCTTTAGTGTCTTTGCCCAATCTTTGTAGTTTGGGCTCTGAGGTGCCTACCTCTGCAAATTCTAACTTAGCTAGGACAAGTCCCAGCTTACCCACAGAGGTTATCCACAGCTTGAGTAACCCCACCATGATTAACTGGGTCAGGAGGCCTAACCTGCTATTTGGCATGGGGCTAGACTACCATGCCAAGGACAGTGCTGCCATGTAGGCTAACACCCAGCAGAGGCCACTGACAGCTGTCAGTGCCCAGAAGCACACCTTTAGCTCTTAACTGGTAGGTGAAGGAACTATCTTACAGGCTTCTTTAGGTTCTGGTGGCCTGTCTGCTGTTTTAGGGTAGAGGCCACTGCACTTTTTAGTGAACATCATTCTTCCACTCTCTATTTTGTCAGCTGAGGAGCCACCAACTCAGGCTGGACAGTTGGCTAACAGTTGTCCACCTTCTCACACTGTCTCTTCTTTTTCTTTTGGAGCTTATCTGCACTAACTGAAGGTCCAGCAGTCCCAGGATCCTTGGTGAGGACTGGCCTTGGACCAGTACCCCACTTTGGCTCAGACCAACCTCCGATGGTCATTCCCAAGGAGACAATCAAGGGGGAGGTCTTTATTGACTACCACCTTTCTCCATCTAAGGGACCCAGATATTTCTTGGGGCACTACAGCCACAGGCCTAACAATGACCTCCCCTGGGATAGCCCTTACTCTTTTTGTCTCCGCTGGGACATACTGGTTTGAGAGTACCAACCTGTCATGCACCACAGTGTGACTGGCACAGGTATTTCTGAGGGCAGTGGTTGGGATTCTATTCACCAGTAGGTGTTGGAAGTGTCTACTTCCCTCTGGAATCTTCAACTCATCTTTTGGGCCCAATTTCCAGTTGAGGCCTATGTGGACTTCCTCATCTGATGGCCTACCCACAAAGGCTACACTGGTAGCCCCTGGAGCTACACTAGGGGCTTTGTTTTTTGGGCAGCTAGGGTCCTTGGTGTGGTGTCCTGTCTTTTGACAGTTGTGACACCAAACATTGTTGGGATCCCAACTCTTACCTTGGTACCCAGTTTTAGGTTGTGAGTTGTCTTTGGGCCCACCCTCCTGGATAGGTTTTTGTGGGGCTACCTGGGACTCCTTACTTTTATCTTTAGGATGCTCACCCTCTTTCCCCTAGGGATATTGTGTAACCCCTTTCTTTGGCCACCCTCAGTGGACGTCTTGGTCACCCTTGCCTTCTTTCCCAATTCTTTGTGAGAAATTGGACCTAGGTCTATCAGATACTGATGTAGATTTTCATTGATTCAGTTACTTACAATGTGTTCCTTCCTAAACAAATTATAAAGTCCTTCATAATTCTGCACTTTACTTCCAGTCAACCAGCCGCCAAGTGTCTTTACTGAATAGTCTACAAATTACACCTAGGACTGACTCTGGGATTTCAGAGCCCCCTGAATTTAATTCTGTATTCCTCAGTTATGAGTCCAAACCCCACAATCAGGGTGTCCTTTGTGAATTCATTGGACTCTGCTTCTGCCCCTGTTAGGGTAAGAAGTCTGTCTCTGCACTTACCAGAGAAGAGTTCCCAAAGGAGTGCCCCCAGTAAGATTTCCTCACTTTTCTGGCTTCACAAGCCCCTTACTCAAAGGCTATGAACCACTTGGTGATGTCATCACCATCCTCAAATTTAGGGACAATCCCTTTGGGGATTTTGGGATCATAGGATCCTTCTCTCTCTTTGTTTTTAGATTTGCTGCCACCATTGATGGGACCTAGGCCCATATCTGCTCTCTCTTTTTCTAGAGCTAGTAGATTAGTCTATAGCTCTAGCCTCCTGGTCAACCTTGCTAAAAGGCTGTCCTCTTCAGTGAAGTTGTCTTCACTGTCTTGCACAGAGTCTAGCATCCCTCTGGAGGTTATAGTCCCTATGCTCCCTGGCTTGGTGGTGGGGAGCTCAAAGTTCCCTCCCTCCCTGAGTAGTTGAAGTGGAGGGTTAAATACCTCATCCACATCACTACCTTCCCCATCTCTCTGTGAGTCTTCCTCCTCAGGGGATGGATGGTCCTTTTTATACTCTGCCAGAAACTCCAGGAGTTCTATTCTGGTAGGGTTCGACCCTGTTCTTATTTGTCTAGCTTTACAGAGAAGCCTTAGCTCCCTAACCCTTCGGTTGAAGTAAGGGGTGAGGTTGAGCTCCTCAGTCACATTCCCTGTATTGCTCATTATGTTTCTAAAGTGGGGTTCTTTTTAGAAGACCTACACTAACAGTTCTAAGTACTTCCCCCCTAACTTCAATGACTTTTACTTTTTCTAAAAAAGGCTACATGGACTTAACACAAGGCCCTTATAAAACATTTATAAATGTGCAAAAATAGTCAATTCAAAAAATGAGTTGTACTAAAGTCCATTTTAGGATTATTGTCACCTGATCAGAGGTTGACTAAGTTAGGCCAATAAATGCAAGGTTTTACATCCCAGCGCTGATCCACCAATGTAGGAAGCTGGCTCTGTATATACTGTACCGAAGTAAGCTATAGTCTGCACAGAGTCCAGGGAGTCCCCAGAGGTATAGCAGAGGCTAAATTAGGTAAGTACTAACAGCTCTCTTTGTGGTAGTGTGGGCGAGCAGTTAGGCCAGTCCAGAGGGTGTTTTAAGCATTTATTGTAATCACTCACTCAAGGACTGATTACACACACTCAGAGACAGAATACAGACCAATTGGGTAAGTATAAAAAAGGTATACTTTATTTTATTTCTAGAACCAAGCAGGACTTGGTACGGGTAGGTAAAATGTACTTTAAATTGTAAACCTCTGCACAGAAATTGCAATTGGGACTGGATTTGCAATTGTTACTGGTTGGTATGACTTAAAAAAGCAGCTTAAATGACAAAAATTACTTTTAGAATACTTTTTGATTAGTTTCAGATTACATTGACTACTTGGAGTGGTATGCCTGGATACCACACCAAGGGATCTCACAATACAATGTAAGTAAGACTTTTTAGACTTTGCAGTTTAGTCATTCTTTCTCCATACAAACATCAGTTCAACACAGAACATTTTAGGCCCAAAATCTCATAACATGGGTTCCTATAGGAGAAAAATGGTATCGGTTTCACAGGTAAGTAAACGTCTCACGAGTGGGAGTTTTGGGTGTTAGGACCAAGGTTCCCCAAGGTCTAGGTGGGCACTCAAGTTGCACCACCAGCGGCACTGGGTCAGCTGGGTAGAGAGTGCAGTGGCCCAGTGTTAGCCAGCGGGTCTAAGGGGGCCTTCGGTCAGGGACTGCTTACGAGCAGGCCACTCAGGTGTGGAAGCAAAGCTCCTGGGGTTAAGGTCACCACTGCAGGGGCCAACAATCAGCACAGGAGCTGGTTCACCAGTGGCACAGGGGTGGCCAGGTGTAGTGGGCCAAGAGGACGTTGGGAACCCTGTGGTTTTCAATGGAGACCTTTGGTTCAGCAAAGTTGATGCAGGCTGGGGCAGGGAGACTTCCTGAAGGTGACCACCGGCTGGAGAGGTAAGTTGGGTTCTTGGGGGATGCCTGGACACCGTCAGTTGGGCCACCCAAGTCCGTGGGGCATCAGGTGCAGTGGTGTCTTCTGGGATCGGGTCTTCTTAACAGCTCGGGTTGGGTGGGACCCTTCAGTTTAGGGCTGCAGGCGTCCTCTTGAAACTTGAGGGAGGTCGGGGATCACCAGATCCCAGGTCAGGACCACTGGGGAGATCTCTTCATGGTGTTAAGCCACTCGAACTCGGGCCCTGGGCAATCTGTTGCAGAGTGGTGCAGAATCGCGGAGCCGCCTGGATCTGAATGGCTGAGTCGTTGCTTGAGCAAATCTGGTGCTCACAGGAGACAGAGTCTGTAAGATAGTTGCAGGGCATGTCCTCTGGGCGGGATGCTAGATATGTTGGGTTCTACACTGTAGGCAGGTCGGACGGGGGATAGGCAAGTAGGGCTGGGGCCAAAGCAGTAGGTATCCTCTTCTTCCTGGGCCAGCACGGCTCTTCTGCCCTTTTTCTTTCTTCCTCGAATCTTACGAGGCAAGATTCAGGGTCTCCCCTAAATACTAAATTTAGGCACGTTAAAAGGGGTGTGCAGGTCAGGACTAATGGGTCCCTTCCTTGGGCTGGGTGGAAGGGGAGCATGAGCCTCTTCCTGATTGGCTGTGTCCCCTCATCTTCAAGACGGAGTGGACTTAGATGTGTGCTTCACCTCACCTCCCCCACCCGAGGGGTAGGGTTGGCAAAGGTGTGCACGCATCTCTTCCTAGCTTGGGTTTCCTGCCGATTCTCCCGCCCAAAGTGGGGGGCAGAACCGGTGGAAGCCAGTTGCTGGGGGCCAGCAAAAGGAAGAGAAAGCTTCCAAATGCTGAAGGCCTTTGAAGCTTCCCCTTCGTGGACCCAGCTCATCCTGGATGGGCTTTGTTTCTGGACCCAGAGAGCGGAGGCTCTCTATCCAGGGGTCCAGAACCCTGTCTGGTGGTGGCAAGTGGCGAGTAGCCATTCAGGAGTCACACCAGGGCTGGTCATTTTTCAGGGGGCATCTCTAAGATGCCCTCGGAGTGCATTTTACATTAAATCCCACACTGGCATCAGTGTGGGTTTAATGTGCTGAGAGGTTTGCTACCAAACTTCCCAGGTTTTAGTAAAGCCATTATGGAGCTGTGGAGTTCCTAATGACTAACTTCCAGACCATATACTCTTAATGGCATTACTGCACTTACAATGTCTAAGAATTGGCTTAAACACTGTAGGGGTATAGGACTCATGCACCTGTACCCTCACCTGAGGGCTAGTGCACCCTGCTAGAGGGGTGGCTTACCTAGACCTCAGGCGGTGGGATGTAGGCATGGCACACAGGGATGTGTAAACAAAACTGTAGGGGGCAGCATTTCTGCCCCGAGCCCAGTTGCACAGCTTTACGTTGCTCCATACTGGTAATCCATTAAACTCCATTTAATCCATGTCCTCCTCAATAAATTCAATTTTAGCATTTGTTATCACATTCACTCCACACGTTGGGATGTCATGCTGTTTTCCAAAGATTCTCATGCTCAAGATGTGCCCATCCGGACCTCTTGTCAAGAACACGAACTGACGCATGGTTCGTCCAAAAGCAGTGTTTATTAAAAACCCAATGCATTTCGGGCTATAACAAGCCCTTCTTCAGGGGTCACTACAAATAACGATAAAAACATTCACTGTAACACCATTATTCACTGTTGTACGTACAGAGAACAATACTGCCGATAATTTTGTATAGAAGGCAATTGTATTTGTTCATTGAAACATCAAAAACAAAAAACACACATTTCATTTAACCTTCCCTTGTGATCATAACCCACAACCTAGTGCAGCCTGATTTCATCACCCATCTTCTCTTATAACTTATGAAGACTGGTCGTCGCCTTAGCACACCCGCTGCGCACTCGATATCATATACCACGCGCAACGCACTGTTAGCCAACTCGCCACATTCTTTCCTTCATTCAATCCTTCACACATTATTGCACACAATGTCACATATTCCTATCTCCATCTAACCAAACGCCCTATTTATCTTACGCCTTATCTAATCCCACATGCAAAACTCCAACCACCCTATTCATATTCACACGCCCCACCCGGTCTCACTAATACACGCGCTCCAAAACTTCCTCTTTCATTCTAAACTAGTTCACATTGCTAGCAGCCATTCCCCAAATGTACATCACTTTCATACTCCGTTGTTCTCCCCATTCTACGATCACTAGGACGACTACAATCCACATACCTGCCAAAAGATGCTTAAAAACTCCGTCCTAGCCTCTCATTACGGAAAGATATTACCTCCTAATACAAATCACCCGCTTTTAAACCAAACTTTCCCGACACACACTCTCCCTCATACGTGCTAATTGGTCACATGGTCTCCCTCTCACGGATTCATCAACCGCTATTGCGAACCGAGAAACCACAACTCCCATAATGCAATCTACATAACAATACGGAACATTTTACAATGATGAAATGTTCGAAATTGCATGTTTCTAAATTACATCATAATGCAGCAGTACAACTAATGATAACGAGCAATATTTAAGAACTTGACATTGTGAATGACTAAGTACACGTTTGTAACCAGTGTAAACACAAACTTGCTTGACGAACACGTTGTTCCTCCGTACGTGTGGAATCAATACTGTTGACTCATTTAATCATTCTTACATTTTAACTGTGGGTGCAAACCCAAGTAGGGCAATTTAATATGAAATTATCAGCGAAATGAAAGGGATGCACACCAATCTTCTTTCGAAATTTGACCAAGTTTATCCAAATACTCCACAGAATGCGTGCTGAACTGGGTTGGATGCCTTGCCCTGGTAGCACATGAAATCTAAACAAAACTGTAGGGGGCAGCATTTCTGCCCCGAGCCCAGTCGCACAGCTTTACGTTGCTCCATACTGGTAATCCATTAAACTCCATTTAATCCATGTCCTCCTCAATAAATTCAATTTTAGCGTTTGTTATCACATTCACTCCACACGTTGGGATGTCATGCTGTTTTCCAAAGATTCTCATGCTCAAGATGTGCCCATCCGGACCTCTTGTCAAGAACACGAACTGACGCATGGTTCGTCCAAAAGCAGTGTTTATTAAAAACCCAATGCATTTCGGGCTATAACAAGCCCTTCTTCAGGGGTAACTACAAATAACGATAAAAAACATTCACTGTAACACCATTATTCACTGTTGTACGTACAGAGAACAATACTGCCGATAATTTTGTATAGAAGGCAATTGTATTTGTTCATTGAAACATCAAAAACAAAAAACACACATTTCATTTAACCTTCCCTTGTGATCATAACCCACAACCTAGTGCAGCCTGATTTCATCACCCATCTTCTCTTATAACTTATGAAGACTGGTCGTCGCCTTAGCACACCCGCTGCGCACTCGATATCATATACCACGCGCAACGCACTGTTAGCCAACTCGCCACATTCTTTCCTTCATTCAATCCTTCACACATTATTGCACACAATGTCACATATTCCTATCTCCATCTAACCAAACGCCCTATTTATCTTACGCCTTATCTAATCCCACATGCAAAACTCCAACCACCCTATTCATATTCACACGCCCCACCCGGTCTCACTAATACACGCGCTCCAAAACTTCCTCTTTCATTCTAAACTAGTTCACATTGCTAGCAGCTATTCCCCAAATGTACATCACTTTCATACTCCGTTGTTCTCCCCATTCTACGATCACTAGGACGACTACATTCCACATACCTGCCAAAAGATGCTTAAAAACTCCGTCCTAGCCTCTCATTACGGAAAGATATTACCTCCTAATACAAATCACCCGCTTTTTAAACCAAACTTTCCCGACACACACTCTCCCTCATACGTGCTAATTGGTCACATGGTCTCCCCTCTCACGGATTCATCAACCGCTATTGCGAACCGAGAAACCACAACTCCCATAATGCAATCTACATAACAATACGGAACATTTTACAATGATGAAATGTTCGAAATTGCATGTTTCTAAATTACATCATATTGCAGCAGTACAACTAATGATAACGAGCAATATTTAAGAACTTGACATTGTGAATGACTAAGTACACGTTTGTAACCAGTGTAAACACAAACTTGCTTGACGAACACGTTGTTCCTCCGTACGTGTGGAATCAATACTGTTGACTCATTTAATCATTCTTACATTTTAACTGTGGGTGCAAACCCAAGTAGGGCAATTTAATATGAAATTATCAGCGAAATGAAAGGGATGCACACCAATCTTCTTTCGAAATTTGACCAAGTTTATCCAAATACTCCACAGAATGCGTGCTGAACTGGGTTGGATGCCTTGCCCTGGTAGCACATGAAATCTAAACAAAACTGTAGGGGGCAGCATTTCTGCCCCGAGCCCAGTCGCACAGCTTTACGTTGCTCCATACTGGTAATCCATTAAACTCCATTTAATCCATGTCCTCCTCAATAAATTCAATTTTAGCGTTTGTTATCACATTCACTCCACACGTTGGGATGTCATGCTGTTTTCCAAAGATTCTCATGCTCAAGATGTGCCCATCCGGACCTCTTGTCAAGAACACGAACTGACGCATGGTTCGTCCAAAAGCAGTGTTTATTAAAAACCCAATGCATTTCGGGCTATAACAAGCCCTTCTTCAGGGGTCACTACAAATAACGATAAAAAACATTCACTGTAACACCATTATTCACTGTTGTACGTACAGAGAACAATACTGCCGATAATTTTGTATAGAAGGCAATTGTATTTGTTCATTGAAACATCAAAAACAAAAAACACACATTTCATTTAACCTTCCCTTGTGATCATAACCCACAACCTAGTGCAGCCTGATTTCATCACCCATCTTCTCTTATAACTTATGAAGACTGGTCGTCGCCTTAGCACACCCGCTGCGCACTCGATATCATATACCACGCGCAACGCACTGTTAGCCAACTCGCCACATTCTTTCCTTCATTCAATCCTTCACACATTATTGCACACAATGTCACATATTCCTATCTCCATCTAACCAAACGCCCTATTTATCTTACGCCTTATCTAATCCCACATGCAAAACTCCAACCACCCTATTCATATTCACACGCCCCACCCGGTCTCACTAATACACGCGCTCCAAAACTTCCTCTTTCATTCTAAACTAGTTCACATTGCTAGCAGCCATTCCCCAAATGTACATCACTTTCATACTCCGTTGTTCTCCCCATTCTACGATCACTAGGATGACTACATTCCACATACCTGCCAAAAGATGCTTAAAAACTCCGTCCTAGCCTCTCATTACGGAAAGATATTACCTCCTAATACAAATCACCCGCTTTTTAAACCAAACTTTCCCGACACACACTCTCCCTCATACGTGCTAATTGGTCACATGGTCTCCCCTCTCACGGATTCATCAACCGCTATTGCGAACCGAGAAACCACAACTCCCATAATGCAATCTACATAACAATACGGAACATTTTACAATGATGAAATGTTCGAAATTGCATGTTTCTAAATTACATCATAATGCAGCAGTACAACTAATGATAACGAGCCATATTTAAGAACTTGACATTGTGAATGCCTAAGTACACGTTTGTAACCAGTGTAAACACAAACTTGCTTGACTGAACACGTTGTTCCTCCGTACGTGTGGAATCAATACTGTTGACTCATTTAATCATTCTTACATTTTAACTGTGGGTGCAAACCCAAGTAGGGCAATTTAATATGAAATTATCAGCGAAATGAAAGGGAGGCACACCAATCTTCTTTCGAAATTTGACCAAGTTTATCCAAATACTCCACAGAATGCGTGCTGAACTGGGTTGGATGCCTTGCCCTGGTAGCACATGAAATCTAAACAAAACTGTAGGGGGCAGCATTTCTGCCCCGAGCCCAATCGCACAGCTTTACGTTGCTCCATACTGGTAATCCATTAAACTCCATTTAATCCATGTCCTCCTCAATAAATTCAATTTTAGCGTTTGTTATCACATTCACTCCACACGTTGGGACGTCATGCTGTTTTCCAAAGATTCTCATGCTCAAGATGTGCCCATCCGGACCTCTTGTCAAGAACACGAACTGACGCATGGTTCGTCCAAAAGCAGTGTTTATTAAAAACCCAATGCATTTCGGGCTATAACAAGCCCTTCTTCAGGGGTCACTACAAATAACGATAAAAAACATTCACTGTAACACCATTATTCACTGTTGTACGTACAAAGAACAATACTGCCGATAACTTTGTATAGAAGGCAATTGTATTTCTTCATTGAAACATCAAAAACAAAAAAACACACATTTCATTTAACCTTCCCTTGTGATCATAACCCACAACCTAGTGCAGCCTGATTTCATCACCCATCTTCTCTTATAACTTATGAAGACTGGTCGTCGCCTTAGCACACCCGCTGCGCACTCAATATCATATACCACGCGCAACGCACTGTTAACCAACTCGCCACATTCTTTCCTTCATTCAATCCTTCACACATTATTGCACACAATGTCACATATTCCTATCTCCATCTAACCAAACGCCCTATTTATCTTACGCCTTATCTAATCCCACATGCAAAACTCCAACCACCCTATTCATATTCACACGCCCCACCCGGTCTCACTAATACACGCGCTCCAAAACTTCCTCTTTCATTCTAAACTAGTTCACATTGCTAGCAGCCATTCCCCAAATGTACATCACTTTCATACTCCGTTGTTCTCCCCATTCTACGATCACTAGGACGACTACATTCCACATACCTGCCAAAAGATGCTTAAAAACTCCGTCCTAGCCTCTCATTACGGAAAGATATTACCTCCTAATACAAATCACCCGCTTTTAAACCAAACTTTCCCGACACACACTCTCCCTCATACGTGCTAATTGGTCACATGGTCTCCCTCTCACGGATTCATCAACCGCTATTGTGAACCGAGAAACCACAACTCCCATAATGCAATCTACATAACAATACGGAACATTTTACAATGATGAAATGTTCGAAATTGCATGTTTCTAAATTACATCATAATGCAGCAGTACAACTAATGATAACGAGCCATATTTAAGAACTTGACATTGTGAATGCCTAAGTACACGTTTGTAACCAGTGTAAACACAAACTTGCTTGACGAACACGTTGTTCCTCCGTACGTGTGGAATCAA
This sequence comes from Calotriton arnoldi, assembly GCA_963921515.1. NCBI lineage: Eukaryota > Metazoa > Chordata > Amphibia > Caudata > Salamandridae > Calotriton > Calotriton arnoldi. Next base: position 1,392,046 of record CAWUFW010003954.1, read on the forward strand.
TACTGTTGACTCATTTAATCATTCTTACATTTTAACTGTGGGTGCAAACCCAAGTAGGGCAATTTAATATGAAATTATCAGCGAAATGAAAGGGAGGCACACCAATCTTCTTTCGAAATTTGACCAAGTTTATCCAAATACTCCACAGAATGCGTGCTGAACTGGGTTGGATGCCTTGCCCTGGTAGCACATGAAATCTAAACAAAACTGTAGGGGGCAGCATTTCTGCCCCGAGCCCAGTCGCACAGCTTTACGTTGCTCCATACTGGTAATCCATTAAACTCCATTTAATCCATGTCCTCCTCAATAAATTCAATTTTAGCGTTTGTTATCACATTCACTCCACACGTTGGGACGTCATGCTGTTTTCCAAAGATTCTCATGCTCAAGATGTGCCCATCCGGACCTCTTGTCAAGAACACGAACTGACGCATGGTTCGTCCAAAAGCAGTGTTTATTAAAAACCCAATGCATTTCGGGCTATAACAAGCCCTTCTTCAGGGGTCACTACAAATAACGATAAAAAACATTCACTGTAACACCATTATTCACTGTTGTACGTACAAAGAACAATACTGCCGATAATTTTGTATAGAAGGCAATTGTATTTGTTCATTGAAACATCAAAAACAAAAAACACACATTTCATTTAACCTTCCCTTGTGATCATAACCCACAACCTAGTGCAGCCTGATTTCATCACCCATCTTCTCTTATAACTTATGAAGACTGGTCGTCGCCTTAGCACACCCGCTGCGCACTCGATATCATATACCACGCGCAACGCACTGTTAGCCAACTCGCCACATTCTTTCCTTCATTCAATCCTTCACACATTATTGCACACAATGTCACATATTCCTATCTCCATCTAACCAAACGCCCTATTTATCTTACGCCTTATCTAATCCCACATGCAAAACTCCAACCACCCTATTCATATTCACACGCCCCACCCGGTCTCACTAATACATGCGCTCCAAAACTTCCTCTTTCATTCTAAACTAGTTCACATTGCTAGCAGCCATTCCCCAAATGTGCATCACTTTCATACTCCGTCGTTCTCCCCATTCTACGATCACTAGGACGACTACATTCCACATACCTGCCAAAAGATGCTTAAAAACTCCGTCCTAGCCTCTCATTACGGAAAGATATTACCTCCTAATACAAATCACCCGCTTTTAAACCAAACTTTCCCGACACACACTCTCCCTCATACGTGCTAATTGGTCACATGGTCTCCCCTCTCACGGATTCATCAACCGCTATTGCGAACCGAGAAACCACAACTCCCATAATGCAATCTACATAACAATACGGAACATTTTACAATGATGAAATGTTCGAAATTGCATGTTTCTAAATTACATCATAATGCAGCAGTACAACTAATGATAACGAGCAATATTTAAGAACTTGACATTGTGAATGACTAAGTACACGTTTGTAACCAGTGTAAACACAAACTTGCTTGACGAACACGTTGTTCCTCCGTACGTGTGGAATCAATACTGTTGACTCATTTAATCATTCTTACATTTTAACTGTGGGTGCAAACCCAAGTAGGGCAATTTAATATGAAATTATCAGCGAAATGAAAGGGATGCACACCAATCTTCTTTCGAAATTTGACCAATGTCAAGTTCTTAAATATTGCTCGTTATCATTAGTTGTACTGCTGCATTATGATGTAATTTAGAAACATGCAATTTCGAACATTTCATCATTGTAAAATGTTCCGTATTGTTATGTAGATTGCATTATGGGAGTTGTGGTTTCTCGGTTCGCAATAGCGGTTGATGAATCCGTGAGAGGGAGACCATGTGACCAATTAGCACGTATGAGGGAGAGTGTGTGTCGGGAAAGTTTGGTTTAAAAAGCGGGTGATTTGTATTAGGAGGTAATATCTTTCCGTAATGAGAGGCTAGGACGGAGTTTTTAAGCATCTTTTGGCAGGTATGTGGAATGTAGTCATCCTAGTGATCGTAGAATGGGGAGAACGACGGAGTATGAAAGTGATGTACATTTGGGGAATGGCTGCTAGCAATTTGAACTAGTTTAGAATGAAAGAGAAAGTTTTGGAGCGCGTGTATTAGTGAGACCGGGTGGGGCCTGTGAATATGAATAGGGTGGTTGGAGTTTTGCATGTGGGATTAGATAAGGCGTAAGATAAATAGGGCGTATGGTTAGATGGAGATAGGAATATGTGACATTGTGTGCAATAATGTGTGAAGGATTGAATGAAGGAAAGAATGTGGCGAGTTGGTTAACAGTGCGTTGCGCGTGGTATATGATATCGAGTGCGCAGCGGGTAAGCTAAGGCGACGACCAGTCTTCATAAGTTATAAGAGAAGATGGGTGATGAAATCAGGCTGCACTAGGTTGTGGGTTATGATCACATGGGAAGGTTAAATGAAATGTGTGTTTTTGTGATGTTTCAATGAACAAATACAATTGCCTTCTATACAAAATTATCGGCAGTATTGTTCTTTGTACGTACAACAGTGAATAATGGTGTTACAGTGAATGTTTTTTATCGTTATTTGTAGTGACCCCTGAAGAAGGGCTTGTTATAGCCCGAAATGCATTGGGTTTTTAATAAACACTGCTTTTGGACGAACCATGCGTCAGTTCGTGTTCTTGACAAGAGGTCCGGATGGGCACATCTTGAGCATGAGAATCTTTGGAAAACAGCATGACATCCCAATGTGTGGAGTGAATGTGATAACAAACGCTAAAATTGAATTTATTGAGGAGGACATGCATTAAATAGAGTTTAATGGATTACCAGTATGGAGCAACGTAAAGCTGTGCGACTGGGCTCGGGGCAGAAATGCTGCCCCCTACAGATTTGTTTAGATTTTATGTGCTACCAGGGCAAGGCATCCAACCCAGTTCAGCACGCATTCTGTGGAGTATTTGGATAAACTTGGTCAAATTTCGAAAGAAGATTGGTGTGCATCCCTTTCATTTCGCTGATAATTTCATATTAAATTGCCCTACTTGGGTTTGCACCCACAGTTAAAATGTAAGAATGATTAAATGAGTCAACAGTATTGATTCCACACGTACGGAGGAACAACGTGTTCGTCAAGCAAGTTTGTGTTTACACTGGTTACAAACGTGTACTTAGGCATTCACAATGTCAAGTTCTTAAATATTGCTCGTTATCATTAGTTGTACTGCTGCATTATGATGTAATTTAGAAACATGCAATTTCGAACATTTCATCATTGTAAAATGTTCCGTATTGTTATGTAGATTGCATTATGGGAGTTGTGGTTTCTCGGTTAGCAATAGCGGTTGATGAATCTGTGAGAGGGGAGACCATGTGACCAATTAGCACGTATGAGGGAGAGTGTGTGTCGGGAAAGTTTGGTTTAAAAAGCGGGTGATTTGTATTAGGAGGTAATATCTTTCCGTAATGAGAGGCTAGGACGGAGTTTTTAAGCATCTTTTGGCAGGTATGTGGAATGTAGTCATCCTAGTGATCGTAGAATGGGGAGAACGACGGAGTATGAAAGTGATGTACATTTGGGGAATGGCTGCTAGCAATGTGAACTAGTTTAGAATGAAAGAGGAGGTTTTGGAGCGCGTGTATTAGTGAGACTGGGTGGGGCGTGTGAATATGAATAGGGTGGTTGGAGTTTTGCATGTGGGATTAGATAAGGCGTAAGATAAATAGGGCGTATGGTTAGATGGAGATAGGAATATGTGACATTGTGTGCAATAATGTGTGAAGGATTGAATGAAGGAAAGAATGTGGCGAGTTGGTTAACAGTGCGTTGCGCGTGGTATATGATATTGCGTGCGCAGCGGGTGTGCTAAGGCGACGACCAGTCTTCATAAGTTATAAGAGAAGATGGGTGTTGAAATCAGGCTGCACTAGGTTGTGGGTTATGATCACAAGGGAAGGTTAAATGAAATGTGTGTTTTTTTGTTTTTGATGTTTCAATGAACAAATACAATTGCCTTCTATACAAAATTATCGGCAGTATTGTACTTTGTATGTACAACAGTGAATAATGGTGTTACAGTGAATGTTTTTTATCGTTATTTCTAGTGACCCCTGAAGAAGGGCTTGTTATAGCCCGAAATGCATTGGGTTTTTAATAAACACTGCTTTTGGACGAACCATGCGTCAGTTCGTGTTCTTGACAAGAGGTCCGGATGGGCACATCTTGAGCATGAGAATCTTTGGAAAACAGCATGACATCCCAACGTGTGGAGTGAATGTGATAACAAACGCTAAAATTGAATTTATTGAGGAGGACATGGATTAAATGGAGTTTAATGGATTACCAGTATGGAGCAACGTAAAGCTGTGCGACTGGGCTCGGGGCAGAAATGCTGCCCCCTACAGTTTTGTTTAGATTTCATGTGCTACCAGGGCAAGGCATCCAACCCAGTTCAGCACGCATTCTGTGGAGTATTTGGATAAACTTGGTCAAATTTCGAAAGAAGATTGGTGTGCATCCCTTTCATTTCGCTGATAATTACACAGGGATGTGTGCCATGTCGACTCTTCACTTTTCTCTGCACCAAAACACGCAACCTGCCATGGCAGTGAGTGGCTGTTAAGTTATAGGGCTTCAAAGGTGGCACAATAGGTGCTGCAGCCCTTAGAGGCCTTCCCTGGTCACAGTGCCCTTGGTACCCATAGTACCTTTTACAAGGGGTTTGCCTGTGGCCAGAGATGGGCCAATTGTGGGTAGAGAAGTACAGCTTTGGGAAAGAACACAGGCCTTGGAAACCTGATTGGCAGCAACCCAGGACACATCAAGTCAAAGTGCATCAGAAATCTGGCAAAAAGTGGGGAGGCTACTGCAAAAGAAACCCACTTTCCTGCACATTGATTATAAATGTGCACCATTGAAGTTAATGCTAAACTTAACACGAGTAGGGATGTATTTCACCATGCTGCATAAAGCCGATTTTCTTTTTCTTCTAACTCGACATTTCTTTCAGGTACTCACATGCATTGTTAGTTTAGAACAGACACATTATTGTACTAGAGATAGGGGGAACAGGAACCTGAGAAAAGGCCTTGACAAAGGTACATGGAGAAACACAGCTCTAACTGAATGAACTATTGTCCACAAGTTGCAAACTACGTTTGTTTGAGGGAAAGATGTTCCCATGTCCAGTGTGGGATAAACTGGAATTGCTGCACTGTGCAATGTGAAGATTCTTGGATTTCAAGGCATCCCTGATGGTGTGATCCAGAGGGGTGTCACCTAATGGACTTGACACGTTATAATATACCATTCCCCTTGGACTGTTACTCAGATCTCCTGTCTGATCCCTTCCACATTCCTTTGCAGATGCTTTTCTGATCCTCACCGGCCCTTTGCAGATTCCTGCAGACCCCTTTCCTTAATTCCCTCCTTCCTTGAGACATTGCTAGATTGATGTACTTTGAGAGGTCTTATGTCCCAATGCTTTTTCAGATTTTTGATTTTTGCTTAAGTGTGGCTTTGACTGACACTTTTTCATTATTATTATTATTATAACATTTGTAGAGCGCTACTGTTACCCGTAGGTGTCCTGGCGCTATGTGAAATCTTACCCGAGTATTGAACCAGAGTAATTCTAATCAGTGAACAGCCAGGTTTTTAAAGCTTTTCGAAAGGCCAAAAGGCTCGATATACCTCTAAGATATAGGGGAAGCTTATTCCACGCTTTGGCTGCATTAGCTACAAAGCTTTTTCCACCCCAGTTGGCCTTTTTTACAAATGGCACATAAACCAGTTTGGCATCAGATGAGCGCAGTAGTCTGTTTGGCGTATACCAGTACAGCCGCTCTTTTAAATAGGCCGGCCCGGCTCCATACAGTGCCTTATGAACCAGACACATTGCCTTGAACATAATACGCTTCCTTACCGGCAACCAATGCAATTTCCGAATTTCCTTCGCTATTGAAGCGTATTTTGGGATGCCCGACACCAGTCTAGAAGACTGTTGACCAAGCTTCTGAGATGCTAACGTTTTCTATTTGATTTCTTTTGTCCTGGCCCGACTTCCTTCATGGAGTTCACCTGCTTGCTAGAATCATTTTTGCCCAAACCATCTTCTGGACTCTGAATTCTAAATTACTAATGTAAAGAGAGTACCTTAGATTGTTCTCTGATCATCAGATCTTAATGTTATTGTTCTGCATCACAGTTACAGAACTGCTTGTCTGTTTGATACTAATTTGCCTGGACTTCTTTCAGCTTCTGAGGATCCCTGTTGTCATTCTGTATCTTCATAGCATGATACTGAGAGTTGTTTACTTGAATTTAATCATTAACTTGTAATAAACCTTTTGAACTTGGCTACCGATTCCTGGTCCTCATTGTGTAGCCAAATGGGTTGCACTGTTACCTGAAATTTAGTTGACTGGTAATGCTAACTCCCATTACCTCTCAGTCGGACAAAAAGGTCCATCAGCGGTCCAATAATATGCAAATGGACCCAGAAAACGCTGGATCACCTCTAAGTGCAATTCACTTAGATAGCCCAGTTGTGACACAAGTAAATGCTTGACTCAAACCTCAATCAGACTCTAATTACTCTTGGTGAATTCAGTCCCATTATTCGCTATCTTTTCACTACTTGCACCATATGGAAATAAGTCCTGGCCAAAATCAAAGGCACAAGTCAGTCTCAAATGCTATTCCACATCACGAAGAACAGGTAGACTCACAACCCTCGGTTCAAATAAAGCTTATTGGACATAATTAGTGAGATGCAACTTGAGTCTCTATGACATCACAAGTTTTGGACCCAACACCTGGTCATGGCTGTTCCACTTGGAGTGACATAAGGAAGCATAGAAGTGATGAGTGGAAATGTTTTTATTAATATAAATCACTTGAAATAACATTTCATCTCGTAGTTTTTAGGTTCACCTGGACTATTTAGGCAGGAAGTAGCTATATGTAAATCAGTACCAGCCCCGCCCCGCCCCATCAGGGATTGTCCCTCTCAAATTGGTATGTCACCACCTTTCTGCACCAGAACTTAAAGCAGCACAGTGGTGCTGCAGACTTAATTTGGGCCTCACTGGTGATGCTCATATGACAGAGCACACTTGGGAGTTACGTCTGGGCACTATATAAGGGCCTTAGTCAAGGTTGGCTTTTGGGCTGGGCGAGCTGGGCCGAGGGTGCCAATTTTCAGAGGGGCGTAAGGAGCTGCCTGCATTTGAGGCTTCCCGCGGCACACGCAGTGTGCCCGCTCAAAAGGGCGGCCACCTTAGTGCCACATTAGGCACCTCCCCACGTCTAGTTGTGGGGACCCCGGGGAGTCCCTAAAGTCTGGTTCAGATTCTGCATCACTTCCGGCGCATCTGAGGGTTGGGGTGAGGTATTTATACCTGCCCCCGCCCATGTGGCCGTCCTTTTGGTTCCTTCTGGTCACGCCATCTAGGTCGACTCCTGGTTCCGCGTCGCGTCGTGTTCACGGGTCAGGAGGTACAGTCGGTGTTTTGTCTGCAGTGAGTCTGGGCCCTTTGGGGCAGTTCCTCTCCTCCCCTGAGATGCAGTTTTGGGGCTGGATGCCCCAGCCCCCAGGCGTCTGTAATCAGCGTTCTCCGCGACCCCCCCTCCTCTTCCTTAAACTAGGATATTGGGAGTGAGGGGGGGCAAGCAAATTGGTTGTGGCCCCGGTTACTCCCGGGCGGAGGGGGGGGCTGGGGTTTCCTTTATGATGCATGCAGCGCTCACCGCTGCCCACCCTCCTCCTCTTTCTTAAAGGATATTGGGGCTGAGGGGGCAAGCAGATTGATCGTGGGAAGCATTTACTTGGCTGTGCCTTTGTTGCAGACCGACCCCAGTTGCCGCCGGTGGGATGTGAGTGGTTTGAAATTCGCTGTGGTTTTAGGCCAGGCAATGTGCTGATGCAGGACAGCACAGTCTAGAGCAGCCTCTCCTCACGACACTGCTTTGACCGGCGGTGGGTGGGGGGTGCATAAGAGGACAGCACGGGAGGCCTGCGACACGGGCGTGCCCGTGCCCCAACTGGGCTAGATGCCCGTCAGCACCGGAGCTCCATGGGGGTCGCGGTGTCAGCACAAGCTTAGTCAGGGAGCACGGGGTGATCATTTACTATTAATACTTTTGACCCGCCCGGTATAATGTTGTTTCACATTTTTAAATGTTCAGTTGTGGAGCAGTCGTGATGACTAGGGGCGTGTCTCCTCCCACACACTGTTGCTGCTGTCCTTCACCTTGCAAAAAGAACAATTGATGGGCAGAATTCAGAACAATGTCATACATTCACCCCAGTACAGAGATCGGGGCCTAAATCCATCGTTTTTTTGCTCCCCATGCCATTCCAGTTTGAACAAAGCCATATGCAAATCAGTCTTGATCCTGCGCCCAATGGGAACAGTCCAGCCCGAACTGCCAGGCCAGGTCCTCCCTGGACTGGAAACAAGCATCCTAGGACCTGTATCGGGGTATCACCCCTCATCAGCCAGGATAGCTTGACTCCAGTGGAATGGAGAGCATGGGACCCACGTTTGGGCATACCCGTCCCACTCGGGGTGACAAATGCAAAAAGATCAATTGATGGACAGAATGCAGAACAATATCATACATTCACCCCAGTACAGAGATCTGTGCCTAAATCCATCGTTTTTTTGCTCTCCATGCCATTCCAGTTTGAACCAAGCCATGTGCAAATCAGTCTTGACCCTGCACTCAATGGGAACAGTCCAGCCCCTCCCTGGACTGGAAACGAGCATCCTAAGACCGGTTTCGGGGTTTCACCCCTCATCAGCCAGGATAGCTTGACTCCAGTGGCATGGAGAGCACGGGACCCACGTCTTGGCATACCCGTCCCACTCAGGGTGACAAATGCAAAAAGAACAATTGATGGACAGAATGCAGAACAATGTCATACATTCACCCCAGTACAGAGATCTGGGCCTAAATCCATCGTTTTTTTTGCTCCCCATGCCATTCCAGTTTGAACCAAGCCATATGCAAATCAGTCTTGACCCTGTGCCCAATGGGAACAGTCCAGCCCGAACTGCCAGGCCAGGTCCTCCCTGAACTGGAAACAAGCATCTGAAGGAAGTGACCCGATTAGGGCCACCCGGGTCACTCTCGACCTCCTCTAGCCTTCCATTCGGATCACTGACAGAATATCGACAACAGGAATATCGAGATACAGAAATATTGTGACATAAATATCGTTGTCAAAAATATCGACATCCTATCTTCATAAGTACAAAAATATCGGAAAAAAAAATCGTTGTCAAAAATATCGAAGTAGAAAATATCGTTTTTTTATATGTATAAAAAATAATGTAAAATAAATTAAATACATTTAACTTAAAAAATAATTAAATGTATTTGTATATTTTAACAATTATAAGTAATAAATGTAATGTAAAAATAAATTATGCATACATATTTAAAATGTAATATATATATATATATATATTTTTTTTTTACTTAAAAATAATTAATAAATAATAATTTTAATTAATTATAAAATGTTAGAAATCTATTAAAATTTATAAATAAGTATACATATGTACATACACCTGTAACATAAAAATAAAAAAATTAAAAATTATATTATAAATTAAAATATTAAAATATGCAATATTTTTAAACCTACACTTTACACTACATTGACTGCAACAGTAGGAAAAGTGTTGGATAGCGGAGGAGAAAAAATTACTATTCCCACTCTAGCGAGTGCAACAGTAGGGGAAGTGTTGGATAGCGGAGGGGAATAATTTACTATTCCCACTCCAATAAGTGCAAAAGTAGGGAAAGTGTTGGATAGCGGAGGGGAATAATTTACTATTCCCACTCCAACAAGTGCAACAGTAGGGAAAGTGTCAGATAGCATAGGGGTAAAAATTATTATTCCCACTCCAGCAAGTGCAACAGTAGGGAAAGTGTTGGATAGCAAAGGGGAATAATTTACTATTCCCACTCCAATGAGTGCAACAGTAGGGAAACTGTTGGATAGAGGAGGGGTAACAATTACTATTCCCACTCCAAAGAGTGCAACAGTAGGGAAAGTGTTGGAATGCGAAGGGATAAAAATTACTATTCCCACTCCAGCGAGTGCAACAGTAGGGAAAATGTTGGATAGCGTAGGGGTAAAAATTACTATTTCCACTCCAGCGAGTGCAACAGTAGGGAAAGTGTTGGCTAGCGTGGGTGTAAAAATTACTATTCCCACTCCAGCGAGTGCAACAGTAGGGAAAATGTTGGTTAGCGTAGGGGTAAAAATTACTATTCCCACTCCAGCAAGTGCAACAGTAGGGAAAGTGTTGGATAGCGTAGGGGTAAAAATTACTATTCCCACTCCAGCGAGTGCAACAGTAGGGAAACTGTTGGATAGCGTAGGGGTAAAAATTACTATTCCCACTCCAGCGAGTGCAACAGAAGGGAAAGTGTTGGATAGCGGAGGGGAATAATTTATTATTCCCACTCCTGCAAATGCAGCAGTAGGGAAAGTGTTGGATAGCAAAGGCGTAAAAATAACTATTTGCACTTAAGAAAATTCCAATTTAAAAACAAACAAAATATCAACTACTATACAACATATAATAAAACACCCAAAAACAAAACATATCTATTATACATTTTTACAAAACATAGAAACATATATTAATGTAGACAAAATATAACATTTACATAAAAAGATTATTTTTTTAATTTTAACAAGAAATTATCAAACAAATAAATATTTTGTCATAGAAATTATTTGTAATCTAAAAAAATAATTATATAAATGTAATATTTTTTTTCCTGCCCTATAACACCACACAATTTACAACACATATCTAAATTAAATTTAAAAAAATTACCTCCATAATTAACACAATGAATTATCAATTTAAAAATTAATCATAATTAAAAAACATATTTAAAAAGTTCAAAATTATTGTAGTAACCAAACATTACAGCTATACAACATAAATCCCCAAACAAAAAAAATAAAATAAACAATTACCAAAAATATTTAACAATTAATAACTAAATATTAATGATCAAGTAATGATTAATTAATGTAAACTAAATTACTTTCCATCTACCCCAATAAACACCATAACACACACCTAAAAATATTTACACAATTTCCATTACTAATTTTACATTAATAAATTCATATCAATAAACAAATAAGTAATTAATTTTAAATAATTTACTTCCCACCATTTACCACTATAAACACCACAACTCACACATCAAAATTATTCCACAAATGACAAAATTAAAATGTAATTGATTAACTAGCAACAATTAACAAAGACTTAATTAATTAAAAATAAATTACCTCCCACCATATTACCCTATAAATGCCACCAACAATTTTGTAAAAAATTATACAATTAACATAATTAATTAACAATTAATTAATTAATTAATAACAATTAACAATCAAATTATAAATAAGTATTAATAAATTAATTAACACAATTAACACTATAAAATAATAATTAATAAATATTATATAAAAATATTATTACATGTATTTAAATTAAATTACTTCCCACCCTACTCCCCTATCAACCCACAACCCACTCCTAAAAAAAACACACAATGAACATAATTACCTATTAATTAATAATAAATAACAAATTAATAAATAATGAATAATAGATTATTCCCCACAATTAACAATATAAAATATTAAATAAATAAATATTAATTATGAAAAAATATTAATATTTAAATTATAACTAAGGGGCCCATTACGATGGCGGGCGGAAGCACAACCGCCGTGCTGGCGGATGCAAAAAGCACCAGTTACCGCCGGCACGCAGCAGTCCACACGCCCGCCCAATTACGATGCGAAAAGCAGGCCAAACACCGCCGGCAAGCCAGCAACACCGTCCGCCATCAAAGTGCGCCCGTTCACGTAGCGGCGCAGCACAACTGACACACACCGTCCGACGAAACACGTCCCGCCCGGCGCATAAATTACGATGCCGCAAACAAACGGCTCCCACGGCTAAGAGACACCGCACGTGAAAGAGAGGCGGTAACACGGACGCAGAGCACGGACAACGAAGAAGCGGCACCCCGAGCATGAATCCAGCACTGCAGGCCCTTCCCATGCTTCTGCTGATGCACCACCAAGGACGCAACGTACCGCGGAGACGCAGGTAGGCACACACACAACAAGTGCACGCAAACAGCGCACACAGTGCAAGGGCGGACAAAGCGGACAACCCCCCACCAGCGTGTGTACACTACACATCCACCATTGCATCCACATATGACACACAGGCCAAATCGTAACATCGCGGAACACATGTGTACACACCACCTGGGACCAGGAACCAACCACCCCGTCACGGCCCCAAAGCGGCGATGACGCCGCCACACATGCGCACAACGCAGAGGCCAACCGCAGCGCCATGCATGCGTCGCACACAGACACAGGGACACAACCAAGCAGCACACACTTCAGCCCCACCCCGAACGCACATGACACGTGACAGGCCTGCCACAGACATGTCCCCAACGCCCAATTCACGGACAACACCCAACGCCACACAACCGACGCACACATGTCAGTGAAGTCACGCAACAGCAGGACACACCCCAGTGTAACAAACATGGCGAAGCACACAGCGGCGGCAACACCAACTAGGAGAAGCAGGGCCCCTTCGGGAAGAGGAACGCCAGTACCACACTGAAAAACCCATACCACCCTGCACATATGTACAAGACATATAAAACGGAACACCAAAGAGCACGGGGACCGACAACAGGTGGCCCAAGAATAACATTCACACACAAGGCCCAACGCAGAGCGGAAAGGCAGCCTGCCGCCCACACAAGGGAGAGCAGACAGCACTGAATGACCTTCCATTCCAACACCGAAACCACAGCCCTACGACAGAAGCCGGTGAATACAGCCATTGTCCAAGAATAGACCAACACAGGCATGCCGAGGAGACCGACCACAGGGCAGATAGTGCATATCACAGAAGCACACAACGGACGGGGAAGAAAGAAGAAAACACTCCCCCATGTCGGCCACATGCAAGTTAATTGGAAGGAGTCACACAGCACTGACCTTGAACTGTCTGAGAAGCATGTGGGAAGAGGGCCCGTGTCCTCCAAACAAGCCAACAGAACACAAGTCCTGTCTCCCTACGACTACACAGAGCTCACAGCAACCCCGGAGCGTGCACATTGCAGACTGCACACACAGCCGGAGCACGCCACCTCAACGAACCGCTGCGAAATGGCAACCGCAACACATCTACCCAACTACGCCGAACAGCTCAAGCTGTACAAAACCAACCTGTTTCATACATTGGGATGCGATCTCCTGTCCCTGCTGAACGTAAGTTACCGACTGACTTACCGCATCACATTGTTCAGCTGCGTCATGCCCGTCTTCTACTGTCGGAGGTGTCCCTACCAGCATCCCGTCGAGATATGCCTCTCCAACCCGGCATGTCTGAAGGCGGACCTGCTACCACTACTCCTCCCTCTGGACGCACACGACAGGGCCTGCTCTGCCTATGGGGGCATGGCGTATGTGGCCAACATCGCACCCGCACTGAAATGGGACCACTGTGCCTCCACACGACGGATCATCGAGAACAGCTACATCGAATGTCACCCAGCATGCCCCATCATGGTCCTCCAAGGGACAACTTACGAACAACACCTCGACAGCCACCATCCGCTACATTGGCTGGCAAACATGTACACCACCAATGACATGGAAGCCCTGCTGGACGGCATCGCATACCTGACAACCTGTAAATACGCCGGACCACAACGCAGGTTCCCCGAGTGACCTATGATGTCCAACCCCGCACCCATGCTTAGCTTCCGCACGGACTGGCCAGTCACCACCACAACAGCCATACCAAACGACCGGCAACTGTAACCACACCATCAACGACATCGCCATGACATCGGATATGACCGGGACATGCACACTGTTCCCCATCACATCCAGGAACACCGCATGCATCGTGGGAGGCAGTGGCATGGGCTCTGTGTATCGCACCCACATGGACGGAACTGCACGAACAACCAGGACACGACATGGATCCAGCGCCCATGGACACACACACCGCTCAGTGGACATGAATAGGTCGCCTGGAGTCTGTGGGTGCTGCACCCTCCCACCCCCGCCCGGGAATCCCATACCAGGACCTTTGCATGGACGACAAGTGCATACAACAACAACACGACCCCAGTGACTGTGACATGTCCAGTAACCACCACAGTGCAACAACAAGTGGCACGCCGCTGCATGCACGCAAGCACATGCCCTGATGTCATCTCACATGCACGCGTGCATGAGGAACAACCGCAGCAAACCTGTCACATGGAACTGAGATGGACTGTGCCCATGATGCCAAGCGGTCTGGTAGGCTACATGTATACCGTCTGTGTCAAAGTCCGCAGCTCCGCAGCTATACGTAAATGTACATTAGCACAGCCTTGGCCAAGCAGATGTCACTCTGAAGCCCACATCCCACATGCAACAGCCAATCACATGTAACCCACTCCCTATCCCATTTGCAATCATGCTCAGTATATCCTCAACATGTATTCCGCTGCCAGTAGTGTCCACTATACTGCATCACAGAGGACAGAAGACTCAATATAATGTTTGAAACCAAAACTGTCTCCGCTGACTCATTTCACAAGTACGAATGAGAGAGGATGAGAGTATGTGAAGTACACAGCAGTCGTGACATGACCATGTAGTCCACTGGTATTGGATGTCAACGCAAATGAGTAGCACAACTGTGGAAGACACACATGTGTCGTGTGAAGTCGTATGGACGCAGTGCTCAGGTGGGTGGGTGTGACGGGTAGATGCGCACATGCCAAGTTGGAGCACGACGTGTTGGGAGGGGTCATGAACAGTACACCACCGCTTCCCTGGGCATTGTGAGAGGACACCTGTCGGGGGAGTGAACACGTGTGTGCACAGCAGCTGGGCACACGTACAAAGCGGTACCAGGCGCACCTCAGCCCACCCTCTGTGGACAAGCTGGATCCTGTTGTGCGCCCGCCATGCCCCTTGACAAGGCACACACAGCCCCAGTCGACCAGGTGTAACCCCAACATAGTCAATCCGCACAGGCGATACAGGGCACGGGATGGCAGTGGAGCATGGTGTGTGAGAGGTCTCCTCGCGCTCCTCCTGGTCATACCACGCAGGCAATAGAACCTCAACGTCTAGCATGGCACAAGTCAAATGGAAGTGTAGGGGGACGCACCACAGCACGAGCAGCACTGACGTCACGGGAGGTGGCTCGCACCATCCCATCCATTGCCCATTATACCAACCACGCCACATGCCATTGCGACTAAGTGCAAGCGCGTGCGCCACCACCCCGAGCCCTCCCCAGAGAGGCCAAAGAGTGAATGTGTGGGCCATCAGTCACAGACGGACGCGGCATGGCCGCAAGGGCAGCCACAGCCACTGGGTGTCGCAGGTGGCGGATCCGGAAGGCGAAGACTGTGATGCATAGTCCATGCAGGCCGGGTCTCCATTTGGGGCACCACGCAGGTGGACGGCGTCCCGCCACACATCATACCCTGAGACAGCCCACTCGTGCAACTGGACCCACACATACACTCCTTGCCCTCTCTGGTGCGAGCTTGGGGCTGCCTGTGCAAGCGCTAGCCTCGCAGGTGAGCATGCATATTGGGGGGCGAGGGGAGGACATGAGGGCTGGGGCGAAGATGACTGTATCACTGTCAGTTAGTACAAGGGATGACCCAGATGTGGAAAGGAAGAGACGTGTCCCGTGTGTACTGCAACTAGTCGCCAATCCAACTACCCCCCCATGTCCGGAATGTAAGCCCGCACCTAGGCCCGCCCATCCGCCACATCGAACATACCACCAGCACGACAACCTTCCCATTCGAAACACTGACTGGGGGTGGCGACCAGTGAACAATCATGTGTAGCCTACCCACGCGTACATGTGGGCCCTCCATGATCCATGTCACCTGCGGCAAAGACATGACATGCGCAATGAGCGAAGTGAGGAGAGCTGCCCGCCCCATGCACAGAAGGTGCATCACCTACACAGACCCAGCAGCGAGTCCAGCAGGGGTCACATGTGCAGGGGCAGCTGTGCCTGGTGTGAAGGCACATGCATATAGACAGCACATCGACCAATGTGTAGTCTGCCCACATCCACAGTCCATCATCATGCGGACATAGGAATTGAACACAGGGCAACACATCTTAGTGGGTGCACCCACCGTGACCAACAATGCGCAATCATCGACGTACCCGCCCTGTGCATGGCCCCCCACCCAACGGAGGCACATCCAGTGCCACCATCCCACACACACAAGCCTTCCACGGAACATGCTGTGTCCAATGGTCAGTACAGAGTCAGTGCCCATCTGGTGGATCCTGAACAGGAGACACATGCACACACATGCCAGCTCCCACTATGTACGTCGGCCACCTGGCACGTGCAATGTAACCTCTCACCTGTGACGTGTGACTGCAAGCACACAGCCGTCTTGGCATGGGGCTGTCAATGTGGACACCTGTCAATGTTTCGGGAGGTGTGATCCGTACAGTGCTGTACATAGGGTGCAGTGCTGACACCTACTACTGTCTCATATCCCCTCGTGCCACAGGTCCCACTTGTTTTGGCCGCTCAGCCTGTGCCCACATCGTCGTCGTCGTCGTGTGCCATACTCATCCAGCCTCGGGAGCAGTTCCATGCTCAGCAGACACTCATGTTGCCGTGGCGTTGCCGCTTGACGAATATGCAGTCAGTCCCCATCAGCACGCCCCGCAAGTCATTGGGGCCTAGATCCCCATGTGCATGCACATGGCAGTGGTATGTGTCACTAGCCATTGCCATTGTTGGGAGACCTGTGTAAGTGTATTGTGGCCGTGCCGTCCCAGCTTGACAGCTGGGCTGTGGCTCATGTGCTTGCTCAGTCATGTCAGTGATGTGTATGCGAAATTGCTATGTGTCGTGTTGCTTTGACATGTGTCCTCTGCAATTTCCCTAGGCGGAGACCGAACATTGACCGCCCATACCAATTGCTGGTGGACATGGACGATACAGAGGTTATTAGGAAGTTTCGGCTGGACAGGCCAACCCTGCATCGACTGTGTGCCATGTTAGAACCCCATCTCCGTCCCCGCAGGGTGTATCCGACTGCTGTCACCCCCACGGCTAAGGTGATGGCCGCCATGCATTTCTTCGCCACTGGGTCATTCCAGCACACAGTGGGCAGTGGAGGAGGGATGTCCCAGCCCATGTTCAGCAAGGTGCTGAGGGATGTACTGGCAGCCATGATGCTGTACCGAAACAGGTACATCCGTTTCCCCAGGGCTCGTGAATTGGCGGCAGTGAAGGGTGCATTCTATGCCCTTGGCAGAATCCCACACGTCGTTGGAGCCATTGACTGCACACATGTTGGCCTTGTTCCACCACAGGCCACTGAGCACCTGTACCGCAACAGGAAGCACACGCACTCCCTGAATGTGCAAGTGGTGTGCCTTGCGGACATGGTGATCACCCACGTGTGTGCAAAGTTCCCAGGCTCGGCCCATGACGCACACATAATGCGCAACAGCATCTTGCCACGACTGATGGCCAATCTGCAACAGTATCGTGGCTGTATTGTCGGTGAGTATGTGGAGTGGTGTAGCGTGCTGGTTGTGCGATGCTGTCCCCTGTCCAGTTGGAATAGCAACGGTTCTCTGTGTCCCTCACACCCAGGTGACTCTGCGTATCCGAATGGGGCATGGCTGCTCAGTCCATTGAGGTATCCTCGCACCCCAGCAGACGATCGATACAATGAGGCACATGGGAGGACCAGACGTGTGGTCGAGCGTACCTTTGGCCTCCTCAAGTCCAGGTTTAGGTGCCTGGACCGCACCGGCGGTGCACTGGCGTACTCCCCACAGAAGGTGTGCCAGATAGTGGTGGCGTGCTGCATGCTGCACAATCTGGCCATTCGGAAGCAGATCCCCCTCATTGTGGATGACGGAGATCAACCAGGGCCCCAGCCCGCAGACCAGGACAGCTCGAGTGAGGAGGACAGCGGAGAGGAGGAAGCTGGGAATGTGCGGCAGCAGCTCATCGGCCGCTACTTCACTTGACGGTGAGTGTCCATGTACGACGGCTGATGTGGCTGTATCTGTGCAGGTGTGTGTGTGCTGTGTCAGGGTGGCCGTTTGTTCACTACGTGCTGTGTGTCAACGCTCCATGGCCAGGGTAGTATGCCACTGTTGGTGACTGTGGCATTGTGCCCTATTGCTCTGTGCGATGTGTGTACATTGCTTGTAGTTGTTGACATGTACTGTGTGATGGGTGTGTGACACACTCATTGAATGTGCTCCTGTTCTGTCTCCCACCCCTAGGTCCCTACAGGCCCTCCGGATTACATTGCCATGCCACGCAGCAGGTGCCTTTCCGCCCAAGGTGGCCGTTGTATTCCGTACAAATAAAACACAGGGCACAAACAGCAGTTAGTGGAAAAGGTGCATTTATTACAAACTGTGACATGTGATTGTGTGTAAGGTGATGACAAAAGTGGTGCGTGCAGTGACAATGAGCTGTCGGTCATGGCTGCGTGATGCTCAGGGTGTACCCACTGGTTCTATGTCCATAGTCCAACACACACATGCCATCCAGATGGCTGTGTGGAGTGGGATCGTAGTCCAAGTCAATGCAGTGGCTGGTCAAGGAAGGCTGGCGGACGGCTGGCTGGCTGCCTCACTTGCGACTGGAGCGTGCGAAGTCCTCCCGGGAGATCTGTTTCCTCTTCGGACGGCCCCTTCCACGTTTGCAAGGGGGTGCCTGCTTGCGACATGCTGGTGGTTGAGGTGTGCTCACTGGCTGTGGACGCAGGGGAACTGGACACTGCTGCTCGACCCTGCGCCCCGGCAGGTGGTGGCGGAGGGGAGCTGCTATCCCTGGCCGTGTCCTCACCGCCACCACCAGCTGGCCCATGAGGTCCACGAGTTGACCTATACGGGCATCCATGGACCTCAGCACCCCCAGCACCTCCCGCGTGTCTGAAGCAGACCTGACCCATTGTTCTTGGGCCCCCTCATAGGCCCCAAGGACTCTGTCCATTTGAGGCAGGGCATGGCTCCCAGGGAGGCTGGCGTTTCCCTGACCCTGCTCCTCCTACCAGTCCTGCTGCCACCGGCCTGCCCACTAGCCACATTGCTCACCACGGTCCTCGCTGTGGCTCCCAGGGTGGATCCAGTCGGCCGGGCCACCACCTGCGCTGGGGCTGGTGCCAGCGAAGACGTGGTGGTGGTGGAGGCGGTGGTGGTCGGTGCGGCGATGGTGGCGGTTGCGGCAGTGGTAGTGGCCGCAATGACCGTGGGTGTGGCCGCAATGACCGTGGGTGTGGCCGCAACGACAGTGGCAGCAGGGGGCTGGGACTGTTCAGCAGCCCTGGATGATGGGTTGGTGGGTAGGAGGGGTCCTGGGGAGCGGCTGGGCCCTGCCACACCAGATGGGCCTGCTTGGTGGTCCGTGTCCGAAGAGGAGGTGAGATCCTCCACATCCGTGTGTCCTCGTTGGGGGCTTGTGGGCTGGCTGTGCTGGCTGCTGTCTCCATCCCCAGCATCCGGCAGTTCGTCACCTGTGGAGAGAATGAGATTTGTTATTGTGTTGCACCTGGCGAAGTATGTATTTGTCGTCTGACATTGGCAGTTCGTGCAATCTCGTACATGGGTTTCCCGGAGGCGTGTGTGTGGCTGTGGCATTTGTAGTTGTGTGTGCTTGGCAATGGGACTGTGTGCTGTGCACATGTGGCATGGGACGGATTGGCCATGCCGATGGGTGTGTTGCTGTGCCCCTACTCATTGTGACTCTGGTGTATGCGGGCTCCTGGCCCATCCTGGGTCTGGTTTGTACTTTGCTTTTGGGGTTCAAATGGAACGCTTAGGAACGCATATGGCAACATGGGGGCCATGCCCCAGATTCGCATTTGGGAGGGAATATGCTTTTGGGGTTCAAATGGAACGCTTAGGAACGCATATGGCAACATGGGGGCCATGCCCCAGATTCGCATTTGGGAGGGAATATGCTTTTGGGGTTCAAATGGAACGCTTAGGAACGCATATGGCAACATGGGGGCCATGCCCCAGATTCGCATTTGGGAGGGAATATGCTTTTGGGGTTCAAATGGAACGCTTAGGAACGCATATGGCAACATGGGGGCCATGCCCCAGATTCGCATTTGGGAGGGAATATGCTTTTGGGGTTCAAATGGAACGCTTAGGAACGCATATGGCAACATGGGGGCCATGCCCCAGATTCGCATTTGGGAGGGAATATGCTTTTGGGGTACATGCTGTGAGCCATGGGTGCTGAACGTGACATGTGTTGTGGCAGCATGACAGTGCATGGTTTGAGGTGTGTGCATGCTTGACATGGCCTGCATATTTGCTGTCTGTTGTGATTACTGGACATGGCATTGGACGCATCGTTATGAGTGAGTGATGGTTGTGTGTGAAAGCCAATGTATTGCAGTTGTCCCATCTCCTTGGTGTGCGTGCTGCCCTGTGCCATGTGCATCACTGCAGTGCTCGTGGGGGGTGTGGCCCAGGTTGTGTGTTGTTGCTCACAGTGTGACGTGCGCTTCATTGACTTCTGGCACATGGTTGGTCATGGGCATGTATCTTAGCGTGACTGCTGTATGTGTGGCAGCTGTGCGGATGACATGCCTTTCATGAGACTGGGGCTGACGGATGGGATGGATGGTATGTTGTATGTGCATGGTGTGTCTGTGTGTTTGATGGGTTCAGTGGTGTTTGTGTGCATTTCTGTTGTTCCGCTCTGTTGCGTCTTGTGTTGTTTGTCTTACATAGGCGTAGTTGTGGGGTGTGTGGTTGACAGGCAGTAGGGGCTACATGGACAGGACTTCAATGGTGTTTCGGTTGTGTGTGATGAGTTGCACAGTGGCTGCCGTGTGGTACTATTTTCAGTGTGGCTTGTGTATGCAGACGTGGCTCCTTGGGTGTTGCTATGTCTGTGATGGGTCATGTGGGGTGTGAGTCTGTTGTTCATGTCCGTGTGCACATTGTTCACTTGTTCGTGACGGTGGGCGGTGCTGCGTTTTCGTCTGCTACGTGACATGTCCCATGTGTTGGTCGTGTGCCGGTCCTCATGCCTCCAGTAATCCAGCCCTGTCCAGTTTCCCACCTGCAGGTTGTTCGTGCGTGCACTGTACTGGATGCCACATGGCTCTAAGCGGGGGTGCTCCATGTTGCAGGTCTGTGGGGGTGGGGGGGTGTTGTGGGTCGTGGGGGTGGCTGGACACCCACTGACACCGATTGCTGTGGACCGTGATGTCTGCCTTTCGGCTGTCGTTGTGCACTGCGGTGGCTGACACGTGGCTGTGGGGTGTGGGGGATGCTCCTCCTTGCTGTGCTGTGGGACTAGGGGCCTGGTGTGTGTTGTACTTGTGCTGTCCACCGTCCCACCCACTGCACTTT
Organism: Calotriton arnoldi; assembly: GCA_963921515.1. Taxonomy (NCBI): domain Eukaryota; kingdom Metazoa; phylum Chordata; class Amphibia; order Caudata; family Salamandridae; genus Calotriton; species Calotriton arnoldi. The sequence continues at coordinate 1,413,499 of CAWUFW010003954.1, forward strand.
GTGTTCCTGCCACTTACCTGTTACTTGTCGGTTTGTGCAGCTGTGGCGGACACATGGGTGTGGTGGGTGCTCGTTGTGGCGCTTCTGGCATATTTGGGGACCTGTTGGTGGTTACGTGGCTGGCTGAATGTACACATGTCCCCACGCATCTTACAGTTGTTCTGTTTGGGCTGTGTGTGGTGGTGTCTGTTGCATGTGTGTGTCGTGTATTGTGTGCTGGACATGGGGGTGTTTGTCCCTGGGAGCTGTGGCATGGTGGTAGTGCATGTGAGTACATAGCGGTGTGCTGGTATACATTAGTTTGTACTTACCAGCCTCCACTCCCCTGCTAATCCGGCGAGGATCTCGGGATGTATGATGACTCGCACCTTCTCCTCCCACGCTTTGAAGGTCTTGAAGAGCGCGGGATTCCCTCCGCCAGTGACGGCAGCCAGCTCTCTGTTTTTGCCCTCCTTCTTCTTGACCAGGCTCTTGACGTCATTCCACCGTTTGTTAATTTCGACTCTGTTCCTGGGCAGGGTCCCGACTGCATTGACCTGGTCTACGATCCGGTTCCACATTCTGTTTCTGGTGGCTAGTGGTGTGTGTTGGACCATGTTCCCATAGATTTGTGGGTGCACCTTGATGATCTCGTCGACCATGACCGTCAGCTCAATGGGCGTGAACTTGGGCATTCTTTGTGGTGCCATGGTGTTTGTGGTGCTGGTGCGGTGTGTGTTGTGTAATGTGCAGGGGGTTTGTGGTGCCGGTGTTTGGTGGTGGTGGTGGTGGTGGTGGTGGTGGTGGTGCCGGTGTTTGGTGGTGGTGGTGGTGGTGGTGGTTGTGATGTGTGCGTTTCTGTGGTGTGCTGCTGTCCTTGCTGTGTCACTGTGTCCTCTCCTCTCCTCTCTGGTTTGCAATGTAGCAAGGGGTTGTGGTCTGTGGGAGTGCTGCTTTTGTACTCACCTATGTGGGTGTGTCCTCATGGTCTGTTGTTTTCAGGTGTGTTGTGTCTGGGGTTCTGGCCTTTGTATTTTTTGTTTGTCCGGGGGGGTGTTTTCGGGATATGTACTGTGCTTGTGTATTTGTGCGTGCCTTGCTGTGTGGACTTGTTGGCCATGTTGTGTGCTATTGGTTTTGTGTGCGGATGGTTTCTGTGCAGGTACGTGGGCGCCATGGCTTCTGCCGTGTCGATTCTCATCGGCGTTGTTTGCGCTGGCGGGCGGTATATTTGTGGTTTTCCGCGCTCATGTCGGTGCGATCGTAATTTCACGTGCGGTGTGTCGGCCGTGAGGGCGGGCGGTTTTGTGTTGTCGTGCGTGTTTCCGTCCGTGGCGGGCGGTTTGTCTCCGACTCGGACGTTGGCGGGCGGTATTTTGTGTGCTTTTTCCACCGATGGCGGTATTTGGTTTGTGTAATCGTAATGGCGTGGTCGGTGTTCAGGCGGTGTGTGCGGGCGGATTTTTGCCGCTTCCATGTCTGGCGGAATTATTTGCGCCGGGTATCGTAATGGGCCCCTAAATTACTTCCCACCCTATTCCCCTCTAAACCCACAACCCGCCCCTACAAAAATGACTCAATTAACATATTTACCAATTAATTAATCAAAAAAAAATCAACAACCAATTATTAATTAATTAATAAATTAATTACCATAAGTAACACTATAAAATCAAAATTAAATAAATACTAATAAATAAAAATTAATATTCAATTTATTATAATTAAATTACTTCCCACCCTATTCCCCTATAAACCCATAACCTGCTACGGAACTAAAACACAAAATGTAATTAACATAAAATTAATAACTTCTAAAAATGTAACATACATAAAAAAAAATGCAATACTTAGAGAAAAAATATAGCACATACATTTAAAATACATACTAAGATACATACCACTAACTAAAAAACGATATTTTTAACAACTATATTTTTGCAAACGATATTAATGACTTTGATATTTTGGAAAACGATATTTCTTACCTTAAACTCGATATTCTTGACCACGATATACTGGCAGTCGATATTTCTGTATCACGATATTTTGCACTAGATATTAGTGCAAGTCGACATATCCTACTCGTTATTCTGACTGTTTACCCTTCCATTCAATGAAGAGTCGATGACGCCATAGAGAACACAAACAGACTAGTTTATTCACAAAGTACACTGCAGTGGAGTCCAGTCTGACCAGCCTCTTATGATGGCTGATGAGGGACTGACTCTAGCAAACATATAGTTACATTATGTAGTTTGCGGAGCCCACAAAGACCCACCTACTATGGAAAAATACTGGTAGCGGTCGTAATACAATGGGGGTACAGAGCACAAGGTTCGATTCCGCAGCCTGGCACAAGCTATCTACTGCCCAAGGTCGTCTGGCTTATCCTCCCTACTAGACAGGTGGGAGAAGGCCTTCATGTAATAGAAAAGGCATGCGTTAATGAGCAAGATTCAACATTGAAGAAATGAAACTTAGCAAGGGCCATTTCTCGTAAATGATCAAGTAACAGTTTCGATTATGATACAAAATGACGTCTTCGAAAACTGAAATGGTGGCACAGATGTCAACATAACTAACATAACGTCTGCACTGTCTGATTACGTATGCACGCAGAGAGAATATATAATGAACTAGCTAACATAGCATCGAATAAAATGAGAGTAATATGGTACTAATGCATTTCAATTGTAACACATCCTAGGACCGGTTTCGGGCTTTCACCCCTCATCAGCCAAGATAGCTTGACTCCGGTGGCATGGAGAGCACGGGACCCACATCTGGGCAAGGGCATACCCGTCCCACTCGGGGTGACAAATGCAAAAAGAGCAATTGATGGACAGAATGCAGACTGTTCCCATGAGGCACAGGGTCAAGACTGATTTGCATATGGCCAGGTCTAAACTGGGGTGGCATTGTGAGCAAAACAAAAAAATGTTGGATTTAACCCAGATCTCTTGACTGGGGGTGAATGTTTTGATTTGTTCTGCATTCCATCCATCAATTGTGTGTCTTTTGCTTCCTCGCCCTAAGTGCGCCGGGTATGCCCAGACGTGGGTCCCGGGCTCACTGTGCCACTGGATTCAAGCTATCCTGGCTGATGAGGGGTGAACCCCCGAAACCGGTCCTAGGATGCTTGTTTCCAGTCCAGGGAGGACCTGGCTTGGCAGTTTAGGCTGGACTGTTCCAATGAGGCACAGGGTCAAGACTGATTTGCAGATGGCCAGGTCTAAACTGGGGTGGCATGGTGAGCAAAAGAATGATGGATTTAACCCAGATCTCTTGACTGGGGGTTAATGTTTTGATTTGTTCAGCATTCCGTCCATCAATTGTGTGTCTTTTGCTTCCTAGCCCTAAGTGCGCCGGGTATGCCCAGACAAGGGTCCCGGGCTCACTGTGCCACTGGATTCAAGCTATCCTGGCTGTTGAGGGGTGAAACCCCAAAACCGGTCCTAGGATGCTTGTTTCCAGTCCAGGGAGGACCTGGCTTGGGAGTTTGGGCTGGATGTTCCCATGAGGCACCGGATCAAGACTGATTTGCATATGGCCAGGTCTAACTTGGGGTGGCATAGTGAGCAAAAGAATGATGGATTTAACCCAGATCTCTTGACTGGGGCTGAATGTTTTGATTTGTTCTGCATTCCGTCCATCAATTGTGTGTCTTTTGATCCCTCACCTTGGCACCGGTTGTGCTGCTGTCCCTAGTCTTTGGGACCAGTTGCTCGACCCTCGGTCGGGAGGTACATGGGGTGCTACGTTTGGAGGGGAACAATTGAGCTGGGGGTGGGTGGCTTGCGGCCCCGTTGGGAATTTGCAGTGAATCTGGGACCTTGGGGGCATTTTTTCCTCGTTCCCGGGAGACGCTCTTTTGAGGCTGGATGCACCTACTCCCAGGCATTTTGAAGGCGCGCCTGGCGTTGGTGCCACGGAGGTGGGGGTGGAAGCAATTTGAGCAGCATGTTTCCAGGTATATACCCGCACTGGGAACCTGAGGGATTGAGCGGTCGGGCGACATCACAAAGCAGGCTTTGGAGGTTATGTGGAGTCATTTTGCAGGGGGTGAAGCAAGGCATTGTTGCGGCCTTGTAGATGATTGTTAGACCTGGCACCATTGGCGTAGGTCTCCCCTCCATTTTTCGCTTTTTGTCTCCTCTGTGGTTGCTGGTGTTAGATGCTCTGGGCGCTGTGCCACGGCCATTCCGTGCCACAGCGCGAATGCTCCCTATTGTATATTGACTGTATGAATTGATGTTCCAATAATTGGCTCATTTGGTTTACCTGTTAGTCTCTAGTATAGTGCACCGTGCGTGCCCAGGGCTGGTAGACCGAATGCTGCTGGTGGGCCTGCAGTGCTGATTGTGCCACCCACAGAAGCAGCTTGTAAAGTGGAAAGGCGAATTTAGTATGCCTGAGCTCAGAATATTAAAGTACATCTTTTAGTGAGGGTTATTTCTATATTCTGTGTCTGAAAATACCACTTTGGGAAAGTGGGTATTTTCTTGCTTAAGTCTTCCAGTGTGCTCTGCTGTTATGTGTATTGGCTGTCTGGTTTTGGAGGGACAGGGTAGGTTGAACCCGACCTGGGTCGAGTAGAGAGATCTGCAGCTGGAAGTGGGGAGGGGTGACCATTTGATGTGAGCAGGGCTGCGCCTGGCAAGGTGAATGATGGCTCCCCCTCCCACTGTGCGTCTGATGGCAGACCCCCTCTCCTAAAGGGCAGGAGGCTGCCTCGTAAACAACGTGCCCCCAGGACCTCCCCGAACTGGTTCTGACTGGGTTCAGTGACTTGTGACTTTTGAGAGAACAAAGGCGAGGGGGTATAAAGATGTGTGCGAAAACCCCCACGAGTGTGTTACTTCTGGATGCCAAGACGAACCTCTGTCCGTGTAACTAGAGGGAAAGGACTTTGAAACTTTCATCCATCTTGCTGAAGCAACTACCCAAGGGCCTGATTTGAGCTCGCCTCCTGCTGAAGTCTCAGGGACATTAGACTTCACCCAGCCGTCTGGATTCCTATTTGAGGGGGATTCTACCCGCAGGTGAGGCCTCTGTTGAGAATTCCAGAGCCTCTGGTTCTACTGCGGGGAACGCGGGCTGAAAGTCGCTATCGTTATTGTGGGCTGCTGCAGCTGAGGAGCTGTGCCGCTGAGCGCCCGCATTTGCCATACTACAAAAATCATCGCTATCGCTATTGTGGGCCACTGCAGCTGAGGAGCTGTGCCGCTGAGTGCCCGCATTTGTCATCCTACGGAAATCATTGCTATCGCTATTGTGGGCCGCTGCAGCTGAGGAGCTGTGCCGCTGAGTGCCCGCATTTGCCATCCTACGGAAATCATCGCTATCGCTATTGTGGGCCGCTGCAGCTGAGGAGCTGTGCCGCTGAGTGCCCGCATTAGCCATCCTACGAAAATCATTGCTATCGCTATTGTGGGCCGCTGCAGCTGAGGAGCTGTGCCGCTGAGTGCCCGCATTTGCCGTCCTATGAGAATCATCGCTATCGCTATTGTGGGCCGCTGCAGCTGAGGAGCTGTGCCGCTGAGTGCCCGCACTAGTCACCACTTCCAGGATCTTGTTACCACCTGCGGGTACTGCTGGGTGCCCGCCTTTAAGCCCCGTCCCAGGATTATCGTGAGTGCACGCCGCAGACCGCTACAGCCGGGAGCTGTGGCCGCTGCGAGGCCGCCTGTCATCACTGCGGCTTCCTTGTGAGGCTGCGTGCCGTGCCCCTTTACATCTCAGGTACATTGTGCATCACCGGGTCGCTTGGAACCCGGCCCTGAACTAAGTCCGTTCCACCCCCGTTTCGAGTGCCTTTATTGCTTTTGAAGTGAATCTGTAATTGTGTGCATTGTGGCTCCTTGAGTGCTTTTAGCCTCGTGTTCAGTCTATATAAAGATAACTATTTTTCTATAACTACTTGTGGTGTCCGCTTGTAGCGTCTCTCCTGTGTTATTGTGTATGGTCATAAATGCTTCACACACTGCCTCTGAGATAGGCCTGTCTGCTCGTGCTACGTTACCACAGGGTTGAGCAGGGGTTATCAAAGGGTGTAGCCCCCTTACTCTGACTTAGGAAGAAGGATCCCTATTTGGACCTCGTCTCCAGCCGCGGCTAACTATAGATCCCCATTTCTAACATTGGTGGCAGCAGTGGGATCAGGACTTGCATTTGTGATCCACATACAATAACCAGTGTACACTACTAGTGAGTGTAGGCCTAGGCGCAACCACGTACGGTTTGATTTTGTTCTATTGTCGATTGTAATTGCCAGTTATGTCTACAACGGGTAGGCCAACGTCCAATGCTTCGGAGGATCTCATCTTTGAGGAAAAGAGGTTACAAACCTACACTGCCAAACAGCTAAAGTCTTTTTGCAAGCGATTCACAGTCCCTGTTGCGGGTCTCTCTCTAGGAAGGAGGAGTATCAGAAGGCCCTTAAGGCCTGGTTAGAAGCGAGAGAGTCCGCTAGGAATGAGGGAGAGAATGCTGGAGGGCAGCAGGATGACGAAGTGGATTTAGTGGGAGGTAAAGCACTTTCCAATCCAGGCACTGGTGTGTCCTCAAAGGGTCTGTCTCCAGAAGAGATGGAGGACAGGGCGAGAGATAGGAGGCATAGTTTGGAGATGGCCAAATTAGAAGGTCAGAAGGACCTAGAGAGTAAAAATTGGATATTGAGAATAACAGGTTGGCATTTGAACTTGAGAAAATGAAACTGGAGCATGAGAGAGTATTGAGGGAGCTGGAGATCAAGGCTAAGAGCTTAGAGATCTCCCCTCTGGTGGCAGCATACCGTTAGTACCTACCGAGAGTAGAGTGTATATACCCAAGGATGTCATCAAGGATTTCCATAAGAGTGAGGATACTGGGCAATGGTTTGCCGCATATGAGATAGCCATGGTGTCCCACCGGGTCCCTGAGAAGGATTGGGGAGCGGGGTTGTGGGGACGCTTTGTGAGTGATGGGAGGGATATCCTGTTGGATCTGCCTGAAGAGAGCAGGATGGTGTATGCCCGTATGAAAGAGGCCTTGATGACGCGATATGGTTTGACCCCAGAAATGTACAGGCAGAGATTTAGAACCTGTAAGAAGTTAGAGGGTACCACTTGGGTCGAATATGTGTCTTTTTTGCAGAGCAATGGATCGCTGGGTAAAGGGTAGCAAAGTGGAAACTTTTGAGCAACTGTATGATTTGTTTGCATGGAAGCATTTATCTAGTAACTGTTTTCCAGAGCTACGCCAGCACCTTGTTGATAGCAAGCTAACTAACCCTAGGAAGCTTGCTGAGGAGGCGGACCGCTGGGTGAGCACCGGGTTCGCAAGGGTCCTGTGGGAGACTTCGCCAAAGGTGGGCAGGGTCTCCAGCAGAGAAGTGGGGGGGACAGGGGTAAACCGAGGGAGTTCCAGAGAGGGCCCCAAAGTAATTCCCAAGGGAACCAAGGAGTGGTGTCCCAGTCTCCCCCTGAGAAGAAGCCAGTGCCCCCGACAGGTAGGCCTGTTCATAGGGGGCCCCTTACTTGTTTTAAATGTGGTCAAGTGGGCCACCGGTATTATGATTCCCAGTGTCCCCAGAGGGACCTCAATGCCCCACCCCGCGCACCACCCCGCCAGCTTGCTAGTGTAGCCCTGGGAGGGGAGGAGATGGGTGCCCAAGGTGGTTGGGATCCCATGGAATTGACCCTTGTCTCGCTAGGAGACTTTGAGAAGGTCCCTAACCCCATGCTGCCTGATAACACTAAGAAGTACAGGCAGTGGGTGACCATCAATGGCCATAGGGTGGAGGCTCTGAGGGACACCGGAGCTAGTGTGACTGCTGTCAGCTCCCGGTTGGTGTCCAAAGAGCAGGTTGTCCCCCATGCATTCTGCCCAGTAGTGTCAGCAGACAACTCTGAGAGCCAGTGTGAGGTGGCTCAGGTTCCCTTTGAGTGGGGGGTCTCAGGAACTCTTCAAGTAGCTGTGAGGCCAGCCATGCCGGTAGACTGTCTGTTGGGCAACGATTTAGAAAACTCCCTGTGGGCTACGGTGGAGAGGAAATCTCACTTGGAAATGTTGGGTCTGCCTGAGTGGGCGTGCGCGACCACTCGGTCCATGGCAGCCAGTAAGGACGTTCAGAAGGACCTGGAGCCTGAAAGTATGGCCTAGGCCCCTGCTTTACAGAGAAGGGGTAGGGGGCGTGGGAAACCGGCCCCCATAGTTCCCACGGTCCAGGAAGGAGCAGACCTTGAGGGGGATGCCCTGGAGCCTACAGGGGAACAGGTAGCCGAACTGGGGGACCTGCCTGAGCTGACCCATTGGCAGCAGGAAGGAGGGCCCACCAGGGAGGAATATTGTGAACAGCAGAAAACGTGCCCTTCTCTCGAGGGGCTGCGGCGACAGGCTGCAGCCCAGGCAGCACGTGATCAGTCAGGGTCACATCTGATCTATTGGGAGAATGACCTCCTTTACAGCGAGCCTAAGGTTGCTGAGCCTGGGTCAGCCCATGTGCTGGTGGTACCCCAGTGCTTCAGAGCCTTCCTACTGGGGTTGGCTCATGATGTGCCATTGGCAGGACATCTGGGGCAGACCAAGACCTTCGAGAGGCTGGTCACCCACTTTTTTTGGCCGCAGATGCGCAGGAGTTCAGATGCTCACTGCAGGACATGTGAGACTTGCCAGGCAAGTGGGAAGAGTGGGGGGAAGATCAAAGCCCCACTCCAGCCCTTTCCAGTTGTCAGTACCCTGTTCGAGTGATTGGGCATTGACATTGTGGGGCCTCTGGACCCCAAGACAGCCATGGGCAACAGGTTCATCATGGTCTTGGTGGACCATGCCACCCGGTACCCTGAAGCCATCCCACTCCGGACAGTGACAGCCCCCGTGGTGGGACGTGCACTGATGGGGATTTTCTCCCGTGTGGGGTTCCCCAGAGAGGTGGTGTCTGATAGGGGTACTAACTTCATTTCCAAATATATGAAGTCTCTGTGGGAGGAGTGTGGGGTAACTTATAAGTTTACCACCCCTTACCACCCCCAAGGTAATGGGCTGGTTGAGAGATTCAACCGGACCCTCAAAGGCATGATTATGGGCCTAGAAGAGTCCATGAGGCGTAAGTGGGACGTCCTCTTGCCATGCCTGTTGTTTGCTTACCGTGAGGTGCCACAGAAGTCCCTAGGGTTCAGCCCCTTTGAACTACTCTATGGTCACCCGGTAAGAGGGCCTCTGAGTCTGGTCAAGGAAGGCTGGGAGCAATCGCCCAGGAAACCTCCCCAGGATGTGTTTAGTTACATGCTGGCCTTCAGGAACCAGACTCGGCATTTCAGAAAGCTTGCGGAGGCAAATCTGGAAGCCAGCCAGGAAGAGATGAAACGATGGCATGATCAGAATGCCACTCTGATTGAGTTTCAGCCTGGTCAAAAGGTTTGGGTCATGCCCCAGTGGAGCCTTGTGCACTCCAAGATAAGTGGACCGGACCATTTGAGGTGGTGGAGCGCAAGAGCCCTGTTACCTACTTGGTGGACTTGCGGTCTCCCCGGAACCCCTTGCGGGTCCTGCATGTCAACCGCCTGAAGCCCCACTTTGAGAGGTCTGAAGTGGGCATGCTCCTGGCCACAGATGCTGGGATGGAGGAGGAGAGTGAGCCTCTTCCTGACCTCCTGTGTGCAAAGGAGCAAGACGGGTCAGTGGAGGGTGTGGTCCTCTCCGCCACACTGACCCCTGAGCAACAGGGTGATTGTCGCCAACTGTTGGGACAATTCAGTGATCTGTTCTCCCTGGTGCCTAGTGTCACTGATTGGTGTGTCCACGAAGTGGACACTGGGGACAGTCCTCCTGTTAAGCACAAGGCTTACTGAGTGACTGACCGGGTTAGGGCATCCATTAAGGAAGAGGTTTCCAAAATGTTTGCTTTAGGGGTGATTGAGTCCTCTAGCAGCCCTTGGTCCAGCCCAGTGGTCTTGGTACCCAAAGCTGCAGCGCCTGGTGCCACCCCAAAACTTCGGTTCTGCGTGGACTACCAAGGTCTCAATTCAGTCACAAAGACTGACGCGCACCCCATCCCCAGAGCTGATGAGCTCATAGATCGGCTAGGGGCTGCACGGTACCTCAGCACGTTTGATTTGACGTCTGGGTATTGGCAGATCGCTTTAACTGATGGGGGAAAGGAGAGGTCCGCATTCTCCACACCAGATGGGCACTACCAGTTCAGGGTGATGCCCTTTGGGATGAAGAATGCCCCTGCCACCTTTCAGAGGTTGGCCAACAGGGTGTTGGATGGGCTGGAAGATTTCAGTGCTGCCTACCTGGATGACATTGCAGTGTTTAGTTCCTCATGGGAGGACCACCTGCGCCACCTCTGGGAAGTCTTAATGGCACTGCGAAGGGCAGGCCTCACAATCAAGGCAAGTAAGTGGCAGATTGGGCAGGGTTCTGTGGTGTACTTGGGACACCAGGTGGGGAGCGGCCAGGTGGCGCCCCTACAGCCCAAGATTGAAACCATCCTAGATTGGGAGCCCCCCAAGACCCAGACACAGGTGAGAGCCTTTTTAGGACTCACAGGTTATTACAGGAGGTTTGTCAAAGGGTATGGCAACATTGTTGCACCCTTGACTGAGCTGACTTCTAAGAAGCAGCCCAAGATGGTGAACTGGACTGACACCTGTCAGAACGCTTTTGACGCCCTGAAGACTGCCATGTGCACAGCACCTGTACTTCAGGCGCCCAACTTTTCAAAACAATTTGTTGTCCAGACAGACACTTCCAAGCATGGTGTGGGGGCCGTTCTGTCACAGATCAATGAGGAGGGCCTAGACCAACCTGTAGCCTTCAGTAGTAGGAGGTTACTTCCACGGGAACAGAGGTGGAGTGCAATTGAGCGTGAGGCATTTGCTGTGGTCTGGGCACTGAAGAAGCTGAGACCATACCTGTTTGGGTCTCACTTCCGGGTTCAGACAGACCACAGGCCCCTCAGATGGTTGATGCAGATGAGGGGAGAGAATCCAAAGCTGTTGAGGTGGTCCATTTCCCTACAGGGTATGGACTTTATGGTGGAACACCGCCCTGGTACAGAGCACGCCAATGCTAATGGTCTGTCCAGATTTTTCCGCCTTAGTGATGAGAACTCCCAAGTGGGTGGGTAGTTCTCCCCACGTTTCAGCTGGAGGGGACACATGTTAGACCTGGCACCATTGGCGTGGGTCTCCCCTCCATTTTTCGCTTTTTGTCTCCTCTGTGGTTGCTGGTGTTAGATGCTCTGGGCGCTGTGCCATGGCCATTCCGTGCCACAGCGCGAATGCTCCCTATTGTAAATTGACTGTATGAATTGATGTTCCCAAAATTGGCTCATTTGGTTTACCTGTTAGTCTCTAGTATAGTGCACCGTGCGTGCCCAGGGCTGGTAGACCGAATGCTGCTGGTGGGCCTGCAGCGCTGATTGCGCCACCCACAGAAGCAGCTTGGAAAGTGGAAAGTCGAATTTAGTATGCCTGAGCTCAGAATATTAAAGTACATCTTTTAGTGAGGGTTATTTCTATATTCTGTGTCTGAAAATACCACTTTGGGAAAGTGGGTATTTTCTTGCCTAAGTCTTCCAGTGTGCTCTGCTGTTATGTGTATTGGCTGTCTGGTTTTGGAGGGACAGGGTAGGTTGAACCTGACCTGGGTCGAGTAGAGAGATCTGCAGCTGGAGTATGGGGAGGGGTGACCCTTTGATGTGAGCAGGGCTGCGCCTGGCAAGGTGAATGATGGCTCCCCCTCCCACGGTGCGTCTGATGGCAGACCCCCTCTCCTAAAGGGCAGGAGGCCGCCTCGTAAACAACGTGCCCCCAGGACCTCCCCGAACTGGTACTGACTGGGTTCAGTGACTTGTGACTTTTGAGAGAACAAAGGCGAGGGGGGTATAAAGATGCGCGCGAAAACCCCATGAGTGTGTTACTTCTGGATGCCAAGACGAACCTCTGTCCGTGTAACTAGAGGGAAAGGACTTTGAAACTTTCATCCATCTTGCTGAAGCAACTACCCAAGGGCCTGATTTGAGCTTGCCTCCTGCTGAAGTCTCAGGGACATTAGACTTCACCCATCAGCCGTCTGGATTCCTATTTGAGGGGGATTCTACCCGCAGGTGAGGCCTCTGTTGAGAATTCCAGAGCCTCTGGTTCTACTGCGGGGAACGTGGGCTGAAAGTCGCTATCGCTATTGTGGGCCGCTGCAGCTGAGGAGCTGTGCCGCTGAGTGCCCGCATTTGCCATCCTACGAAAATCATCGCTATCGCAATTGTGGGCCGCTGCAGCTGAGGAGCTGTGCCGCTGAGTGCACGCATTTGCCATCCTACGGAAATCATCGCTATCGCTATTGTGGGCCGCTGCAGCTGAGGAGCTGTGCCGCTGAGTGCCCGCATTTGCCATCCTACGGAAATGATCGCTATCGCGGGCCGCTGCAGCTGAGGAGCTGTGCCGCTGAGTGCCCACATTTGCCATCCTACGGAAATCATCACTATCGCTATTGTGGGCCGCTGCAGCTGAGGAGCTGTGCCGCTGAGTGCCCGCATTTGCCGTCCTACAAGAATCATCGCTATTATGGGCCGCTGCAGCTGAGGAGCTGTGCCGCTGAGTGCGCGCACTAGTCACCACTTCCAGGATCTTGTTACCACCTGCGGGTACCGCTGGGTGCCTGCCTTTAAGCCCTGTCCCAGGATTATCGTGAGTGCACGCCCCGGACCGCTACAGCCGGGAGCAGTGGCCGCTGCGAGTCCGCCTGTAATCACCGCGGCTTCCTTGTGAGGCTGTGTGCCGTGCTGCTTTACATCTCAGGTACATTGTGCATCACCGGGTCGCGTGGACCCCGGCCCCGAACTAAGTCCGTTCCACCCCCGTTTCGAGTGCCTTTATTGCTTTTGAAGTGAATCTGTAATTGTGTGCATTGTGGCTCCTTGAGTGCTTTTAGCCTCGTGTTCAGTCTATATAAAGATAACTATTTTTCTATAACTACTTGTGGTGTCCGTTTGTAGCGTCTCTCCTGTGTTATTGTGTATGGTCATAAATGCTTCACACACTGCCTCTGAGATAGGCCTGTCTGCTCGTGCTACATTACCACAGGGTTGAGCAGGGGTTATCAAAGGGTGTAGCCCCCTTACTCTGACTTAGGAAGAAGGATCCCTATTTGGACCTCAGCGCCAGCCGCGGTCAACTAGAGATCCCCATTTCTAACAATGATTGTGGATGTATGTTCTATACTTGTGTGCACAAAGATACGCACAAAGTAATGTGCACATTTTGGATGGCCAGGTATATACCATCGCATCATTGGCTCTGCCCCGCTCTAGGAGCTAACTTTGATTTAGCAGGGGTTGATTGTCTGGGAATGGGGGGAGGGGGACCGGGTGCCCAGGGCAAAGGATTGCTCTGCATTCCGTTGTGGTGAGGCTGTTCCCATTTTGCGTTTCAATTTGATGGTGTGCCCGACGTGGCAGCTTGGGTGAGGAAAGGCAATCTATTTTGACATGGGTTGAACATTGCTCGCTTTTAACCAAATTTGTACTGCCATGGTACCATAGGGTGTTGGTGCCACTTGGTGGCACTGTTGCTTGCTTGGGTGAACATGGATGATTGGTTCTGTTTTGTTCACTGTATTGATCGGATGGGTTGCTGTCCCATCCTTTTTCAGCAACTAGGGCTGAGGTGGTTTGGTCGGTTGTTTTGTTTTGATGAGCTATTTGTTCGGTGTTTCTTTTACATAACTATTTCACTGGTTTTTGAGTGGATGTTGGAGTTGGAGGATGCCTCCCATGTCTCATGCCCACCAAGGTGGCACTTGCGGCTCAGTGTGACTCATTTGGAGGAGGTGCCACATATGTGCATATCGTGGTGCAAGCATTGTCAGTGGGCTTGTCATGGCCTGGCCGCCCATGGTGTGCACTGATCATGAAAGGGGGGACCGGCATGATGGCACTTAGCAGGGTTGTCCCCACCTATCCCCTTTTCACCCTTGAGGCCCATGGATCTGGCAGGCTACAGATTGCGTCTTTGTTGTGCTTTGGTAGAACGTTGATGCATTTGAAATTGATATGAGGGATCCATTCATGATCCATACTCAGGCACTGCATACATAGTGGGTTGTTGGTCACATCCAGACACCACCGTACTAAACAGAGCAGTGGGCAGGATATAGTTAAGTAGTCCGAATCAGACGTGTTGTCTTACTTGGCAACTAATGAATGGGACTCCCTGGGAGGGATTCTGAGAACTGGAGGGCCCTGGAGCGGTGCTGCCGCACTGGGCGCTGACTTCGGGCAGGGGTGTCGTGTTTACCAATACATTATGGTGTGAAGAGCTTTTGCTGCCTAGGAGGTTTAGCCTAGTGGAAGCTTTGACTCATGTATGGTAGCACAGTGGGTTAACACGCCTGCTGCAAAGTATGTGTACAATGCAGATCACAAGCGCATTTAATGTTAATAGGCCATTGGGTTACTCCGCTGGTCTGAGAGGTCCTGTTGTATGGCAGCATAAGCTACATACAAAGTATAGATTAGAGTATAATAACATTTCCCCAGTCTGTCAAAGGGCGCTTTAATAGGGTAGGATGACCCGGTGGCAAGGGGCAGCACTGTGCAGCAGGCATGTTGACTGTTGGAGCCATCGGGAGAATTCGAGCTTGAACCTGCAGATTACAACACAGGTCTCCACTGCATTAGAAGGCCCCCCGCACTGTGCATGATGTGCACTGCCTGGGGGCAGACACGTGGGTGTGTAGGCAATAAATAAAGAATTGAGCACTCCACGACATCCCAAGATTAACCTCGCACAGCGCAACAGCAATTTTGCAGGCAATACCCACTTGTACTTCCTTTTCAACTTGCCAGTGCAGATAATTATTATGAAGAAGTGATGGAGCGCTGCACGCGTGGGCATTCCTTGCTCTAGAAATACAAAAGCATTAGTTCTCTGTATAGAAGGCAGACACAGGTCTAGTGGCTAGCGGACTAGGGCACCCACTCTAGGGGTCTGTGTTTGACCTCATGATCATCGGTTCAGATCCCGGCAGGCCTACTCAGCCTTTCATCCTTCTGAGGTTGATAAATGAGTACCATTAAGTTGGGTAGCAAAAAACACCAGTTAATCAGAGCCAGGAGATCTCTCGGGGTGAAGGTGCGCTCAAATACACGTGTTATGTTTGGCATAGTCAAGGTCAATCACAATTGGCCATTTTTCCTCCTTCTGCGGTAAGGACAGGAAACACATACAGAGGGTTGCACTGTGGGGCATTGAGCTCAAATGTCTGCCTTCACAACATGAACAATGATGGGCAAAGCCAATAGGTTTGGTATTTCGATGAATATAGAGAAACAACGGCGGACTCCGGTGGCCGCACCTCCTCGATGTGTTCCCCAAGTAATGGTTTAGTGGTATGTTGAAAGTCGGTGTGCACAATCAGCTCCTGCACCCGCCGTTGTAGGATGCCAACTGCTGAGCAGATATACAGTACTTTGAGAACACTGGAGCGGTGCACTCCCAAGTAAGTATTATGTCAATAATGAAGCTCGATCAGTATCTTCGTTGAAAAAATATGTCTTTATTTTGAGCAATC
Source organism: Calotriton arnoldi (assembly GCA_963921515.1). Classification (NCBI taxonomy): domain Eukaryota; kingdom Metazoa; phylum Chordata; class Amphibia; order Caudata; family Salamandridae; genus Calotriton; species Calotriton arnoldi. The sequence continues at coordinate 1,429,036 of CAWUFW010003954.1, forward strand.
CATAAGATTTATGCAACGCATCAGCCTACGCGTTTCGTTCAATGGTTGAACTTCGTCAGGGCTGAAAGAAGTATAACATAAATAACATAAATACACTAATTATGTAAACGATAACATACACAATATACACTACTGAACATCTCATATGTGATTACTACACACGACACGACACTGGAAATGATAATAAGTGCATAAAAAAGACATACATAACACATAACAAACGATAAAAATCTGCGTTACCACATGTGTGATAAACACCACGACCTCAAACACACAATTTCTTTATCCCCCATTGTATAGGTGCATGTATGTTGATACAATGGGATATGCAAGGGGCTTTGTCTTGCCACTTGGTTAGATCTTTATTTATTGTGGGGGCTGTGCCTACGGACACTTACATCAAGATCTTGTGTGGGTGTATCAATAGTAAAGTCCAAATTAATTAGAAAAGGGAACATCAGGAAGGCACCATAATCTAAAGAATATGAATGGTCAAAGACAGTCACATTTAGGAATATACACATCAATACCATGCATTATAGAATGGAGTGACACCACAATCTAAATAATATGAGTGGTCGAAAACAGTCACATTTAGGAATATACACGTCAATACCATGTAGTCTGGAATACAGTGACCTAGTCTGTACATACCATTTGTGATTGTTGGCGAGTAGTGGAGAATGTTGCGCCCATTTAAAAATGGGTCTAGGGGCCCAATCCGGTCTAGACCTGGTCCGAAGTGAAAACTCAATGTGTCGATCTTTGACTGCGCCTGTAACGTGGGCCTCCCTGATAAGAGCCCGATTAGTGTTCCTATGTAAAAAATGAAAGGTGTGCTTTCTGTCAGTCCTAATGTGTGCTTATGGGTGAGGCAGATCTGACTATCTGTGACAGATAGAAGCGCGATATAAAAGACACCCAAATTTAAAAAGAAGCAATGTTTAAAAAATCACAGATTAGGGCGATAGTTTAGGACGCGCTAAGTAGCCCCCCCGGTATAGTCAAAAGCATTGTAGGAAAGACCAAGAGCAAAGAAAGAAAGACTAAACCGTGGTGGTGGAGTGCTGGCGAGCATGCTAATTAGAGACATCTAGTTGTGCGGGTCCATACAACCTGTATAATAATCACCTGTATAATAACATCTTAAATAGTCGAGGCGTTAGATAACAATCAAATTGATGCAACAGAATATGCAGAATATGCAACAGCGGAGTTATTGTCATTGTAGGGTTGTCCCATATTATCCGTAATTAAAAGCGTAAAACGGTGGGAAGCATAGAGTAATAATATATCAGAGGAGTCATGATCGCTAAGGACAAAAGTCCTCAGATAGAGGAATATGGTGCGCAGAGAAAATTATATATTGAAGTGGCTGGCAGAAATATCCGCGTCCACCCTATGAAGAACAATTGATAAAAGGAAAGGTATTTCCAGAAACTAATCGTGCCCACCACCTCAAAGACATAGCGTGTAACAAAGGAATAGCGAGCTACAATCAATCCAGCAGGTAGTATGGGAGAACCCCGAAATGTGAACCTGGGGTTAGTATATGTTTAAAGAAAGCAATGGTTCAGGGTTGGCCCTAATGGGTCCAGAACAAAAGAATAAAGTCCCAGAAGGGACAGTGAGAATATCAATTTATACTAGACATTTTAATTGTCATAGGAGCAAGGATGTAGGAAACATATATAGTGTAAAATAAGCAGTTTATTTCACACAAGTATGAATTTTATACTTAAAGTAATAATCAAGTGCTCACATAAAGTGAAGGTGCGTGATGTGACAAAGTGAGAGTGAACTAAAAACATAACATCACATTGACAACACAAATGGAACTCCACATGAGTATATAAAATGAAAGGGGTTCCTGTTGTAGGGGTCGACGGCGTTTCGATCTTTTAATTATTTAAGATCATCTTCAGGACAAATAGTGAGCAGTCTGAAATTTCAATGTGGTGTCACTATCCAGAAAGAAAGGTGGACACTCTGGGAATGCAGGCGGGCCTCTTACGTGGGGAGGTAGTTAGTACTAAAGTAACGTCCAGAATGGTATCAGGGTAAGGCTACTTCCATCAGGCGGTGACGTTTTTCATTGGGACCACTCATGGGTTGTTCACAGATATGGGCTGTGGAGATAAGAGAGACAGTGGCCTACAAGGTCTATGTTTGCTCAGGGGGAGGGGGAAGTGAAAGGCAGGCTGCTTACTTATTCGTGCCTGTTTATCTGATGCAGAATGAAATCGGGGCTACTTCCAGCCGGGTGTAGCATAGGGCGAACAATTTGAGACAGTGAAACGTAGCCTGTCCGTATCCAAGAATGAATCAGGGTAACGTAGGCGGGTCAAACACCAGCCTGGACCGCGCGCTGCAATTGAGGCAACTGTCGCCACAGGCGATCTTAGCTGTGGTTCAGCATCCGACTGTCATATCAACCACTGATTCCATTTTACCATCGTACTACTTCAAACGGTCCCCAGAGATAGTCTGTTTTTCATTTTACATCATGTATAGGATTTCGGTTGTCACAGCGACCCCGAACGTGAAGGCCCAACAGCACGATTTGTCTCCTGACGCTGATTGACACGCAGGAATGTCAGCGGCGGTGATGGAGCAATTTCGGCTGGCATTAGGCCAATATAGTCTTTCCTCACGCGCTGCTGTTCACCGATTTCGCGCGCTACTTCCAACGTATTAAAATACCGGCCCATTCGTTTGTATCATGGATGCCACTCCACGAGTTGAGACGAATTCCCGACGGACTGCAGGTAAGCGCTCTTGCGCATAGTTGCATTTATTTCCTCTGATCTAGGTAAGGAGGCTGCAGTACTTTCTAATCAACTCGCGTTTTATTTAGCTAATTTGCTCACTTGTAACTGACTGGCCCGGTTCGAGGTTTGACGCGCTGCTGCTGGATTGATTGTAGCTCGCTATTCCTTTGTTACACGCTATGTCTTTGAGGTGGTGGGCATGATTAGTTTCTGGAAATACCTTTCCTTTCATCAATTGTTCTTCATAGGGTGGACGCGGATATTTCTGCCAGCCACTTCAATATATAATTTTCTCTGCGCACCATATTCCTCTATCTGAGGACTTTTGTCCTTAGCGATCATGACTCCTCTAATATATATTATTACTCTATGCTTCCCACCGTTTTACGCTTTTAATTACGGATAATATGGGACAACCCTACAATGACAATAACTCCGCTGTTGCATATTCTGTTGCATCAATTTGATTGTTATCTAACGCCTCGACTATTTAAGATGTTATTTTACGGGTGATTATTATACAGGTTGTATGGACCCGCACAACTAGATGTCTCTAATTAGCATGCTCACCAGCACTCCACCACCACGGTTTAGTCTTTCTTTCTTTGCTCTTGATCTTTCCTACAATGCTTTTGACTATACCGGGGGGCTACTTAGCGCGTCCTAAACTATCGCCCTGATCTGTGATTTTTTTAAACATTGCTTCTTTTTACATTTTGTGTGTCTTTTATATCGCGCTTCTATCTGTCACAGATAGTCAGATCTGCCTCACCCATAAGCACACATTAGACTGACAGAAAGCACACCTTTCATTTTTTACATAGGAACACTAATCGGGCTCTTATCAGGGAGGCCCACGTTACAGGCGCAGTCAAAGATCGACACATTGAGTCTTCACTTCGGACCAGGTCTAGACCGGATTGGGCCCCTAGACCCATTTTTAAATGGGCGCAACATTCGCCACTACTCGCCAACAATCACAAATGGTATGTACAGACTAGGTCACTGTATTCCAGACTACATGGTATTGATGTGTATATTCCTAAATGTGACTGTTTTTGACCACTCATATTATTTAGATTGTGGTGTCACTCCATTCTATAATGCATGGTATTGATGTGTATATTCCTAAATGTGACTGTCTTTGACCATTCATATTCTTTAGATTATGGTGCCTTCCTGATGTCCCCTTTGCTAATTAATTTGGACTTTACTATTGATACACCCACACAAGATCTTGATGTAAGTGTCCGTAGGCACAGACCCCACAATAAATAAAGATCTAACCAAGTGGCAAGACAAAGCCCCTTGCATATCCCATTGTATCAACATACATGCACCTATACAATGGGGGATAAAGAAATTGTGTGTTTGAGGTCGTGGTGTTTATCACACATGTGGTAACACAGATTTTTATCGTTTGTTATGTGTTATGTATGTCTTTTTATGCACTTATTATCATTTCCAGTGTCGTGTCGTGTGTAGTAATCACATATGAGATGTTCAGTAGTGTATATTGTGTATGTTATCGTTTACATAATTAGTGTATTTATGTTATTTATGTTATACTTCTTTCAGCCCTGACGAAGTTCAACCATTGAACGAAACGCGTAGGCTGATGCTTTGCATAAATCTTATGGATTGCTTAAAATAAAGACTTATATTTTTTCAACGAAGATACTGATCGAGCTTCATTATTGACATAATACTTACTTGGGAGTGCACCGCTCCAGTGTTCTCAAGGTTTGGTATTTCGTATAGCTACAGGACCTAAAGTAATTATCAGAAGTCCCCCTATAGTGTATATAATGTTGGAAACAAGGACTTTTGCTCTGAACTGTTAACCAACACAGGTTTTAGTGGCAACTGATCAGGACCTATTTATTACTGGGTCTGTTGGCTCAGTGGACTACAGCTTCCACTGTGGGGGCCTGGGTTCGACCTCTTGGTCACGGTTCAAATCCCATTGGGTTCTCCCAGCCTGTCATCCACCTGAGGTCGTTAAAATGAGTATCATTGAGTGGAGTAACAATAAAGATCTGCTATTCAGCGCCTACATGCCCACAGGTTTACCCACCAGGTTCTTCGGCAAAGGCCACTTGCGCAGGGAGGATAGATGGTGATTTCAAAGGGGCACGGGACAAGGGATGGCTCCGCCAACACAAGATTGACAGTCTTATGCTGAGTAAAATGCTTTGTATCATTCATTCAATATTACTTGCCGAGGCCTTCAGTGGCACTTAGTCAAAACAGTCCAGATCACACCATTGAGGGCGAACATGAGGATATGTACCCCGACAGAATAGGCTAGAAAAGCTTCTATTTGCACAGGGTTTGGTGCTGACTATCTCCTTCCATTTTGCCGTCTAGGAAATGGCAAAGTGATATCTATGAATCGACCGGGCACTCTCAACAGCCAAAACACATCTAGGTACTCACAGGCAGATGCACTATAGACAAACATTCACTGAATCCGGACTTGACACAGTATTAATTGTTCGCCATAGTTTGTCAAAAAAATAAATAATTTATTCTTGCGACAGAAGAGGTGCTCGCTGTAAACCAGCGTGTAACAACCAAACAAATCAAAGTACTGGCAGATGTACATGTGCATGTACATAAGACAAACATTCATGAAACCGGATGTACACATTAATAACTTGTTTGCCAAAGTCTATCAATAAAACGGTCTGTGCAAATGTAATATTCAGTTCAACAGAAAATGTGCTAAACGAGTGTGTGTTACAGGTTGCCCGCCTACTGCTACCTCAGCTAGGCGGGTTGCTTAAGCTTGTCGTCCCAAAAGTATGCTGGGGTTCCAAAGTTCTGGGGAAACACTGGGTTAGAGCAACAAGGCCACAGTTATTAGAAAACATTCAGCATTCCTATAAGTTAAGAAAGGGCAAGTAATCTGTAAATATGGTTCTCCTCCTGCTCTCACCATCCCAATAGCTCCGCGTTGGGATTCGCAATACTTACGTGTTACATTCACCCATATCCTGGGATTGGTGCACATAAGACAAACATTCACTAAAACCGGATATGACACATTAGTAATCTGTTCGTCATAGTTTTACCAAGAAAATGGTCCATGCAAACATATTGGATTTCAACAGAAATGGTAGATAAGCCAAAGTTGCCCGCATTTCGCCATTGCAGCTCGGCGGGTTGCGCAAGTTTGTCAGTCTAAAAAGTGTGTTGGGGTTACAAAGTTTTGGGAAATACTGGGTTACAGCACAAACGCTACAATATGTTGGACATTCAAAGTATGGATATCACCATCCCAGTAGCTTTTCTATTCACTTGTCTGCATTCTGGTGTACATCAGCAGAAGCCTGACTCTAGGCTATTCGTGTGAGGGGGGGGCAACAGCATGGCTACTCAGCATCTAAAGATCGCAGTCAGACGGTGACTTCAGACGGTGAAAGACATGTGGTACCCACGGTGGTGTGGGTACCACAGGACGCTTCACTTATTATTAGTGACTGCCTGCACCATGGCTGGTCCAGCCAGGTGGTGTAGGAGTGGTAGCCCTGTAAAGGGGGCAGGGTCCTCAAGGTGTGGGGAACACTTGTTGGCGGACTCTGGCTGACAAAGTGTAATAAAGCTATTTAAATTTCCTCACCTGCATCCCGGCAACACCTGTAATCCGGGTGCTGGGCAATCCACGCCAGGGTGGGTGCACCAGTATGGCAACACAACATTTATTTAAAGTCCGCAGTTAGACTGGGATTGGATTCTGTTCAGACTGTCCTCCTCCCGTTCTCACTATCCACTCATCAGCATCCTGATATACATTTGCAGAAGTTTGGCACGGGGCTGCTCATGCTGGGTGGGGACATCAGTAGGGTGACTCAGCAGCTAAGGACATCAGTCAGACGGTGAAGGACTTGCAGGCAATGATGACATGAAGCAGAATACTGGAAAGAGGAGTGTGGGTAAAGGGTTCCGGCAATTAAGCTATATACCCCACGCCCTCCAGCCAGGTGGGTTGTGTTAGTTTGGCATTCCAACAAGTGTGCCGTTGGCATCAATAGTGTTGAGAAATTGGGTTTGGAGCAGATATGCTGACTATCACCAGAACACATCTTGCACGCTTAATTAAGAAGGTGCAGGCAATCTTTGTTCATATGTTTTACCCTTGGTTCTCACTATCCAAAAGCTTTGGCATCTTTTCTGCACACTGGTATACCTTTAGCAAAAGTCTGGCTATGGGCTACATACACTAGGGTGGGGACACCAGTATGGCGACACAGCATCTGCAGACCGCAGTCAGGCTGATGGGTTTTGCAGGCAATAAGGACGTGATATGTAGCAGTATATTTGGAGTTCTTGGGGGACCCCAGGCCTCACCCTGTTTTTAGATCCACCTTGTCGTGTTTTAGGAGGAAGTGGAGCACCAGGCGTCCTCGAACGAACATGACGCAGTTTAAATCCAAGGCATGTCTACATTTTCACTTGCTGGTGCTGCACTTGGGCATCAGGCTGAACCCTCATATTTGAGACCCTCCAAGTAAGGGGGCAAACAAGGGCATAGTCACCCCCAAAAGAAAATGCACAAACTTGCACACAGTGCGTTATGGTTGGTGTCACACAGAACTGTGGTTACGAAGAGAGCAGCTTTAGATCCCCAAGGGGTCCTATTCCTAGCTGGTGCTGTACAATTAAACTAATGGAGGTCAGCGGATAAAGATAAAGGTATTGTGTTGGCAACGACAATAACTTATTAAACAAACATACTCGTGGCCTTGAAGGTGGACACCTCTACACTTAACAGCGAATCCTGAAGTCGGGGCCGGGGTAGTGAAGGGTAAATACTGGGCCCAGCCAAACCCTAATCATAAGGCCCATTAGCACAGATGGACATATCTTGGAACTGTGGCTAAAGAGGAGAACAGTGTTACCAACTTTCCTAAAGAAGGGTAAATTAAGCCAAGTACAAGTCCAACAAGCAGGAGGGCTTGGTTCAACCGGAATTCAAAATCCAATAAAATAAGAAGGGCTTGGTACATCAGGCATGGCTTCTTTAGCACGAAACACAACATGGCACCCCGATAGGGATGGGGCACACGTGACAGAGGTTGAGAGGGAATTGGTCCAGCTGGACAGACTGGTATCTGCAGCTTGCAGGAGGTTATGGAGCCTGCCATGGTGGGGGGGTCCGGATATGACGACAGCCACATCCAGGGCTTTCGCGGAGTTACAGGGCGATCCAGAGGCAGAATGGTAAATAGGGGTACCCTCTTCAGGAGCACAATAGGGGTGCAGAAGCCAAACAACCCCAGGAGCCTTTACGGCAGGACCCTGGAGAAAAGCGACGGTGCCCCGCTAGTCTTTCGGGCGGTTGTAAGCCTAAGCAACCGGGGGCTTGCCTGGACACGCCCTGCCCCTAAAAAGGAGTGAGTAAAGGGATGGACTGGTGGTCCACGGTATTTAAGGGGGATAATCCCCACTAAATGGTAGCACTGATTGGGTTGGCCATATTGCAGTTGGCTCATCAGGCGGGCAGGGCAGCTTAGGTTAATCACCGCTGCCTGTCCTTGGATCGCACATAAGTTAACCCACCACGTTGGCATATATTTCTTGTATGAAATAAACCTGCAGCAAAATGTTTCCTAACAAACATGTCTTGTGTGTTTATTGTATTGCTGTGCATGCTATGTTCTTCTTGTGGGGGGAGGTTGCTTATATCGGCACTATGACGCTGCCCGAGGCACGTGCCCGCTCAAAAGGGCGGCTACGTTAGTGCCACATTAGGAACATCCCCACGTCTAGTTGTGGGGACCCCCGGGGAGTCCCTAAAGTCCAGTGCAGATTCTGCATCACTTCTGGCGCAGCTGAGGGTTGGGGCGAGGTACTTATACCTGCCCCCGCCCATCTGGCCGTCCTTTTGGTTCCTCTGGTCACGCCGTCTCCCTCCCTACCGCATACCCGGCTTGCTGGCTGGGGTGCGTAGCCAGGGAACGAACATGTTAACTTGTTATTTGTGTTGCAGGCGGAGTTACAGGGTGATCCAGAGGCTGAATGGTACATGGGGGTACCCTCTTCAGGAGCACAATAGGGGTGCAGAAGCCAAACATCCCCAGGAGCGTTTACGGCAGGACCCTGGAGGAAAGTGACGGCGCCCTGCTATTCCTTTGGGCGGTTGTAAACCTGAGCAACTGGGGGCTTGCCTGGACACGCTCGCCCCTAAAAAGGCGTGAGTAAAGGGATGGACTGGTGGTCCACGGTATTTAAGGGGGATAATCCCCACTAAATGATAGCACCGATTGGGTTGGCCACGGTGTAGTTGGCTCATCAGGCGAGCAGGGCAGCTTAGGTTAGTCACCGCTGCCTACCTCTGGATCGCCCGTAAGTTAACCCACCATGTTGGCATATATTTCTTATATGAAATACCCCTGCAGCAAAATGTTTCCCAACAAACATGTCTTGTGTGTTTATTGTATTGCTGTCCATGCTATGTTCTTCTTGCAGGGGGAGGTTGCCTATATCGTCACAAAGGGTCATGCGCACAGCAGAGTCCCTTTCACCTCACTCTGGTGCTGTAGGAGCTGTTCATAACACCCCATCAGGCCTTTCCATGCCCTGCCATTTCCCTCATCTCCTGCTGCCACCCACTATTAACCACGCCCCCCCCCCCAACAAACATCTTGGCACCAGCGGTAGGAGTTAGCCTGAGGGACTCATGTGACCTGGAGGAGTGGCGATGTTGGCGATCAGAGGCCAGTCGCAACTCTGCTATATTTAGGACTGACCTCTGAACACAAAAGGGGCTCCCTGCTGCCTTGCGTTATTCCACGGCAGCAGTAAAGGCGCAAAAAAAAATTCTGCCCAGGGCGCTACCCTGACAAAGGCCGACTCTGCCTGTAGTGGCGTGTACGTGGCTTAGAGGAATAGCTAGGAATGTGTGAAACAGTCGGACCTACAGATAATGTTCCTGGGTCCCTTCATTCAATCGTCTTTAGCTTATCTGTGCAGATAGATACAAACATGAAAATCACTTTAGCCCCGCTCCAAAAAGAGCAGCCGTGGCCCAACTGCTGTGCCATGCTCCTTCTGAACACAGGCTCAGGCAGCGGCCTGGATGGACCTCATCCGAGGCGAAGTGTGCTGCCTTTACTTTCTATAATGGCTGCTGAAAGTCAAACATACAATCTCATATTCACTTTACCCCGCTTTTGAAACTTTTTTATTGTCTGTCAAAACATAACCGACATAACAGCCTTTCAGTGAAATATTTATTAGACATTGTTTAAAAACGACCTCAAGTTCCAAGGAAAATAGAAAAATGTATTATTATCGCTTTGGTGGAGAATGTCCTTCGGGTTTATGTTTTACACAATTTCAGTCAAGGTTCAGAGCACTTGATCCTGCAAGACATGGCAAGCATGCTGTTAAAACGAATTTGTGCAGAAAAACAACCACTAAGTGTATATATATATATATATATACATCGCACTGTTGTATAGCCAAGGTTTATGGAACTGACAAAAGAAATAGATGTTTGTTTAGCTGGTCGTAAGGAAAAAAGAGTTCGAACTCCTCTCTAGCACATTGTCTCGTGCGAGGCATTCACTTTTCAATTTAGAAAGAACATTCTTGAGGTTCGAAGCGAGCGCTGACAATACTCGAATTTAATAAGCGAAGACAAGTTAATAAACACTTTGCTGTATTACAGTAATGAGTGGGAACGGTATACTCGCTGACACCTGCTGCACTTGCTTGCAAAGCATTGCATTTTTTTACTTTTTTATATCTAACTATATGATTGCTGTGCGCTGTGCGAGCATGCCGACAGCCCAAAGCCTTGCTGCCTGCTAAGATGAAACTTTTGTTGTGAGCTTCACAGAGGTCTCCAACAGCGGTTGCCTCACTGAGGTTGATGCCTATGGACCCACTCCTGCTCTCTTCCAGAGAGTTAATTTCAGGTCACTCAACAGACCTCCTTGTTCATTAAAAAACCCTCCGTCATCCTTTCCCAACAGGTGTTCTTTCAAAGCCAGGGAGCAATGTTCTGGGTGGGGGGAGGGGGGCTTTCCTCTGTTTGAGAACTTAGGGGCATATTAACAAGAGGCAGCGATAATTATTGCTGACCGCGCCTAGCGCGTTTTTTTTTTATCGCCGCCTATCGCTGGAACTTATCGCCAACCTAGCGCTGTATTAACAACGCTCAGCGCATTGGCGATAAGAATTTCAGAAATGGCGGAAAAAAGGGCGAACATCGCTGGAAATCCAGCGATGTTCACCTAAAAACGGCGAAAACCTTGCTGATACGACCCTGTGGTCGTAACCCAAGAATCCACCTCCCATGCAAAGTATGCCTAAGACTGGATTTTATCAGACGTTAAAATCCAGCGTTATTGGGCAGTTAGCACGATTGTGTATCGCCACGGCGGCCGGGGCATTGTTGTAAATATCGCGAAGCCCGGTTAGCGATATTCTCCCGTGTAGTTTTGTCAGGCACGCCTCCTTTGCATATCATTAGCGTTGCGATGCTGGGCGTTTAGAAAACGGGCGCTGAGGCATGGAATCACACGCTAGCGTGTTGATAGAGCGCCATGTTATCAAGAAATTTGTAGGGGTGCATCATAATCACCGTTAGTTCGCACCCGCATATATCCAGAGATGTATTAATGAATGGCCAGTAAGATGTAGGTCTAAACCGCAGTTATTAGAGCGAATAGAAGCATAATTGTGCTATTTTAATCATGCAAATGTAATGCTTAATTGAAACGTGTTTAAAATGATGCCTAAATGAATTAGCCCATGTGTAACCGAGATGCAGTAGTTTAAACGTGTACCATATTAAGTTGCACGTGTAGTTCCCTTTTCGCATATGAAATGTAATGAACCAATGCTTATAGAAGTGATTAAGAATTGTGTGTTTAAATTGTGTAAAGGCCTGACTGCATATACGTCAAAGAAGGGCCTGTCCGTTCCTATGTTAGCTTATTTTGTAGGCCGAGAAGGTGTTCTCTTGGGAAGGCTCTCTGGGCACCGACGGTAGAATTAATTAGCACAGTGGAAAGTTTCTGTTGAATGTATTTTCTGTTGCAGGTGCAAGGACACATGCCCCGTTAGTAAAAGACTGCCTCTTTGTTTTAGGAGTTAGGATGGTGGGAGACACTGAGATGGGAGTATACTGGAATGCAAGGATGATACGTTCAGCGGAGAAGGTGCCTGGGACCCAAGGTCACTGTAACCGTCCTGGATGAAGTAAGAGTTTCAATGGAAAAGTACGAGAAGGAAGACCTGGCCGAAGAGGCGTGACAAGGGTGTGTTCTACTGTATGTGGGTTTTGTATTAGGGATAGTGCCCCGAGGGAGGAGAGCAGATTGGAGGTAGAGGAGACCTGAGAGAAGGGCGAAAGAGAGAGAGATCTAGATAGAAAGGAGCATCTTATAACAAGCTCAATGCTAAGTGAATGCACTTCTTAGGAAGTCTTCACAGCTGACACCTTTACCTTTCCTACTCTTGCCTGGGGAAAACTCGTTAAGTAGGGATGTCACTTGGGGGGCGTGGCCGGACGCCGATGGAGCAGGGAGCCTGAACCGGAGCTCCTAGCGGGTGATCCCCCATCACAGCCCATCCTGACCGATATAGTGGGGCCCTCCACCCCATCAACTTCTCCCCTGACTCATGAAGGACGCGGGAACGGGCAGGAATTGCCAATAGGGGCTAAAACACTTGCCTACTGGGAGAATCCAGCCGGACGGAGGAACCGCGAGGTCGACCAAGATGGCACCCGTGGTCTGAGGTCCGAAGACGGGGATCGCCTGGTGAGCACTGGCAGCATACGGCGGGTCGGAGCGGCGATCTGGTACGGCGGAACGCCCGTCTTGAGCGGCTCCTGGGGCAGCTGGAGCAAAGTGGTGAGAATCGCCGGGGAACGGGCCGCGGCGGGACGGGTTGCCGGCGGCTGGAGGGCGGCTGCCGCGGCGGGACTGAGTGCTGGGCAGCTCCCCGGTCCCGATCTGGCGTGACACCATAAAGCGGAACGGAGCAATGGCCCGGCCCAGTGGAGCCCCCGACTTGTGAGGCCCCACGGCCCCCGAAGTGTGATAGGGTGGGCCGAGACAGGCAAACAGAGCGGCTGCACAAGATGGCGCCCGCGGCCTGAAGACAGCCTTGACTGTAGAGCCAGGTACCGGGCAGGCCATAGGCAAGTGTGGGGAGTGGATGCGCACCTCCCGCGGCGGAGGGGAGGCCCGGCCGGCGGCGGGGGGCATCGAGCCGCTTAGCATCAGTCTAACACACGGCGGGACCCCCAGCTGGGAGCGGCGGCCTGGCCGGCTGATGTGCGGAGCCCTGTCGGCACGGCGGGGGGCCGGGGACATTGGGAACACCCCTAAAACCGCAAGGAGCGAGACAGACGGCGGAGCTCCCTAACCCCCCCATTGCTCACAAGGCTGAGACGATCGAGAGCAGGGGACCCCTGAATGCACGGAGGTGAGGAGGTGTGCCGGCGGGGGGGGCCAGACGACGACACAGCGGAGAGCACAGAGTCACTGCGGACCCACGTATTGAGCGCCGGAGGGGACCCCCACCTGGGTGCGGGGGGCGGGGCTGCCAGAGGTGCTGAACCATACTTGCCCAGCGAGGTTGGGAGGCGCGGTGTTGCCGTCGCTGCTGCGGTCCTTCCTTCTCCTTGCCGGGGACACTGCCCGCTGCTGCCGGGTCGGACTGCCTCCTCGACTGGGCTACTTGCTGCCTTACCGCGACGCTGCCCTGGGGCTATACGATTGGAACCCGCACACTGCGTGATCAGTCTTGCCGGCCTTGACTCTCTGGTGAGATCCCAGCACAACCGGGACTGGAACCGGCGGGTATCCTCGCTAGGCGGACGGCGCCCGCACTGCACCCAGCATGGGGAGGGTCAGTAAGCGGCGGGAGATGGAGCAGCAGGAGTCGGCGGGCGAAGATACTGGAGAGCAGCGACCATGCACGAGAGCTCAAAGCGAAAAGCCCGCACCCCAAGGTGAGGTATCGCTCCACGACATCCTGCAGGCCATAGAAACGTCGCGGACGGCCGTAGAAACCAAAATAGATACGCTCCGTGAGGATCTTGGACTCTTGAGGGCCGATCACAGAAAATTGGCGGACCGCGTCACGACAGCGGAGGGTGAGGTCGAGGACCTGAAACCGCAAGTCTCCACGACCGCGCGCCAAATCACGGACATTGAAAAAAGGGTGCAGGTGCTGGAGCGGCGGGCAGAGGACTCCGAAAATAGAGCAAGACGGAACAACATACGGGTCATTGGCCTGCCGGAGAAAATCGAGGGGAACAACATGGTGGCCTATCTCGAGAACTGGATTCGCACTGAAGTGGCAGAGGAGGGCCTATCGCAATACTTCGCTCTTGAGAGGGCTCACAGGGTCCCTGCTCGGGCGCCGCCGCCGGGGGACCGCCGAGGCCCGTGGTGGCCCGTCTCCTCTTTTACAAAGATAGAGATCACGTGCTGGGCCAAGCGCGACTCAAAGGACAACTCAAAATAGGGAACAGCACGGTTCGGATCTTCCCGGACTTCTCCAGGGAGGTACAGAGACAGCGAGCTTCCTTTGTCTCGGCCAAAAGGAAACTGCGCCAGTTGGACGTGCCATACTCCATGGTGTTCCCGGCTAGACTTCGGATAGCGTACGCGGGGAGACCAAGTTCTTCACCACACCTCACGATGTATGGGGCTGGATAGAGGAGAGAGGCCCACGAGACAGGAGGCACGACAGCACGGATCGGCCCGAGAAAGATCACGCACGATCACCGGGAGGAGGAGGGAAACTCAAGAACCAGCCAACGCCGGAAGAAAGTAGGCGAGACAGAGAGAGAGCGGTGGCGGCAATAGCCTCCCTGAGTGCCACAAGCCCGGGGGCAGCCACTCCCTCTCAGGAGAGGACCGGAGAGACTCGGATTCAGAAACCAGCTCGAGCACTGTGGGGGAGAACAGTCAGATCCTACCAGAGGTGACTCCAGGCACGGCGGACGAACTGATTTAGCTCATCCATGACACGCAAGTATAGGCGGGACATTGCAACTGGCGGTGGAGGAGTCGTGGCTTGCGCCTGCTCTGCACATAAGAGGTGCCCTGGAGGGGTGATACGAGAGCTCACCATGGGATGGGGGAGCCCAGGGAGCGGAGGGGAAGGCTTTCCTCCAGACGGGCACTCGTCTAACCACCACCCGAACGTTGGACATTTGACTGTTACCATGCCAGAAGGCAGTTTGGATAGGGGGAATTTCTCACTTGTCCTGGGGAAGGGGAGTTGGGGAAGTTTTGTTGTTTTAAGTTGGGGGCACTGCTGTCTATACATTCCCGGGGACAAGAGATACAACGCGGAGGGTCCCTCTTTCCTTAAATTGCACCGAACGTTATGCAGGGGCGCGAGGGCTGGACGGCGGTAACGAGAATACCAAGGGATGCCGAAACGTAAGGTATATAACCTCCTCTCTTGGAATGTCCGGGAGATGCGCTCCATGCACAAACGCTACAGGGTTTTCTCTCATCTGAACAGGCGGGGGATACATATTGCAATGTTACAGGAGACGCACACATTGGCATCTGAGGGGGCGGCTCTACAACGTAGATGGAGGGGACAGGCATACTATACCTCATACTCGGCGTTCGCCAGGGGGGTCCTGGTGTGGATTAGAGCAGGGGTCCCCTTCCAGCAGACAGGGCACAAAGTAGACCCGGAGGGACGGTACGTGGTGGTTACGGGGCGGTTGGACGGACAGGACGTCACGCTCATTAATATTTATGGCCCAAATGTGGACCAGGGAACGTTCCTGGAGCAGCTATCTGGGACCCTGGCGCCATATCTTACGGGGTCAATTATTATGGGGGGGGATTTCAATTGTATTGCAGACCTGATGCTCGATCGATCTCATCCACCACTACGGGATGCCCCGGCACACAGAATAGCTAAGGCGTTTGGGGACTGGCAATCTCGCTGGGGATTAGTAGACACTTGGAGACGTACGCATCCAGTTGACAGGGAATACTCCCACCTCTCACATGTGCATGACCTGCACGTTCGCCTGGACACCTTTCTATGCTCCCCGGACGTACACGCCAGAATGCACGACACGGAATACCTCACCCGGACAGTGTCGGACCACAACCCGATACTGACCCGACTGCACTGGGGGACCCAGCAGCAACCCATCCCAACATGGCGCCTTAAACCCGAGGCACTAGAGGATCCAGTGTTCCTGGATGAGATTAGGGGCCATATCGGCACGTACTTCGCCGACAATGCGCAGACCACGGACTCCAGGGGGACGGAGTGGGAGGCCTTCAAGGTTGTCATCAGGGGGCGCTGCATGGCGCTCTCCATTGGGGTCAGGCGAACGTTACTCACGGACGTGGAGAGGGCCGACCGCGCACTGAGGGAGGTGGAAATTCGCCGCCCGAATCACCCAGAACTCCGGCAGGCATTGCTGGCAGCGAAGGAAGAGGTGGCCGCGCACGAGGAAAGGCTGAGGTGTTTCGATTATAAGGCCTATATGGACAGGACACACGCAGAGCGAGATAGAGCAGGTAGGTTACTAGCGTGGCTGGCCAACCCCACCCGCAGGGGGAACACAATTATTGAGCTAGCAGGCTCTGAGGGTCAATCCTTAAATCGGCAGGATGCTATTAACAATAGGTTCCGTGGATACTATGAAAGGCTGTACGAGAGCTCTGGGCCGCGGGGGGAAGGGGAGATAGAGGGCTACCTGGCAGACCTTCCTCTGCATACCCTAACGGACGACGTGGACCAACTGGGGGCGGCCATCACGGAGCGCGAAGTTCGGGTGGCCATCAAGGAACTGGCCAGAGGGAAAACCCCAGGCACAGACGGGCTTCCTAAAGAATTCTACGCGGCATACGCGGAAGAACTAGCCCCCAAGCTAGTGGAGATGTACACAGAGGCGGGGGAGAGGGGACGCCTGCCTGCCACTACGCGTGAGGCGGTGGTGATCCCGTTATTGAAGCCCGATAAGTCCCCCCTGGAATGCACAGCGTATAGGCCCCTGTCGATGTTAAATCTCGACTTTAAGATATTAAGTAAGTTGCTGGCAACGCGATTGCTGCCGCATATGACCTCCCTTGTGCATCTGGATCAGGCGGGATTTATTCCCCGCAGGAACATGACCCTGAACATACGCCGCCTGTTATCTGTACTTGAGCTTGGAGCAACGGGTGATCAGGCAGGAGCGGTGTTTGCCATTGACATGGAAAAGGCATTCGATAGCCTAGAATGGGGGTTCCTGTATGCAGTTTTAATCAAAATGGGCCTTGGGCCAGGGTTCCTGCGATGGGTGCAGCTACTATACGCTGATCCGGTGGCAAGAGTCCGCACAGGGGGCACGATATCAGGGCAGTACAGAGTGGAGAGGGGCACGCGGCAGGGGTGTCCCCTCTCCCCGCTGTTATTTGCCCTGGCGGTGGAGCCACTGGCATGTGTGGCGAGGTCAGACAGGGCTTACAGAGGGTTACAACTGGGGGAGCAGAGGCACAATATAGCGCTATACGCGGACGATCTCCTATTATTCCTGCGCCACGCAGGGGAGGATCTCCCGGGGGCACGGAGGATGATGGACGAGTTCGGCGGTCTATCGGGCCTCCGAGTAAACTGGCAGAAGTCTCGATTGTTTCCCCTGAGGGTGGACATGGTGCCACCTGAGGACCTTGGTAATCTGAGATGGGAGCCCAGATGTTTCCGCTACCTGGGAGTGCGCATCTTCCACGCTGTAGCAGATGTGAAAGAAGGGAACATAGAGAGGGCACTGCGCGCGCTTAAGGATAGTATGGACTTCTGGGGAAAGCTTCCTCTATCCGTGATGGGCCGGGTCTCCCTACTCAAAATGGTGGCTCTCCCTCGATTGCTGTACTTTTTACTACATTGCCAGTGTGGATCTCGGCGGCTTGGTTTCGGGAGCTGGACTCCCGACTGTCTGCATTCATCTGGGGGCGGGCCGGCGGAGAGTGGCCCTTAACACATTAAAAAGACCCCGATCAGAGGGGGCCTCGCTGTGCCGGATATGGAAGGGTACTACTTGGCAGGACAGCTACAAAGACTCACACAGTGGGTGGCGGGGAGCATAGACCCAGACAGGGCGGTGCCACTGTTCACCCCGAACAAACTGGATGTGTTTCGCACACTGCTAAGGGTCGCCAAACCGCAGCAGATCAGCAGTAACGAACATGGGGTGATCCGACGGTGCTGGGGCAGATGCCTACAGAAAACTAGGACAAAACACACATACTTGCCCGAAATGGCGATGACGCTGCTGAGTGCCCTGCCAAACGGGGGACAATGGCGGGGGATAGACGATTGGGTACAAGCAGGGGCTACAAGGGTGGGAGATCTCTTCCGCGATGGAGAGCTACTCTCCTTTGGGGACTTCAGCGCCGACTGGGATATCCCAATAGGGCATTTCCTATTATACGGAGCAGTCACAGGGGCCATGAGACGTCACTGGGGAACAGGCACGACTGAACCGATTCGACACACCACCTGCGAATATATAAGCCTTGCCGGGGGCACTATCAAGGCGGTGGCATGTCTTTATAGGGCCATAGGACGCGACTCCCTGCAACCGCTGGACAGATTGAGAAACCAATAGGGGGAAGACGTCGCCAGGCCACTGGAAGACAAGGACTGGGAAAATATTCTTGACCGGGCACCCAAAGTTTCTAGGAACGCCCGCTTTAGCTTGATTAACTTCTACGTACTCCACCAAGCCTACCTTACGCCAGAACGTATCAACCGATACTTTACTAGAGACGACGCCAGATGCCCGAGATGCACTACACTAGGGGCGACTTTCATTCACATGCTCTGGAGCTGTACTGCTTTAACACATTACTGGCAGGAGGTGACACAGGAGACGGCTAGGGTCATGGAGAGGATTATCCCCTGCACACCGACACATGTCCTACTAAGCCTGTTCCCACACACGGCCAAAACTAGGACCACAGATAGGTTCCAAGATCTCGCCTTCATACTGGCGAAGCGAGAAATCACTCGTAACTGGAAAGACCCGAAGGGCCCCAGCACACACAGTTGGAAGCGAGAGCTAGTGAAATGGGCAGGATGCGAGAGTAGGATCCTACTGAGGAATGCGAGGCGGGGGATAGGCAAGGAGGAGCGAGCCAGGGCATGGGAGGGGTTGCTGGGTGACCTGCAAAGGGACGGGCAGGAATCCGATGCCTCTTCCCCTGAAAGGCCCCTACAGTGAAAGCATCCCTAATGGCCAGGACAGATCAGAGCAGCTTTGAAGACCCCGGAGGGTGGGGAGCGTCCAACACACTCCAACAGGAGAGGGTAGGGACAGAGGGGGGTAGTATATATATACAGATATAGGATGCCCCTGCGCGCAATGATTGGATAGAGGGGAAGGGACCCTTGGCACCCGAGTGAGGCAAACGGGAGACAGCAGTGCGGGGAGGGAGGGAGGGGGGACTAGGTTACGAGGTTTGTTAGGCAGAAGGGGGGAGGGGGTCAGGGCCGGATTAGCACTATCCCTACCGAACAAGGCGGGAGGGGCTGCACGATACGAGGGCAACGTGAGGAAGTGTATAAACTGTCCATTGAAATATAACGCATATGACAATGGTCCGAATGTAATGTTGTCTTGATTTCTGCAACCCTGTTTGAACATAAAGGCAATAAAATTTGTTTAAAAAAAAAAAAGTAGGGATGTCACTTCAGTGGTAGAGTAGGGACAGATTTAACGCTTTTCATTTTATTAGGTAGATGAAGAATAAAATAGAGATTGGAGCTGTCATTGCTAGTTTAATGCTTTTGGAGCTAACAATTCTTCTTATTCTGAGTCGGATGAGACTCCTGCATAGGATGATGTTTGTATTAGTGCCCATCTATTTCTTTAACCTCGTGTTGAGGTGCTTGTATGTGCATTTGTTTTTGGCTTTGTAATAAAGCCCAAAACTTGAATTCGGAGTCAGTGGTCTTTGGAGCCAAAGTCGAATCCTAAATTGTTGTATAGAAGAATTGAGTTTTCTTCCCTTCACACTATTCAGCAGGTAAAAAGATTCTGGCGACCTGAGGATTCTTAGTGATGGTAAGATAAGATAAGAATCCCGCTTTATCAGTTGGTAGCAGAGTAGGATGGTTTCCGCTGATAGTAAGGGGAGATGTAGATTAGGATAAGAGATTACTTGCCCCACAGAGCCCGGGTGATGGTGTTCCAGTAAGAGGAGGACGACGGCGGTCGATGAGAACCGACGGAGAGTGATGGTGCGGTGAAGTAGCAGTTCATGGTAGCGTGAGTATGAACAGGGTGATGCTTGTTAGATTGCGGTGTTGATTTGATTGTGTGATGTCTTGCGGAGTTGGAATGAGAGTCGTGTGATTGAGGATCGGACCGTGAGCGTGCGCGGGCCGAGAGATTTGATTCGATATCCCGGGATAAGAGATTGTGGTGTAGAAGACACCCAGAGTTGAGATTGTTGACCAGAGGTTGTGGGAGTCATGAGACGTCGTTGATTAACCCACTGAGGATAGGGAGCATATGTGCGAGTGCGTGAATAACCAACGCTGGTCGTAGGTTGTTGTATGTGTGAAACATTGAGTGTTTGGATCCTATCGATTGTGCCAGATCTGAGGTCAACAGTTTCAAGAGACTGTCCGGTCGTTTGTGGACAGACAGTCAGAGAGGTGATTGTCCGGTCGTTTTGTGGACAGACAGTTACTTCAGAGTGTGATTGAGACGCGTGTGAGCGTGAGAGGTAAATTGTAAAGGAGGGGAACTGCTGCGAGCGGAGGAAGAGTGACGTCAGACAGTGCCGCGCTGCGATATGTCGGTTGGTGTGAGTCGCGCTGGTATTGGTGGACTGACAGGAAGTAAAAACGAAATCTTGTGTGCGAACGGAAATCTGTTTCATAATGAAATGTTTTAAAGTTTTACGAGAACTCTGTAGAGGTGATAGACATGTGGTTACTCGGGGTGGAGAGGAAGCCCTCTCCGAAGATACGCCAGCACATTACATGGCTAAGAATGTGGGATTGCATACTATAATTTGGCTTGAGAATTGGCATACAATGACACAGGGAGAGGGAGAATTGACTTTTCCCCGCTATGGTACTTTCAGGTTGGAAGTGTTGTACCAGCTAAAAACGTAATGTCTTCTTTACGACCACTGCCCAGACCGACACAATTTGAAGCACTACACGCATGGATTAGGGCAGCGTATGACAGAAAAAGAGACAGAAGTCAGGAAAGGGTGAAGAAGTCGATCAGGGCATTTCAAGATGCGAGATGGGATGCACTGGAGAAAAGGTGGAGAGTGGAAACGATTGAAGGGGATAGATTATATCCATTGTTAGAGAAAACGGGAGGTACACAGACAAAGAGTGTAGAGGAAGATGACAGTGATATGGAGGACAGCTTGTTAGAGAGACTGCTGTCAGAGAGACCACCTCCATTGAATCCAGATAATAGCGAGGGAAAATTGACGGTGGCAGGAGGGACTGGCGAGTTTCAGAATCAGACAAATGTGAGAGTAGTGGGAAAAATCGCCACAGGAACGGAGGGAGTGGGAACACAACCCTCAATGGGGAGCGTGAGATTGCCGGATGCCCTGACTGTACCTGTTACCATTGGTCCTATAGTATCAGTGTATGACCCATATCGAGTAAGTGAAGGAAGTCTATCACGGATGACAGGGAGAGAGGGGATCAGCATTGGAGGGAATGGTGTAGAGGGAGGAATGGTCCACTCTCCGAAGCCCATAGAAGCGAGCACGCCATTGCCAGCCACCCCAGACTCCTCTAGTGGACAGGTGGATGTGAGACCAGTAAGACCAAGGTCTTTGGTCGAGTCCAGATCGGACTTGAGAATGTGGGTACCACCTGTGAGGAATCAGAGTGATCGGATGGCAGGAGATGTGGAGCAAGACAACTCAGGAAACAGACCAGTTCCTAGGAATACGATAGAAGAGAGTAACCCACGAGAACAAAGCAGCGATTATGATGAGCAGAATGGTGCTGTTTGTCGAGAAATCTTGAGGGGTGCCATGAGGGCAAGGATGTTGGATGTAGTGAGGTTGAAGGCAGAGGTAGATGAAATGATTAGCGGGAATCTGCCTTTGGAGAGAATAGAGATCTATGAGCCAGACTAGCTGCTTTTCGTAGCAAAGGATGTGACTCGTAAAGCAAGGGCCGCACATGAGAAATTGACAGAATTGGCAAAGAAATATGAGGTGGATTTGAATAAAAACGAAATCGTTGCAAGGCTCTCATAGGTTGCAATACAGTGATCAAGAGCTGGAAGAGAAAGGGTCATAGGACTGAGGACACATACGAAGGACCTGATTGTAGGGATGCGCATATGGGTCATGCTCAATAAATGGGAGGAAATGTGGTCTAAGAAAAAGATTTCCAAAAAGAACGTAGGAGAGACGCCGCCTCCGAAGGGGGGGGGGGACAGGAGTAGGGAACTATCCTTTACGGGAAGTACAGAACGGAGGGTACGTGCATGTGCCATGGGGTAGAGGTAATTTGGCTGCATTTACAAATGATTTTCCTCGGCTGAGGGAAAAGCCAGTAGAGTGGTACAAACAGGTTGACCGTTTTGTCAAAATTTCGAAGGTATTGTGGATTAATTTGAACACCTTGTTTGATATTGTAGTACCCGGAGACTTCTGGTCAGCTTGTAAAATTGCGGTTGAGTGGCCGATTTCTGAACCTGAAAGGGATGCTGTCACAAATGGTCCGTCGCCTATAGTCATGAAAAAGTTTGAACAAGTGATTACATGGTTGAAGTCGAAGATCTCGCCTCAAGACATTGATTGGGTTAAGATAGATCGAACTGTTCAGGAACCAAAGGAGACAGTTCATGAGTATTATGAAAGACTCTTGCAAGCTTTTAAACAGTATAGTGGATTAGATACCTTAGACCCCAAGGATATAGGACAGTTTGTCTCAAAGTTTGTCCTAGGATTGAGACCAGAGGTTAGTCTTATGATACAGCAACATTTGATCTGTTGGCAGAACAAGCCGGTGGATGAAATCCTGCGGTATGCGAGGTACTGTAGTGATGAAGTAGACTCGAAGCACCGGAAGTTGAAGGACAAACTGATGCTTGTTCAGATGCAAACTGCTCAGTGTAGGAAGGTGGAATCTGACTATATGGTTGCCCCCACTTTTTTTTATGGTGTTTTGCTGGTTTATGACTTAGTTGGACTGGGATCCTGCTATTCAGGGCCCCAGTCTATCTGCTTTCTCTGTAAAAGGTTTCCATGTGCCTTAGGCACATCTCTGATTGGAATCTGAGTGCCCTTATAAGTCCCTAGTATATGGTATACTATGTACCAAGGGCATAGGTACCTCAGAGGCCTGCCAGGGGCTGCAGCATGTATTATGCCACCCCTGGAAGGCCATCCAAACTGACACCACAGGTCTGCTACTGCAGCCTGGGTAAGGTGGTGCATGCACCTCTTACTGTGATATAGGTTACCTATATCACTATATACATACACACATATAAACCTATAAGTCACTCCTATGGCAGGCCTTATCAATCCTGAAGGCAGAGTGCGTGGTTCCTATGTGAGAGGGTGCCCCTGCATGAGCAGGGCCCCTCTGCAGCGTTCGGAGACCCTTCTCTGATGCTGTTTGTAGTGCAGCCTGACCATATACTCTTAAGCGCATTATAACCTCGCGTTAAATGCTAACTTTGGAATGGCTGCACCTAAACATGTCGTGTTTGGTGTCAAACATCTTGGAATACTACCCCCCGCCAATCCTGGCGGCGGGGGTAGCATTCCACCCTTCTAGAGGGAGAGACATGTTAACTCTGGCCTGGCCGGTAACTTCTTTCCAAAGCCCTGGCATCACAAAATGGATGCTGCTGCCACAGACACGAGTCTGGCCTCCTGCTGCTGGACGAAACTCCGGCAGGGGAGGCCTGGACACAGGTTTCCTGTCCCAGGGAGGTGTGACCACCTCCCCAGACAGGATAATGTGTATTGGGGCTGGGCGGGAGCACTTTCGGGTGCTTTGAAGTCCTGCACTGGGGGCACATTTGGTGTCCCTAGTGCATACCCCAGTTCAAACCGGATCAGGGGCTTGCAGCCCCTGCTTTGGCGTGAACTGGACAAAGGGAAAGGGGTGTAGCCACCCTCTGCCCTGACCCACCCATAGGTGGGGCCACAGAGTAGTCCAACCCCTAAACTTGGTATAAGTATAGGAACCCAGTCCTTAGGACTTTAGATTATCCCTGGACGAAACTCTGAAACAGAATCCTGGACCTTCGACGCTCTACTAAAGACTAGAGGACAGAAGAATCTCCCTTGGGGTCAAGGAGTGACTCCCCTGCTTGGCAGGCACCAAAGAAGCAATTGTCCGGTCTGCATCGCCTAAGCTCCCGTCGGACGCCGAAGTCTTTGCATCACCAGAGGTGGATTTCCAGACTTCCCCGAGGCTGCCCTGAGTCCCCAGCAAAGCTGAGGCCCGTAGCTGTCGTGGGTAACGTGGAACCGTGACCCCTGGACACCGCACGCATTTGCTAGTGCATCCTCTTCTGGGTCTCCCACGAAGTCGTGCTTTGGGCTCCGAGTAGCCCTAGCCTCCAGCACCAACTGCACCGAAGATCACTGGCCTCCACTCCACGAGTGTCCTGTGAGCCAGATCCACGTGCGACGTCTCGAGGCTCCTTCGCGGTCGCTAGCCCGTTGGCTAGTAGCCCTTCACAAAGGCCAATCCTTTTCTTCTTGGGCTCCCTGGTTGCTCTAGGCGTGCCCTCACTTACCCTTGCTGGGTGAGTTCCTCAGACCTTGCTGGTCTGCACCATCGACGATCTTCATCTACATCGAGACTTGCCGTTGCCAAGGCTTGTTGGGTCCAATCCGGTCGCCGACGCCTCAGCACTCGACAGACATCGTGTACCAGCCCGAATCCTGCTCCTGGTCACCGACAACGCCTCCTGGACCTCGTGGCTGAAGAGTCAAGACGACCGTCAACGCACTCTGAAGCACTCGACATCGGTGGGCATCTGTCCATCGCCTTCCTGGTCACTGGCTAGTGACCCAGACTCTGTCCCCTCTGCTTTCAGGTTCTTCAGATCTCCGATCCACTCTTGGATCCACCCGGACACTTTCCACTTGGTCGCCAGCAGCACTTTGCAGCAGATCGCCATTCAAATCGACGACGAAACCCGACCTCGAAAGGCACCTATGCACCCGGCTTCCCTGGGTGAGGTAACACGAGTACTCCGGTGCTCCCGTGGGTAGAGACTCTAGAACGACCTAGTTCTCAAAGGGTTTGCTCCAAGTCCTCCTTTAAGTGTCCCTTTTCTTTAATTTCCTGATCGCGACTTTCTCCATAGAAGTTAACGGCGTATCGCGGTTGTGTATTTACACTGCACGCGTCCCCCGTGGGTCCCCTGTGTCACTACCTTGGGTGGTTCCTTGTGGTCCAAGCACTTCTAGAGGCTCTAGGCCTAGTGTCTAGTTCAGTCGTGGTTCTTATACCACTTTATTGGTATATGGTTTGGTACGCCCCTAGGGCCCAAACGTGTATTTGTGCTATTACTGTGTTTAAATAACTTATAACTTGTGTATTTCGAACTCTAGCCTCATAAAGAGACTAGAGGGGTGTGTTTAGCAATAAATACATATATTTTGAATATATACCTGGTGTGGTGCTCTTTCATTTGATCACTCAAGAGATTATAGACTGGTAAAACAAGCTGCTTTACATTCCTTCAAGACTTAGCCTGAAGGCTGCTCTCCATAGCTACCACTAGGATAGCTTTCAATAAGGTTGTCTTTAACCTATCTCCAATAAGGGGTTGTTTGGACTGGTGCAAGGTGCCCACTATAATTAGTGGACAGCATATGCCAGGCCAACTTCTCACATTGGTGTGCAGCGTGTGGGATTCCAGCTTGCTATTGTTTTACCAGATAATCTCAATTGAATTGATCAACTGAAAACCACTAAAGGTACCTAAGGTACATATAATTTAAGCTTAGAATACAGTAAGTTCTACTGAACTTAGAGTTGTGTGTTAAGGGATAGCACACCCTTTCTACAACTCAAGAGAGTTTAGTAGGCCACACTAGAGTAGGTAGTGCATACACCACACCTCACTAGTGATGTCTTCAAAGCCAGGACCCAGTGAGTCCTTGCCAGAAGCCCATGGGCTTCTCCCTCCAAGTATGATACACTCCCATTCTTGGAATTGAGAGCATTATGTAACTTGAGGAAATTGAAGACAGGACAGAGTCCCACCACCCAACATCTTAGAGAGATGTTGGAAGCTTATGATCTCAGTAAGCCCTTAGGGACTGAAGGGGTAGGAGCTGAGGGTGGGGCAGAAGATGAGGGTGGGGCCAGGGGTAGCAATACCCCCAGCCCCCTCTGAAACTGGCCAGGAGGGTGACAATGACCCTGACCTGGATAACCCAATCCCTCCTGTGGACGATGAAGAGGAAGATCAGAATGATCCCCACTTTGTCCCCCAGGAAGGATTATGAGTGTGCCCAGAAGGTCTAGGTCTCCTTCTCAGGAGTCTAACCACTCTGGCACCTCCATAGGGACCTCTGTCTCATCTCATAGGAGGGAATCCTCTCATGAGAGAAGAAAGAGGCTGATTCAATATGAGGAAGCTCAGCTTGAACTCAGAAAACAGCAACTGGCTATAGACAGGGAGTCCCTAGATCTCTACAAAGAGAGAAAAAGTTGGGACTAGAGTCCCATGGTGGCAGCAATATCCCTAAAGATAGGGAAAGGTCTTATGACCATAGAAACCTAAACAAGATTGTCCCTCCCTACCAGAGTGGGGATGACATCCACAAATGGATAACTGCACTGGAGAGGGCCTGTAAAGTTCAGAAGGTCCCCCAGAAGCAGTGGGCAGCAATCTTGTGGCTCTCCTTTGCAGACAAAGGTAGAGACAAGCTCCTCACTGTAAGAGAAGAGGATGCTGACAATTACACAGTCTTGAAGAGTGCTCTGATAGATGGGTTTGGCCTAACCACTGAACAGTATAGGTTGAAGTTCAGAGACACCCAAAAAGCTCAGACTCAAGACTGGGTTGATTTTGTAGATTGTGCTACTAAGGCTCTGGAAGGTTGGATACATGGCAACAAAGTGCAGGACTTTTTAGGATTGTACAATTTGATTATGAGGGAGCAGATCCTTAATAATTGTCAAAACCAGCTTTTGCACCAGTATCTGGTGGACTCTGATCTGACCTCTCCCCAAGAATTGGGAAAGAAGGCAGACAAATGGGTCAGAACCAGAGTAAAAACTAAAAATCAGGGTGGTGACCAGAAGAAAGATTCTACTAAGTCCCAAGAGAAAGGTGGGGATAAATCTAAGGATAAGTCCCCTACAGGGCCCCAAAATTCCTCTTCTGGGGGTGGGTCCCAAACTCCTTCTTCTCCTGAAAAGAAACCATATTGCCATGTCTGTAAAAAGCCTGGGCACTGGAAAACTGATCCCAGTTGCCCCAGGATTGGCAATAAAGAAAATGTTCCTCCCACAACTACTACCACCCCTCCTGGTACTACCAGTAGTAATCCTCCAGTTGGGAGTAGTGCACCCAAAAAGTTAGGTGCTTTTGCAAGAGGAACAGAGGTGGGCCCTAGTTTAGACAGGGACCCCTCAACAGACTCCTCTGACTCTGATGGTGGTATAGGATTTGCCACCTTTACCATGGGTCCCACAGCATTGGGCAGGTACAGATTGGAGCCAATAATTAATGGTCAGAAAGCTGTGGCATTTAGGGACACAGGGGCTAGTGTCACCATGGTGGCAGGGAAACTAGTCCCCCTCACCAGCTTTTACCTGAGTTTAAATACCAGGTGACCAACATTGATGGTGTCAGAACAGATCACCCCATGGCCATAGTCAATCTCAGCTGGGAGGGGGTCACAGGCCCAAAAAGAGTGGCTGTGTCCCCAACCCTACCTGTAGATTGCCTGATGGGCAATGATCTGGAAATTTCAGCCTGGGCTGAAGTTGAACACCAAACCCATCTAAGGATGCTGGGCGTCCCTGTAAAGGTTAGTGGGGCTGTGATGGCCACAGCCCCAGCCCAAGATTTTGGAGAGATGGAGCCTGGAAGAATGGCCCACTCTCCCCCAAAAGAGAGCACAAGGGTTGAAGAAAAGTCTTCTTCCCTCCAGACAGTAGGTAAGGGTCAGCCTCCTCAGGGAACTGACCCTACCCCTAGTGAAGGAACTGCCCCAGAGGTAGTCAGGCCTGGCCTGGCCACACCCCTGATGGCAGAGGACCCTTCCAAGGTGGTACTCCAGTCTGGAGCAGGTAACCTGCCCCTCTCTACCCTGCCTCAGCCAGCCCAGGGCTGCAGAGGTCAGGGAGGTCAGTGGACCCCCCAGGGCCCCCTGTCCAGAGGAACCCCCCATCAGCAGATTAGGGGCACCCAGTCTAGTAGCCCTAGCCAGGTGAAAATTCCTCTACACACTGAGGGATCCCCCATACCTTTATGTAGGGACCTCCCCCAGAAGGACTCTGGTAGGCAAGGGCAAACCTGGGACCAGAAGGTTCCAAACCTGCCATGTCCCTCCAGTAGTCCATCCAAAGGGACCCAACCCCCAGCTGTAGGCAGCCAAAGGTTGACCCTTAGAGCAAAGTGCAACTCAGTCATGGAAAGACAGGCATACATGGTGACCAGTGATCTGAGGAAGCTGAGACCAACATTCCTAGGGCCTCACTTCCCTACTCAGACACCTCACCAGCCTTGTACTTTACCTAAGCACACCACAGGTAGTGATTCCCCATGGTGGAGACCCTCTCATACCCTTAGGGTGAGGGATTGCTTAGTGGACCATAAGACAGGGGGCAACCATGCTAGTGCAGGTGCTTCCTTATATGGCCACTTAGTCAATAAAGGCTCAACTGGCCAAGGTTAGCCTTATCTCCTTTCGTTTGGGGGGTTATGTAGGAAGGTGGAATCTGACTATATGGTTGCCCCCACTTTTTTTATGGTGTTTTGCTGGTTTATGACTTAGTTGGACTGGGATCCTGCTATTCAGGGCCCCAGTCTATCTGCTTTCTCTGTAAAAGGTTTCCATGTGCCTTAGGCACATCTCTGATTGGAATCTGGAGTGCCCTTATAAGTCCCTAGTATATGGTATACTATGTACCAAGGGCATAGGTACCTCAGAGGCCTACCAGGGGCTGCAGCATGTATTATGCCACCCCTGGAAGGCCATCCAAACTGACACCACAGGTCTGCTACTGCAGCCTGGGTAAGGTGGTGCATGCACTCCTTACTGTGATATAGGTTACCTATATCACTATATACATACACACATATAAACCTATAAGTCACTCCTATGGCAGGCCTTATCAATCCTGAAGGCAGAGTGCGTGGTTCCTATGTGAGAGGGTGCCCCTGCATGAGCAGGGCCCCTCTGCAGCGTTCGGAGACCCTTCTCTGATGCTGTTTGTAGTGCAGCCTGACCATATACTCTTAAGCGCATTATAACCTCGCGTTAAATGCTAACTTTGGAATGGCTGCACCTAAACATGTCGTGTTTGGTGTCAAACATCTTGGAATACTACCCCCGCCAATTCTGGTGGCGGGGGTAGCATTCCACCCTTCTAGAGGGAGAGACATGTTAACCCTGGCCTGGCCGGTAACTTCTTTCTAAAGCCCTGGCATCACAAAATGGATGCTGCTGCCACAGACACGAGTCTGGCCTCCTGCTGCTGGACGAAACTCCGGCAGGGGAGGCCTGGACAATAGGTTTCCTGTCCCAGGGAGGTGTGACCACCTCCCCAGACAGGATAATGTGTATTGGGGCTGGGCGGGAGCACTTTCGGGTGCTTTGAAGTCCTGCACTGGGGGCACATTTGGTGTCCCTGTGCATACCCCAGTTCAAACCGGATCAGGGGCTTGCAGCCCCTGCTTTGGCGCGAACTGGACAAAGGGAAAGGGGTGTAGCCACCCCTCTGCCCTGACCCACCCATAGGTGGGGCCACAGAGTAGTCCAACCCCTAAACTTGGTATAAGTATAGGAACCCAGTCCTTAGGACTTTAGATTATCCCTGGACGAAACTCTGAAACAGAATCCTGGACCTTCGACGCTCTACTAAAGACTAGAGGACAGAAGAATCTCCCTTGGGGTCAAGGAGTGACTCCCCTGCTTGGCAGGCACCAAAGAAGCAATTGTCCGGTCTGCATCGCCTAAGCTCCCGCCGGACGCCGAAGTCTTTGCATCACCAGAGGTGGATTTCCAGACTTTCCCGAGGCTGCCCTGAGTCCCCAGCAAAGCTGAGGCCCGTAGCTGTCGTGGGTAACGTGGAACCGTGACCCCTGGACACCGCACGCATTTGCTAGTGCATCCTCTTCTGGGTCTCCCACGAAGTCGTGCTTTGGGCTCCGAGTAGCCCTAGCCTCCAGCACCAACTGCACCGAAGATCACTGGCCTCCACTCCACGAGTGTCCTGTGAGCCAGATCCACGTGCGACGTCTCGAGGCTCCTTCGCGGTCGCTAGCCCGTTGGCTAGTAGCCCTTCACGAAGGCCAATCCTTTTCTTCTTGGGCTCCCTGGTTGCTCCAGGCTTGCCCTCACTTACCCTTGCTGGGTGAGTTCCTCAGACCTTGCTGGTCTGCACCATCGACGATCTTCATCTTCATCGAGACTTGCCGTTGCCAAGGCTTGTTGGGTCCAATCCGGTCGCCGACACCTCAGCACTCGACAGACATTGTGTACCAGCCCGAATCCTGCTCCTGGTCGCCGACAACGCCTCCTGGACCTCGTGGCTGAAGAGTCAAGACGACCGTCAACGCACCTGAAGCACTCGACATCGGTGGGCATCTGTCCATCGCCTTCCTGGTCACTGGCTAGTGACCCAGACTCTGTCCCCTCTGCTTTCAGGTTCTTCAGATCTCCGATCCACTCTTGGATCCACCCGGACACTTTCCACTTGGTCGCCAGCAGCACTTTGCAGCAGATCGCCATTCAAATCGACGACGAAACCCGACCCCGAAAGGCACCTATGCACCCGGCTTCCCTGGGTGAGGTAACACGAGTACTCCGGTGCTCCCGTGGGTAGAGACTCTAGAACGACCTAGTTCTCAAAGGGTTTGCTCCAAGTCCTCCTTTAAGTGTCCCTTTTCTTTAATTTCCTGATCGCGACTTTCTCCATAGAAGTTAACGGCGTATCGCGGTTGTGTATTTACACTGCACGCGTCCCCCGTGGGTCCCCTGTGTCACTACCTTGGGTGGTTCCTTGTGGTCCAAGCACTTCTAGAGGCTCTAGGCCTAGTGTCTAGTTCAGTCGTGGTTCTTATACCACTTTATTGGTATATGGTTTGGTACGCCCTAGGGCCCAAACGTGTATTTGTGCTATTACTGTGTTTAAATAACTTATAACTTGTGTATTTCGAACTCTAGCCTCATAAAGAGACTAGAGGGGTGTGTTTAGCAATAAATACATATATTTTGAATATATACCTGGTGTGGTGCTCTTTCATTTGGTCACTCAAGAGATTATAGACTGGTAAAACAAGCTGCTTTACATTCCTTCAAGACTTAGCCTGAAGGCTGCTCTCCATAGCTACCACTAGGATAGCTTTCAATAAGGTTGTCTTTAACCTATCTCCAATAAGGGGTTGTTTGGACTGGTGCAAGGTGCCCACTATAATTAGTGGACAGCATATGCCAGGCCAACTTCTCACACTCAGGTCCAGCCTAACGGAGGGACACTGGGAAGAAGACAGGGAAACAATCAAGGGAACCAGAATGGGCAAGGTCAGGGAAAAGGGAAGCTTGTAGATCCTAAAACGGGAATGGATGTGGCGACATTGAAGAAGACCACTGCGTGTCATCTTTGTCACCAGATTGGACATTGGAAGCGCGAGTGTCCCTTGAACCCAGCTAATCAGGTGCAACAGGAGGGAGAAGTGGTTCAGGCACCCGTGCCGGAGGTAGTCAATACTGTGACGAGGCCCAGATCGATGAAAGGGGGGACGTTTAACCCACAGGTGCAAGTTCCCCAGCCGCCGAGGATTCCACAGGGAACGCGAACATACCAGCAGATGCCCCTTTTCGAAGGGTATGATGAGTACAGCCCAGACCCGTTGCCCTGACGGTGCCTGAGGGGGGAGGAAGACTGCACACTTGGAGCAGTCTTGGAGGTAGACCAGAGAGGACCTTTTGTGGAGGCAGACATTGATGGTCATCCTGCCACCCTTTTGGTTGACACTGGTGCTACCCGGTCTACTGTAAGATCAGCAGTGGTCCCCAACCTACCCCTCTCGGGACAATCGATCCAAGTTGTTGGAGTGGCAAAGAAAAAGATAACGAGCCCATTGACCGAACCGATTCCGGTGAGAATAGGCTCTTTCCAAGCTAGACATCAGTTTGTGGTGTGCGATTCGAGTCCAGTCTGTCTGTTAGGAAGAGACCTGTTGTGTAAGTTAAATTGCACCATTTATTGCACACCTAGGGGAGTCGAGGTTCAGGCGAAGGATGATGATGCCACCTTCAAGGTTGCGAATCAGCACTTGTGCATAGAAATGTACCCTGTTGTGACAGTGGAGGAACTTCCACTAGATCTGAGAGATTCTGTGTCACATGAGGTGTGGGACTTCACGGGAGAAGAGATCGGACTGATCAGAGGGGTTGAACCTGTACAGACTCAAGTCAAGCAGAATGTCGAATTCCCTAGAACGCCCCAGTACAACCTGTCAACCGAGGCTATTGCAGGGATTAAACCTGTAATCGAGTCCATGATCAAGCAAGGAATTTTGAAGGAGATAAGAGGCAGCCCATGTAATTCACCCATCATGGGGCTACAGAAACCGAGTGGGAAGTTCAGGATCTTGCAAGACCTGCGAAAGGTCAACACGATAGTTGTCCCATGCTGTCCAGTGGTACCGAATCCATCAGTGATACTGTTTCAGATCCCGTGCGAAGCGGAGTGGTTTACTGTGATTAATTTGTGTCAAGCATTCTTCTCGATACCGCTCCACGAAGAAAGCCAATTTCTTTTTGCTTTCCGGCTGGAAAATCGTGTGTGTCGTATCCCTCAAGGGTATACCGAGAGTCCATCGATCTTTAACCAGATCCTGAAGAAGAACCTTGAAAGTCTCGTACTGCCACAGAACTCAGTTCTCATGCAGTATATAGACGATCTGCTTGTTGCCTCAGAAACAGAGGACGCTTGCAGGATAGACACAATAGCCCTACTGAATCATTTGGCAGAGAATGGACACAAGGTGTCTCCAAACAAGCTACAGTACTGTCTGAATGAAGTGCAGTACTTGGGGCACAGGATAGAGAAAGGCAAGAGGAAGGTGTCACCAGATCGAGTTGAGGCAATAACGAACATGGCTGTGCCTACCACTCAGAGGGAGGTCAGGATGTTTCTGGGAATGGTCGGCTATTGTCGCCAGTGGATTCTCAATTTTTCCTTGAACGCAAAGCCTTGCAGAGGCTCACGCACAAGGATGTGAGTGATCCGGTACCATGGGACAACGAATGTTTGATGTCATTTTTAAGACTGAGAGAGGGTTTGTGTTCTGCACCAGCTTTGGGAATGCCTGATTACAACAAGGCTTTCTCACTGTTTTGTTGCGAAAGAGAAGGTTGTGCATTAGCAGTCTTGGCTCAGAGCCATGGGAGTGTCCATAGACCAGTTGCCCAGTAGCTTCTGCGTTGCCCGGATGTCTCAGATCCGTTGCTGCAACAGGTGTCAGCATTGAAAGGTGTGAAAGCATTGTAATGGGTCACCCTCTGACAGTTCATGTACCACACTCTGTTGAATTGTTAATGACCAGGACGAAGACCCAGCACCTAACGAATAGCAGGTTAACGAGGTATGAGCAAGTCATACTCGCCGCAGAGAATGTGACTCTGAAAAGGTGCTCTGTCTTAAATCCTGCGACATTAATGCCTATACCGAATACAGATGATGAAGATTGTGAGGACCATGATTGTCTCGATGTGACTGAACTATGCACCAAACCAAGACCTGACATTGTTGACGAACCACTGACCGACCCTGATGAAATTTTCTTTGTTGATGGTTCGTGCCTAAGAGACAATATTGGTCAGTTGAGAGCAGCGTTTGCTGTATGTACCATCTCAGGAGTGGTTGAGGCTACTTGTCTAGAAGGAGTACACTCCGCACAGGTAGCTGAGATCATTGCCTTGACTCGTGCCTGTTTGGCCGCTGATCAAATTCGAATCACGATCTACACTGACAGCCAGTATGGGTTCAGTGTGGTTCATGACTTCGGACAGTTATGGTCACAGAGGGGATTCATGACATCATCTGGTTCGCCCATTAGGAATAGGGAATATGTGAGACAGCTACTAGATGCATTGCAATGTCTGAAGGAAATCGCAGTAGTCAAGTGTACTGCGCATGGGAAGGGAAATGATTTTGTCTCTCTGGGAAACAATTATGTCGATGAAGTTGCCCGCTTTTGTGCGGAACAAGGATGTATATTCACAGGGGTTACACCGGAGAGAGCCAAGAAGGAACCGAGCTCAGCATGATGTTAGCCATGGCAGACACTTGGGAGGAGCTCAAGCGACTGCAGGATGAGGTTTCAGATCAAGAACGAGACGGGTGGGTTAGAGCAGGATGTGAAAAAGGAGATGTTAATGTTTGGGTTTCCAGTGATGGTCGAGCGGTGTTGCCAGAGAATCTGTTGAGCCCGATGGCAAGACTGATACATGGTGCAATCCATCTTGGCAGAGATGCCATGGTGCGTGTGTTTAGGCAGACATGGTATAACCCACGATTCCGTGCAATTGCTGAAGCAGTCTGTCAGAGATGTGTTACGTGTCAACAGATGAATGCTGGAAAGAAGACTGTGGTCACATTGAGTCACATTGGGAGGTCAGGAGGACCCTTCAATAGGATGCAGCTAGATTTCATCGAGATGCCCAAGTGCAATGGGTTGAGGTACATTTTGGTGGTGGTGTGTGTATTCTCACGGTGGGTGGAGGCTTACCCAACACGTAGGTGTGACACCCTCACAGTGGCTAAGTTACTGTTGAGGGAACTCATCCCGAGATTTGGTTTTCCGACCTCTTTGGAATCAGATAGAGGAACACACTTTCACAGTGAAATCATGAAGTTACTTTGTGCTGCATTGAATGTCGATCAGAGACTACATTGCAGCTATCGACCAGAGGCTTCTGGGATAGTGGAAGAGGTTAATGGGACTTTGAAAGCCCGAATGGCAAAAGTGTGTTCATCAACGTCTTTGAAGTGGCCTGATGCCCTGCCGCTTGTGCTTATGAGTATTCGCAGTGTCCCAGACAGGAGAACCGGGTTATCCCCTCATGAGATCCTGATGGGGAGGGCGATGCGATTACCAGCAGTACCAGCTACAGCTTTGATAAACATCACTGATGACTTGATTCTCGATTACTGCAAAGGACTAGCTGATGTGGTCCGTTCTGTATCCCAGCAGGTGCAAGCTGCAGCTGTTCCGGCCTCGAGTGATCTGTGCCACGACCTGTGTCCCGGAGATTGGGTGCTTATTCGAAAGCACATGAGGAAGAGCTATCTGGATGTTTGGTGGCGAGGCCCGTACCAGGTAATAGTAGTGACGAACACAGCAGTGAAGTGCGGAGGATTGCCGAATTGGGTGCATGCTTCCCATACCCGCAGAGTTTCAGCACCCTCGGAAGAAACAGCTCCTCTCGTGAATGAAAATCCAGCTGATGTGGCAGGGCCACATGAGAGGACAAGTCAAGCTGTGAGGACCACTGATACAGCTGGTTGTGCACCGGAACAAGCTGAAGGGGGTTCCGACGACCAGAACCCCGACTTTGACTCGGATGATGGAGGTGTTGCTGTGGGTGGAGTAGAGTCAATTTCAGCGGAAGAAGGAAGTGGTGCACAGGGTATAGAAGGGGAAAGCGGAAGAGCGACCAGAGCAGAGGAGGCTTGGCCTGAAAGACAGAGGAGACTGAATCTAAGGTTGGCACCCGAAAGAGATCTTGCTCCAGTGTCTGAAGCATCTGAATCGGAAGCAAGTGACGGAGAGCAGGCTCAAGAGGGTCAGAGAAGGTCGAAAAGAACAAGAGTACCTTGCCAGAGATACTCTACCCCGGAGTGGACCTACACAGTAACTTATGCCGGGTGTAGTGAGTTCAGGGAGGCTGAGGTCCGTGCTGGTGGTCAGCAAGAGCCCGAACGTGGTGTTGGAGGTGCTGTTGTTAGTGCCAGGGCTCGAAATCGAAGGAGTACTGACCCTCACGGTTCCGAATCCCCCACTTCTGAGTAAAGTGCGACAATTGGTTTTGCATCGGCTTGAATTTCCATCCTTTGGGTCTGAGCCACCTTCACATGAAATGATAATTCTTCGTCTTGAGCTTTTGCAGTATGTTTTAGAAGCAATTGGTGCTGATCTTATTTTGGACTCAGAATAACTTGTAAATAGAAAAGTCTAAAGAAGAAGATAACCTAGGTCCAGTGGAAGAAGAATAAACTTAGGGACTTTCCACAGAAGAGAACGAAAACTTAGGGAAGTCTTTTTCTGGACTATGTAAATAAGGAACTGTAGCTGATAGGGGGATTTCCAGCTGTTACGGAGTTGTTCGAACTGGTTAAGCAAGTCACGTGCGAAGAAGACAGAGACTTTGAGTGTTCGTTGCTGAAACCAAGAACTTTGAGAACTTTTCGAAATCATGGAGGCTGGAGATTCACACCGTAGATCCAAATTGATAGTAGGCACATTTATAGGAGGTGTGATAGTTTCTATAATCATAGTAGTTGCAGTTTCATATTGGGTTCCACACGAGCTAGCAGTGGGGGGGGTACAAGGGACTCCTACACCCACTACACCTAGCAAAAAGGAGGGAGGCATAGGAGACAAAAAGCTTTGCTAATAGAACAGTGTCGTAGGTTACATATAGATTTGTCTAGAAGTGATTTTAAGCTTAATGCATACGCCAAGCTGTTATATGAGTATGTGGATGCGAAAGACTGTTATGTGTGTATGCAGCTGCCAGCCTCAGTGGATGAGGGTATTAGATATCACCATCTTCCACTGACTTATGGAATTTCGTGTAGTTTGTTGCTTAGTATGTTTTATGGGAGAGGTCACTATGAGTATTTCTTTTCCAACTATGACGCCGTGCTCTCAGAGGTTCCTGCTCATAAACATTTGAACAAGTACGATTATTATAAGGCGGAAGATAGACTTGGAAAGTACTTCATACCGACTTCAACCTTAGATGCAGCTTATGCCCATAGACACAATTTAACTTGTGCATTAACAGAAGTAGAGAAAACATTTGTAGATCAGGTAGAAGATAGATATAGAAAGCTAACACAGACACGTTATACCGGAGATAGTCCTGTAGATTGGACAGACGAAGAGAGATTACACTGCACAAAAGGAAGTTATGGCGCTATATCATTGGATATAGTGCAAAGGGGGAAGTTGTGCGTAAGACGTGTGCAGACCTATTATGATAAGGTCTCTGTGGGACAGAGTGAGTGTGATCATGTTTTCACTATGGAAGAATCAGCAAGGAATTTCCTGCAAGGTCCTGTACAAGTGATACCTACGGTGTATTTCGTGTGCGGAAGGAATGCCTATGTGAGGTTGCCAGCGAACTGGTATGGTACGTGTTACTTGGGAATTATATTTCCAAAGATTTACCATGCAGAGGATTTGGAACTTTTGGAAGGTGGAAAGCATTCGAGAGTAAAAAGAGGTGCGAGTGCAGGAGCGGTAGTAGGAGATATCTTTGGAGCAATGATACCAAGTTTGGGAGTGATCCTGAATGATGTGAAGATCCGGAGATTGGCGACTGTGGTTGATGAATTATCAATGAATACAGCAAAGTCGTTAATACTTGTGGATGGAGAGATGTTGTCGATAAGGACAATGGTTTTGCAGAATCGTCTTGCTTTTGGATGTCCTATTGGCAAAAGAGGGCGGAGTCTGTAAAATGTTGAAGATTCAAGAGTGCTGCACTTATATACCAGATAACAGCAAAGATCTGGAGAAATATATAAGTAACATCACTACGATCCATCATGAGATAGAGGTTTTGACTGAAGAGGGAGTTTGGGAGAAAGTTGGCAAAGGATTTGGTCAAGTGGGAAGTTGGTTTGCGAATTTGGGAAAGGGTTTCCTTGGCTATGTCCTGAGACCTCTCATTATTGTTGTGGTTTGTGTTGTTTGCTTGTGGGGTCTTATCAGAGCATACAAGTGGTATAAAGCAGGCAGAGTTGAGAGAGCCTTGAGAGAAAGAGATACGAGAATGGCTAGACTGCTGGACAGTCGAAATATTAAGAATCTGGAGCGATTCCGACAGGGGAGAATGGCAACAAGTTCTGTTTAGGTCGGTTCTTTCTCCAAGAAGTGTTGTAAAAGTGTGATGACAGGAGTCATCAAAGGGGGGAACTGATAGAGCGCCATGTTATCAAGAAATTTGTAGGGGTGCATCATAATCACCGTTAGTTCGCACCCGCATATATCCAGAGATGTATCAATGAATGGCCAGTAAGATGTAGTTCTAAACCGCAGTTATTAGAGTGAATAGAAGCATAATTGTGCTATTTTAATCATGCAAATGTAATGCTTAATTGAAACGTGTTTAAAATGATGCATAAATGAATTAGCCCATGTGTAACCGAGATGCAGTTGTTTAAACGTGTACCATATTAAGTTGCACGTGTAGTTCCCTTTTCGCAAATGAAATGTATGAACCAATGCTTATAGAAGTGATTAAGAATTGTGTGTTTAAATTGTGTAAAGGCCTGACTGCATATACGTCAAAGAAGGGCCTGTCCGTTCCTATGTTAGCTTATTTTGTAGGCCGAGAAGGTGTTCTCTTGGGAAGGCTCTCTGGGCACCGACGGTAGAATTAATTAGCACAGTGGAAAGATTCTGTTGAATGTATTTTCTGTTGCAGGTGCAAGGACACATGCCTCGTTAGTAAAAGACTGGCTCTTTGTTTTAGGAGTTAGGATGGTGGGAGACACTGAGATGGGAGTGTACTGGAATGCAAGGATGATACATTCAGCGGAGAAGGTGCCTGTGACCCAAGGTCACTGTAACCGTCCTGGATGAAGGAAGAGTGTCAATGGAAAAGTACGAGAAGGAAGACCTGGCCGAAGAGGCGTGACAAGGGCGTGTTCTACTGTATGTGGGTTTTGTATTAGGGATAGTGCCCCGAGGGAGGAGAGCAGATTGGAGGTAGAGGAGACCTGAGAGAAGGGCGAAAGAGAGAGAGATCTAGTTAGAAAGGAGCATCTTATAACGAGCTCAATGCTAAGTGAGTGCACTTCTTAGGAAGTCTTCGCAGCTGACACCTTTACCTTTCCTACTCTTGCCTGGGGAAAACTCGTTAAGTAGGGATGTCACTTCAGTGGTAGAGTAGGGACAGATTTAACGCTTTTCATTTTATTAGGTAGATGAAGAATAAAATAGAGATTGGAGCTGTCATTGCTAGTTTAATGCTTTTGGAGCTACCAATTCTTCTTATTCTGAGTCGGATGAGACTCCTGCGTAGGATGATGTTTGTATTAGTGCCCATCTATTTCTTTAACCTCGTGTTGAGGTGCTTGTATGTGCAGTTGTTTTTGGCTTTGTAATAAAGCCCAAAAACTTGAATTCGAGTCAGTGGTCTTTGGAGCCAAAGTCGAATCCTAAATTGTTGTATAGAAGAATTGAGTTTTCTTCCCTTCACACTATTCAGCAGGTAAAAAGATTCTGGCGACCTGAGGATTCTTAGTGATGGTAAGATAAGATAAGAATCCCGCTTTATCAGTGTCCTTGATGATAATGCGATAAAATTATTGCTGCTTTTCGCCCGAAAACGGACGCTAAAGCGGCGATAATTTTATCGCGGCCCCTTGATAATATGCCCCTTAGAGTACACAAGGGGGTATATTCTCAAGAACGTGTGATAACCATCGCAAAAGTTACTTAACGCAACCTTCAACATCGCAGTCCATCGCGGGAAATTTACGCCGTGTTAACCAAGTATTCACAACACGGCGGTATCATGCGATAGTCCCCAGATAACCCGATAACTGTCCGCGTTAAAATCAATGCCACGCCTCAAAAATGCGAAACACAAACGCAAAAAAAGCTGCGATGAGGCCAAGCGCGATACAAAAAGCAGCGAAAACCAGCCACAGGCCTGCAAGTCACACGTGTCAGGCGGGAACAACCACCATAAAAGCAGACCAAACAAACAGTGAGATGACAACGTCCGAGCACAACCCCACTGCTGTGATGCAGAACAAATGACCATTGTCCAAATCCGACAGGCAGTTCCCCACAAACAGCCACAATGTACATTGACATGCATTCAGTAGGTAACCTGCGCCAATGCGGAAACAAACATGGAACACACTGTGAAACCGCATCTCCCCGTCACATTGCAGAGGGACAAACAACACCCCGTGCACACCGACGTGCCATGTCCATGACCAAACAATAATGGAAGCACGGACCAATGTAGGGGCAGTGACTCCCCCCACGTACATGTCGGACTTGAGTCACAGGGTGCATCCCTGCATCATGGCGGCACATATCAGAGCCCAAAAGAAGCCCCCCTGTCACTTGAAGGCCACAAATGACAGCCAAAATGGAATGAACTGAGACACATGTGAAACGCCGAAGAGTGGGATACCGTAACAACTGTGACACACAGAACTGGCATTTGGAATACATGATACCCTAAACAGCCTCACTGCACAGAGGTGACACACTCACCATCCATTAACAAATCCCTAAATTGTCAGCACAACATGTCGCACCCACACGTGTCTGAGTGAAGTGCCTGTACAGATGAGTGACATGCACACAGGGAATGTGTCTCGGAATGCATTTATTACCACATGCTGTGCCTGTGGTCAGTCAACGTACTGTGCCATTACTGCTAAGGACCCTCACAATGTGACGTCAACCAGAGAAGAAATTGCCAATGATGTAGTCCCTACGGTCAATTCCTGCTGCGGCTGCAGTGGGGTGTGGTCCACCTGCCTCATCTCCATCATCATCGTCCGGTGCATCTGGCACACGTATCCATGGGGCTCTGCTGCGTACACATATGTTGTGCAACACACAGCATGCAACGATCATCTTGCACACGAGGCCTGGGCTGTACAGGAGCCTTCCACCTGTGACGTCCAGGCACCTGAAACGTGACTTCAACACGCCAAATGTGCGCTCCACAATGCCCCTGGTGCGTCTGTGGGCCAAATTGTACTGCTTCTGGGGCTGTGTGTTCGGGGCTCGGAGGGGTGTCATCATCCAAGCGCAGATCCTTGGTCACCTGTGACAGTGCAGAGAGACATGAGTCAAGACTACGTTCTGCATGATGTGTTGGCAGGCCCACTGGTTCATTGGTGTGTGATATGTGTGAGTTAGTGATACCCGTATGACATGTACTGCGTGTTGCTAATGAGTGTCATAACTGTGTAGTACATAGCCTCACTGCTGCACCTCACCCCCCGAGCACATTCACTATTGTGCACAGGGCGATTGCATCACATGCACCCCTACGGCACACCATTGTCATGCCTGTCTACGCATGTCAACAAGCCTGACTACGACACAGTGATGATGCTGCGCAGAATGTGGCCGGCCACATTTGTGTCGGCCCATTGCAAGGACAGGGCTGATACAGATGTAGAGCACCTGCCTGGCTGAACCCGACATGCAGTTGAGGGTACATCTTTGGCTCATGCAGAGATAATAGCGACACACACAACTGTTGGCATGTGTGATCCCTGACCCCGAGTGTGCATGCCCTCCCCCCATGTACCCCTGCGGCCGAGCACGCACACCGGGGGCATGCCACATGGCAACATTGCCGATTGCGGGACGAGTGGCGCAGACACCACAACAGAGACACACGCATCAGCCACATCCTTGGCAAGGCCTACACTGCACCACACCCACATCCACGTGTGGAGTAGCCACACCCCTACGCAGTAGCGACGTACGCCAGTCCACCCCGCTTACGCTCACAGGGAGGTACAACACGGTTTCATGTCCCAGGTCTACACCACTGCCTGCGGTGACATGGATGCGCACGCTGTACACAGCACAATGTTATGTGGAATGACCCCGGTCCACCATGCATACATGACAACCACACAAACACACTGAGTGAGTTCGTGGGACTGGCCACGGGCACGTGTGCCCAGCCCCTTTTATTGCCAGGCTCACATCTCCAGTGACGCCTGTGCTGGATGGGTGTTGGGTAGTGTAAGTCACCACTCAGGGGTTGGTTGGTGCTGGCAAAGACAACAACAGTGAGCAGACAATCAGCAGTACAAGGTACGTACATCATGGGTCCCTGACTTGAGCAGCACAGAGTTTGTTGCCCCGGATGCACAGCGGCCGGCACAGGCACACCGCTACGGGACGGTGACTTGCGGTGCACTAAGGTAGTGCCACGCGAGCTGAGCGTGTACTCGTAGATGTCCAAGGGGACTTTTGCAGAGGGTTGCGGAGGACAGTGGCAGGTGTCCTTCCAGGGCATGATGCAGAGGGCAGAAGCAAGCAGGAACAGGCAGATGGCGGAGATGAATGCAACAGACCCCACTTTTGCAGCTTGTCAGTATCAGCTACATGTAGATGAAGACAGCCTCCAGCCCATGGGCTCAGACGCCACCGACATCCAAACAGAGATTGCCCATGGATTTCAGGGCACACACTCAGTGGCGTCAGGGCTGGAAGGGGATGCAGTCTGCGATGAGGCCTGTACAATGACATGGACTCTGCTATGTACAGAGCAAGACTCAGTTCTAATCATGTGACCTACTCCACTGCAGTGTGTGGCGGAGGCAGCGGTCAGCAGGGACCCACAGCCACGTGTGGTAGGCATGTGCCGCACAGAGTCAGTGGCACCAGTGCAGTCGTTGGTAGTGTCCCATCACCTCCGGAAAGGTGAGCCTTTTCTCCTCCGGACTGAAGCGCGTCTTCCTCTTACTCCTCTCCTTGCGTACTGTGACATGAACACTGCAATGAAGAAATCAAGACTCAGTTCCAAAAGTGCGGCCTAGTTGGCCGCAGTGTCGGCCGGAGGCAGTGGTCAACACGGGCCAACCGCTGTCCAGCCATCTCCTCCTGGATCTCTCACACATGACGTTGGAATGGCATTTGTATTACTTTTGTGGCTGACATAGGTAGTGGCACCAGAGCTGAGCGGGTGTGCAGCCGGAGAGGAGGCCGTATCCTGCCTGTGACGGACTGCATTGGATTGGTGTGAGGCCTGCAGGACCGCAGTGCAGGCCCAAGCTCGGAGTCAGCAAGGGCCCACAGACACGTTTGGTGGGAGTCCTATGCACAGACTTGGTGGCACCACATCGGAGGGAGTATAGTGACATGAACTCAGCCTTCAATCATGTACTCTGCCATGGTGTAATCAAGAGTCAGTTCCAAATGTGTGACCTACTTGTCCGCTGTGCATGCTGGTGGAGTACGTCAATGAGAAAGGAGGTCCACGGGCCTGTGACGCGGTGGCCGTGATGGTCCGAGGAGTCTGCCAAGGTCGGGGTCCTCGGGCTTGGAGCTTGCACCGTCACGTGGTGGGCCCGCTTTGACACACGCCGGTGTCGGCAGGTGAGCAGTGATGCCTGGATGCGCAGGGGCGGCCATGACGGCTTCGGGGACCAGCGGTCCGTGCTGCAGCAGGCGTACAGGATCCCAGGCAACACCGCTGATGGCGTAGGCCTCGTGGCGGGGTGAGAGGCGCCTCCCTGGCAGGGACGTTGGGCATTCCAGAAGAGGACCACGCCCAGGGCTACGTGCTTTTAATTTACACCCATACACTGACCTGGCATACGCCGGGCCAGCCCACTCCTCTCACGCTTACAGGGGGGGACGTGACAAGCTACGTTTCCTTGATCTCCCCCACTGGCTGGGGTGACATGGTTGCGTCCACTGTCCACTACACCACACACCAGCGGTGTATGTGGACATGGATATGTGTGTGGTCTGCATACTGCAGTCTGTCCGATACATCCTCGCCACACTTGGCATTGTGTGCAGTCCCATTCATCAGTCACATCGCCTCCTTCGCACATGCCTGGTTCCCTCCTCTCCCCACATTCTGCTGATGTGTGGCTGAGGTGCCATGCCGTTGATGGCTCATGTACATGGCTAGGCCAGGTTCCCACGGTGAGTTGTGCAGTCGTGTCTGGTGGGTGGGCATGTTGTTTGGCATGTTGTATGTGGGTTGTGACATGTGCATTCCAAGAGTTGTGAGTTGTATGATTGTGGAGTTGAGGTGTGTGGTGTGTTCATTTGGTACTTACCAACGAGCACTGCATTTCCGTAGGTGCCATCCTGGAAGCGCCGGTTGATGATGGACTGTCGGAAGATGTATGAATCATGCACACTGCCTGGGTAGTTGGCGACGACATTGGTGAAGAGTCCCCGGTGGTCCACTATTGCCTGCACATTGATGGAATGCGTGTGCTTTCTGTTGCGATAATTGTGTGCAGTGTCGGAAGGGGGCACAAGTAGGACATGTGTGCAGTCTATTGCCCCCAACACGTGCGGGAATCCAGCTATGGCGTAAAATCCTTGCTTGGTCTCCAGCTGTTCCTGCGCAGTGTGGGGGAAGTATAGGTACTGGGGTACCAAGCTGATGATGGCATCCAAGACAGGTTTGAGGAACTTTTATAGGGCTGTCTGTGAGACTCCTCCGACTCTGGCGGTTGTTGGTTGGAATGTCCCAGAGGCCAACAGGTGCAGCACAGCCAGCAGCTTTGTCTGCGGAGAGATGTTGGTTGTCCGCTGTGTTGGTACAGTCAGCCTGTGGGCAATGATGTTCAGGATGCGGAGGATGGTTGTCCTTTTGAGCCTGTAGTGGGCAATGACATACTCTGGTGTCATGTCTGTGAGGCTGGTGCGTTTTCTGAAGGTCCGCGGTCTGTGTCTGCGCTGCCTCTGTGGTGGTCCGGGGGGGTGGTGCGGGGGGGGCCCGGGGGGTGGTGGCCGTCCGGGGGGTGGTGTCGGTGGGTGTTGTGGCCCTGTTGGGGCTCCGAGCTGCATGATGAGTAGCTCCATGGCATCTGTTGTCCTTCAGGTGTGGCTGTGGGCTGGGCTCCCTTTTCTGGTGCCGGCTGCGGTCCGACTTTACACCAGGTCAGAGCAGGTGTTAGTTTCCTGCTGCTAAC
This sequence comes from Calotriton arnoldi, assembly GCA_963921515.1. NCBI lineage: Eukaryota > Metazoa > Chordata > Amphibia > Caudata > Salamandridae > Calotriton > Calotriton arnoldi. The sequence goes on from CAWUFW010003954.1 coordinate 1,473,915, forward strand.
GCGCCATATCGCATGTTTTGTGGACTTATCGCAGTTCTGCCTGGTCGTTGTGAATGTTGCGGTGTGGTGTTAGGGCGGCTTTTTGCACAGGAACGCCTACTCTGCATCTCATTAGCAATAGTTGCCGGTGTCATCTGTGGCGATGCTTTCGGCGGCTGATATCGCGGGTTAACTGGTGTTATGGGCTGTTAACACCAGCTTGTGAATGGGGCGATATATTTATCGCAACTTTGGCTGAGATAAAGTGCTGTTAACTCGGCGATATCTCCTTGAGAATATGCCCCAAGGAGTATATAAAATATATATAGGGTGTAAGATACCTCAGTGGCCTTAGGGAATGATCTGAGAGCATCAGAGTGCAACCTAAAGCCCTAGCACAGCCAACTCATCCTTTCATCCTCCTGAAGTTGATGAAATGAGAACAGCGAACTTCGCTGACATCTATCATTTATGCTCTTGGAATGAATAGTGTTTGTGGACTGTGCTAAAAAAATGGTCATTCCAACTTAGTTCAACCTTGCCCAGACTATTTTTGCCTCTGTCCTGTAATCTCTACTGATGACGGTTAAAGAACCAGAAACACGTGTCTAGAGATCAGCACTATCTGCGCCAACTCTGGCGAAACACTCGGAATACTATATCAAAGCAAGCAACATGAGACTGCATTTACCAGAATGCCAGGGGCGAACCTTGCTGGGGGGTGAAGCGGTGTGCTCCCACCCCTGTTCCTCTTTAAAAGTACTCCCATGAGTCATTGAGCTGACGAGCTCGTGGAAGAAGCACCCGCGCGCCAGTGAGAGGTACTTGACCTGATGCAATGTTTGGCAGCCTACTCAGCAAACCCCAAATTTGAAGCCTGTAATCTCTACTGATGACGGTTAAAGAACCAGAAACACGTGTCTAGAGATCATCACTATCTGCGCCAACTCTGGCGAAACACTCGGAATACTATATCAAAGCAAGCAACATGAGACTGCATTTACCAGAATGCCAGGGGCGAACCTTGCTGGGGGGTGAAGCGGTGTACTCCCACCCCTGTTCCTGTCTGAATTCAGGTCACCCGGAGAACAAATGTCCTTTCCTGTCAGGGTCATAGCTTTCAGTAGTGACGCAGGTTTCATGATACAAGGGCGCAGGGGCGTAAGGTGCCCAATGCACCCCAATTGTAGAAGTTTTTTAATGCCACAATGGGGCTAACGTGGGCTACTTGCAGTTATCCCGTTGGAGCTCCTGGAACCCTTGCTATCCAGCCGCTTTGACATTGGGGTTGGCAGTCATCAGATGTTTTTTTTAAATGCACAGCAATTACCTGTGAGCCCAATGATGGTCTAGCTCTGTCGCAAAAAATGTCAACCCCTATTTGTTGTGGACTGTGGGTCACAAGGAAACTATGTACGACTGCCCATTAGGCCTCTGACATTACCTAATTGTGCCACTTCCCAATGTCCTACCTTCTTCCACCATTTTCTTTTTGTGTAGGAGTTATCACTATGCCTTCCCTATTTCTCAGGGTCGGTGGGAGATGTTGCCTTCCATGCTATAGGTTTGTTTAGATGGGCGGTTGGTGGAACATATGCTGCTCTAGAGTGTCAGCGCATCATGAGGGCAGTAGATCAGGGTGCACTATGTGACAAGCCCTGCTGGCCTCTTTCTACATTATTTTATTCAGCTCTAGTTAAGGGGTGCAACGTGGCCTTTCTAGGGAACATGTACTGCCGGGCACAGTAATGGTAGATCAAGTGGTCAAGTTCTGTTTTTGGAGTAGCCAGGGTGCATTTGGAAAATGCCAGCACAGGACGTTTGTGGCTTTAATCTGGGTCTCCTGCCACCCCACATATACATGTTGATTTCTGAGTCTATTTGAGCAATTAAAGAATGCTGTGGAGTAGTACTGGCATCATCACAGATATATAGTTAAGGCTGGGTGCTAGGGTCGTTTTAGTCTGTATTCAGCCCAGACTGAAAGAGTAAGAGGGGTCCAATTCACAAAGATGTTTTTAGATTTAGTTATCAGAAGATTTAGCAATCCTCTGCCATTTTGTCAAGCCCTGTGTTGATTTGGAAGCCATCGTGGGAACCACTCCATATCATAACAACATAGGCTGCGTTTGATGGTAACACAGGACAATGGTAACACATCTCATTTCCTCCAAGTAATTCTATATCTAGAGAACCTGGAGAACAGGTTAATGATAGATCTGACTGTGGGAATGGAAGATGCAGGTTTAATGAGGGTAAGTAAAAGGCCATCTACCTAAGTACAACTTGAGTATCTGTCGAATGGCAAATTGCAGAGGACAAAGGCTCCATAGCCAAGAGGAATAATAGGGCTGATACCAGACAGCCTTCTCTGTTACCTCTCTGAAAGGCAATCAGCCATGATTGGAATCCTCCACAGTTAAAATTGAATGGAGAGTTGTACAGGCATTGAACCGTATCAATAAAATCACAACCAAGTCCCACTCCCTTGTGGGTCCGACAGAGATAACCTCACTATACCCATTCAAAAGTCTTCTCACCATTTTGGGCGATGGCCAGTTCCTCCGGGAAGACTCTAGTTTGCACAGAATATATGACAGAGTCCTAACTAAGATGGTTCCAGGAAGGTGTGGATACATGGAGACTGTGGCCTCTCTTGTTGTGCAGGGCGTATCATCCAAGCAGGGTCTGCACCTCTATCCCTTCCACCTCCAGAGGTGCTGCTCCCAAAGGCTGATGGCTGCCAGGTGCAGGGTCTTCACCTTTGATTGTGCTCATGTTTTGAGTGCTTCACTTTGAGACTACACCAGCTGCTGTGGAAAACATCACCTGAAACCAAGACTGTGTCTGCTCTGCAGAGGGACTGCTTTGAACTGGTCCCAGGACCCAGACAGTGGAGTCATCGTTGTCTGTCTGCAACATGACTACAAATGTGGGACTGCAATCTCCCCATGTGGTTCCAGGTTTCTTGCATTCTTCAGAGGTATTACACCACAGAGTACCAGAGGATTTCCTAGGAGTCAGGCGGGTGTTGTTGAAAGTCATTCTCCCACAGGTGAGGGAACATCACTTGTAAAGTCAGGAAGGAGTTGCTGGAGAAGTTTTGGGACTGTCCTGTACCAGTGGCTGCCTGGCCTCCCAAGAGAGGAGAGAGACAATACTCCTGCAGTAGAAGCCTCCCAAAAAACCCTAAAACTGGGCCGAAGTGAAAGGGACAGCCGAGAAGTGTGAACCAGCATGTGAGGCACACAGGAGCGGGCCTGAGTCCTGGAGGTAGTCTTCTTTCATGCCTGATCACTGCCAAATCACATTGGCATGCTGCACCCAAGAAGAATGAATGAGAGAGAGAGGGAGAGAGAGAGAGAGAGAGAGATGTAGGAGCTGGTGCAAGTGTAGTATTGGGTCACCCTGCATCAATGATAATGGATAAATCAATATCTTCGTGCTGTGCCCCAGATGGAGAGAGATAGTCACAGGTGCTGACCCAAGTGCTGGAGCGAGTCTACACACCCTCCTGTCACTGCTTAAACCATAACCAGCAGGGGTGTAGCTTCAGGGGGGTGTTTGGGGTGTTACACCAACCCCCCTAATAAATGTATTTTCTGGGAAAAAAGGTGGGTACAGGTGCTTTCAGTTGGGTATGGTGAGGTGTCCGTCAGATTTCACCATGGATTTTTACATACACACAGACAAAAACACACACACAGTCTACCTTTCTCTATTTTGAAAGTCTTCAAGAATGTTGGTAAGTTTACAAAATACTGAGTTTTCCCTCACTTAGTACCCCTACCAAACTGCATTCCTCTCCCCTTTAACTGCTCCTTAAGCCCCTCTCATGCACCCTGCCCTAGTATAATGTATTTTAACCATATACGTCAGCGTGATTGTCGGAAAATCTGAAGATCACTGTGAGAAAGTGCCTCTTTTGCATATTTAGCCCCCCACTTTTTGCCTGGTTTTGATGTGATTTCAAATGTGGTGCACAGGGTCCCTGCCATCTAATTCTCCTGTGCCAGTGCTCCTTCCCTAAAACAAACCCCCAATTTGTACTTCTGCCTCCTGTAAGTCCCTAGTAAATGGCACCCTGGGTACCTAGGGCCTGGAAGCTGAAGAGGGTCCCTTGGGAACCCCCTCACTGGGACCATGCTACTGCCATAGCAGCATGCATGCCCCTGTGAGGGAGAAAACAACAAAGTCGACATGGCCAGCTAGCATTTCCTGACAGTATAGGTAGGTCACCCCTCTAGCAGGCCTCACAGCCCTAAGGCAGGTTGCACAATACCCTAGGTGAGGGCATATCTGCCTGAGCAGATGTGCCCCAACAATAATGGGCACCATTTCCCAATATTGTGAGTGCCAATGTAGCAATAGAGAGTACATGGGCTAGGAACTCAACAACTTGAGTTCCACAGCACCATGATGGCTTTACTGAATAAAGGAGTGTTTGGTACCAAACTACTCCTCTCAATAAATCCACTCTGATGCCAGTGTGGGATTTATTGGACCATGTACCCAGAGGGCACCTCAGAGGTGCCCCCTGAATTCCTACCAACCCTGGTGTGGTCTCTGACCGGCTGTAGGCAGCCAGCCTCCACCAGACATGTTTCTGGACCCCTGGGTAGAGAGCTCCTGCTCTCTGAGACAAGAAACAATGCACATCCTGGGCAGAGGTGTCATGCCTCCTCCCCCAGGAAGGGCCAGTGCTCAAAGAGGGAAGCTTCAAAGGCCTGCCGCCTTTGTAATGCGACCCCCAGCCTCTGCAGCTAGCAGCAGACAGCAGCCCCTGGTTTACACCCCCACTTTGGGTGGGAAAACCGGCGTGAAAATTCAAAAAGGTAGGAGGGGTTCCCACATCTGCCAATCCCATTCCTAAGGTGGGAGGAAGCGAGGTGAAGCACAAATTTCAGTCCCTGCCATCTTGAAGATGGGATACTCCTCCAATCAGGGCTAGGTCCATAACCCCTCCCCTAGGAGGGTGGCATAATAGAGTGTGTAGCCACCCCAGGTAAGGTGCCCATTGGTCCTACCTGCTGCTCCCCTAAAAATGCCTCCTAAAATTAGTATTTAGGGGGATCCCCCAGACCTGACCCTCAACTCTGTGATGACCTAAGAAGCAAGAAGACAACCCTGCAGAGAAGACTGAAGATGAAAATTGCCTTGGCCTCAGCCCTACCGGCCTGTCTCCAGCTTCTGCGAACCTGCGACCTATCTTGCAGCCAGCGATCTCTGACACCCTGGGAAGACTGCTGCTAATCTCCAGCTGGCAGCGGATCTGTCCAAAAAGAAACAAACTCCAAGAACCGCCACAGGGAGGACCGACCCTTGTCAACACGACTCCCTGCTACAAAAGAACTCCAAGAACCGCAGCAGTTGAGGACCGACACTGGTGTTGACGCAACTCACTGCTACCAAAGATCTCCCGAAGACCACAGTGGTAGAGGACCGGCACTTCTGGTGACGCAACTCTACCGTGCCTCAAGAAAGCCGTGAAACTGGATGACCTCCACGACCTTGAGGGATCCTCTTGGCCCCACGACCCAGGTATTTTTCTTTTGTTGCAGATTGATAAGCGCGAACTCGCCCCGAAGGTATTGGAGAGCTTTACATGAGCACCAGTTACGTTACACAAGGACACATTCATTTTTGGGTAGGCATGGGGAAATTAAGTGATTTGCCCAGAATCACAAGAAGCTGAGCCGACGCCGAGGCTCGAACCTGGTTCCCCAGCTCCAAAGTCGGCAGCTCTGGCTGTAAGGCCACAACCCCCCCCCCACAGTTACCCACAGCTCCGTGCCCAAGAGCCTGTACCATCCTGCTAGTGGCCCTGCTGGTCGCCTCCTGCACTTCCTGCCCAACGTGATCTCTCCAAGACGATCCAACAATGTCGGGCCCCCATCCGATCTACAGCCATCGACCACCAGCAACCGCGACATTAACTGTGTTAGCCGCTTGCTGAAACCTATCTGGCTCATTACTCCTGCCGACACTGAGGGTAAAGATCATTGCTGGTATTGACCGCCTCGGCGAAGATACTGAAATCCGCACCGTACGGGTGCCCCAGTCCCCCACAACCGACCCTGCACTCCGTGTGGGTCTGATCACCCGAAACTGGAACTGTAAGTTGTACACTCGCTTGATTCATCCTCAATTGATTTCCTCTACAGGATAATCTTGAATTGGTCAAATATTGCACTATTGACTTTTCAATGTAAAAAGTAGCTTTACTTGAAACGTACTTACCTCAGGAACAAAGTCCTGGTCTTAAAATAAAATACAAAGTGTTATTTTATAAAATTGGTCTGGATCTCCTTCTCGAGTCGTGTGTCCATTATTGATCATGTGTTTGCAATAAATGTCTTACACTCCTCTGTTAGGCCTAAGGCTGCTCACCCACACTACCACTAATAGGGCACTTTTGGTTTTGCATTGAACCCTGTACACTTTTGGGGAACCCCTGGACTCTGTGCACGGTATTACTACCTAGTGATAATATCATATACAGAGCTAGCTTCCTACACTCACACTGCCCCAATCTTATTGACCAAGCTACGCTCCTGATAACCAGCACACACTTCCAACCAAGGAGAAGGCAAATAATGAGAGTGTTTGTGGCTTCAAAAGACGGTGTCCAACACCCAATGATCTGTGCTGACACTGCCAGTGTGTGGATGATCGCCAACAATCAAAGAATCAATTAATGAGAGTGTTTGTGGATTCAAAAGACGGTGTCCAACATCCAATGATCTGTGCTGACACTGCCAGCGTGTGGATGATCGCCAACAATCAAAGAATCAGCAGCAGCGAGGGTGGTCTATTAACTTGCTTGAGAAGGGGAGTTTTGCTTTGAGCCAGTACTCCGGGTGAAGCATTTAGCTGTGCCCGCTTACCAGATATGGTCTGCATTGAGTTCACAAACAGCATTGAGGGAAGGTGGGGTCTTTGCACACTCTGCGAAGTGAAGGTCTCATGATGAGGACCTACGCTCAGTTAACTGCTCCATCTTTGAATTTATGCTCATGAGAAATTGGGACTCTCTTGCCATTTGGAAAAGTTCCAGTGGGGGTTGCCAGTGACTGGGGCTTTAAAGCACTGGCCTATGGGCCACTACCAGAAGTTTGCTTATACTTTTCATAGTGACCGTGAACCTTAGTGATTAGTCTAAGCCCGGTATGATTTTGCCTATTTTCCCTCTGTTATCTGTTATTGACCCCTGGGACCACAGGAGCATTAGGTTGTGTAGTATTTTGTCTTGGTATAATAAAGTGCTTCTCATATATATAAGCATTTGTTGGCTAATCATCACTGCTTGCTATTTGGTAACTGTTGAGCTCTGAGTCTTTACCACTCAGGTTTCCTCCCTGAGTAGCTTTGGACTGCTTAACCTGTTACTTAGAGGATTAAGTGCCAAAAATGGTGTACTTGGCAGTCAGTTTGCATTGCCATGTGCCATGTGACCATGTACAGTGCTCCGATGCCTTATGGCTCGGTTGGTGCTATAAAAATTCCGCTTACATAGATACCTACCTCAACGTTTAACCCTTGAGACAGCAGTGGCAGAAGGCCTCTACCACCACCCTTGCTTCTCCTGTTGCCCCAGACAGGTCTGGACACCAACTGGCAGAAGAACAGGCCAGTAGACAGATGGAAGGAAAAAACTAACAGACAGACGAACAACTAGTTAGTAATACTGAAATCTAATACACAAACAGAAAGATACTGATGTAGATAGATAGATAAGATAGATAGATAGATAGATTTTTTATTTTGTATTCTGTGTTCACAATATAGATTAACGCAAATTATTCTGAAAACAAATGTGCAGTTCCCATCACAATAACCTGATATTGATAAAATCATACATGAAGTACAATGAGGTAGATAAGAAAGAATCAAGTAAATTTCATATTGGGCTATTACAAACATAAGTCCTGTACCATACCCCAGTGGTTTTACAGTTTTAAACAGCAAAAACGATGCATCTCTACGGTTTACTTATGTCATGCAGTATTAACTGTACACACGTTAGTTCCCCGTTTTGGAACTGTAAGCTAATAAATCAGGTCAGTTTAAAGCTGGTGTCAATGGATTTTGGTTGTCTTCGCCTCATTACATAAGCCCGCTCGCACAAGCGCTTCAGGCGCTAATATTTATCCAGTGTTCTCATTACGATGTAATTGGAGGGATCCCACTGCATAACACACAAGGGAGCCTGGCCCCTTCACCTGCAGCGCTGTCAGCTCCAGGCCGCCAGACCCAATCAGCACTGGCGGCATTGCTCCAGGTGTACCGAGGGCTCACCTCAAGGAACAATGGTTGCTGATGGCGCAGTATGTTGTTCTACAAAACCACATCTTCTGTTTACCCAATGACCACGCATGTGTTCGCGGATGAAGTTCGTCATATGAACAACGGCGATGATTTATAAGTTAAGTATTTATTCCGGAAGCAACTTTATGATTTGTCACTTACACCAGAGCACGAACGTAAGTGGGATGCTGTTTTACAGGATCCCAACAGGGCTATAACCTTGAAAAGTTTTTATTCAGATTTAAAATAGGAGAATCCTTAGGTATCAATATGTAATAACCTTGTAAATAGACGTGCTGGCCTATACTTGTCCGTAAAGAAGCACCGTTTGTATGTTGCTAACATTTTTCAAAATATCAAATTTCACACCAAAGTAGACCGCCTTTCAAAATGGACCACTGCATCAGAATCAGAATCATAATCAGGATGCACTTTATTGTTTAGTTAATTAAAACCATAACAATATACCGATAAAACTGAATTAGTTACACTATTAAAATGAGCATATTAAAAAGCTACAGATTTGTAACGATGCTATAAACAAGTAAAGTATACATGCTGAATATTTTGGGTTACAATAATGCATAAGAGAAATAACGAGGGGAAGAGGTAGATAACAAATTTGTATGACCTAGTCTGTAAAGTGCTATTGTGCTTGTTCCCTCAGCTCCTGTTTTAATACTTGCTCATACTTCATTAAAAACTTTATTGAGTGACAGTTAAGCTGTGGGTCGTTCGAATCGAGGCACTTTATTATTGCCGGTCTGCAGGTATGAATGTCCCTTATGTTGAATAGTTTTTTCAGCGATAGGCGCCGGCATGAGCTTAAAGTCGGACAGATGCATGTTAAGTGGATGAAGTCCTGTTTTGGAGCTCCACAAGGGGAACATGACTTTTGGCCCTTGTATTTCCAGCTTGGTAGGTCTGCGTTTGACGGTATTGAACCAAAAGGTATGGCTAGGAACTTTGGGGCTCATAACGATGGCGGAACGATCGCCACCTCCGGGCCGGCGGTGGCGATCGTTCCGCCATCAAACTGAGATTTACCCACCGTCATATTAGGATGGCGGTGGGTATTGCAGCGGACGGAAAGTTCGTCCGCTGCTTTTCTGCCGGTGGCAGTCGCACCGATTGCCTGGCGGGCGGAGCAGGGCCACTAATATGGTGGCGGTGCCTAGCAGGCACTGTCCGCCATATTGGGATGTGGGTTTTAGGAGGCCTTTCATGGCCGCCATGGAAAGGCTGGCAGGGATTGGGTTTGAGGGCCCGTTGCGGGCCCCCCTTGTGTTGAGGGGAGGTGTGAGTGCACTGGGGGGCACCCATGGTACCCCCCTGCATTTCACTGCACCATGTGGCAGGCACAGTGTAGTGCCTGCCACGTAGTGCAGTGAAATGCACAACATGCTCTTTTAGACATCGCGGTGATGCTGCTGTCAGCCACCGCTGCAATGTTAACGGTGCGGAATCAGACCGCAGCGGTGGCGGTCCCATCCTAATCGGGTAGGCGGGACCGCTGCATGCATGGTGGTCGGTTCCAAACACCGCTACGATGGCGGGCGGATCAAGTCCGCCCGCCATCGTAATCAGCCCCTTTGTCTTTAAATAAGCAGAGTAAGTCAGACCCAGGTATTTTGCTGGTTGCAGTTTTGTGTACGATTGTAGGACCATCCATGCATGTTCTCGCTTGCTTAGTCAGGTTTTATCTTCCATTAGTGAGTGCTTTTCTGCCACTTTCTTCAATGTTTGTTGAAAGGAAGAGAATGGTAGATTCTGTTGCCAGAGACCTGCAGTGTTTGTGAGTTTTAAAGATGATTGTAAATACTTAGTGTAGGCAGATGGGGGGTCATCATGTAGTGCCTTCCAGAGTGCAGTATCAATTGGATTTTGTCGATTGATCCAAATTTTATACCACGTTTTTATTGTTACGTATCTTCTATGTAGTTGCTGTGACTGCAGCCCAAATTCTCGCCGGACCTGTGCCAGTTAAGAGTTGCGAGGTAGGGATAATACTGTTTTGTATGCTCGCGTTTGGAGGCTATCCAGAATTGCTGCGTCTTTCCCGTGCTGGATTTCACTTGTGTAGGCTACAGTTGGTAGGAGTTTTGCTTTAATAACTGCTTGTAGTGGAGCGAACGATGGGCCTTTTAAGCTCTTTGCAATTTGACAGAAGGCAAATATTAAACCGTTTCCTTTTTTAAGTAGGTTCTCATTCTGTTTTTAAAGGTGAATTGGTTGTCCAAACATACACCTAGGTATTTATAGCTGCTGACCACTTCAAGTATTGTATTACTGATTTTGAATGGTTGTTGTTGATGAGCGTGGCAGCTTATAATCATAGCTTTTGTTTTTGTGGTGTTTATTTCTAGCATATTAACCTTAGCTTAGTGCGCCAATTCGTTGATCGCCCTTTGTAGGCCTATTCTTGTGTGACTTAAGAGCACTATATCTTCAGCATAGGATAAGTGTGTAATAGGGAGTGTGCCCAAGAGCGGCGGGTGCGAGTTGACCTTGTATAGCAAAATGGACCACTGCATTACTGGAATTTGTGTATTCCTCCCATTTTCTCACTGCAATAATTTTCAATAATAATAATAATGTATGAGTTCTGCATATTTACAATCTCTTTTATATGGGGTTGGTAATACATGGGGCCTGATTCACAAAGGTAAACTGACACTTTTGTGTACATTTACGAAGCTTTTGCAATTCACAAAGGAATTTCAAGAGTACTATCTTTACGACTGTGGAGTCTCCACACTGGTGGAGGAGACTCAGATTCCACACATAAAAAAGATAGCCAGTCATAAAGATATTACTTGTAAAATTCCTTTGTGAATTTCAAAAAATCGTAAACTTACTCAAAAGTTTACCTTTGTGAATCAGGCACTCAATGTACAATATTTGTAGCCCCTCATACCTTCTTCAAGGAAAAAAGAGCCAGAGGTCAGGTATTAGTGTCATGTCCTTTTTAGAACAGAACAAAAAGTGTCACAATCTGTGGTGGCATTACATGTGTGTTACCTCTCCTGAGCTTGGGTGCGTGTAGTGTACAAGTTCCCATATGCAGTGTGCTTCCTAAATGATACTAATGAAGTGCTGCTTCCGCCTGGTGCTTCACTGCTCCAGGAACTGTCTTCTTACTCAGATATCCTTTCTCCAAAGAAAAAAGATCCAGGAATTTGTCTGCCAACTATTTATTTTTGGGGGTTACAATCTGTGGGTGTTGGCTGCAATCCCACCATGGAAAACATAAAAGGATCGCAGAGGGAATTAGACTTCTGAACAATTAGGGTCTGACCCGCCTCACTCAGTGGCATGAAAAATACTAATTATTAGTGGCTGAGATTAATTGAAGCATTCCAACTGATAGAGTGCTTACAGCACTCTAAATTGTAGGGGTGCACTATACTCCTGATACAAATACACTCATATATATTTTTGTCGTGTGCAGTGTTTTATGATTATTAAGATGCATTTATTCACGTCATATTAGTATTAAAGTGAAGTGAGCACATTTAAGTAAGATCTTGCGTGTATTAGAAATATAATTCCTGTATGTGTAATGTGCAGGACGACATTGTATTCATATAATGTAACCATGTTGAGTTTAAGTTACCCGATTTGTAGGCCCAAATTGTAGGTTGTTTTGAGTTTTGTTTCTCCTTGGCTGCTCAAGAATTAATTAAATAAATGCTGCTGTGCTCGAAGACAGTGTGTTCTCATCCTACTGCAGGTGCAGGAATTCGACCTCGTTATTCTTAGATTTAAGGAGATACCCGGAATGTCTTTGAAGAAGACTGAAAGGCGAGAAGGGAGGACACCTTCGTGCTTAGCCTATCTGGGAACCAAGGCCACTGGAAGAAGAGTCAACTAATTAAAGCTTCTGTGGAAACTTACTGAAAAATGTTGCAAGTGGAAAAGTTTAACACATGACGTATTGTGGGCTGATTATTGTCTTTTTGTATGATGCGCAGGGACAGATTTGGGAGACTTCTACCAGCTTTCGGAGGAGAAGGAGCATCTTAGAGCGAGCTCCATAGCTTTAAGCTATCAGACCCATTTTGACGTGAGTACTTCTTAGGAAGTCAACACGTGCTGACACCTTTGGGATATGATACAAGGGAGATAGGTAGGATTCTCATTGAGAGTAGAGTAGGGAAAGATTTTGCTCCTTCTTAAATGAAAAGAGAATTGGACTCCGCTTCCATTCTTTGCTGTATTTTGATTTTGGAGTTCATCATATTATGCCTTCTGTGCCGAATGACTTATATTCGTAAAATCGGCTCTGTATTGATTTTCCTGTACCTCTATACTCTATTATTGAGGTGTGTTTATATTCAATTATTTTTGGCCTTATAATAAATCCACAAAACTTAAAGTCGGAATCTGTGGTCTATTACAGCATGACTAAATCGAAAGTATAATCTTGAATTGTTTTCCTCCCTTCTATCACTTTTAGCAGGCAAATAAAAGACCATCTGCATTAAATCTAGTAGGGAAAAGTAGGAGTAAAGGTTGACGTAATCAAATGGTAGCAGAGGATGGTTTGCCTCTAAGAGTGAAGGGAGAAAGAGAGTAGGAGTAGGGTCGGAAGAATATTAAGGCCCTGGACACGGAGTAGACGACGGCGGACATTGATGGAAGTCGGCGGACGTTGACGGTGCGGCGGAAACAGTGGTGGCGTGAGTATGAAATTGTGTGGTGTGTTAGATTGCGGTGATGAAATATTTGTGTGATGTCTTGCGGAGTTGAGATACATGTCGAGTGATTGTGAGTTTATTGGTTTACTGGTTCGGACACGTGTGAATCAGGAAGTTTGGTTAGCGGACTCAAGAGAAGTCCAAGATCCCGGGATAGTTTTGTATTTGTAATTGTCTGATCAAAATCGAGGGAGTCGTGAAGCGCTATCGATGATCCACTTGTGATAGGGAACTTTGTGTGAAAGGAGTACGTCGCGATAGAAAGCCTCAGGTACCGGGGGTGAACTATGGCGATTCAGTGACCAACGCAGGTCGGGGGTTACAGCGGATGAATATTCTTGCAAGAGTGTTCTATTGATCTTTTAGAGGATGGACAATTACTTGTTTATGTAACTGTAAGTGATTGTGACTGTGTTAGGAGCAGCTACTTGGTTTAATAGCTTTTGGTTATACAGTTACTTGTAGTGTGAATGTGTGAGCGAATGAAATTGTAAAGGAGGGTGAGCCGCTGCAAATAGAGAGTAGTGACGTCAGTGTGCGCCGCGCTGGGATTGGTCGGCTGGTGTAACGTCGCGCTGGGATTGGTGGACGTTCGTTTGAAGCTGAGTATTGAATTTGGAGGGCAAACAATCGATTTTCAGGATGAGATGTTTTAGGGTGCTGCGGGATTTGTGTAGAGGTGATACAGGAGTGGTGACACAGGTAGGAGAAGAAGCTCCGCCTGAGGATACACCGGCACATTATATGGCAACAAATGTAGGACTCCATACTATAGTTTGGCTTCAAAATTGGCATAAAATTACAGAAAAAGAAGGGGAATTGTCTTTTCCTCATTATGTGTCATTTCGTATGGAGGTGCTGTACCAGCTAAGAGGAGTGATGTCAGCTCTGAAACCTCCGCCTAGACCAACTCAATTTGAGGCATTGGATGCTTGGATGAGAGCAGCAATGGCAAAGAGAAGGAAAGCTTCTCATGGAAGAATGAAAAAAGCAATGAAGGCATATCAGGATGCCAGGTGGGATGCACAGCTGAAGAGATGGAGAGTAGACACCATAAGGGAGAACGATTGTATCCATTTTGGTTAATAGAAGAAGCGTCTAAAGGGCAACGTAAGAAAGAAGAGGAAAGTGATACAGATGACAGTTTTCTAGATAGACTGCTAGCAGAACGTCCTCCACATGATGACTCTAGAATGGAGATGGAGAGAACACAGCAATCAGAGGAAATCCTACGGGTGAGACAAACAGGTTCAGAAGAGCAGACCACAGGAGTCAGGGGGAGGATTTCAGTGGAAATGAGAAGAATTCCAGGAGGGTCTGGAGGGATAGGGTACGCAACCTCGGAGTCAGGAGAGACTGCCTGTAACAGGCGATTACCAGAAGCTCTTTCGGTACCAGTTACTATTGGACCGGTGGTTTCAATATATAACCCCAGAGAGAGAACAAGGGAAAGTCAACAACAGACAGAACAAGGTGAAGAGACTATATCTGGAGGGAGTCTTACTATGAGTGAGATGGGCATGGCTCAGGTACCAGTGGAAGCCAGTACTCCACTGCCAGCTATGGTTGATCCTTCAAGGATGGACAGTGGGTCAGAACGAAGACGAACAGAAGCTTTAGCAAATTCTGAGTCAGCCATCAGAATGTGGGTTCCACCGGTGAGGGAGTCACAGATATTGAATGATGAATTGGGGTTGAAACAAGAAGCACCTAGAGTACCTTTCGGGCCACAGTATGTGTGTGAGGGTAACCATTGGAGAAGTCGAAGCTGCGAAAGAGAAAGTCGCCCAGTTGTGAGGATGAAGGAGAGTGGGAGTCCAAGGAGAACACAAAGTTGTGACAGGGAGGAATTGAAGTGAAAGAGGTCAGAAGGTTTTACAGGTTGCAATAAAGGCACCATTGTTAGATGTGGTAAGATTAAAAGCAGAAATAGATGAAGTGATAGAAGGAAATCTGCCATGGGAGAGAATTGACACATATGACTCCAGCGAATTGCTATTTGTAGCTAAAGATGTTACCAGAAAGGCAAAGCGAGCTCATGATGCATTGTCCCAGTTGGCACGAAAGTATGAGGTAGATCTAGCAAAGACTAAAATGATGCAGGGAACTTGCAGTTTGCATTATACGGATAAGGAATTAGAAGGGAAGCGAATGGTAGGATTAAGGGCAAAAATTAGGGAATTGGTGATAGGGATGGGAGCGTGGAGAGCATTAGACAAATGGGAAGAGAGGTGGGCCAAAAAGAAAAGTGTCAAGAAAGGAATAGGAGACACTCCGCCTCCGGGTGGAGGGACGGGATCGGCAGGACATTACCCTTTGAGAGAAGTGCAAAATGGGGGGTACGTTCATGTGCCTTGGAGCAGGGGTGATTTGGCAGCATTCACCAATGATTTTCCTCGGCTGAGGGAAAAACCTGCTGATTGGTATAAGCAAATAGACCGGTTTGTCAAGATCTCGAAGGTGCTTTGGATTGATTTGAATACCTTGTTTGATATAGTGGTCCCAGGAGATTTATGGACGGCGTGTAAAATTGCCATTGATTGGCCTGCTGTAGAACCAGCCAGAGACCCGAAAAATCATGGTCCTTCTCCCGAAGTAATGAAGAAATATGAGCAAGTGATTACATGGTTACAATCCAAGGTAGCTCCGCAAACGGTCAATTGGCTTAAAATCGATCGTACTACTCAAGATTCTAAGGAGTCGGTACATGACTATTATGAGAGACTTTTAGTGGCTTTTAAACAGCATAGTGGATTGGATACAAATGAGCAGAAAGATATGGGACAGTTTGTCTCAAAATTTGTGCTAGGACTAAGATCTGATGTTAGCTTGATGATACAAACACATTTGATATGTTGGCAGAATAAGACGGTGGATGAAATCCTACGTTATGCAAAATACTGTAGTGATCAAGTAGAATCGGCACAAAAGAAATTGAAAGACAAGTTGATGTTGGTGCAGTTGAGGAATGCCGAAACGCCTGATCAGATGCAAGAGGTTGGAGGAGCGATGGGTCGAGGTAGAGGAAGTGGTAGAGGAATGGGTCAACAGATGGTAACCCATCCTGGACAAGGAAGAGGCAGGGGAATGGATGTAGGTACAGGAGGTGATTGGGTGGCGAACCAAAAGAAGGTCACTGCTTGTCATTATTGTCACAAAATCGGGCATTGGAAGCGCGAGTGTTGATTGAATCCAGCCAATCAGTTGCAGAATGAGGGAGAGGGACAGATGTCAGAGACTTTGAATACTGTAACTAGACCTAGGTCTATGTATGGGGCAGGATATGAGCCGCAAATGCAGATTCCTCAGCCTCCAAGAATACCCACTCATAATCAGGTGTATCATCAGATGCCCTATTTTGAAATAGGAGACAGATCTGACCAACCACAAGATCTTCATGAGTGTCAGAGGGGGGTGCAGGAAGAATGCCCTTTGGATGCGATCCTGGAAGTAGATCAAAATGGACCGTTTGTAGATGCAGAGGTGAACGGACACTCTGTTACCTTCTTATTAGATACTGGAGCTGCGCGCTCCACAGTAAGAACTGAAGAGGTTCCAAATTTGTCCCTGTCAGGACAAACGATCCAAGTGGTGGGAGTTACCAATCAGAAAATGACTAACCCATTGACAAATTAGTTACCTGTGATGATAGGACCATTCCAAGACAACCATCAATTTGTAGTTTGCAATTCAAGCCCAGTCTGTCTGTTGGGATGAGACCTGTAGTGTAAACTAAATTGTACCATATCTTGTACTCCGAGGGATGTGGAGTTGCAAACTTGTGATGATGACGCTGATTTTAAAATAGCTAATATGAGCTTGTGTACAGAAATGTTCGTGGTTCTTACGAAAGAGGAGTTGCCACATGATTTGAGAGATTCGGTTTCTCCAAAAGTGTGGGATTTTACAGGTGAGGAGATAGGATTGATTCGAGGGGTTGAACCTGTTAAGATACAGGTCAAACCAAATGCAGAATTTCCACGAACTCCGCAGTATAAATTAACTCCAGAAACTGTGGCTGGAATAAGACCTGTAATTGAGTCTATGATTGCACAAGGCATTCTCAAGGAGATACGAGGAAGTCCCTGCAATTCACCTATTATGGGACTGCAGAAGCCTAGCGGCAAGTACAGAATAGTACAGGATTTGCGCAGAGTTAATGAAATTGTGATTCCATGTTGTCCTGTGGTACCGAATCCAGCTGTTATTCTGTTCCAAATACCATGTGAAGCAGAATGGTTTACAGTCATAGATTTATGTCAGGCATTTTTCTCCATACCATTGCATGAAGACAGCCAGTTTTTATTTGCATTTAGGATGGACGATCGTGTGTTAACATGGTGTAGAATCCCTCAAGGGTATACAGAAAGCCACTCTATTTTTAGTCAGAGTCTGAAGAAGAATCTTGAAGGGCTGATGATGCCCCAGAACTCAGTCCTAGTGCAGTATATTGACGACCTTTTGGTCGCTTCAGAGACTGAGGATGCCTGCAGAATTGATACTGTGGCTTTGCTGAATCATTTGGCAGACAATGGACACAAAGTGTCTCCGAACAAACTCCAGTATTGTCTGAATGAAGTACAATATTTAGGTCATCGGATTGAGAAAGGGAAACGGAGGGTGTCACCAGATCGCATAGAGGCGATTCTGCAAATGGAAACTCCGATAACACAAAAAGAAGTCCGCATGTTTTTGGGAATGGTCGGCTATTGTCGAAAGTGGATCCCAAATTTTTCCTTGCAAGCAAAGCCACTGTTGAAATTGACTCGAAAGGACATTAGCGATCCGGTACCATGGGATGATGACTGCCTGAGAGCCTTCCTCGAGCTGAAAGAGAGCCTATGTCGCGCTCCAGCTCTGGGAATGCCGGATTATAATAAAGCGTTTTCGCTCTTCTGCTGTGAAAGGGAAGGATGTGCGTTAGCGGTCCTTGTACAGACACATGGAGATGCTCGCAGACCAGTGGCTTACTTTTCAGCTACATTAGATCCAGTAGCTTCTGCGTTGCCCGGATGTCTCAAATCCGTTGCTGCAACAGGTGTCAGCATTGAAAGATGTGAAGGCATAGTGATGGCTCATCCGCTTACTGTTTATGTGCCTCATTCAGTAGAGTTGCTAATGACAGGAACTAAGACACAGCATTTAACGAATAACAGACCTACAAAGTATGAGCAGGTTATATTGGCTTCTGAAAATGTCACTTTGAGACGTTGTACCACCTTGACTCCTGCTACATTGTTACCTCTTCCGCAAGAAGAGGAAGACGATTGTGAAGAGCATGACTGCCTGGATGTTACTGAGCTATCTACCAAACCCAGACCCGACATTGTTGATGAACCTCTGCCTGAAACTGATTTGATTCTTTTTGTTGATGGTTCATGCTTAAGAGACAATGAAGGGTGTTTGAGAGCAGCGTTTGCTGTGTGCACCATCTTTGGGTGGTGGAAGCTGCCTGTTTGAAAGGAGTATACTCTGCTCAGGTAGCTGAAATTATTGCTTTGACACATGCCTGTATCATTTCAAATGGAGTCCGAATAACTATCTATACGGACAGCCAATATGGGTTTGGAGTGGTTCACGACTTTGGCCAGTTATGGTCACAGAGGGGATTTTTGACATCTTCAGGATCCCCAATCTGTAATGGAGAATTTGTGCGCCAATTGTTGGAAGCTTTGCAAAAACGCAAAGAGATAGCTTAGTCAAATGTGCAGCCCATGGGAGGGGAGAGGACTTTGTTACAAAAGGAAATAACTATGCCGATGAAGTAGCGTGTTTTTATGCTATACATGCTTGTGTTTTCAATGGAACATATGTAGGAGAGAGCACAGAAGAGACTGAGCTCAGCATGATGTTAGCTATTGCCGACACCTGGGATGAGGTAAAGCGACTGCAGGATGAAGCCTCAGAGGAGGAAGTTGCATCATGGGTCAGAGCAGGCTGCGAAAAGAGAGAAGATGGCATTTGGGTGTCAACAGATGAGAGAACAGTATTACCTAACTGTCTATTGAGCCCAATGGCAAGGCAGATTCACGGAGTGGTTCATCTTGGGAGAGATGCCATGGTGCGAGTGTTCAGGCAAACCTGGTTCAACCCAATATTTCGTGTGCATGCTGAAGCGGTGTGTCACAGGTGTGTTATATGTCAACAAATGAATGTTGGAAAGAGAACTGTGGTTGCAATGAGTCATATTGGAAGGTCAGGAGGGCCTTTTAATAGGATACAGTTGGACTTTATTGAGATGCCTAGGTGCAATAGGCTGAGATATGTTTTGGTGGTAGTGTGTATCTTTTCGCGTTGGGTTGAAGCCTATCCAACTAGAAGATGTGACAGTCTCACAGTGGCAAAACTGTTGTTAAGGGAACTGATACCACGCTTTGGATTTCCGACCTCAGTTGAGACAGATAGAGGAACACACTTCCATAGTGAAATCATGAAATTGTTATGTACAGCTCTAAACATTGATCAGAGATTGCACTGTAGTTACAGGCCTGAGGCATCTGGCCTTGTGGAGCAGAAAAATGGCACAATCAAGATGAGGGTGTCGAAGGTTTGTTCATCGACTTCATTGAAGTGGCCAGATGCGCTACCATTGGTATTAATGAGTCTGCGTAGTACTCCTGATAGGAGGACAGGACTCTCCCCTCATGAGATATTGATGGGAAGAGCTATGCGATTGCCTATGGTGCCAGCTACAGCACTGATAAACATCACAGATGATTTGGTTTTGGATTATTGTAGGGGACTGGCTGATGTGGTTAATTCTGTGTCCGACCAGGTCGAGGCTGCGACTGCATCCACCTCGAGAGACCTGCTGCATGATCTTAATCCTGGTGACTGGGTGCTTGTTCGAAAGCACGTGAGGAAGAGCTGCCTTGATGCTCGCTGGCGAGGACCATACCAGGTGATCTTGGTTACAAGTACAGCTGTGAAGTGTGGAGGATTGCCAAATTGGATCCACGCTTCATATACTCATCGCGTTCCAGATCCTGGAGAGGCAACTATTCCTCTTGCTGAAAATGCTACAGAAAATGAAGAAACCGGTCAAGTCGTAAGGATTCTTGACGGGGCTGAACAACCAACTGAGCAAGAAGAAAGAGTTTCAGCTGCTCCAGAGTTGAGTTCAGATCCGGAGATAGACGAAATTGCAGAAGTGAACGTTGAACCAGATCGAAGTGAACGGCCTGGTGCAGAAGGATCAGATCGAGAGGAAGAGAGAACAGGTGCGGAAGCAGAAAAGTGGCCAACAAGAAAAGAAAGGCTGAACATAAGGCTTGCATCTGAGAAAAATCTAGCTCCAATTCCTGAAACGTCTGAATCAGATCAAAGTGAAACTGAGGAAAGATCGGATGGTCTAAGACGATCCAGAAGAGAGAGGGTACTGTCTCAAAAGTATGCCTCTCCTGAGTGGACGTACCTGGCTGCAAATGCAGAAACCGAAGAACCCCGGAAGGTTGGGGACTGGTACAGTGAGTTACGGAGGGGACACCCTCACGATTGAAATTCAGCTGTTGGTCCCTGGAGTTGAAGCCTTTAGAATCCTAACTTTGACAGTCCCCGATCCACCAAGGCTAAGTGGTTTGCATTTTTTGATTCTTAACCAGGTTGCTTTCCCCACATTTGTTCGACAGCCCACTGCACAGGAACTGGGAGAGATTCGTGCAGAAATTCTGCAGCTTGTTCTTACCATACTTGGATCTAATATCATTAATGATGAAGCTTAAACTTTGAAAGAAGAACTCATTAGGCTTTAGAAAGAAGATAACCTAGGCTCGAGTGGAAGAAGATTTAAACTAGGGATTTTCAATAGAAGAAGAACTGAGGGCTAGGGCTGACTACATCTCTTCAATAGGACATAGATACTGGACTGAACATTGCAATAATCAAATGGGAAAAAGACAATAATAAGACATTGAAAATACCAAAATAAGGCAAGAAGAAAAGAAAAGAGACTTTAATTTGTTTGCGCTTCGAAACCGAAGGTGGTTCAAAATGGAATCTGGAAATCCAAGGCGCAAGCAGAAATGCATAATTGGTACCCTTATCGTTGTGGTACTTATTGTCATAACTTTGGTGATTATTACATCTTTAGTTGAGCCACACGATGCTGAAAGGAATGGGGAACAGACAACACTTACCCCACCTACTTCAGAGTTCGAAGAGGGTGCATCCGCAAAAGATAGAGAGAGGATTAGGGAAACTAGTCGGATGTTACATGTAGATCTGTCAAAAGGTGATTTCACGTTGAATGCATATGCTCGTTTGTTGTATGAGTATGTTGATACAATGGAAGCGAAAGATTGCTATGTGTGTATGCAACTGCCAGCATCCGTAGAAGAAGGCATTCGATACCATCACTTACCTGTGACCTATGGTATTACATGCAGCGTGTTATTGAGTATGTTTTATAGTAAGGCACATTTTGAGTACTACTTCTCCAATTGTGATGTGGTACTCTCAGAGGTTCCAGTTCTCAAATACATGAATAAATATGATTATTATAAGCAGGTAGAAAGGATGTCTGCATATTTTGTGCCTACTATTACCTTAGATACATCTTATGTCCATAGACACAATTTGACCTGCATGTTAACTGACATTGAAAAGAAGTTTGTGGATCAAATAGAAGATCGACATAGGCAGATCTTATTTAGACCAGATCCGAAGCACAAGGTGATCCCATGGACACAGGAAGAATTAGATCATAAGGCAAAGGGGAGTTCTGGTCCAATAGCTTTAGATTTCCAGCAGAAAGGAAGACTGTGCATTGTGAGCACATTTTCTTGATTGAAGAATCCATTAGAAAGGCGCTGTTGGATAAATTGACCATAGTGCCAAATGTGTATTTTGTGTGCGGTAAAAATGCTTATGTGAAATTGCCCAAAAATTGGTATGGGACATGTTATTTGGCTGTAGTATTCCCCAAGATCTTCCATGTGGATGGTTTATGGCCTTTGGAAGGGAAGAGATCTCATAGAGGAAAACGTGGTGCAAGTGCTGGAGAAATTATTGGGGATGTATTTGGAGCTATGATACCTAGTTTGGGTGTGATTTTGAATGATGTGAAGATTAGAAAGCTGGCAACTCTGGTAGATAAGCTCTCAGTGAATACGGCCCAAATCCTATTACTTGTTGATGGGGAGATGGTTTCGATAAGGGCTATGGTTCTTCAAAATCATCTTGCTTTAGATGTATTATTAGCAAAGGCTGGAGGAGTATGTAAATTATTGAAAGTTCAACAGTGCTGTACTTATATTCCTGACAATAGTCGGGATATAAGGAAGTACATTAGCAATATTTCAGAGATACATCAAGATTTACGTGATTTGGCTGCTGATGGACTCTGGGAACAAATTGGCAAGGGGTTTGGCAAGATAGGAAGCTGGTTTGGAAGTTTGGGACAAGGAATAATAGGATACATCTTGAAACCTATTATAATAGCTGTCATTTGTATAATCGTACTGTTGGGAGTCATAAAGGCTTACAAATGGCAAAGAGCACGACATGCTGAGAATTCTTTGAAAAGCGAGAGCAGCAATTAGAACGACTGCAGGACAGTCATTATTTGCATCTGAAAGGGTTGGAAAGATTTAGGCAGGGATGGCAAGCTACAACCTCTGTTTAGGTCGGTCTCTTCTACAAGGAGAAACTTATAAGAAGGGAAAAAGGTTGGTGTTATGACACTAGTCATAAGAGGGGGAACTGATAGAGCGCTTACAGCACTCTAAATTGTAGGGGTGCACTATACTCCTGATACAAATTCACTCATATATATTTTTGTCGTGTGCAGTGTTTTATGATTATTAAGATGCATTTATTCACGTCATATTAGTATTAAAGTGAAGTGAGCACATTTAAGTAAGATCTTGCGTGTATTAGAAATATAATCCCTGTATGTGTAATGTGCAGGACGACATTGTATTCATATAATGTAACCATGTTGAGTTTAAGTTACCCGATTTGTAGGCCCAAATTGTAGGTTGTTTTGAGTTTCGTTTCTCCTTGGCTGCTCAAGAATTAATTAAATTAATTCTGGTGTGCTCGAAGACAGTGTGTTCTCATCCTACTGCAGGTGCAGGAATTAGACCTCGTTATTCTTAGATTTAAGGAGATACCCGGAATGTCTTTGAAGAAGACTGAAAGGCAAGAAGGGAGGACACCTTCGTGCTTAGCCTATCTGGGAACCAAGGCCACTGGAAGAAGAGTCAACTAATTAAAGCTTCTGTGGAAACTTACTGAAAAATGTTGCATGTGGAAAAGTTTAACACATGACGTATTGTGGGCTGATTATTGTCTTTTTGTATGATGCGCAGGGACAGATTTGGGAGACTTCTACCAGCTTTCAGAGGAGAAGGAGCATCTTAGAGCGAGCTCCATAGCTTCAAGCTATCAGACCCATTTTGACGTGAGTACTTCTTAGGAAGTCAACACGTGCTGACACCTTTGGGATATGATACAAGGGAGATAGGTAGGATTCTCATTGAGAGTAGAGTAGGGAAAGATTTTGCTCCTTCTTAAATGAAAAGAGAATTGGACTCCGCTTCCATTCTTTGCTGTATTTTGATTTTGGAGTTCATCATATTATGCCTTCTGTGCTGAATGACTTATATTCGTAAAATCGGCTCTGTATTGATTTTCCTGTACCTCTATACTCTAATATTGAGGTGTGTTTATATTCAATTATTTTTGGCCTTATAATAAATCCACAAAACTTAAAGTCGGAGTCTGTGGTCTATTACAGCATGACTAAATCGAAAGTATAATCTTGAATTGTTTTCCTCCCTTCTACCACTTTTAGCAGGCAAATAAAAGACCATCTGCATTAAATCTAGTAGGGAAAAGTAGGAGTAAAGGTTGGCGTAATCACACCCATCACGTTTTGCTTTCCTAAAGGCGACATCCAAAGGGCAGTGAGTACAGTTGAGCGTGGCCGGAAGGGGTTCTTTGTTCCTAGTGCCAAAAAACAAAGCTGCACTTGACAGACATGTCACAAATAAGCAGAAGCTGCTCTGGGCTTGCTCGTTTTCCCATTAAAAGCGGGAAAGACTTGAGAGTTTAGAGTAGACTGCTTTCCTTAGAGCAGGACCAAACCAGATTTGCATGCTGTTTGTTCTTTTCTGTAGTGGTACACTGTTCAAAACTGCATGTAGAAATACGTCACACTCCTCACTGAGTGGCATGGATCAAGAGTAATTATTGAGGGCTTAGATTAGTTCAAGTGTTTCACCCACCACAGTTTTGTTTCCCACAGGCACATGCTTAACCCCAAATGTCTCTACCATTCACAAGTGGAATTGACTAGTAGTAGCAAGGTATCACTTGTCATGCTGGGGTTATTTTACTGTCTGGGCTACTAATGCTGCCCATACCCTAATTCCTGTAGTATCTCTACAATGGAGGCATGCATCAACTAGGAGAAACAAGGACAGTTTCATGGGTGAGAAAATGAAGACATGTGAGTCTCTAACGCAGGAACATTCCTCTGTCTGCGCCCTATAAAGGTGATATAGGGAATGGGCTACCTGTGATGGCGTCCTTTAGAACATCCAATTGAGTGCTTGGCAGAGCATCAAGACAGGGGGCAGAATCCACCCAGAACAGAAGATAGTGAACTCAGTTGATGCCCAATACAGCCACAGGGTTTATACAAACAAGACAAGAAGGCAGTGGTGGCATCAACAGCAGCACATCAATCCTATAAAAAACCAGAGTCTAAATTTCAACAAATAACAGATTCCCAGTATTGGTGCCTCTCAAGGTCACAAAGACATCCCACTACCCATACTTTTCTTTGCGGGACCAGACTGGACGGAGAAACATACGGCGGGATCGCCAAGGACTAGGGGCATATCACAGCCCTTGTGCGCTTTAATTTTAAACAGTGCGAGATTTAAGGTGCCGTCCAAATAAGTTTGTTGTCTGAACATAGACACGTCTTTCCCGCGTTAGGCGTGACAACTACTCTTACAACAGGACTCCTTGAACTCTTTTATTATAAATTTGATATGCTGTTCCTTACGTAGAATAGCGGGAGAGCTTAAGAACTGAAGCCTTGAAGAAGTTACAGTAAGTAATGAAACACGTGTCGGCTGCCATCATCCTTTGACACCGAGGAAACATCAAGAACATGATTTTTATCTGTTCAAATATTATTTGTGTTACTATGCTGGACTGACATACATAATCATTGAAATATGATTGTTGATTGCAAAGTGGAGCATTGACGTTGGACAATTAAAACTTTCTTGTAATGATCCAAAAAAAATTCTTGTAACAATTTATTAAGATTGATATATATTTTTTGTGAGTAGCTTCATGGTTATTTTGAGGATTATTGCTTACTGGCTGAAGACTAAAATAAGGACATTAGGAGTGCTGAGGCACAGTGTTTTTCTGCATACAGGGTTGGTGGCCCTAATGGTTACCAGCATGCCTTGTTCACTTAATGTTTTCTTGCTGGCAGCCCTCAGGAAACAATGACCGTCACAGTTTTGGGTCGACCCTGCCATCAAGAATCAGTACAATATGGATCAGACCACCCTGGGCCATCACATTCCAGTTGGTCAGGATAGGCCTTGTGTCCATTTTTCCAACTCTAGGTGTCCTCTGTTCCTGTCTTATCCTGGTGACTCTTAATTAAGTTGGGGGCCTATCCAGGGATGTGCTCCACAGACAACAAAGCACATGCCTCAATAAGGACATAATCTCATGCTGATTGTACAAAACAGACTCTCATCATAACTTTTACATTCAGCCAGGCTTTGAACACAATAGTCACTTTATAAGATCACCCATGTGTTGCTACGGGATTTCATACAGTAATTCCAAGTCAACTAGGCCATGCTCAGCATTGCCACCAAAGGGCATTAACAATCGCACCAGTGACCTAGTCATCACGGGACCTACTCCATGACTCTTCAAAGAGGGACCCACCATATTTATTTAGTTTTGTGATATATTATTATCCAGAACAATTCTACTCAAATTAATTCACTGTGTTCCCAAATATATTTAGAAATTTCCTCAAGTCCAAGTATGTGATTTATAATTTTATGATCCATCTACTTTCACTTCAAATATTAGCAGTGTTGACATTTATAATTTTCTTTCAATATTCCTCTTAAGTCATAGTACAATTCCTGAGGTTTGCCTGTAATGAGGTCTTAGTTACCAGATGTTCATACTATAGTTTAATGTTTCTACAAACTGAGTGCCATTCTTGGCTATGTGATCTGAATTCAGTCTCTAGATGATGAATCTCAGGCTCTGTAGGTAAATTCAGGTAGTGCATCAGTAGACAATGAACCTGGATCATAAAAATCATGTCACCCAGATATGCACTTGTGCAAATCCCTGAGGCTCTCAGATGTTTTATCACTGTTCTCATTATGCTGGTAAAGTCTAACGTGCTGAAGATAAACCAAAGGGAAGAGCCGCAGGTTCTTAGGTTTGACAGGCCTACTTGAACTGTATTTTTTTTTTAATTGGGCTAGAATATTGGAATCCTGATGTATGCGTCCTTGAGAACCAACTCAACCACACAGTCCCCTTACATTGGAACGAAGGGCATAGCTATCAATAGTTCAGCAGTTGCAGTGACAATGAGGCCCCGGGCCTTGGGGGCCCATTGAACTCAAATTATGGCTGAATTGTCCTAGCTATCTAATGGAAGGGGGATTGTATTTTGCTTGCCTATACCACGGTTCATGACACACTTGCTAGGACACTACTCAGAACCTCTCTTGGGAGGTGTTAGAAAATGGGTTTCTGGTTGGCAGGGGTATGCACCCTGTCCAAGCAGGAACCACAATCCTAGTCACGATAGGTCACAACACACCCTACATTATCCTGTGCTCACCCTCTGGTAGCTTGGCACAGAGCAGTCAGGTTTCACATAAAAGGCAATGTGTAAAGTATTTGTTCGACCCTTCAAATAATAACACAGTGAAAGCACCACAAAAAGACTCTTACCCATGTTAGCAAAATAGAACTCAATTTTATAAATAAAACAAGTCTAAAAAGACAAAAATCCAATAAGTGGAAGTCAAGATATTAATTTTTAAAGATAAAATGTGAAAATAGCGCTTAGAAGCAATAAGCGCCTATGTGGGATATATGGGTCGCGCTCTGCCGGGACAAGGTCAAAAGTTCAGTCCAACCGCCATGGAGCGTTGGCCGTATACAGGGACATCGAAAGGTTCGCTGAACAAAAGTCCCTTGATCCTTGTTGCAACAGTAAAGATGTGGGGTGCAGCCGTCAGTGTTGATCCTGCAGTCGAGCTGATGAGTCAAGTTTCTCCACGCAACGATGGTGATGCCTGGTTCTGAAGATGATACACCAGTTCTGGGATGCGAGGGTTCTGAAGCAGATGCACCAGGTTTCTCCACGCAGTTGAGGGGATGTGTCAATTGCCTCTATGCAGTGGCGGTGATGCGGTCGTTTTGATACAGCAGTTTGGATGTTGATGTGCTGGATCCGAGCACAATGTGCCGGTTCTGTTCCCGCAAGAGCAGCGATGCATCAATTCTGCTCTCGCAGCAGAGGATACATTGGTTCTGCTGGAGCAAGCACCTGGGTCCACTTCCAATGGGCCAGGCACAGGAGCAAGGTAAAATACTGTTATATCCCTGAGTTTTCAAATCAGGAGGCTAGTCAGCTAGCCCTTGGAGTCACTCTGGGTTCAAGTGATGTAGGTCCAGTATTTACCCAGTCATAGAGAGCAGCAGACAGCAGGGCAGCAGAGCAAGGAAGCGGTCTTCGAGAACAGCAGTCCATCAGAGTGGCAGTTCTTTAGCACAGCAGTTCTTCTTCCTGGAACAGTGGTTAAAGGTCCAGAGGTGTACTGTCTTGCCGGTACTGCCTTTGAAGTGTACAGAGCTCATTCCTTCTTGCCCTGGCTCCAGACTCACTACCAGGGAGTATGCAGCCCTTTGTGTGGAGATAGAACACAGCCTATTCATGTGTAAGCGTAAGGCTGTGCCCATCTCCTTCCTCCATCCTCCCAAGAAGATCCATCAAGTCACACCTAAGTTCCCTTTGTGTGTGGCTATCTAGAGGGAATACACAAAGTTCAGCTGTCACCCATCCCAGACTGATCAGAAACAGGCTGCAGGCACAAAAGGATTGAAACCTTTGATGAGTTCATTGATGCACTGGAAGAAGTAAATGACAAAAAGATCATTAAATATCTGAAGACTTTGGTGGGGGAAGGGGTAAAAGAAGTAATAAAAAAAATACCACACTGTGGTGAAGTGACATTAGGTCAAATCAGAGAGGTACTAAACATCAAGTTCAATTAAATGCCAAATGTTGACCAGGAAAGGTAGAAAGATGGTGAAACAATGGATGAGTTTGTAGAAATCATTTATTTGCTCATCAAGCATTGAAAGTTCAAGCAAGTTCAAGGAGTTCAAGGATGAAGAGGCCATACGTTTCTGAGTAATAGGTGGTTGTCTCTCCGATTCCTTCAGACGATAAATGCTGAAAGAGACACTCAGCTTGGAGCAAGTACTCATTGCTGCCAGAGTGGAAGAAAGAGCTGGCAAACAAGCAGCTAACATGGGGGCCGAAATGGCTCAAAATGAATCAGCGCTGAGTGTGAAAAGTAACTCGAAACACAAGGTAGAAGGCCATAAAGTAATGTCTCCAAAGAAAAAGTAGTTGTGTTTCGGATGCTGATTATCCTTTCCACATGAAGGTAAATGTCCCACCATTGAACAGATATGCAAAGGCTGAGGGAAAGAGAACTATTTTGTAACGGTTTGCAAAGCGAGGGAAAGATCAAGTGTGTCATGTCAAGAAAACAAAATGAAGGAAAGGTCAAATGCGTCGTGTTGGGAAAACAAAATGGATGCCATAAAAGTCCAGAGACATTCCAACCATGCCCATAAGGCCAAGCGGCAACATCAGTTGAGGCAAATCAAAACTAAACGGCATTGTTTGTCATCGAATTACCGTATAAAAGTTTGTCACCGTCATTGTCAAGCTACAGTGAGAAAGATGGGTGTGCGATGGCAATGTTGAACTCTGGACGAGATGTAGGATTAGCTTCTTGAAAGGAAAATTGCCTGTAGAAGCTAGATTGACAAGTGAAAGTGTGAAATTCATTTGGGCACTATCCCAAAATCACACTGAAAGTGAAAGTGAATGGGTACTCCATACCTTTATAATAGTCAGTGGCGCAGCCATGAACATTATCTCAGCAGAAAATTACAATAAACTGCCTCCAGTGCCCCGTTTAACCCTGTTGAATACCAAAGTGTGTACATGGGCTGCTTTGACACCACTGCAAAGTCGAGGTTCATTCATAGCAACTGTGAAGCATAAAAAGACGAAAGTACAAGCACCGATTCATCCCCTGCAAGACATTTCATCGAGTGCATGTTTACTCAGATTCAGTGCTGCTGCTGTCATGGGGCTGATTTCTATAAACTACAATGTCAATGCCTATCATGAAATAATGAATCAGCTTCCATCCGTGCTTCATGGACGAAGAAGGCTTAAGACCATGAAAGTGCAGCTTCACATAAATTAAGGCATCCGTTGAGCTGAACTTGGATACTATTAAAGCACAACATCATTGAGCGATCCACTGGTCTGACACCATGGGTATCACCCATAGTGGTAGTGCCGAAGAAGGATAGTGGAGGAGCCATACGCATCTGTGTTGATATGCACCAAGTGAAAAAAACGATTGAACGAGAATGACATCCAGGTCTGCACATTGCTGACATGACTACGCAGCAGAATAGAATTGAAGTATTTTCCCGCCTTGATTTGAACAAAGGTCATCCCCAACTTGAACTGGAAGAAAATTGCAGGAACATTACTACCTTTTTAGCTCATCTTGGTTTATTTACATATAAAAGGCTAAATTTCAGAATTTCATCAGCTGCAGAACTCTTTCAGAATGTCATTAGTCACATAATACAGCAAGTCACGAATGCTTTCAATTACAGTGATGACATACTAGTTTTGGGGCCACACGAAAGGAACATGATAAAGCTCTTACACAAGTGTGTTGTATACTTGGCAATGCATGTCTCACTTTAAATGCGGTAAAGTGTGAGAGGATTCAAAACTAAACTCAAGTTCTTTGGTCATATCTTTTCTGATGCGGGAATGACTTCGGAACCAAATGTAGTACAAGCCTTGTCATCCACTTCTCTCCCACAAGGTGAAACTATGCTGTGATCCTTCCTTGGTTTGGCCAGTTACTGTTCAAGGTATATACGTGACTCTGCCGATGTGTGTGTCTCATTGAGAGACTTAATGAAACAAAAATGTTCCATTTCGATGGTCACATGAATTTGGACAAAGCTTCAAGAAAATCAAGCATGTAATTGAGAACGCCACTGAAATGGCATACTTTATCCGAAATTGCAGATGGAGGTTGTTATTGATGCAAGCCCAGTGGAGTTGGGTATCATCCTTGCCCAGCACACTAGACATCCCAAAACCCCAAAACAGAAGCATTTTCGTGTGTTTCTATATGGATAGCATTTCACAGTAGTCACTGACCACCAAGCATTGCTCATCATTTTGGGCACACCTAAAGCCAAGATGCCTCATCACATTGAGAGGTGGGAGTTGTGATTGCAGGAGTATGATTATACGATTGTGCATCATCCAGAAAAAGATCAAAACCCAACTAACTACTTTTCACGTGTACCAATACAGTGTTGTGGCACTACTTCTAAAGCCGCTGATGCTTATGTTAACCTCATTGTGAAATCTACTAAATGCTGCTGCCCTATCTTTGGAACAAATCATCGCTGCCATGAGTAGTGGCATATTTGCTCATATTCAAAGACATGATTGCACATCAGTTGTGGTGAAAACATACTTGACCTCTGCATGATGACCTTGAATACCAGAAATTAAAAAATGTGCAGGAAGAACTTTCAGTTACCCCAGATGGCATCATCTTACGAGGATCGAGAATTCTCATACCAGAGAGTCTGAGACAACAAATTAGGGACATTGTGGAGTTGTTGCTAATAAACGAGCTCCACGGGACCTAGTGTGGTTCCCTCGTCTTGATGAAAGAGTTAAAAAACAGTTAAGGGCATGCCATTTGTGTAACTGCTGGTCATCCAAAACAACCCTGCATCCGTTAAACATTTCTGAAATTCCAAAGCATACACGGGAGAAGATTGCAATTTATTTCTTTGGACCCCTTGACAATGGACATCATCTACCAGTAATTGTTGATGAATATTCCTGTTTTCCCCTTGTGGAAGATCTGTCGTTAACTACTCATGATAGAGTCATTGAGAGATTAGAAACTATTTTTGCAACGTGGGGTGTTCTTTCGATTTTTAAATCTGACAATGGCCCACCGTTCAGTAGTCAAGAACTTAAAGATTTTCTTACTCATCTAAATGGCAAGCATCCGAAAAGCACACCTCTCTAGCCAGAGGAGAATGGTATTTTCAAGAGATTTATGAGCACCCTCAAGAAGACCGTTTAGTGTGCTGTGATGGAAAAGCTTGAACTCAAATCAGTTCTTCAGTTTACACTTCGTGAATAAAGGTCAACTCCCCATTCAACTAAGGGTGAAAGCTCTGCCACCTTAATATTTGGGAGAGCCATAGGAACCAAATTGCCACAATGGACAAGTGAAAGATCTATTGGATAAACCTCGCACCACTGATGCCTCTGGCAAATGCAAAATGAAGACCTATGCGGACAGACACCATTGTGCTCGGAGCGTTGTGTTAAAAGAGGAGACCAAGTTATTGTCAGACAGAAACAGAAATGCAAGTCTGATGCTCCTTTTGATGCAGACCCACTGAGGGTTGTGACTAGTGAAGGACACATGGTGACTGCTCACCGTCCTGGGAAGTCCACTACATATGATTCTTTGCAGTTCAAGCACCTGCCTTCACATTCGCCAACTCCAAATGTCAGAAGTGAGACTTATCCACCTGAGAATCCGGAGAGCCCAAACACTGTACCAATGTTTCTGTCACCAGTGCCATTCATGGACACTTCTCACATGACCAGATCTGGGAGATTGATTCGAGTCCTCAGAGTCCTAAAACCAACAAAAACAAGGTTAGAAAAAGAGGAGGAGGAAGGCAAAAAGTTTGGGATGACCCTTCAGAGAGGTGAAGGCCCTCTATCTTGAAGTGTCGGTACATAGGTAAGTGTTCAGATCCCTGAGATTTAGTACAAGCCAATAGCTCTAGTCTTTTCTCTCCACTAAAAAGGTATTACTGATAAAACTTCCAAATTGGGTTCTTGTGGGAAAAATATCTCTTTTTCAGTCTATCCTCATCTCTGAGGCTATGGAGTATTGTTCTTGCTGGGAAAAAAGTCTCTCTATCTCAGGACCCTGCATTGAACTGGGAACTGTATAAAGTCATATGAAACCTTTGGATTGCTTGAGGCACCCAAGTGTCCATGGTTCGATGTTTCTGGTAGTGAGAGAATTCTCTTGTGCCACCTCAGCCTTTTATGGGAAAAAGGGCTAAGACTCAACTGCAAATCATTGTTGGTATTTATTGCCACCTCTTGCATGTCTCTCAACTTACCCAACCTCCCTAGGATCTATTCAGCATTGCTGGCAATGATCTCAAATGTCTCATTGCTTAGTTTAACTTTGTTCAGTTTTGCTGAGTGTAAAGCTACCAATAGGTGTCCTCCCCCATGGGTTAGGCCCCCTATTTCCACTCTCCCTCTCAAAATTCCCACAGTGGCAGCTCGAGACTGGTCACTTAACCCAGGGTCTGTACCCTGAGGCTGAACAGGTGCCTGGCAAGCCTGATCTTCTAGGGGGAAACCATCACCCACACAAGGGGTGACACACTCTGCCAGTGTCAGCCAGCGGCCTACCTGGTGCAGGTCTCTGGCCCTCTGTCTCCTTGCACAGGAAGCCCCTCCAGGTCAGAATGTTCTCACCAAGGTCAGTCCTAGGTTGCGCTGCTCCCAGAGCAGGCAACCACCAATCCACTGGTCCTCCCACTGTGGACTGTCTCCACCTCCTGCCCCATCCTCTACATCTGGGCCTCCGTACTGTCCCTGAGGGAGCAGTTGCCACAGAAACCTGAGCTTTTTATGGCTCCCTGGACACCCACCCCCCCAGCTCCTTTAACACTGGTGGCAATTAATTTCCCAGAATGTAGTCAATGGGCATCTTGGGACTAGCTATGACCCTCCTCTGGATCACTTCCCAATCTCATTCCAGGCATACCAGAACCATTGGACGGAAAATGCTCTGCCCATGGGCCCGAGTTACCCTATGGAACTGCCCGGTGTACTGCTCTGGGGAAACCAGTCTTTCCATCAGCACGGTCTGACTGGCACAGGCATCCCTTACGGCAGTGACAGGTATCCCATTAACTGTTACTTGATGGAATTGATGAATCCCACCCTCAGGGATCACACATTAACCCTTGGAATCCACCTCCCAGCTAAAAGACACCAGGGCATGCTCCACCCTCTATACCTGTGACTACCTACCCCTAAGGCCATGCCGGCCAGACCTGTGGAGCTCTCGCCAGGGAATGGTCTCTTGGTACAGACCAGGTCCCCTTGCTTGTGCCCCAACTAGGAGCAATCAAAGCACTGGTGTTGGAAATGGTGTGCTCTGGGTTACCACCCACCAGAACCTTCCCTGCCTATTCTTAGAAGTGGCTTGGGAACCCTTTCCCCCCCACTTTACTGTGAGACTTGTCTGAGTCACTCAGCTGGAGGGAACCTGAACCACTCTTCGTGGGTTCACTCCCAGAAATCTTTGTTTGGACCCTGGTGCTGAACCAGTTGTTCGTCTCTTTGGCAAGCTCCCTGGGGCCAGTGAGCTTGCTAGCTATTAGATGTTGGTACACCTCTGGAAAACAACTACTGAACATGTGCTATCTGGCAACCAACTTGTACAGACTATTGTAATCACTCACGTCACTGCCCTTCATCCAAACATCCAGTTTCTTGCAGAAGTAATCCACATAATATACCCAGGACTGGTTGGGCTTCAGGCTGTCCATTAACTTCACTATATACCTTTCAGGGGTGAAGCCGTACTCTGACAAGTGTGTCTTCATGAGGAGATACCTCATCCTGTCCCCTTTCCCTAGGGCCAGTAGTGAATCCCTCCCTTCAATGGGAATGTGGCTCCAGAGGCTGGTGCCCCAATAATCCTCAGGGACCCTGTGCATCTCTACGCCAACCTCATAAGCCTCGAACAACTTGTCAATGTCATCACCCACAAAAACGTTAGGCACAAGATCCTTGAGGATGTGGACCCTACTGTCACCACTGAACACTGGATTATCGCTGCCTCTATTGCTGCTTAACTCTGTGTGCCTTGAGATCCAGCTCCTTCTGACTTATGCCATGAGCCAGAAGAATTTTCTTCTCCCTCAGAGAAAGTTTATTTGCCTTCATGGTCCTGTCAGCCTCAGTCTCAGCTTTTCTCTCCACTA
Source organism: Calotriton arnoldi (assembly GCA_963921515.1). Classification (NCBI taxonomy): domain Eukaryota; kingdom Metazoa; phylum Chordata; class Amphibia; order Caudata; family Salamandridae; genus Calotriton; species Calotriton arnoldi. The sequence goes on from CAWUFW010003954.1 coordinate 1,508,324, forward strand.
GAGCTCTCTGGGGAGCTGCCTCCTATGCAGCCCTCTTTACAGCAGCCTCCTCTGCAGCCCTCTTTGCAGCAGTCTGCTCTTTGGCTCCTTCCATTTTTAGCCTATTTTAGCTTGGTCAGTTGCAGTTGAAACTATCTCTCAGCTCTGCTCTCCTCTAGTTCTTCAGGGCACAGGTTGCAGAAAGAGACGCTGCTTCCTGCCCTGGATCCAGCAGGGGCCCTCACTCCGGTGGACTCTCCTCTGGGGCCAAGGTCAGGAGGTTTTCTTCCTGCTCCTCCTCTCTCTCTATCTCCACATACTCCCCCTGTTCCTGAGCCATGACTTTTATATGGTAGGCTGTCTCCCAGGCCCAGTGGGACTTCTAGAGCTGGCCCGCACTCCCTGAAGAATCCATTGACCTCAGGCATAGTGTAGCCCTGCATGTTGTTGAGCTGAAACTCCATGCATGCATGCAGAGTTGCAGGTGCACCAGTCAGGAGGAAGGTAAGTTAATATGGAAAAAGACAAAAAGGGCAATCAAGGAGAATTAAAAAAGCAGTTGACTCTGATGTCAGATTATTTATATATGATTTTTTGTTTTGCACAAAATCATTGAGTGGCAATGCACAACCACATGAATTGGATCCCTTCAATAGAAGAAGTTTCAGTTATTGGTTGATGTGGGTGGAAGCCCCTCTCAGGCAACAGCCACAATTCTTATCAGGGTGAGCCACAAAAGACACTAAATTAACCTGTGCTTAATCCTCTGGTAGCTTGGCACAAAGCAGTCAGTTTAACTTAGAGGCAAAGTGCAATTCTTTATGCAGCAAACAACCGGCAAATAAGTAAAAACACAACACAAGAAAAATCCCAAACCAATTTAGAAATACAGAATACATTAAACAAAGGAAAATGATACCAGAATGACTAAAATCCAATCAGCAAAACCAAAGATATTACTTTTCAAATGTTTAATTCTGCATAGCGCCTAAAACTACAAAGCACCATTCGTGGTCATCTGATCGTGCTAGACAGGGGGAAAGTCACAAGTCCAGGCTGACCACGATGGAGCACGGGCTGGACACAGGGACCAGGTTAGTCCCACCGAAAAAGCTAACTTCTCAAAGTCTGGCGCAACAAGTTCCATTCATAGTGGAGGACACTGTGAGGTGCAGGGAGAGCATCACAGTGTAGGGCGAAGATCAGGACTGGTGTCATGAATGGTTGTTGCTGTAAAGCGAAGATCTGGTAGGGCATTGTAGATGATCACTGCTGAAGCTTCACGTTCACGGTCACCGCAGCTGTCGTTGCTGTAGCGTGAAGTTCTTATCTCGCATTGCGGGTCATCATTGGCAGTCGCTGTAGCGCAAAGAGTCAGAGTCACGAGAGGTTTGCGTCGTTCAGGTGGCTCAGCACGAATGAGACAGTTCACCATTGTGAAGAGCCTAAAACTTTTGGCTTTTACCTTTCTTAACAGTAGGAGCTCAGATGATGCCAGCCAAGGGTCCAGTACCTGGGGAGGCACCTCTTAGGGATCAGGAACTCACTCCAGCAGAGTACAGCAGGGCTAAGGCTGGACCTGTTGCAGGCCCAGTGCAACAGGTTAGCTTGCCAGTTGAAGTGAGGCCTCTGGAGCTTAATGTGTTCCTGTATCTCAGAAAGGAGGTCAGACAACTGACACTTGGAGTCACTCAGGTTGGCCTGGAAAGAAGGGAGCAGGTTCAGTCTCCCATCTCAGAGGGGAAGGCAATCCACAATCAGAAGGGCAGTCCACTGGTAGCGGCAGGGTAGTCCTCTCGTGGGCAAGGCAATCCTTCTTTTGTAATGTCCACAGGTTTAGTAGTGTACTGATGAGTGGCTCTGGAAGTCCAATATTTTTACCTGGTGCCAGCCTTTGAGGTGGGAGGATTCCCTATACTACCCCTACATCTGGTTCTGGAAAGTTCTTCCCTTCCTCTGTCAAGGTTCCAAGAAGTCTACGGTAACAAAATGCTAGTGTCAGGTTCCTTTGTGTGGGCTGGAGGCAAAGCCCTTTCAAATGTTAGTGGGGCTAGGTACATTTCTGCCCCCAAACATCCTGACAGGATGGCCCATCCTCTCCATACCTTATCCCTTTTGCCTCAGTGTATGAAAGGAATACATTAACTCCAACAGCAGAGCCATTCACAGTCATGTGACCCAGGACACTGGCAGAAAGCACAAATGGGTAGGACAAGAAAATACCAACTTTCTAAAAGTGGCATTTTCATAATCATGATCTAAAATCCTACTGTAACAATAAAACAGATTTAAAATCACAATTCATTTGAGACTAAACGGCATACCTCTATCTGCTCCCAATGCAAAGTTAGCACTTACTAAATGTAATAAGGAAACCCCACATTAGTAAATGGGAGAGATAGGCCTCACAGTAGTGAGAAATGACTGTAGGAATTGTTCATTACCAGGACATGTAAAACTGAAACCCACATGTCCTATTTTTTAAATACAATGCACCATGCCCTATGAGCTTCTTATGGCGTACGTTAGGGGTAACTCATAAGCATTAAAAAGGAAGGTCTATGCCTGGCAAAAAGTTTATTTTGCCAGGTGGTAATGGTAGTTTACAACTGCACTAGAGGCTGCAGTGACAGGCCTGAGACATGTTTTAAAAGGCTACTTAAGTGGATGGCACAATGAGTGTTGCAGGTCTCTAGTAGTATTTAATTTACAAGTCCTTAGTACATGTAGTACCATTTACTAGAGGCTTACGTGGAAATTAACTCAGATGTAAGCCAATTTTACCATGTTTGAGGAGAGAGTACAATCACTTCAGTGCAAAATCCTAAAGGCAACAAAAACGGGCACAGCAAAGGAAGGGAGTGAAGGCAAAGTCTGGGGTGACCCTGGGGAGAGGGCCAGGTCCAACACATTGTAATTCACAAACTGCACTTCTAAAGTTACTGCAGCCCTAAAGGTGTCAAAACAAGTATAAATGTACTTCAGCTTACTCTTGGAGTAAGTCAAAACCATACAGGGCCAAGCACTGGTACTGCATCAAACTCAAATGGAAAACAATGGAGACAGGAATCTAAAATAATACCCCATAAAAACTGTTATAATAGATGTGATTTTGACATTTAAAAATAAAAAATAATAAATTGTAGTTTTACATATTTTTCAAAAATGAAAAAATAATTTACATAATTAAACATATAACTGTTAAAATATACTACATAATAAATCAAATACAAATGTTCATGAGGGTAGGAATTTCTTTTTAATTATTGTTCATAATTTATTATTTATATATGGAGATAATATATTAAATGAACTATTGAATTCACTTTATTATATTAGTTCTGTGTTAAACATAAACATATACAATTAAATTGTGTGCATATTTTACATTAAAATATGCTTAATCATTTTTAATAGCAATTTTCCCTGTACTTTTCCATAGACAGATCACCACCTTAGTGGTGGTGATCTCCACCTGCATGTGCAATGTTACAAGTAGTAACATTGCACTCTTAAATACTGTTGTAGGCTCACAACTCCATTATTTGAGGGGTAGAGGCATGTGACTCTATACATAGGAGTAAATCTATACTCAGAAATGATGAATATCAAAAATGTGTAGGCTTACACCTAAGTCTAAGTAGTAAATATACAATCCCAATGGTAGAAACTTCCAGAGACTGTGAAATGCTGGTCGCAGTTTGTAACCAATAGTTTTGCAATGAGTAAACTATTTTTCTAAGTGACCTATGTATTAATAGGTCAGTTCAGAACATTCTGATCCGAATCGAATGGTAATCTGATCTACCTCATGGATAGCAACGAGACAGGTTGCCACAAAGGCAAGCCAGTCTGTGCCAGCTATGCTGCTGGCTTTGCCACTGTGGTGAATTCTATACATAGGTCAACTATACAAGGAAAAGGCTGCTACAACTCACAGGAATGGTGACCTGCTAGGGGAAGCCGACCACCATGCCTCTCATTGCTTCTAAATAAAGTAAACTTTTTTTTAAACACACACTGTTTTCCCTAAAGCAAATACAGTTCTGTTTAAATAAAAACAGGCAGTCGTCCTCCAAATGTTTTTTTACCTTTCACACAGAGAGAGGGGTCCAAAGGATTGTTCATACCCCTACTCGGCGAATGGTTTATACCCCAACTCGGGAGTCAGTTATTTTTCAATGAATTGCGACTGGATTTCTGTGACAAAACATTGATACATGTCATAGCAATTCAGTATTCAGAAGGGATCCCTACAACACCCCCTTCCATATAAAACTGGGTTCACAATTACATTTTCAGAGATGATAAAAATGTACCTAATCCTAAAATAGGATTAGTACGTAGTAAAAACCTATGTTGCTTGATGCCAGCTACAACCATAAAGAAGGCTTGTACATCTTGCCATAAATCCTTTATAATTTCTGCCACATCAAGAATGAATCCGCTAGTTACATAAGCTAACCAAGGTATTGGTGAGCAGGGATTATTAATGGATTTCTTACACTGGAAATTTTGAGTTGTTCAAAAGTGACACCTAAGCACTTGAACTCTGATAAAACATGTGCTATTTCCTCTGTGAGTTATTTTGTATCCCCACTGTATCACAATTCATATTGCTCCTTCAACACTGCCAATTCCACAAGCATTCCATTCTTGAACATTTTAATGTATCCTCATCTTGTTTCCTTCATCTAGGTTTCAGAGCTGCAGTGAGCAAGAACTACCCAGGTAAAGATGGCAGATCTAAAATGGCCTAATTACTACAAGTGTGTGCTTTACCTATTAGTTGTCTCAGTGATGGTCAACTCCACATTAAATCAACCACTCTCAACTAGAATGTAGTTGCTGAGCCTGTTAGGGCTCTATTTGTTAGATGTATTCAACACAGAAATACTTTGGGGTGGCTTCCTTTTTCAGGTGCCACTCTATGCTGTTCTGCAGACTCAGCCTTTGTGCACTGTGACGATCCTCATAGCAGTGTTGTCTCCACCTGGAGCACCCACAACAGAGGTACAATGAGGTATGAGCTACCTGCACCCAGGCCATGAACAAAGACAGTGATCAGGAAAAAGACACAAAAGTCTGGCCTCTCCTAAAGTACCCTTCTAACTCTGAACAAGAGAGAATGCAGCCCCACCCTTCACCCCAACCATCTACCAAGTTGTCAGTGCTACAGGAAGAATGATTAGCAGCCACTCTCAACAAAAGGATCTGATGGAAATTCTACAGGAACTATATCTCCTTTGGCCCCACCTAAGTATGTAGGTCTCCTGTCTCCTTCGTCAGGAATGTCAGCATTTACAATCTCACTGTCTGGGACAAGCACCTCACTCCATCTTCTGCACAGGCCCAGGCCGGGTGAGAATGTGGGGGGTTCAAAAATGAAACCCACATGCCCCCATTACTGTGCTTCACTTATACATACAATGCATTTACCACCAAGGCCACATACACAAACACACACAACATACACTTGGGATATTAGCATTAGGCATCGTTTGTTTCAGCGGTTGCACTGCTGTGCCATAGAAACAACCTAGAATTATTTAGTGAGTGAAACTCCCTTTAATGCAGAATAGTTTGAAAAGATCATATAATGAGACTCTATATAGAAGGTGTCGTCCTAAATATGGCATCTGCACCAACTCCCTTTGGGTAGTGTACAGACCCTGTACCAATATTGAGATAATCCTGACTAAGTTTTAAAGGGATGCCCTAAGATTGACACGCAGCAGGCTTGGGCACTTAATGTTTAAATGATGTGTATACTTGGACTTGCATGTTTAAGCTGTCTGCCCCAGACAAGGAGCACTGTATTTAATGTTTTTTCTACAGCTTACATCCGCGCATCGCTGCCTATCTGACAAAGTCTTCCACAATACTCCTAAAAATGTGCATGAAAAATTGGCCTAGACTTTCTCCAGCTTGATTCCTCTCCTTTCTTCCTTTAGAGTGACCCTCTTCTTACCTTCCATCCTCTGCATGCCTTCTGTCTCTGAGTACAGCATCCTCTCAGTCTCATGCCTGTCTGCCTTAATCTCTCTTATTGTAATTCTGCACTTGGCTGATACCTCATTTCATAGATGACAACCTCTCCTCTTTAAAACTCTATCCTTCTGATCTAACAGTACCTAATCTTCACCAGCCTATCCATCTCACCAATCATTTACCCGAAACCATCTAGCCCCCTTTAATGATCATACCTAAGTGGTAAAAATATAGGGGCATATTTACAAGCCCCTTGCGCAACTTTTGCGCCGCCGTTGCGTCACGCAAGTGACGCAGCGGCGACGCAAACCATGCGCCGCGTTGCGCTATATTTACAACGTGACGCATCTAGGGAGATGCGTCACGTAGTAAACCCCTGCGCCACATGAAACCTGCGTCAGGTTTCATGTGGGCGTACCGGCGCAGGGGGGGGCGTTCCGGCGCAGGTACGCCTCGGAAAAGTGACGTAGTGAAATCTACAAGATTTCACGCAGTCACTTTTCCGACGCTGGTGCGCCAAATCCTTACGCCTGCTTCAAGCAGGCGTAAGGATTGATGCACCATGTTAGGGATAGGGAAGGTTGGGACAGTGCTGGAGTTGCGTCGCGCTTGCGACACGACTTCAGTACTGCGCCAACCTTCCGCCGGCAGATGCGTCACGCATCTGCTTATCGTTGCGCCACGATGCGCCGCATTGTAAATGCGGCGCATCGGACGTGGCGCAAGGGTAAACTTGCGTGACGCATTTTCCCTGGCGCATCCCTGCTGATATGCAGGGATGCGCCAGGGAACGTAAATATGCCCCACAATCTATCACAAAGTAACTTGTGTAAAATACTAGTAATGTTTTTTTGAGCCCACATCACTAATCACAATAATTGACAATAATCACTAGATTAACTACTAACCAGAGTAGGCTGCTACTTGCCGAACAGAACTTCTACGCCTCGTCAGGGGTAGTAAGCACTATAGGAATGCAATAACAATCACATTGTGCATATTAAAGTCAGTGATGGCAAGTGCAGGTAAGCGCGGTGGGGCAGGGTGGGGCAGTGCGGGGGAGGAAAGTGACAGACGACGGAATAGGCAAAATAAAATAAATAAAGAAATCACTTACCTTGCATTCGCCGCATTGCCGACTCAACCATGAGGCGAGTGCAAGGTAAGTGGTTTTATTTTTTTAATTTTTTAATTTTGCCTATTCTGTCGTCTGTCACTTTCCCCCTTTGCCCCACCGCCCCACTGGGCTTACCTGTTCCGGCCGCGACTGATTAAAGCTAATTTCCACTGAAGTGAACACTGCTATATGTGTGTCCTAGAACCTTGGATTTTAGGCCCTCTTAAGAGATCTGAAACCATGAATAAGCAGGGCTGTGGTGTCCACTCACTTCCAGCACACTTTGTGCACTGCTTGGAGTCCCTTGGGACATGATCTGCAATGACTGAAGCTGAAATTTCACCAGCACTTCTTTGTAGTCTGTTTTGAAAGTCATCTTTAATGTGCCATTTTTCCCTTCAGGTTAGACTGCTATTTGTTCAGGGTCATTTCATAGGCATTGATGATTTCCTGAGATCTAGAATAGGCTTCACCATGGGCCTTGGACAGGGTTAAGATGAAAAAATATTTGGGTCACATTCAAAGTGGCGTCCAGTGCTTCTGGGGCCTCCTTCTTGTTGCCTGTTCTTTGCCATCTGGCTAGTCAGCAAAATTTGCCTACAGAGAGTAGTAGGATTACCATTTCTCACAGTCTTTAGGCTAAAATGACACTAAATCACCAGGGTCCTTGAGTCTTTGTCATAAAATGGCATTGCTCCAAGAGTTAAGCAGCCAATACTTCTGTTTGTAGGCTTCTACGTTTTTGACTGCCCTTGAAGCATCGATATCCCCTTGGTGTATGTCCAACAATATAAAACTAATAGGTCAGACTATAAGAGGGGAAATGGTTACTACTACTATAGTTGTAATCGCTAAGAAGATTCTCCTCAGTGGTCTTAAGGCTGAGAATAAATTTAAATCACTTCTTACATAATGAAAGAACACAGGGCCTCATTTATGAGGCCCCTGCTGCACTTTTGTACCGCCGGAACGTCGCTTTTTGACATTCCGGTGGCGCAATGTGCCACTGCACATTGCGCCACCACTTTGAATGGTTTTTCATGGCCTTGTAAATGTGTGCCCCTTTCACGCAGAACACTGCGTGAAAGGGGAGTTCCATGGGTGTTGCACTGGGTGTTCCCACACAACACCAATGGAATCTGAAGCATTCCCAGATGTATGAAAAATCGTAAACCTGGGAATGAGTCAGAATCTAACGCCATCCCAGGGGTGGCATTAGGGAGGTGCAATGCAGAGAGATTTTTCATTTCTCCTCGCTTTTTTCCTTTTTCTATGTGTGCTTAGGAAATTGCCTAAATTGATTATTTTTGTGCAGGAAGGTGTTCCTTCCTATACAAAATCTATCAGCCCACAACGCTGGCACCCTTACACCATGGTACAAGGATGTCTGCACTGGCACATGGTAGCCCATTGTGTGCCAGCGCAGGGGAAAATCTTATAGATACAGCACATTCCTGCCCTTTTCTATTAATGCAGGGCAGAGCTGCAAGACCCCTAGCTGTGCTGCCCTGCTCCAAAAACACGTAAGTAAGGCCCACAATAACTAAGATGTCCCTTGCAACAGTGCTTAACTTGTAACCAATAAGTGACGGGGCTCTCGTCGGGAGGCCACTGCAGCTTGCACCACACATTGCCCCTGTCAGTTGGCAATGACAGTACAAACACAGCTACTAACCATCACACACAGCTGTTGTGCTAATACCTAAATTAGCCAGAAAGCGCCACCACATGACAGACCGTCATAAGCCCCGGTGCTGAGCACCGGAAATCACCGGCACAAATTAAGCACTGCCTTGCAATATTATAGTGGGTGAACCAATCACCAACTCCTAATTTTGTAATTAAAGTGATTGGAAGAAGGTGCATTTTGCCTGCTCGTTGTAGTTTGCAGATCTCCTTGATTGGCATTCAGGAGCCAAATAAAGCTCTTTTGGCTTTCACCTCCTGAGAACTAAAAAGCAGCAGGGCTAGGCCACTAATGGTATCACCCGAAGAAACACTAAGTCAGCTTAGCAGCAGATGATATTAACTTGGCAATTTTGGGGTTGGATGGCTGGAAGCAGTCTGGAGTTGTTTGTCTCTGTTCACATCTCCTAATAGGCATGCTTAACCAATCTGCAATACCCTTCTGAACATGTTCTTGCAGGCATAGCCAATAGCCTGCCATTTAAATTGCCTCAAATGTCTTTCTGAAGCATGGATTTACCTTACATCTACCCACTAGCTTTTATACCTTAGAAAACTGCATTACCTTCAATATCGCCCAAAGTATTTCACCAAAATGCTTGCTGCTCGCCTCTGCGATAGGAACAGAGATTGTCTCAGCCTTCATTCACTTGCTGAGTAATTTGTCAAACCTTCCAGATGAGCATAGCGAATGCTTCAAGTAGGACTTCGAAAGAACAGCACTTCAACCATCATTGATTGATCAGTACTCTGTTATGGAGCATTTTGTTACCGTACAGTCGCTAACTTTTGCCTTTTTTGTGCTTTAGTAACCAGGGTGAGGGCTTTCTCTGCACTCTCACCCCTTGAGTAACAAGTAGTATTCTTTGGGGGTCGATCCACAAAAGCATTTGCCAGTGAGGGGAGTAGTACTCCTTTAGTACTCTTTTGCGTACTCTTGCATACCTTTGTGAGCGGGCTCAGAAACATCCATTTCTCTATTACTAAAAGCTCAAGGAGAATACAGTCCTTTCTAATTGCACTAATTGCATATGAATATTCCTTGAACAGTCCCATTTCATTCCAATTTTTTGAAGCTGGGAAACCGGGTTCGAGTCTCGGCAGGCACGCTCAACATCCTGCGATTCTGGGCAAATCAATCTCCCCGTGCATAACAAAAATGAATGTGTCCCTCTGTAACGCAACTGGTGCTGATGTAAAGCGCTTTGATACCTTCGAGTCAAGTTCGCGCTACATAAAATTCCCACAAAAACACGTGTTCCTGTGTCCCTTTGTTATTTCTCATTCCAACGTAAATAATTTGCAATCCCCCGATTTAATTAGGGAGAGACCAGGCAGAAACAGCGATGCTCTTTCCCTCTCTCCCGTAATAACCATTCGTTGCGGAAATCCATGGAATTTACAAATGAGGGCCTGTTGGAAGCCGGAGTCCCTGTCACACGTCACTGTCACAAATGCGCGACCCGGGACTCCCCACTCAACGTTAGGCCAAGTAAGGACACCGTTTGAGATAGCCCTGCTCACCCCCTTAGTAGCTTGGCACGAGCAGCCAGGCCTATCTCCAAGGCACGAGTGTACAGTATGTGCAACCACGCCCACAGCAACCCCCTGGTGACACCACAAATGGACTCCACACGAGTTTGATAAAAACGAGTATAAACTTTATATAGAAAGATATACAATCAGACCACACGTTACAAAAGCCAACATATAATAAAGGGTAATATTCGTTCCGGCTGGCTGGTAGGTTCAAATCCCAACCACCACTTTCCAAACGCTATGCTGGTCGTAATGCTAGAATCACACACGTTGCAATGGACAAACAATAGTGCTCTGCGTAACGATACAATCCTGTGCCGGGCACAGGAGAAATAATACAATGCGTAACAATACAATCCGGTACCTGCAATGGGAGAAATTATGCAATGCGTACCGCTACAACCATGTACTGCGCAATGAAGGAATAATGCAATGCGTCACACCCCAATCACGTACTTTGCAATGGAGAAACAATGCAATGCACGCCGCCACAATCATGTACTTTGCAATTAAGGAATAATGCAATGCGTAGCTACAATCATGTACGTTGCTAGGCGGAAATAATGTCAGGCGTCATAAGACAGTCCGGCAGTTCGTTAGCAGCAATATTGGCAATGTGTATTACGACAGTCAGCCTTTTGGATAACAGTTGCCCCCCACACGTATTCACGATGAAATAAAGTACAGCTTCCCACTCGGGCCCCAGTACCACCACTCCTTGGTCAGTACGGGCCCCAATCTGAGCCGAAGCCAAGGCTCACGTCATCAGAAGGACGGAGAGGCCGAGAGAGTGTCCCTCCGAGCCCGCACCCCGCCCAGGCAGTGATCCACATTACCTGGAGGGCGCGACCCCACTCTCCTCTCCTCCTTCAATGAACTAGGCCTTTCGTGCAGAACTTTCTCAATGGGCCTCAGCGGCTCGGCCTGGCAGCTCAGCTCCTCCGGGGATGCCTGTCCGGGCCGCGACTGTTAGGAAGGTCTCAGGCGGCCGCAGGGCACACGTACCCCACGCCCCTGAGATTACGTTACTCCGGGTGCACGTTCACCACCACACCCTCTGGGTCTCTTCTGGCACGAAGCCACACACACAACGCTGATGGGACTTCGCGTCGACTCCGAGTGCACGTTCAACCGGCACTCCTTCCTGCAGTCTCAGTTTGCACCAAGACACGCACACCACGCTGCAGAGACTCACTTTCTTCCGGTGCACATGATGATCAGCCGATCACCTCCACAGTCCCAGGTTGCACCTAAGCACGCACACTGCTTCACTGAGACTTACTCCAATTCCGGTGCCCCGATATCCAGGCGCTCTTCACCAACGCCTCCGGCTGCACCTCCAAACGCTCACCGTGTCCGAGCCTCGCTTCTCCTCCGGTGCACTCGATCACCAGGCGCTCTTCACCAACGCCTCGGTGCACCCCGACACTCACCCTGCACGTCCGAGACTGACTCCACTTCCGATGCACGCGTTGACCAGGCGCTCCTCGCCAACGTCTCCAGTGCACCGCGACACGCACCCAGCACGTCCGAGACTCTCTTCACCTCCGATGCACCCGCTCACCATGCACTCCTCACCAGCGCCTGCGGTGCACCCCGACACGCACCCTGCGCGTCCGAGTCTCACTTCACCTCCGGTGCACACTTCACCAGGCGCTCCTCACCGACGCCTCCTGTGCACCACGACACGCACCCTGCGCGTCCGAGACTCACTCCTCCGTCGATGCACACGTTCACCAGGTGCTCTTCACCAACGCCTCCTGTGCACCACGACACGCACCAAGCGCGTCCTAGTCTCGCCTCTCCTCCGTGTGTCCAAGATCACAGGGCACACCTTCTGATGGTCTCAAGCTGCCACAACACGCGCCCACCGCGTTGCTTGAAACTTCTCCAGAAACTTTTATGTTCCTGTGTTTCCAAACAGGGAGCCAGCTCACCTCGGGCCCTTGGGATTACAAGACACAGCACAAAGCACAGTCTTCTTCAAGCAGGGGGACCCAGTGCCTCCAAGCACAGTCCCAAAAGCCTCTCCCTTAGTTAGAACAGCAAACTGCAGACCAGCACCAGATCACGAAGCAAGGATTGGTCTTTCCACAGCAGTCTCTTCAGTTGCTCCTTCTTTAGCAGAGGTTCCTCTTGACCACAGAATGGGTCCAAGCCTTTTCAGTCTCAATCCATCTCTGTTTCATTCTAATGTTCAGGGGTTTCAGATCTCATAGATATACTCCTAAATGTCTTTGAAGTTCATTGTGCTCAGGGGTCCCTGACCCCTGCCTAAATCAGTTCTGGGTGTCTCCCTCCCAGTGTCACCTTTCTCCCTTTGATACTGGGGGTCTGGATCCTTAATCACTCAGCAGGAGATGGGTCAATTGTTTTATAGCCGCAACCCAGGCCTCTTCACCTCCCAGGGCTTCTCCTCGCATACTCTCCAGCTGCAGGTCTGCCTGGTGCCATCTCACCCCCTCCCTCTCCGATCCAGACAGTCAATCCACATTCAACAGAGACACACAGAAATGCCTAAAGCACAAAACTCAGCCACTTTCTAAAAGAGCGTCTTCTGAACACAGTGACAAAACCACTTTCATAGAAAGATGGCTTATGACGCTGTGAGTTCATACATACCAAACTTCACCTCTCCATTTCAAACTTATGGGAAACTAGGCTAACAAACACAATACCCAGCCTCCCCCATTCTGTCCTATGGGCAGAATGGCCTTTCACCAGTGAAAAACGAAATGAAGTGTTTTTCACTGTCAGGACATAACATACACCTCAGTATATGTCCTGCCTTTTACCTACACTACCCCCTGCCCAGGGGCTACCTGGGACCTACCCCAGGGGGCACCCCTGTGTACACAAAAGGGAAAGTAAGGCCTGACAAGTGGTTGCACTTGTCAGGACAACATGCTAACTTAGCAAACTGCGCGCAGGCCCTACACTGCAGGCCTGAGTTCCCTTCTTCGCGCACCCTTTGCATTACTAGCCCTGGCACACACAGTGCACATCACTAGGGACTCTACTAGTAAGGCAAACATACCCATCATGGCCAACCAATTTCCATTACACTTTACACAGGGAACACTTGTACTTTGACACTGATCAGCAGTGGCAAAGTACCCAAAGCATCTAAATTGGCACTCTATGTCAGGAAAACGGTCTAGGGGGAAAGCAAAAAGTTTTAGGGAACTCTAGCCAAAAAGGCCAAGTCCTACAGGGCCAATGTGAGATATGAGGCTTTAAGGTGTGTAATGAATTTTGAACATTACAAATAATCTAAAGTGATCCTTGTGGTTCAATACTGTAGAGCTGGTGATATTCTGTAGTGGGAACGATTTAAGCAAGAGGGCAACACTGTATTGGGCAAAATCAAACATTGGGTGTTCCTAGAGTCTCACTGTCTGAACCTTAAATATTCCTGAGGAAGTTTTCATGGACACGTTGTGCATCAGGGAAACTGTGGTCTTTAAGTCTTCAGTGTTGGTCTTGAATTGGACGTTTATGCTCTTGATGGAAAGTCGAATCATCAGATCCCAGCATAAAGACAGATTACTTATAAAGCATTATTAGTGGAGTAATGTAGACCAATGGTAGGCGATTCTGCTGCTGTCATTACCACTGACGCTAGGGAGCACAACATTGCCAAAATGAATTATAAAGATGTTGGAAGACTCACAACATAAAAGACTTACAGGAATTTTAGGCGTAGTGAATGCAGTGTACAGCACATTGCTACAGTACGTATTTGTATGTAAGAGTATTCAGAGTGCAAGCGTGCACCCGCAGTTCTCTTGTTGCTGCTGACTATAATTCTGCAATGAAATATTTATTGCTAATGAATGTAAAGCCATAACTGCTCCCCTTTTCCAAATGTAAGGAAGTCTAGTTCTTTGTGAACATCAGAGGGAAGGGATTTCCGTGACGCGGCAGCTACCACAGAGAATACCAGTTCACCACTTCCCTTTTTTACAAAAGTTGGAACTTTCTTAGAGGCAAAGGATGCTGAGCCAAGGAGACGAGCAATATTGCAGATTTGAAAACCTCTACTTAGCAAGGTGATCTGTGCCTAAAGATAGATGTATGACCAGCACAGAGACTTAAATGGTATCTGTTCTGAAATGGGAAGCCAATCGAATAAGGCTAAGAAGGAGCGATAGCAGGTATAGCAACGTTCTGACTGCTGCATTGTGTGTCACCCGTAGTTTGTGGATGTTACTGTAATCCAAACCAGATGATGCATTCACCTACAAAAAAGGCTGTGTAAAAGAAGCATTAAATAAGATGTCCCACAGCTTGAAGTTGCCAGTATCAGGATTGAGGTGCGGCTTTGATCTATTGTGTTCATGTCTTCTCGTTGTCTACTTTCGCTGCCACTCCTAGGAATTGTACCAGAGTAACTGGCACCAGTGATAATGTCCAGAAGCACTTTTGAAGGGAGTTAGGGGCATATTATCAAGAACGGCGTTAAAATTATCGCCCGTTTAGCGGCAGAAAACTGCTGCTAAAGCGGCGATGGAGAATTCCAATAGAAGCCCATGTTCACACCAGAACATTGACTTCTATTGGAATTCTCAAGGACATATTATCAAGCCCATTATCGCCGCTTTAGCAGCAGTTTTCTGCCGCTAAACCGGCGATAATTTTTAACGCCATTCTTGATAATATGCCCCACAGTAGTTATGTCCAGATTGGTCTCCAGTTTGATTGGCAATTGATTATCAAATTCATACATAAGGATGAACTTCCTAAATATCAAGCAGAGGCCTCATATTGATATTACACAAAAGTGAGCATAGTGAGAACTCCTGGGAACCCCCACAAACTAGCGGTACAGGAAAATATAAAACAGTAGAACCTGTGCACGATTTGCCAGGAGGTCTTTGATTCAGATCAAGGATTGTCTCTTGCCACCAAAATGGGACAGGCGATCAAGCGGAATGCAAGGGTGGCAAATCATTGTCCCTTACCTGGAGCTTCATGACGTCCTCTGTAACTGGATTCTTCTTACCCTTCAAGATTTGCATGCAATGCACTGCATGGGTTTGTGTATGTTGCACAAGTATTGTGTGACTAGTAATGTGAATGATGTCCTGAGGGTGACACAGTAAGTGCACGCACAAAATTATTGTTGTCTTTTAGGTTGTTTCTAGCCTTCCCTCTGGATTTAGCATTTTTTTTTGCAGTTTTATATAGCGCAAACTCGACCTGAAGGTATTGTAGTGTTTTACATGAGCAACCGTTACACTGCACAAGGACACACTCATTTCTTTTTGTTTTTCAGGCACGGGAAGATTAAGGGCCTGGCTATGAGTTTGTCGGTCTTGCAGCGGGCCGCCACACCAGCGCCCCACTGCAAGACCCCAAACCTGTAGTCAGACCGCCCGCCGGATTCCAACTCGAATCCAGGTCAGGCGGTTCTGCTGCAGAGGTCCCACGGCGGTGCGTATCTAAGGCATATAGGTGTGCCTTAGACATGCATTGCAGTGAAACCACCGCAGCCCGTTCCTGCATGGAAAGAAATGCACAATGTTGTGCATATCTTTGCGTGCAGGAACGGGGGGGGCTAAAATACAGGGGGGCACAGCATGTGCCCCCCTTTATGTACCCCCATGCACAGAGTTTCCTCACTGCCACTCTTTTAATGATGGGATCACCGCCATGAAAAGGAGGGCAGTGAGGAAACTCGTAATATGCTTGCCGGTGCTTCTGCGGCACCACCAGCATATTGCAGCCTGAGACCACTGCGCCACCGCACCGGGATCAATGATCACAGCAGTTGCAGCAGTCCAGTGGCAGTCCAACCGCCGTATTCATAATTCGGCGGGTGTACCACCAGGCTGGCGGTCCACGGACTGCTACCTCAACCGCCATAGTCATAATTAGGCCCTCAGTAATTTACCCAAAATCACAGGATGTTGTGCTGATGCCGAGACTCACACCTGGTTCTGCAGTTGGCTGCTCTGGCCATTATGCCACATCCTCTACCCTATGTGATGGCCTGAGTGTTGCTGTCCCTGAGGATCCTCCACAGAGAAACCTTGGTGGATCAGGTGACTATACATGTAAAACAGCCCTAATAGCAAAATTCTGCTGCTGTAGTACGTTAGCCCTTCTGTGTTACCAAGCATACAGAAAAGCTTTACAGGAATATGGATGCAGTTCACATTCCTTTGCCTGTTTGTTACTAACTCTCCTCTGTCTTCTGAAAATCCAGGAAAGGTGCATTATGCCCTGATTTAATAAGTGCTCACATTTTAAAGAACGCTTATGCTTCGTTTGTCCATGGCTTCCCAGTAGGCTCCCATGGAGAAAAAATACTGGCCACATCTAGCCAGTTGTTGCTGTTTTCCTTATGACGAGTCCTAGACCTCTGGAGAAGATCTGCTTGATATTACCTGGAAAAAGGAGAGACTGTACTACCTACTGTAGAGATGACTAGATCTGTGACTAGGCCCGCTGACTGAAAACTGTCTGGAGGGCATCTCAAGGAGGTGAGTCAGTAGGAGCCATGAGGATGTTGTAGCATCACTCATCAGAAACAAAAGAAGATGCGTCTACATATCAAAAAGGTTGAAGAACTCTGTTGAGGGACTCCAAGATTAAATGCGGCAAGTCTGTAAAATCCATGAGTACAGTGAGTACCATCCCAAACAACAGAGAGCTTTTTTTGGCTTGTTTTCAATCCTTGAAAAACACAAAGTTTTCACTTCACCCTGCAGGGCCTGTGGTGGTTTCCCTTCGGATATGACAAGTATTTTGTTTCTAACCCTTTCAGTTGCAGCGGTATTGGGTCTTGGAGTTGTGATAAGGACCTGACCTAAGTTCTCATTCCCAGCTGATGGAACGTATGTGTCAAAGGAGTGGCAATGGTCACAAGAGGTACCCTGCACAAGACAGTCTTGAGCACAAGCGGAAAGTTCTAAGACAGGGAACTCTGAAGTTTGGTTCATTGTGGGTGTTATTCCCATTTATTTATTTTAGAGGTTTTATATAGCGCTGGCTGGATCCAGAGGTATCAGAGAGCTTTACATGATAGAGCTAGTTACGGTAAGAAACAAATTACAGCATCAAAGAATAACAAAAACATCAGAGCGCTTTACAAGACTGAGATACATATGGTAAAACAAAATTACAACATTTACAACATCATTATCGGAAAAACAGCAGGTAAGACAGAGAATAACAAAAGGCTTGAGGTAATACATATCATGTAAACAGATACTCGCAGAAAAGAGTTGAAATACCTATAAGATATGGAAGAGCGAGTTTAAGGCGCAGGTAGAGACCCCCAATATTTATTGAGGAGGTGAATTTTGAGATCTTTTTTAAAGCTGGTGTAGGAAGGGTTGCATCGTAGGTCTTTGGGGAGGGCATTCCAGATGTAGGGGGCATTTCCGGAGAAGGAGCGGGATTGAGTGGATTTCTTTTTTAGCAGGGGTAGGACAAGGAGGAGAGCGTTTGTGCTTCTTAGGGGTCGTGTGCTGCCCGCTTTGCAGAGTTTATTGGCAAGGTAAGGTGGTGAATTTTGATGGAGGACTTTGTGTGTGATGCATGCGTTTTTGTAGGCGGATCTGCCTTCGATGGGGAGCCATTTTAGAGTTTTGAGAGCTGGGGAAATGTGGTCGAACCGTTTGCAGTCGGTGATGAGCCTGGCTGCAAGGTTGAGTACAGATTTGAGTGGAGCTAGGTGGACCTTGGGGATTCCGATGAGGATGGCATTGCCGTAGTCGATTCGTGAAAGGACCAGGGATTGAACCACTAATTTAAAATCTTCAGTTGGGAGAAAGGGTTTGATTTTCTTGAGATGACGGAGAGTGAAGAGGGCTCCTTTAGCCACATTTTTGATGTGGACATTGAGGTTTAGACTGTTATCGATGGAGATACCAAGAGATTTTACTGAGTTGGATAAGGAGAGAGAGCAGTTGAGGGCATTGAGGTCGGAGACCAAGTTTGAATGGGGAGAGGATTGTTTTTGGGGGAGAAGAGGATGATTTCAGTTTTTTGAGGTTGAGTTTGAGATGATTAAGGTGGAACCAGGATTGGATTTTAGTGAGGGTGTTATTAAGGTGTATGATGTCAGCGTGGGTCTTGATCTTGTAATAGAGTTGGGTGTCATCGGCATAAAGATGGTAGTTGATACCAGCTTCATTTAGAATGAGGGTGAGGGGTTCCATAAAGAGGTTAAAGAGTGAGGGTGAGAGAATAGATCCCTGGGGAACTCCTAGGTTGACCGGAGTGGGTTTAGATAGACAGTCTTGAATTTTAATTTGTTGGGTTCGATGTTGAAGATAGGAGACAAACCATTTGTGGGTAGTACCATTGAGGCCAAAGCGATCTTTGAGCACATTAAGTAGGGCAGAGTGGTTAACAGTGTCAAAAGCTGCGGAGAGATCATGGAGGATAAGAAGACATGTCTCACCATTATCAAGGGAGTGGTGGATGTCATCAACAATGTTTAGTATGGCAGTTTCAGTGCTGCATCCTTTTCTGAAGCCTGATTGTAAGGGGTCCAGAAGGTTGAATTTTTCGATGTGTTTGCCTAATTGGAGCAAGATACATTTTTCGAGGGCTTTAGAAAGAAGGGGGAGGTTAGTGATGGGGCGGAGGTTGTTTAAGTCATTTGGATCAGCATTAGCGTTTTTGATAATGGATGAGATTTGACCAAGTTGGAGGGAGTTAGGGACACTTCCTGTAGCAAGGGAGGTGTTGATGATTGTGGTCCAGGATGGGAAGATGATGTGCTTTAGGTCTTGGACAAGGTTAGAAGGGAGGGGGTCTTTGGTATGGGAGGATGGTTTTAGTTTAGTAATAATGCTGTGGACTTCGTGCTCAGTTACAGGGAGGAAATTATGCCAGGAGGCATTGTTTTTTGGTTGTGAGTTTGGGAGGTTGGGTACGAGGGGAGTAGGGGTGGGAAGGTGTGGGGGTTAGTTTAGGGAGGGAATAGGAGAAGGAATGTGTGATGAGGGGTTAGGGTGAGGTGAGGTAGGGGGAGAGCATGAGGGGGGACCTAGGGGTGTCAGGAGTGTGGAGTGTGAATTAGAGGAGATGTCAGGAGAAAGTAGGGGGTTGGTTGGGATCTGCATTGAGTGGAAGGATTGATCTATTTTGGCGATTTTGTTTCGAGAAGAAGTGGGCAATTTCTTCACATCTAGCGATTGAGGCCGTTGGGTTAGGCGGAGCTGAGGAGGTTTGGTGCCGGATAATGTTGAACAGTTCTCTAGGTCTGTTTTTGGCCCGATCAAGTTGTGTACGGAAGAAGGATGCCTTTTCGTTAAAAATTTGTTTTTTGCATGTAGATCTAGCTGATCTGAGGAGTGTCAGGTTAGAGTGGGAAGGATGCTGTCTCCAGGTTCTTTCCATTAGTCTTAATGAGCGTCTTTTGTTGTTAAGTTCGAGGTTAAACCAAGATTTGGAAGGGATGTTTCTTAGAGTTTTAAGTTTAGGAGGGGCCAATTGGTCTAGGACGTCAATGACGGCTTTATTAAAGTGATCAGTAAGCTCATTTGCGTTTTGTGAGAGGGGAGTGAGGAGCAGTTGAGCTTGTAGTTTGGACTCAAGTTCACCAGGAGGGATAAGTTTTAGATTTCTGGTCCATTTCATAGGTTTAATTTGTTTCGAGGTGAGGGGAGGTGGCGTGATGGAAATGGTGAACAGTATGAGGTGGTGGTCGGACCAGTCAATGGGGATGATGTTGGTCAGGAAGGCTAAGTCATTGTTGGTAATGATGGCATCCAGGATGGCTCCTTTGATGTGGGTGGGGGACTGACAAAGTTGTTTGAGGTCATTGATCTCGAGAAGCTGGGTGAAGAGGGTGGTAGTGGGATCATTTGTGTCATTCAAGTGGAGGTTAAGGTCTCCAAGGAAGAGATTTTTTGAGTTGGATAATGAGGATTGTGTAATCAAGTCAGAAAGTTCATCAATAAAGGGGTGTGGATCACCAGGCGGGTGGTAGATAGTATGTAAACGAATAGAGTGAGTGCCTAAAATTTTAAGTTCAGCTTCAAGGTATTCGAAGGTGGAGTGGCCAGAGTTGTTAACAAGGGAGAGCTGAAGTTCGTTTTTGAAGATTATGGCCAGTCCACTTCCTATTCTGTCAGGCCTGTCAATTCTGAGGATAGAGTATCCGGGGGGTGAGTAGATCAAGCATGCTCGTTGAGTGTTCATTGAGCCAAGTTTCCGTGAGAAACGCGATGTCAATGGATTCACTAAGGATAGATTCAGAGATTTCAGTGGCGTGTTGGACGGCGGATCGGCAGTTAACAAGCATGCAGGCGAGTGGATTGGGGTTATTTTGGAAGGGAGGGCAGGAGTGGATGGAGGTGAGTTGAGGAGGAGGTCTGGGGGAGGCGGGAATGGAAGGAATTCTGTTGGTCCCTAGAATAACAGGGATGTAGGAGTAGGGGGGAGGTGGGTTGTTGACTGAAGTACTAGGATGGTAGCAATTGCATAGGTCGGAGAGGTCGGATGGGGAGAGGTGGTTCGAGGTGTGGCGAGGCCTAGACATACGGTTGTGGAGGGGGGAAGTATTCCAATGGTGACGATTGAAGTTGGCGGGGATTTTACGGTTGGGGTGGGGGGCATTTGCACGCGAGAGTCGGGTTCCTGAGCTGAGGGATTTAACATCTTCTCTAAGTCAGGAGAGTTCATTCAGTAATAAAGAGGTTGCGTTCAATGTTATGTAGGGTCAGGGTTATAGGGGAGAGGGGGATCTCTAAAGGGGAGGATGAGGGTGAGAGGGAGTGGATAGTGTTTGTTGTAGACAGGGGGCAATTGTGTGTAAGGTGTGTGAGGTCAATGGTGTTGGAAAGAGTAGAGTTAAGGCAATTAGGCGTGGGTGGTGGCATGATGGAGGACAAGAGGTTTGAGAACTCGGGGGATGTGGATAGAGATGATATGAGGGCATAAAGAGTGTGAAGTAGGACTGCGTAGGGGATTAACGGTGGAGAGAAATTCAGTGATTGTGAAGGAGGGTTAGGAGAGGGTGAAGGTGGGGCCGGAGGTGGTACGATAGGAGAGCCAGGGTGGAGGGGTAGGGATTCAGGCTGTGGCATCCAGGAGGGAAGGAAGGGGTTAGTTATTTTAGAAGAGGTTGAGGGGGACAGATTGTTGGAGAATGTAAGTGGTAGGGAGAGGGGGTGTGCAGTGGGGATGTCAGGAAGAGGGGGGATCATTGGAGGGAGAGAAAGTTTGGGTGACGGTGGTTGGGAGATGGCATTGGCTGTAGAGATGGGAGGGGGAGTGGGGAACAGGAGTTTGGAGTATGGTGTTGGTAGGAGGGAAGACAGGGGAGGGGGAGAGAGGGGGAGAGAGGGGTAGGGGGAAAGGGAGAGAGCGGGGGGTGTTGAGCGATTGGGTATTCGGATGATTAGGGTTAATTTTGTCTAGGTGGAGAGACAAGGTGTTGAAGTGGTGCTCAAAGATGGTGAGGTGTGATTCGGCGGCTTGTATGTTACCCGTTTTGAAGATGGAGATGTCGATTTCACCTGGAAAGATTGGGGAGGGAGTAGTGGATAATTTAAATCCATAGGGAATTTTGTAGCATTGTCCCATTGTAGCAAACATTGCCCCCCACCCCCAGGAACAACCCCTCCTCTCAATCGACTTATAGTCCAGAAAGCTCCTCACCTAGCTCACACCCCTTGATACCACAAACTCCGGATCTCAGGTACCCCATTACCTGTACACCAAAAATTAAATTAACTGCCCTTTTGCACACTAATTACACATTATTGACTTAGGAAGGGCAACTGTTCTAATTTAGCTAGTATTGTAGCAGTGTAATTTTAGACTCCTCCCTGTATACTTCATGTATATACATTTATACATATATATATACACAACACCTGTATACTTCATGTATATACATTTATACATATATATACAGCATCTATAGTCAAAGTGTTGTTTAACCTTATTAACCTGTTGCACTTTATATGGATTAATAGTATGTAACCAGTACGATTACTGAGTTCACAAATAAGTGTATTATGATCATCAATAGATTGATGTAATTATATGCATTACATATTTACATTTACTAATGATTGTTTACTTTCCTCTGTTATAATACTGCATCGTGCATCCATTTTGATTTTCAAGTTAACTTAGTTTGACATTAGGCCTTAGCTGAAAATGTTTTCTTGAACTTTGACAGTATGCTGTTTTCTCTCCTCTGCAGGTGTGATATTGTGCTTCTTGTTAGCTAAAGAAATGCTTATTGTTATGTATGAGACTGCTGATAGTGAAGCCTGAAAGAGGAAAGTTGGCAACGATTGAAGAGCACTGACAGTGAGAGAAATCCGCCTATTCATGTTGTACAAGGAGGATGCAACATCCAAAGACAACAGATGTGTACTTAATTGTGTGGAGATTGGAACTTAAGGAGCATATCTACTCCCCTCAAATGTAGTTATGGGATTGGCTGTCAGTGGTGGGAATGAGATATGGATGTTCTAGAAACTATTAGTTGTACTTTTAATTGCTGTTTCATAGTTAGATAGTCAGACTTCATCCTGACTTTGAGAGGGAGCAGATCTCTCCCTCCTGGGTTTCTCTGAGGGTAAAGCTTCATGCTGAACGCTCTTTCACTTCCATTGAATTTCTACTAAAGTTTGAACTTATGCTGACACCTTCTATGCTTCCCCTTTAGAAATCCCTTCTAGAGAGTCTTTGTCCCAGCATAAGCTCAGTCTAGAAAGAGAAAGTTTCTTTATGGAACACCTGATTGTGTCAATCTGTTTCCTATGTATTGTGGCGCTTCCTATTTTGTATCTCATTTTATTACAACTTACCTTACTGGCACATTTTGGTCTCCAGACCATATTGTTATGATGGAGCGCAATAGTGCTCTTTCATTTGTAGGGATGCATCATATTCACGAGTAGTCTGCACCTACATTTATTCGGTTGTTGTGTTAACAATTGGTCATTAGGGTGTGTTCTTTAATAACCTGTGAAAGAGAGATGTTAGAAGCCTTACGTGCCACGTAAAGAAATAACGTGGCAGATGTGTTTTGAATAATGTAGCCTTTCTGTAATTTCTTAACTTAGTTGCTCATTTATAATGTAATTCATAGAGATAAACGTGCGCCAGATTAAAGTTGTATACGGAAGTGGCAACTCGCATTTAAATGTGTAAAAGTTATAGGCTGCTTATAATGATGTGCGCATTCAAACGTACTCATGTAATGTGATGACTTAGAAATGCTTGAGGAAAACCATTGATTTATATGTATCCTCATAGGCCCTATGTGCTTCATTGTTATGTTGGCCAATTTCTGTAGGCTTGATATGTATTCTCCCTGACGGCTATCGTAGTGGGGTAAGGAGATGAATTTCATGTGTATGTTGAATTTGTTCTGTTCTCATGTTTCTGTTGCAGGTGGAGAAAGTCGTCATTGTTAGTTAGAATAACGTCTTTTGTTTTAGGAGTTAGGTTCAGGGAGGAGAAGATACTTTTATGCAAGAATGCTGATAATTGGGAGCCGGTGTTCTTTCTCACGGAAGGAAGCCTGGTAATCAAGGTCTTCGAACCAGGAGCTGGGAGTATCGAAACTAAATGGAAATTCACCTATGAGAAGTGCCCGCAGGATGAGGTGATCAAGATGCAGGCAGTGGGCGTGTTTTACGTTTTGCGTTTTGAATTAGGAACAGTGCCCTGGGGGTTGAGTCAGGAGAGGAGGTGAAGAGATCGATGGAGAGGGAAGGAGCATCTTAGAACGAGCTCTGTAGCTTTGGCTACTTGACCCATACAACGTGAGTGTACTTCTTAGGAAGTCTTCACGAGCTGACACCTTTTTCTGATCTTGCCTGAGGAATGTTAAGTAGGGATGGCACGGTAGTGATAGTGTAGAGATAGACTAATGCTTTTCATGTATTTTCCTAAATGAAGACAGATCTTGACATAGGGGCAATCATTGCCTGTGTTCTGGTTCTGGAACTTGTCATTCTTTTTATGATCCAGCGTCTTTGTCTCGCCCGTAGATTTGATTTAGTTCCAATGTACTTCTACAACCTTGTCTTGAGGTGTCTGTATGTCCAGTTATTTTTGGCTTTGTAATAAACCCACTAACTTGGAATTCGGAGTCTGTGATTCTTCAAAGCCATTGTTCTTTAAAGTTGTTAAGTTTGCTTTAATGAGTTATTTCTCCCCTCTACACTTCTCAGCAGGCAACAAAGATTCAAAGACCGAGGGTTCCAAAGTTAATTGATAGAGAGGAACCCGGCCCATTCAGTTATATAATCCAAATCTGTTCCTGCTTTGCATATGTTCTGGTTAGATTAATGTTTCCAAATAAACCTTAATCAGGTGAAATAACTGGTCCTTGTTTTCATTGTGGAGTCATGTTGGCTTCACTGAGATGGAAGTACATTTCTGATGTTTGCTCCCTCATAACACTTCGAGTCGGCTAGCAAGTCGGCTAGCACAGGTCCGTATGACCAATGGGGGCATTTGTTGATGATTTCACTAATAGACTGAGGTTCAGATACCCGCGCTCCATTAGTAGCTTTATGGTTTGCTGGATTTTAGAGTGCATTTCTGGTGTTTTCTCGAGTTTTAGAGCACTTTTCAGGTGTGCCCTCAGCGTGGGTGAAAACCAACTAACCTTTCACCCAAAGAAGCCAAGAAGCTATGGCAGAGACAGAACATTACATTGCCGCCTTCTGTCTGCCACCCACACCAGGCAAAAGCTGAAGTGAAGCAGCGTTTTTAATAAAACAGACAATCCACAGATTCTTATGTTGTATTTTTATAGACTGTTGAGTGAAAAAAGCTGAACTGTACCATTTCTATTTCTAGCTGATAACTGGCCACAAAATCCTCCAGTAGCTGCAGCCAATAAAATCACTCCATGCTATCTCAGCTCCCTCCAGATCTGTAATGCAGATTGACACAGAGCTGGATGTTTGGCCATTTCGCGTTTCTTTTCCTTTCAGTGCCTGTCCGCTTGTTTGACCTTGCCTGGAGAGACGGAAGGAGGCCTCTCATTATCGCCAGAATAGTTCGCAATTGATTTGAACTTCTCTTTTGCCTTTTGCTAATTCTGACGACTGAAATGAGAAAATAATTGGTAACCAGGACAGTGGGCGAGCGGCCCCTTAGCACAATCATCGAGAGCAGACGGCGGCGTCCAAGGTGAAGCTGAAGGATTTTACGGCTCTTTGCTCGATTTTAAGATAATTGAAGGCAGTTAGTCGTGATCCCATTTTCATTTTTTTGCATTTTGAATGAACTTATGAACTGTGAGTGCTTAAGGAAATGAAAGAATAATAGTACGGAGTGAGGCAGAGACTACTGGACACCCTACACATTACCGCAGTGGCATCCATATATTAGGCAGGGTTACATTAAATGATACTTTCTTTAGGGATTTTGAAATATGTCGAAGTGACTGGATGTTAAAGGCACAAACCCACTGTGAACAGAAACAAAGTTCCTCACCCTCGCTGCAACAACTCAGCGCGTCTGTTGAGGTGCAGGCCCGGGGCAAAGCACAGGTAGGGCAAATGTTGGGTACAGCAATATATAGAGCCACTAGCCAGGTTAAGATTTCGGGGCATATTTACAGGCCCCTATCGCCACCACAATGTCACTTTTTCAGACGTTTTCGTGGCGATAGAGGCTTCGCCTTATTTATAAGGCAGCGTTAAGCCACTTAATGTGGCTTAACGCTGCCTTGTTAATAAGGCACCCTTTCACGCTACACTTAGCGTGAAAGGGGAGGGCAATGGGTGCAGAGGGCGTTCCACTGCAACCCCCATTGATTTTGACGCTGCTCCCTATTTACAAGTGTGGCGTAAATAGGAGGCAGGGCCAAAATTAAGTCCAGGGAAAACCTGGTCTCAAACTGGCAAAAGAAGGAGAAATGCTTTATTTCTCCTCGTTTTTGCTGTTTCCATGTGTGCTGCCTTGTGCAGCACACATAGAAACAGCAAAACACCATTGGTTGTTTATGTGCAGGAAGGAGTCCCTTCCTGCACACTTTCCTACACAAAAACAATCAATGAAAAAAAATGACTATTTGCAGCATCTATGTGTGCTGCATTAAGCAGCACACACAGAAGTTACAAAGCACCATTACTGATTGTTTATGTGCAGGAAGGGACACCTTCCTGCACATAAACAATCATTCCCCTGCAACGCAGACACACTTGCAATATGGTGCAGGGGGGCCCGCGTTGATTCTAGGCAGCTAAATTAGTGCCTGCTGCCTTGTTAATAAGGCACCCTTTCACGCTACACTTAGCGTGAAAGGGGAGGGCAATGGGTGCAGAGGGCGTTCCACTGCAACCCCCATTGATTTTGACGCTGCTCTCTATTTAGAAGTGTGGCGTAAATAGGAGGCAGCGCCAAAATTAAGACCAGGGAAAACCTGGTCTTAAACTGGCAAAACAAGGAGAAATGCTTTATTTATACACATAGAAGCAGCAAAACGCCATTGGTTGTTTATGTGCAGGAAGGAGTCCCTTCCTGCACACTTTCCTACACAAAAACAATCAATGGAAAAAAATGACTATTTGCAGCGTATATGTGTGCTGCATTAAGCAGCACACACAGAAGTTAAAAGGCACCATTACTGATTGTTTATGCGCAGGAAGGGACACCTTCCTGCACATGAACAATCATTCCCCTGCAACGCAGACACACTTGCAATATGGTGCAGGGGTGCCTGCGTGGATTCTAGGCAGCTAAATTAGTGCCAGTGCAGGGGGAAAGGCAGGGCTGCACCGTATCCTTGTAAATACACCGTATTTACAAGGATACGGTGCAGCCCTGCATTTCAGAAGTGGCGGAGCGTGGCGTTAAGCCAAGGTGGCTAACACCATGCTCTGCCACTTCTCTCGTAAATATGCCCCTTCGTCAGCATTGCCAGGGCCACGTGTAGTCCCTTTATTTATACTAGTTCTGGCGTCACTAGCAAGGGAGTAGCAAGAAAAATAAAATATTCCCCCAACTCCATTTTGAACTACTTGGCACCAGTGCTTAATTTGTAAAAATATAAGTGCCAGGGCCCTCCTCAGGAGGCCCCTGCAGCTTGTACTACCCAATGCCCCTGTCAGTGCTGCCAATGACAGTACTAACACAACTAACTACCACACTCCTACAGGTGTGACAATTCAGACTATTCCAGCCTCCACAGCCATTAGAATGGCTTCAGTAGCAGGTATTAGTCCATTTTAAAGAGTATTGAATCAATAAATGACTGTTGTGCTCATTTCTAACTTAAACAGACAGCGCCATGATGTGGCAGACCTTCATAAGTGACGGTGTTTACAATTATCTGCCGATGCCGAGCACCGGAAACCACGGGGGCAAATTAAGCACTGCAGTTGGCACTCTGTGAGCGAGCAAAGTGAGCGTTCCCGGCCCATGCTTTGCAGGCGCAGAGATATTAGTACTTCTTTCTTTTATTATTTCTTTTACTTCATATTTCCCTCCTTTCATCATCAGTCTTTCCATCTCCTGTTTCTTCTTTATTACTTTCCACTATTTCATACTATTTTTGTGCTTTATTATCTTTTTTCTCTCTTCCATTTTTCGTTGCTTTGTTCTTTTCTTCTAGAAGTCCTTATTTCCATCCTTCCATTATTTCCGTATCTTTTCTCTTTTCCTCTTTCTTTCCTTGTTTCCATAATTCTTTTGTGTCTTCTTCTCATCCTGTTTCCTTCCTTTCTCTCTTTGTATGCTTTTTTTCCTTCTTTGTTCTCTTTCTCACAAAATTTGCCGCTCTTTTATTTCCTTGCTGTTTTAGTCATTTTTCTTCATCATTCCATTTGGCTTCTTTGGCCAGTGCTGTACCAAGCAGGTATAACAAGGTACCTTGCTTTCTTGAACTGTTTATTAGCTTCCACATTTCTTGCGACCTTTCAGTCACAGATCAAAGTTAAGAAGGGCCATAAATTCATTTAAATCTGCCCCAGTAGCAACCCCCTGAAGATGATGTAGAGAGTGCTTCACGCTGCCCTTGGTCACCAGGGGGCTTATTTATAAGAGGCCTGCGCCGCTATTGGGGCACTAATTTTGACGCGACGGTGGCGCGGGCAGCACTCCATATTTACAAATTGCCACATGTGGCCAAAAGCATCAGTTTTGGTAGGCATGCGTTGAAAATTACCAGCGCCAGAACTGACTGCGTTGCGCAGAGAATAATATATTCAAGGTGGGTGTTCCCTCGTAAAATCCAGCGTAAAACTGATGCAGTGATATTTATTGTTTTGACAATGTGTTACGCATCGTCGCCAAGTGGCGCACAGAGCCTGAAATGTGTCAAAATTCCTATGCATCGGCAACCGAGGCATAGGAAATGACACATTGGCTGCGGTACATTAGGACAAGCCACACAAAACAGTTTTGCAAGCTCAACTACGCAATGGAGGTGCTATTATTGCAGGTGGGAGTTGCGATGAGATCCACACCACGGAGGCAAAGCAGGAGAAGGGAGCATGTTTTTCGGCAGCAGACTACTTCATTGGCCTCAGGGAGGATGAGCTCATTACAAACTAAGGACTTAGGAGGGAGCCCATAATAAAACTGCTGAACCAGATAGCACCAAGGCTCCAGCCACCTACAGCTGGGCCAACCAACATTCCACCGCAAGTCAAGGTGATATCTGTCCTCCACATGCCTGCATCTGGTTAATTCTAGATCACAACAGCCAGAGTGGCAGGAATATTGCAGCCATCTTTTTCTCCCTTTCTACCCTCTGTCCTGGATGCCATCATGCACCTCACACCCCAGTACCACCTCTTCCCCAAGACTCAACAACAGCAGCTGGACCCCAAGCATGGCTGCTATGCCATTGCAAGATTTCCACATGTGCTTGGTGCCATGGATTGCACACATGTGCAACTGGTTACCCCGGCAGCAACATCACATCTGTACCGGAAGCACACATAGTCTATCAACATCCAAGCCATTGTGGACCATCAAGGGATGTTCACAAAATATCAGGGAGTGCACATGATGCCAACATCTTCAGGCACTGCATCATCAATGACCGCTTCCAGAATGGCCAATATGGGAATGGACTACTTGTTGATAAGCAAAACTGAAGTACATTACACACCTACTAACAGTAACAAATGTACGATATAATAGCTATCTCTGTGTCTGTTGAAGAAGATAGGGCCATATGTCTGAGGGGGTGTGCCTCATACATGCACCATGCATCATGGCACACGTTTAATGCAAACCACCTAGTCACACATGTTAAGACACGCTAAGCCACTTTCTGTGCCTTTGAATGGTGTAAAGGTACAGAGCAATACAACGCTGGCCAAAAGGCAGTGGAGCATCACTATGTGCAAGGGAAGGGTTCCATGGGTGCTGTCGGGGTGTCTCCATGCAACTCCCATGGTTCATGAGGCATGTCATGTATCACACACCAGGTAACCTTTGGAATGTGACAAATCAAGTGGTTTCCTCAGGCGATGTGTAATAAGAAAACTAAACTGAAGTTAGCCAAGTCACTCCCACTTCCTATGTGTGCTGCAGTCTGTGGCAAACATACATAGACAATCCTGGCTCCAATGGTACATTATGTTCAGGAAGGTGCCTCCTCCTGCACAAAGACAATCCCGCATGCAATGTAGGCACCTGAGTACCGTGGTACAAGTGTGTCTGTGTTTGTGCTAGGGAGGAAATTATGTGCCAATGTAGAGGGATGGGTCAGGAATGTGCTGTATGGCCTAAATATTGTGCACTACTGCCCTTTCTCTGAGATGCAGTGCAGACAAGTGACTTGCAGCACTGCACATTGCTGCTTTCCCAAAAATGTGGGCTGTTGTGTCATCTGCACATAGTGGCAACAATGCATTGCAACGTGGAGACAATGATGTGCCACATTGACATGCACTTACTAATCTGTCAATGGCAGTAGCAAAAGGAACGTCAGTGAGTAGCAATGTGTCCTTTCACTCAATGTGGATGGATGGAACCACATCAAATGCACAGGCTAAATAATCCTGAATGAAATCATGTGGCATGACAGACAAGGCAATTATCAGTACAAAGGCAACACCAGATAAAAATCTGAGGTGAATGTTTTCTCAATAGGGTACCAGCTCCTGCTATCAGTCAAAGTCCCACAAGGGCAGAGGTGTGAGAACAAATACTGTGGAAATGAGCACGTGTTCCACACTTGGCTGTAAACTTGTATGTTGCCGAAAGTGTCAGGAGAAACATAGGAAGAAGTATGTGGAAAGACCATGTATGGCATGCCATGTCAGTGTAGGCCCCAGACATGTACAAATATCAATACGGGATAACATTGTGACACCAATACTGACAGTCTACATACACACATGCATGTAGGTTGACAGCCGTATTGACTGTTGTTGCCAATGTGATGGCTCACCTATTCTGTGGAGTAAGTAGGCCAAATGTAAAGCAGAAATATCCAGTAATGTGAAACTCACTTAGTCAAACACAATGCTGCCAAACGTAATACATCAGCCATCACCTTAGATTAAATTCCAATCTGGACAAGGCAACACAGTGTACTCAGGTTACCAATCTCAACATAAATGTGCCACAGCAGTGGCGAAAAAAACAAGGCATAGAACTACACAATCCCCTACAAGTCAGAGTCATATACATACATGTGAAAAACCAATTTAATGTGTCTAAATGTGGAGTACATAGCTCCTTGTAACAACATCAGTGTGTCCCACATAAACATGGGCTACATTGCCATACATATGTAGGTATCAAAATGCACCATGAGAACTTCTCTGGCAAAAAAGCAGTAGTTGGAGGCTGACAATAAATAGCAGCGAGGAGGTGAGGAGCACACACGTAGGCACAACAGTGGAGGACGAACCACGGAATACGTTTGACCAAAGTGGTCTTCCGCCCTCACCCTCCTATGGGGCAATTTGATCCCATACATAGGGCTTGAATCCTTTAGCCGTATATTAGTGGAGAGTGATCTTTATCACCCCACTTAGTGGAATCCTCTCACCACAGTCTGGTAAGAGTGGAGCCCGTTTTTTCTTAAAAAATGTTCTTATTGTTTAGGTCCAGATGAATGCCATGGACCCTTCTGGGCCACTGGGCAGAAACATGTCGACCACATTTACCACGGTGGGGGGACAATAGAATCCCCAATACACCGATCACTCATTTTTAATCACCATATAGATGCCAGTTATATTAAAATTGGTTTGACATCTATAATGGCTTTTTAAAAACTCACCTTTTTTGTTTAGGGCCCCCACTTAGTTTAGAAGTGCATCCCTGTCGTCAGGTGTATGCCCGCCCTCTATCAAACCAAGTTTTTAGAGGGCGAGGACTGGTCAATGATGTAGCATGACACCAGGTGGTGTGTGAGACCAGTCCTTCACTTTTTGTGAGATGCCTGCACTCACAAACTAACACTTTAGCACCTAGGTCACCTAACTAGGAGCGACTCTTTTTGTGACAAACAATGTCACAACCTGCCTAGGGAGGAACACCTAGCCAAATTTCTGATCAATAACCTGTCACTTCTCACATGTAGTGAGTGCACATAACATAGAGTGATCAGGACCATTCCAAAATACCCATCAAAGTAAGCTACTATATAAACAAGAACATCCAAATGTAGAAGTGTACAATGTATCAGGCCATGCTCATTATTTGCTATTACACAGAAAACTGGAACAGACGTGTGTAAACTTATGGTCAACTGTTTAAGTAACACATATTCTGAAATACCATACGAAATGTGTATGAGTCATTCAGTACACATGGCACACATGGACAGGAATGTAGCTGTAACAGAGACCAAAAGCATTGTCAGTTGCAATTTCTGTTTAACCTTCAGCTGACAAAGGATATGGTCTCCAGCCGTGGGTTGTGACCCCAGTAGCACACCTCCACACTGAGCCGCAACGACAGTACAACCAGGCACTGGTCAAGACCCGCAACATCGTGGACAGAACCTTTGGTGTGCTGAAGTCCCACTTCAGGTGTCTGGACGTGTCAGGGGGGAGATTGCTATACTCGGACCCTGTAGTCTGTAAGATCATCCTAGTATGTGCCATTCTCCACAACATCTGTGTATGGACAAATGTCTTGTGGGACATTGACCGTGTTGACCAGGACTCAATGGAGGATGAGGATGAGGATGGAGGAGAGATCCAAAATACAGGGCTGGGAATCCACGACACACCCACAGTGTGCAGAATGTCTTCACTTAAAGTACATGTACTATGATTGACAGAATGTCCAAACATAAGAGGAAGTCCAACGTGGAAACAAATGTTTGAAGCCATCATTTGTGTTTGCGTTTATGTCACAGTCCCAGTAAATATCAACTCACCCACATCTCATCAAATAGAAGTAGGCCTCAAATTGTCTCAATGGTCTCATTCACCTCCTGGGACTGGAGATTGTCGGACCTGTTGGTATGTATGGTTGTTCCCTCGGGTGTTTGTGAAGTAGCTATTTAATTCATGCTAAACAAAAGCATGTCCTGGACACAATTTATAGAAAGTTTTTTTAATGACTGCAACATCCAAGATGTATATCAAAATGTGAGGAAAGAATGGACATGATAAATTTAAATTAACTTTGTGGCATAACTCAGAGAGTTTTGTTGGGCCGTTGCATCACTTTTAGTGACAAGATGCTGGCGCAAACTTCTCAACCATATCTATGAGTCCAGGTTAAGCAACTTTGTGTGGCTTAGAATGGCCTCAAAGATATGGAGTGAGGCAAGTCTGCGCACATTTCTGCTTTGGCTTACTCTGTGTCAGGAAAGCCTTCCAGGGCCATTGTGGTGGATGATTCCTTGCAACACCCATGGATTGTTATGCATCATCAAATGTACAATGCCATTTATACCTGGAGGTGTGTCAAAAGCTTACACCTCCCAAGGGGATGTGCAACGGTGAGATTTCTTTATACCTCCTTGTATTTTTCCTTTTTCCATGTGTGCAGAATTTTGCAGCACACATAGTAGATGATAAAGCCTCCCTGGATCTTTAATGTACATGCATATGCCCCTTCCTGCACCAAAGCAATTCTGCACACAGACACCCTTGCATCATGGTGCAAGGGTGCCTGCGTTGGCTCTAGTCTCTGAAAATGGTGTCAGCGCATGGAAAAAGAAATGTGCCATATGCTATCCAACTGGCACATTCCTGCCCTTTCACTTTGTTGCAGGGTAATGCAGCTAGGTGTCATGGTACAATGTAGTCTGTCATGATGCTGCCCAGCATTATTAAATACATCACATGCCTGAGCCATGCGATGATGGATATATCTGAACTACCTCCTCCAACCTGTTCAGGCCTGAGACCTGACTAGCTGTGTTCAATTATTTTGCCATAAACTGATATTTGTCACTAAGCTGTCATGTCAATATGAAATACTTCGTTAGCATAGTTCATAAGATGTACTTGTATGCCTATGTTACAGCACAGTTTACAATGCTCTGTTCAAAATCTTGTTTTCCAGGGAGACATAGACCATTCAACCGGGGAAAGGTGAACTCATTCCATGACCCCAATGCTACCAGTAACTGTCATGAGCACATGTATGTTGAATGTTGAGGTCTGTGTGTGATCTACGTTACATGCGACATTTTGATGTGTTTTGGAAGGTAATTATCACCTACTATCAATTTGCTGTCAGTGTGTGAAATACAACGGAACCTGCCCACAGAGTATTGTTAGAATTGAAATGTATTAATACCATATTACCCGCATTTTATTCGATGCTACGTTAGCATTTATGTAGCTAATTCATTATATATTCTCTCTGTGTGCATAATTAGACAGTGCAGACATTATGTTAGATATGTTGACATCTGTGGCACCATTTTAGTTTTCAAAGACGCCATTTTGTCTTATAATTGAAACTGTTACTTGATCATTTACGAGAAATGGCTCTTGC
Source organism: Calotriton arnoldi (assembly GCA_963921515.1). Taxonomy (NCBI): domain Eukaryota; kingdom Metazoa; phylum Chordata; class Amphibia; order Caudata; family Salamandridae; genus Calotriton; species Calotriton arnoldi. The sequence continues at coordinate 1,542,516 of CAWUFW010003954.1, forward strand.
TAAGTTTCGTTTCTTCAATGTTGAATCTTGCTCATTAACGCATGCCTTTTCTATTACATGAAGGCCTTCTCCCACCTGTCTAGTAGGGTGGATAAGCCAGACGACCTTGGGCAGTAGATAGCTTGTGCCAGGCTGCGGAATCGAAACTTGTGCTCTGTACCCCCATTGTATTACGACAGCTACCAGTATTTTTCCATAGTAGGCGGGTCTTTGTGGGCTCCGCAACCTACATAATGTAACTGTATGTTTGCTAGAGTCAGTCCCTCGTCAGCCATCATAGGAGGCTGGTCAGACTGGACTCCACTGCAGTGTACTTTGTGAATAAACTAGTCTGTTTGTGTTCTCTACTGCGTCATCGACTCTTCATTGAATGGAAGGCTAGAGGAGGTCGAGAGTGACCCGGGTGGCCCTAAACGAGTCACTTCCTTCAGTTGGCGCCCAAACAGGGACTCCACCAGGTGGCCCATCCCACCCATAGTCGGGTTGTGGGGTCGGAGTTGTGTCTGGTCGGATGGGCGGATCAGGGATCCCCATATGATAGAGCTTGGTTCTCGCGGCTGCACCGCCTGTCTGATCGGGCGGCTCCTCGTCTAGTGGTCTTCTTGGCTGGGGTCCTGAAAAGGCAAAACCCTTGGATCTGACAGTTTTGGTCTGAAGAGTCTGCAGTGGAGAATAATCTTGTTTGACCTGTGTGCACCAGGTGAGTTCATTGTGATCTCTGGTAAGAGCAGCGCCATCTTGATTAACTTGGTGGGTCTGTGGACCCTTGTGATACGGAGCGTTTGTGAACGTTCCGCCAGGCCACTAGTTGAATTTGGTTTAGTCTTGAAAAGGCCTGGGGCTAGAGCCTATCTTGTCTTGGTGCAGTCTGAGGACTGACTTGTCTTGGTGCAGTTTACGGACTGCTTTTGAGAGCTCTTTGTGTGTGTGTGTTTTTATTGTGCCTGTGTGTATTGATTGAGTGGATAGTGAATGCGTCTGATGCTAAGATGTCTTGTTGGAGTAAAATGTGGTGCTTGAGGTGTCGCTGTTGCTCTGCTGAGCATCGACTGGAGGAACGGCAGCCTGCGCCTCCAGAAGGCACTCCAAGTTTTGAGATGTATGTGAAGTGCGGTATTGGCCATACTATGTTTCGTACATTGTGGCACAAATATAGGAGGGACAATGGTGAGCTTCAGTGGCCACTGGATGGTACTTTTGATGAACAAAAATTGAATTATTTGCAGGACAACTTATTCACTAGAAGAAGTAGGCAGTCGATGTTTGACACTTTGCAAGTATGGCAGAAGGAAGCTAAGCAGAGGCGTATATGAGCCGAGAAGGAGTGTAGGAAGAAGGCGATGCAAACAGTGGTTCAGAAAGCGGTAGCTTATGATAAAGAACAAACAGAAAAGGTTATTGAGTGTGCAGATAGGAAGTTTCGATTACAATGTAATAAGTCTTATGTTGTTTGAGAAGATGAGGATCCTTTTGTGGAGGATCTGTTGGAAACTCGCCCCCCACCCCCCTATGCCCCGCAGAGAATATATCCTGTTGTCCCATCGTCTCAGTCCCCGTTGTTCGGTCTTTCATCTTCCTCTGGTTTTTCTGCAGACTCAACGGCTTCGGGTCCTGCCCTATCTGTCTCCACTCCGGTTTCGCAACCTGCGAGTGTGGTGACTGCACCCCTACAGTGTCTGCTGTTTCTGCTCATGTTTCTCCGCCTTCTCTTACACCTACCACACAGTCATTATTGACACTGTCACCTGCGTCTATATCCCTTATGTCTTCTCCAGATGTTTCGTCTGTAGTGTTGTCTAGTGTTGGGACACTGGCACGAGGATCAAATGGAGGGAATTGGGCAGCAGCGCGAGAGCGAATGGAGCGGGCACTGATTCGATCTGATGTAGGTGAAGAGGAGAAAAGGATGGTGGCAAATCAAGCAGCACAGTGGGCTCATGCTCCGATTTATAGTGTGGAGGATATATGGAGTGTGATGAAAGATTTCGATCCGTTTGTACAACAGCATGGCCTTCAGCATATGTCGGCTACATTGATTAGTTTATGGGAACAGTGTATTGGAGGCACAGCTCCTCAAATTATTTATGATATTTGAGATCGTGAATATTCAGCTGGTATGGCCCCGGCAGAAGTTCTTAGTAATGTTGGGACGCTGCTCGGATATCGAGAGCGATTACATCACCGTACCCCAAATAGTGTGTCCCAATTTCCGATGAGGGAGGTGCATCCTATTTTTCATCCCGAGATCCCAGAGCAGCGGAACCAAAGATATGAGGTGGTCCAACAGCGGGTGGTGGCTCATTTTCAGGAACAGTGGGTTTATACCCCGTGGAAAAGATATGAGGTGTTAGCTCTTAAGAGTCAGTTACGGGATCCTAGAAAGAACCCAACGGCGTATTATAAAGAGGTAACGGCAGCCGCCTCCTCGTCAGTTATAACATTAGCAGATTTTGAGTTATTTTTCGGGCTGTTGGTCCCAGTGATTATATGGAGGCAGGTGCATACTCAGGATCACAGGGTGGAGTTGGGTGGTTCTTGGGATGACATTAAGGCGTGGGATAAGGAGTGAAAGCCTGGTGAAAAACCTAGGGCTGAGATTCTGGCTTTGCCAGGTCGTATTATTACTTATATGCATTCTCTTATCCCACCTAGACGAGTAGATTGGGATAAGCTAACGGCATGTCGTCAGAAGAAAGAGGAAACTGTTTCTGATTTTTTTACTCGGTTTGAAGGGATGTTCATGGATTTCAGTGGACAGGATTTGTCAGTTGAAGGTAGTGTTCGTTTGTTTGTTAATAGGTTTGTCACAAATTTGCTTCCGGAGATTGCAGCTCGGTTACAGGCTTCAGAGAGCACTTGGACCACATCTTCCCCTTCGGTGATATTGAGTATGGCACAGTACTACGAGTATCGAGAAAATGAAGAAAAAGACAAGGTAGAGAAGAAAAGTAAGGATTTGAAAACGAGGGTATTGCTGCAGCAAGTTGCAAGAGGGTCCGGAAGGGGACGGGGCACTGGTCCGGCTCAAAGGTCACGGGGCGCTGGTAGAGGTGGTGCACCCCTAGGGCCGAATCAGTGTGCGTATTGTAAAAAGGAGGGACATTGGCGGAGCGAGTGCCTGGATTTTTTACAGAAAATAGCAGTACCTAGAGGGCGGGGTTCGAGTGGAAGGGGCCATTATGAGGTTGGCCGGGATGAGGTTCAAGCAGATGCATCATCGGGGGGTTGTTCTGATCCGAACTATTTTGATGACCCCCGGGGAAGGCAGTACTATCATGATGATTATGATATGGGTGACACTGCAGGGATGTCCTATGGTTAGGACAGCCAGGGACAGGGAAAGGGACCAGTTCAAATTCCTATAGATCAGCGTGGTCCTTATGTCACAGCAGATTTGCATGGTTCGGCACAGAAATTTTGGGTGGATACAGGTGCAATGAATAGCTTTGTTTCTCGTTCGCTGGTCCCCGGGGCACCCCTGTCTGGCCGTAATAATACATCGGTAGGTTTTTCAGGCATACCGGTTGTGAGCCCCATTTCCAAACCTCTTGCTTTGACTGTTGGTCCTTTACTGTGGATTCTCCATTTTTGTTAACAGCAAATTGTGGGGAATATTTATTAGGATTGGATTTGTTGAAAAAGTTATATGCTACCATTTATTGTTCCCCGGAAGGTGTTTATATGACTCTTGGACCTAATGTGGTTAGTACAAAACAGTGTCTGGCAAAGGATGCCCCGCTTCCTGTTGAATTCAAGGATGTGCCGTCCTCATTGTGGGCCACAGGGGATACGGATGTGGGGTTGTTACAGATACCACCAGTTTCCATAAAGGTAAAGGAGAATGATGTGCTCGCTCGTATTCCCCAGTACAAAATATCACAAGCTGGGGATAAGGCTTTGATGCAGATTATACAGGACCTGATCAAATCAGGGGTGGTTGAGGAGACAGTAGCGAATGTATGCAATAGCCCCATTCTTCCTATTCTTAAGAAGGCACCCTTGGATTCCCCTGATACACATCCTGATGTTTATCGTTTTGTGATTGATCTCCCGGAAATTAATAAGATTGTAGTTCCTCAGTTCCCGGTGGTACCGGATATTACTGTTCTATTGACAATGATTCCTTCCACAGCCAAGTTTTTTTCTGTGATTGATTTGAAAAATGCTTTTTTAGTATCCCTATTCATCCAGGCAGTAGGTATCTTTTTGGCTTCGCCTTGGCTGGTAGGAGTTTCCAATTCTGTCGAGCTCCTCAGGGGTACACTGAAAGTCCCAGTATTTACAGTCAGACTTTGAAAAGTCAATTGGACTCTCTCTCTCTTCCTGCTGGTAATGTATTATTGCAGTATGTGGACGACATTTTGATAGCCTCCGATACCGAAGAGGGTTGTTGGGATGCTACGGTTAAATTATTGAAGCATTTGGCAAACAAAGGGCATAAAGTGTCCCTTTCTAAATTTCAATACTGTCAACAGCAGGTCACCTATTGAGGTCGAACATAGCAAAACCAAAGGGGATGATGGACGGAGTGTTGAACATTGCAAGCACTCACACCCAGTCAACTGATCTGGGTTTAATCCATCATCATTCTTTAGCTCACTCCGCCACCCCAGTTCAGACATGGCCATATGCAAATCAGTCTGACCCTGTGCCTCATGGGAATAGTCCAGCCCGAACTGCCAAGCCATGTCTTCCCTGGACCGGAAACAAGCATCCTGGGACCGGTTTCTGGCTTACAGCCGTCATCAGTTGACTGGGGGCGAGTGCTTGCAATGTTCAACACTCAGTCCATCATCCCCTTTGGTTTTGCTATGTTCGCCCTAAGTTGGCAGGGTATGCCCAGACGTGGGTCCCTTGCTCACTTTGCCACTGGATTCAAGATAGCCTGGCTGATGACGGCTGTAAGCCAGAAACCGGTTCCAGGATGCTTGTTTCCGGTCCAGGGAAGACATGGCTTGGCAGTTCGGGCTGGACTGTTCCCATGAGGCACAGGGTCAGACTGATTTGCATATGGCCATGTCTGAACTGGGGTGGCGGAGTGAGCTAAAGAATGATGATGGATTAAACCCAGATCAGTTGACTGGGGGTGAGTGCTTGCAATGTTCAACACTCCGTCCATCATCCCCTTTGGTTTCACCTATTTAGGTCACCTGCTGTCGAAGGAGGGTTGGAGGCTAACACCTGAACGAGTTGATGCCATTGTTAAGATGCATATCCCTGTGACTCAGAGGGATGTGCGTGCTTTTATAGGCACACCTCGTATTGTCGACACTGGATTCCCGCTTATTCTTTATTAATACAGCCCTTGCTTCGCCTAACAACTAAAGATGTGCATGAACACTTACCCTGGACGCATGAATGCCAGCATGCTTTTGAGCAGTTAAAAGTTGCGCTTTGCTCTGCACCTGTGCTTGGTACGCCTGATTATAAGAAGTCTTTCGTGCTGTATGTACACGAAACGGCTGGGTGTGCGCTTTCGATGTTAACACAGGCCTTTGGAGGTAAGCAGAGGCCGTGTCCTTATTTTTCTGCTATGCTTGACCCTGTCGCCAGAGCCCTCCCAAGTTGTTTAAGAGCCGCGGTGGCTGCGGCGGTCTCTATTCGACAGTCGGCAGGGCTCGTTCTTAATCATGATCTCACAGTAATGGTACCTCATGCTGTGGATGTACTTTTGAACAAGACAAAGACGCAGCACCTTACCAGTGCTTGTCTGACTGGTTATGAATTGACTTTATTTGCATCCCATATTACTATCAAAAGATGTGCCATTCTGAACCCAGCCACGTTACTACCCCTCCCTTCGGAAGAAAAGGACCAAGATGTCCATGATTGTTTATTTCGTACGGAGGAGGAGACGAAGGGACGGGTAGACTTGACTGACGTTCCCTTATCTGACCCGCAAGGGGAACTATATGTCGATGGTTCTTGTTTCAAATTGTCAGATGGCACCACTACAGCGGCGTACGCTATTACCAGACTGCGCACTGTAGTCGAGACATTACGTATTCCTTATCAATCTGCTCAAGCTGCGGAGTTGATAGCTCTTTTGCGAGCATGTGAATTAAGTGAAGGACTGACTGTCAATATCTACACTGACAGCCAGTATGCCTTCGGGGTGGCCCATAATTTTGGATGCCTCTGGGCAGAGAGAGGATTCTTGACTTCACATGAAACCAAGATCCAGAATGGTCCGCTGATAGAAAGACTTTTGACAGCTTTGACCCTTCCCAAACGATTGGCAATAGTGAAGTGTAGTGCCCATAAAGCAATCACTGACGATGTAGGAAAAAGAAATGCCTTTGCAGATCAAACAGCAAAAGAGACAGCTAGATCAAAAATGACGAAAATGTTTGTGGTAGGACCTGCTAGATGGGTACCAGATGTTACCATGTTTGAAAATACACTGGACAGTGTCAGGGAAATACAGTCTGAGGCGACAGTTGAGGAGTTGGCAGTGTGGCAGGAGAGTACAGGGCGTTTAGATGAAGAAGGGTGCTGGACTGATAAAAGTGAGAAGCAGAGATGGATGTTACTTGATGCATATGTTTTCCCTGTAGTTACAATGGCACATGGTCCGGCTCATATTTGCGCAAAGGGAATATATAGGCTGTTGGATCCTGTGTGGCAAAATGGCAACATTCCCAAGGTAGCTGCTCATCTTGTGAAACATTGCATGATTTGTATGAATCCTGGAAAAGGTACCCCTACACCTTCTGGTAATTCTGCACTACCTTCTCTCCCTTTCAAGGTATTCCAGATGGATTACATAGAGATGCAGCGAGTTAATAATTTGAAATATGTGTTAGTGGTGGTTTGTGCATTTACCCAACAAAAGAAAACACAGCCATGGCGACAGCGAAAGCTCTTATAAAGGAGTTCTTCCCGCGCTACGGTTTGCCCGTTTGATTTAGAGTGACAATGGAAGCCACTTCAATGCCAAATTGATTCAATTGGTGTGCGAGGGTTTGCACATCAAGCAAAAATTCCATGCAGCAAACCATCCTCAGTCAGCAGGTTTAGTTGAGAAGTACAATGGTACTCTCAAGCTAAAGTTGGCTAAGATTAAGGAAAGTACTGGGTTACAATGGCCAGATGCATTACCCCTTGCTCTATTGTCCACCAGAATGACAGCCCCTTCTAGAACTGGATTATTGCCATACGAAGTGGTCTTTGGCCGTCCCGCAAATGTGTGGGGCGTCCCTAGGCCGAAAAAAAATTCTGAAATTGATTATCCTCTGTTTGTCGATTATTTATATGATCTCACTAAAAGTTTGCGTTTTATTCACCAACAGATACATGAAGCTTTGCCTCCAGCACCAGAGGGGCCCGGGCATACCATACAGCCTGGAGACTACATTCTTGTGAAAAACCTCCTGATAAGGGACAGTTTGGAGCCTGGTGGAAAGGACCATATCTGGTGCTCATCGCAACAAGGACGGCGGTGAGAGTGGATGGCCAGAAGCATTGGATACATACTTGCATTGCCGGCGAGTGCCGCTCCCCCTCCCCTAGGACCGATGGGTACAAGAGGGGATAGGGGACCACGAGACAGGGAAGGTTCCACGTTTTGTTCCTTTTTCTGACACCCAGCTGACTTGGGCGCAGACGTAGGAAGAGAGTGAGGCGATTCTGAACGAGGCAGTTCCCCTGGAAATTAGGGCTGCCCAGGCTTCCTTTTCACCTGATCAACAGGAGCCTGAGCCTCGCTCTCCAACACCCCCTGAGTTTCAGATTCTTTTACAAGATGAGACAGTGCCAGGAGTAGCAAGGTATGATGTGCGTCCTCGGCGGAAGGATAGTGCACCAAAAGAGAAGTGAGTGTAGCAAGGATGGACTTCGTGGATAAGATTAGTAAAATGCCCCCTTGTTTCTGCTTTTTCCTGTTAGACTAGGGTTCAGAAAATTGGTGCACTGACTGTGGCGCAGGACAGGATAAGTTGAGGGTATTTTCCCAGGAGGGAGAGTGCTCTATCCTGAGGATCGTGAACATTTGCTGATGAGCTGCGACAGTGTGGCTCCACCGTACAGTGCTCAATAGCACCATCGAGGATTGAACAATAGAAGCCTGCCAGGGAGGCTTGTAACGGACACTGATCTTCTCACCGTTTTCTTTTCTTTTTCCTTTTTTGTGTCCTTTCCACCGTTGGTTCCATTATATAATGTCTCTTTCTCTGGTGTTTTCATGTGTAGCTCTATAGTAAACATGTATTTTTTTGGTCGTCCCCGTGTTGAAGATGAACAGTTTTTTGTTGCCCTGCGACCGGGGCAGATTAGTTTTGAATGGTTTCTCAGAAAGAAAATGTTTTGGGCTATAGTTATATTGTTGTTTTTCCTGGTGGGAGGGGGGGCTGTTCTGGGTATTGGAGTGTTCTTCTGGAGTTACCTCATCATTTGTTTTATATCAGACAGTTTCCTCAGATCATAGTAAAAGAACTATGCATAGCAATGTTTTCTTAGACACAAACCGGAAATTCTTTAGAGATAACACAGCTTGTTACCCCACTGATTCTGTTACCAGTTTATGGACCGCTTATCCATTATCGTTGGTAAATTATACATATGTTCGTCCTCCCCACTTTGTAGAAGCAAAAGGTGAATTCGGCCTGGGATATCCTGGACCTTGCTTATATTATAGAAAGCCGAGGGGGACAGGGTACCCAGGGTGCATGCCCGAAATGTATTGTGGTGATTCGTACCTTGGTAAAAGAAATATCACCCTGACAGGTTGGCACTACCAAGATCTGACTGTTACTCAAGAGGCAGGTATTTACCCTGCATGTTGCCCTGTATAAATAGTACTGATGCTTATTTGTATCTCAATTGTTCTGGAGAAGTAGTGTACAAAAATGTAATGCGTTTAGGGAGAAAGGATGATCCCAGTATGATGGGAATGAATACTAGATATGCTCCATTAGATTATCAAGGTCCACTCTATGCACATCCAGGTTTTTATTTTTTATCAAATGGTACGTATTCTAATATGTACAATGGTACAGAGGATGTGGCCTTGGGGATGGTGTTACCTCTTGGGGTGCCTTGCAAGTACAGTAAACCAAATATAAGATGGGTTAAAAGGACATTGACCAAGGAATTTTGTGAGGGCGTTACCGATTTGGAAGTTAATAATTATAGTAATGGTATTACTTTTGGATATATCCTTTCCTCTATTATTACATTTGGTGGTGCCGCCATGGCCAGGGGTGAACGAGCTAGAGAGTACTTTGGGTGTAAGTTGCAAATTGTATCTAATTCTACAGTGGCAGCTTTACGGGACATCACCACTCAGTTGGAAAGTATGCGCATATACTCCAAACAAACGAGATATGCAGTTGACTTTATTTTAGTTAAGAATGGTGGTGCATGTGCAGTAATAGGAGAGCAGTGTGTAGTTGGTATCACGAATATGGAGAGAAATATCACTCAACATATTTTAGATATTCTGGAAAATGTTCGAGGAATGGAGAGTGGCAACTGGAGCTGGTCATTGTTTGGTGGTTGGGGTTGGATCTAGAAAAGGTGATATATTTCATAGTCCTTTTAATATGTTGCTGTGTTTTGATTCAGTGTCTTCCCTTATGCTGCTCATACTGTGCTACTTATCTGCCTCCCAAAAGAATTTCAATTCATGACACTAATACGAAGATAATGCTCCAACAGGAGCTTGATACTATTATGCAGATGGACAATGGTGTTTTTGATTCAACCACTTCTCTTGCAGGTTCTGCTCCTGATGTTCCTTGTACTGATGATGAATAGTGTTATTTCCTTCCATATGTTTGGCTATGCATATATACATGTATACATTCGTATTTGACATATTATTACCTGTTTTTTTATATTTTCTCTAATTTTAGAATTGTAAAGACCCTTACCTGATAGCACGAATAAAGATGTCCGTATTAGCTTATAAATGCTAAAAGGAGGGTCTGTTAGAATTGAAATGTATTAATACCATATTACCCGCATTTTATTCGATGCTACGGTAGCATTTATGTAGCTAATTGATTATATATTCTCTCTGTGTGCATACGTAATTAGACAGTGCAGACGTTATGTTGCATATGTTGACATCTGTGTCACCATTTTAGTTTTCGAAGACGCCATTTTGTCTTATAATCGAAACTGTTACTTGATCATTTACGAGAAATGGCTCTTGCTAAGTTTCATTTCTTCAATGTTGAATCTTGCTCATTAACGCATGCCTTTTCTATTACATGAAGGCCTTCTCCCACCTGTCTAGTAGGGAGGATAAGCCAGACGACCTTGGGCAGTAGATAGCTTGTGCCAGGCTGCAGAATCGAAACTTGTGCTCTGTACCTCCATTGTATTACGACAGCTACCAGTATTTTTCTATAGTAGGCGGGTCTTTGTCGGCTCCGCAACCTACATAATGTAACTGTATGTTTGCTAGAGTCAGTCCCTCATCAGCCATCATAGGAGGCTGGTCAGACTGGACTCCACTGCAGTGTACTTTGTGAATAAACTAGTCTGTTTGTGTTCTCTACTGCGTCGACTCTTCATTGAATTGAAGGCTAGAGGAGGTCGAGAGTGACCCGGGTGGCCCTAAACGGGTCACTTCCTTCAGTATTTGTGAATGAACAAGGAACCCTCCCATTGTAAATGTTGTGTGTATGTAAGCAGGCGCACAAGATGTAAGAATGTAAGCATCTTGATAATATTTTCATATCTATATTCATGTGGCTTTTGGCACATTAACCATCACTTGTTGCAGATTCTGCATGTGTTCAACATAAACACATTAGCTGGTACCCACAATGACACATAGCTATACAAACATACTTGCTAAGCATTCCTAGCTAGTGGTAGTTGCTTATGTAAACAAGCATTTGCAATGCAATCGGTCTCACCTTTGGACCTAAGTATATAGCCCTGTAGCACAATTTTGTGGGTACAGCAATGTTTACTGCTGCATTAAAAGTGCCTGGCCCCCCAAAGCCGCTGCATTTGGTGAAAGTGGGCGCCATGCTGAAAAATGAAGCACGGCGCCCGTATACACTTTACATCATGCACTAAAAGTGCTGGCCTCCCGAAGCTCCTGCATTTCTTGAAAGAAGAGGATAACAGAAGCTCTACATGGCCGCTCCTCCAGTGTTTAAAAAAAAAAGCTAACACATGCAGCAACAATGGGAGGTGGTGGTGTGGGGACACCACTGGGGAGATTAAGTGACGGCAGCAATGATGGGAGGGAGGGGGTGCGAGTAAAGAGGCAACAGATGGCTAGAGCTGGCCAACCAAAAGAAACAATCGGTGATGTCCGCTGTGAGGGAACCAAAAACCCAAAGGCGGGACAGATGGAGACTATTGACCAACCAGAGTAAAGGAATTTCAAGAGGCAGGCTAACTAACCAACCAACCAAAGCGCTGGGTGAGGTGCGAGCACATGGACTGGATACAGCATGCCTCTCAGAGCAGCGCTTGCGCTGCCCAGGATCGACCTAAAAACATGGGATAATGAGATGCAGAGATTACAATTATTAAAATAAGTGTTTCCCTATGTCCCATAAAGCCAATACAGACCCTTTTTTCAAAGATGAGATTACCATAGGTCAGCTTAATGAAAAAAATAAGAGGGTCACTGGCAATGATTCTTTTTGGCTCTGGTCATTCAGAAACAGCAACACAGAATTGGTCAGGCAGTCATGGCTGGAGCTGGGCAGAAAGGGGCTGAGAACGGAATCATTCTCCATGTGAGACAGTGTTTTTTTGGTTCATTTGAGGGTCAATACAGATTTACAGCCTTCAGCATGACATTTCTGGTGAATCAACAAAAAACAAGAGAATGAAATCAACTGTTATTGTCTTCACTTTTAATTGATGAAATACAGAAAAAAAGAATTTCAAAAGGGACTATATTCCAAAGCTTGCTATATGCAACTATCACAAGGAGCTGCATATCCTTAAATTTTAAAACGTGCATTACAAACACTGAGAAAATACTGTTAACTGCCCAGGCAGCATAATATTTGCATTAGTCCAGCATGCATAAATGCCAAGTAGCCCGGAAGCACCTAATCGTCGATTTTAGAGCTATTGAAAAGTCGAAACCTAAATGTTTTCTGGGTTAACGAGTCAACGTGGGCAGGAAGTTATGATTAACCGCAAATAAAAATAAACATCTATTTTACTTTATGTTTACTGTTGTATCTGAAAACACCTGTCAGATCGCAGTGAATAAATTATCTCTTAGAATGACTACTCACCCAAAAAATATCTGGTGGGAGTTGGTGATCGCCTTTGGAAATTGTGCTGTCGTGTCATTACTTCTCCTCTCTTCTCCAAAGGACAAGTTTACATTTTTTTATAATAAAGAAGCAACCAAGTGCAAGAATGTAATCATCACTCAGTTGAGAAAAGAAGGTAAACAACTTCTTGGCTGTCTACAAAATCCATGCAGGGTACAGTGGCAGGCAGCATGTATCCTAGAGTGGAGAAGAGTTGACAGATACACCACTTTAGTGAATTATCTCTCCTCTTTTGTGTGACGCATTCTTTAGATTAAAGGTTCAAAGAAACAAAGCTATGCAGAACACGTTCACTCCTTATGGTGGTATATAGTTCGTTCCTAGCATAGGCACTAAAGAGGAATGGCATCCTGCTGAGTTACACATTTTTCTAGCGTTACCTTCATTATTTACTTTTGCCATGGAAACCTTTCACTCCCTTCTGTGAAAACCTTATCATGGTTTACCACCAACATCCCACACACTGCTGTCATTCCCACCAGGCTTTTCTGTATTTTTTCATGATAGCAAGTGCTCTGGCAGCACAGAGCATTTTCTCTGTCAGACCAGCAGTGAAGGAACGGATACATATCTGACACCAACACTGCAGCATCAGAACGAACACACACTCACATTTTCCAAAGGAGTTGAGAATTCACTTGATTTCATCTGAGCTGAACAGCCATTCAGCACACAGGATCAGATATCAGTTGAGTCTGGCATGGCTCGCGGGTGGCGGGGCAGGTGTGGGGGAGGGCGATTGTCACGCTGGGGGAGGGAAAAATCGGTAATAATTTTTTTTTTTTAAACTTACCTTGAGGCCGCATCCCGCGTCTTCTCTTCTCCTGCTCTCCTGCCTCCGACAGGAACAGGAAGCAGGCAGCCAAGCTCCCTTCCCTAAGCCAATCACAGATTGGTCTGAGTGCCGTGACACGACGCTCAGCCAGGGGCAAGAGGGGTGGGCATGTTCCCCATGCAGGCTGTAATGCAGCCTGCATGGAGAACAGGGAAGTGAGCATGACTGGTTTGGGCGGCCCGAGAGGGCCAACCAAACATTAACTGCGCACTTAGGAGTGGGCAAACCACTGGACATCAAACATAAAATGACAATAACTCTAAGTTATTGTCATTTTATGTTTCTCACTGCTTAAAAGCAGTGGGGCGACGCTCCTCCGCCATAGCAGAGGAGCTGCCCCTGCCAAATACCCAGTATTTTCTTGCTTTAACAAATGAATGCTGCAGCTGAGAAAAATAACCTGCACATGATGACACTGTACTGATGTGTTCTTTCACACTCAGAAAGAAAACAGCATAGAATAGGTCAGGTAATCAAAATCGAACTGTAGGCAAGTCACTGGCAGACAGCACAGACTGTTAACAAACAGTTTAAATAATGAAAAAGTCATGAATGCTCTGATCAGTGCAATTAAAAATGAAAAAAGCACTGACAAAGTCAATTGGTCTTGTCGTTGGTACCTACATACATGCTTTGCCAATTCTTTTGGCAAAGGTGACCAGCATCGATACAAAAAAATCCTTTCAACGGGGGCTGTTTAATGTTGCAAAAAGAAATCCTTTTAGAGGGTTCTGTTTAGTATTGCAAAACAAAAAATGTTTAGGTATCACAAGAATAAATCATAGTTATCTCTCCCCGTCCCGTACGCACAACAGCGGTTCTGCATACATCAATTACAGAATCCAAAAAGGTGCAAAATTGCTCCTATTTCACTGGTTTCTTTTCTCTGTCAGCAAGCATCTGTGGATGCTGTACTTTCATGTGTCATATCATAAAACAGGTTTATAAACCCAGGCTCAAATGAACTGGGAGCCTTGGCTCCCACAAAATCATTGGAAATGTATTTTGCAAGCACACATGCGGTCACAGAGAATTAGAAGAGAGGCCATCCACAGTTCACGCGCCATGTTTCACAGGCAGTTAGCAATATCTTTCACATGCAGCGAGCTGAGCAGAGTGCTGTTTGTGTCATCACTCGGTTCTAGTAATTCCTGTGCACACAGATCAGGAAAAGGATTACTGTTAAAGCCAGATGATCATGATGGCCTCGCGCTAAAGCACATTTTTATTAACCAACTAGGAGACTGGCACCTACTTCTTTTTGCGATGGTGGTCGCAACAACTCGTGGACTCCTGAGGCATTGCGGTGCCAGTGCTGTGCATGATTCTGAGGCTCCGGATGCGGCAGGATGATCAGCAAGATTACCGCCGCCTGGGGTGCAAGCAGCGGCGAGCTTCACTACCTAATTGGCAGCAGCCAAAACCCAATATTGTCATGAACAACTGCCGCCCACTCACGCCTGGGCGGCAGGACCGACACCCCTATTAAAGCGTGTCTGACAGAGCCATGCCCTGACCTCACCTGCGGTGTCGGCTGAACCCAATGTGTTACATTAAACGTCAGGGAAGCACACGTGTTGTTACGCAAGTAAAAATGAAACCGACCTGTTCAAAGTGAGCCCACTTTGGGGAAATCTACCCGCCAGCAGCTATCCAGTTCACATGGGTCACTAGGATCTTCCGGCTACTGACATCAACAGGGCCGCTCTTGGGCCTCAAAGTCAATAAAGAAGTGGGTAACATTTTTCAGCCTACCTTAAACTATGATACAAGGTCCCAGTCCCCGCAGCCTATGGGTAACTCGCAATAGCTTATGGCAGCCAATCCCATAACGTGAATTCCTGCGATCAATCCAAACGCACCATAGCTTCTCCCCCTCAAATATATATCATTCACCTGATTGGTTGTGTTTGCCGGGCGTCCAAGTTCTGCACCGTTAGTCATTTAGGGAGAATACCTATAGGGAAAAGACTTGGATTGAAGTGTCATTACGTGCAACGAATTTTGGTGTCAAATAGAAAAGTAATTGTGAACAATTCTGCAGTTTTGGTTAGACGACGATTGCCGGACTAAATGCAGAGTAGAGTGTTCATCACAGCAGTTATAAATACCTTGCAGTTTCTTTTCTTGCTTTGGTATGAGGCATAGACAGAGTCACATACGAAAGTAAAACAATAAACTCACTTAAAGTAGAGATACCATATGTATCTACCACCTGAAGCCTTCCCGATCACTGCGAGGAACTGCGAGGAGCAACCTCGGAGCAAGGGGTGGTTGTGGGGGCGGGTTCCAGTGTTGTGAGGGGGTCAGGCAAGCAGTATTCTGGGGGCTGGGTTTCCATAGTGAGATTTAGTGACGTGCACGGACGGTGCACACATAACTATCCCTGTGTAAACCAAAATTTCACCCACACAGACGCTTCAGGCTGTAATAGGCTGTGATGCCAAGATGGGGTGAGGGGCCATTGTGCTGTGTGAGGAGGAAGCGTGGGATGGCCAACAAAAGCAATCACTAAGTGAAATCACCTAAGCTGAAACAAGCACCCAAATGAGGGACAATTGAAAGGAATGGGCCAATAGAAAGCCATCATTTCGGAATGCCACAAGAAAGAACCAATGGCAATTGGTGGGTGTTCCAAAAGCCAACAGAAGAGATACACCAGGTCTTGCAGACAGAGCAAGCGCTGTCAGAGGCTCGACCTAATAATGGGGTTGGACACAGGTTCAGATGATATGCAATATGTTTACACAGACACTGTTAGTATACATGTGCAGGTAGTTATGATGGAATCCGAGGCACACAGTGTGTCAACATGCCACATGTGTTGCACTGCATGTGGCATACTTATCCCAGAACTTGCACTTACTTTAGATCTCTCCTGCTAAACAAAAATCTGTTTGACTGACCATAAGGGTGGGAAAACATACCAGCTATGTTACACCTCATTTGTTTGTCAACAACATACCTGCCCCTGTAGCAGTATGCAGGAACAATATATATTACATATAGAATTAATGTGTGTCATCAGGGTAGCCATCATAGACTAACCTAATTTGTTATTGATATTAGCAACATTCGTTTGTGAGATGTAAATGTTAATCATTCAAAATGCTAATGATCCATGCAAACAACAGATGACATGGCTACAGGTGTGACTATTCATGTGTTTGACCATAATCATGTGGATACCTAGATCATCTATTTCTTGGCCTACTTTGAGGTATGGCTGATATAATGCAGCCTCAGGGGTACTTGAGCCTCACTCAGAGTCATAGTGCAAGGGTGTCTACATTATATGCTACAAAGTTCTTGCTCTGATGTGTGCTCCAGCATGCATATACATACTACAGAGAAGCACTGTGAAATCATTATGTGTGCAGCCAAATGCAGGGTTGTGATGATATTTATAATGAAAAAGTTGAAATATGATTAAGTATGTTATTGACCACAAGTGTCAACCAGAAGCCAAGTCACATTTCCCTACAGTTGCTTGGGAGTACATAAATAAAGCTATCCCAGTCAGGTTTTGCAAGAGAGAACTGACATACACATATCCATTTATGGGCTACCTGACACTGAGTAAGTTAAGTCAGCAATGCGTGGGGGCTTTTGTGACTCCAGATAGGGTATGCAACATAGAGGCACACTACCTAGATTGTATCACCTTAACCACTTTCACATATGTGTATGTGTAAGCCTCTGCCAATTTGCATAATGCAATACCTCATATCCAATATACTGACTAAGGACCATGTGTACAGTATTAAATATATACAGCATCATGCATGTGAATCATTGTTAAGTATGATATGGTGTAATTTCATTGTGAGCATATTTACATAAAGTAAACCTGCACATGTGGCAGTAGACTCTATTATCCTTGATCAAGTACAGGATGCCTATGTAGTGACTGTATCTTGTACATATATCCATCTAAGTTTTGTGACTTGGTCTTGTCATGCACATATGATTGTGTCATGATGTCAGCTATTTTCACACACATCCTGTACATGTACAGTTTGTGCTAACAAAGTTTTTCCATTACCACCCTAGATAAATGTCAGCTGAAGATTGCAAGACCTTTGACTTGCGGAGGGACCGGCACCGCCACATCAAAAAGGTAGCAAAGGGGTAACGCAAAATGCAAAAGTATTATACATGTGACAAGGCAGCAGGGTCATGGAATGTCCTTCATTCACCAAGACCATCAGCAGGCAAACCCACCTCAACATTTCAAACAACAGCATGTGCAAGCAGCAACAGGTCCCACCAGCCCAGGTACCAGCGGCTACATCTGCAGCAACACCAAAGCCTACCGCACTTGCCAGGAGGCCCAATCAGGGGAGTGACTCCCTCTTTAAGTACTTTATTTTAAGAGAACTGAAGAAGTTCACCTCCAACTTGGAGGACATCAAGAGGGAGTAGGCCACTCATCAGAGACGGCAGGAAACAATTGAGGAGGCCCTGCTCCAGATTTTCCAACTCCTTTAAACTTTGTTTTGGACCTTGTTAGGGGGGCTTTAGATTGAGTTATTCGTTTATTAGATAGTAAGGCATAGAGTTAGGCGGTGTTTAGGATAGGTTTAGTGTAGGTAGGTTTTATATTTTAGATTTTTTAGATAAGTGTTTTCCTAGATTTTAGTATTTTTATTGGGATATTAGTGGGTGGGATGGCTGATGTGTAGGATATGTTAAGAACAAATAAAATATATATATTTTTTTAAATACCAAAGAAATATATATGTGTTTCCGTTAGTATGTGTAGTTAGTTTATATATAGGTGTAGTTTATGTTTGTATTGTGTGACTATGTGTGTTAAGGGTGGTGGGGGTTGATGTTTAACATTTCTGTTGTGGTAAATCTATGTCATAAAATGAGCTTAGTTTAGGTAGGTTAAGGTAGTGTTAAGTTAAGTTAGTGTAGGATAGGTGGGTAAAGATAGTTGAGGCTTAGTTTAGTTAGTGTAAGTTAGTGCAAGATAGGTAGGTTAAGTTAGTGTAGGCTTAGTTTAGATAGTGTTAGTTAGCTAGAGTAGGGTAGGTAGTTTTAGTTGCTGCGAATACATTTTTTTTATATAAAAATCTTTTTCTACTTTCGCGACTGAATAATGATTTACTGAGTAGAAGTTGCCATATTTGCTTAGGTTGATTTGAGCACATGATGCTCGGGTTCCCTGCAGTGTTTGTAGATATGTGCGACTTTGTGAGACGCCTATGGACAAGAGTCAGTGATTGTTGCAATGGAGTCACTTATGGGATCTTCTACAATCTTTGAGATCTGTAAATGGTCCTCTTTGTGTGAATGGACGCACAGCCCAACACAGATAGTCACCTACTGTAATACTGTGTGTGTAAATTATGCTACATGTATGGTAGGGATGGATCTGTCACCCCATGGAAACAATTGATGGCTGTGTTGGGACACACACTGGTGCCTACCAGTTACGCACTCACCCTTGCACCATTGTACTAGTCATTGTTGTTTGCTGGTTAGTATCCATGAAAGAGGCCCCTACCTGTATGAAATTGTCATTCATCCTTGGCATTGAGTACTTGCTAAGTGTTGCACTTTCTGCATGTGTATTTGTGCAAATACTTACTAAGTCAGAAAAGAAAACTGTCTGACGGTTCCTCTTTACCAAGGGATGTGCAGCTTGGTCCAGGGTCTGTGCTCTGGATCCTTTATATTGTTATGTGTGTATATGGTACAATTGATGTCAAGTATGGTTACTCTCACACTGAATGCCTGTGAGGGCTCTCAGGGTCAAAGGGACACGATGTCCCTACATATCCCAGTGTGCCTTACAACACCATTTATCTTTTGACCCAGGACCACAAATACTTAGTAGTTACAGTTCATTCTTAATAACATCTAAGGTGAGGCACTGAGCTTCTACATCCTTGAGTTGCATAGGTATGATGGGAAACAGAAGAATTCTGGCCATTTGTTTCTGCTTCTTGTCAGTACTTGCATTATGATAGTACTTATAGGATATCTTCAATGTAAGCATTAAGGCTGACACACGTGCATGATGACATTGTCATGATAATTGAGCTAAATATATGCGGATGTGTGAGCATGTGTTGATGGCTCACCTGTGTCACAGGACTCACTTTGTGCAGTTCTGCAATTCTATGATTTGTTGGTCTATTTCACTGTGTGGCACTCAAGGTACTGATGCTTATTGGTACACCATCACATTAAATAGTTCAGCTTGATTTACAACATAATGCCATGGTAGGTCCATGATGTTTGTCCTTGTCCAACAAGAGAATGTGATAGGGACTGTAGCACAATTTTCTTGAGATGGTAGGAAGTGTCTTTTGGGTGTGCACATCCACCATGGTCTAGTTAGTCCTGTCTGCAACAGATATACAACACACTGGTTCAACGTAGTGCATTTATTTACAGGTGTGTTCATAGGCTAATTCACAGTAGCAGTTCTTGCAGCAACAACCCCAACATTGTTTGAGAGCCAAAGGATGACTAGACAGGGTCCATGGGTGTAGGAGAGTAGGATCTGCCTCTTATGTTGCCCCCACTTTTTTTCTGATGTTTACACTGGTTTCTGGCTATAGTCTGGCTGGGCCCCTGCTAATCAGGGCCCCAGCCTCTCTGTTCTCTCTAAACGACTTGGAGTGCACTCTAGGTGCACTAGTGATTGGATACTGTGGTACCTTATGAGTCCCTAGTATATGGTACCTTAGGTACCAAGGGCATAGGTACTTCACAGGCCTACCAGGGGCTGCAGCATGTATTATGCCACCCCTGGGAAGCAGACTAAATCTGACACCACAGGCCTGCTACTGCAGCCTGAGTGAGGAAGTGCTAGCACCCCTCACTGAGATATAGGTTCCCTATATCTCTCCTGCACACACATATAACCCTATCAGTCACCCCTAAGGCAGGCCCTATCAATCCTGAGGGCAGGGTGCTTGGCTTCTATGTGAGGGGGTGCCTCTGCCTGAGCAGGGCCCCTCTGCAGCTCTCAGAGTCCATTCTCTGGTGCTGTTTGTGGATGCGGTTAAACCATATACTTTTAAGTGCATTATATCCTCGCGGTAAAATGCTAACTTTGGAATGGCTGCATCGAAACATGTCGTGTTTGGTGTCAAACATCTTGGAATACTACCCCCCGCCAGTCCTGGCGGCGGGGGTAGCATTCCACCCTTCTAGAGGGATAGACATGTACCTACTGTGGAAACGCGGTAGAATCTTGCAGAGCCCTGGCATCACAAAATGGATGCCACCAGTCACAGACACTG
Source organism: Calotriton arnoldi (assembly GCA_963921515.1). Classification (NCBI taxonomy): domain Eukaryota; kingdom Metazoa; phylum Chordata; class Amphibia; order Caudata; family Salamandridae; genus Calotriton; species Calotriton arnoldi. The sequence continues at coordinate 1,562,879 of CAWUFW010003954.1, forward strand.
GGCTGCCCTCCTGCTGATGACCAACACTCGCAGTGGAGGGAGCCCAACAATAGATATCCTGTCCCAAGGGGGTGTGACCACCTTCCAGACAGGGTTTAGTGTATTGGGGCTGGGTGGGTGCACTCTTAGAGTGCTTTGAAGTCCTGCACTAAGGGAGCAGAAGGCTCCTCTGTGCATATGCCAGTTCAAACCGGCTCAGGGGCTACCTGTCCCTGCTCTGGCACGAAACTGGACAAAGGGAAGTGGGTGTAGCCACCCCCTCCCTGACCCTCCCATAGGTAGGGTCATAGAGCTAGTCCCTCCCCTTCTTTTGGTATAAGAGGGGAACCTGTGCATAACACCTCAGATTTCCCTGGACGACGCTCTACAAGAAGAATCCCGGACCTTCGACGTTCCACTACCTTTGGAAGACTGAAGAATCTCCCTTGGAGTCAAGGAGTGACTCCCCTGCTTGGCAGGCACCAAAAACTACAAACGACGGTCGCAAACTACGCCGCTCCCGCCGGAGTCCGAAGTCCCTGCAGCCCAAGAAGTAGATTTCCTGACTTCTCCAAGGCCATTGTGAGTCCCCAGCGAAGCTGAGGCCAGTGGACCCCAAGAGTAACGAGGAACCGTGACCCCTGGGTACCGTGCACTATTGTCGAGTGCAACCCCTTCACAACGTTCCACGAACTTGTGCTTTGGACCACATATGGTCCCTGCCTCCAGCAGGAATCCCTCTTAAGATCAGAGGCCTACCACATCCCGAGTGACTGTGGGCCCCTGTGAGCGGATCCTCCCGAGGCGTCTTTGCGATCCCTTGCCAGCCGGCTTGTGGGTCCGCAGAAGACTCTATAAAGAAACCGAAGGGCTCCTCTGGTTGCTCCAGGCCTGCCCTGACTTATCCTCACTGGGTGAGTCCAACAGACCTTGCTGGTCTGTGCCATTGTCTCTTCACACTTTCCCTGAGACTTGCTGTTACCAAGGCTTGGTGGCTCCAATCGAGTCGCCAACACCGCCATAAGCTGCAGATATTGTGGGACACGCCGAATCCAGCTCCTGGTCATCAACGACGCCTCCTGGACCTTGTGGCTGAAGAGTCAAGGCAGCTGCGGATGACCTGAATCTTGCGACGACGGTGGGCATCCATCTTCCTTGCCCCGAGTCACTGCCAAGTGACTTTGAACACTGTCCCTTCTGCTTTCAGGTCTTCCATCTTCCGAATCCAGGCTTGGATTCCTCCGGACACTTCTCCTGTCGCCGCAAGCAGCAAGTCTTCACTGGCTCCAATTGAAAACGACGCCGCGACCCGACACCAAAGAACACCTATGCACCCGGCTCCCCTGGGTGAGGTAACTTCAGCACTACGGTGCTCCTGTGGGTGTGGGCCCTAGAACAACTTACCCTGTAAGTGACTTGCTTGTAGCTTCCCTCGAAGTGTCCTAAAACTCTAACTTTCTAAGTGCGATAATTGCATTGACTTGTATAGGGTTCGCGTCTGTGTTAGACACACCGCGTCCATCTCCTTTGTAACACTATCTAAAACTGTATCCTTCGACTCGTACTGAGTCCGATCGGTGTTCGCCTCGAACACACAAAGGGCCTGTAACTCTGAGATCTCCATTGCACTGACTCGCACAAGGTTCGCGTCTGTGTTAGACACAACGCGTCCAACTCCCTTGCAATACCATCTGTAACCGCGTCCTTCGACTCGTACAAGGACCGATCGGTGTGTTCGCCTCGAACACGCAAGGGACCTTTAACATTGATATTTCAATCGCGTCTGAGTGCATAGACTCGTACAGGATTCGCATCGGTGCCAGGTCACCGCGTCCGTCCCCTGTGGGTCTCCTACAACTACCTGGGGTGGTTCTTGGGGGTCCCTCGATTCTAGATGCCCTAGACCTAGGTCTAGCAAACTAAGATTGTAATATTCAATTGTGCTAAACTTATCCTGATAATATTTAACTTGTACATATGTTCCTATCCTCTAATCTCATAAAGAGATTAGTAGAGAGTGTTTATTAATAAATACATATATATTTGATATATACCTGTGTGGTGTCTTTTCATTTGGTGATTCAAGAGATTGTGTGGTAAAACAAGCTGCTTTACATTCCTTCAAGACTTAGCCTGAAGGCTGCTCTCCACAGCTACCACTAGGATAGCTTTCTATAAAGGTTGTCTTAAACCTATCTACCATAAGAGTCGAATTGTTCTGGTGCAAGGTGTCCACTTTAATTAGTGAACCGCATATACCAGGCCAACTTCTCACATTGGTGGGCAGCGTGTGGGATTCCAGCTTGCTATTGTTTTACCAGAAAATCTCTATTTGAATTACTAACTGAAAACCACTATAGGTACTTAAGGTACATATAAAGTCAAGCTTAGTATCGATAAGTTCTACTGAACTTAGAGCTGTGTGTCAAGGGATAGCACACCCTTTCTACAGCTCAAGCTAGTATCAGTAGGCCACAAACTAGTGTAGGTAGTACAACACTGCACAACACTAGAATGTCCTTAAAGGGTGGAACCAGTGGATCCACTCAGCCTCAGTATAAGGACATGGCTTTCTCTGACTTGAGAGCCATGTGTGTTGAAAGACACCTGAGACTAGGACAGAGTCCCTCAACCCTGCACCTGATAGATCTGCTGACAGCAGATGATCTTAGATTGGCTCTAGGAGCTAATGGGTCTGAATCAGTGGGTGGGTCAATTACAGTATCTGGGTCAGACGATGAAAATCCGAATGACCAGGACTCTGTGATTGAAGGGCCAGGCCTCAAGGGGCCTGAAAAGGACAGAGGAATTCTCCCTAAGAGAACTGACAGAGTGGATGAGAGGCATAGGTCCCCTTCCAGGGAATCTGAGCACTCTTATCACTCTGGCAGAGAATTTGTCCACCAGAGGAACTCATACTTTCCCATAAGAGAGACCTCCTCTGAAAGAATGTGCAAACTGCTGCAGTATGAGGAAGCAAGAGTTGCCCTCAGAACCAAGCAGTTGGCACTGGATAGAGAAGCCCTGGAGATCCAGAGAGCTTCTCGACGAGAGGGGTTAGAACCCCTTGGTGGCAGCAACAGTGTCCCTAGAGGCAGAGAATCTATTCCAGACCATAGGAACCTGAGCAAGGTTGTTCCTCCCTACCAGAGTGGGGATGATATCCACAAGTGGATAACTGCTATGGAGAGGGCCTGTAGAGTACAGCAGGTCCCCCAGAAGCAGTGGGCAGCAATCTTGTGGCTCTCCTTTTCAGATAAAGGTAGAGACAAGCTCCTCACTGTTAGAGAAGAGGATGCTGATGATTATGAAGTCCTGAAGAGTGCACTGATAGATGGGTTTGGCTTAACCACTGAACAGTACAGGTTAAAGTTCAGAGACACCCAGAAGGCACAGACTCAGGACTGGACTGACTTTGTTGATTGTGCAACCAAGGCTCTGGAGGGTTGGCTGGTTGGCAGTAGGGTTACTGATTTCAAGGGATTGTATAATCTGATGATGAGAGAACAGATCCTTAATAATTGCCAGAACCAGTTGTTGCATCAGTACCTGGTGGACTCGGATCTGACCTCTCCCCAAGAATTGGGAAAGAAGGCAGACAAGTGGGTCAGAACCAGGGTGAGGCAGAAACCCCAGAACCAAGGGGTGACACCAAGAAGCAAGATCCTAAGGGCTCTGAGAAAGGTGGGGATAAGTCAAAAGACCAGAAGTCTTCACAAGGGCCCCAAAAATCTGCATCTGGTGGGGAGTCACAACCCAACAAGGGAAAAGGCCCAAAGAAGCCCTGGTGCAAATTCTGTAAACAGAAAGGGCACTGGACTTCTGACTGTAACAAGTCCAAAGACCAAACCACCACCACTCCTGCCCCTAAGGTAACTGTTCCCCCTAGTTCAGCTACTGGTGGAGATGGTACTCAGAATAAGGGTGTAGTAGGGTTGACCCTGGGTTCTGAAGTGGACTCTGACCTAGTCAGAGTGCCCATTCAGGCAATGCTGATTTGTGGGGGAGACCTTAATATGTCCTTCCTAGTGAGTCCCAGTAATCTGGGCAAATACAAACAGCAGCCTGTAATAAATGGCAAACAGGCTTTGGCATTTAGGGACACAGGTGCTAGTGTCACCATGGTGGCAGAGGATCTTGTGGACCCTGGACAGATCATCCTGGGCGAACTGTACCAGGTGACCAATGCAAGCAACGTCAAGACCAACCATAGTCTGGCAGTTGTGAATTTCTCCTGGGGAGGGGTAACTGACCTCAAGAAGGTTGTAGTCAGTGCAGACCTCCCTGTCGAATGTCTATTGGGCAATGATCTAGAGACTTCAGCCTGGTCTGAAGTAGAGTTATGGACTCATGCTGAGATGTTGGGCATCCCTGCAGAGGTATTTGCTGTGACCAGGTCACAAGCAAGAATGCATGACACTGAACTAGCTCTGGATCCTGGAACAATGGACCAGATGCTTCCCAAGAGGAGGAGCAGTAGGGTAAAGGCAGTGCCTTCCCCTCTGTCTCAGATCACAGATTCACCCCCAGAGGGAGGTGAAGCAGATCCTGAAGAAGGAACTGCCCCAGAGGGACTTGAGCCTGATCAGGTTGAGTTCTTGGGGGCAGGGGCCCTTCTAGGGAAGATCTGAGGAAGGAGCAACAGTGCGGCCCCTCTCTTGAACCCCTCAGACAGCAGGCTGCTGCTGAGGCTGCTGGGAGTGCTAGTGGGTCCCATAAAGTTTATTGGGATGAGGGACTCCTATATTCTGAGGGTAGAGACCCAGCCCCTGGAGCCACCAGGAGGTTGGTAATACCTCAGACGTTTAGGGGTTCCTCTTGACCCTAGCACATGACATCCCTTTAGCAGGACACTTGGGCCAAAACAAGACCTGGGACAGGCTTGTTCCACATTTTCATTGGCCACATGTGTCAGAGGACACAAAGGAGTTTTGTCGCTCCTGTGTCACATGCCAAGCCAGTGGTAAGGCAGGTGGCACAACAAAGGCCCCCTGATACCACTACCTGTGGTGGGGGTACCCTTTGAAAGGGTAGGGATTGACATTGTTGGTCCCCTTGACCCTCAAACTGCATCTGGGCACAGGTTTATCCTGGTGGTAGTGGATCATGCCACCAGGTACCCAGAAGCAATTCCCCTAAGGACCACCACAGCCCCTGTGGTGGCAAGAGCCCTCATTGGAGTCTTCTCCAGAGTGGGTTTTCCAAAGGAGGTCATTTCTGACAGAGGTACCAACTTCATGTCAGGATATCTAAAAGCAATGTGGAAGGAGTGTGGTGTAACTTACAAGTTCACCACCCCCTATCACCCACAATGCAATGGTTTAGTTGAACGCTTCAACAAAACCTTGAAAGGAATGATTAAAGGACTCCTAGAGAAGCTTAGGCAGAAATGGGACCTTCTTCTTCCTTGCCTGTTGTTTGCATACAGAGAGGTTCCACAGAAGGGGTTGGCTACAGCCCATTTGAGCTTCTGTTTGGGCATCCTGTGAGAGGTCCACTGTGTTTGGTGAAAGAGGGCTGGGAGTTACCTCTCAAGCCCCCAAACAAGATGTGATGGACTATGTACTTGGTCTCCGCTCCCGGATGGCTGAGTACATGAAAAAGGCAACCAAAAACCTAGAGGCCAGCCAAGAATTACAAAAAGCTTGGCATGACCAAAGGCTGTACTGACTGTATACCAGCCAGGACAGAAAGTGTGGGTGTTGGAGCCTGTGGCCCCAGCAGCCCTCCAGGACAAGTGGAGTGGCCCCCATACAATAGTTGAACAGAAGGGAGAAGTCACCTACCTGGTGAATCTTGGAACTCCCAGGAGCCCCCTGAGGGTGCTCCCTGTCAACAGATTAAAGCCATATGTTGACAGGGCTGACATGGGCTTGCTCATGGCAACTGATGAGGACCAGGAGGAGGAGAGTGACCCTCTCCCTGACCTGCTCTCTCAGAACCCTGATGATGGGTCAGTAGATGGTGTTGCTTTGGCAAGCAGCCTCACTGACCATCAGCAAACTGAGTGCAGACAAGTTCTGCAACAGTTTAGACATATGTTTAGCCTGACCCCTAGTCAGACTTCCTGGTGCACCCACGAGGTGGACACTGGAGACAGTCTGCCTGTCAAGAATAAAATCTACAGGCAACCTGACCATGTCAGGGACTGTATCAGGACTGAAGTCCAGAAAATGTTGGAGCTAGGTGTAATTGAGCCTTCATATAGCCCTTGGGCTAGTCCAGTAGTCCTGGTACCCAAGCCTCATACCCAGGGTGGTAAGAAAGAAATGAGGTTTTGTGTAGACTACAGAGGCCTCAATGCAGTCACTAGGACTGATGCCTATCCCATACCAAGGGCAGATGAGCTGATTGATACTTTGGCCTCAGCCAAGTATCTAAGCACGTTTGACCTGACAGCTGGCTACTGGCAGATCAGGTTAGCTGATGATGCAAAAGCCAAAACAGCATTTTAGACCCCTGGTGGGCACTACCACTTTGTGGTAATGCCCTTTGGATTGAAAAATGCACCTGCCACTTTCCAGAGGTTGGTGAATAAAGTTCTGACAGGGATGGAAACTTATTGCTCAGCTTATCTAGATGATATTGCTGTCTTTAGTTCCTCCTGGCAGGATCACCTGGTCCACCTCAGGAATGTTTTGGAGGCCCTGAAGAAAGCAGGCCTCACTATCAAGGCCACTAAGTGCCAGATAGGGCAGAGTCAGGTTGTGTACCTGGGCCACCTTGTAGGTGGAGGCCAGGTTCAGCCGTTACAGAGCAAAATCCAAACCATAATGGAATGGGTTGCTCCAACCACCCAGACACAGGTGAGAGCCTTCTTAGGCCTGTCTGGGTACTATAGGAGGTTTGTCAAGGGATATGGATCTATAGTGACCCCCTTGAATGATCTGACCTCAAAGAAAATGCCAAAAAAGGTTCAGTGGACAGCTAGCTGTCAAAAGGCATTTGAAGACCTAAAGCAGGCCATGTGCACTGCCCCCATCTTACAGAGTCCAGACTACACCAAAAAGTTCATTGTCCAAACAGATGCTTCTGAGCTGGGTGTGGGAGCTGTACTGTCTCAACTGAATGATGAAGGTCAAGATCAGCCAGTAGCTTTTATTAGCAGAAGGCTGACCCCTAGAGAGAAACGTTGGTCAGCTATAGAGAGGGAGGCCTTTGCTGTGGTATGGGCCCTGAAGAAGCTGAGGCCATACTTGTTTGGTACTCACTTCATAGTTCAGACCGACCACAAGCCCCTCCTATGGCTTAAACAAATGAAAGGAGAAAACCCAAAACTTTTGAGGTGGTCCATTTCCCTACAGGGGATGGACTATACAGTGGAACATAGACCTGGGACCCAACATGCCAATGCAGATGGACTTTCAAGGTATTTCCACTTTGAACATGAAGACTCAACTGGTCAAGGTTAGTTTAGTGTCCCTGCGTTTGGGGGGGGGGGTTGTGTAGGAGAGTAGGATCTGCCTCTTATGTTGCCCCCACTTTTTTTCTGATGTTTACACTGGTTTCTGGCTATAGTCTGGCTGGGCCCCTGCTAATCAGGGCCCCAGCCTCTCTGTTCTCTCTAAACGACTTGGAGTGCACTCTAGGTGCACTAGTGATTGGATACTGTGGTACCTTATGAGTCCCTAGTATATGGTACCTTAGGTTCCAAGGGCATAGGTACTTTACAGGCCTACCAGGGGCTGCAGCATGTATTATGCCACCCCTGGGAAGCAGACTAAATCTGACACCACAGGCCTGCTACTGCAGCCTGAGTGAGGAAGTGCTAGCACCCCTCACTGAGATATAGGTTCCCTATATCTCTCCTGCACACACATATAACCCTATCAGTCACCCCTAAGGCAGGCCCTATCAATCCAAGGGCAGGGTGCTTGGCTTCTATGTGAGGGGGGTGCCTCTGCCTGAGCAGGGCCCCTCTGCAGCTCTCAGAGTCCATTCTCTGGTGCTGTTTGTGGATGCGGTTAAACCATATACTTTTAAGTGCATTATATCCTCGCGGTAAAATGCTAACTTTGGAATGGCTGCATCGAAACATGTCGTGTTTGGTGTCAAACATCTTGGAATACTACCCCCCGCCAGTCCTGGCGGCGGGGGTAGCATTCCACCCTTCTAGAGGGATAGACATGTACCTACTGTGGAAACGCGGTAGAATCTTGCAGAGCCCTGGCATCACAAAATGGATGCCACCAGTCACAGACACTGGGCTGCCCTCCTGCTGATGACCAACACTCGCAGTGGAGGGAGCCCAACAATAGATATCCTGTCCCAAGGGGTGTGACCACCTTCCAGACAGGGTTTAGTGTATTGGGGCTGGGTGGGTGCACTCTTAGAGTGCTTTGAAGTCCTGCACTGGGGGAGCAGAAGGCTCCTCTGTGCATATGCCAGTTCAAACCGGCTCAGGGGCTACCTGTCCCTGCTCTGGCGCGAAACTGGACAAAGGGAAGTGGGTGTAGCCACCCCCTCCCCTGACCCTCCCATACGTAGGGTCATAGAGCTAGTCCCTCCCCTTCTTTTGGTATAAGAGGGGGAACCTGTGCATAGCACCTCAGATTTCCCTGGACGACGCTCTACAAGAAGAATCCCGGACCTTCGACGTTCCACTACCTTTGGAAGACTGAAGAATCTCCCTTGGAGTCAAGGAGTGACTCCCCTGCTTGGCAGGCACCAAAAACTACAAACGACGGTCGCAAACTATGCCACTCCCGCCAGAGTCCGAAGTCCCTGCAGTCCAAGAGGTAGATTTCCTGACTTCTCCAAGGCCATCGTGAGTCCCCAGTGAAGCTGAGGCCAGTGGACCCCAAGAGTAACGAGGAACCGCGACCCCTGGGTACCGTGCACTATTGTCAAGTGCAACCCCTTCACAACATTCCACGAACTTGTGCTTTGGACCACGTGTGGTCCCAGCCTCCAGCAGGAATCCCTCCTAAGATCAGAGGCCTACCACGTCCCGAGTGACCGTGGGCCCCTGTGAGCGGATCCTCCTGAGGCGTCTTTGCGATCCCTTGCCAGCCGGCTTGTGGGTCCCCAGAAGACTCTATAAAGAAACCGAAGGGCTCCTCTGGTTGCTCCAGGCCTGCCCTGACTTACCCTCGCGGGGTGAGTCCAACAGACCTTGCTGGTCTGTGCCATTGTCTCTTCACACTTTCCCTGAGACTTGCTGTTACCAAGGCTTGGTGGCTCCAATCGAGTCGCTGACACCGCCGTAAGCTGCAGACATTGTGGGACACGCCGAATCCAGCTCCTGGTTGTCAACGACGCCTCCTGGACCTCGTGGCTGAAGAGTCAAGGCAACCGCAGACAACCTGAATCTTGCGACGACGGTGGGCATCCATCTTCCTTGCCCCGAGTCACTGCCAAGTGACTTTGAACACTGTCCCCTCTGCTTTCAGGTCTTCCATCTTCCGAATCCAGGCTTGGATTCCTCCGGACACTTCTCCTGTCACCGCAAGCAGCAAGTCTTCACTGGCTCCCATTGAAAACGACGCCGCGACCCGACACCAAAGAACACCTATGCACCCGGCTCCCCTGGGTGAGGTAACTTCAGCACTATGGTGCTCCTGTGGGTGTGGGCCCTAGAACAACATACCCTGTAAGTGACTTGCTTGTAGCTTCCATCGAAGTGTCCTAAAACTCTAACTTTCTAAGTGCGATAATTGCATTGACTCATACAGGGTTCGCGTCTGTGTTAGACACACCGCGTCCATCTCCTTTGTAACACTATCTAAAACTGTATCCTTCGACTCGTACTGAGTCCGATCGGTGTTCGCCTCGAACACACAAAGGGCCTGTAACTCTGAGATCTCCATTGCACTGACTCGCACAAGGTTCGCGTCTGTGTTAGACACAACGCGTCTAACTCCCTTGCAATACCATCTGTAACCGCGTCCTTCGACTCGTACAAGGACCGATCGGTGTGTGGGGATACATGTCAAGAGACATGTGGAGGAGAGGAGTATTCCAGTGAGGAGAAGGTCTAAATTGCCGTTAGGGAAGGTAGACCTCAAATTAACAGGTAGGCATACAAAAAGAAGACAGTACCAGGTGACAAGGGTGATGTCATGATAATTAACACAGGTCCAATGGGAAACTGTCCAAGAGGCACAGACAAATGTTACTGGGTAGATTCCCGCCGGAAATTGGTGAAGTTCACATCTTCCTCCTCTGATGTGTGTTGTGTCTCCCCTGAGTGTGGTGGTGGTTGTGCAGGAGGCATCTGAGCACACGCACATCAGGGGCTGAAGATGTGGCTCCCCTGTCCCCAGCTGCATTTGCCTGTGCCAACAAGGAAGGCAGCAGTGCGCTGATAAGGGCCAGCTAACTTGCAGCACAGCAACAATGTTGCAGTGGAAGGCACCCATTGTTGCCATATAGGAGTCCTGCTGCCACTCCATAGACTCAAGGATGGTGTGCATAGGCTATAACAAAAAAAGGTATCCTACCCAATAACTCTAAGCTTAGCACTATACTCTCATGGCATCACCCACTTCACGTGGAGAAAAGGAGCAACTCCTTTTTGTTTTAGTAACCCTCACACACCCTAGTGGTGTCATGCTTCATCATCGGGTTCACCCTGACTCCTAAAGGTCAGGGTGGGCTCGACCATATTCCAGGGAGCACTTAGGAGAGATAGGCCAGGGGGTCTAAAATATTAAAAATCCTCCTTTGCCACCAGGTATCCCTTTATTGGCGGAGGCGTCGGGGATATTAAAATATATACAAATGGGTCCGCAGGAGGTAATGGTCCTATGACCCTAATGTCTTGCCAACATGTTTAAGCCCCTTACACATGGCCCAATGGGTCCTGGGCTTTCTTCAGGGCGACCAGAAATTCCCTCCCTGGTTTCCTATAAAACAGGTATTTCCTATTTTTGTTTTTTTAGGGCTGCAGATAGCTGCACCCACAACATTCAACACGAAAGGTATACTTATCTTCCTTTCTTTTCAGTGATACAATCGCCCAAATCTTGTGGACATTGTATGTCTCAAGGGGAGCGGTAATCAGGGTAGCCTTATGGGCACACTTTCCTCAAAGGTCCTGCCCCGTGGGAAACCTACTCGGTCCGCATCACCCGGCTTGTGTCCACAAGATTTGGGCGATTGTATCACTGAAAAGAAAGGAAGATAAGTATACCTTCCATGTTGAATGTTGTGGGTGCAGCTATCTGCAGCCCTAAAAAAACAAAAATAGGAAATACCTGTTTTATAGGAAACCAGGAGAGAATTTCTGGTCGCCCTGAAGAAAGCCCAGGACCCATTGGGCCATGTGTAAGGGGCTGAAACATGTTGACAAGACACTAGGGTCATAGGACCATTACCTCCTGCGGACCCATTTGAATATATATTTTAATATCCCCGACGCCTCCGCCAATAAAGGGATACCTGGTGGCGAAGGAGGATTTTTTATCTTTTAGACCCCGTGGCCTATCTCTCCTAAGTGCTCCCTGGAATATGGTTGAGCCCACCCTGACCTTTAGGAGTCAGGGTGAACCCGATGATGAAGCATGACACCACTAGGGTGTGTGAGGGTTACTAAAACAAAAAGGAGTTGCTCCTTTTCCCCACGTGAAGTGGGTGACGCCATGAGCGTATAGTGCTAAGCTTAGAGCTATTGGGTAGGATACCTTTATTTGTTATAGATTTGAAACGGGAGGATGTATCTATTTCCCACACACCTCTCTGCCCTTCGGACCGTGGAGGGGGCTCTCCACCTCAGTTGTAGTGTAACACATGGGGTGCATAGGCCCCAGCTGGGTGGCACCCTCATATGTGTCACATCCGCAGGGCTGTTGTTCTTGCCTCTGCCTCATGACACCAGTGATATCAGCCAGGGACTGTTCCAATCTATGGAGCGGAGGGTAGGTGCCTCTTATTGCCTCAGAGTTGTGCTTACTGTGACTGAGGCACCTATGGACTCCCTCTAGGGTGCCCGTGATGGTCTCCATCCCTGCCTGCACCTCATCTACCATATGTCTCTGGACTCCTACCACCTGCTGTTAGAAGACAACTTGGGGGTCCTCGGAGTCCGGGCCTGAGCTTGGGCTGGCAGACGGGGTATATCCCATTGTAGGCGGTTCCTCTGGAGACCCAGCAACGCTGTCTGTCCCTCCCACAACCAGATAAGGTGCTCCAATGGAGTCCAGGAGTTGCTGAAAGGTGTAATCGTCCACTGGGGGCAGGATGTCATCACCAGCAGGTTGGTCATCCGGGATAGGCAGCTGGTCAGACAGGTGTTGTTTCTCCCTCTGCAATGAAATAGAGATATGTTAATGGTGATCTATACTAGATGTTGACATGAGTAATCTGGCAGACATACAGAATTTATTCTCATTCACTCTCAGGTCAGCATTGATGCGTAGGACATATGTGACTCAGAGGAATTGAGGCCAAGTTGCATTGTAGTTACCTTTCAGATAGCAGTATCTCTGTATTGTTCACACAACCACTGTGTGACAAGGGTGACTTTTCGTGTTTTACCAGATATTGCAACACAATTATACAGCTTGCTGACCTGCTCTGCCCATGCTGGTAAGTTGGAGTAAGGTCCACATCTGCCCTGGTGATTAGCTTTCTTTTTCATGATGGCTATACTGAATGTGGTTTCATGTACTGACACCACTACTGTGCGCATTGCACTAGGTCACCATGTGGTGGTGAGCCTCAACATGGCCTACCAGTGCTTAGGGGTTCTCCCTTTCTGCACAGAGTCCTCAGACCAATAGGAAGAAGTTGGCACAGAAACTGGAATAGAAAAGACAGAGTTTATTAAACCTCATGAGGTGGAACTACATTCACACAGCACCCTTCGGCAATGCATGAAGTAGCACCCCGAATGGAAGGACCTTGGTCCTTTTATACCCACACAGGGGCTCAAATGAAGGCAGTACAAACACAAAATGCTGGTTTTAGGTACATATAAGGTCATACAAAAAATGCACAGTCGACAAGTGGGTGGAGCTAACAGTTTCTACTTCTAGCAGACACATCCTGACATTTATAAACTCGGAACAGCTGCATGGACAGCTGCGAGCTCGACTGAGCATGTGTAAAGCAAAAAAAACTAAATATAACTCGTCTCTAGGCAGATTTCAAGAGCAGTTAACAGGAAGGTAGGACAGAGCACATGACGAGCACATGGCAACCAAAATGGCTGCCAGAAATATAAAATGGATTCCACAAAGCGGACAATTTAGTCTCTGAATACAGGATGTCTTCGGCTAATGCTTAACTTAAGTGCTGCCAAATTACAACAGACGACCCTTTCAGCATTAGCTGAAGACATTCGTTTATCTGGGGTAATCTAAATATTCATCCCGTACATCTATTAACATTATTTCGGCCACCTCTTTATTCAACATTTGTTGGGCCTTTGTTTCAGCAACGTTCCTTTTGGCAGGTATACAAGCAGAGATGCAAATGGAGCAAAGCATTGGACCACATTGGATACATACACAGCATGTAAAAAGTATTATAATCATTACACACAGGATAGTCAGTAGCTTCCAGCCCCAAGCAGAAACAAGAGTCCAAAACCATCCAGCAAAAGTCCAAGTACCAGTCTCTGGATGAATTTCTGCAGCAATCTTATGCAGTTTTGATATTGCGCCATATACTGAAGGTGAGTGATCCGGTATGAATACGCAACAGCTGCTACCGATGATGCGACATGCACCACCTCGATCAGCCAAAATCACGTCTAACACCATCCTATTCTGGAGTGCTACAATCCTTGCAATCTGTAGTTCCTCTGTAATGTTCCCAAGTGCCATAGCTGTCTGATTGGTAACAGCTTCCACAACACGAGTCAATCGCCTGATCTTTCTACTGTTCAATGCAGCACCCACAAAGAAAAATAAGCCCAAGTTGAAATCAACATATTGTTGTAGGGTAGTGTCGGTTTGGTCAACTTCATCCATACTTATTGTCCTCTTATTTCTGTTTTTGGAAATATCATTGTACAGTTTAAAATCACGGTGATATAATGCAGGTGCCAGAAACACAGGAGGCAACAGAAAAGATACATAGCAGATTCCTGACCACCCAACAGGTAATTGATAATATCCGTTATTTCCACACACAAAATACGTATTATGCGAGGCTGTGAAAGTGCTGTTATTGGCACCTTCAATGGTCAAGATTACAGTACACTCGCTCCTCCCCACTGGAATTCTTCCAACACTACAGATACACAAATCTGCTTTAGTTTTTGTCACAGAAATCACAAAAGGTCCAATGTTCTTTATTATTCTCACATTTGTGAAGGCATATGGTGTTGAAATATTGTCCGGTTGATACTCTTCCCATTCCCATTTAGTCCCTTTGGCTTGTGGATAACCTTCTTTATTTTGATAACACACTTTATTAAGTTGAAAAATAATCCCACCTACTGAAGGCTTTCCAAATGCAAACAAAAGCGCATACCAAGCTTGACAAGAACCATTGTGAGAAAATGGAAGAGGAATAAAAGGTGTTCCTCCTTTCTTTTGATGTGCAGGTATCATCCCACACACCCAACAGTTGGTAGTATTTGTAGCATTGTGAGTATGGTGCAACATCTGGATAAAGGTATTGTTTAGATAGGATTGTCGATGCTTCTGCTCATGGTAGGGAAGAGTGAAGTAGTAGTGTTCCACTGGTACTGGCATAGTGGCAACAAAAAGCTGTCGAACAGGAGCCACCTTCTCGATGTACCACATAATTGCTGCCATAGCCACCATAGCAACAACAAACCCTACAGCACAAATGATTCTTTTGTTATTCATTTCAGCAACAGTAATGATTGATCTTTCTAAAAACTTGTTGAAAACAATCGTTGGAGCTCTTCTCCCTGGGCAGCCGTTGATTTCTTCACCATGGGCCAAGGCGGGTGTCACTACACTAATGCAGGGCTGATCCCCCTCCCCTTGCCACATCGGCTCTCCGTTTCACTAACCCAGGGCAGTAGCTCAACCAGTCTTTTTCAAAACTGCAGATTCTTTCCTCGGTCTCAATTGATATCTGGATACTCCAGTGATCGTGTGGTCCGGGAAGACTTCCGCAGATTCGTCAGGTGAGATAGCTTGGCCTTTCTCCGTCTCCAGAATCTCTCGATGGTCGGTCAACACAGCAGGTTCCACCAAGGCAGGCGACACGCGTTTGCAGTGTGTGCTGTGGATCCAATTCTTTCTGTTTGTCACTCGAACTGCTGTCCTTGTCGCAAGGAGCACCTGCTCTGGTCCTCGCCACCTTGGCTCCAAGCTGTTTGATCTGTCGAAGACCTTGACCATTACGTGATCACCAGGACGGAGTTCGTGGGCCTCACCTGTAGATCTGTCAGGAAGAGCTTCTCGAACCTGTTGATGAATAGAAATCAAACTGTCGGTTAACTGTGCCAAATAATCATTCATCAGAACACAAGGAACATCATGTATGGGGCGTGGCTTAGGAATTCCCCAAATGTTCATCGGTCTCCCAAACACCACCTCATAGGGGGTAAGACCTGATCGTGAATGTGGCACCGATCTTATGGACAACAATGCCAAGGGTAGTGCATCTGGCCACTTTAGAGACGTGGAAGCCAGTATTTTCACCAATTTTGATTTTAAAGTAGCGTTATACCTTTCCACCAATCCTGCTGATTGCGGGTGGAAAACTGTATGGAATTTCTGTTTGATCCCTAATCCTCTTTCAGTACATGCTCAACAACTTGCCCAATAAAATGAGGTCCATTGTCACTCCACAAAAGTTTGCAAACACCGTATCTAGGGAAAAACTCCTTTAGAAGCACCTTTGCTGTGGTGAGAGCAGTATTATCCTTTGTAGGGTATGCCTCTATCCACTTACTGAAGGCACATACCACCACTAGGACATATTTCAGATTATTGCAGCGTTCGAGTTGGATGTAATCCATCTGCAAAACTTCAAAAGGTGCGGTTGGTGTAGCAAACCCTCCTGTAGGAGTTCGTGTCCCTTTTCCAGGATTATACTGCCAACAGATCAAACAGGACTGTACTACTCTTTTGGCTGTGCTAGCAATTTCAGGATGCTCCCAAACTTGTGTAAGCAATTTAGTTATTGCTAGAGCTCCAACATGTGCCAGCCCATGTGCCATTTGAACCATAGGTTGTAAATAGGCTGCAGGCAATTTCCACTTATTCATTTCTTTGTTACTCCAACAACCCTCATCATCTAACATTTCTTCTTTAGACCATTGCTCAAACTCTTCCACAGAAGCAGATCTCTGTATATCCAATACTTCCTCTCTAGTATCATGCCAACGCTCAGCTTGTGATTTCACTACGTACATGGATGTAGTGCTTCGCTGCATCGCAGTTTCACGGGCTACGCGGTCTGCAAAGGCATTGCCTTGTCCTATTTTGTCAGTCACTTTCTTGTGTGCGCTACACTTCATAATAGCAACTCTCTTTGGGTATGTAAGTGCAGTCAAGAGATTATGCACTAACTCTCCGTGCATTATCTGCATCCCATGGGATGTAAGAAAGCCTCTTTCCTTCCAGAGTAGGCCAAAATCATGAACCACTCCAAAAGCATAGCGGCTATCCGTGTAAATGTTCACACACAAGTCAGTGCTAAGCTCACACGCTCGTGTCAAAGCTATTAGTTCAGCTGCTTGAGCTGACTTCTGAGGTATGCGAGCTGTTTCCACTACTGTCTCAAGCGTGGTAATTGCATAAGCAACTGAAGTCGTGCCATCTGGTAACTTCAGACAGGACCCATCAACCCACAGTTCCCCATCTACATCTGGAAGGGGCGTATCTTGCAAATCGATGCGACCCTTTGTCTGCTCCTCAGTAAGGAATATGCAATCGTGAGGCTCCTTTGACTGAGACTGAGTCGCAGGATATGGCAACAAAGTGGCTGGGTTCAGTGTCGCACATCTCTTCAAGGTAATATGAGGTGCTAGCAGTGTCAATTCGTATCCTGTCAAACGAGCACTAGTTAAGTGCTGAGTCTTAGTCTGATTCAAAAGGGCATCTATTGCATGGGGTACTAGCACCAACAGTTTGTGTGACAAAACTATCCCTTCAATCTGACGTATGGACACAGCCGTCGCTGCAACTGAACGGAAGCACCTAGGTAATGCACGAGCAACAGGATCAAGAACTGCAGAAAGGTATGCGCAAGGACGCTGTTTGTCCCCGTGTGTCTGTACTAAAACTGACAATGCACATCCTTCTTTCTCATGTACATAGAGTGTAAAAGCCTTCGTGTAATCTGGTGTGCCTAACACTGGTGCAGAGCAAAGAGCTTGTCTCAACTGACAAAAAGCATTTTGACATTCATCTGTCCATGGAAGGGGGATTGGGGTGTTTTTAGTCAAAAGTGCTAGCAAGGGTTTAACAATGTGTGAAAAACCCAATATCCATTGCCTGCAAAACAAAGTCAGACCAATGAATGCACGGACATCTTTCTGCGTGGAAGGTACTGGGGTGTCTAAAATTGCTTGAATGCGATCTGGTGTTAGTGCACGGCCCTCCTTAGACAGAAGGTGTCCTAAATAGGTCACCTTCGGTCTACAATATTGCAATTTCTTCCGTGATACTTTATGGTGGTGTGTAGCAAGAAAAGAAAGCAAGGACAAAGTGCATTTCTCACACTGCTCAGGTGTATCAGCTGCCAACAAGATGTCATCGACATATTGTATGAGAGCCACTCCTTTAGGCAAGGTAAAGGAATCAAGCTGTCTCTTCAATGCTTGACTGTAAATACTAGGACTCTCAGTATAGCCTTGAGGAACTCTACAAAATCTGTATGATCTATTATTCAAAGTGAAACCGAACAAATATCGGCTATCAGGATGAATAAGAATCGAGAAGAAAGCATTCTTCAGATCAATTACAGAAAATGTAGTTGCTGTTGGAGGGACCAGGGTAAGCAATGTCGTTATGTCAGATACTACAGGGTACTGTGGTACTACAATCTTGTTAACTTCTCTCAAATCGATGATAAATCTATAGATCCTAGTGTCAGTATCTTTTTTCAAAATGGGAAGAATCGGACTATTGCAAACATTGTAAGGAACTTCTTCCACAACCCCCACCTTAATTAAATCATGTACAATACGTGTGAGTACTTCTTCTCCTTCTCGAGAAATGTTATACTTAGGCAGTCTGGGCAATAAAGCGCCCTCCTTGACACTAACATG
Source organism: Calotriton arnoldi (assembly GCA_963921515.1). Lineage (NCBI taxonomy): Eukaryota > Metazoa > Chordata > Amphibia > Caudata > Salamandridae > Calotriton > Calotriton arnoldi. Next base: position 1,581,003 of record CAWUFW010003954.1, read on the forward strand.
TACTGGTGGAATAACCATTTGTCCTACATCAGTGTCTGAAGTAGCCCACAAAGTACTAGGGAGTGAGGCTAGTGCAATGTCCTCTTTAACAATACAAGATCTCTCAATCACAGGGTAGTTGTCATTCAAAATAACCCGTACTCCTTCCGGAGAACACCGTATCGTAGCCCTGAAATATTTAAGCATATCAAGACCCACAATATTGTCTGGTGTGTTTGGAGAAAGCAAAAACGGACATGGAGCAGTAAACTTATCAACATCGAATGCAAGTGGTTGTGACAATGGGCTAAGGGAAGGTGTTCCATCGAAACCTATCGATGTGATGGTTAAGCCAGACAGGGAGCCCTTGGAACCAATTGTTTAGACAAGGCGCTACGAGTAGCTCCTGTATCAACCAGAAACTGATCAGTAGAGCCCAAAACATGTGCTGTAACATAGGGACCCCTCTGATCTACTGGAACTTCAACCGATTCCTTACCCCATCCTAGGCAATCCTATGCATAAGCAGAATCTTGAAAATCAGAGGGCACATAGTCAGACATTTGATATTGGTTCCTTCTATCAAAAGTGTTAAACCCATCCTGCCCACGTGTATTAGCATCAAACCGAGCACGATCATTCGCGCTTCCTCTAGGCCCTGGATATCCTGAACGATTTCTCATTTGTCCCCGACCACGTAGATTCTGCTGAGCACGCAGTACTGGACAATCAGAAAGCCAATGTCCAAATTTTTTGCAGTACGCACACTGATCAACAGACAAATTCAAACGAGTATAGGAAGGAAAGGACGAACCATAAGATCCACGTCCACCTCTATCATGACCTCTAGAAGGCGGACCATAAGCTTGAGCCAACATAACCTTTGTTTTCAACTCTTTAGACTTTTTGTCCTCATTACCTTTAGTTTCTAAATCTTGTCGCTCATAATACTGAGCCATAGTTAAAAGAGAAACCGGAGAAGAGGTAGTCCATGAACTCTCACTGGCCTTTAAGCGACTAGCTATCCCTGGCAAAAGGTTTGCGACATATTTATCAACAAACAGATGCCTACCCGTGTCATCTATCAATGACTGGCCACTAAAATCGTGGAATGCCTCTTCAAAGCGTGTGAAAAAGTCAGAAACTGATTCATCTACCTTTTGCTTGCAAGACGCTAACACTGTCCAATCTATCTTTTTAGGGGGAATGATCGTCTTTAACTTAACTAATATAGCTGCCAGAAGATTTCAAATTAACTGACACGGTTTCTGTGCAGGTTCTCTATCTTCATCTAACCGCTCTAAATCTTTCCACAATGCTCCAAATGTCGCATCATCATCAATTTTACGCACAGTTCTCCACATATCAGGCGGTAATATTAATCCAAAAAACAAATCAATATAAGACAAAGTCAAAGTACAAGAGCTAATTGCACCCTCAACTTCCTCATAAAAGGCTGCTGGATTCTTTCGCGGGTCAGGCAATGCGTTTTTAAGGGCCATAACATCTGCTCTATTCCAAGGAGTGTAAACCCAATTATAAATAAAGTACCCTTTCGCATTAATAGAAGTCTTATTATCATCTGCACCCGTTCCTTTAGGAGGAACATATAAAGGCGCGGCTTCCCGCATGGGTTTCACATTAATTACAACATTCTTATCTGTTTCAGGAGTAGAAGTTCATGCCATGCTGATCTGAGATGCTAGTGCAGCTGCTTCTGCTGCCTTTTTCTCCTCTCGCAAACGGGCTGCTTCAACACGCAGTTTAACCAAGCGTCTGATCGTGTCAGCCACCTGGGAGAAGACAAAAAGACCGTCACGTAATTGTTTACAATCAGCTGCTACATCATCGGGCTCCATTTCTACCGAATGCTTCCTAAATCGTTCAATAACCTCTGCAGCAAATGTATCGGTAAAATATATTTGCTCCCTTTCCTGCCATCCTTTTACACTATCTAAAAGTTCAGAAGCAGTGGTAGTACTACGAACAGCTTTACGCGCAGCAGATCTAATGTCAGATGTACGCCCAGTAGATAACATTGAGCGAGTTTCTCGAGCTTTGTCCTGGTCTGAAAAAGAGTCCTCCTATGACTCATGAGGTGCGGAAGAAAAAATATACGGAGGTGGAGAACGATCTAATAACAAGAAATCATCTTGCGGTTTATTAAGGATAGGATAAAGGGGCTGCCTAACAGCGTATTGGCCAGTTACCTGTAAATGGCGTTCCCTATCTTCCCTCTCTTTAATTTCTTTCATCTCCTTGTTTTTTAACTCTAATGCTTTCGCATAAATGGTCTTTCGCTGTTCTTTGTCAATCAAGGCTTGCTCACGCTTCATTCGCTCACACACTTCTTTCTCCCACATTCGCACACAATCAAACATATCTTGCCTAGTCTTTTGTTTAAACATACATTGTTCCACATACTGAATCTTTCGCAAATCAAATGACCCATACATCGGCCAACGCAACTCAGGATCTTTACTAGTATATTTATTCCATAACGTGCAGTACATTATAGAAGAAATACCATACTTAATATACATATCCCTATTAGGCGTCCCCTCCGGGAGGCTGGTTGTGCTTCGTCAAGTCTCAAATTGGTACCACTACAAAAGCAACACATCCTACGAAGTGTGCTGAAAACAGGCATGCTAAAAAAATAGTGCAGAATATGCAGTATTATAATCAAAGTAGCGCTTAAGGTACTCTTCGTACGTTGCGCTGTACAAACAATTTTAAATAGAGAAACTTCTCCTCATTACCTGCCTATATGTATTGCAATACATATATAATTACAAAACAGATTCCAAAATTGGCCAATCATACAAACAAAGCCGCAGTAAGTGTTACTAAACTACCTTACCAATCAAAGGCACCAAACCAACAGCAAGTGCCGCAAAACGGCTCTTACCAATTAAATGGTGTCCAGGTTCCAACTGCCAAGGTCTCAAAATCGACCAAATGGTCACTGCACAGCGAATCAACAGAAGAGATCTCAGTCGAGGACCGGCGCCGCCGGGATGGTCAGATCAGAAAGAAAGGAAAAACGCAGTGGGTGCCAAGACTCGGGTCTCCTCAGGCAGCGATCGCGTCCAGAAGCAAGATTCCAATCCTTCGTCTCGACCAATCCTTCGGGCATCCGAGTCGCCGATGAGCCCCACGTTGGAAGCGCCAATTTGTGGTGGTGAGCCTCAACAAGGCCTACCAGTGCTTAGGGGTTCTCCCTTTCTGCACAGAGTCCTCAGACCAATAGGAAGAAGTTGGCACAGAAACTGGAATAGAAAAGACAGAGTTTATTAAACCTCATGAGGTGGAACTACATTCACACAGCACCCTTCGGCAATGCATGAAGTAGCACCCCGAATGGAAGGACCTTGGTCCTTTTATACCCACACAGGGGCTCAAATGAAGGCGGTACAAACACAAAATGCTGGTTTTAGGTACATATAAGGTCATACAAAAAATGCACAGTCGACAAGTGGGTGGAGCTAACAGTTTCTACTTCTAGCAGACACATCCTGACATTTATAAACTCGGAACAGCTGCATGGACAGCTGCGAGCTCGACTGAGCATGTGTAAAGCAAAAAAAACTAAATATAACTCGTCTCTAGGCAGATTTCAAGAGCAGTTAACAGGAAGGTAGAACAGAGCACATGACGAGCACATGGCAACCAAAATGGCTGCAAGAAATATAAAATGGATTCCACAAAGCGGACAATTTAGTCTCTGAATACAGGATGTCTTCGGCTAATGCTTAACTTAAGTGCTGCCAAATTACAACAACCAGGGTGCCTGCATTCCCTCTGGCCCCTACTCAGGCCACAGCTCCTGAGAAAGTGATGTGGGTTTGGTCATGTATTTGATTTGATCCTGCAGTCTGCCTTTCTCACAGTACACCACAGCCGTCTGCCTTGTTGTGCTGTCTTGCATGCATATTGTGCATTCATGTGGCCAAGGGCTCATATTTCACATGCATCCACACAACTCTACACAGCTAGCAACCTTGCTACACTACGGGAATGTGTAGGGGCATATACTTACCATGCTTTTCCTATTTGTGTAAACTCATGTGATTTCATTACACACACAGTTGGCTCTATACTTTCGAACAGTGGGCACTGTGTACCAACTCTGAGGGGATGGGCCCAGTCAAAATAGGTAGATTGCTAGCACTGACACTCAGCCTATTTCTTCATTGCTAGAGTGGGTTATCTGCAGAGTATCACACATTGTTTGACTCAGCCCGCTCACTTGTACATATACATGACTTCTTTTGCAATCCTCATTTGGCCCCAGGGACTCCAATCACTGTCACACAGATAGACCCCAGATCATACATTGACACTCATGTGACACCAACACCAACAATATGAGTCATCACATCCAATTGACTAACATGACTGCCTGTGTTTGAGGGCTATGGGTCAAGCTGTTCTCCACATGTTAGTAGTGATGATAATCAGTGACATGTACCTACCCAGGTTTGACACACAACTAGGCCCATACACCTCACCCTCTAACCACCCCTGAATCCTGCCCACAGTTGTGGAAACCTAACTCATTGTGTCACTTCACAATTCCCTTTTTCACATCCGCCTACTTTGACATATGTGGCGCGGTATAATATATATATTTTTCCTGCTCCCTCCTGACAACTAATACATCTTCACCCTGGTCCATATCGCATGTAGGATGTAGTAAACCAATGCCCTCTTCTATGTAATCCCTTCCCATATGCAATCAAGTATGACACTATCAGACACAGCAGTGCGTGTGTGTTGCTCAGGCTACCTTGCAGTGCACACGTCTCTTCTCATCTCCTTGCGTTGCAATGTCTCCCCATTCAGACACAGTGCCAGTTCAATGTGCTCAGCCACACCTACATTGCACTGCACTACCAGTGGTCCACCGGGCTCACACACCATATATTCTTTGAATAATCACACATGGTCCTCTGGTGCACATTACTTGCATTCAACCCCCAACCCCAGTATGAATTTGTACATTACAGAAGTTAGGGTTGTCTCTACCACCGCAGGCAAAACCTGTGTGCTCTTCTCCGCACATCGGGACAGCTGCGTGAAATGTAGTTTCATATTAGTGACTATACACGTGCCTCTTCACATGTTCCTATGTGGTGATACTTCACAAGCCCCACACCTGACTCCCCCTCTCAAGTGAGGTGTTTATCCTCTGACAACCTGTTAGAAGGTGGTTCTGACACTCTGGTCCGCCCGGATTTTTCGCTTTTTGAGCAACTATTTGGTGAGCTTTTACTGGGGGAGAGCCTCATAAGTTGGGACTCACCCCCAGTGAACTCATGGTGAAAGAGACTGCATGTGGATTTTACTGGTGTCCCCCTAGCTTGACTAGGCCGCTGCGCAGCAGCTGGAGTAAGGGGCACCGGGTTGGTTACATGCAGACACCTGTGTACATGCATGTGCACACGTGTAGGGGCTGCGCAGGGGAGATTCCTGGCATGCGCAGCCCAGGAGCAGATACAAAGTGAATGGTGTGGCAGGACTTAGGCAGAATTGGGTGGTGACATGGAATGGGCTTTATACGGTGGGAAGAAACATGCCAGGGAAAGTCAGTGTGCTTTACAGTGTGTATTCCATTATTCTCTTATGGGGATAGGGAGCACATGGGCTAGTTTTACTTTCCTAAGGCCTACAAATTCCAGACACGCACTAAAGTCCACGGTAACGGGTATGAGAAGAAGTATTCTGCAGAGTCCAAAGTCATATTTGTACTGCTTTTGGGTCATCCATAAATGTTATAGTTCTCTGAGTCAGCTCATAACCAGGACCTAGCTGGGGTCTGGCCCTGGCAGGTTAGAATAATGACCTTTCTTCCCAGAGCGAAGATCTTCCCTCCAAGGAGAGAAGATGGGTGGAGCTGCAGGATAATCCATCAGCAGCTGTCACTGGGTGCCAGGCACCAAGCTGCATGAAGGGGAAGGCAGCTCTGGGGGGGGAAGGGGCTTTCAGAGACCATGTGGCAGGAGACCCTGTACGATGCCATTTTGAACAAACCCAGAGGCCTGGGCAGGAAGGAGGGAGCAGGGGCAGAGAAGTGATGTGTCGCTGTGTGATAGGGCAAACAGAGACTTCCTGCCAGCCCCCTCCCCAACTTCTTAAAAGAACTTGCACAGGAAGAGGAGCTCTCTCTGGGGTGTGGTCTGCTGAGGCAGAAGGTGCTGGAGCCTGGCGCAATGGGCAGTTGGAAGGAGGAACCCCCTGACTGACCCCAGGATCCTGAACAGCGCCAGGAGAAGAGTCCAGGACCAGTGCGCAGAAGCAGGGGGCTCTGCGCAGGGAGAAGAGAGGCCCAGGAGGAGAGCAGGCGAAAGGCTGGCGCAGGGAGCCAGTGAAGACAGCTCCCCGCTGAGTCCCCCCTCTCCGAGAGCCAGAGGGCGAAAGAGAGTGCTCCCAGTGGCTGGGGAGCGCCACCAGGAGCAAGAAGAGGCCAAGATCATCAAAATCGGACTCCTGGGGGCCGAGATACGCCCCCCCAGAAGGTAGGCGACCTTTGACCTCTGGAGGGACCGACGACGAAGCACGTGGGGCTCCGCCGCCGGTCCCTGATGTGCCCCCGGGGTGGGTCAGGTCTCGGGGGCAGCCCCCAAGAGAAGTAAAGTCGGGGTGCACCGTCGCGCACCCCGTGAAGGTTCCTCCCGCAGGGTGCCAGGAGCCCACCCTGGCCCCCGCTGAACATGAGGCTGGGGAGCGCCGTCACGCTCCCCGTGAAAATGTGCCCAAGGGGCCTGGGACCCCATCCCCGGGCCCCGAAGCAAAGCCGGGGAGCGCCGTCGCGCTCCCCGTGAAGATTTACCCCTACGGGGTGCCAGGAGCCCACCCTGGCCCCCGGCGAAGAAGGGACAAGACGGGGAGCGCCATCGCGCCCCCTGCGAAGTGGTCTCTAGGGGCCCGGGACCCCATCCCCGGGCCCCGAAGCCAAGCAAAGTCGGGGAGCGCGATGGCGCGCTCCCCGTGAAGATTTACCCCTACGGGGTGCCAGGAGCCCACCCTGGCCCCCGGCGAAGAAGGGACAAGACGGGGAGCGCCATCGCGCCCCCTGCGAAGTGGTCTCTAGGGGCCCGGGACCCCATCCCCGGGCCCCGAAGCCAAGCAAAGTCGGGGAGCGCCATCGCGCTCCCCGTGAAGGTGAAGAGGGGCCCGGACCCCATCCCCGGGCCCCGAAGTGAAGGCTGGCATGGGGGGAGTGCCGTCGCACCCCCCCGAGGACCGGAGGAGCTGGAGAAGTCCTGCGCATCTGCCCGCCGGAGCGGGCAGACCAGAACTGCTGTGCCGGCTCCCGCGGCAGCACACAGGGTGCTGGCCATGCGGGGAGCCGGCGGGGGCATCCGGGGGTGGGTTCCCTGGGCTGCCCTCCATCATGGTGGCCATGTGGGGGTCTGGGTGGGACCGGGCCCCCGTGAAGTGGATGAGGAGGGGGAGCCAGGGGCCCGGGTGGGACCGGGCCCCGAACACCGGAGAGAAGCGGTCGGGGAAGGGCTCCCCGAGCCGCATACACTTACCTGGGGGCCCGGGTGGGACCGGGTCCCCGTGAAAGAAAGCAGGCTGCGCGGCTCTCCCCGGCACAGCGGGAGATCCGCTGTTCTAATATGCACGGGGCTGAAGGAAAATCTCCCCATTATGCTTTGCACAGCCAGGACTGGCATGCCTGAAAACCTGCCCGTTTCTCTGCTTGTGGTGGCCCCAGGAGGACGGGGTCGCCACCACACACGTGCCAGGGTGCAGGGGGAGCTGCAGGAGCAACGCAGTCTCCCCCAGCACAACAAGGAAAAGTCCCTCCCTAAGTCTCTTGGGGACTGGAAAAGAATAACCCCTCAAGGGCTCAGCCAGCTTTTTAACTCTTCTTGGGCTGGAACTTTTGTTTTATAGCTAGAGGAGGATTGAGAAGTGTGTCAAGGAATGAAGGGCTGAGTTGGGGATGTCTGGAGAAGGATGTTCCCTGGAGGTGGAGAGGTGTAATTGCACCCGTAGTGCATTTGCTAAAGTTATGTCTTTTAGAGGGACTGAAGGTCACATGTGTAATGTGAAGTACCTGTGTAAGGTGATGTCATAAGCAAAGGGGGGCTATGTTGCCAGACGTTCCTGCTAGGGTGTCTGGTGGTATATGCGTAATCCTGTGATTTCATCTGTGATGCCTTTTAGGGGCTGTAAGTGCAATGCATTATAATGACCAACAAAGGTGATGAGTACTGTCATTCTAAAGTAATGCTTAAACATGTATTCTTGCTGCTGCGCTTAAGTGAGGAACAACCCAGACTGTTAGCCCTGAAGATGTAGGGGTGCATACTGTATGGTCATTATAAGATGCTCAGTCAGGGTTATGTGTCACTAGGGCAGGTGAACCTATTTTTAATGCGTGCTGAGGAAATGGAGTGGGTCGCCACTGGGATGGTACCAGTGCGCAGGGCCCTCGCTCCAGGTTATGTTCAACTAACTGCATTGGGGGCAAGATGATGTGCATACATGGGAGTGGTGGTACTAGACCCCACCCCCTGCGGGAGGGGTGGAGATGTTACGCAATGTCACAAAGTAATTCCAACAGCTTATGTATATTTGTAAATTGGTGCATAGTATTGAGTAGTGTGTGTGTTTAATAAATGTACTCTTACTTTTATAAAGCAAAGTACAGACTGGACAATCAATTATTGAGTGTTATTTCTGCGCACCTGCAAATGGCGATTACTAGCCCACACCACCTCCCTTGAGTAAGCCTCAGACTGCTCTGCAACGCTACCCTCTGAGAGTCAGGCACTACAATTGGGTGTTTGGTTCCCTGTGAAGGACAAATGTAGTCATGTTATTTGTGCAGGCCTCACAGATGCTGCCTCGTTTTCCAACATTGGTGTTTAGCGGCGGGAAACATAGTATCCCATTCTGGTGCACATTTATAGCATTTGATAAGTCCAGTGTTGCCACACATTACCTATGCAGTAATGAGCAAATGGAAGAGCGCAAGGCTCTGAGAAGGATTCAAAGTTTTGGTTATGTGAACTAAAAGTATGGGAAAGGGAAGCCCGCGCACATATATGTCATGTGAAGATATTATGGTTTAAATGTAAACTGTATTGATATGACTGAGTTAAGTTGATTATCATGTGCTGGCGGGATGGTGCTTTCCAGGAAATCATTGCATACAAGTGTTCTAAGCCATATTGTACACCTTTGAACCCTAACACTACATACACGACACCTGCATGAGGAGGGTGTCTCCTCAAGAGATAGGGACAGCAACTGATACCTACATCACAGATGGGGGTGTAGGGGTGGAGTGACCTTTATGGGGGACAGGACAGGAAGGGGGTCGTGGGACGTTCCCGCGCTTTTTAAGGGCAGGAAGGGTTTCCACAGAAGGGGCCCCAGATATCCTTTCCCCGCTGAAAGTTTCTTGCTATTGGCACAGGCCAAAACCACTGGAAGGGTGGGGCAGGAGGTTTCTTTACCCCGGGTAGTAACACCCCAGGGGTTCCCATGGTGGGGGACCCCAAGAGACTTTTCCCACGGTGGGAGGAGGGTGTGGTAGAGTTGAGTGTCGGGCAGGCCCCCCAGGTTAACTGGTGGGGAGGTGAGCATCCCAGGGGTGGCGCCTGGTAGTGGGTGGCCCCAAAGGAGGGTAGTTCTTGAGTGATGGTGTGTAGTGGTAGCCCCTAGGTACACTAGGTGGGCTAGGTAACTGACACAGTGGATATCTGAGGGGGGTGGTGTACTGCCTAGATTCCAGGTGAAGGGTTAGTGGTGGACCCTGAGGTGTCAGGGTCGGGTAAGTGGTTACCCAAGGAAGCAACAGGATGTCATTCTGGAGCTGGTGTGGTGAACCTGAAGTGGTGGCTGGGGCGATGCCTAGCCGGTGACCAGTCAGGTAGGTCCTGTGAGGCTTGGACCCCAGGACCAGGAGCATGGGGGTGTTCCCCTAGCTCGTGGCAGGAGGTGGACTTCTGCAAGGTAGTACCACCCTGAACACAGGTGGGGCCCATCTTAAGTGAAGGGACCCTGTGTTTCCCAAAGGGGTGGTGCAGGCCAAGCCGGGATCTTTAGGGTCCCTGGCTGAGTGTGGTAGTACTACCCTGAAGGCAGGTGGGGCCTATCTTAAGTGAAGGGACTCTGCTCTTCAGAAGGGGTAGTGCAGGCCATCCAGGGATCATGTGGGTCCCTGGACGGTCTCCCAAGGCGCTGCAGGGAGACCGGGGAGAGCCATGAGAGGTGGGCCTGGGTCTAGCTAACTCGGGGCCCACAGGCTCTCTAGGGGGTCTCCGGGAGGAGAGCGCGCCTCTCGGAGGGAAGGGTGCATAGGCCCTGTTCTCGCAGCGGAGAACAAGGAAGGGGTCTAGGTTCCTGGGGTAGTTTCCGTGTGGAGCTACTGACGGGGGGAATGAGCTGTAGGATGTCTGACGAGGCACCCTCAGTGTTCCTCCCTGGCACTGCCAGTGTGGTAGTGGAGCCGGTCTGAGGTCATATTCTGGGAGCCAGGCCAGTGGCCAAAGGGTGCTTTTCTGTGTGGGGAAAGCACAAATGGCTGTGCTTTCTTTAGGGAAGCCAGTCATCCCAAAAGGGTGGTGGCAGCAGAATGACCCCAGCGGCAGGCTGAGGGTGAGGGTCCAGAGAGGTTGCATCTTTGGGGTGCAAGGACCAAAAGGAGAGAGGCTACTGGTTGGAACAAACTCTGGAAGGGAGACCAGCTAGTGACCCCGGGGATGTGATGTAGACCTGTCCCAGAAGACCGCAGCGGTGCTGAAGCACTGTACCCGTGTCCAGAGAAGGGGTAGGCATAGTGTTGCATGCCCAAGGGCAAAGGTGGGCCGAGTGAGGCTGAGTCCATGTAGACCATGAGTGACCTAGAGGTATCTAACCTAGAGCCCGGAGGGTTCTTAGGGTAGTCTGGGATCCTGTCATGGGTGGAGATTTCATGGATGGGAGGAGTAGGTGGTCTGAGCGGATAACTGGTGAGTAAGGGGGGTCTGGTCAGAACCCCTTATAACTAGTTATCGCTGACTACGGGAAGAATACCCATGTAGAGTGGCTATTTCTCCCTGTAGGAATCAGCTGGGCATGGCGTGTGTTAGAAGGTGGTTCTGACACTCTGTGCCGCCCGGATTTTTCGCTTTTTGAGCACCTATTTGGTGAGCTTTTACTGGGGGAGAGCCTCATAAGTTGGGACTCACCCCCAGTGAACTCATGGTGAAAGAGACTGCATGTGGATTTTACTGGTGTCCCCCTAGCTTGACTAGGCCGCTGCGCAGCAGCTGGAGTAAGGGGCACAGGGTTGGTTACATGCAGACACCTGTGTACATGCGTGTGCACACGTGTAGGGGCTGCGCAGGGGAGATTCCTGGCGTGCGCAGCCCAGGAGCAGATACAAAGTGAATGGTGTGGCAGGACTTAGGCAGAATTGGGTGGTGACATGGAATGGGCTTTATACGGTGGGAAGAAACATGCCAGGGAAAGTCAGTGTGCTTTACAGTGTGTATTCCATTATTCTCTTATGGGGATAGGGAGCACATGGGCTAATTTTACTTTCCTAAGGCCTACAAATTCCAGACATGCACTAAAGTCCACGGAAACGGGTGTAAGAAGAAGTATTCTGCAGAGTCCAAAGTCATATTTGTACTGCTTTTGGGTCATCCATAAATGTTATAGTTCTCTGAGTCAGCTCATAACCAGGACCTGGCTGGGGTCTGGCCCTGGCAGGTTAGATCAATGACCTTTCTTCCCAGAGCGAAGATCTTCCCTCCAAGGAGAGAAGATGGGTGGAGCTGCAGGCTAATCCATCAGCAGCTGTCACTGGGTGCCAGGCACCAAGCTGCACGAAGGGGAAGGCAGCTCTGGGGGGGGGGGAGGGTCTTTCAGAGACCATGTGGCAGGAGACCCTGGATGATGCCATTTTGGCACAAACCCAGAGGCCTGGGCAGGAAGGAGGGAGCAGGGGCAGAGAAGTGATGTGTCGCTGTGTGATAGGGCAAACAGAGACTTCCTGCCAGCCCCCTCCCCAACTTCTTAAAAGAACTTGCACAGGAAGAGGAGCTCTCTCTGGGGTGTGGTCTGCTGAGGCAGAAGGTGCTGGAGCCTGGCGCAATGGGCAGTTGGAAGGAGGAACCCCCTGACTGCCCCCAGGATCCTGAACAGCACCAGGAGAAGAGTCCAGGACCAGTGCGCAGAAGCAGGGGCCTCTGCACAGGGAGAAGAGAGGCCCAGGAGGAGAGCAGGCGAAAGGCTGGCGCAGGGAGCCAGTGAAGACAGCTCCCCGCTGAGTCCCCCCTCTCCGAGACCCAGAGGGCGAAAGAGAGTGCTCCCAGTGGCTGGGGAGCGCCACCAGGAGCAAGAAGAGGCCAAGATCATCAAAATCGATCGGACTCCTGGGGGCCGAGATACTCCCCCCAGAAGGTAGGCGACCTTTGACCTCTGGAGGGACCGACGACGAAGCGCGTGGGGCTCTGCCGCCGGTCCCTGATGTGCCCCCAGGGTGGGTCAGGTCCCGGGGGCTGCCCCCAAGAGAAGTAAAGTCGGGGTGCGCCATCGCGCACCCCGTGAAGGTTCCTCTTGTGGGGTGCCAGGATCCCACCCTGGCCCCCGCTGAACATGAGGCTGGGGAGCGCCGTCGCGCTCCCTGTGAAAATGTGCCCAAGGGGCTGGGACCCCATCCCCGGGCCCCGAAGCAAAGCCGGGGAGCGCCGTTGCGCTCCCCGTGAAGATTTACCCCTACGGGGTGCCAGGAGCCCACCCTGGACCCCGGCGAAGAAGGGACAAGACAGGGAGCGCCGTCGCGCTCCCTGCGAAGTGGTCTCTAGGGGCCCGGGACCCCATCCCCGGGCCCCGAAGCCAAGCAAAGTCGGGGAGCGCCGTCGCGCCCCCTGCGAAGTGGTCTCTAGGGGCCTGGGACCCCATTCCCAGGCCCCGAAGTGAAGGCTGGCATGGGGGGAGTGCCGTCGCACCCCCCCGAGGACCGGAGGAGCCGGAGAAGTCCTGCACGTCTGCCCGCCGGAGCGGGCAGACCAGAACTGCTGTGCCGGCTCCTGCGGCAGCACATAGGGTGCTGGCCGCGCGGGGAGCCAGTGGGGGCAGCCGGGGGTGGGCTCCCCGGGCTGCCCTCCATCACGGTGGCCATGTGGGGGTCCGGGTGGGACCAGGCCCCCGTGAAGAGGATGAGGAGGGGGAGCCAGGGGCCCGGGTGGGAACGGGCCCCGAACACCGGAGAGAAGCGGCCGGGGGTGGGCTCCCCGAGCCACATACACTTACCTGGGGGTCCGGGTGGGACCGGGCCCCCCAACGAGCGGGGAGATGTGGGAGGGCCCGGGTGGGACCGGGCCCCCGTGAAAGAAAGCAGGCTGCGCGGCTCTCCCCGGCACAGCGGGAGAGCCGCTGTTCTAATATGCACGGGGCTGAAGGAAAATCGCCCCATAATGCTTTGCGCAGTCAGGACTGGCCTGCCTGAAAACCTGCCCGTTTCTCTGCTTGTGGTGGCCCCAGGAGGACGGGGTCGCCACCACACACGTGCCAGGGTGCAGGGGGAGCTGCAGGAGCAACGCAGTCTCCCCCAGCACAACGAGGAAAAGTCCCTCCCTAAGTCTCTTGGGGACTGGAAAAGAATAACCCCTCAAGGGCTCAGCCAGCCTTTTAACTTCTCTTGGGCTGGAACTTTTGTTCTACAGCTAGAGGAGGATTGAGAAGTGCGTCAAGGAGTGAAGGGCTGAGTTGGGGATGTCTGGAGAAGGGCATCTCCGGGAGGTGAAGAGGTGTAATTGCACCGTAGTGCATTTACTAAAGTTATGTCTTTTAGAACGACTGAAGGTCACATGTGTAATGTGAAGTACCTGTGTAAGGTGATGTCATAAGCAAAGGGGGGTTATGTTGCCAGACATTCCTGCTAGGGTGTCTGGCGGTATATGTGTAATCCTGTGATTTCATCTGTGATGCCTTTTAGGGGCTGTAATTGCAATGCATTATAATGACCAACAAAGGTGATGAGTACTGTCATTCTAAAGTAATGCTTAAACATGTATTCTTGCTGCTGCGCTTAAGTGAGGAACAACCCAGACTGTTAGCCCTGAAGATGTAGGGGTGCATACTGTATGGTCAATATAAGATGCTCAGTCAGGGTTATGTGTCACTAGGGCAGGTAAACCTATTTTTAATGCGTGCTGAGGTAATGGGGTGGGTCGCCACTGGGATGGTGCCAGTGCGCAGGGCCCTCGCTCCAGGTTATGTTCAACTAACTGCATTGGGGGCAAGATGATGTGCATACATGGGAGTGGTGGTACTAGACCCCACCCCCCCTGCGGGAGGGGTGGAGATGTTACGCAATGTCACAAAGTAATTCCAACAGCTTATGTATATTTGTAAATTGGTGCATAGTATTGAGTAGTGTGTGTATTTAATAAATGTACTCTTACTTTTAAAAAGCAAAGTACGGACTGTACAATCAATTATTGAGTGTTATTTCTGCGCACCTGCAAATGGCGATTACTAGCCCACACCACCTCCCTTGAGTAAGCCTCAAACTGCTCTGCAACGTTACCCTCTGAGAGTCAGGCGCTACAATTGGATGTTTGGTTCCCAGTGAAGGACAAATGTAGTCATGTTATTTGTGCAGGCCTCACAGATGCTGCCTCGTTTTCCAACACAACCCCATTCCATTCCATTGCTTTGCAGTCCAGATTTGGCTGCATGGCCCCAAGACAGATACACTAGCCTCATGGTGCAAGGGGGTATGCATTGTCAAAGTCAGGGTGGGCAGGGTTCCAGTGTCCAGGCATGATGTGGTGTTCCATCCCGGTTTTTTGCTTTGTATTGGTGGACTGGTAGGCCTGGTCACTAATGTTAGACCTTACACTACAAGTCCCAGGATACAAAGGTGAACCTGGACTGGTGCTGCACATCACACATGGACTGGACTAGCGTGACAGAACTGAACTGGGCTGTGCAACATGTGACTGTGCAGTTTGACTTATATTTCTATGATGCATGATTGGAGATGTGAGCAACTCCATCCCTTTCCCTTACACTCAGCGCAGTGCAGCACAGGAATGTAGCTTGCTGAGCTGCAAAGCATGACATTTTTGGTCATATTGTCCCTTATTCCCACTTACCCTGTAGTTCCTGCTGGTCTTCATAGCCAGCACTGTCTTGTCCGGGAACTCTTGTCCCCAACTCTGCTGGGATGACTGCTGCCACCTGCTCCTCCAAGGACGTCAGCTCCTCCGGGACCTCAGGTCCTCCTCCTCCTCTGGTCCGTATGGCTACCTTAGGGTTAATCCTTGGTCCTACACTTATAATCCCGCCAGCGCTTCTTGCACTCTGGCACTGTCCTTTTAGCTTGCCCGGATGCAAAGATGGGCAGTGCAAAGCCTACAACGACATCCACTGACCTTCTGCTGGGGTGGGACTCGGTCCCCCAGCTTGCTCCTGGACCTGCACCTGTGAGTGGGAGAGAGGGGCCACACTCCCTCAAAGCCGACACAGGTCTCCCATAGCGCGGCACGCAAAAACAGGCTGTGCAAAGCCTGCAACAACATCCACTGACCTTCTGCTGGGGTGGGACTCGGTCCCCCAGCCTGCTCCTGGGCCTGCTCCTGTGAGTGGCAGGTGCCGCACTCCCTCAAAGACGACACAGGTCTCCGGCAGCGCGGGACGTGAAAACGGGCTGTGCAAAGCCCGCAACGACATCCACTGTCCTTCTGCTGGGGTGGGACTCGGTCCCCCAGCCTGCTTCTGGACCTGCACCTGTGAGTGGCAGAGGCCGCACTCCCTGAAAGTCGATGCAGGTCTCCCGCAGTGCGGAACGCGAAAACGGGCTGTTCAAAGCCTGCAACAACATCCACTGACCTTCTGCTTGGGTGGGACTCGGTCCCCCAGCCTGCTCCTGGACCTGCACCTGTGAGTGGGATGGGCTGCACTCCCTCAAAGCTGACGCAGGTCTCCTACAGCATGGGACACATGCGGGCACACCCGGGAAATGCCCAGGCCAAGGGCGGGCCCGTCTGCGCCCGTCAGCAACTGGAGGCGGCTGGGCCCACTCTCTTGGCCCTACCATCCTCAATTACCTGCAACCAAATTTGGACTGTTTCCGTGCGAAGAAGTGTTTCCATTCTCGGCAAGCCATAACAAGGTAAATCTGTTGCGAGTCCAAGATGGGAAAGAGAAAGGGGAGTCACTTAGGTCCAACAAGGGAAAGAGGTGAGGCTCACCCCAATTCAATTAAAAACTATTTGTCTTCAGTTATGAGTGCTATTGAAGATGAGATCGACAAGGTTGAGGCAAGGATGGGCTCAAAGATAAAAAAGTCTGTTTTTACTTTCCCTAACACCACATCGGATGACTTAATCAAACTTACGCAGAAAGACTCTGTTAGTAAAACCCCGTCCGAGCCCCCAAAGACCGCAGACTAATCACCCTTTGTAAAGAACCCCAATCGTACTTCCCACTCTATTTCCATCCCTTGTGTGGTCACAGACATGCAAACTTTTTCCGCGCTTGAAACTATATCCAGGCTGGACAGTCCCCCACGCAAGAAAAGCAGACATGAATTGAATAAAGATGTCCCACAGAATCTCACCCACTCTGAACTTAACTCCCACTCTCTGCCCACACAAGGTATAAATAAAAAGAAAAACCCAGGGAAAAAATACTCAAAAAGATCCCGTAAGGGTAGTCTGGATATAAAGAAACCTGGCATAAACTATTTAGCCAGATTTGATCAATTGGGGAAGCAGCTAAATTCAATAATCAAACTATGTTCTGAGACATTTGCAAAATTAACCCTTCTAGAGGGAAAGATTGATAATATAACTTCTGCTCAAGAAAGGCTCACAAATAGAGTAGCTGCCTTGGAAGAACAGGGAAAATCTCAAGGAACCCGAAGGGTAAATATTGGGCCAATAAACAATGAACATGCTTCCCGACGAAAGTGAAGGATTAAGGCATATGCAAGTACCAAGCTCTGAAACTTCATTACCTACTGTGCAACCCCCAGTTAAACAAGTGGCACGAGAATGACAGAACACTGACAATAGAGCACCTCAGACAGAAAACAGTGCCAATCAACTTGAGTCAATGGATATATGACCTTATATTCCTCTGGCGTGTACACCATATATAATAGTATTGGTGAATGTCCCCTCACTTCGGCAGGCGCAGCATGAATCTAATGCATCTTTAGTGAACAAAGTCTCTCACTGGCTGAATGGGAACTCTAATTGGCCAAGTGACTTATCCAGGGAAATTATCTCCCCCAGAAGAGTCACCTGGGTGGGCTTAGCCCCAGAGTCATCAGTTGGTGATTGTATAATTGTAAACTTTAGGAAACCGAGTTTGGTAAGAGCTTTATTACATAGCCTTCCAAAAAGATTTTCTCTCTCTGAAGGTGTCAGAGCTCAACCCCTAGAATATTTCTATCAGCCAAAAACCTGTATACTTACAGACCATCTAAACAGATCATTACAGCCAAGCTCTACTGCAGAGGAAACCGTTCTACCAAGATCACACAACGATTTGCCCCTGTCAAATAGATTTGAGGTCCTGTCTACCCTGGAAATACAAGACTGACAGCCACTGAAACCGGAAGACTAAATCACACAAAAACATTGTACAATGCCTTCATTCTTACCCCATTGCGAGTTTAACCCGAGAACTACCCGGGAGGAGGGTTTAACCTTGATCTCATGGAACATTGCGGGACTTCGTGCCAAGATTGATAATCCAGATTGGAAAGTGCTGGCAGAGCAACATACAATCATCTGTTGCCAAGAGACTTGGCTAATAGACTCACCTTATATAGACGGATATGGCTCCTATTGTGTCTCAGCAAATCCTTCAAGCTCAGGCCGAGCTAAAGGAGGCCTGGTTACTTTTATTTCAGTGACTCTGACGGACACCGCGATTAAAGAACTCTGTATATCCCCATATTTTCAATTGCTCTTAATTACTGTGCAAAAGTCATTTGATTTGCTTTTAATTTATTATAATGTATTTGACCCAACTGTGACCAAGATTATAGATGAACTAGAGGATATAATATCTCAAGTCCAATATGATCACCCAAATGACCTTCAAATAATCTGGGCCGGAGACTTTAATATAGGAATTTGTGACCCCAGAGTCCGGGTATCATGTGGCATCTGTGATGAGAGAGAGCAGCCCTTGATGCATTTTAAACACACACCATATAGGGGCTCCCTAAATAGAGTTGTTCTTGCTAGAAATTCGACGTTAGCTCAAGAACTGGACACGACTACTCCATCCCAGATTCCAACATACATAGGAGCCACCTCCAATTCAATTATTGACCACCTCTTAATTGACAAAGATCTGTCACACTAATTTAAAGGGTGTGTGGTAACGCTTAGCTGCATAAGTGATCACAACCCCATCATTTTAACTCTAAACTTAGCCCTGAGTAACAAGAGGTATAAGAAAACGCAACATAGGATCTCATACTCAAAAATAGGGGTGTGAATATCAAATGAGAGAAAATTGATAAGGAGGCCTTCCTTAGAGACCTTATGGCAAACAATCAGACACAACTTGAGGCAGTTTTTTCGGATTCCACCACCCCAGAAAAAGTTATACAGGCTTTCACATCGCTTAATGGCTACATGGCAGACAAATTAACTAAATGTGCAAGTAGAACATCTGACACCCCTAGATGGTTTAACAGTGCATGTTCCAAAGCACATAGGACATTAAGGTGTGCCTTGAAAAAAAAAACAGAGAAACAAGGATGAAGTAGCAAATACCAGAAAAGACTATAAAGAAATACTTAGGAAAATAAAAATATATTTGAAGGAGAAGGCTTGGGAAAACCTAAAAATGGCCTCTACATTAAAAGACTCACATGCCTTTTGGGAGGTTGTAAACTCTACCACCTTGCTTGGAGATGATTTGCCTAAACTAGATATTACTGTACCAGCTAAAAAGTGGGTAGAGTACTTTTCGGAAATATTTTCTCGCAACCCTCATCCAACAAACGCGGTTGCGGACGTAAGAGCCCACCTTGATACAAGAGCTGCCCAGGCCTTGAGTAACTCAATCGAGGTTACTGATATATTACTAGCAATAGAGAACAGCCACCCAGAGAAAGCCCCGGGCCAGATAGATTCCCAATTGACCTGTACAAATATCTACCAGATTTTTGGGCTAACTAACGTCATAAAAGCTGCTATAGTGGGACCCCTTGTTAAGACCTGGCAGGAAGCCACTATAGTCCCAATCTTTAAAAAGAGGGGCAAAAGCCAACCTCACTGATATCGCCCGATTTCTCTGCTGGATGGCTCAATTAAAAACTTGGGTAGGGTTATTCTGGCCAAATTAGAACTGTGGGCGCTCGAGTCCCAGGCGCTCTCGATTTATCAGTTTGGGTTTCGAACAGCACTTGGAACACTGGAACAGACACTAAATTTGGCTCCAATTGTAGAAAAATATACAAAGGCCCAAAAAGGCTGTGTGCATTTGGTGTTTATGGACGTAACGTGTGCCTTCGATACAATGCATCGCTGTAAATTATGGTCCACAATGCCACAGTTAGGGACCGATGGAGCAATTATTACCCTGCTTAGCAGGCTCCACAAACACACATCAGCAAGAGTACGGTATAGTGGCAATGGGGATCTAACGGAACAATTCACCACCGATATGGGGGTCAGGCAGGGGTGTGTTCTGGCCCCATTTCTCTTCCTATTATACATTAATGGATTAGGAGAAGAATTATGCAGGTTGGGGAAGGACACCCTGAGGACTAACTCATACCGAATCCCTGGGCTACTATACGCAGATGATCCTGTCCTAATAGCTAGGACAGCTAATGGCCTGCAAATTCTGCTTGATACTTTAATGCCTTTATGAATAAATTAGGACTTAATATCAATCGATCCAAATCATTCATAATGAAATATGGCCCCAAAAAATCCAAAACAAGGACATTTTTAGTCTGGCGAAGAAATTGAGAAAGTCCCACATTTTACATATCTGGGGGTCCCATTAGATGTGGATTTTAACTGGAAATTTTTATTAAATATCAGAGCCATGCAATTTCAAAAGTCGATCGATGCAGTGCTTAATTTGTGCCGGTGCTTTCCGGTGCTTAGCACCGGCACCTTTTTATCAGGGACGGGTCTACAACTGCATGACTGCACTGCAATCTATACTCATGTGTCAAAGAATAAATTAAATATATTTGCCTTACTGCAGTGTTCTCTTCACACTCTGACAGTCAGTCTCCGGAGTGAGTCCGTCGGTGAAGAAGAGTGTTCAGTGCACTGTTGAGAGAGAGAGCCCGTCAGCCCGATAATAAATCTATCTCAATGATGAGATTGTGAATCAATTTGCTCGCAGACTCGCAGTGTTGCTGGTGGGCGGGCCGAAGATTGGGCTGTAATTTGTTCTACTATGGAGGGTGAGGGCTGCGGCAGCGTGCCGTGCGTAACCTTTTTTTATTCCAGGGACGGTGGACCACACCCGTCCTCAGCACACACGCACTTGCGCACGAGTCACCAGCACGGCAGCACCAGTTAGCATGACGTGACGCAGCAGTAGGCCTCTTATTAAGGCAGTCCTGCAGTCCTGGCAGTGCCACCACGCAGTGAGTAATAAAAGAAAATGCTGCTTTTACTGGCGCGTGTCTTCGGTCACCAGAACTCAGTCAGAGCCTCAGAGGCCCCAGCAATGAGGCCCCAGCAATCATGCCACCGGCGTCGGGCGGGGCAGCGTGTGCAGTGCAATGCTCCGAGGTTCGCGGAAGGTCATAGCCTTGCCCTGCTTTTGCTTAATTTATTTTAACCCCTGTCTGTGAGCATGGCATGACATCGGAAGGAGTGGGGAATACAGAGTGGCAAGCAAGGGCGCCTGCAGGGAGAAACGCTAGCAGGCCAGTGGGCAGTAGTACTCAGAGGGAGCAGGGGCTGCCATGCAGTGAGGAGCCCTGAAGTCAGGCTGCGTGACAAAGGGGGCTCCATGCGGAAAGAAGGGGGCTCGAGGACATGGGGGGGAGGGACTGGTTAAGAGAACGGGAAACAGGGGTGTGGGCAGTTCCGAGGTAAAGCCCGGGAAGTCAATGGTTGATATTTGGAAATGCTAACAGGTAAGAAGGGCCCCTAGCAATGGGGAATGCAGGCGGAAATGAATGTCTGGCACTGCACTGGTAGTAGAGGGCTGAAGGGCAGTGGGCAGTACTGGTAAAGAGAAAGGGAAACGGACGTGGGCACTTCCGAGAGAAAGGGCTGCAATGCACTGGGTGGTACTGACGCTAGATTACAGGGGCTTGGGTGTAGTGGGGAATAAATGCAAACACGAGGACTGACTGCCTGCCAGCCAGTGAGGGGCGAGGGCAGCAGGGTAGTTTAAAATACTGGTGGCAGATCGAAGGGGTGGCAAGGCGAGGGAGGTGCGAGCATTTTGTGCCACCAGGTGGATATAAAGTGGCCAGATGAAGGCACGCTGGTCAGTGTATGTGAAAATCGGGGGTTTCTGGGAGCGATGCCTTCTCTGTGGACAGCGAGGGCCTGATGGTTGCAGAGAACACCTTCTGTTCTGATTAACCACTTTCTGCCCAGCCCTCTGTGCCGTATCTCATTCTCAGACTATTTAACATCAGGTGCCTCCATTCAATTGGCAGTCTGTATGAAAGCCACAGACTGCCCTCTTTTTCATTGGCAGCCCATGGCAATCCCTTCACTGTGCCCCCTTCCATGGCAGTCTGTATGAAAGCCACAGACTGCCCTCTTTTCATTGGCAGCCCATTGCAATCCCTTCACTGTGCCCCCTTCCATTGGCAGTCTGTATGAAAGCCACAGACTGCCCTCTTTTCATTGGAAGCCCTCAGCATTCCCTTCACTGTGCCCCCTTCCATTGGCAGTCTGTATGAAAGCCACAGACTGCCCTCTTTTTCATTGGAAGCCCTCAGCATTCCCTTCACTGTGCCCCCTTCCATTGGCAGTCTGTGCCAAAACCCCACAGTGCCCCTTTTTTCAACATTGATCTCTGTGCGTTCCGAATACAGAAGCCCCTCTCCTAATGTCTTTTCTTATGGAACAGCCAGGCCTGGAAGGAAGTGCTCTTCTCTTGGCAGCAGGGTTCACAGTGGAGAGTTTCATTTGCCAGGTAGTGACGTCCTTCTGCTCTCCTTGCAGTGCACCCTTCGCCCAGTGACACTGACACCTACCGCATAGCTGCCAAGGTTTCAGATTCCTATGAGTGCCATTTTCATAATTTCAGTTATTTCAGTGTAATTATGAATGACATTTCAACGACTATGATGAACACTTTCTGGAGAGCAAAATCAAGCAATGAAGATGAGAGAAACACATAAATATCAGACATTGCACCCATTTGTGCATTGAGATTGTCTGACTCGTACGTTTTGAGCTGAATCATCACCCTTTATTAAAGCATCCGCTACATTATGATCCCAAACAGGGCGTTGCATGTCCATGATTGTTCAACACCTTTGAGCGATGTTTGTAATTTTTAGGACAAGGTTATGCTTAAAATGTACTCTATTTTGCTCCGGAGCAAAAATATTTCTCTAGTGTGACATGCAACAAAACCTGAGTCCAAAATATCTATAATACTTTAGGCCTCCGATTCTTAATCCCTAAATTCATTACATTGAAGTTTCTTTTTCAAATGTGTATGTTTGGAACCTCCTATCAAAACCTTACTATGAGGAAGGCTCACTTGCTGAAATTCAGATTTGGTATTACATCTGACTTTTAGCAGTGCCAGTTGAGGATGTGGGTGGAGTCAATAGAGTAAGCGGGTGGAGCCAGTGGAGGAAGTGGGTGGAGCTGGGGAAAAGTAGGTGTGGCCTCCGACAAACATTTGAGCACCTGCACTTCATATTTTACAAATTAAGCACTGGATCGATGCCATTTTTATATTTGCTAAGAGATTAGGCCACAAGCCAATTAAAGAAATTGTATTTGTTTATAAGAGTAAAAGTCTTTCGGTAGTAACTTTTGGGGCTGGTCTCTGGTGATATGTAAATTGCAAGTCGCTTCAAGTAGTGGAAAGCAAGTTTATGAGGAGACTTCTTGCAGTGCCCCAGAGTTCCTCTGCCTCTTTCTGTCATGCGGAAGTTGGACTGAGTTTTTTAAAAGATTATTATACACTGCAGCCACTATTGCTCTGGGTAAGAATTTGGAATAACCCAGAGGCTCATTTCTGTAGAACTATATTAACAGACTGTATGAAATTGGATAACTGCTTAAGCATACCCTGGCTAAGATTCATTAAAACGAGTTTTGCTAGGTTGGGCTGCCTGGAATACTATACAAATCCCGACTCCCGGAGAAATGTTTCATCTGCTACAATTGAATCACTTTTTAACAGTGTCTTGAGCGGCCAAGTACAGCATGCAATATCGCTGGAAAATTTGAGCTTTCTTGTCGACACCAAACAAAACCTGCCTTCTATCTGCAAATAAATCTGAACGAAAGGCAAAAATTTCTATTGACCAGGTTCCGTTTAAAAACGATACATTTTTTGGCTGCTTTTCCCATTCAGGGTACATGGTTTTCCTCGCTCCCTGTCTGTCCTTGTGATAACCTCACATCTCAAAGCACTAAGCACTTTATTTTAATCTGTAAATTTTACATTCCCCAGAGGAGGCAGTTTATTCGGCCGTTATTACTGGCATCGGGGACTAGAGCTCCTGAGGTGGCAATGGGTTACCTGCTCTCTTTGCAAACTACAGTTTTATACATGGAGTTTTAAACTATTTTTTACTGTTCTTAAGATTTGTAGTAAATATTAGGAATTTTCATCAATTTGTATCTTACTTTTAAAAAAAATGTTTATTTGCTCTTTTCTTTTAATGAAAATATATATATGTAAACGGTTATGGCTCTTTTGAGTCAAATAAAGTACTTTAATTGATTGAGCTTGCCCGACCCTGTTAATCTTGTCCACTGTGGACTGCCAACTGGCCTCTTTCTTCCCTAATGGCAATTTGGGGGTGCCAAAGAGTTGATGCTCATACTTTGTCACCTCTGTTATCAGAATTTGATTCTCCTCCTCACTACAATTACTCTTCCGATTCCCCTGGGGTGGGGGGTCTGTCTGGGCATCCTGGCTGGTGCTGGGGTTGTTGGGGTTGTTGCTGTGACTGCTGCTGCCTGCTCCATCTCTCCCTTTTGAGTTATTGGGAAATGTTTTTTGTCAAATGTGTCACTTTTTAAGCAATTCTTAAAGCATGACACACTCAAATTTCACGCTAGAGTGAGTTGCGTTGCTTTACGTGCCGCAGAGCAGCCTAGCATCACTTTTGCTGCACATGCGTCATTTTCTCTGTGGCAGCCATACCACAGAAGCGTCATTTTTTTTACGCACCCTGGGACCTTATGTCATGTTGCACCGTGCCGTAAATACAACACATCCAAGACGTTTGAAAATGTAGTACCGTAGTGCAAGTTTTTATGATGCAGCGCTGCCTTATTGCAGCGATGCATCAGTTCTCATAAATGAGGGCCCAGGTGAGTACCAACTGTACATGCCATGAGGAGGGTTAGATCCTAAGTTCCTAACACACCCACCTATATTGTCTGGAATGACTCCTCTGTCCTGTAGTCAATTATTTTTATTGGCATTTTCATATTTTACCGTATTAAACATTGGTATTCACAGTTTGAATTTGTTACACACTTTCTTTCATGCTCCTTATACATCATTTATAATTACAGTCGCGTGCCTAGGGTGGCACCTACATTGTGCTCAATAGTACTGCATGTGTGCGTATAATTACGTGGAATACTCAGTTACATATGCGGATGTATCTCCTTCCTATTGATTACCGGTTTGGTAACTACCGGCTTCTCTTTCAACTGTTAACTAGGGGATTGAACTGGAACAGTTTTCGTGAGATCTAAGGATTCTATCCAGGCGGGGTACTATGGATATCTGTTGTCACTTCGATAGGCATAGCCTGACCACCTGTGTTCCAGGCCATCGTGTCCATCCTGGTGTTTCTAACTCTCTGGCCTATTGTGTGATTGAATTGTTGCGAGGTATTACGTGGTTGTGGCACCCTGGGGATTACTGTTTGCGTCTATAATCGAGGTCTGTGTCTGTGGAATTGGGGGGGTTTGAGATGAGGTGCTTGTGTCGTCTCGGGTTGTCTGCTGTTTGAAGCGGTGTAAGAGTAAAGTCCACTCCATAGATATGTGATGTTTACGTAGTCCTTTTAATTCCTCATCCCTAATGGCTTCTTCTTCTGCTGCCCCCCATTTGTTTACTGCTCCCACCCATGCTGCTATTGGGGGTCCTGCTGGGGCCCGCCAGCTCATTGCTATTCCCCTTTTAGCTATAAGTGTTGCCAATGATGTAAAGCGTATCTGCACTTTGTGTTGTTTCCGTCGTCGGAATACTCCAAGTGCGCAGGCTTCCCAGGTGTTCAATTCTGACAGGCCTGTGATTTCCCTCAGTGTTTTGTGGATGGTGGACCAGTATGTTTGTATTCTAGGGCATGTCCAGAACATATGTTGAAAGTCTGCATTTGATGATTGGCATCTAGGACAAAGAAACTGTGTGGTGGGGAAGTAGCGTTGGAGACGCGCCGGCGTTTGATATGCCCTGTGCAGTATGTAATATTGTATATTTTTAAAGCGGGCATTGCGAGACACCTTCTTTGGATATTCGAGTGCTTTCTCCCACTCTTTGTCATGTATCGGGTGCCCGATTTCTTCCTCCCAGGTTTCCCGCAGCGCACTGAGTGGTTGGTTTGTGATTTCTCATATGGCTTTGTATAGCCAAGTAACTAGGTGTCGGCCTGCTCCCATATGCAGGATGGTATGTATGACCGGGTGAGTGGGGGATCTCCTTCTGTTAGGTTATGATGTGGGCTGTAGCTCGCTATGATCTGCCTGTGAAGTAAGAATTGCCCGGGAGGAAGGTCGAATTCTTCCACTATCTGGTTGAATGGGCGCAATTGTCCATCCTCAAACAGAGATTCCATCTCCATTAATGAGTGTTCTGTCCATACTCGCAACATGCGGGCGGTATAATATGTCTCTCGTCTGGGCAGTCCGATCAGTGGGAGTAACGGGGAGTAGCAGGGTCTTCCTGTGGACATGCGGTGTATCCTCTGCATGCATGTGCGGGCTACTGACACCTGTATGGGGTATGTTCGTTTCGGTTCAGAGCTGGGTAGGAGCAACCAGCGGATCTCCGGTATTGGTACGGGTCCTGTCTCCGTGTGGGTCTCCCCTAGATGTCTATCTGCTGTCCAGTACGAGAGCCATTGGAGTTGCGCTGCTAAGAAGTACGATTCAAAGGACGGTGCCCCTAATCCTCCCTGGTCAGTGGGTAACTGCAGTTTCGCTAATGCAACTCTATGTCTACCTGTACCCCAGATCAATGAGCTCAGTAAAGAGTCCAGATCCCAGAAGAAAGCTCGGGGTGGAACAACCGGGATGTTGGTGAAGTGTTATAACAACCATGGTAGCATTATCATTTTAGCCAATGCTACCCGCCCTATCGGGGCCAGGGGAAGGCTCTTCCAAAAGCCTACCGCCGCTCTTATCCCTGCCAGTGCTTTTCGGTGGTTGCCCTCGAACATGTCGGATGAAGAGTGGTAAAGTCGTACCCCTAAATACTGGGGGGCGCTCTCACTCCAGGGTAAGCTCTGTTCCCCTATTCTATTATTCAGTGGGGTAAGGTTTGGACTCAGTGGATATATCGTCGATTAGTCCCAATTCACCTTAAATCCCGAAGCCTCTGCAAACTCTCCAAGAGTTGCCCATATAGAAGTTAGGTCTGCTGTGATGACTCGCACATATATTAACAAATCATCCGCGTACATTGACACACTATGTATGGTGCCCGCTATAGGGATACCCCAGTTCTCTTCCTCCTGGCGTAGATGTATTGCCAGGGGTTCTACCGCCAAGGCAAATAAGATGGGCGAGAGTGGACACCCTTGTCTTGTGCCCCGTTTCAACCTGAATGAGGACGATACATATCTTCCTATACGGATCCGAGAAGTAAGTTTAGTGTACAAGAGCCGTGTGTACGCTAGCAGAGTGGGACCAATCCCCACTCGTTGTAGGACTGTGAAAAGGTATGGCCATGTGAGGGTATCGAAAGCCTTTTTGAGATCTAAAATGAGACAGGCAGCTTTTGGGAATGTGGCTCTCGCTTAGTCCTATGCATGGAATAGCCGACGTAAGTTCTGAGATGTGTTCCTCCCCGGAACGAACCCGCATTGGTCCGGGTGAATCAATGGCGGTAGGATTTGTGTGAATCGGTCTGCTAAAATCTTCCCTAGTATCTTACAATCGGCCGCCAACAACGTAATGGGTCTATAGGAGGCCAGTTGCTTCGGGTCTCGGTGCGGTTTTGGGAACGTTACCAATACCGACTCTCTGAGGGAACCTGTGAGTTCTCCCTTCTCTAACGCCTCTGCGAACATTGCTACAAGGTGGGGAACTAATAATGACGAGAAAGTGGAGTAGTATTCCAAGGGGAAAGCATCCATCCCAGGGGCTTTATGACCTGCTAGGGCCCGGATTGCTAGGGTGATGTCTGCTGCCTGTATTTCTGCATCTAGTGAGGTTTTATCTGCTGTGGATATTTGCGGTATGCTGAGTGGGTCAAGGAAGCGTTCCCTCACATTTTGAGTGTTGGTAGTTGGTTGCCTATAGACTGCGGTATAATAGTGTAGGAACTGTTGCAGTATTTCCGCCTGCGATCGCACGGGTTTACCGTCGGGGTCCAGTATTTCAGTAATTGGCTTGACCTTTGTGTCCTGTTGGGCTAGCCAGGCTAGTAGGGTCCCCGTTGTGTCCCCTTCCCTATGTGTTCTAGTTGCGTGTGCTTTTAAGTCATATCTACGCAAGTGTAGTACAGCCGATGCGTATGCAGTTTTTGCTTCTGCTACCTGTATTATGGTTGCTCTATCCGCATCCGCTTCTTTTGTTAGGGTCGCTAGTTTGCTTTCGGTCTCTATTAATGTATTTTCCAATATCTTCTTGACCCCCGCTATTTGTCTTATACATTCTCCTCGGGTCACCACCTTGAACGCGTCCCACTCCACTAATTTGGATGTCGTTGTGCCCGTGTTTTTAGAGAAATATTCTTGTATGCTTTGTCCCTGTTCGTGCTTAAATACCTGGTCGGTCAGACATTCCTGTGGAAGCCTCCAGGTGGGTACTGGGGGGTGGGGGGGCCTCCATTTCAGAGTTAGTATGTGGGCATCATGGTCTGAGAGGACCCGTCCTAAGTAATCAGAGTGCTGGATGTTGGGAACTATCGCTGCGGAGCAGAGGAACCTATCTAATCTTACTCGGAGATTGTGTGGGATGGAGTGGAATGAGTACAATATGATTTGTGGATGTTGCGCTCGCCATGCGTCTGTGAGCGCCCAATGTGTGGTCCATGCTTGGAAGCGTTCTGTCTGTTTGTGAGCGGGAGAGTGTGTAGGCGGGGGGTGGGATCTGTCCAGGGTAAGGTTTAGCATGCAGTTATAGTCCCCCCCACAATATCCACGGTATGGATATATATTGTGCAAGGACTCCCGTGAGGTGATCCCAAAACTTTTCTTGCTCACTATTTGGGGCATATATACTGCCCAACAGTACAAGCTGTCCCTCCAGGAGCCCCTCCATGAGTGCGTATCTCCCGTCCTTCTCCACCGTTCTTCTGAGCTCCTGAAAAGGGGTCCCCGGCCTAACCCAGATTGGTGCACCTCGTGCATACGCAGATTATGACGTGCCACATATGGTCCCTCGCCATTTATTACGTAATCTGTCTAGCTCTCGTGTCGTTAAATGCGTCTCCTGTAGGAGAGCTATTTGCGCGCCTTTCCGCTTTGTGTATGAGTAAATGGCGTATCGCTTACTTGGTGTGTGTAGGCCTCTAACATTTAGCGTTAATAGGCCTATGTCTGTGGTCAACGTCCTGTTAGCCATGTTATAATTTCTGTAGAATCAGACCCGCTATGTCCCGAACACTTAGAGGCGCTCACCATGCCCTCGTCGTGTTGACAAGTAAGGATCGTGCTTACTGACACCCGCCTGTGTGATATTCTCGGTAGTTGTTGATCGGTTCTTTGGGGAAGGGAGTAAAACTTAACAAGGGGACACATTCCCAACTGAAAGGACCTATCGCCCTTGACGGTACGTCCAAACCAGACATGCTGTAACTACTTTAGTTCGTTATAACCTGGGGGGGACGGGGGGCTCGTGGTTCCTAGTACGATATGTGTTCTATGCAACTCATATGTGCTAGTGAATTAATCGTGGTGTCGGTGGGACCCTCCATCTGTTTCTTGTTAGTTCCACTAGTGTATGCCCTGTTTGACATTATTTATTCGTGGCTATGAGTGGGTGAGGTTGTGTTGCTTTGTCTCCTCATTAGTTGAGGGCGAGTTTAAGTGGTGTGATTACAGACCTTTCCGTATCATCCCAGTTCATTCTGATAAAAGTGTTCGCAGTTTGTGGGGTCACCTCCGGCGGGGTAATCGACCCTTCTCGGGAAATATTAGTGTCCTCTACTTCATCTTCTGAGGAAAAGATGTGCGGGCCTCGTTCTCCATCTGAACTTTCTATGGTTGGGCCCAGCTCTGGCGCCACTTGCAAGGCTTTCCGACGCTCCGCAATAATTTGTTCAAGATTTGGAGGGCCTCTTGTCAGTGTCTCTTTTCAGGTCTCCGGTTGCGCTTGAGTTAGTTTGTTCGGCTGTCGTTGTTTATCTCCGGGTCCTCGCTTCCCGTGCACGGTGTCTCGAGGTCTAATGTTTTGTAGGTGCTGTTCCGCCCAGTCGTATGCATCCTTAGGGGTTATAAAGAAGTTAGTGTGACCGTTGTGCATCACCTTGAGCCGCGCTGGGAATAACAAAGAGTATTGGACTGCTTTTTGCCGTAGTATTCGTTTAATATCCATGAACGATGCGCGTTGCCTTTGCACCGCCCGGGAATAATCTGGAAACAGCATAACTGATTTATCCTCTATTCGTATGGGTCCATTTTGTCTGGCGGCTCTAAGCACTGCATCTCTATCTCTATAATGTAAGAGTTTTAGTAGCAGAGGTCTGGGTGGGAGTCCTGGGGGCGGTTTCCGTGCCGGAACCCGGTGCGCTCTTTCCACCGAAAAGTACGGGGTACGTTCCGATTCTGAAGTGAACGATTTGAGCCATGATTCAACGTATTCAATGGGATTAGGGCCCTCCGCTCATTCGGGAAGATTTATCACCCGAATGTTGCAACGACGGGAAGGGCCTTCCAAGTCATCTGTCTTCTCCTCTAAGGTATTGACCCGGCGATGGAGTTCCTTCAGCATTTCTTGCTGGGTTTTGACTTGAGGTTCTATGATCTTGAGGGTTTTGCCTCCTTGTGCGACTCTATCTGCTAGTTTCCGATGATCGTCTCTGAGCAAATTAAAGTCTGTTACTAACGCTCCGAATCTGTCCTCCATCGTGACTCTTGAGTGCTCGATGGCCGCCAATACTTTATCCAGTTTTTCGGACATTGATGCTGTAGTCATTGCTTCCTCGTCCGTGCGAATGTTTTTGTTTGCGGGGGAAGATTGCCTTGTGTGGGCCGGTGTTTGTGTATTCCCGGTTGTGCGTTGTCTCCCCATCCTTAAAATGCAGGCGTGTTTCTGGGCGATGTTTTGTGTCTGTGGGCTGTATTGCAGTCCCTGCTTCTGTTAGTGGCTTTTATGACCAAATAACGCTGTTCGATTCCGGGGGGGACCGTTCCTATTAAGTATATCGACGTCTTCGTATTAATTTTGAGGGCCTATTCCTGGGCCGGGCCTCTGTGGTTTCTGTTCTTGGCCGCTGGTCCGTTGTGTTGCCTCTTGCTCGATGTTCGTCTTCTCTTCCATGTATTCCAGCACCTCGAGTCCTGGCGCCGATTTCCCGAGCTACCTCCGTTGTCAACTGTGTAAAGGGGAGGGAGAAGGAGGAAGTGCCGGCGTGACCCGATGCTGTCCCTGCAATTGTCACTTCTGTGTAGACGATTTTGTGTGTGGGGGGGCCCCCCCTTCTTTTCGTGGGCATGCTTCTATGCGGTATCTCTCCCACGTAATGATGGCGCTTGCCTATTCTGACGGTGTCCGTGAGCGTACCCACTTTGGGAGCTTGCTTTTGGTGCCTGTCGCCTGCGCTTCTTCACCTTAGGGCGATCTTGTTTTGGTGCCAGGCCCCTCAATACTTGGCAACACTGTGTTATAAGGTGCCCGCTGTCACGGTATCGTGCACCACCCTCCTGGTACTGTTTGTAGTCCTCCGGTCGCCACTTTTATAGCGTGTTTTCTTGCGGCGCAGGGCTTTTCTCCAACGCGTGTCCGCTGCTGTCCCAACGCAGGGCTTTAGGGCGAGCCCTTCAGGTTTATAAGCCGCCCATTGGCGGCACTCACAGAGTACTCTCTCACCCCTGGTGATTATTGTATGGGGTTTGTGGTTTGAGTGTCTTTTCCTGCCTCCACGGGGCCTACATCTGCCCAGCGTCCTCAGCACAGGATTTGCGCGCCTTTTTTCAGACTCTGCACGGGTCTCCCGGTTGTCGATTCTGGTCCCAGCACTCACCTCCTGGGGGTCGATTGCACTTCTCTCGCCAATATCAGGTCCGATGCCGAGTATTGGAACTGGTCTCCTCCATCACACCTTCGGCGATTCCGATCGCGGAGCTCCCTGTTCTCCTCCGGGCACCGCCATCTGGAGAAGGGGGGAAAAACCTCCGGTGTTTCCACTCGCGGCGTGAGCTGTATTTATGTATGTGCCCCGGCGAGCAAGATCAGGAGCGCTGCCGCTTATTGTTGTCTCTCTAACTGCCGGTGCAGGATCCCGATATCATACCCCCCTCTCTCTACTGCTCCCGGAATCAGTGGCTATGAAGTGGGCGCCGCCATTTTGCCCCTGTTCTCTGACCGCCGATCTTCTAGCTCGTCGCGACTGTTGGAGCTTGCGAACCCTGTTATTCAGCCATCAGGAGAGTCACCGCTGTTTCTGACGCCCCTCATCTCTCCAGCAGGGCTCACCGACACCGGTAATTGCTGTTTTGCGAGCCGTCTGCCGGAGCTCTAGGCAGACACGTCTGCTATTGTGGCTGTCGTAGCCACGCCCCGACTCCTCTGCCCTGTATACTTTGAATTTTCCCACCACCAATCCTACCCCTGATGGTACAATGACACCTAGCTAGCATCTGAAATCAGCTAATAAGCATAGACATTATTACTACCTGTTGTTGCTCACAATGAAAATATTGGAACAAGTAGAACTAATGTTGAACTAGGAACCTCCCTAAGAATCCACTGGCATTATTTTTTGAGATACTTAGGCATTATTACCTATTAGAATAAGTGGTGGACAGGTGGAGCAACAGGTTCTTGTAGTGGATCCCCATTTCTCAACTGCACAATTCCAAACATGAAGACTGAAGCCAGTCTCTCATTGAGGACAACAGACTTCCCATTTGTTAAACCTTTCATATCGCTGAAATAGTGTGACCCCCCTAACTGTCTGGATATCACTAGAGTATAACTGGAATAAAGCTATCAGGGCCAAGAGGGATACCTTACAGTAACTGTATTGAAGGCCATCAAATGCAATATTTAAAACACCTATTGCTCTGCACTGGGTGACCACCACATGATTTGGCTACATCAAATGACACAGAAGGGTGCAGTAGACACTTTCAAAAGGAAGGCATAGGCCCCTTGAGAAATAAACATCTGGAACAGAATATCAGTATCAAAGTAGACTGCATCAGGGCAGTATTGTTGTTCAACATCATATCTAGAAGAAGCAGCCAGCCACTGTTGGCTGTGGCCTTCAGGCTGGATGTCAACATCACCAAGGCAAGAGGATGATGCATTTTCTCACCATGAACTTGGCACAATTAGACTCCCAATTTTGCAGGCAGCATCTAGCATTGACATCAGCTTGGCTCGTGTCCACTTTACATAGTCTAGTATAGTGCCTCAAAGATTTGCCAAAGTGAAGATAGTGTCAGTTTCCGGAGTTGTACACCTGTTGAAAGCCCCTTGCCATCCCTGCATACCTAATCCAGTGAGTGAAGAGGGACTTGTCACCAAAATATAGGAATCAAGAGAGAAACAGGGAAAGGAGTGAGAGCAAAGTTTTGTTCTTGTATCCACACTTCAAGTTTCATCTGTTTCAAGACCATGTCTAGATGTCAAACCAGCTGGAAGGCAGTGGGCACCCGGTAAATAAGCAGTTCAGGCAGCAACCAAATAATATAGCACAGATGGAATTTTTCTTACCAGTTCTAGCAGCAGGTACTGCTGTTATGAGCCTGTAGCTGACCAGGATGAAAGCGGATGGCACCAGGATGGTGCAAGAACTCGGATGTGAGACACTCCAGAAAATTGGGTGAGGCAGCACAACACACAGCAAGGTGAAAAACATGGGCAAATGAAAACTGGGGGAACCAAAAAGGGAAGGAAAACAGTGAAAGTGGGTGGAATACACATGAGCATGGAACTACACAACATGTTGCCATGCGAAGCCTAACAGACTATGCATGTCTAAATAATGCTCTACCTCTCTTCACCTGGAAATGACCCCAAACCAGGAAGTGAGTAACTACTGCTATGCTGAAGCTATCTATCTAGTGTCCCAGTCCTTTGTAACTCCCATAGGCCTGTTCTCCAGCATCACCAGCCTCTTTGCATCTCCTGTTTCTCCTGAATCCTCAGTTAGTGCTAGCTACACTCTGAAGACACCCAGGCAAATTAAGTTTATAGTCTAATAGTCAGTAGCCATGAATATGAGCTCAAGGACAATTGGAACATTAACCCTGTAGTTAGGTTGCTTTATTGGTATATTGCTCAGTCTCTTTTTTGAGACAATCTTTTACCAGTATTTCCAAAGAATTTAATTATGGCATAGATTGAACAAGGTGGCAACAATATCTGCAGAGAACCAGGATGCTATTTATGTCTTTCACGGTGGTAGGCCGAGGCCGGGTACTTCGAGCCCTTACTTTGAAATGGTTCACCGACATCCCTTTCTCTTATACATTATGAGCCCAACGATTTGTCATTTTTATGGGTCCCTTGTTCCCACTGTTTGGCGTTAACTGTTCTTACTCACTCTGACTCATCTGACTCAGCTAGTTCTTCTCAGCAAGTTCTTTTATCTCTTTCTATTAGAAATTGTGAAGCATAGACATGTGCAGAAGTGTTAGCATTATGTCTACCTTCTAGCTAGGCTGAAGTATTTTCATTGTTTATGTTATGGTCGCCCTATTGATAACATGGATGCTTGCAATGAAGTCTAAAACACCTACATGTGAATCGAGATGATGCATTTATCGCCATACTTATTTTGTCTGACAGGGACTTTAGTGTTGGCAAACTTATAAACATGAGATAAAGACAGATTAGTTGGAGAGGCTTCGCAACAGGACTATCAGGCCAGAGGTCACACCGGTTTGCTTCAACAAACCAGCCCCTGGTGAGGGTAGCTCCTGGGCTCAGACAGCCGAAGAGAGGTGTCCTACAGTGTGTCACTGCTTATTATTTCTGGGCTAAACAGTTGCTAAATCTTAGCATAGTGCGTAGAAGTAGCAATAGGGTGTTATGAGGCTATGAAATTGTTAACTGTGTTAGTTTTGGCTGGCCATGGCATGCATTGCTGCATTTATTTTCACATTCAGTGTGGATACGTTCATTTTTTATGCACTAGACTTGGGTTTAAACATTTCAAAGTTTTATAGCCAGTATCTTAGTGAGGGTATGAAAGTGTTATTCTTTTAAGAAAGAGGGCTTAGAGTTCCGCTGTGTCCCTGAACTGATCTAGAGGGATTAATCGTGACCAGAAAACACCACTCATGCAGTATGGCTTAGTGTGTTGTGTATGGTTTGTAGTCCATTCTGATTTCTTATTGCTGTTGGTGCATAAAACTAAGGGGCTTATTTACAAGGCCCTTGCACCACTTTTGCGTCATTTTTAACATGGGAAAAGTGACGCAAAAGTGGCGCAAGGGGCTTGTAAATCTGCCCCTAAGTCTCTTACCCGGGGGTTTGAAATGCAACCCTTGCAGCTCTGGGGGGATCTCCAGATAGCGCTTTTGGAGACCACATCACTGAATTGATGTTGGTGTCTTGGGTTACCCTTCTGTATTTGGCTCTCATTCAGATCTGATAATATAGAACTCCGCAAAATACCTTGCTGCGCTGCTCTACGCCAAAACTCCATAAACGAGGCCCTATGTTTGCATGCATTAGTTTGGTGACTTCAATTCATTGTTTCCTTTGGTATCTCCGGCCTTCTGTGTGCATACTGCATTTCAGACTCATGCATTAAGGACTGTGATGAGTAAGATCTGATCTCAAATTATTGAAGAATTCCAGTAAGCAGTCAAGCCATTTCCTTTTACTACTCCCTCCCCCTCTTGTTTTCACTCTCTAGCCCTCTCTCTCTGCTGCTGTTAATTCACCATCTGCTTTTTCCTCTCCCCTCACAGTGGTTATCACCATTTTTGCCATCTGCCCATTGTCAGATATCCAACAAAGAAGTTACCTTTCTATGGCCTAACAAACAGGAGCAGCACAGTAAGAAATCCTTGTTTTTTTCTGACTTCCCTGGTGCAATGTAATGCACTGAAGCATCTAAGTCATTTATTGTCATCATGTGGGGCTATTAAGTATTGACATTTGTTGACACTAAAGTACAATAAATAACACTTTGGCAGTTCAGGTAAAAAGCAAACAGTATAAGAACACTAAGGGTCCGATTCCGTTCTTGTCAGGAAAGCCATCCCAGAGCTGTCCGGAGTCAGACCTTCCAACCGACTCATACTGGGATCCGGTTTAACCAAACAATGCAGTACAATGCACAAAACCCTTTACATACCGAACGAATCGGTCACTCCGAATCCGTCTCCATTTTCCTAACGAGAAGCCTCCGGAAACGCAGAATGGATTCGTCCAGAGGTGTTGCCCAAGCCGAATCCGACCTGACAAGTATGATGCGTACTTCCAATGCGCCGAATCAGTTGCCAGAACCAACTCGTCAGAGCATCCAGAAGGGGAGTGTTAGAAATGGGATCTCTAGTTGGCAAGGGCTTGCACCTTTGTCCAAGTAGGGACCCTTCTTCCTAGTCAGGGTAAGGGTTGTTACACTCGTGAAGTAACCCCTGCTCACCCTCGTGGTAGCTTGGCACGAGCAGTCAGGCTTAATTCAGAGGCAGTGTGTAAAGCATTTGCACATAACCAACAGTAATACAGTGTAAGCACTACAAACGGACACCACACCAGTTTAGAAAAATAACCAATATTTTATATACTCAAGACAAGACCAATTACGACAAAAATCCACAATACTATACTTTACGAATGAATACTTGATACGTTAACTTCTTCTTTGCAGGAATAGCACAAAAGCAAAGTTCGTACGAGTCGGTAGCTCCGTCCGAGCCTACCGTGATGCTGAAAACCCCAGAGTCTAACAGTTCCAGCCGACCGCGTCGATACGGGCCAGCAGAGTCGTGAACAGACTCGGTCACAGTACCTTTTCTTGTTGTGGCTGGTACGGAGTGTACGAGCCGGTCGGCGTTCGTCGCGGTTGCGGTGCAAGACGGAGCGATGCAAGGTGCGGTGTCCCTCGATGCGGTGCAGGCAGCGGCTCGATGAGCGTCGGGCAGACGGAGTCGGTGAGTCCAAGGCGTGCGATGCAGCGCGAGACGAGGCTCGATGCGGTGCTGACAGGTTGCGATGCAGGCGACCAAGCCGGAGTGCGGGAGCTGGCGTCGGACAGCGGTGCGAGTCGGAGCGGTGCGTCGCAGATGTGCGAGCGGTGCCCCAAATGCGGTGCGGTCTCGACTCTTGAGCCAGTTGCAGCGGCAGTGTCGGTCTGGTCCGGCTGGCCCAGTGAAGCGATGCGATGCGAACTGCGGTGCCCACAGGTCATGGTGCAAGCAGCGGCTCGATGTTGGCGGCGTTGGACGTCGCCCACGGTGAGACCAGGGTTGCGATGCGAAGCGGGGCGATGCGGTCTGCGGTGCAAACAGGTCACCGGCCAGGGATGGATTCGGTTGACGGAGTTGGTTGCAGTTCCCTTCCTCTGTGGCGACTGAAACAGCGTTCCAGAAGCGGTACCCAGAGGCTTGTGAAGTCTTTGTAGTCCCTGAGACTTCTTAACAGGAGGCCAGCTCGGTTCCTGGCCCTTGGAGATACTCAGCACAAGTTTGTAGAAAGTTCAGTCCAGTCCTTTCACTGCCCAAGACAGAAGCAGCAACTGCAGGCCAACCCAACAAAGCAACAACACAGCAAAGGGGCAGTACTCCTCCTGGCAGCTCTTCCAGCTCTTCGTCTTGGCAGGTTCCTTGATTCCAGCGAGATCTAAATTCATGGGGTCAGGGCCCCAATATTTATATCCCAAATTCCTTTGTTCTCTGAAGGCAGAGAGGCCTTCGCCTAGTCCAAACCAGTTCTGGAGCACTTTGTTGACAAGTCTCCGTCCCTTCTTTCAGTGAGTAGGCCAGGGACATCAGACGCACCACAGGAGGTGGAGCCAGCATTGTGGAGGGAAGGCACTGTCCTATTCAGGGCCCAGGTGCGACCCCTCCCACCCATCTACAGGTCGATCTGGCTATTCAGCCCTGCGCTGACTCACCCTGTCTCCTGGCATCCCCCAGCCCCTGTCACTCACATTCCAGACAAGGAATACACAACCTCGCAGAGGCAGGCTTGGATGGTTAGGCAAGAAAATACCCACTTTCTAAAAGTGGTATTTTCAAACGTAGAATGTTAAAACCAACTTCACTAAAAGATGCATTTTATCATTCTGAGTCCAGGCATACTAAACTCGAATTTCTACCATGTTCCCGGGTCAGCTAGGATTATATACTGTAATAATCAAAACCGCCCGTTCTGGCCTAGGGGGAACAGGTAGCCTTGCAATAGTGAAAAACGTACTAGGCTGTAATTCACTATCAGGACATGCCGCTCACACTCGGGCATGTCCTACCTTTCGCATACACCGCACCCTGCCCACAGGGGTACCTTGGGCCTACCTTAGGGGTGACTAACATGTAGCAAAGGGAAGGTTTAGGGACTTGCAAGTGTGTGCACTTGCCAAGTCGACATGGCAGCCCCAGGCTGCGCACAGGCTCTGCGATGGCAGGCCCGAGTTACACTTTACGGGTTGTTTGCGTGGGTGGCACAATCCAGTGCTGCAGCCCACCAACAGCATTTGGTCTATAGGCCCTGGCACTCGCAGTGCACTTTACAAGGGACTGACACATAAACCAAATAGGCCAATCATGGAAACACCAATCCATAACACATTTTATACAGGAGCACTTGCACTTTCCCACTGGACCGCAGTGAGGAAAGTGCGCAGAATCATCACACCAGCAAAAACAGAGTCAAAACCGGGAGGTCAGAAAGCAAAAAGTCAGGGGAAACACGCCAAAAGATGCCAAGTCTAACACATGTCCCCTCCAGCTGAAAGTAGGGAGAACTACCCAACCCCATTGGAGTTCTCTTCACTAAGGCGGAAGAACCTGGACAGACCATCTGCGTTGGCGTGTTCTGTACCAGGACGGTGTTCCACCGTAAAGTCCATTCCCTGTAGGGAGATGGACCACCTCAGCAGTTTTGGATTCTCACCCCTCATTTGCATCAACCATCTGAGGGGCTTGTGGTCTGTCTGAACCCGGAAGTGAGTCCCAAACAGGTATGGTCTCAACTTCTTCAGTGCCCAGACCACAGCAAAAGCTTCCCTTTCTATGGCACTCCACCTCTGTTCCCTGGGAAGTAGTCTCCTGCTAAGGAAGACTACAGGCTGATCCAGGCCCTCTTCGCTCAGTTGTGAGAGCACCGCTCCCACACCATGCTCTGAAGCGTCAGTCTGCACGACGAATTCCTTGGAGAAGTCAGGTGCCTTGAGCACGGGCGCCGTGCACATGGCTGCCTTCAGGGCATCAAAAGCTTTCTGGCAGGACTCAGTCCAGATCACTTTCCTGGGCTGCCTCTTAGAGGTCAGCTCTGTTAAGGGGGCAACGATGGTGCCATAGCCCTTAACAAATCTCCTATAATAGCCGGTGAGACCTAAGAAGGCTCTCACCTCTGTCTGGGTCTTGGGGGTTCCCAAGCCAGAATGGTGTCAATCTTGGGTTGTAGGGGCGCCACCTGGCCGCTTCCTACCTGGTGTCCCAAGTACACCACAGAACCCTGCCCGATCTGGCACTTACTGGCCTTGATCGTGAGGCCTGCACCTTGCAGAGCCCTCAACACTTTCTCAAGGTGCTGTAAATGTTCTTCCCAGCTGGAACTGAACACAGCAATGTCATCCAGGTAGGCGGCACTGAAATCCTCCAGCCCAGCCAACACCTGATTGACCAACCTCTGAAAGGTGGCAGGGGCATTCTTCAACCCAAAGGGCATCACCCGGAATTGGTAATGACCTTCTGGGGTTGAGAATGCTGATCTCTCCTTGGCCCCATCGGTTAAGGCAATCTGCCAGTACCCAGACGTTAAATCAAACGTGCTGAGGAACCGGGCAGCTCCCAACCGATCAATGAGCTCATCAGCTCTGGGGTTGGGGTGCGCGTCAGTCCTGGTGACGGCATTGAGCCCACGGTAGTCCACACAAAACCGGAGCTCTGGAGTGGCACCGGGCGCCGCAGCCTTTGGGACCAAGACCACTGGGCTGGCCCAAGGACTGTGGGAGGGCTCAATCACCCCTAACGCCAACATCTTAGAGACCTCCTCCTTGATGCTGGCTCTGACCCGGTCAGTCAACCTGTAAATCTTGTGCTTCACAGGATGGCTGTCACCGGTGTCCACGTCATGGGTACACCAGTGAGTAACACCGGGAGTCAGAGAGAACAGTGGGGCGAACTGTCCCAACAACTGGCGACAGTCCCCCTGCTGCTCCTGAGTCAGAGTAGGGGAGAGGATCACACCCTCTACTGACCCATCATGCTCCTTGGTAGACAGGAGGTCAGGGAGAGGCTCGCTCTCCTCTTCCACCCCATCATCTGTCGCCAAGAGCATACTCACTTCGGACCTCTCGAAGTGGGGCTTGAGGCGGTTCACGTGCAGGACCCTCAACGGGTTCCTTGGAGCCTGCAAATCCACCAGGTAGGTGACGTCACTTTTGCGCTCCTTTACCTCATATGGCCCAGTCCACTTGTCCTGCAAGGCACAAGGTGCCACTGGGGCCATTACCCACACTTTCTGCCCAGGTTGAAATTCGACCAGAGTGGCGTTCTGGTCATACCATCTCTTCATTTCTTCCTGGCTGGCTTCTAGGTTCGCCTGAGCGAGTTTCCTGAAGCGGGCAGTTTGGTTTCTAAAGGCCAGCATGTAGCTAAATATATCCTGGGGAGTTTTCCTGGGAGCTGCCTCCCAGCCTTCCTTTACCAAACTCAGAGGTCCTCTGACAGGGTGGCCATACAGGAGCTCAAAGGGGCTGTACCCAAGAGACTTCTGAGGCACCTCCCTGTATGCAAAGAGTAGGCATGGCAAGAGGACGTCCCACTTACGCCTCATGGGTTCTGTTAGACCCTTGATCATGCCTTTCAAGGTCTGGTTGAATCTCTCCACCAGACCGTTTCCTTGTGGGTGGTAAGGAGTGGTGAACTTGTAGGTTACCCCACACTCCTTCCACAGGGATGTCATATACTTCGATATGAAATTGGTCCCCCTATCAGAAACCACCTCTCTGGGGAATCCCACACGGGAAAAGATCCCCATTAACGCCCGGCCCACCACTGGCGCCGTCGTTGTCCTGAGAGGGATTGCCTCCGGGTACCGGGTGGCATGGTCCACCAAGACCAGGATGTACCTGTTGCCCATGGCTGTCTTGGGATCCAGTGGCCCCACTATATCCATCCCTACCCTTTCAAAGGGTGTTCCAACAACCGGAAAAGGTTGGAGAGGAGCTTTGACCTTCCTCCCACTCTTACCACTTGCCTGGCAAGTTTGGCAAGACCTACAGTGTGCATCTGACTGCCTTCGCATTTGGGGCCAAAAGAAGTGGGTGACAAGCCTGTCAAAGGTCTTGTCCTGCCCCAAATGTCCTGCCAAAGGCACGTCATGAGCCAGACCCAGTAGGAAGGTCCTGAAGCGCTGGGGTACCACCAGCACACGGGCTGACCCAGGCTCAGCAACCTTAGGCTCACTGTATAGGAGACCGCTCTCCCAGTAGATCAGATGTGACCCGGACTGATTACCAGCTGCCTGGTCTGCAGCCTGCCGCCGCAGACCCTCCAGAGTAGGGCACTCGCTCTGCTCCCTGCAGAACTCCTCCCTGGTGGGACCCCCTTCTTGCTGCCAATGGGTCAGCTCAGAGATGTCTCCCAGTTCGGCTACCTGCTCCCCTGTAGGCACCGGGCGTCCCCTCGAGGTCCGCCTCCTCCCGGTCCGTGGGAACTTCGGGGGCCGGTTTCCCGCGCCCCTGCCCTTTCTTCTGGCAGGGACTTGGGCCACTGTTTCAGGCTCCAAGTCCTTTTGATCACCCTTTCTGGCTGCCATTGACCGAGTAGACACGCATGCCCACTCTGGCAACCCAAGCATCTCCAAGTGAGACCTGAGCTCAACCTCCTTCCATGAGGACTGCTCCAGGTCGTTTCCTAGCAGACAATCTACAGGCATGGTAGGGCTCACAACCACCCTCAAGGGACCTGAGACCCCCCATTCAAAGGGAACCTGCGCCACCATACACTGGCGCTCCGAGTTGTCTACAGCAACTACTTGGTGGAATGCTCCTGGGACTCCTTGCTTCTCAGACACCAGGTGACACCGGACTGAGGTCACACTGGCTCCAGTATCTCTGAGAGCCTCTACCCTGTTCCCGTTAATGGTCACCCAGGTGCTATATTTCTTTGTGTTAGGGGGCACCTGGTTTCCTGGGACCATCTCACTGTCCCCTAGTGAGACAAGGGTCATTTCTGCGGGATCCCCACCCTCCTGTGGGCACCCCTCCTCCCCAAGCGCTACACTAGCCAACACTTTGGACTGTCCACCGGTGGGTGGCTGTGTCCCCTTCGGGCACTTGGGGTCCCCCTTAAAGTGACCTACCTGGTCACATGCATAACACTTG
Source organism: Calotriton arnoldi (assembly GCA_963921515.1). Lineage (NCBI taxonomy): Eukaryota > Metazoa > Chordata > Amphibia > Caudata > Salamandridae > Calotriton > Calotriton arnoldi. The sequence goes on from CAWUFW010003954.1 coordinate 1,623,015, forward strand.
CGGGAGCCGGTCTCAACAGGCTTCCTGTAGAGACCCCTTTCTTCTTATCACCGGGGGCTGGGAACCTTTACCCTGGGTACTAGTTTGGGGCCCTTTAGAGAACTCCTGTGCTTTACCCTTGTCCCCCCACCTTTCTGCTGGGGACCCTGCCCACCTTTGGCTGAGTCTCCCCAAACGCTTTCTTGTGGACCCTGGTACTCACCCAGCGGTCCGCTTCCATAGCAAGCTTCCTGGGGTCAGTTAGCTTACTATCCACTAGGTGCTGGCGCAGATCTGCAAAACATAGACTAGACAAGTGCTCCCATGCAATCAAGTTGTAGAGCCCCTGAAAATCTGTTACACTACTGCCCTTCACCCAACCATCCAGAGACCTGCAGAACACATCCACACATTCCAACCAAGTGTTGGCATCAGACTTCTTACTGGACCTGAACTGATCCCTGTACTTTTCAGGAGTAAGACCATACTTCGTGAGAAGGGCATCCTTCATGTCAGCATAGGTGAGGTGATACCCCTTACCCAAAGCTATCAGAGCATCCCTTGCTTCTTCCGGGAAAAGTGGCCACAATCCTGCTCCCCAATTCTCCTCAGGGACCCCATTCATGTGTATGGCTGCCTCATAACCCTGAAACCACCTTTGTATGTCATCCCCTTCTTGAACTCCTTGCCTACGTTCTTGGGAATGTGCACAATCCTGTCTGCCTTTCTGGATGAATTGCTGCCACCATCTGAGCCTGACTTACTCCTAAGTTCTAGCTCCTTCAGTTCTCTCTCATGCTCTAAGAGCATCTTCCTCTCCTCTATGGCCAATCTCTTCTCCTCCCTCTCACTCTCCAGCCTGAGCTTCTGCAGCTCGAACTGCCTTGCCTCCCGCCTGTCCTCCAGCTCCTCTGGGGACAGACTGCTGCTGCCTGACCTGGCGGGTTCCCCCTTACCCAAAAGCACATCCACCCTGGAAATAGGCTCCTCCACCTCCTCACTGAGATCGCCAGGCTGCCCATTGGCATGTCTGGCTGCTACCCAGGCCCTCAGCGCCTTCTGTAGCTCCTCCTTCCTTGTGAGGCCTTTAATTTGGACTTTCAGGTTTTTACAAATCGCTCGTAACTCCTTTACGGCGTAGGATTCCAACCTGTCCTCCTCAAAGATAACTTCCAGAGATGCAACGGATGATGCAATTGATTCAGGCATGACAAAAGTAGTGAGTTGAAAACTGGCAAGATCAAAAATAGGCCAAAAGAAAAAGAACCAGTATGTGGTACGTAATGGTCTGCGATATGGTAGTAGTGCACACCAATCACTGTAAGTCAAGTGCAAACACAAGTCCTATCCTCACCGCTGACGACCAATGTTAGAAATGGGATCTCTAGTTGGCAAGGGCTTGCACCTTTGTCCAAGTAGGGACCCTTCTTCCTAGTCAGGGTAAGGGTTGTTACACTCGTGAAGTAACCCCTGCTCACCCTCGTGGTAGCTTGGCACGAGCAGTCAGGCTTAATTCAGAGGCAGTGTGTAAAGCATTTGCACATAACCAACAGTAATACAGTGTAAGCACTACAAACGGACACCACACCAGTTTAGAAAAATAACCAATATTTTATATACTCAAGACAAGACCAATTACGACAAAAATCCACAATACTATACTTTACTGAATGAATACTTGATACGTTAACTTCTTCTTTGCAGAAATAGCACAAAAGCAAAGTTCAGTACGAGTCGGTAGCTCCGTCCGAGCCTACCGTGATGCTGAAAACCCCAGAGTCTAACAGTTCCAGCCGACCGCGTCGATACGGGCCAGCAGAGTCGTGAACAGACTCGGTCACAGTACCTTTTCTCGTTGTGGCTGGTACGGAGTGTACGAGCCGGTCGGCGTTCGTCGCGGTTGCGGTGCAAGACGGAGCGATGCAAGGTGCGGTGTCCCTCGATGCGGTGCAGGCAGCGGCTCGATGAGCGTTGGGCAGACGGAGTCGGTGAGTCCAAGGCGTGCGATGCAGGGCGAGACGAGGCTCGATGCGGTGCTGACAGGTTGCGATGCAGGCGACCAAGCCGGAGTGCGGGAGCTGGCGTCGGACAGCGGTGCGAGTCGGAGCGGTGCGTCGCAGACGTGCGAGCGGTGCCCCAAATGCGGTGCGGTCTCGACTCTTGAGCCAGTTGCAGCGACAGTGTCGGTCTGGTCCGGCTGGCCCAGTGAAGCGATGCGATGCGAACTGCGGTGCCCACAGGTCACGGTGCAAGCAGCGGCTCGATGTTGGCGGCGTTGGACGTCGCCCACGGTGAGACCAGGGTTGCGATGCGAAGCGGGGCGATGCGGTCTGCGGTGCAAACAGGTCACCGGCCAGGGATGGATTCGGTTGACGGAGTCGGTTGCAGTTCCCTTCCTCTGTGGCGACTGAAACAGCGTTCCAGAAGCGGTACCCAGAGGCTTGTGAAGTCTTTGTAGTCCCTGAGACTTCTTAACAGGAGGCCAGCTCGGTTCCTGGCCCTTGGAGATGCTCAGCACAAGTTTGTAGAAAGTTCAGTCCAGTCCTTTCACTGCCCAAGACAGAAGCAGCAACTGCAGGCCAACCCAACAAAGCAACAACACAGCAAAGGGACAGTACTCCTCCTGGCAGCTCTTCCAGCTCTTCGTCTTGGCAGGTTCCTTGATTCCAGCGAGATCTAAATTCATGGGGTCAGGGCCCCAATATTTATATCCCAAATTCCTTTGTTCTCTGAAGGCAGAGAGGCCTTCGCCTAGTCCAAACCAGTTCTGGAGCACTTTGTTGAGAAGTCTCCGTCCCTTCTTTCAGTGAGTAGGCCAGGGACATCAGACGCACCACAGGAGGTGGAGCCAGCATTGTGGAGGGAAGGCACTGTCCTATTCAGGGCCCAGGTGCGACCCCTCCCACCCATCTACAGGTCGATCTGGCTATTCAGCCCTGCGCTGACTCACCCTGTCTCCTGGCATCCCCCAGCCCCTGTCACTCACATTCCAGACAAGGAATACACAACCTCGCAGAGGCAGGCTTGGATGGTTAGGCAAGAAAATACCCACTTTCTAAAAGTGGTATTTTCAAACGCAGAATGTTAAAACCAACTTCACTAAAAGATGCATTTTATCATTCTGAGTCCAGGCATACTATACTCGAATTTCTACCATGTTCCCGGGGTCAGCTAGGATTATATACTGTAATAATCAAAACCGCCCGTTCTGGCCTAGGGGAACAGGTAGCCTTGCAATAGTGAAAAACGTACTAGGCTGTAATTCACTATCAGGACATGCCGCTCACACCCGGGCATGTCCTACCTTTCGCATACACCGCACCCTGCCCACAGGGGTACCTTGGGCCTACCTTAGGGGTGACTAACATGTAGCAAAGGGAAGGTTTAGGGACTTGCAAGTGTGTGCACTTGCCAAGTCGACATGGCAGCCCCAGGCTGCGCACAGGCTCTGCGATGGCAGGCCCGAGTTACACTTTACGGGCTGTTTGCGTGGGTGGCACAATCCAGTGCTGCAGCCCACCAACAGCATTTGGTCTATAGGCCCTGGCACTCGCAGTGCACTTTACAAGGGACTGACACATAAACCAAATAGGCCAATCATGGAAACACCAATCCATAACACATTTTATACAGGAGCACTTGCACTTTCCCACTGGACCGCAGTGAGGAAAGTGCGCAGAATCATCACACCAGCAAAAACAGAGTCAAAACCGGGAGGTCAGAAAGCAAAAAGTCAGGGGAAACACGCCAAAAGATGCCAAGTCTAACAGGGAGTATTTCAGCTTCGATTCGCACCACAACACAATTCCTGCGACCGAGACTGTGCAGCTATGTATCCCATCGCGCACGTCATCCCTATCCTCTACCTCTACGATAAATATTACAACCGCTACTGACGCGGTCGTCGCAGACGGTACGTTAAACACCTACCCCTACACAATAACGCTACTACCCCGTGTAAGACAATACCAGAGAAAGCAGGGATGCAACTACAGCCAACTTTAGTGGGAAAATACTTCCAGCACTGTAGTGTCAAATTTGGGGTCGGGGGGCAAATATCCTAAGCAATGTTTAACCAATGTGGTGGTGTGGGGGGGGGGCAAATACCCCCAGCAATGTTGAACCAGTTTGGGGGTTGTGGGGCAAATACCCCTAGCAATGTTGAGGCAATTTGGGGGTTGTGGGGCAAAGACCCCCATCAATGTAGAGGCAAATTGTGTGTTAGGGGGCAAATACCTCCAGCAATGTTGAGCCAAATTGGGGGTTGTGGGGCAAATACCCCCATCAATGTAGAGACAAATTGTGTGTTGGTGGGCAAATACCGCCAGCAATGTAGAGCCAATTTTGGTGTTGTGGGGCAAATACCACCAGCAATGTTGAGCCAAATTGGGGGTTGGGGGGCAAATACCCCCAGCAATGTTGATCCAAATTGGGGGTTGGGGGCAAAAACCCCAAGCAATGTTGATCCAAATTGGGGGTTGGGGGCAAATACCCCAAGCAATGTTGATCCAAATTGGGGGTTGGGGGCAAATACTCCAAGCAATGTAGAGGCAAATATGGGTTTGCGGGTCAAATACCCCCAGCAATGTGTACTTGAACAATGTAACTGGTGCTCATGCAAAGTGACTCAATGGTGGAGTATATGCTGCATGAATTTAAAAAAAACAAACCCAAAGGTCATTTTGCAGGAAATGTATTCCCACACTGTGGCAGCAAAAGTAACTGGCAACTTTGAGGAATGGGCAGAGTGGAGATGCTGGTGCTCTAGGGACTGTTGAAAAACAAAGAAAGCAACATCATCTAGTAAATGGTCCCTTAAAAACATGTGAAATACTCAGGTGCTGATGCACAAACATGACAGACCAGCCACACTACTGCTCAAGGACTGTATGTGTGTGTGTGTAAGCCATCTCAGCCTGGGCTGACACACACGATGGGGGGGCTGAAGCCCATAGACCCCATGGGTGTTGACACTGATCAGAAAGTGTTCTGATAGGCTTGGAATGCCTATGCGTGAAATTTGACATTGGTCGATGGGCTGGTGCACCAGGGTCACCTGTGGGCCTCTGTTTTGGGACCTCTGTAAAACACACCAATAGACTGACTTACTTCACCAGTCCTCACAAGGCCACTGCAATGTGGTGCAAGTATGTTGTCCACTCACCAGCTGTGCTGTAAATTGAGGCTGGGGGACAGCCTTTGGAGCATACTCACCTTGGCGCACTGCCTTGCGTGCCTTGACAGAAGCAGTGTCATCTCCCCCACACACCCTTCACTTTCAGGTCCTGGCAGGTGCAGGGAGGTTGCATTGTATGTAGGGGCCTTACAGGGAGGTAAGTCTCGCTTTGACAGTCTAACCTACACACCACCCTCTTGAACAGCAGCAGTGTGCCTTTCTGAAACCTCCCTTGACAGGTAAAAGCACAGAGGCTACAATGAAAGAGATGATCACAGAATGTTTGCCAATTACTTTCAGAGTGCCCGAGCATCATTCTGATCCCAATCCGACTTTGGGTCCCTAACATGTTGTGCATCTCTAATGAGGGAATGTCATCATCAGGTAGGTGCACTTAGCCCGCCAAATACTACTAGAAGTACACTTTTGATGGTGGAACAGGAATTGCCATAACCACACATATGTATCTATCACAAAGTTAATGCATGAGTCCACCACAACACACACTGAAACATTGCAGGGCAACAGAACTCCAATGTGCTCACAAAAGTATGACATTGTGATGCCTCTGTGTACATTAAAACCCAGAGGATATTGGCCCAGACAACACACCTTCTCACAGTCCCAGCCACTCTTTACTGATTTCAGTGCCTTCCAATTCAACAATCTAGAAGTGTTTGTGTCACATTCGTCTCTGAATTATTTTTAGACAAAATCCATCTTGGTTTTGAAAGAAGCATTTGACAACAACAAGGTAGGATACAGTCACCAGGTGTCGACTGTGGGCTCTGCACACAACTCCCAATCTGTATGTGTACACTGTCATCTTTGGAGAATGTCACTCACAGCAAATCTGCCTCGAGCTCCTCAGGCTGTAGAGTGTGTCGAAAAAAAAGAAATCCCATGTTGAATTTGCAGATTGCGCCTTGCAGAGTAGTAGGAGTACGCGTGAGTCTCAGGACTTAGGTCCACCAACAGTGTTGGAGGGTCTAGTGCACAGCCTATTGTGTAAGATAAGCTGGCAGTAGTGGTGATGATGCCGGGGGGGGTGGCTCAATCTGTGGCTCCAAAACACAATCGACATAGCCATCCTCAAGCCAGGGGATATGGATACATCTTGTGAGGATGAGGGATATGTGCAGAATGAAGTCCCCTATGTCCCCATTTGGCACTGAAACACTGTCTCCAAATCTATGAAAATGTCAAGGAGACCTTCCACAAAGACATAGTGCCATCACGCTCTAGGGTATTGTCTAATGTGCGAAATGGGAGCACCCATGGACACACACAAGGGCTACCCTTGCCAAAACAGAATAGAGGTTGCAAAATATTGACAATGCAAACACTCATTGGAACTGGGTGCAATGTTCCAGTGTCACATGTGTGTTTGCAAACAGTGCAATGTGTTTTCCTCAGCACAACCAGATATATCATCACAATGAGTCCATGTCCCTTGGTGTCCCCATACCTTGAACTTTCAAAGTCAGAATGCCAATTACAATCATGCGTATGTAGTCTAATGTGAAGTGTGGGGATGCGTTTCTGGAGTAGTCTGACACCAGGTGGCACAACAACACACATCATTGACTTTTCACTTGAGGGGCCTATAGCCCTCTAAGCAATGGACTGTCATCCAATGTTCCAGCATCATGACATTACAATATAAGCAATCACCACCTCCATCAAAAGGCAGTAAGCAAGGGTAAGAATGAACAATCAGTGACTACAACTACCTACAAAGGGTAACTCCACACAGCTGCCCACACACAATTTAGAGAAGGCAAGGCTAGGTGGAGGCAAATTGTCCTGTGAGGACAATAGGTTTTGCATATGCCATCATACTCAGAGCGGCCATTACAACAATCAGTCATGAACATCCAGTGGCAGACATCAAGCTGCAGCAAACACATTCCACATCTTCACATTTACTCTGGCTAATGTTTTTGCCTACTTACATACACATAATCTACAAATATGTACATTTCAACATTACTTCATGGCCTGCATGATCTCCACTTGTGTGGCTATGACCCCTCTCACATCCACCACAAAGTACATGCTCATCTCTCAAACCTATCATGCACATACAAGCATGTCATAAGCACACTCTGGTGCATCTAGACGGAGAAGTATGTCTGCCCCACAAGCTCAAGCATTGTACTCAAACTCTTCAAAACTGATTCTTCCAATTTCACACTTGCACCTCCCTTCTTACATCAACATCTACATTCACAGAACCACTCTTCATCACTATGTACACAACAACTCTCACATACATGACATGTACACAATGTACTGTACTCATCATCTCATCGGCAAACATCATACGTAACATGTCAAATGGACCACCCTCATAACCAGTTGCACCCTCAGTAATGTCTTGGACTGCACTCATATCACAACGTGCAGCATCACAGCTCACTCTGACATGCTCACTTAACACATCACCACATCTCACAAGACACTTACATTGCTCATAGTATATATCCTCAGCTATTTGCATATCAACATACACCCACCAGACTCTGCTTAAGTTCTGCAGATTGTCATTTCAAAAACAAATGGATCAACATATTAGAAAACAACATACATCAACTATACAACACCTCATATGTCACCGTTCAGCACCCTCAATTACACAACTGGTGTATTCCCCTTACATACACTTATCTACTTTGTTACAAATGGCAAGTTTAACCTCATCTCACTGTGGCCTTGTAACATCCACATATTACTTCAATGCTCCATACCATCATTAACTTATGCACATTAACAACTATCCTCACTCATTGAAACTGCCCTGGTACAGTCATTTCTCACAGTAGTGGCACAGACTACAGCTCTCATCTCCTGCCAGAATCAAACCTTGTCTAAGTGGTTATACCCCTATCACATCTACCTATTCATACCATACCTTGCTCAGGATTTAACCAGTCTTACAAGCGTGTATACTCTGATTCACACCCTCGTTTGTTTAACCATTCACATTTGGTGAATGTGAATACCTCATGTCTCTACACAAGAACTGTCTATGAACTCAACTCATACCTTACACTCTCTGACAATCAGTACATTTGTCCTGCCACAATGACGAATGAATCTCCACTCCATCCTTTACCCTTGTTTAAGTAAGCTCAGCACATGCAACATGAACCTTTGATAACACATCTGCAGCTAGGCCTCATATTCCAAAAAGCATATCCTCCCCTGTATGGCAACTAAGAGCATGGATGTGACACTCGATCCTGTAGCATCTGCACAGTAGATGGACACACATCACTTCTGTGCACTCACTGTCCACTTGGCTTACCACATGTAGCACTGGGCAATCCAACAGACATAACAGCACTCATAGTTCAGCTCTGTGTGACCTGGAACAGCATCAATCATAGCTTAAAATGACCCCATTGTCAGTCATCCACAAATTACAAATTACACACAATTCATATGCTCAACTGTGACTGGTGTGTGGTTGTAACTATTAAATCCAAGCTTGGACAGACAAAAAACACCATACACGTGATGTTCCTAAACAAAAGCAGGATGGCATGACTGACATATAAATTAGAAAGCAATGGACTATTAAGACAACACACACCTTGACTAACAAGAATCCCTGCAGAAGGTGGAGTCCTTTTGAGGCAACAGGGTTGGAAGACTGTGAGAATACTGCTCACCATGGGCTCAGGAAATGCATCAGATGAGTACACAGCCATGAAGGGAATTTGCCCACAGTGGCGTGCCACCTGTCGCAAGGCTGTATTTGCCACTAGTCTATCAGATCTAAAGAAGACACAGACATAGGTCCACTACTATCAAGTCACATGCAAGTATTGTAACATCACTTTGTGTACATGGTTGTGTCCAAAGTCACTGCCATGTAGTCAAACTCCATCTGCACCCAGGTGTATTGATGAGACAGGTGTCTTTTTGCACATTACAAAAATATGCAGCATGCTTCTCCTAAACTGTTGCACTTTGAGACACTTGCACTATGTTGACATATGAAAGCATGACCTATGTGCAATTGTGATGTAAAAGAGTAAAGGTTTGTGACTTCTTGTCACACTCATAGCCAAAACTGATGTGGATGATGACACATATGAAATCTAGACTCAAAATTCTTGACAACAAACTGTCAAAGGGAACATACTCCATGGACCATATGCAATCCCTGCAACACTAACATCATCGTATACCTACACTACTAATTGTACATGATTTACAGTTAACTAAAAAACAATTTGTGGGACACAGAGATCAACAAGAAGACCTCATTGCGCCCCATGCCCTCACCTCCATGGACTACGCACTGCTCGGAGACCTGAATTTCAACCTCGACAACCTTAGCGACCCCAACTCCATCGCCCTCCTGGACAACCTCGCCATCATTGGACTGAAGCAGATCATCACCAACCCCACCCACAAGGCAGGACACACCCTCGACCCCATCTTCGCAGGAGGAAACAACATTTGCTTCACCCACACCATACAACCCCTCTGGACGGACCACCACTGCGTCCACTACTCCTTTTCGAAACCCACCACACACAAGCCTACACCACGCCCCCAGCACAGGAACTGGAGCAAGATCACCGAAGAGCACCTCAACTCCGCCCTCAACCACACTCCTCCACCCACCATGACCAACGCCAACTCTGCAGCCAACGAATTCCACAGATGGATCACCGACTGTGCAAACACACTCGCCCCCCTCCAGAACTCCGACAGACAATGCAGCACAAAATCCACCTGGTTCACCACTGACCTCCGAAAATCCAAGCGTACATGCCGACGACTCGAGAAAGAATGGAGGAACAGCAAAACCTTGGATGCTCGCACCACCTACAAGACCGCCATGACAGAACACCACCAACTCATCATATCCACGAAGAGGAACTTCATCCAGGACAGAATCCTCTCCAACTCCTGCAACTCTAAGGAACTCTTCAGCATCATACAAGAATTCACCAAACCCCCCCAGTGAAAACCTCCGACGTCCCTCCCTTCCAGGACCTCTGCAACAAACTTGGCTCCTACTTCCATCACAAGATCAGGACTCTCTATGACAACTTCGACGACCAGAACCTAGACACCGACACTACTCCTACCACCGGCAATGCCACCCAGCCTACCACCACCGCCTGGACCCCTGTCACCACAGAAGACACCGCAAAAACCATGAGGAGCATCCACTCAGGAGCCCCCACCAACCCCTGCCCGCCACACATCTTCCACAGAGCTGCCTCCGCCATAGCACCCGAACTACGATGTACAATCAACTGCACCCTCGAAACAGGCATGTGCTCCTACGACTGGAAATGCACAGAAGTCAAACCCCTCCTCAAGAAGCCCTCTGCAGACCCGACGGACCTCAAGAACTACAGACTCATCTCTCTCCTCCCCTTCACAGCCAAAGTCACCGAGAAGATCATCAACAACCAGCTCACGAACTTCATAGAATCCAACTCGATCCTCGACACTTCCCAATCTGGATTCTGCAGCAACCACAGCACCGAGACCGCCCTCCTAGCCACCACAGACGACATCCGCACTCTCCTTGACCAAGTCCACATGGCAGCCCTCATTCTACTAGACCTCTCAGCAGCCTTTGATACCGTCTCCCACCGCACACTAGCTGCCAGACTCCTGACGTGGGGATACTGGGAACTGCCCTAGACTGGATCCGCTCCTTCCTTGCCGGCCGAACTCAAAGAATCAGTCTCTCGCCCTTCCTCTCTGAACCCACAGAGATCAGCTGCGGAGTACCCCAAGGATCCTCATTCTGCCTACGCTCTTCAACATCTACATGGCCCCCCTCGCTACCATTGTCAGAAAACACGGCCTCAGCATAGTATCCTATGCCGACGACACCCAGCTCATCCTCTCCCTCACCAAGAAAACCAACATCACCAGACACAGTTTCCAGGAAGGAATGAAGGATCGCGCATCTTGGATGAGCAGCAGCTGCCTGAAGCTCAACTCGGAGAAAACGGAAGTCCTCATCCTCGGATCCACCCCCTCCGCGTGCGAAAACACCTGGTGGCCCATCTCCCTCAGAAACACTCCCACACCCAAGGACCACACTCGCAACCTCGGCATCATACTCGACTCCTCCCTCACCATGAACCGACAGATCAACGCTGTGTCTTCCACATGCTTCAATACCCTCCACATTCTCCGCAAGACCTTCAAATGGATCGCCCAATCCAGAAAGACCGTCACCCACGCACTCATAACCAGCAGACTGGACTACGGGAACACCCTCTAAGTCGGAATCAGCAAATCTCTACTCCTCAAACTCCAGACCATCCAGAACACCTCAGCCAGACTCTTCCTCGGCATCCCACAACAAGACTACATCACCCAGCACCTACGAGACCTCCACTGGCTCCCCGTCCAGAAGAGAGTGACTTTCAAGCTGCTCACTCACGCCTACAAATCCCTCCACAACACCGGACCCCAATACCTCAACAAAAGAATCTCCTTCTATGCACCCAAGAGAAACATCCGCTCCGCCAACCTTGCCATGGCCGAAATCCCTCACATCCGCAGAGCCAGAACGGGAAGAAGAGCCTTCTCCTACATCGCGGCCAATACCTGGAATGAACTCCCCCTCAGCAACAGACTAACCCCCACACTGCAAGCATTCAGGAAGAGCCTCAAGACCTGGCTCTTCAGATGAGACGGAACTGCTCGAAACCTCCATCCCCCCCAGCGCCTTGAGACCGTCACAAGGGGTAGTGCGCTTCACAAATCCCTGATTGATTGATTGATTGATTGATTGAACCTGCAAGATGTCTGACACTGGGGACTGGAGTCTGATTTGTGCACAACTCTTGACAGGGCCTTGTGGTCCAAACACCAGTCCCCAGTGTCAAACATCTTGTCAGTACATTGCCACTCACTGTTAGGTAAGCTGAGTTTCTGTTAGGCTAGTTGGGCTGGGTGGGAAGAGTGTGTGTAAGACAGGGCCTGATGGGAGATGTAATCAGGGCAAACACTCCTCCTCCCTACCTGCACAAACATCCCACCAGGAACCATGCTTACCTGACAGTGAGTGGAAATGTACTAGCAAGATGGCTGACACTGCTGCATGGTGTCTGGAGCAGAAGGCCTTGATGGGAGTTGTAGTCAAGTCAAACAACAGGCACCAGTGTCAGACATCCTGCTGGTACATTTTGCACCACTGTGAGGTAAGCATAGTTCATGCTGGGCTGTTTGAGCTGGGTGGAAAGGTGTGTATAGGACAGTGCCTGATGGGAGTTGTAGCCATTGCAAATACTCCTCCTCCCATGCAGCCCTGGTAACTCCTTTGGGCCTATGGCTACCTGACAGTGAATGTAAGTCTACTATCAAGATGTCTGACACTGGTGCCTAGTGTCTGAGTTGATCACAACTCCCATCAAGGCCTTGTGCTCCAAAGACCATGCCCCAATGTCAGCTATCTTGCCAGTACTTTTCCATTCACTGTCAGGAAAGCAGAGTTCCAGTGGGGCTGTTTGGGCTGTGTGGCAGGATGAGTGTTTGCTGTGACTACAACTCCCATCAGACCTGTGCCCACACCCACCTTCCCAGCATCCCAAAGAGCCTACCTTTGACTCTGCTTTGCTAAGAGTGACTAAAAATGCTCTGGCAAGATGTCTGACACTGGTGCCTGGTGTCTGAGTTGACCACAACTCCCATCAAGGCCTTGTGCTCCAAAAACCAGTCCCCAGTGTCAGCCATCTTGCCAGTACTTTTCCACTCACTGTCAGGAAAGCAGAGTTCCAGTGGGGCTGTTTGGGCTGTGTAGGAGGGTGAGTGCTTGCTGTGACTACAAGTCCCATCACCCACCTTCCCAGCCATCCCAACAAGCCTACCTGTGACTCAGCTTTCCTGAGAGTGAGTGGAACTGTCCTGGCAAGATGGCTTACTCTGGTGGCTGCTGTATGGAGCACAGAGCCTTGCTGTGAGTTTGTAAGAAGTATGTACATGGTATGAGTTTTATGCATTTTAATTTTCATTGCAGGTATGTTATTTAACAATATGACATACACATCACATGCTCATTTACTCTACTTTGGTTTACATTTCAAAACACTCATCTGTATCACTGTGTCCTTGACAGTGATGTCTATGGAGGTGTAATTGGTAACTTTGTTTGAATGTGGAGTAGGTACTTACCAGACTCTGGTGCTTCTGTGAGTCCATAGACACTCTCCGTAGGAAGGATGGCACACATCTTCCCTTCCCAGGAAGTGAAGTGCACAGGTGGTGCAGGAGGGCCACCATCAGTCTGCTGGCTCTGGGTGTGTTCTCTGGACATCCGTTTTTTGACCCTCCTTCGCACATCATATTACCTACTCCTGATATCATCCATTGGTGCAGGACAGGTGCTTCAACGTTCACCTTGTTGACTATTCTGTCCCACATCTATTTCTCTGGGACAGGGGGGTCTGTTGGACTTGTTTCCCAAATAACTGTGGCTCTACTCTGACTATTTCATCTACAAGCACTTCCAACTCCTTCTCTGCTTCCTTGGCTGCTTCCTTGGGGCCAAGGTGGGTGTGAGTGTGAAGGTGAAGGTGAGGGTGAGTGTGACGGTGAGTGTGAATAAGTAAAAGAGTGTGTGTTTGAGAGAATAGTTTGAACCAAAAAAATGTGTGCAGGTTGTGTGGTGGGTGAAGTGCGAGTGTATGAGGCAGAGAGCAGGGAGTGTGTGGCAAAACCTGTGACCTCTCAGCAGTTCTGTTAGAGCAAAAGATCATGGTCATGTGTTTTGCCCTTTATATATGTGGATTTGGGGGTGTGCCATACATTTTTTTAAATTTTTTGTCTGGCGTTGCCAATGCTTGTTTAGACTGTCTTTGACAATTTCCAATTGCCATTTGTAACACACACCTACACGGTTCCAAAACCGGGTCGGATGCATTGTCATCTGTTCTCGGGATAAACCGAGTCTGATTCGTAACCGTAATGCTATTCTTGAGCGTTTGTGAACGAGTCGGTCGCATCGGGCTTGTTTCCAGACGATTTGGTCGGACGGATTGCTTTCCGAACAACTCGGTGGGAGTATTATATGGATTGCATCATAATCCGTCATTCGGGCAGCTCGCAGTCGAGTCGTTCGGAAAGTATTCCGGAACCAATTCAGTAGCAATGCTTTCCGAACGACATCGGAATCAGGCCCTAAATTGGCAAAGAACTTCAAAATATCCACTGCCTCTTTCTTGGCTTTCATAAATTTCTGAAGCACAGCTTCATAAATGTCTGGAGCAAACCTCTACTAACCTTGATTTCTTCAACAGGTACTCTGCCTGTACCACTTCCTTATATGTTCTGATCACCTCTAATGAATACGTAAATGGATAGTTGAGTCTTTCCATCATTTAGCCCTCTTCTAAATGAGCATTTCTTGACGTTTCCATGCATTGAACTCCTCTCCTGGATAAACAAGCAATGCAATAACCAAATGGTCTGGCTTTTTGTCAGGGGAAATGATTTAGTAATGGTTGGGCTACTTTGTGTAAGTTGTCCCCAGCAGTCCAAAAAAAGGTATCAGAATGTAGAAACATTTTGGACTTTAATAATATGAAAGCTGTTGAAGTTTGCAGAACGGACAACATCAGCAGAATTAAAAGTCGAGTGTTATGAAAAGAGTCAATAGTAAAAGTCTGCATTGTAAGTGGTGAAACTAGATGGTATGCACAATACAATATTGCTTAGTAGATACTTTTGCTGCATCTTTAGGAAAGTCTATCTGGCACATGCATCAAGGTAGGCTTTTGCGGTTCCTAAACATTCCTTAATTGCGACTCGCTAATTGCGAGTCGCAATTAAGGAATACCTCCTCATTAATTCCTATGGGCCTAGAGGCCCATAGGAATGAATGGGAAGACATTCTCAATTTGCGATTCGCAATTAGAGAATCGCAAATTGAGAATGCAATTTCAAGGGTGCCAGGGTGTCAAAGGACCCCCTGTTGCACCCCTGAAATCTGCATATGAGTACATCTTGCACACACACATGCCCCAAGGGCATGTGTGTGTGTAAAATGGAACTTTGAAAAATGCACTTTAGTGCATTTTTCAAAGTTTTTGCAAATTTTTGCAAATTACCATGAAGTTCAACTTCATGGTAATTTGCGCCCCCTATTAGCGAAATCGCTAATTTTTTTACTTTAATGCATTGCATTTAAGGAATCTCAATTTGCGATTCCTTAAATGCAATCGCAATTTGAGAATTCGCAATTAATTGCGAATTCTCAAATTGCGAGGGCCTTGACCCTTGATGCATTGCAAAAGGTAATTTTGCGATCGCAAACGGCCGATTTTTGCGAATCGCACCGTTTGCGATCGCAAAAACCTTTGATGCATGTGCCCCTAAGTGTACAGAAGTCTTAATGAAGAAAAAAGCTGGAAGTTTAAATGGTTATGATGATAGCAAAGTGAAACAAATGAACGTGTAATGGTAAT
Organism: Calotriton arnoldi; assembly: GCA_963921515.1. Classification (NCBI taxonomy): domain Eukaryota; kingdom Metazoa; phylum Chordata; class Amphibia; order Caudata; family Salamandridae; genus Calotriton; species Calotriton arnoldi. Next base: position 1,638,627 of record CAWUFW010003954.1, read on the forward strand.
TAATTAATAGCACTGTGTCCTTATGATTGACTAAATCCACAAACCAGCAATTCAAAAGTCACTGTTAATAAGTGCAATATATCATGGCTGACAACCTGCCTCCAATGACAAGCTTCACGGTCTATTGCATCTAAGTTCTAACAAAAGGACTACTGTATACCCATTCACCAAAAACCTGATGGGAATAGAAATATGAGAATGTAACCTTACAAAAAATAGAATGGCACTAATAGATGGAGCATTCAAGCAATTACAAACGATGAAAATAGCATGAAAGCCAATGACTCAATAAGGCTGACCCAAAGTCATCTCTCTCCGCTCTCTGTACTTTTTTGAAGAATTGGTGACATGAGTTAAAAACTGGTTTTAGCCAGTCACTAAAATGTGTTGTATGTTATCATGCTAATATTTTGAATATAGACTAGCTGTACTGTTGGTGAAGATGATGTGGCCTAAGGACCAGAGTTGCCGACTTTGGAACTGGGGAACCAGGCTTGAGTCTCCGCTTGGCTCCACAACCTGTGATTCTGGGCAAATCACTTAATCTGCTCATGCCTAAAACAAAAATGAATATGTTCATGTGTATTGTAACTGGTGCTCATATAAAGCACTCAAATATCTTCGGGTCGAGATTGCGCTATATAAAACCGATAAAAAAATAAAAATAAATGCATTGAGCAAATTTCTTAAACAAATATGTGCAGTATGTTGATTAAGTACCTACAGGGTTATTTACAAGAGGCCTGAACTGCCAGTGCATCACTTTTTTTATGCTCCGGTGGCACAGGCCTCTCAATCATATCTATGAGGCGATGCAAAGCCCGTTGGCGTGAGGTGGCTTTGCATTGCTTCATAGATATAGAGTAAGGCAAGGCAGCGCAAAGGGCTGCGATGCCATACTCTGCTTCAAGGAGGCGTTCCAAGGGCGTTTCAGTGGGTGTTCGCATGCAACACCCATAGATTTTGATGCTTCCCCAGATTTACAAAATCACATAAACCTGGAGCAGTGCTAAAACCTTACGCCTCCCCAGACCAGGTGTAAGAAGGAGATATATTTTCATTTCTTCTAGGTTTTTCCTCTTTGCAACTAGGAAAACACCACTCGGGATTGTTTTTTGTGCAGGAAGGTTCCCCTTCCTGCACAAAAACAATCCTGTCAGCAACGCAGACACCTTTGCACCATGGTGCAAGTGTGCCTGCATTGTCACTAGGCACCAAATTGTGTGCCGGCTGAAAGGACAGGAATGCACCATATCTCGTAAATACAGTGCATTCATGCCCTTACAAATTGGCATAGGGCATCACAGCAAAAATACTTGCTGCCCTACGTCAATTTTTTGCAAATGAGGCTCCGAGTTTGGTATCTGTGCATTAAGATAGAAGCACACCAAGACTGGACATTGGGACACAAACATTTTCAACTTTAAAAAAGAAAAACAGATTTGTCATTGAATCTTTCATTTCATACCCCGCTTGACCGTACTGAATAGGCATGAGGTCAGGTTGTATTGAGAGCTGTGCCAACCAAAATTCAGGTAAACGTGAACATTAAGTGAATCAACATTACCCCTCTGCCATTACCTGCAGCGTAAACAAATGCGTACACTGCTAAATTTGCTCGGCAGATGTCAATGTCACCTTGCCTAAACAAACAAGTCCCCAAAAGAATTTTAAGAGGAGAGCATTATTAATTTGCACAATAAAGAAAGCAAATAATGTTTTTACAATTAGCTATAAAGCCCATAAGGTATACTGTCACAGCAGTTTTTTCATTTTCTAAAACATGAATCAGTCAAAGTGCTTTTCTGAAGTAAGATATAAAAATCATTCACATCGTGTAGATTGACAGTGCAGTAATGCATGAGAAATTGCTTCTTTTGCACAGCTAATGCTCTCAATCAATCAATCAATCAATCAATCAATCAATCAACAAGAGCTCGTGTCCAATATCACAAGGTCATTTATCTGATGCTGTTTTGCTGTGAATTGACTTATGTGTTGCAACGCATGCCCTGTAAATAGGCATCGCAATGGTGTTCAGTTAGGACTCTGACTCTCAATAATAAACTGCCAACTCAATTTCATGCCCTATCAATCCAGCTCATGATAGCATGGCCTGATATAAACAGAGCCAACCAGTGGCAAAGATCCTTCATTAAAGAAGTGCATGGAAATTGCAGAACAATGGGATTTGCTGAGCACAGACACAGATATCAAACAGGTCTTCATCACATTCTGTATTTTTGTTCATTTGCCTCGCTTCTGTGATAGGACATGCTCAAATGGCTTCCTGTCTACCATTGTCTATAGTCAGTCAAATGTAAAAGTAGAAACAGATTTCATTTTGCCTGCTCAGAAATGAATTAGCCAAAGAAAGACACTCCATGGGGAATCACAGGGGGTACCGTTGTGGTACAATGTCACTTGAAGTGAGATCTGTAGAAATTCAAAGTAGTAACGGTCATCCATCTTTTTCTTAAATAAAATATGGAGCCAACCAAGACCCCAAGTGAGGAATATGACTTCCCTGTCCTATAACCTATACTCCATTATCTTAACTAGTATGTCTTTGCTTCTTTAGCTTCTGTACTAAGGTCCTCATTACAATTTTGCAGGAACAGGTGATGGATTTACTGCATGTGGTAAATACCTCTCCTTCTGAGTTTTCAACAGAAAAACGAGGCATAACATAAGGAATCTGTTTTCAACACACAGAATTCTGCATATTTTGCCCTTTTTCTGGGCCTTTTTTCACAGTAAATTTTGGTAGGTTTGACAAAGAATTTATCAAGGGAAAAGTGCCAGGATGTGATAAGTGTCACACACTTTGTAATTCCAATCTGTTGGAAAATTACCCTCTCTGAAGGGTCATCCCAAAAGTTTGCCTCCCTCTCCATATTATTCTGTCCTTTTTGTTGGCCTTGGGACTCTGTACTTCTCTCCTAAACATGGTTACATTGACTTATTCACAATTGGCATATTTAATTTACCTGTAAATCCCTAGTAGAGTGCACTGCCTGTGCCCAGGGCCTGTAAATTAAATGTTACTAGTGGGCTAGCAGCACTGATTGTGTCACCCACACAAGTAGCACTTTATACATGTCTCAGGCCTGCCACTGCAGAGCCCGTGGTGCAGTTTACACTGCCAAGCAAATTTGCCAAGCCTTAAACTCCACTTTTATTACATATAAGTTACCCTTAAGGTAGGCCCTAGGTAGCCCATAGGGCAGGGTGCTGTGTAATCAAAACGTATGGCATGTACATTTAAGTTTTGCATGTCCTTGGAGTGAAAAACACCACAAATCATTTTTTACTACTGTAAGGCCTACTCCTCTCATAGGTTAACATTGGAAGTTCCTTAATACACTTCTAAGCTATAATTCCTGATTGAGAAGGAGTAGCTCTGTCATGTTCCATATTATTGGAATGGTAATGATAAATCCTCTTTACTGGTAAAGTTGGATTTAACATTACTATTTTAGAAATACAACTTTTAGAAAGTCGGTATCTCTTTGCTCTTAAAGCTCTGGCTGTCTGCAGCCTGTCTCCAATACACATCTGGGGTGGGTAGCTTGAATTTGTGCATTCCCTCTAGACAGTCACACGCCAAGGAAGGTTAGGTGTGTCTAAATGCCCATCTGCATCCTGATGGCTCATCCTGGGCAGGACGGGAGGAAGGAGCTGACACACCTGAATAGGCAGTGTCCTGTCTCCACACAAAAGGGTTGATTACCCCCCCTGTAGTGAGACTGGAGCCTGGGCTGGGAAGTAAGTCCCTTTGTGCACTTCAAAGACCCTTCTTTGAAGTCACTCCCACTTCAAAGGCACAACTGGGTACAAGTACTGAGTCGCTGGCCCCTCCAAATCAGACGCTTCTGGACCTGTAAAGATACTCTGTCAGGGGAAGGACTGCTGTGCTTCTACAAGGACTGTCACTCTGCTGGACTGCTGCTCTAGAAGTACTGCTTTTCTACTGTGCTGCACTGCTGCCTGCTTCCCTTCGAACCTGCTGAGGAAGAACTGGACTCTGCTTGAACCCAGAGTGATCTCCAAGGGCTTGCTGGCTTGCCTTCTGTTTTTTGGGACTCAGGGATATCAAAGTCTCACCACCTGCTCCTGTACCTGGTTCATTGGCAGTGGACCCAGGTGTTTGCTCCAGTCAAAACCACACATCTAGTGTCTGTGTGTAGCAGAACCGATGCATCATTTCTGTTGTGGGAGAAGAATAGGCGCATATCCCTCGGAACCAGCGAATCGCCTTAGAGAACTGACGCACCTGAACCAACGCTGCAGTATGAGAAGATCGAACCATTCCCTCAACTGTGTGGCTCATTGTCTATGGAACCAATGTCTCTCAACTACACTCTCAAATACACATCATCTTCAGAACTGGCACATTGCCACCATTGCATGAAGGCAATCGCTGCATCACCTCCACTGCAGGATCGACGCGACACATCGCTCGACTGCACCCTCCATCTTACTGTTGTGACCAGGATCAAGGTACTTTGTTCAGCAGGCCTTGCATGGCTCCTCTATCCCGACCCACCTTCTATCGTGGTCAGCCTGAAATCTTGACTTTGCCCCGGTCCAGCGCGACTAGATAACCCCCATAGGTGCTTGTTGCTTTAAAGTGCTATTTTTACATTTAATGTTTAAAAATTCATATCTCGACATCTATTTATTGGGTTTTTGTCATTTTGGTCTTGTTTTATTTATAGAAATAACATGTATTTTTTTAAATTGGTGTGGAGTCTTTTTGTGGTGTTTTCACTGTGTTACCGTTTGAAGTGTTGCACAAATACTTTACACATTGCCTCTTCAGTTAAGCCTGCCTGCTCTGTGCCAAGCTACTAGAGGGTGAGCACAGGTTAATTTATAGTGTGTTTCTAACTTATCCTGACTAGGATTGTGGTTCCTGCTTGGACAGGGTGCATACCTCTGCCAACCAGAAACCCAATTTCTAACATAATCCCTATGCAAACATGTTTGCACTGGGATCCAAATTTAACCCTGAACTCGAAATGATGGCTGTTAGACCTGACCGCCTTGGTGTGGTACTCCCCCGAATGTTTTGACTTCACCCTGTTTTCTGATGTTTTGTGTTGGCATTAGGACTCTGTGCACTTTACCACTGCTAACCAGATCTAAAGTGCTTTTGCTCTCTCCTTAAAACATGGCAAAGTTGGCCTACACATGATTGGCACACTTTATTTACTTAGAAGTCCCTAGTATATGATACTACATGTACCCAGGGCCTGTGAATTAAATGCTACTAGTGGGCCTGCAGCACTCCTTGTGCCTCTCACTAAAGTAGCACTTTAAACATGTCTCAGGCCTGCTACTGCAGCCTGTGGTGCAGTTTTGAAGTGTCATTTCGACCTGGAAAAATAAGCCCTTTGCCAGGCCTAGACCTTCCTTTGAATTACATACAAGTCACCCCTACGATGGGCCCTAACGGCCATTTGGGCAGGGTGCCCTGTATTTAAAAAGTAGGACATGTGTGTTTAAGTTTTACATGTCCTGGTAGTGATAAACCCCTAAAGACATTGTTCACTACTTTTAGGCCTATCTCTCCTCATAGCTAAGACACAGTTACATTTCTTACATTTAATAAGGGCTAATAGGGAGCAGATAGAGATATGCTGTTTAGACTCAAATTAATTGTAATTTAAAACCCTCTTTAATGGTAAAGTAGGATTTTAGGTCACACTTCTGAAAATGTCACTTTTAGAAAGTTGGCATTTTTTTGCATTTTCTTGTCCTAACCATTTTTGCCTTCTGTCAGTGTCCTGGGTCTCATGATTGTGAATGGCTCTGGCGCTGGGGGTTTGTGTATTACTTCCAGACAATGACACAAAAAGGGACTAGGGACTTTGTGTTGAAAGGACTGCCTTGCTGCCCTGCTATCTGAAGAAGGAGGACTGGACCTGCTCCTTGACCCCAGGACTGCCAGACTGACTCCAAGGGCTAGCTGTCTGGCCTGCTTTGAGAGTTACAGGGACCTAACACATTCCTGAGGCCTTGAACCCTGCTGCTGACCTCTGCTGGAGTGAGTCTTAACCCACCAAGTGGAGCCCCTGGCGTTGGACCCTTGGAAGTGGTGTTGATGGTACTGCTCCTGCCTAATCCTAAAACCTGGGACTTAGAAGATTTTTCAAGAAAAACTGCCTAGAGAACTTATAGAAGACCAGGACCTTCCTGCCAGCTGATCTGCACAAGGTGCACCTCTGGTCAGACTAACTTAGTAGTAGCTCCCGCTACGTTCTTCTGCATCGCAGCAAATCCTCTTCAGCAGGACCTCTCAACAAAGGTATTCAGCCTCATGGAGCCCTCTTCGGCCACAGCCTGCAGCTTCATCCCACTGGGTGAGTCCAAGCTCCAGAATAACGTCTAAGACCAAAGGTTCAACAATGACCAGCTCCCCAAAGACGATGACGTCCTCCTTAGTCTGGAAATTCAGCTCCCCCCCCCAGAGCTTTTTCCCGCCAGTCATTGACAGCTTCAGCAAGACTTTGTCCAGTGGCTCCCCAGTGTCGATGACTCATACTTGGGCACAGCCTGCTGTTTTGCCCTACGGAACTCTATGTTCTCAAGACATTTTCTTCAAGAATTTTACTAAGTCAGAAGGTAAGCCAAGACCGGGCCCAAGCCACCCCTTGTATCCAACTCGTGCATCATCGCGGTCAGCTGTAACTTTTGTCTTTGACCCAGTCTTGGTGCTTTGATCTTTTAGATGCTAGATATCACTAAAATTCATAACTCCGGTTCTAATGGTTGGATTGAATACTTTTTGGTGTCATTTTATTTATTAAAATGTACTCTTATTTTCTAAATTGGTTTGGTATTTTTTTGTTTAGTATTTTTACTTTATTACTGTTTGTGTACTGCATAAATACTTTACACGTTACCTCTAAGTTAAGTCTGAGTGCTTTTGTGCCAAGCTACCAGAGTGTTAAGCACAGGATAATTTAGTGACTTTTGCGGTTCACCCTAACAAGGATTGTGGTTGCTGCCTGAGTCGGTCTCCCACCCCTCAGCCAAGGATACTAAGTCTGTGATCTAACAGAATCAGTGCATACATACCAAAACATACGTCACCTTTCAAGTCAGATGTGTTCTTTTGCTATAGAGCAAATCAAGATAGGTAAGACCTACCTTCTAGTAAATGGAATTTATTGAACAATAATTTGTACAACATTCCTTGAATGTGGTCGCTTCATGTCACTCAAATATTTGACTCAACTAAGAGGACATTTTTAGGTTAAAATGGGGATAAACTCCAGTACAAATCATGTCCAGAGTTATGAAACTTTAATAGTTTCAGAGGTCGCATAAACAAACAAACATGGAAGAAGATTCTACTGTTGTCTAAATTATCCCACCGTTTCTGGTTTGCTCAATTGTAATCATCCGGAGCACCGATAAGATGTATTTAATAGAGAAAGGATAGAACAGAAACAGAGGGAAAAGTTGCAAAAGATTTTGCTATGAGTCAGTGTGGCATACTCATGTTGTATTCCTGGCTTACTATAGAATTCTAGGAGTAATCAAGGAGTAAGCTAGGGGTAATCCCTGATTACTCCTAGAATTTAATAACAATCTTGTAATACTTCAAGAGTAACTCACTAGTCTTCCCAGACCTTCATTTGCAAATTGTAAGACTACCAAACTAAACCAATATACACCACATAAAGCAAATCTATCATTTTTGGGTTAAGTTATGTATCTGAATGAAAAAACTCAAACAGAGAATTCATATTTAGAATTATTTCTGGCCAACAACAAAGGAAATGCAAACCATATTGTTTGATGTTACATTGGGAAATATTCTGGTTTGCTACAAGATACATTTTTGAGGGATGTAAAAGGACACTTAATAGTGGTATGTTAAGAACTGTGAAAACTAAAGTTGTACTGCCCTTTTAGATTCCTATAAGTCGAAACACAGGGGCCAATTCACAAAAACAAGGTTTACTCTGGGAGTATTCTTTTATGTACTCTTATGTGCCTTTGTGAACTGCCCCAAAATGCCAATTTCCCTATTAATATTAGTGAAAAGAGAGCATAGTCCTTTTTCTAAGTAAAATTTGTATATTAATTATCCCTGAACTTTCACATTTCAGGTATTTTCAGAAAGGCATGTACACGTGCATAACAGAATACTACAGGATGGACCTACTTTAAGTAGTCCCAAATGCCTTTTTTCAAATAAGCCCCAATGTACCAAAGTACATTAAAAATCCTGATTAGAAATTGTCAAGCAGTGCCCAATTAGAGATGGAAAAGAGATAGGTAGATAAAGTGTAGTAGAATAATGGACAAATAGAGCCTGATTCACAAAGGTAAACTCACAGAAGATAAGTCTTTTTATGTGCGGAGACTCCTGCGCTTCTACTGCTACTACTCGTAAATCCCTTTGTAAATAGCAAACAATCGTAAACTTACACAGAAGTGTAAGTTTACCTCTGTTAAGCAGGCTGAAAGTAGTTTAGATTTTTGCTAAATATGTTCAGCCTCAGGCCTTACTTGCAAGGGTTGCCTGCAATAAAATGCAGGCAAATATACCATAAATATTGCATACATATGGATGCTGGGGGTAAGCATTACTAGCGAAAGAAATTATTGCATTTGATACAGCATAACACATATGCTCAAGGAGAATTAGATGAGTACAGAAATGGCAGTATCAGAGCTTGTAGAGGATATGATTTCATTTACAAGATGGGGAGAAGAAAAAATCTGCAGAAGTGGTTGGACTATAAACAGTGTCAGGAGAATGAGGGATCTATACTAACCAAACAGGGCATTGATATATGCATAGGAAGGGAACACTGGGACCAAAAGATGTCTCAGGACTCACACTTTAAAAGAGAAAATACAGGATTTACAGTCTCAGGGGAATTGAGTGGCAATTGGCGATAAGTCTCCACTGAACTAAATAAGTAATAGTGTAAACTTGAGTATCCACAAAGTGACAACACATCAGTGAAAACCAATAATGGAAAGGACGTAACTGGATATTGCTTCAACCAAGAAATTTAATAATTAAATGTCAATTTTCATTAGCTGCATACTGCAAATGATGAGTACGGTTCCCCAGTCTATTAGGAAGCTCTTTCATCCTGAACTTAACCAAAATTTGGGTGGCACTACCCATGAGTCTTCTTGTATGTATAATTAGCTTGCAGTTCTTGGTACTGAAAGGTGCAATCAAACAGAAACACCAATAGACCATGTTGCCTGTGGAGTGTCCTACGATGGTCCTCATAAGCTTTTACCCAACCTCTCTTAGGCAGGCAGTCCACACTCACCTTCTTCCATCTGACCCATCTGATGACTTGTGCACTCAGCTGCCTGGCATCCTTAGTGATGGTTTGGTGCCTTTTCTGGTACTGCAATTGTCTGGATTCAGCAAGTGTTGAAGAGGAGTATGCAATGGGGAATCTCTCTATACCTGGAGACTGCCTCCTCTAGCCTCAAGTAGCGCCAGTCAACCCCTTCATATGCCATTTACTGCAACCTACCGACTAATTTCTCCACATCTAATGCATCCAGCCTGCTAGGGTGCATCTAAGCTATACCAAGGACCAAATCTAGGCGGGGAGAAAGTGGACTATTAGTTGAGGTGGATAGTAGTCCATCACAAGTAATACAGTCACTATTCTTGTTAGGCCCAGTAAAGGTTTTCAGTAATTTAAACCAGAGCTCAGCCCTGGTAGCAATGGCACAGAGCATACAGGCTGCGTAAAGCATTTAGAAGTACCCAAACAGTTAGAAAGTCAAAAACATAACTAAATAAAAATCCCACTCCAATTTATAGAAATAGAAAATCATTAAGTGAACAAAATTCCACCAAAAAAACAGAATTCAATAAGGGGAAATGAAGATGAAAAAGTGTTGTTCCACAGCTGCTGACTGTGATGGAGCACGGGTTAGATATAGAAACCAGGTTTGTCCTGGTCAGATGTTTTACCTTCTGACTTAGTCTTTGAAATGGAAGTACATAATCCTCAGTGGGGCATGGCAGCATGCTGTGGCTGAGGACCACTCCACAACACCGGACAACTGTTGGAAGAGATCCCGGTGCAGCTATTGACTTTTTTGGGAAAGCCCTGATCTGGAGAAATTCAAAGGAAGGTTCCTTGATGGCTGTATACTTTTGGCGCCTTCTCCTGATGAAGATTTCTACCTTCGGATGTATTCAGTTTTTTGGAAAGTTCCGATTCCTTCAGCAGGGCAAGGCTGAAAGCTGTAACTGAACAGGGCTCCATGAGGCCGGATAACCCCTCAGTGACATCACTCTGAATCAGATTTGCTGCTGTGTTAAATCTCCGAGTGGGAGCAGCCTTAATCTTTGGTCCAGCAGCAATGCACCTTTATTGGATTGACATGACAGGTTTGTCCTAGTCCTCCGAAGGTCTTTGGAGACAAAAAGTTTCTAAGTCCCAGGTTTTTCAGGAAGTTAGGAGAAGTTCACTTTGACACAGCCAATGGTCCGAGGACCTCAGGGACAGCACTTGGGGTCAAAACTCAATCCAGCAAGTGCCACCAGCTGATTCCAGGGAAGGTCCAGTTTGAACTGGTCATCTGGGCTCTTTAGGAAGAGGGCTCCTAGCAGCTTGAGGTGCCCATGTAGCCTAATAGAAGGTTAACTAACTAACCCTTGGAGTTCACGTCTTTGTTCTGGGTACAAGTGGAATAAGGTCCAGCCTGTCAGGTCTCCTCACGGGTCTCATCAACAGGTGCAGTCCTTCTTGTGTCCACTACAAGTTCAGTAGTGTGCTGAAGAGGGTGCCCAGGGGTGCCACAGTTGAGCCTGGCACTAGCCTGTGGGTTAGGGTGAATTTTGGCCGCTCCTTAACTAACAGGCAAAAGGTTCCCAGGGGTAAACGTACACACTTTTGAAGAGGTTCCTGAGTGCTGTACTGTAAACAATCCCACAGTGCCCTTTCTATCTAAATCCAACATTGTTAAAGATACTTGTATTGTTTTATATAGAAAATCGATCAAATCGATTGGCTCCCAATGCATATCTGCAGATGAAGCAGCCATGGATTTCCTCACAGTGAATAAAAGGAATGTGGGTGAATAAAAAGGATATAAATTCCTTACCTAAATTTGCCCATTAGAGGCAACTTCACGTTTAACTTTGCAACTTCAAAATCACCCTGCTGCCTCTTTGACATAGAACTTTCAAATAAAAAAAATAGGTTTTGGTCTGATTACTGGTACTTTCCCAGGGCAAAAAAGGATTCCTACAATGTCATTAATGCAATCTTGTGAACAAACAATTTCTTCATTAACACACTCACACATTTTAAATAAAAAATAATTGAGTTTCCATAGATTCTTGCTCATAGTATTGATAGTGTTGCTGGCAGCAAGAGAAAGAACAACATAACACAGGTAATTTTGTTATTTAATCTTAAAAATTATTTGCACTTAGCTATTTTCTTGTAACAATATTCATTTTTGTGAAAACAAAATGGATTCTGGTGACATACTTGTAACCCATATTTTTCAGATGTTTTGGGTTACAAGGTTTGCTTTAATGTGTCTTTTTCATTAAACTTTATAATAGAAATGAATGCATGGATAACTTACAAATGTTGCTCTACATATATCTTTAGGAGTATATGCACAAGACCTTGCAAACTGTCCAGAGGAGGACTTAAATCAAAGTTGAAACATGTCAAACTTTATGCAGAGGATAATTGATGAGTGAGCCCACTTCAACAATTGTGTGTGACTTAATGTTAGAACATTAACTTTGTCAGTGTTTGTAGCCCACATTGCATTCTTAGTTACAGTGCTCACCTTGAAGCTATGTATGCTAAAGAGTGCTGAATGGTGTTTAACAACATAATGCACCAGAATATCTATTTCTGTTTTGGTGAAAGATTTGTTTCTCCTTTGCATTTTTAAAGCAGCCGAGCTCTGTTTACAATCTTCCATATTATCCATGTGTGGCTTCAGTTGCAAAGTATCCTCCTTAGCTTCCCTTTCACACTAGATCCAAAATTGAAAAAATAGGTGCCCACGAGAACATGCTTACAGTTCGGAAGTTTAGCTGAATGAAAGTACTTCTCTTTGGTTTGTTTTTGTATAGTTATTTTCTAGAGAGGTATATAGTTGACAGTTCAGTGTGTAGACAAAACTTTGTTTTATGCAGTTCAGCTGATGTGAAAGAAACCTTTGAATTGATTATTCAAAGCTAAACACTGACTGTGGTATGGATTTGTTAATTTGGGCTTATTGACGGTACACTAGAAAAAAAGAGGCATGTGCTTCTTGACAAATGTGTAACTACAGAAAGTGACCCCAGCCAGCGTGGCCATGTGGTCTGGTTCACCCTACACAAGGGTGTTAAACAAGACTAGCAGTCCCAAGATAACACTTACTCTTACCTTATTTTTGTACGTACACCCACTGAACTTTCATGACAGGGATGCCATCTGCCCTGACAAAGTTCAGAGACCCGGCATGAGCTATCACTTGGCTAAAACATGTTTGAACGTGATAGGACGGCTGAGAAATATCCTATTGAAACTCATCCATCTTTATGCTTTTTTGAAACTATCCTGTATACATCTGAATAAAGGTAATTCCTTGGCGTTTACACAGGTAGTTTCAACACCATTCTGAATCCCTTGTTTATCCACCATCATTTATCTGGAGGTCCCTCCCATTAGAGTTGAGGCCACTCTGATAGGATTATCTGACCAGGGTGGGGTGAAAAAGCCTATGACAAAGCATGCCACAAAAGTGTGGGTGAGGCTTTTACGTCAGTTATCTTTGATGATGTTCCCCTGGACTCCAATAACAAGTAGACAGTCAGACATTTGACTGATTTGTTAAAATGTGATTATACTCTTTAGTGTGTTTTTTGGAATTTGTTAACCTCTGAGCTGCTGAGGCTTTTCCACCCACAGTGCTGAGCCTATTTTTGATGTTTGGGACACTTCGCAATTAAGCCTTCATAACTTGTTTCTACAAAGGGTTTCCACATCAAGGGGCATATCTACAAGGGCTTTATCTCCGCTTTTTTGGCTTTTAAAGCCAAAAAAGTGGAGATAAAACTATCGCCCTATTAACAAGAGGGTGCAAACATGCATAATCGCATGTTAGCACCCTTTTTCTCAACGCCTCCCTTTGCATCTCTAATGAGATGCAAAGTGGGCATCACTGGACGTACCCCGGATGGTCTACCTTGCAAATATTGCTGATGTTCACATCGCAATATTTACAAGGCAGCCCACAGGATTTTAGCATACGTTAGATTTTGGCAAAAACTGCAGTTTTCGCCAAAATCTAACGTCTGCTAAAATCCTGACTTACCTATGTTTGACATAGGGGTGGATTATGCTGATACGACCACAGGGTCGTATCAGCAGAAGTTATCGCTGTTTTGTAGAGAACATCGCTGGAAAACCAGCGATGTTCCCTGCAAAACGGTGATTTCCTCGCTATCGCTGGATTTCTTATCGCCGTTGTGAAAAGCGTTGTTGATACAGCGCTATCACGGCGATGAAATCCAGCGATAGGATAAACATCGCTAAACGCGCTTAGCGATGTTTATCTCTAATCGTTGTTGATATGCCCCTTAATTTGCAAAAAGTTTCACTTATCTAGTGAATTCTAAAAGTACCACAGTTTGTAGCTTTCACTGGAGGGAACCAAGAAAATAATCAAAATATAACAAAATGTTGGTGAAAAATGGGAAAAATGTGCTCTAAAAGAATGAATTTATTTTTCTGAAAGTGACATCAATGAAAGATTTGCTGTGCTAAGGCCGCCATCTTCCCAACTTTCAGGAGCAAGCAGAGTCATAACAAATATTTACCACAGTTTTTAGATTTGTCTATTCTGTGTGGTTTCAACCTACTTGCACTTTGTGGTTGGAAACAGCTGTGAAACCTAATAGTGAATCCAGAAAACCATACATTTCTGAAAACTAAATAACATTCTCAAATCACCAAGTGATCATTTGTGTAGATCACTCATGGCTTTCCCAAAGACAGTAATCGTTGAAATAAAAAAGAATCCACAAGTGTATAACTAACTGACAATGTCCGGATCTGTAATTTTTTGCAATGATGACCAATTTAAAAAAGCATTATTCTGTTACATTCATTAGACTCTTCTGATCACAAGGAAACATAGTGTTTGCTGGTGTAGGAAAAGTCCCATTTTTGTATGGTCACCCACACACTTTTTACTCCAAAGCTGATGGTTATGACTCTAAAAGTGCGCTGGGGCCTACTAACTGGGCCCCAGTGCCAGTGTTATCTCCCCAAATATGATGTATGTGAATTGGTAACCTCAATTGGCAAGCACTTAAACCCCCTTATAAGGCCCTGGAAGGTGGTATCAGTGTTACACAGGGCATGAGAGTTAAAGTGGTCCCCAGGGTCTGAAGCACTGATTGTGCCACCCTGAGTGACCCAAGTAAAGAGATGACAGTAGTACTGCCACTGCTGACTACATGAGCAGTGCAAACTGCTTAAACTTGACTTTGCCCTTACCATGAAGGGTAAGGTCAAAGCACTATTTTTAATATATGGCAGTCACCCCTAAGGTAGGCCTCCTGAGCCTAGGAGGCAGAGTGCATTATATTAAAGGAGTGCAAGCTTATATGTCCCAATAGTGGCATCTTTCCATTATGGGCCACTATAAGTGGTCAGGTGATAACATGCGCTGGCACCAGGGCACACCAAGGTTGCCAGCCCCAAATATGACACTGAAAAGTGTCATGTTTGGTATCAAACAACTTGTCTCATCAAACATGACATGATTTTTTATGTCGTATTTGATGTGACATGCACCCCAGTGGCTACCTTAGAGGTTCCAGGTGTCTCCGAGGCGGGTAGGTCTTGCAGCAATGTCCCGGACCCATACATGTGTCCCACAGTTTCTCCGGGACCCTCTAATTTGCCTAAGGGGCACTGTTCTGCTCACCTTGGGGTGGAATTGTTGCACTGCAACCATCCAGGTGCAGTAGCATACATTTTGAGCGGCCCTCCTTTACTAGAAAGGAGGTCTCATGCCCCTCAGGGGGTGTTAAATCACTATTTTTGGTCCTGATGAAGTGCCGTCTGACCCTATGGGCTACCTAGGCACGAAACATGTCGACCTCACTTTGCTGACAGCTATCTAGATACATTGTGACTGTACGATAGCACCACTGTTTTTACCTAGTCCTGGTACCCTTACCCCATAAAAATTGTTTTGAGGGCACCAGAGTCTCTTCTAGACCCTCCTCACCTTTCACTTGACACACTCTTACATAGCCGCCTCACATGCATTCACCTAAACGGCGTTTTTGGATCAAAAGATCTCGGACAAAGAGCCCCCAGGCCAGTTAGGCATTGCAGCCATGGCCAGACGAGGAGCGCCCAATGATGAAGCATGACACCCTATCAGGTGTGTGAGGGCATCAAGATCTGACCTTCAGGCCTCCCTGCGACAGCAGTACTAGCCACGTGGTTTCACCTCTTCGTGACCACCTGGCCTATGAGGAACTACTCCTATTTTGATGGTTTACCTTAGAGGTTGCCCACCTGGTTGCCCCAGCCTTTCCTGTGCCCTGGCTGACAGCCTGCAGTGGCTGCAGCCAAGACAGGAATCTGACACCCTGCCAGGAGGTGTGAACACTCGCAGGAGTCAGAAACAGAGGCCTGCATGGTCGGGAGGTGTCACCTCCCTCTCTGACAGGACGGCTAGTGAAGTGGCACATCAAGGCAGTGAGCTTCAAAGCTCTCACTTCCTCTGATATGCAACCAGGCGGCCTCCCACAGGAGGAAACAGCCAAACCGCTGCCCCCCAATAACATCCACATCTGAGGAAGTGGGAAAATTAGGTATCAGTTTCAGACGGCTACTGTTTTCCCCCGGACTCCAGGATGTAGAAGTACATCAAGGCCTAGCTTGCCGCTGCCAAGGCTTGTTGGTGACCAGTCCAGCTACCATTACCTTTGTTCGAAGCTCTGCCTCAAGGGAACACCGCAGTGCCTTCAACCCAATGACTCACCGGCCCCGTTGTTGAGTTTGTGCATCTGTTTCCTCACCACCACCGTCTAAGCGGTGAAACCACCAAACCTGCTGCTCCCCCTTCTGCACCAGGGACAGCCAGGACAACTCTGCACCCGGGCCCAACAAGCCAGGTAAAAATCAACTGACTGTTGGAGCCTGGTCCTGGGACCCGCATCACCTTGATTTTTGATTTTATATTGTTAGGCACATGAATCATCCCTGAGGGGATCTCTCAGCACCGAAGCCATCAAATACAGGTCACGATTCCATAAGATGATTAAAGATTAAACAGCCATGTTTTCAGGAGTTTCTTGAAAGAGAATAAGTCTGAGCAAGAACGTAGAGGCAAGGGTAGCTGATTCCAGTGTTTGGGAGCTAAAAAAGAAAAGGCGCGGCCACCATATCTGGCTGTACGGATACGTTTGGGGCATAGCAATAGTAGCTCACTGGATCTGAGCCAGTGTACTGGGATATATGGCTGCAGTTTGTTTTTAAGATAGCATGGTCAGTTCCCATGCAGTCATTTAAAGACTAAACATAAGTTTAAAGAGCGCATGCTTTTTTATGGGAAGCCAATCAAGGGGACGCAATAAAGGTTCAGAGGGAGATCGCGGAGGAAGATTACAGACGAGGCGCGCTGCCGTGTTCTGTACCACCTGAAGTCGGCAAAAGAGGCCTTCATTCATTGCAACCATAAGGGAATTCCCATAGTCCTGGTGGCTCACCTTTAATGCAAACACAAGGAGATGATGGACGGAGCGCTGAAACTTTTCAGACACTCACCCCCAGTCAAAGATCTGGGTTGAATCCATCATCGTTCTTTAGCTCACTTTGCCACCTCAGTTCAGACCCAGCCATATGCAAATCAGTCTTGACCCTGTGCCTCATGGGAACAGTCCAGCCCGAACTGCCAAGCCAGGTCTTCCCTGAACCGGAAACAAGCATCCTGGGACCGGTTTCGGGCTAACAGCCCTCATCAACCAGGCTAGCTTGAATCCAGTGGCAAAGTGAGCAAGGGACCCACGTCTGGGCATACCCTGCCAACTTAGGGCGAACAAAGCAAACACAAGGAGATGATGGACGGAGCGCTGAAACTTTTCAGACACACACCCCCAGTCAAAGATCTGGGTTGAATCCATCATCGTTCTTTAGCTCACTTTGGCACCTCAGTTCAGACCCAACCATATGCAAATCAGTCTTGACCCTGTGCCTCATGGGAACAGTCCAGCCCGAACTGCCAAGCCAGGTCTTCCCTGAACCGGAAACAAGCATCCTGGGACCATTTTCGGGCTAACAGCCCTCATCAGCCAGGCTAGCTTGAATCCAGTGGCAAAGTGAGCAAGGGACCCACGTCTGGGCATACCCTGCCAACTTAGGGTGAACAAAGCAAACACAAGGAGATGATGGACTGAGCCCTGAAACTTTTCAGACACTCACCCCCAGTCAAAGACCTGGGTTGAATCCATCATCGTTCTTTAGCTCACTTTGCCACCTCAGTTCAGACCCAGCCATATGCAAATCAGTCTTGACCCTGTGCCTCATGGGAACAGTCCAGCCCGAACTGCCAAGCCAGGTCTTCCCTGAACCGGAAACAAGCATCCTGGGACCGGTTTCGGGCTAACAGCCCTCATCAGCCAGGCTAGCTTGAATCCAGTGGCAAAGTGAGCAAGGGACCCACGTCTGGGCATACCCTGCCAACTTAGGGCAAACAAAGCAAACACAAGGAGATGATGGACGGAGCGCTGAAACTTTTCAGACACTCACCCCCAGTCAAAGATCTGGGTTGAATCCATCATCGTTCTTTAGCTCACTTTGCCACCTCAGTTCAGACCCAGCCATATGCAAATCAGTCTTGACCCTGTGCCTCATGGGAACAGTCCAGCCCGAACTGCCAAGCCAGGTCTTCCCTGAACCGGAAACAAGCATCCTGGGACCGGTTTCGGGCTAACAGCCCTCATTAGCCTGGCTAGCTTGAATCCAGTGGCAAAGTGAGCAAGGGACCCACGTCTGGGCGTACCCTGCCAACTAGGGCGAACAAAGCAAACACAAGGAGATGATGGACGGAGCGCTGAAACTTTTCAGACACTCACCCCCAGTCAAAGATCTGGGTTAAATCCATCATCGTTCTTTAGCTCACTTTGCCACCTCAGTTCAGACCCAGCCATATGCAAATCAGTCTTGACCCTGTGCCTCATGGGAACAGTCCAGCCCGAACTGCCAAGCCAGGTCTTCCCTGAACCAGAAACAAGCATCTTGGGACCGGTTTCGGGCTAACAACCCTCATCAGCCAGGCTAGCTTGAATCCAGTGGCAAAGTGAGCAAGGGACCCACGTCTGGGCATACCCTGCCAACTTAGGGCGAACAAAGCAAACACAAGGAGATGATGGACGGCGCGCTGAAACTTTTCAGACACTCACCCCCAGTCAAAGATCTGGGTTGAATCCATCATCGTTCTTTAGCTCACTTTGCCACCTCAGTTCAGACCCAGCCATATGCAAATCAGTCTTGACCCTGTGCCTCATGGGAACAGTCCAGCCCGAACTGCCAAGCCAGGTCTCCCTGAACCGGAAACAAGCATCCTGGGAACGGTTTCGGGCTAACAGCCCTCATCAGCCAGGCTAGCTTGAATCCAGTGGCAAAGTGAGCAAGGGACCCACGTCTGGGCATACCCTGCCAACGTAGGGTGAACAAAGCAAACACAATGAGATGATGAACGGAGCGCTGAAAGTTTTCAGACACTCACCCCCAGTCAAAGATCTGGGTTGAATCCATCATCGTTCTTTAGCTCACTTTGCCACCTCAGTTCAGACCCAGCCATATGCAAATCAGTCTTGACCCTGTGCCTCATGGGAACAGTCCAGGCCGAACTGCCAAGCCAGGTCTTCCCTGAATCGGAAACAAGTATCCAGGGACCGGTTTCAGGCTAACAGCCCTCATCAACCAGGCTAGCTTGAATCCAGTGGCCAAGTGAGCAAGGGACCCACGTCTGGGCATACCCTGCCAACTTAGGGCAAACAAAGCAAACACAAGGAGATGATGGACGGAGCGCTGAAACTTTTCAGACACTCACCCCCAGTCAAAGATCTGGGTTGAATCCATCATCGTTCTTTAGCTCACTTTGCCACCTCAGTTCAGACCCAGCCATATGCAAATCAGTCTTGACCCTGTGCCTCATGGGAACAGTCCAGCCCGAACTGCTGAGCCAGGTCTTCCCTGAACCGGAAACAAGCATCCTGGGACCGGTTTCGGGCTAACAGCCCTCATCAGCCAGGCTAGCTTGAATCCAGTGGCAAAGTGAGCAAGGGACCCACGTCTGGGCATACCCTGCCAACTTAGGGTGAACAAAGCAAACACAAGGAGATGATGGACGGAGCGCTGAAACTTTTCAGACACTCACACCCAGTCAAAGATCTGGGTTGAATCCATCATCGTCCTTTAGCTCACTTTGCCACCTCAGTTCAGACCCAGCCATATGCAAAGTCAGTCTTGACCCTGTGCCTCATGTGAACAGTCCAGCCCGAACTGCCAAGCCAGGTCTTCCCTGAACCAGAAACAAGCATCCTGGG
The DNA here is from genome assembly GCA_963921515.1 of Calotriton arnoldi. Taxonomy (NCBI): domain Eukaryota; kingdom Metazoa; phylum Chordata; class Amphibia; order Caudata; family Salamandridae; genus Calotriton; species Calotriton arnoldi. The sequence goes on from CAWUFW010003954.1 coordinate 1,658,227, forward strand.
ACTGGTTTCGGGCTAACAGCCCTCATCAGCCAGGCTAGCTTGAATCCAGTGGAAAGTGAGCAAGGGACCCACATCTGGGCATACCCTGCCAACTTAGGGCCAACAAAGCAAACACAAGGAGATGATGGACGGAGCACTGAAACTTTTCAGACACTCACCCCCAGTCAAAGATCTGGGTTGAATCCATCATCGTTCTTTAGCTCACTTTGCCACCTCAGTTCAGACCCAGCCATATGCAAATCAGTCTTGACCCTGTGCCTCATGGGAACAGTCCAGCCCGAACTGCCAAGCCAGATCTTCCCTGAACAGGAAACAAGCATCCTGGGACCGGTTTCGGGCTAACAGCCCTCATCAGCCAGGCTAGCTTGAATCCAGTGGCAAAGTGAGCAAGGGACCCACGTCTGGGCATACCCTGCCAACTTAGGGCGAACAAAGCAAACACAAGGAGATGATGGACGGAGCGCTGAAACTTTTCAGACACTCACCCCCAGTCAAAGATCTGGGTTGAATCCATCATCGTTCTTTAGCTCACTTTGCCACCTCAGTTCAGACCCAGCCATATGCAAATCAGTCTTGACCCTGTGCCTCATGGGAACAGTCCAGCCCGAACTGCCAAGAGAGGTCTTCCCTGAACCAGAAACAAGCATCCTGGGACCGGTTTCGGGCTAACAGCCCTCATCAGCCAGGCTAGCTTGAATCCAGTGGCAAAGTGAGCAAGTGACCCACGTCTGGGCGTACCTTGCCAACTAGGGCGAACAAAGCAAACACAAGGAGATGATGGACGGAGCGCTGAAACTTTTCAGACACTCACCCCCAGTCAAAGATCTGGGTTGAATCCATCATCGTTCTTTAGCTCACTTTACCACCTCAGTTCAGACCCAGCCATATGCAAATCAGTCTTGACCCTGTGCCTCATGGGAACAGTCCAGCCCGAACTGCCAAGCCAGGTCTTCCCTGAACTGGAAACAAGCATCCTGGGAACGGTTTCGGGCTAACAGCCCTCATCAGCCAGGCTAGCTTGAATCCAGTGGCAAAGTGAGCAAGGGACCCACGTCTGGGTATACCCTGCCAACTTAGGGTGAACAAAGCAAACACAAGGAGATGATGGACAGAGCGCTGAAACTTTTCAGACACTCACCCCCAGTCAAAGATCTGGGTTGAATCCATCATCGTTCTTTAGCTCACTTTGCCACCTCAGTTCAGACCCACCCATATGCAAATCAGTCTTGACCCTGTGCCTCATCGGAACAGTTCAGCCCGAACTGCCAAGCCAGGTCTTCCCTGAACCGGAAACAAGCATCCTGGGACCGGTTTTGGGCTAAAAGCCCTCATCAACCAGGCTAGCTTGAATCCAGTGGCAAAGTGAGCAAGGGACCCACGTCTGGGTATACCCTGCCAACTTAGGGTGAACAAAGCAAACACAAGGAGATGATGGACGGAGCGCTGAAATTTTTCAAACACTCACCCCCAGTCAAAGATCTGGGTTGAATCCATCATCGTTCTTTAGCTCACTTTGCCACCTCAGTTCAGACCCAGCCATATGCAAATCAGTCTTGACCCTTTGCCTCATGGGAACAGTCCAGCCCGAATTGCCAAGCCAGGTCTTACCTGAACCGGAAACAAGCATCCTGGGACCATTTTTGGGCTAACAGCCCTCATCAGCCAAGCTCGCTTGAATCCAGTGGCAAAGTGAGCAAGGGACCCACGTCTGGGCATACCCTGCCAACTTAGGGTGAACAAAGCAAACACAAGGAGATGATGGACGGAGCGCTGAAACTTTTCAGACGCTCACCCCCAGTCAAAGATCTGGGTTGAATCCATCATCGTTCTTTAGCTCACTTTGCCACCTCAGTTCAGACCCAGCCATATGAAAATCAGTCTTGACCCTGTGCCTCATGGGAACAGTCCAGCCTGAACTGCCAAGCCAGGTCTTCCCTGAACCGGAAACAAGCATCCTGGGACCGGTTTTGGCCTAACAGCCCTCATCAGCCAGGCTAGCTTGAATCCAGTGGCAAAGTGAGCAAGGGACCCACGTCTGGGCATACCCTGCCAACTTAGGGCGAACAAAGCAAACACAAGGAGATGATGGACAGAGCACTGAAACTTTTTAGACACTCACCCCCAGTCAAAGATCTGGGTTGAATCTATCATCGTTCTTTAGCTCACTTTGCCACCTCAGTTCAGACCCAGCCATATGCAAATCAGTCTTGACCCTGTGCCTCATGGGAACAGTCCAGCCCGAACTGCCAAGCCAGGTCTTCGCTGAACCGGAAACAAGCATCCTGGGACCATTTTCGGGCTAACAGCCCTCATCAGCCAGGCTAGCTTGAATCCAGTGGCAAAGTGAGCAAGGGACCCACGTCTGGGTATACCCTGCCAACTTAGGGTGAACAAAGCAAACACAAGGAGATGATGGACAGAGCGCTGAAACTTTTCAGACACTCACCCCCAGTCAAAGATCTGGGTTGAATCCATCATCGTTCTTTAGCTCACTTTGCCACCTCAGTTCAGACCCACCCATATGCAAATCAGTCTTGACCCTGTGCCTCATCGGAACAGTCCAGCCCGAACTGCCAAGCCAGGTCTTCCCTGAACCGGAAACAAGCATCCTGGGACCGGTTTCGGGCTAAAAGCCCTCATCAACCAGGCTAGCTTGAATCCAGTGGCAAAGTGAGCAAGGGACCCACGTCTGGGTATACCCTGCCAACTTAGGGTGAACAAAGCAAACACAAGGAGATGATGGACGGAGCGCTGAAATTTTTCAGACACTCACCCCCAGTCAAAGATCTGGGTTGAATCCATCATCGTTCTTTAGCTCACTTTGCCACCTCAGTTCAGACCCAGCCATATGCAAATCAGTCTTGACCCTGTGCCTCATGGGAACAGTCCAGCCCGAATTGCCAAGCCAGGTCTTACCTGAACCGGAAACAAGCATCCTGGGACCATTTTTGGGCTAACAGCCCTCATCAGCCAAGCTAGCTTGAATCCAGTGGCAAAGTGAGCAAGGGACCCACGTCTGGGCATACCCTGCCAACTTAGGGTGAACAAAGCAAACACAAGGAGATGATGGACGGAGCGCTGAAACTTTTCAGACACTCACCCCCAGTCAAAGATCTGGGTTGAATCCATCATCTTTCTTTAGCTCGCTTTGCCACCTCAGTTCAGACCCAGCCATATGCAAATCAGTCTTGACCCTGTGCCTCATGGGAACAGTCCAGCCCGAACTGCCAAGCCAGGTCTTCCCTGAACCGGAAACAAGTATCCTGGGACCGGTTTCGGGCTAACAGCCCTCATCAGCCAGGCTAGCTTGAATCCAGTGGGAAAGTGAGCAAAGGACCCACGTCTGGGCATACCCTACCAACTTAGGGCGAACAAAGCAAACACAAGGAGATGATGGACGGAGCGCTGAAACTTTTCAAACACTCACCCCCAGTCAAAGATCTGGGTTGAATCCATCATTGTTCTTTAGCTCACTTTGCCACCTCAGTTCAGACCCAGCCATATGCAAATCAGTCTTGACCCTGTGCCTCATGGGAACAGTCCAGCCTGAACTGCCAAGCCAGGTCTTCCCTGAACCGGAAACAAGCATCCTGGGACCGGTTTTGGGCTAACAGCCCTCATCAGCCAGGCTAGCTTGAATCCAGTGGCAAAGTGAGCAAGGGACCCACGTCTGGGCATACCCTGCCAACTTAGGGCGAACAAAGCAAACACAAGGAGATGATGGACAGAGCACTGAAACTTTTTAGACACTCACCCCCAGTCAAAGATCTGGGTTGAATCTATCATCGTTCTTTAGCTCACTTTGCCACCTCAGTTCAGACCCAGCCATATGCAAATCAGTCTTGACCCTGTGCCTCATGGGAACAGTCCAGCCCGAACTGCCAAGCCAGGTCTTCGCTGAACCGGAAACAAGCATCCTGGGACCATTTTCGGGCTAACAGCCCTCATCAGCCAGGCTAGCTTGAATCCAGTGGCAAAGTGAGCAAGTGACCCACGTCTGGGCATACCCTGCCAACGTAGGGTGAACAAAGCAAACACAATGAGATGATGAACGGAGCGCTGAAAGTTTTCAGACACTCACCCCCAGTCAAAGATCTGGGTTGAATCCATCATCGTTCTTTAGCTCACTTTGCCACCTCAGTTCAGACCCAGCCATATGCAAATCAGTCTTGACCCTGTGCCTCATGGGAACAGTCCAGCCTGAACTGCCAAGCCAGGTCTTCCCTGAACCGGAAACAAGCATCCTCGGACCGGTTTTGGGCTAACAGCCCTCATCAGCCAGGCTAGCTTGAATCCAGTGGCAAAGTGAGCAAGGGACCCACGTCTGGGCATACCCTGCCAACGTAGGGTGAACAAAGCAAACACAATGAGATGATGAACGGAGCGCTGAAAGTTTTCAGACACTCACCCCCAGTCAAAGATCTGGGTTGAATCCATCATCGTTCTTTAGCTCACTTTGCCACCTCAGTTCAGACCCAGCCATATGCAAATCAGTCTTGACCCTGTGCCTCATGGGAACAGTCCAGCCCGAACTGCCGAGCCAGGTCTTCCCTGAACCGGAAACAAGCATCCTGGGACCGGTTTCGGGCTAACAGCCCTCATCAGCCCGGCTAGCTTGAATCCAGTGGCAAAGTGAGCAAGGGACCCACGTCTGGGCATACCCTGCCAACTTAGGGCGAACAAAGCAAACACAAGGAGATGATGGACGGAGCGCTGAAACTTTTCAGACACTCACACCCAGTCAAAGATCTGGGTTGAATCCATCATCGTCCTTTAGCTCACTTTGCCACCTCAGTTCAGACCCAGCCATATGCAAAGTCAGTCTTGACCCTGTGCCTCATGGGAACAGTCCAGACCGAACTGCCAAGCCATGTCTTCCCTGAACCAGAAACAAGCATCCTGGGACTGGTTTCGGGCTAACAGTCCTCATCAGCCAGGCTAGCTTGAATCCAGTAGAAAGTGAGCAAGGGACCCACGTCTGGGCATACCCTGCCAACTTAGGGCAAACAAAGCAAACACAAGGAGATGATGGACGGAGTGCTGAAACGTTTCAAACACTCACCCCCAGTCACAGATCTGGGTTGAATCCATCATCATTCTTTAGCTCACTTTGCCACCCCAGTTCAGACACAGCTATATGCAAATCAGTCTTGACCCTGTGCCTCATGGGAACAGTCCAGACCGAACTGCCAAGCCATGTCTTCCCTGAACCGGAATCAAGCATCCTGGGACCAGTTTCGGGCTAACAGCCCTCATCAGCCAGGCTAGCTTGAATCCAGTGGCATAGTGAGCAAGGGACCCACGTCTGGGCATACCCTGCCAACTTAGGGCGAACAAAGCAAACACAAGGAGATGATGGACGGAGCGCTGAAACTTTTCAGACACTCACCCCCAGTCAAAGATCTAAAGAATGATGATGGATTCAACCCAGATCTGTGACTGGGGGTGAGTGTTTGAAAAGTTTCAGCACTCCATCCATCATCTCCTTGTATTTGCTTTGTTCGCCCTAAGTTGGCAAGTTATGCCCAGACGTGGGACCCTTGCTCACTTTGCCACTGGATTCAAGCTAGCCTGGCTGATGAGGGCTGTTAGCCCGAAACCGGTCCCAGGATGCTTGATTCCGGTCCAGGGAAGACATGGCTTGGTAGTTCGGTCTGGACTGTTCCCATGAGGCACAGGGTCAAGACTGATTTGCATATAGCTGTGTCTGAACTGGGGTGGCAAAGTGAGCTAAACGATGATGATGGATTCAATCCAGATCTGTTACTGGGGGTGAGTGTTTGAAAAGTTTCAGCACTCCGTCCATCATCTCCTTTTGTTTGCTTTGTTCGCCCTAAGTTGGCAGGCTATGCCCAGACGTGGGTCCCTTGCTCACTTTGCCACTGGATTCAAGCTAGCCTGGCTGATGAGGGCTGTTAGCCCGAAACCGGTCCCAGAATGCTTGATTCCGGTCCACGGAAGACATGGCTTGGCAGTTCGGTCTGGACTGTTCCCATGATGCACAGGGTCAAGACTGATTTGCATATAGCTGTGTCTGAATTTCGGTGGCAAAGTGAGCTAAAGAATGATGATGGATTCAACCCAGATCTGTGACTGGGGGTGAGTGTTTGAAAAGTTTCAGCACTCCGTCCATCATCTCCTTGTGTTTGCTTTGTTCGCCCTAAGTTGGCAGGGTATGCCCAGACGTGGGTCCCTTGCTCACTATGCCACTGGATTGAAGCTAGCCTGGCTGATGAGGGCTGTTAGCCCGAAACTGGTCCCAGGATGCTTGATTCCGGTCCAGGGAAGACATGGCTTGGCAGTTCGGTCTGGACTGTTCCCATGAGGCACAGGGTCAAGACTGATTTGCATATAGCTGTGTCTGAACTGGGGTGGCAAAGTGAGCTAAAGAATGATGATGGATTCAACCCAGATCTGTGACTGGGGGTGAGTGTTTGAAACGTTTCAGCACTCCGTCCATCATCTCCTTGTGTTTGCTTTGTTTGCCCTAAGTTGACAGGGTATGCACAGACGTGGGTCCCTTGCTCACTTTGCCACTGGATTCAAGCTAGCCTGGCTGATGAGGGCTGTTAGCCCGAAACCGGTCCCAGGATGCTTGATTCCGGTCCAGGGAAGACATGGCTTGGCAGTTCGGTCTGGACTGTTCCCATGAGGCACAGGGTCAAGACTGATTTGCATATAGCTGTGTCTGAACTGGGGTGGCAAAGTGAGCTAAAGAATGATGATGGATTCAACCCAGATCTGTGACTGGTGGTGAGTGTCTGAAAAGTTTCAGCACTCCGTCCATCATCTCCTTGTGTTGGCTCACCTTTAATGCCTGGACTATGGTTTTCCTAGCATGCAGAGGAGCCCAGTGAAAAGCTTTCCTAAGCATGCGCATCAGGCTGAAATAGGTTTCAGAGATAGATTTAACATGCTCATTCATGGAGAGATTATCGTCCAGGAAGACACCTATATTTCTGACCAGTTTTTTAGGAGTTGAGGACAATCCAAGTTCAGATGGCCACCATTCAGTAGACCAGACTGAGTGAGCCTTCCCAAAAAGTAAGACTTCCGTCTTACTAGTGTTGAGCTGAAGGAAATTAGCTGTCATCCAGGATGCAATTTTTAGCATACACTTTTAAAATTTGATTTTGGTAAATTCCATATTAGAATCCATGGTGATGACAAGTTGTGTGTCATTAGCGTATGAAATTGTATTGAAGCCACATGACCTGATAAGCCTGGCCTGGGGAGCCACATATATATTAATAAGAGTAGGGCTCAAAATCGATCCCTGTGGCACCCCTTTATCCAAGACCACGGTTTTAGAATGATAAGGATCCATTTGTACTGTATGAGTTTGCTCTGATTAAGAAGTTTTCCACCCATTTCAAAGCTTTACCGCTGACACTAATCTCTTTCAATCTCTCGATTAGAATTGGGTGGGAAATTGTATCAAACACAGATAATAGATCAAGGAGAATCAGTATAGCCGAATACCCCTGATCTAAGGCAAGTCTGATTATGTCAGTGACCTTCATTAACGCTGACTCCGTGCTATAAGAGGCACGGAAACCTGACTGGGAGGAATCTAACAGGGGGTTGGATTAAAAAAAAAACACCAATTGTTGGTTTACCAAAGACTCTGTAACTTTTGTAACTTTGGCGATGAATGGGAGCAATGATATAGGTCTATAATTTTGCATGTCTGTAGGGTCAGCCATAGTTTTTTTAAGAATGGGTCTGATCTGAGCAGTTTTCCGTTTAGATGGAAGAGTTTCCTGATTAAACAAGAGGTTACATAGGTCTGTTACATAGGATTTATCCCCCACAGTGGTTTCCACTGTACTCGACTTGCAAGTGACCGAGTGTCACTAGTGTATTTTCCCATTGTCCACAACATTATTGTTTTGCAAGAGTTAAATGCACTGATTTATGATTTTTTAAAATCTATAGCTCCAGTTATACTCATCCGATTGTCTTCGTTTTGGTGTCCAAAATATATAAAAACTACATAGGGCCCGATTCACAGAACTAACTTAAGACAAAATCCTAAACTTACTACCATTTTGGTATTCACAGAAGGCACTTACTCATTTTGGTATTCACAGAAGGCACCTACTTACTCATTTTGAGTAACTTACTCATTTTGAGTAACTTACTCATTTTGTGTAACTTACTCATTTTGGTATTCACAGAACGCACTTACTCATTGATGAGTAAGTGCCTTCTGTGAATACCAAAATTAGTAACTTACTCATTTTGAGTAACTTACTCATTTTGTGTAACTTACTCATTTTGGTATTCACAGGAGGCACTTACTCATCAATGAGTAAGTGCCTTCTGTGAATACCAAAATGAGTAAGTTACACAAAATGAGTAAGTTACTCAAAATGAGTAAGTAAGTGCCTTCTGTGAATACCAAAATCAGTAAGTGCCTTCTGTGAATACCAAAATGGTATTAAGTTTAGGATTTTGTCTTAAGTTAGTTCTGTGAATCGGGCCCTCAATTTTTGCAAACTGGTGTCAGATTTCTTTAGAGTCCTGTCATTTACTTATCGTCCATGTTGGTACTCTAAAATTCTAACACATGTTCCTCTAGTAAAGCCTGACTGCTCTGTGCCACACTATCAGAACTGAGCTAGGGATTTATTAGTGTGAATACAAAGGATCTAATTGGGGTACCATGAAGGTATTGCATAGTGAAGCCTAACCAGCCTCACTGCATAATACCCCACTTTCCTTCAGTGGGTATTCCAAAAACAACAATACCCAGAGCAAACTTAACATGCAGAAATTAATATGTTGAAATAGAATGAATAAAAACGGGTATGAACTAATATATGCTTTTTAAAAATGTGCCTTTGATACTGACTTTAGAAATAGTATTTATGTGTATATCTTTCAATTTGTGGTTACCCATAATATCATTTCATTGAGAGTGCTTGTTGGAAAATGTGTTCTTTCTTACGCAGTAGCTGGCAACTGGAGAAACATCCAATTAATATTACCAAATGTTCTACTATTCTGCATTTCCAACTCTTCTGATAAAAATGGTACCCCATTTCTGTTGTTGAACTTGGGCCTCAAAACACAACGTGGAGACAGCAATTTTTCTGCAAGAAGGATGGCCCATTTTGGTGATGTTGGTAGTTGCGAAATTTTAACCCGGAATCCGCTGCCACCCAGGGATTCCTACTTACTGAAAAAATTGCCAAAAATTAGACATCCAGTAGATTCAAGAGAAGTATGACTAGTGCCACCTGCATTTCCCCAACCCCTCTCTTTTCTCTTTACATCGCATCTTTGCCCCTCTCCCACGTTTCTCTCTTCCTCACTATTTCCTGTACTTGACCTGCCTTTTTATATGTATACCTCTCTCTGACTCATCTCCCTTCAACAATTTCTCTCTTCTCTCTCTACCTCACTCATTGGTGTACACCACCATTCTCCCTTTTTCTACATTTCCTCCCCTTTCTTTAGCTCCCTGTGTCTCTCTACCTCAATTTAAAGCACTGCCTCTTACTCAAGCCACCTCTTCCTTTGTCTGCCTCTCTGTATCTTTCATTACGACTACCTTGTGTTTCTCTCTTGAGCTTGCATCTCTCCCTGGCTCACCTACCTCTATCATCTCTACCCCTGCCCCCCTTCCTATACTTTACCTCTCTTGCTACACCCTTCCCTCTATCTCTCTGTCCTTCTGCCTCATTCCCTCTCCCGTTTCTTTTATTCAACACAGAAGGAGATCGTGGTTTCGCCACAGAATTCAACAGATAGAAAGAGGAGAGAAGGGACAATACAGACGAAGAAAATATCCGATTTCACATCCGGTGCAAATCCCCAAAACAGTGCTTTGATATTCTATGAAACAGAGAGAATGCCAGATTTGAAGGGAGATGTAGTCGTGATTATGAAAATATCCTGTAGTTACAGCTATAATTTAAAGCAATGGATTTTCTAATTGTGTTACTATTCAATAGTCCCTTTAACATGCACCAAGCACTCTTGTTCTGTCGTTTCTAAAGAGGAAGGAACCAGCTGTTTTGGATTTTTATGTAAAATATTGTCATTAAGACAAAAAAACGCGGGTCAAGCACAATAAACTGCTTTATGAATGCTTCTTCAAACTTTCTTTTGGTAAATGAACAGCCTGATGCTTCAGCTGATCAAGCAGCTTAAGCCTCAGGCTGTTTTTTTCAGTCCCCCTTTTCTAAAAATGTAACGTATAGTTCAGTTTCATTTGGCATCAAGAGGGCTTGCAATAGCTGAAAATAAATTTAAAAAAATCAAATGTGAATAAAGTGTACTAATATTTTGATTGTTCTTTGTGAAACATTAGGTACCAAATAAGTCCTTAAGAAATAAGAACAAGCTACAGCTTATGTGTCTGACTTTGACAGCTTAGTGAGTTTTGCTCCAACTGTCCTAGAAAGAAAATTCCATTATTATGCAACCTCTCGGGCGAGAGTGATGTTGAAGGTGGGAGTAAAGCCTCTTTGCGGAAGAAACTTCATTAGCAGAATTAAACTGTACCCCCCCAAAGTGTTATGAAAAGGAATCAGAGGATGAGGTGGTGAACTTGAAAAGGCACACATGAAAATATTGCATAGTAGACACTTTTAACAAAGAGACAATGGGGCATATTAGCAAGGAATAGCGATAGTTATCGCTAACCGCGCTTAGCGCGACTTTGGTTAACGCCGCCTATCGCTGGAAAATATCGCTGAGATAACACCCTATTAACAAGGTTTATCTCCATGGCGATAATATTTCCAGCGATAGCGGCAAAATATGAGAATATCGCTGGAAAAGCAGCGATATTCTCGCATTATCGCTAAGGTGGATTCAGCATTAGAATCCACCTCCTATACTTTAAACAGGTAAGTCATCCTCACAAGCAGGAGATAAAATCTAGCGATGAACGCGCTTAGCGCGAATTATTTTATCGCTTCGCCTGCCTTGCTAATAGGGGGTAGTGGAGTTAGCGACTGTTTCCAGTCGCTTTTAGTAGGGAACGCCTTCCTTGCATGTCATTAGCGATAATTATCGCTGACATGCAAGGCGATGGTAAACGCGGCCTCTAACGCCTGAAAGCTGTCGCTAACGCCTGTTAGCGACAGCTTGCTAATAGGGCGATAAAATTATCGCCGCTTTAGCGGCAAAAAGTGCTGCTAAAGCGGCGATAAAGCCCTTGATAATATGCCCCAATATTTTAGTTAAACCTGAAAGAAAGCCTATATGGGGATATATCTTCGATTTATGGAAGCACATGCTGTACAGCCAGCAACAGGTTATCATGACAGCAAAGTAAAACAAATAAACGTGCAAGGGTGGTTGTGAATAGCACTCTGTACTATGACAATCTAAGGCATGCAAACAGTATGCTCCTCCTAAACACAAAAGTCGTAAATCAGCAGCTAAAATCTGTTTATGTCTGCAAAATAAACACATCAAAGAGCAAACATTGTTTGTAGTCTAGAAAAAAGGACTACTTCATCTCCATCTCTCTCTCAAAACCTAATAGGTACACAAATGGAATAATGCAGCCACACACAAACTGTCACGGCCTTCATGAACAGCCCATCCAAGTAATGGATAACACTGAGAAGCATGTGAAAATAAATGTCAGAATAGGGATAAAACAAAGCCCTCTCCCTCTCTCTCTGCTCCTTATTGAACGTTTTTAAAGACATGATGACATAAGGTCTTTTCAATTGCTAAAACTTCGCAGCCAGACCAAAAAAGGATGTTACACATAAGAGAGAGAATTGACTGCCATTTGGGCTGTTGGTGCCTCGGTGGAGCTGCCACTGTTGCTGTTCCTCTGGATTCAATGAAGCTTTGCAGAGTGGGTGCCTTGATTAATGCACCCAATCTAAATTTGTTATTGTTGGATTATTGAGGACAATTTCTTTTGCTTCATATTTGGGATCACCAGGCTTTCCCTGGTGGCCCTAAACAGGAAAACTGTAAGTTAGAGCAACCATCCAAAATAAGGCAGACTTTTTGACATACTTTCACCAAAGGCCTTTTGATGGATGGGTTGTCAATAAAATGTTTCTGCAAGTGGAGTCAGTTGAGGTCCTGTCGTCAGAAACCTGGCAGTACTATTGACTCTAAAAATAGTGGCAGAACTGATAGATTAATGGACAAGGCATCTGATGCTTTTCGGTGGGTAGCCTTCATTCTCCAAATGGGAAATGAGAACGCCTCTGCTATATGTAAACAACATTTACTTAATGGATCTCACTCAAATAGCAAAACAGCAAAGGTGTGCTGATTGAGCTTAGTTCAAATAGTGGCAAAACGATCTGCATTTCACAAAAAACAGGGTGGCCCATCTTGGTATAAGGGTAGCGAAATTCAATTAATAATTGGATGAAAAGAACAGCAGGTGAAGTTATATCTATACCCGAGAATATGATTTTCACAGCCTAGTATTGGAGGCCTTTAAACGTTTATTAAAGGGTTTATTAACAATCTGAAAATTATGTGGTTATGTCTTTTGTTAGTTGCCTAAATATTTTGAAATAAAAAATGTATACAAATTCTTTAGGACAGAGAAATCTGGTGTCACACAGAGACAACTGAACCAATGCAGAATGACTTTTTGTTGTGTTTCTTTGGGAGGACCAAAATAGGCTCACGCAACCGCTCTACAATAAGATGTGTTCATGGATCAAGGTAAGGACTATACTGCTGATGACTTTAATCAAGCTCATGTTTCCTGTGGAAACAGGAATATGGCATGTCACTCTGAATGTGTTGGGCATTACTTTTTGGGAAAAAATACACATAGGGCGTATTCACGAAGTGAAATCTATAGGTAGAGATCACTCCAAACATACATTTCCATATATTCCTAAGTGGATATTGCTACCCAAAGGGTATTCTCCAATTCGTGCTGGAAACTACTACTACTACTACTACTACTACAAGGTGGTCTTGTAGTAGTATTACAAGTATCAATACCTTTATATGACAGTGTAGAAAATTTACAGTCAGATTTCTGTACTCCTGTTTTGGAGATGCTGACCACTGGGGTGGAGAACTCTGAATGAAAGGGAATAGGGAAACACCATATACATACCCAAAACACAAGCACTTGACACACAATAAATTCAAAAAATATAAACACACACATTCCCTGAAAAGCAGGCATCCCCACTCAAGAGAAGGAGGAACTTCACTGAGGAGGAGACAGACATTGTAGTTACCCTTGTTATTGTTCTTTATAAGGAACTACATGGTTTGCATCCATACACCCTGAGTGGGAGGTGTCCATATCGTAGGAGTTGGTAGACTCTGTCAATGCATTGGTGGTGAAGGCACGCACTGTGGGATACTTCAAGATAAAGTGACAGGATGATGGAGGTGGCAAATTAAGTTCTCCAGTATACAGGTGGCAAATGCTCTTCCTAGAGGCAGACTGAGATCCTGTCTCTGTCTTATTAACCCAAGGAGTGTTTCTTCACCACCATGCACCCTAACATGCTATATGGTCTGCCAGTTCCAGGGTACCCAAAGGAAGGCTACGGAAGAATTCAACACCCTTCTCTCGCATTTTGGTCTTATATCACTACTCATGCCATTCGGTCTTCCCCTCTACTATTTACTGATTGGCAGACATCAAACACATGTCTATCTATCTAAAATCACTTTACGCTTGCAAAAATTGTATTACATTTACAATTGCTTAAATTACACCTAACCAACCTACTTAGTAATACACATGGGGCCCGATTCACAGAACTAACTTATGTCAAAAACTTAAAGTTAGTACTTTTTGGTATTCACAGAATACACATACTCATTTTGGTATTCACAGAATACACTTACTCATTTTGGTATTCACAGAATACACTTACTCATACTAACTTTATGTCCGCACTCGGGCCGGAGATTCCGGCCCGGTGGTGGAGATTCCGGCCCGGAGGTGGAGTTTCCGGCCCGGAGGTGGAGATTCCGGCCGTTTGTGGAGATTCCGGCCGTTTGTGGAGATTCCGGCCGGTGGCGGAATCTGCACAACTGGTGAGTGGTGATCCCTGCACTTGTGGCAGAGGTCTCAGTAGAAAA